>CAMTDV010000002.1:68828208-70211958 GCA_947069175.1 Scalesia atractyloides
AAGTCGATAAAGGTGTAGGTTTAAAGAGTAAGATGAGATGATCTTTGAGTTAGCCAGTAAAAAAAAATATAATTCATCTGCATTGTAAGGGTTAGCCAATAACTAGAAAGGATAAACCCTAGCTGGCCTAGTTAGTTTAGTGTTCGTTCGTATTGTAAATTATGTTCACCTAGCTCATAAGTCATAATGTCTCTTTCGAATTTAGATAGATGACTTCCAATTAGCACATATATCTCACATTGCTTATTATTCCCTTTTTAGACTCATATGAAGAAGGCCTTAAATATATGGGCGAACATGGATGTCGTACAAAAGGCTCTCAACGTTCATCAAGTACGTAATTAACTTTTTTTTCTTGTGGATATATAAACGAACTTGAACTACTTATTTTCATTTCACAAATATTTTTTAGGGAAAGGTTAGAAAATGGGTGGTTATCAACGAGACATTGCATTACCAGTATGGAAAGAGTGACTCACTTTATTATACGTATGATATCTTTAGTAGTTTCTCCTATCATAAAAAACTTTCTACTAAAAATTGTCAAGCTTTGATTCTCATGTAACATAACAATGTTCTCCCTTTCAAGCTATTAGCATAATAATCCTTTGTGTATATTCACTATTTAAATGTGTTTATCATTGATAGTGGTGATCATGATTTCACATTTCCATATGTTGGCACTGAGCAATGGATAAGTTTACTAAATTTTGAAGCCCAAACACCGTGGAAACCGTTCTATGCTGATGGTCAAGTCAGAGGGTGAGAAAACGCACCATCCAGTGATTTTTCTTTTGTATATTTAGGTGGTTTTATCAATCACACCTGCATTTATAGGTGGTTTTCTTCTCCACATGCAAAACTAGGTAAGTTTGAGGGGGGCAACTTTGGACTAGATTCACATGCGGATCTAGCACATGATGAGTCACCTTTTTCGTCGAAGTACAATATTAGTGTAAACATTTTTTTCTTCTCTGTTTTATGTATCGTATACCCATGAGCAAATATTATGTTACCACTAAACAAAAAAAATAGGATACCCTGAAATGTTTTCCTAGATCCGTCACCTAGATTCATGAAGAGTGACTACATGACTTTGCTCCAAATGTGACAAGCATCATGGAAGTCGCGTGGGAGAAGCGACTTTGATGAATCTCTCTTCCTTATTTGTGTCTTGTTTCGCCTAATTTGTCACCTCCAATCAGTCATTTGAGTAAAGACACAACCCCAACACCCCCCACCTAGAAAATGCAAGTGGTATTGGTAAACTACCTAGGGTTGCTCAACATTGGATTATCTGATTTTCCAATGTTCAAATTTCGGATATCCGAACAAAAAACAACAAAACCTTCTCCTCAAATTATTAAGTTCAATATCAAGATCTGAGTTCAAAATTCAATTCTTATAACTCAAAACCAAAATGGGTATAACCGTTTATGCAAGTAAAGCAAAAAAACCCAACAGATCTATATACAAAACATGAAAATAGATTAGGATATCCACTTAATCTCTTCATTGCTAGCAAAACTATGACAACATAATGGTTCTATAATGTGACGGCGATGAGAGGCAATGAAGTGACGAGAAGCGACGCTAGTGAAGCGTTGTTAAATCGGTGAGAAAGAACCACAACGACGAAGCACCATTAAATCTGCAAGAAGTAGCGAAGACGATGAATCAATGATAAATCAGCAAGAACGATAAACGTCAATAGCTAGATATGAGAACTAAGAACTAGGGATGATGAAAAGTTTACTAACCCTATATGATGTCTTTTTTCTTTATTGGGCCGATGACGGATTCCTTCCAAAGTATAGACATACCAATTCTTTAGGTGCATAATATATATATATATATATATATATATATATATATATATATATATTATTTTAGTTTTCAGAAATCAGATAATCCGATTACCTAAACTTTTTAAAAACTCATATCCGAATTCGAATCCGAAAATTCGGATTCGGTTTCAGATTTTTTTTGAACACCCCTAAAACCACCTAAGCATAAAAAGAAGTTGTTTTGTATTAACATTCTTTGATCAATTCTTCTTGTAAAGATCCACAATTTAGGTTTTTTTTTTCATTTCCCTTGTGCAGATATGTAACAGAATATGCACAAGACAATTATTCATTGACATATGCTTCATTTAGGGTGAGAAACAACTATACCTGATTTTCTTTATTGGTCTCTTATATATATATTAAAATCATACGAGAAATGATCCTAAAAAATATTATGTGTAAATGAAATCATGCTCATTAATATATTGCGGAACTTCAAAAGGTATGCTTGTATAATATTGTTATATTGTACATAAAGCACCTTTTAATCTATGTGTACAGGGCGCAGGGCATACTGTTGTATTTTTCAAGCCTAAGGAATCTATGGTTTTGGCACAAAGATGGTTTTCTTCACAAACTTATTCAAGCGATTCATAGATGAGATGAGAAAGACGGTACTAATGAGTTGATTTAGTCATGTGATTCACCAAGAAACCACTCTTACTTTTAGTATGCATGCCAATCTTATTTTGTGGATTGGTTCATGTGTTTTAGCTTGAATAAGTTTAGTGTCGGAAAAACTGGATGAAATAAACACAAGGAAGTAAATAATGGTGAACTGTTTATTAGATTTATTCAAATAAACATTCCTTTATAAGTAGGCATGAGAAACATACACAACTGAAACCAAAAAGACTAACAAGTATATAAAAAACTCTACACTCCCAATCAAGGAAACATAGCTTCAACAATTAGTATGATTAATTCTTTCATCTCCCAATCGAAATGCTTTCCACCCTTGTGAGAACTTGTCGAGTCGATGTCCCTATACCATGTCTCTTTGGACTCCAAGAAGCTGCTTCCATTCATTCTAAAATGCTCCCTCTATCCTTGTAAAGACTTCGCCCAATTGATGCCATTGTACCCTATGAGCTTGATATCATTGATTTCTCATACCACATACTAAGTTCATAAGTTTGAGCAATTTACCAAGTTAGTTTACCATTATATAAAAGCAATGTACCATTTATAACTGTGTTAGTTTACCATTATAGTTGTGTCTAAGGATGCAAATGAACCGAATGTTTAAGGAAGTTCGTTTAGGTTTGTTCGTTTAATAAGTGAACCAACATGAACAAGAAATTCCGTCCGATTAGTTAAACGAACAAACACGAACAAGGTCTCGTTTGTTCAATTGTTTCGTGAACGTTCGTTCATTTACGTGTATCCTTGTTCGTTTGTTTATGTTCATACAAATTTTTGTACATTTATTTTTTTATCTAACTATTTTATAGTTTTTAATCTTATTTATTTTTTACCCTAACAATAAAATATGAAACCGTATTCCCACCATGTTTAATTGTTTATGCATTGTTCCCTCTCCTTCTCGTTATTCATATAGATAAATATATTAATCTTTGTTCCACGATTATGACTTCATGTTCCAGGGCTACTCCCTATGCCATCCACCTCTAGTCTCCGCTAATTTTATTTGTGTTCTTGAACACATTCATTTTCTTAACAAATGTGTAAGATTAAATATGTATTTAATCCAGTAGTTATCATTATCATTTATGTCATATGGATCAAATATATTAAAACCTTATAATATATTAGTTGGTAATTGTTGATGGACGATTTACCCTTATTAACTATTAAGGTTTTCCCTTGGGTGTATTTAAGGAAATTACTAGAGAGGGTTTAGCGTTCGACTCTCATAACAATAACACAAAATTCGTCAACTTCTCTCTCTCCATTTACGAGTTCTTCAACCCAAGAACTCGGTACTACCATCATTGATATGCACTTTAAATAGGAACCAGATTACGCTGTCTAGCATGTCGAACTCCATGGTTGCATTGTATTTGGACTATCTGTTGTCATGTCTGCTGTAACAGGCATTGTTTACATGTTTTCCATTCTATATTAAAAGAAATGATCAACATGTGGTATCAGAACATGTGTTGCTTAATCAGTTTTGTTTGTTTCCCTGAATCTGGAAAACAAATTTTCAGAAAACCTGATAAACTTGAGAACATGAAATTCATCAAAATCAATAATCACATATTTTTTACGTTCTAAATAGATATTTAATCATATCATAACATACTACATTTGTGTGTTAAATTTCAGATTTCGGTTCAAGATTTATTTTCATTAGATTAGGGTTCATCATGTTCTTAGTGATTTTCGAATAAATTCCTATATTTTGGGATGAATTTAGGATCAAGGTGTTTTCCTGTGTTTTGATTAATTTTTATCTCTTAAGATTTCAAAAAATATGATGCTATATTAGATATAAGTGAAATCAGTGGATCTATATAACATATCTTTTAAACACGAAACAAGATATACCAAATCCATTATATTTGAATTTCAACCTTATCACAATTAACAGAGTTAATCACTAGAATTCAAAATTGGTGGACAAGCTTTCGAGATATACTCTTGAGATTTCATAAAATTTCGAAATCTCTAAACTAACTCGAAATCATCAGGTCAACTCGAAATCTCATTATTTCCGAGATATCATCAATTAACTCGAAGTCACATTAGTTCTCGAGATATCAACAGTTGACTCGAAATCTCGTAAGGAACTCGAAATCCATGGGGAACTTGAAATCTAATAAGGAACTCGACATCCATGGGGAATTCTAAATCTCATAACTACTCAAAATCTCAAGTGAACTCGAGATGCCGTAACAAGTCGAAATCTCATAAAACTCGAAAACTTGAGTTTTCAAGAATTTACATGATTTCAAAATTTCACAAGGAACTCAAAATCACTATAAGACTTGAAAACTCACCATTTTTGGAAAACTCATTATCTCATCAATTGTCACCAGTTCAATCAACACTAATACGTGGTTTGTATTAACTAAATGGTTTTATAAAATCACTTGAATGAAATTGGATATTTTACAAAAACCAATTAGCTTAACTTGAATGAGCTTTTGATGTTTCACTTCTACTCAAAGGTGATTTGATACATCTATCTTATTGTTTAAGTATAATAATAAGTTATGTTATTTATGTCTTACAAACATGAATGTCTCACTTCTGCCCAAATGTGATTTGCTTCATTCATGTCTTGCATATTTAACCATGCGTAACTAATGTGATTGTCACACTTCTGCCCAAATGTGATCTGTCATAATTACTTTGCACACATGATTAACTGATTTCACTTCTGCCCAAAGGTGATTTGTCTTCATTTAAATAGAATTTTCAAATTAACCTAGTCTATTATTTTAATGTTAGTAATAGACATATCACAACTTTATAATCAAAATGGTCATTACCTACGCCTGCCTTAATATAAATGCCCTTAGATCACATTAAGACTTCTAGATTAGTATCTTAATTCTCTCAAAACAAAATGGAGAACGTATATACATTAACAAAATGTTTTGAGTAAATGTTAAAAAAAATGTACAAGTTATTAGAAGTGCATGGTGATTAGATTAGGGCGTTGTAAATGGGTCATCATGGTGACAAAGTGCAGTGTAATTAAGAATAACGCTCTGCCATCTCTGCTGTCTTCATAAATAACGAGATGAATAAACTTTAAATTCATTGAAAATGCAACAATTAAGACTCTTCATTTTGTAAATGTGCATCAATCTAGATGGACACTCTTGACTTTTTTTACTAGTCGACATAAATATCTATAACTACAATTCGATACAGATAATGCAAACCACTCCCCATGTAAAAACCATTAAACTGAGTTCTAGTCACACATTTGGAATTACGAAGAACCATGGGAGATTGTTTCTTAGTCGTATGCCTTATCTTCTTTACACCCATTCTAAGACCTTACATGTTTTTTCATTAATTGCAGGTTATGCACAAGATAGGTACATTAAAGAAGAACTTGATCTTTTCCTTTAATTGATATCTTTCGATATTCATTCACAAACCTATCAAAATAAAAAAATAATATACAGTAAGTTAATTAAATAATCTAATGCTATATAATAAACTAAAAACAAATTCATAAATTAAAATACAATAAATAAAATAACAAAAAGTGAGCGTGTTACTTCAATTAAACTCTTCAGAGGATGGAGCCAATATTTTGCCAGAGTACGTGGTGCAAGCAATATTATTATGTTAATGTGTTGGCTTTATAACTTTGTTGCACATGTGCAAAACGTGTACACAGCTACAGGCTCACAATGTTTTATCATCATGAGCAAAAAAAAAAAGAAATTAAAAGATAAATCAATGATTCATGGACCTAATTAACTATAAATATCTAGTCATACTTATGAACCTAATTAAACCTATATATTATGACACAACTAAACAAACACTTATTAATTTATAATATCCTATTGATATTATTTTAAATAACTTTTTTGTATATAAACATAAGATTTCCTTCATAAGTATCAACCATCACTAGGCTCTCCAAAAGTTACCAAGGGATACAGATACACCAAAGGAGCCTATACTGAAAACCATGATAAGATATATTGTTTTCTTTCTCTTCATTCAATCCTGCCTGATAACTACTAAAATCGCATTCCAAATCAATAATTAGAAGACTTCCTGGATATGATGGTTATCTTCCTTTCAAATTAGAAACCGGTACAAATCATCTTTGTATTTTGATCATTCTTATAGATTGAGATTATGGTTCACATGAGTGTGTGAATCTAACCCATTGGTAAATGACATGATATCCGACTGGCGGATTTCTATCCGTTGGTGAAAGTCATCTAATTTTGTAGTGGTTTAACTAATAAAATTAAAGGCTCACATGTTCTTTTAATTAAATTAAACTTTGAACTATGTATTTTGCATGGAAGTTATGTGGGAATAAGGGAGACGGAAGATCTAAAGTTGTTTACTGTTTTGTTGAATCAATGAGAAATCCAAAAGAAGACCCTCTTATATTTCATATTCCTGGAGGTCCTGGGGCTTCTGCCTTATTTGCCATGTTAGAGGAAGCAGGTATATCATTCACTTTAGTTGTGTCAGTTCAATGTGACACATCCAATGTATAAAAGTGATTGAAAGTTGGTACCATATATTAATAATAATTTGGTGATAAGTCATCTTCAAAAGGTGACTCATGCTTAAACTGAGGAAATTGTTTTATGAGTGAACGGTGAAACTTTGAAGAAGACACTTAGACACACAAAGGTGTTATAATTCAAAAGCAAGTAAAATTAAAAGCCAAGTTACATACATACTTTCTTACACAAGAACACATGTATAGACTTTCCAACATATTCATGGTATTGGATGGTAACTCTAAAATATTATGGAAACTAGATTAAAAAGATCTATGAGAATCATGGTACAAAATTTTCTAAGTTTATCTGGAAATATGTAAAAAACCTACAACCAAGAAGTCTGTTCAAGGTCCAACTTTATTGAGCATAAGCCGAATATAAGTTGGTGACCCATTGGCAAAAACAAAGCCTTTAGAAGCACCGACGTTTGAAGGTCTTGGGTTCATGTTTCACAGACGACATGATTAAAGAAATCCGTCTTTCAAACAAAATAAATTAGCAACTTCAAAGGCTAATGCTTACGATTCAACTGTAGTCACCTCACACCCATTTCTTGGTTTAAGTAATGAATTAAATTAATTAACATGAGCATCAGCCAAATATGTTTTTTATTTTCTTTTCTTATTATGGTCATTCAAATTAAGTACGTAGAATCTGATTTGAGTTTGGGACGTATCATTGTAATATGCATATATAATATGAAATGAATTCTAGTGTACAAACTAAAGAAACATTGCTTTCATGCAGGTCCACTTACGTTAATTAGCGACAACCTCACATTAACATTGAATCCATATGCATGGACAAAGGTTACACGTTCAACTAATTTTACATTAATTCAATTCATTTTTCAATAATTTATATATTTCAAGGAATGATATGTGGTAGTTTTACAGATGGCTAATATGATATTTGTGGATATACCTGCTGGTACTGGCTATTCTTACGCAGAAACCAAACAAGGATGGATTAGCAGTGATACTATTCTAGCTGCCCAAGCTAATGAATTTATTAAAAAGGTTAAAGTAAATTTGTATATAGTGATTTTAAACTTGTCACAGATAGTTTTAGGGGAAAAATTATTCGTGCAATTCACTGCTAAACAAGTATCCGACGGTAATTAAATTGCATGACCATATTTCTAATGGAGTATCCCCTGTGGATTCTCACTGGTAACTCACTTCACCGACGTGATCCTCTATCGGTGATGTTCATTTGTTTGGTAATGGTACTTTAAAGTAATCAATATGATTAATATAATCATTCTTACATTAAAGCAACAAACAAAAAGTTGTGTTAGACTACGGATGAGTACTTGATACTGAGTATCGAAAAATAATGGTATGAGTGCCGAACCCATTAGTTAGTTTTTGGGTGTTTTTAGGAAAACCAACACCAAAAACATTTATTAAAAACAAGTCGGACAATAAGAAAAACATGATGATTTTCCAAAAATGCCCAAAAACTGTCTATTGTAGATGCTTTAAGTGTACGTTTTAGTGAACTTTGCATTTTTATTTAATGAATAGTTTCTGATTGACCACCCCAAGTTTTTGCGGAATCCATTATATATATCCGGATACTCTTACACCGGCATTATCGTTCCAAAAGTCACTCTAGACCTATATGAAGGTAATTATCGCAATTGATTGATATTTTTGTTTTCTTTACCTTCATTTGATGAAGGATGAAGTTGCAATCCTTGGAAAATGGTCACATTTATAGGTATTGAGCGCGGGAGCAACCACCGGTGAACATTCAGGTAAATCCCTCTTAATCATTATTTCCTAAAGTTTACTTTTGGGTCTTTAAATGGTGGGATTTATCTCACCGAGGGAACTGGTATATGTATAAAATATAAAATAATATTTATTTAAACAAATAAAAGTTACAAATATAAAGTTACGAGATACAAAGTTTCGTTGTGATACGGTCCCGTTTCGGTATGGATAGTGTGGATGGTAAAAAATATCAAAACCAAAACCACATAAATAAATACTAGTACCGGTATCGATATTGTAATGTTCGCGGGGGAGGGGGGAGGTAGCATTTCGGAAAAAAAAATATTTACGATGGTTTAATAAAAAAATTATCTCACGTAACCCAAAAAAACAAACCGTGATATGCGCAAAAGAATAGCAATATGTGTTTTACAACGACTGAAAACAAAAAAAACAAATATTGATATCGGTTTTGATAATACTGATACCAATGTTGATGTTGTTCGACCAGTAATAATGCGGTTCGTTACAGTACCGACATTCGGTACAGTGAAAGATACAAAAAAAAGGTTTATTAACAATGATTTTGTTACATAAAAGTTGTCTAATGTATCCCAAATTTATAAAGTTGTGTTTTACATCGATCGAAACAATATATAACAATAAATACCGATACCACTTCTGATAAGTTTGATATCAGTCTTGGTGTGGTTTGTTCAGTATCAATGTGGGTCTCATGATACTAGTACGGTACACGTACTTGATATAGCTTATGATACTAAAAAGATACTCTATTTTGAATACAGCTATAATTTCAACTATATGGCAAAATCCTATGAAGAAAAAAAAATTAAGCACAACTATGTATTCTGTTTTTTTTCTAAAGTTAACGAATAAAAGTTTTCAAAGAAAAATTGAAACGATAAAATTATAAATGGGTTAAATATGTATTAATATAGCATAAAAAGATGAAACAAAAATGAAAAAATCAAATATCACGTAAATAGAAAAATAAAACAAATATCGTGGCCGTAGATCACGTTTGACAACATTATTCTAGTGTGCCTACAAAATATCATAGTTTTTTCTGAAAGTGTGAGTAAACGTTTCGAACTATTATACAATAGTTATATGAATAAATACAATGTCAGGCTAAAAGCATGTTAGAAGGTTTTTAAATGTGATTAATGATCTTGCAGTCTTAAAAAACATAAGGCTAAAAGTATGTTTTGACTAATCTTAATATATATCGCTTGTTCACTATAACGCTGTTAATAGTTTCTCTTTTGTATATATATAAAAAAAGCTGTTAGAAGGTTTTAAATGTTATTAATGATCTTTAGTCATACATCTAATCAAAACTGTAACAGAGCAGTTTTAAAAAAACATAAGGCTAAAAGTCTGTTTCGACATAGTTTTAATATATAGCTTGTTCATTATAACACTATTTATAGTTTCTCTTTTGTATATATATAAAAAAACATGTTAGAAGGTTTTTAAATGTGATTAATGATCTTTAGTCACACATCTAATAAACTGTAACGTAGCAGTTTTAAAAAACATATGACTAAAAGTCTGATTTGACGTAGTCTTAATATATAGCTTGTTCACTATAACACTATTCATAGTTTCTCTTTTGTATATATACAAAAAATCATAAAGCTAAAAGTCTGTTTTTACAGTCTTAACATATACCTTCATCACTATAATACTATTCATAGTTTCTTTTTTGTAAATAATAAATAAAAAATAAATAAATAAATAAATATTAAATAATAAAAATAAATAATAAATAATAATAATAATAATAATAAATAAGTAATAAAATAATAAGAATAAGAATAAGAATTTAATAATAATAATAAAATAAAAATAAATAATAAATAATAATAATAATAATCTATTATATATTCTTAATATATAGCTTCATCACTATAACACTCTTCATAGTTTCTCTTTTATATATATATATAAAATAATTTTTATGTTTTACATCAAACTTTTAGAGATTTAGACCATTCATTTATGTATAATTAACCATAAAAGTTTGACATGAGTCTACCAAATGGATATATAATATAGGGAAGATAAAGAAAAAACTTATTCAATGGTAACTAAGTTAATTTTTGTAAATGTTTTATTGCAGCTAGTCACTTTTTTTTTCTCTCTAAACTCACTCAGTGTTTGTTAGGTATTCTAATGTTTTGAATTAGATATTTAAGTTTCTTTAAAATTAAATGAGAAAATAAAATATATATGAACCTTGGATACAACAAGTGATTTTCTAGTTAACTCGAAGTAGGTGAAGAAAAAAAAATACTAAACATTAACAAAGTTTCATAATTGCTTAATTTAAAACAAATTATGAAAAAACACTAAATATTAAATAAGATTCAAATATATTATATTGGCCTCCATTAATTTTAATTACTTTTGCAATTATAAAATAATTATATTGGTTGAAATACACTACAAGAAATACCCACTTTAGCGGCGACACCTTTAGCGGCGACAGCCAAAGTGTCGCCGCTATTGGTCGATCCATGTCCCGAGCTCTCAGTCCAAACCCCAGCCGTTGATCATTTTCAAGATCTGACGGTTGGAGATTTAACAAGAAATAGCGGCGACATATATATGGCCATTAGCGGCGACGGCGTCTCCGCTAAAGGTCCCTTAACCACAATAAACCTTAGCCACATAAATCTTATCCAAGTTAACCCAATAGCGGCGACAGGTTATCAATACCGGCGACGCGCCGTCGCCGCTAAAAGTGTCGACGTACCAGTCCCTATACAGCGTAATTTCTTCCCTCCTCCTTCATTTTCCCCCCAAAAGTCGCCTGAGCACCGTCGGAGACTCCCGTTTTTTGCCCAAATCGGTTAGTTTAACTCTCTTTATGTTAATTCTTATCTACATTTGTTATATTCATTTTTATAGGCTTTAATTTGTGTATTTTTGTGTTTGTGGAAGAAAACTCGGATCACCACCTCTCTTCTCCAGTCACCACCATCATTTCTCCGGCACCACCTCTTCTCCGCGGTCTTCGTTTCCTTGAAACTTGAAAAAAAGGTTAGTTTTATATGTATTTTTTTGTTTAGAATTTGTATAATTTTTTGTTTAGGTATGTAAATGTGTATGGAAGGATGAATTTTGTATGTAAAAGTATAATTAGGTGTGTTTGGTGAAAAATGTGTATGTAAAAATTTATGTATTTGTTGATGTAGGTGTATGTAAGGATGGATGTTTGTATGTAAAATGTATAATGTAGGTGTGTTTAGTGAAAATATGTTTGTAAAAATCTATGTATTTGTTGATGTAGGTGTATGTAAGGATGAATGTTTGTATGTAAAAATCGCACTGTCAAAACTATAGAAGTTTCACATGAGTCCACTGATAAATATTTTAATATATTGAACAATCTAAAATGATTTACAATATCTGATAGCATTTGATTAAATTTTATTTTAGAATATGGGAAAATATATTATTGTCAATGTTGGCAAACCTATTTGCATGTAGGGCTACATTCTTGGCAGTCCTCTCACCGATAAGTTCATGGATATTAATTCAAGATTTGAATATGCTCATCGTATGGCATTGATATCGGATGATATTTACAAGGTGATCTTCCTACTTTAGTTTATAAAAAAAAAGGGTGTATTTGGATTTGTGAGTTCTATGTATGACACTTTGATTTGTAGGAAGCCATAGACAATTGTGACGGTAATTATGTGGACATTAATTTGGCCAACTTAGCATGCACAAATAGTCTTCGAAGTTATGAAGAGGTGAGACTTATGAACATATCTATCAAAGCATATGAACCTTGTGAATATGATACAATGCAAGAAATTTCAACTTGCAGTGCACTAGTCATATTAATGTGACCAAATTTTGCTACCATTTTGCAACAAAAGTGATCCGACACTAGATTGTGAAGTACGATCTCTCTCTCAATACATATATATGTATGTATGTATGCATTCATTCATTTCCATTTCATCTCTCTTGGTGGCACATACCTTGACAATGCCTTTATCAACTAAACCTTGACGAATGTGATATATACAAAGGGTTGTCTAATTCATTAGTAACCATGGGGCTTGTATCCTATCAAAATTAAGCAAGTGTGAATGAAATATGTCCCTCCCTATTAGGTTGAGAATTTAAGTCTTGTTGTAGACAAATGTGTATGTTTAGGAGTTAGATTACAGGATATGTGATTCAGCCAATAAAAAAAATACAATTCATTTGTATACTAAGAGTTAGCCAATTGTAGTTTAAAATGATAAAATCTAGTTGGCCTAGTTGGTTTAGTGTTCGTACGTATTATAAGTTACTAAATCATGTTCACCTAGTTCATAAAGTCTTTTTTTGGATTTAGGTAGATGACTTTCAATTAGCACATATATCTCACATTGCTTATTATACCCTTTTAGTTTCATATGACGAAAGCATTAAGTAAATGGGCCAACACTGATCTTGTACGACAAGCTCTCAACATTCATCAAGTAAGTAACAACTTTTTCTTGGGGATACATATAAATAAACTTAGAACTACTTTTATTTTATTTAACAAATATTTTTTTAGGGAAAGGTTGGAAAATGGTGGTTATCAACCAGACCTTGCATTACAAGTATGGAAAGAGTGACACAGTTTATTACTCTTATGACATCTTTAGTAGTTTCTCCTTTCATAAACAACTTTCTAGTAAAAATTGTCGAGCTTTGATCTTGAGGTAACGTACAATGATATGATTCTCCCTCCCAAACTATTAACATAATTATCATTTGTGTACGTTCACGAATTAAATGTGTTCATAAAATATGTTTATGATTGATAGTGGGGATCATGATTTCACATTCCACATGTTGGCACTGAGCAATGGATAACTCCACTAAATCTTAAAGTCCAAACGCCATGGAAACCATTCTACATTGATGATCAAGTCGGAGGGTGAGATAAGGCGTCGTTCAATGATTTTTTTTTTCTTTTGTATATTTAGGTGGTTTAACAATAGCATCAAACTATTTATATGCCGTTTTCTTAGACACATGCAAAATTAGGTAAGTCTGAAGGGAGCAACTTTGGACTAGATTTATGAATGTGGGAAGAGGTGGCTTCATTGGTTCTACTTCTACCCCCCCCCCCCCCCCCATCCACGAAATGCAAGTCGTATTGATAAACCACCTAAGCATAATAAGAACTTGTTTTGTGTTGACATTCTTTGAGCAATTGTTTTGTAAAGTTCCACAATTGACTTATGTTTTTCATTTCCCTTATGCAGGTATGTAATAGAATATGCACAAAACAATTATTCATTGACATATGCTTCGGTTAGGGTGAGAAACAAACTATAACTGTTTTTCTTTATTGAACTCAATGTATTATATATATATATATATATAATATATATATATATATATAATATATATATATATATATATATGTGTGTGTGTGTGTGTATGTATGTATTTATTTTTTTAACTCATATGATAATTGGTCCTGAAAAAGTATCGTCTGTGAGTGAAATCATGCTCAAAAGTTATACTTATATATTGTTATATTGTACAAAAGTTTTAATCATGTGTACAGGGCGCAGGGCATACTGTGTATTTTTCAAGCCAAGGAATCTATGGATTGGCACAAAGGTGGTTTTCTTCACAAACTTATTCAAGCGATTCGTAGATGAGATGAGAAAGACGGTACTAATGAGTTGTTTAGTCATGTGATTCACCAAGAAACCACTCTTACTTTTAGTATGCATGCCAATCTTCTTTAGATTGGTTCATGTGTTTTAGCTTGAATAAGTTTAGTGTCGGAAAAACTAGTGAAATAAACACAAGAGAAGTAAATAATGAGAACTATTTATTAGATTTATTCAAATAAACATTCCTTTATAAGTAGGCATAGAACATACACAACTAAAACCAAAAAGACTAACAAGTATAAAAAAATTACACTCCCATCAAGGTAACATAGCTTCAACAATTATAATGATTAATTCTTTCATCTCCCGAATCGAAATGCTTTTCCACCTTGTGAGAACTTTCGAGTCGATGTCCCTATACCATGTCTCTTTGAGACCCCAATGAAGCTGCTTCCATTCATTCTAACATGCATGTCCCTCTATCCTTGTAAAGACTTTGCCCAATCGAGCCATTTACCCTATGAGCTTGATATCATTGATTTTCATACCACATACAAGTTATAAGATCGAGCAATTTACCAAGTTAGTTTACCATTATATGAAAGCAATGTACCATTTATAACTGTGTTAAAAAGTTTCTATTAAGTTGTGTTAAGATGCAATGTGAATCCGAATGTTTAAGAAAGTTTACTTAGGTCTGGGGTTTGTTAATCAATTGAAGTATATAAAAAGAAATTCTTTTCATTGGTTAATGAACAAACACGATAGAGTCTCTTTTTCAATTTGTTCTGAGTTTCGTTCATTTACTCTAATTTGTTCGTTTTTTCATGTTGCATACAATTTTTGTACATTTATATTTTTATATAAAATTTAATAAAGTTTTAATCTTTTTTTTGTCCCTAATCGAATTAAATATGAAACCAGTAATTCCACACCCATGTTTAATTGTTTATGCATTGTCTCCACTCCTTTGTTAATTTCCATATGGAATAAATATTCTATTAATCTTTCGTTCCACGATTCTATCTTCATGTATAAAAAGGCTTCACTCCCATGCACATCCACACCTCTATCACCCGCTAATTTTATCGCCTCCCTGAACACATCACTCTTCTTAACAAATGTGCTAAGATTAAATATGTACGCTTTCAACCAGTGGGTTCTCATATCATTTAATTCAGATGAGATCAAATAATTAAAACCTTAAAAATAGTTGGTAACTTGTTGATGACTGATTTACCCTTATTAACCTATTAAGGTTTCCGTGGGTGTACATTAGGAAATTATAACGAGGGCTTACGTTAGACTCCATAACATCACACAAATATCGCGACTTCCTCTCTCCTTTTTACGATTCTTCAACCCAAGAACCGCGTACTATCATCTTGATATGCCATTTAAATAGGACCCAATACGCTGCTAGCATGTCGAACTCCACTGGCACTTGAATCGGACTATCGTTCAGCTGCTAACAGCATTTTACATGTTCACATCTAATTAAACGAGATATCACAGTGGTATCAGACATGTGTTGCTAATCATAGTTGTAGTTTCCCCCGAACGCATTCAGAACCTGAAATTTTTAGCATCATGAATTCATTGCAAACAATTATCAAATTTTTCGTTCTGAAAATGAAATCTTAAACAAAATCATAACATAAACACATAGTGTTTCAAATTTAGATTTCGGTTCAAGATTTATGTTTCGTAGATTGGTTATCATGTTTTAGGCGTGTTGAATAGGTAATCCTGAATTTGGGATGAAGTTTAGGAGCGAGGTGTTTTCCTGTGTTTGACTGATTTTTATTCTAAGATTTAAAAATGATGAATTAGAATAAGTGAAATCAGTGGATATAATAACATATCTTGTTAAACACGAAACAAAGTTAGCAAACATCCATTCAAAATTTGAAATTCAACCTTACAATATTAACTAGAGAACACTAGAATCAAATTGCAAGCTTTCCGAAACTCTGGACATAAACGCATTTAAACTACTGAAACATACAGGTAAGAGAATCTCATTAATCCGAGATAACATACTTATACCAATCAATGTTGTGAGATATAAATAGTTGACTCAAATCTCAACGAACTTCGAAATCCATGGTCAACACTTGAATTTACAGGACTATATCATGGGTTCTAATCTTACTCTCAATAACTCTTCAGCTGTTGTAACCCGAGACCGTAACAGTCGTCTTTAGTAGAGGCGTGAAATCTGTTTTAAGGGAAGCGTGTTGAACACGTGCCTCAGCCACAACCGTCAACACTTATTTTATCATTTTGTAGGAATTATTGTATAAGAAGATATGGTTCAAGACCTCGTTGAAGCCCACATAAAGGATCATACAAGGAGACGCGATTCAAGAGTTCGTTGAAGACTGCACAACAGACCATCAAGAAGACGCGGTTAAGGCTCTTGTAGAAGACTTTGGCTTGAATCAATTTAGTTACATATCATATATATTATTTCGTTTAGATTTGTTCATGGTATTATACTATAATTTCCCAAATATAGTAAAGAGAGTATCTTTACTATTTTCATTTATATATTTTTTTATTAAAATGGTGACCCATATCCTACAGAAGTTGATTTACATTCGTTCGTTTAATAAATGAATGAACATGAACAAGAAATTTCATTCGATTAGTTAAATGAAAGAACACAAGCAAAGGTCTCGTTTGTTATGTTTATCCATTTTCGTTTGTTTTGTTCATAAAAAATTTGTACATTTATTTATTTTATCCAACTTTTTATATTCTTTAATTCTTATCTATTTTATTACCCTAACAAATAAAATATGAAACTATATTCCACCATGTTTATGCACCGTTCCCTCCCCTTCTCATTATTCACATGGACAAATACTATTGATCTCCGTTCCACTATTGTGTACGTGAACATGTTCATTTCCTTAATGAATGAACACGAACAGAAAATCTCATTCAGTAGGCGCTCATGAACCTTTCGTGAACACATTATTTCCTTAACAAACGAATACGAACAACATCTTGTTCATGTTCATTGGTTTGTTTGCAGTCCTAGTTGTGTTGGTACCATTATAATGGTAAAACAACATAATAATAGCTATAGTGGCAAAAGAACACAGTTATATGATAAGCTAACACAATTTTACAGTGTATAATGATTAAAAAAAACGTCGTTTAAAAAAATATGAAAGGATAAAGGCAATTACTGATGGAATTCCTTCTTATTGATGGAATTCTTCCAAATATGACATCTTATGTATACTTCTATTGTTTGGTTCGGCTGTCAGATTCAAATCTTGAACTAAAATTGATTGGTAGAAGTGCTTAGACTGGAGGTAGAAACATGAGTTAAGAGTTAGGATAAAAATACTTAGTTTAAGGTAAATAACGGAGTATTAAAAAAACTATTTAGGTTTAAAAACGTTAGAGAATTTGGATAAAGTTAACAATTGTAGTTTTTTCCAAAAAAGCTTAAACTATACGTTTCGGGGTGGCACCCGACCTGGAACTTGTTTTGGTTCCTACCTGATGGCTTCAAGGGCCGGTTCCTACTCGATTGTACTCAATAGTTCCTATCAGGTTCTCCATATTTTTTCGAATTCTGGTTCCTGACCGACCCAAAATACCTTATTCCTACCTGGTTCCAGTTCTAACCCAATACGCGATTTATGCATCTCCAACTATAGCTACTCATTAGATGTTGGGCTATATAACCTAATGGGCCGGAGGGTGTGCATACCCCATAAGTAGAGCCCCGATAGAAGTCTGGTCCATGATTCATTACCCAAGGAACAAAATAAAGAAAAAAAAATCGAAGGCGCTAATTAGTCGAGTTAAGGTTTATTAGGGGTTAAGAATCGAATATGCAAATCGTAACTAAAATAACAAAACACTTAACCAATAAATAAACTGATAGTTTGATTATGACTTTTTACAACAGATTTTTATTTGGTTTGGTTTTAGTTTTATGCGTATAAATAACAGAATTAATTGAACTAAACTAATATTCTTTATATATTCTTATTTTTACAAATTATATATTATTTTAAAAGATGTTTTGTTGTAATGTCTTTAAAATAGCATATTCGATATCATTTTTTTCTTTTATAATTTATAAAAGATTATTAATATTTTAGTTAAACAAGCATATAATTGGCATTAGTTCAAATTGGCTTAAATCCACCCAAGTCCAAAAAGACCTTGGTTAACCAATTTAGCCAAACCAATCTTCCAACAACCGAATTAACCTAATTGTTTATAACTTATTGGTTATGAAAATTTAAAAAAAAAACATTGGTGTAGGTTGAGTTTAACACATCACAAATGTGAATTGAACCGAAGTCATCCATGTTCTAAATGTGTGGTTCCTTATGTATCTATACACAGGTGCCTAAGTTCATCATTTTTTTCTTTCGATTTACAGGTCGACGGGCTCATTACAGAGTTTGAGTTTCAAACTACAGATGCAGAGGTTTGAGGGTGCAAGCATACATTATACGATTATCTAATTATTTACCACTATATAATATCAATTGTTTACAAAAACTATAATTTATGTTTTTGTTTTTGTTTTTGTTTTTGTTTTTGTTTTTGTTTTTATTTTCAATTAATCATTTTTCAAGCTTTTCTTGATGAATATATTCAAGGGCAAAATTAAGAACAAAATTATTTAGAGCACGATGATGTTAATTGTCACATTATATATTAAAATAAATATAATAGCCTTTTATAAAATGTTAATTTTCTATGATATCAATCATAAAAAATAAACATGATATATCGTTTCAAATTATAGAGCTAGCTGCTTCTGAATTATGATGATAAATGATATAAATTGACGGAAAAACTTAAATCTTGAAAACAAAAAGATGATACTTTGACAGTGACCAAACTAAAACAAAGGCCATATAATGTGAAAAACAACACGTCAAAATTGGGCAGACTAAAAAGCAGGTATCCTAATTTTCCTACACAAAATATAGGGCGAGTTATCAAAAACACTAGGAAGTAATAAAAAGGGACCCTACAAATAAGTTCGTCTTTTTCCCCCTAAAAATAGACATAATCGTCCCAAATTTTGAACATGCTAGTGGCCTAAACAAGTAGAGTCGGTTGTGGGCCATAACTGGCCTTAAAATGCTTGAGTTCAGGCTTTGTTTACAAGTTTTACTAGACTGCTAAGTATAAATAAGTCTATCATTTATATAAATTTATTTGATATTACAAATATATAATTACATAAAAGACGTCGTTAGATATAATTACAATAAATATTGCTATAGCTAGAAGTTTGTTACAAAGTACAAATTTACTAAAAAGTATAAAAAATCATAAAACATCAAAACTCCAGTCATAAAACACACCAAAAACCCACAAATAACAAAGTAAAGATTACTAAAACATCATATATGCGGGTTGTGTTTTGGATGATAAGGCTCTGATTATCGAATGCCAAACATTATTGTGTTTTATGTTTATTAGCATGTTGTGTTTTATATTCATAGTTCTATGATTGTGTGTTTGAAGTTTTTATGGACTATTATGGTTTGAATATGGTGTTTTAGTAGTTTCACTTTGTAATTTGTAGGTTTTATATGTGTTTTATGACTGAAATTATAATGTTTTATGACTTTTTAAACTTTGTAACCGAACCCCACCCATATTACCATAATAAAGTAAATATATATAACTTATGGTTAATATCAAATACAAAGTCTCCTAAATATAAAAAGTCGTAAGAAGGATATCAAACGGATTCCGATTGACTTCCTTCAAGCGGCTTGGAACTGTCTAATCCAACTCTACGATGTGAGATTTTAGGTTTTGCTTTTATATGTTTAGATTGTAGGTTTAGACTTTTTGTTTCATCATTATGTCATTTTATTTTTCATTATCTTTTCTATATTTGCATCATTATGTCCTTTTGTGACTTATTGTGTCTTTTTTTTACATTGTGTTATATTTTGCTCACGTTGTGCCATATTTTGTGATTCATTATGTCTTTGTACACTTCTTGTAACGTCTCGTATTCCCGCACATCCATACTTTTAGGAAATAAGTATTTATTTATCTATTTCTATTATCATTATTATTATTTATTTTTCTATTTTTTATTATTTATATAACAATAAGAAAATGATAATAGTAATAATAATAATAATAATAATAATAATAATAATAATAATAATAAATGAAATAATACGTCGTGTTTATGAAGTCAGGTGCGAATAAGAGTTCAACAAAATTAAACGAGCCACTCTACAATGCAGGAACCTAGTTCACGGGCCCTGAGCCCAACAAGCCAAACCCTAACTAAACCTTGTTTTGTAAAATAAACACACACACCCTCATATAAGAAAACACACGCACACACACTGGACACACACAGAGACTCAACACACGCACCCTGTTCCCTCTCTAAAACCTCCGGCCACCGGAATAGGGTTCCGGCGACCCTTCCCGGCGCCGCCTATCTCCTCCAGCCACACCCATTCTCCTCCTCTCGGTTCCTCCCTCCTCGACGAACAACAACAGCAGCAAACTCCCCGCACCACCACCTCTCACCCTCCATTTCGATTACCTCGGCCTCTCCGGCCGGTTTTCCGGCGAGCCAACTACACCCCCACAACCTCTCACTCTCTCTCTCACGCACACCCCTCTCGCCGTAGATGAACAGTCGGCCACCTTGAGGGTGGCGGCGCATCACATCAATCAGCGGCGGAGCCGCCTTAACCTGCTGCAGCGGATCCCCCAGCGACGGCAGCTGCAGTGGAGGTGGTTCCTGGTCGGGTCTTGGGTTTGGGTTTCCAGTTGGGTTCAGGTTTGTCTGGTTCCAGGTTGGGTTCGACTCAGGTCATGTTACGATTTCAGTTTAGTTTCAAGCTCGATTCAGGTTCAAGTTCATTCGTTTCAGTTTTATTTTGGGCTCGAATCTCAGTTTCGGTTCGGTTCGGCCAGTTTGGTTTAAGTTGCAGTTCACAGCGGTTCGTTTGGGTAGTTGTTCTCGGTTCAGATCTAGTTCGGTTAGAGTTTTGGCTCAGATGCGGTTCGAGTCAACCCAAGTCAACTGGGCAGTCTTGTGTCGTGTCAACGTCAGTCAATAGCAGACTTGGTTCGGTTTCGGTTCGAGTCAAATCTGGTCAACTGTGGTCAAACCAGTCAGATTCGATGTTCGGTAAATTCTAACGCCTTGAAGCTTATCATATTACCATTGTTAATGTTATTTTAATCGCAAATCGACTTTACGTATCATGTAACAAAATATACATATATAAGTTATATCGACACGTTTTGTTATTATTGTTTATATAATTACTCCTTTGGTTCATAAGACATTAATTACCTGAACCATACACTAATCGTGTCTTCATAACTCATATAGATAAATATATATTGTTTCGCATATTGTTGCTGAGTTTTGGAAATATAATCGACACATTGTTTGTCTGTATAATCCAAAAACAGAGGAAACTCTGCCCGTTTTTTGTTAGAATCCTCAAAATAAAACGCGCTAAATAATAAAACGAGTCTATCGGGTCCGATGAACTTTTAATAATATATATATATTTACATATGTATATATGTATGTATATATATATATATATAGAAGTATAATTATTCTAAAACACATTTCATTGCTTACGTGTACTCATGTATGATGACCCCGCATCTGCCGTCAACTCTTCCACTCCTCGTGGACGTTCCAAGGGAAGCTTTGCTAAAAGGTAAGCATACTCGACCCCTTTTTTCACTTTAACGCATTTTGGTGTGCAACATGTATAAATTACAAAATTTATTTTTAACAAGATTAAACGTTTTCCCAATACCAAACGGGTTATCAATTACGCTTATGTGAATTATATGTGTTAGATTAAACTCGTTTATACATGCTACTTGTTACGTTTGAGTTGTTTATGCTTATTAGTTTTAATTTGTATTCTCACGACATTGTTATGATTATGATACTATGCATGCTAGTTAAGGAATTCAATTATGTTCTATTATTATGTGAGAGTCGTCTACATATATATGCGATTCAGTTTTATTATACTCCCATCAGGATTGAAATAAACTCTTACACTTAGATTTTATTTTCAAACTTGTATGCTCGCCAATACTTTTGTATTGATCTACGCTTTTAATACATGTTGCAGGAAAGCTGATGATGCAAGAAATCTAGTAGGATTGCCTAGATACACACCTAAAACTTTAAATGCTTATTGTATTGTATCTTATCTCAAACATATACTTCATTCCAATATCTTGTATTAAATCGTTATCAATGAAATGAAATTATATTTGTTACGTGTCGTGATTTAAATTTTGTATTATTTGATTTAAACTATGTAAAAAAGGAAATTATTAAACACTTGACACAATTAGCGTTATGAAGCCTCTTGCAATCTTGTTTTCGTCTCATCCCGATGTTTCCGCCATCGGTTGGGGTGTGACAGATTGGTATCAGAGCTATAACTAATAGGGAATTAGGTAGAATTGTCATGTTCGACCTAGTCTATAGTTTAAGTACCATTCCATTGACCATTTGTGATACTTGTCTAAAATGTTATTCTTTCTATCATGCTTCTCCCCTTTTGATCCTAAAACTTACAACATGTCTTTCCTAAGACATGAAACACAACACACACTTTTGAGTATATTATTGTTCCACAATCGAAATAACTCATCAATACAGGGGTGATTCCCGCCATTGGTGACGAGTTTCAATCCGCTTTACATGTTATTTCGCACGAAATTCACCATCAAGTCAGGAGTGATATCCATATCTTGATGGGAGTTTCATTTCATAATCGAGTGGATCCTTATTGACGATTCGAGATTATATCTTGATACGTTCAATAAACCACAATTTGGGGACGAAATTGTCAAGCCAGGATTGACATCCACACCTTGATGACTGGTCCCGCTCCTCAATTTTCAATCTCGCCAAAGTTTCGTATTTTTCGATCAAACTAGGGACATGTACTAACTGGAAGGGTAAAGTACCGTTAATCACTTGGCGACGAGAGTATTATACCTATTAGGCCAAATCATGTCTCCCTAATTCGAAAGGACTTACGAGTCACTTTGGAATAGTCGAAGTTTCTAAAACTCGAAACACTCCAACATTTTATCAAGCCTCTCTTTTACGCTATCTTAAATTCTATACAATATAAATCTTATTCTTTCATTTTATTTCAATGTCACATTATACTAGAATCAAATTTATACACAACACACTTCTCAATTATACTAAATCTATTACACAACGATTCTATACGTGCATACTAAATATTTTATTAGATTTGGGATTACTGGAACATTTTATGTGATAAACTCGTTATAAAACCACACCTTAACATGCATAGCACTTGCGTAGTGCTATAGGAGTAGCGCCCGCCCGTATTCTTGAGGTCATGTTAAGTAAACTATTTCATACTAAGTAAACTATTTTACACTATGTTTCGACAATATTGACTAGTCAACATTGCGTACACGATGGTTTGACTTGTTTATTCACATGTTTATGTGGTAGACTCGTCATTAACTTTGATCAAGCCACACCTTAACATGTATAGCGCTTGTGTAGCACTATAGGAGTGACGCCCGCCCGTATTCTTGAGGTCATGTTAAGTAAACTATTTTACACCCTCTTCGTTTTAACGATGATGGGTAGTCTACATTGCGGTACACGATGGTTTGACCTGTTTATTCACATGCCAGTAATCCGTTAATCTTGGTTAAACTAAAATATATCATCTGTATTGTACACGAATTGCGCATACACACACTTACACTTATACTCATACTTATACAGTATACTCTCTCATACTTAAATACAATTATACTTATATACTTGAGACTCTATGTATGTTATCAATCCCACTTGTAATACTATTACGCTAATAAACCCTGATCGTGACACGGGACGTAACATGGCATCGATTAGTGAAACTGACGTAATATGGTATGAACATGGTGGATACGCCGCTGGTACTTCCTATATATGAGTGTTAATACCATATTACTAATGTTTCTTAAAACGTGCCATGAGAAATTTGGTGTTTCACTGCTATATTTAAGGACAAACTTTAATCACTCACCATCTAGTTCTCGATTATACCCATACATGCTACGAAATGCCCTATTATTCTAAAGTCTTCCTCTTGAATAAATTTCGAGACGAAATTTCCTAAAGTAGGGGAGACTGTAACGCCTCGTATTCCCGCACATCCATACTTTTAGGAAATAAGTATTTATTTATCTATTTTTATTATCATTATTATTATTTATTTTTCTATTTTTTATTATTTATATAACAATAAGAAAATGATGATAATAATAATAATAATAATAATAATAATAATAATAATAATAAAATAAATGAAATAATACGTCGTGTTTATGAAGTTCAGGTGCGAATACAAGTTCAACAAAATTAACCGGGCCACTCTACAATGCAGGAACCTAGTTCACGGGCCCTGAGCCCAACAAGCCAAACCCTAACTAAACCTTGTTTTGTACAATAAACACACACACCCCCATATAAGAAATCACACGCACACACACTGGACACACACAGAAACTCAACACACGCACCCTGTTCCCTCTCTAAAACCTCTGGCCACCGGAATAGGGTTCCGGCGACCCTTCCCGGCCGCCTATCTCCTCCGACCACACCCACTCTCCTCCTGTCGGTCCCTCCCTCCTCAACGAACAACAATAGCAGCAAACTCCCCGCACCACCACCTCTCACCCTCCATTTCGATTCCCTCGGCCTCTCCGGCCGATTTTCCGGCGAGCCAACCAACCCCCACAACCTCTCACTCTCTCTCACGCACACCCCTCTCGCCGTAGATGAACAGTCAGCCACCTTGAGGGTGGAGGCGCATCACATCAGTCAGCGGCGGAGCCGCCTTAACCTGCTGCAGCGGGTCCTCCAGCGACGGCAGCTGCAGTGGAGGTGGTTCCTGGTCGGGTTTCGGGTTTGGGCTTCCAGTTGGGTTCATGTTTGTCTGATTCCAGGTTGGGTTCGACTCAGGTCATGTTTCGATTTCAGTTTAGTTTCAAGCTCGATTCAGGTTCAAGTTCATTCGGCTCAGTTTTATTTTGGGCTCGAATCTCAGTTTTGGTTCGGTTCGGCCAGTTTGGTTTGAGTTGCAGTTCACGCGGTTCGGTTGGGTAGTTGTTCTCGGTTCAGATCTGGTTCGGTTAGAGTTTTGGCTCATATGCGGTTCGAGTCAACCCAAGTCAACTGGGCAGTCTCGTGTCGTGTCAACGTCAGTCAATAGCAGACTTGGTTCGGTTTCAGTTCGAGTCAAATCTGGTCAACTGTGGTCAAACCAGTCAGATTCGATGTTCGGTAAATTCTAACGCCTTGAAGCTTATCATATTACCATTGTTAATGTTATTTTAATCGCAAATCGACTTTACGTATCATGTAACAAAATATACATATATAAGTTATATCGACACGTTTTGTTATTATTGTTTATATAATTACTGTTTTGGTTCATAAGACATTAATTACTTAAACCATACACTAATCGTGTCTTCATAACTCGTATAGATAAATATATATTGTTTCGCATATTGTTGTTGAGTTTTGGAAATATAATCGACACATTGTTTGTCGGTATAATCCAAAAACAGAGGAAACTCTGCCCGTTTTTTGTTAGAATCCTCAAAATAAAACGCGCTAAATAATAAAGCGAGTCTATCGGGTCCGATGAACTTTTAATAATATATATATATTTACATATGTATATATGTATGTATATATATATAAGTATAATTATTCTAAAACACATTTCATTGCTTACGTGTACTCATGTATGATGACCCCGGTATCTGCCGTCAACTCTTCCACTCCTCGCGAACGTTCCAAGGGAAGCTTTGCTAAAAGGTGAGCATACTCGACCCCTTTTTTTTCACTTTAACGCATTTTGGGTGCAACATGTATAAATTACAAAATTTATTTTTAACAAGATTAAATGTGTTCCCAATACCAAACGGGTTATCAATTACGCTTATGTGAATTATGTGTTAGATTAAACTCGTTTATACATGCTACTTGTTGCGTTTAAGTTGTTTATGCTTATTAGTTTTAATTTGTATTCTCACGACATTGTTATGATTGATACTATGCATGCTAGTTAAGGAATTCAATTATGTGCTATTATTATGTGAGAGTCGTCTACATATATATGCGATTCAGCTTTATTATACTCCCGTCAGGATTGAAATAAACTCTTACACTTAGATTTTATTTTCAAACTTGTATGCTCGCCAATACTTTTGTATTGATCTACGCTTTTAATACATGTTGCAGGAAAGCTGATGATGCAAGAAATCTAGTAGGATTGCCTAGATACACACCTAAAACTTTAAATGCTTATTGTACTGTATCTTATTTCAAACATGTATGTCGTTCCAATATCTTGTATTAAATCGTTATCAATGAAATGAAATTATATTTGTTACGTGTCGTGATTTAAATTTTGTATTATTTGATTTAGACTATGTAAAAAAGGAAATTATTAAACACTTGATACAATTAGCGTTATGAAGCCTCTTGCAATCTCGTTTTCGTCTCATCCCGATGTTTCCACCATCGGTTGGGGTGTGACACTTCTTAACTTCATCCATTTTTTCTGTTAATGAGAAGGGCAAATCGGTCATTTTATATGTAATTTGGTTAACTAGAAGGGCAGGGCAATCCAGCCATATAAAATGACCGAATTGCCCTTCTTGATAACAGAAAAAATGGATAAAGTTAAAACGGTGGACTAAAATGGCAACGGTGAAACCTTTTTAGACCCACAGGCGAAAAATGAAACATTTGGAGTGAACTGACAAAATGACCAAAACCAGAGGGACTAAAATGGCATTTAACTCTAATTATAATCAAGTTGAGTTCATCATATGAGCTCGAGTTTTATATATAAAGCTGGAAACAGCTGAACTCGGCGTTAGTACAAAATCAATTGATTTTGGGCGGTGTAAACAACATTTTGGGTGGTTTTAGAAACGCCCAAAAAGGGATCGCGGGAAAATAGATAACATATATTCTGGGCGCTCCCTGAAACCGCCCATAATCAATATAAACCGCTCAGAATAAGTATCTCCAAAGCTGACTCAACTAGTCGCCCAAACTAAGCCAAAACCGCCTAGACTGACCAAAATACTTTTATTATACGGCTAAATAATAAATAATCCAATATTACCTCAAACAAATCACAATTCAAAACAATTAATCTGAACAAAATAAATTAAAAATAAAGAAACCTAAATATAATTAAAAATTATATAAATGCAGCCAAACACCAACACATAAACATGTTTGATGAGTCTCATACTTAGTTTACAAAAATTGTTCAAACTACAATACTGAGGTAGTCTCTAGTTCTTGCTTTTATCATTGAACACAACCGCAAAAAACCGACACATGATATTTTCAACCAGCTTGTCAATTTCCACTCCAGTGATATCTGTTGTGTCGGTCCACATCTAAAAAGGACAAATAAAAAATGAGATACATACATATATGTATAGAGTAACAAAATCAATATATATTAAACCTAAATTCGCTAACATCCAAACCCGTGTAGCCGAAAGAATATAAAGGGTTTAAATTCATATTGTAATATCCCGGAACCCAACTAATAAACACGAAACCCAAATAACACATGTATAGATATGAATGATAAATACATGTAACTATACCTTGATATTGATGGAGGATGATTGAACAGAGAAAAAGAAAATGATGAGAAGAAAACAATTTAGAAGATGGATAATAAGAAAAGATGGGGCACGTTAATTTGATATATTTTCTTTGAAAGTTAGTGATATGTGGGAGGTTGAGAAGTGCGGAGAATATGTTTCGTATTTAATGCGATTTGTTGAACATTCTCATAAAATAAACAATAAAAAATGTTAAAAAGGTTTTTTTAGGCGCTTTTACATGTATTCTAGGCGGTTTTACTGTAAAAAAACGAAAAAAAATTATTAATAAAGATTCTGGGCGGTTTTTATAGGATGAACCACCCAAAATACATTCACAAAACGCCCTAAAAGACTAACTTTCTACTAATGCGGGTTCTTTTAAATTATAGAAGCCAAACTCGAGTTTTCCTATAGTTAAACAAACCGAGTTTGAGCTTCAAGAAACTCGAGTTTAAACGAGTTCGAACTTTAACGAGTTCAAGCTCAAGCTCAACTTGTTTACATCAGAGAACTTGTTTCCACATATGTAGCAGAGCACATTTTTTGTAATGTCTCTTCTGTTGGGAAAAAAATTAACAATTCTTTCTTTTTTTTTTTTAATATGAATTCTTCCAAGAAACTTCTTGAAAAAAGTCATACGTACGGTTTCTACATTCACGCGTTTTATCGTGAGAGGATGACTTGTTCTTATTCTCTCCGGATTCATGAACTAAAATATATATCATAAACTTATTTTCAAAATACATGTTTGATTTGTTATATGATATAATTAAAAAATTCTTAGATGTTATTGATTATATAAAAAGACAGTTTTGACCTACAGAAATAAAAGACATTTAAAATCAATATTATCTAGTTTGACGACTTAGTTGTAAGACTATATACAACCCTCCAATCTAAATAATGATTATATTGTGAAAAAATAATTATTATTTTAAAGACGTATATGTGTTCGTTTTCCACATATTGACTAGATTCTTTTTAAAAATGCATTTTTGTCATATAAAACATTACTAGTGTTTTTTTAATATTTAATAAATTAAGTGAAGTGGTGAAAACAAGAAAATGCACTCCAAAGGACAGGCACATGTGGGATGGATGTTTTCTTGAATGACAGATTGCTTGATGTTTTGTTTAAAAAATAATATTTCAGTTTTCATCAGTATATATATTTTGAGATTTTAATTATAGTCATGGTTGTAAAAGTTGCTAGGCGCTTCTTAGTCGGATTTGGGAGTAGTCGGTAGTACTCGGGAAGTACTCGGTCTAGACGGAGATTACTCGGGGAGTAATTAGCCTAGGCGAACAGTACTCAGGTCTCGGCAGTCTACTCGAAACCTAGGCGGGACTTTTACAACCATGGTTGTAGCATAAAATAGAATTTATTTGTATAAGTCATATTAACTTCTTAAGATATATAAACTATTGGTAGACTTTACAGATTTGTATGATGTAATATCGAGTATATAAAAATACAAGTTATTTAATTTGTGAAATATTATTAGTTTTTTTATCAAACTTATATTAGTGTAAAATGTGGGGCCTGGTTAAAATGTAAGAACATATACATTGGTGAGGCTTTCATTATAAACGTAAGATATTTAAAACTAGTCTGAGATGATATGATAATTGAAAGGGAAAACTTAAAGGACATATGACTAGGATGGTCAAATAAAGGTGGCCAAGTAATAACCAAATTAATTCGAGACAATCTACACAACCGATTTGAGTGAGCACTCTTGAGTCGCTTCCTTTGGGTGCTCAATCAGATCATTTCATAAGAGCTTATAACCCGCGCCAACCACCTAAACTGGCGAATCATTCGATGGTTGGATCGAGTTTTCAAAATCTTTTTTTCTTCTTTTAGATTTTCACTTTTTCTTTCCAAAATCAATTGCTGGTTATATATATTGGATTTGAGTTCATTCGGTTTTTGAAACCAGACCGACAGTAGACATGTAATGTTTCACGATTAATCTTAAAAGATTGATTATACTAAAATGTATATAAAAAGATTTAAATATGACAAGGACATAAAGCATACATCAAATAAACAAAAAAGGTTTTCGGTGACAATGGAAGACGAGTACAAATTACAAGTCACCGGCTAGATAAAAAGAAATTTGGAAATTAACAAGTCTTTGCTCGCACATGTAAACATTGTACAACAAACTCTAGAATATTCTTGTCGGATATAAACTTTTCTTTAAGAAAATAATTATACTCGACCTAACATTGAAAGAAAATATGCACACACTAGAGAGGGTAATAAAATTTTATGGAGTGGCGAGATTTATAAAATTGGTATTTATTAATATCTATTGTTTAATAGTAGATTATAAAAATTGGTAATGTGGTATATGAGAATTTATGGATAAAAGGTAGTTAAATATTTATCTTTAAACTAAAAATTGTGTTTTCTTAAAAGCGGTGTATTCGGGATTAATTTGTCGGTTGTTAAGTTGACACTTCAGAATGTTTTTATCTTTTAAAGAATAAGAAAGAGCGTCATTAGGGTACTTAGACTGCTCTCTTTTTTTTCCTTTTTTTCTAAACCGTGATGACGGGATTTTATTATTGAACACTTCTAGCAAGTTGCTAATTTGATGATAAAATGATATAAGTTAATTGGTTCTTAAAAAGATGTTTTGTTTTCTAAAGGTGAGTTCATTTAATAATTGTAAGGTGAGTTCATTTAATAATTGTTCTAGAGCTTAGAGAAGTCATGAAGTTTTTTTTTTTGTAAGAAAAGGATCGATCAGACATGCTTCAAATGGAAATGAGGATAATGACTTGATTTGAATAATCATCTTGCTATGAAATAACTTGATTTCGAATAATCTTGCTTTGACAATTTTGGATTCTCTTTAAAAGATGGTGGAAAAAATAAGAATATTGGATTGTCACTTTAATAAAATAGTGGAAAAAATAAGAATATTAGCTTAAAGGACTTTGTCAACATGATATGACTTCCCATTAAAAAAAGGAACAAAGAACCACTTTTCGTTATGATAATTTGGTAAAGTATAAAATGAGAGTGAAAAAAACCTTTTAACTTATATTGCAGTTATAACCAAACCACGAGTGGAGCACTTATTATACAAAAGCTGCGTTGAAGCTAGATGTATCCATCATAAATCAGTTAAAGATATCAAGATGCGTAGAAACTGAGGAAAATCATTATGTGGTCAGTGCCTTTCGTTACTAAGGATGGTGGGGTGTAATCGATGAGTGGGGTGTTTGAGTGGGTTCACTGATCGGTGACACCCCTCTTTCGGCGATTGGTAACTCAAATGAAGTGTTGAAATCGGTGGGTATTCACCGAACAAGAAGAGAAGAGAGAGGGGAGAGAGAGGGTTAGTGGTGGGACCTATCTCTTTTTCAACCAATCACAAATTTTTTATTTATTATTATTTTTTAAAATTTTACCATTCTTCATATGTTTGAGCACCCTTAGTGTTTGAGTACAAATTGAATAGTGAATGGGGAAGTTGATATGACATGATTTTATTGGTTAAAAAAGAAGTTTACCACTCTTCCTTTGGAGAGTGTCCCTTCCAACCTAAGATGATATTATAAAAAAAGGAAACTGAAATTGACCGAATAGTATAATTTTTTTCATGTAAATTTTCGTAAAATGTGAATTATCATTTTGTGTTCATGATAAGAAAAAATTGTTTTTGAATTTCTTGAAATTTAGGCTTAATCATAAGTCAAAATGAGGATGTTCTAAGATTAATTTAGGAAAAGTGTTCATAAATAATTAGTTGATCGCTCGATGTATTTATAATGATGTTGTTAATTGTTTTTAAGTCGTACTTCATTTCAATTTTAAATAGTTGATCGCTCTATGTATTTATAATGATGTTGTTAATTGTTTTAAAGTCGTACTCCATTTCAATTTTAAATAAACTGATGATAACGTTTTTGAATATTTAGGTTTATAAGTCTAGTGATTTATCCCAAAGAAAATGTCTATTGATTGTATCATGACTCTAGGTCATGAGACAGAAATATTCTCTCTTTTTCTTTTTTACAAATCAAGAATTTTAATGTTTAATGCTCTTTGTGTTTCTTTAGAATCAGAAGATTTTCTCAATAAATTGAGAAAAAAAAAAACAGTCTTGAAAAGACATTCGTATTGATATAATTGAACCAAGAGATTTGAGCGTGTTTATTGTTGTTTTGGGTCTTATAAATAAACTATTATAGAACAAACAATTCAAGTATATAATTTGTTACTCATTTAATAAAATTTTACTTATTTTCTCATTCTTTTATGTTGTTCTAGACTTATTAATAAATTTTACTAATTTCAACATAAAATGCTCTATACATCCCCAGGAGAATTGATTTTACTTACTAACCATAACATCACTTTTGACCAATAGTAACTATGGCTCTAGAAGAGGAAGGAGTGTAGTGTTTCTCATCGCCATGGCGCAAGCTAGAACATGGCATGTGGGCGTAAAAGTATACCGCAAAGCCTTACTATGTAATAGTAATTTTTTCTAACATGTTTATAGGGGTTACTAGGGATAATAATTTGATGTGTTTTTTTCTCACATGTTGATTTGCTATAATTATTCTAGAGGAGTTATAAAAATACTTTTGAAATCATAAGTATCAAGGAGTGTGGATAATGATATTCTCATACCCATCTTTATTTCTTCCGCGCCTACATAACTTGATTTGAATAATCTTGCTATGACAAGTTTGGAAATCACCTGTATGCTATAGTGGAATCAAAAGAATAGTAGCTTAAGGGACCTTGTCAGCATGATTGACTTCCCATAAAAATAAATATAAATAAAGAACAATTAGACTTTTCGTTAGTTGTAGGGTATGATTGAACTTCTTAGGGACTTTATTGTGCTATCTCATCGCCACATCATCAATAGACCCCCTCCCTTTCATCAATAAATTCACAACATCTCGTGAATGCTCACTATTGCCCTGGCGAGGGGTCGATAACACCCCCTATAGCGTCTACGATATGGAGGTGGAGGGGGTTATTGTTGTTTTTGAGCTAGGTGGCATGGGTTCAGCGCTCTATATCGCAAAGCCTTATGATAATCGGTTAAAGTATAATGTAAAAGTGGTGAAAGCTTTTTACTTGTTTTGCACTATAATAATTGGTTAAAGTATAATGTTAAAGTGGAAAAAGCTTTTTACTTGTTTTGGGTTATGATAATCGGTTAAAGTACAATTTAAAAATGGAAAAAGCTTTTTACTTAGTTTGTTGCTTAAGCAAAGGTTATGTTGGAAACCAAAACAGAAGTGGTGCATTTGTTATACAAAATTTTAGTAGTTGGAATATAATTAAAGAAACTTTCCGTCATATTGGTGAAGCTAAATGTTTCCATAATAAATCACTTAAAAAATATCAAGATCCAAAGAACATAAGAAAATCATTCATTATGTGGTTTGTGGCTTAGTGCCTTTCATTATCAAGACAATATACTATAAAGAAAAGAAACTGACTTTGACCGAATACTACAATTATCTTGATGTAAATTTTCGTTTTAACATGTGAATTATCATTTTGTGTTCATGATAAGAAAAAAATGTCTAGTGCTTATTAGGCTTAATCACAAGTCAAAATAAGGATGCCTTAAGGCTAATTAGGAAAAACGTCCATAAAAGATTATTTGATCGCTTTATGTATTTATGATGATGTTGCTAGTTGCTCTAAAGAAGTAAACGTCCATAAAAATTAGTTGATCGGTCTATGTATTTATAATGATGTTGCTAGTTACTTTAAAGACGTACTCCATTTCAATTTTAAATAAATTAATGATAACGTTTTAGAAAGATCAAGTTTACAAGGCTAGTGATTATAAAAAAAAGAAAAAGAAAAAACAAATAGCTACTGATTGGATCATGACTTTTCTTCATGAGACGTCACTTGTTTATATACTCTTGAAGTTTTGGTTATTATGAAGCTTTTTTTCTTTTCTTTTTTTATACAAGTTAACTATTTCTTTCATTGTTATTAGTGTTTCTTGTAAATCAGAAGATATATCTCGAAAATTTGAGAAAAAGAGTGTGGAAAAGACATTTGTATTAATATAATTGATTATATATATTATATATAATACATTATATATTAATATATATATAATACATTATATATTATATATTGTATATTATTATTATATATTATATATTATTTTATATATATAATACAATTATCAACTATTGTGAATAGTTGTTTGAACTTTTTTTTAATCTTTTCTTATGTTGTATACTTTTACCCTTCAAATTTCAGCATTGACACGTATAACTCGTAACTTTTTTAAGATTTTGTAATCAAGTTTACGTGTTTGTTTTTATGTACTTGTGAGTATAAATTTAAGTTGATTTACGTATTGTCATAATATTTTCCGGAAATAAGTCGGGTTAAATATAATTCGTTTTCGTGTTTATTTTTACATACGTTTTCCATTGGTCCACGTTCTAACCTAAAACTTTTACGAAACACCGATGCAATGTGCTACCAATTTATTAGTGAATTAAACAAAAGAGAGCTTACCGTGTTTAATGTTGTTGTGGGTCTTATAATAATAAGAACAAACAAGTCAAGTACGTAATTTGGTTCCCATTTTATAAAATTTACTTATTTCATCATTTTTTATGTTCTAGACTTTTTAATAAAATTCACTGAGTTCAACATAATATTGTCTACATCCCCAAAAGACTTGATTTATTTGGTAACCATGATATTAAAATTTGACCAATAACTTTATTTCCAGAAGAGAGAGAGAGAATATAAAATGAGATTAAGGTGTCCAAACAAGACTATTAAAATGTACAACTTTTAATGCATGATGTACACGTTACTTTAAGACTTGTGTAAAATTCAGCCATACAAAGGTAATCAAAAGTTGAACACGAGAAAACACACGGCCACACGTTTGCACACCATCTTATTTATACACTTGTATCCTTCCCCACACCACCCCTAAACACCCTCATCATTCATCACCTCATGCCATTACAACCATCCACCCTTCTTCTCCACTACTACCACCGTAACCATGTCGCTCAGCCGCCTCTGCTTCGTGTTACCAACCGACACTGACGATAAACCAGTTGAACATGACCACCAATCCAAAAAACCATATACGCGCTTACACAAACACCGGGGATGTAGTTTTCACATCCCGGGTGTCCTGAAGCGTGCTATTCACCGCCTGTATGACATAGGATTGAATATCTTGTGTCATGGCGGGTGCTCGTGTGGCTTCTGCCAGCACGGTGTATTGCGTAGACAATCGTCTCTTGTCTACCATGACACCGAAGGAGTTCATTTCCCGAATGAGAAGGCGTTTGCGGGCCATAGCCCGAAAACGTTCAGCTACTCCGAGCTTTATATAGGCACCAAAGGCTTTAGTAAAGACGAAATCCTCGGAAGTGGTGGGTTCGGGAGAGTGTATCGAGCGGTTTTGCCCCGGGACGGGTCCGTGGTGGCGGTCAAATGTTTGATGGAAACTGGTGAGAAGTTTGAGAAGACTTTGTGGCGGAGCTGGCCGCTGTGGCCAATCTCCGCCATCGAAACTTAGTCCCGTTACGGGGATGGTGCGTTCACGACCATCAGCTTCTCCTTGTTTACAAGTACATGCCGAATCGCAGCCTTGACCGGGTGCTTTTTCGGCGCACTGGGGCTGGTCTTGGCTGGGACCGGAGACAGAAAATCGCGATAGGCCTGGGTGCAGCACTGTTTTATCTCCACGAACAACTCGAGGGTCAGATTATACACCGCGATGTGAAAACAAGTAATGTGATGCTGGATTCAAGTTTCAACGCGAGACTCGGTGATTTCGGGTTGGCTAGGTGGATAGAACACGAACTCAAGCACCAAATAAACACACCATCAACAAAACACACGCAGGTTTAGGGCCGCGGACACCACGCGAATTGGCGGCACAATCGGATATCTATCGCCCGAGAGTTTCCACAATGGGGGTGTCGCCACTGCGAAATCGGATGTTTTCAGCTTTGGGATCGTGTTGCTCGAGATTGTTTCGGGACGAAAAGCAGTGGATCTTACATTTCCAGATGATAAGATTATTCTACTTGATTGGGTTAGAGAGCTAGCTGATGAGAAAACGATTCTAAAAGCTGTTGATAGTCGATTAAAAGACGGATCGTACAAAGTTCAAGACATGGAGCATTTGATCCATCTCGGGTTGTTATGCACGCTGCATGACCCGAAATCTCGACCCACCATGAAATGGATCCTCGAATCCCTTTCGGGTATATACGTGAAGCTCCCTGATCTTCCATCATTCAAAAGTTACCCGCGGTACATATCTGTATCTCCACTGATTAGTAGTAGTAATGTAACAAACACTACACCATCATCAACCACCACTGCCAACGCCACGGGTACCGCCACTAACAGCATTTCCGATAGCACAACGATCTTCGTATCCGCCACGGGAGAAAGCTTGTATGTAACCGCAGAAGTCGGGTACACTGGTGGCAATGACATGGTTTCGCGAACGATATCAGCCTCTAGTATTACCAAGACCGAATATAGCGTCGACGATAGCCTGTTTTCGAGCGTGATCACAACCGCTAACTTGAGCCAACGCCAATCGAAAACATTCCCGATGGTTAAACCGCCACGTGAGATAACATACAAGGAGATCATTTCAGCCACGGACGATTTTGCGGATTATAACCGGCTAGCAGAGCTCGACTTTGGAACTGCGTACTACGGTGTGCTCGATGAGCAAGACATAATCGTAAAGCGACTCGGAATGAAGACATGTCCGGCACTAAGGGCTCGGTTTTCGAACGAGCTTTCGAATTTGGGTCGACTCTGCCATAGGAACCTGGTCCAGCTCCACGGCTGGTGCACTGAGCAAGGCGAGATGCTCGTAGTCTACAACTATTCAGCTAGCCGAGTGTTAGGACAACTCCTCTCTCACCATAACCATCAAAGATCACAACCGGTTTTGAAATGGAACCATCGTTACAACATTTTGAAATCACTTGCGGATGCAATTCATTACCTTCACGATGAGTGGGAGCAACAGGTGATTCACAGAAGTATAACCTCATCCGCCATAGGAATCGAACCGGATATGAACCCTAGGCTCGGTTCATTTGCGTTAGCAGAATTTCTAACGAGAAACGAACATGACCATCATGTAGAAGTCGACAAGAAAAGTTCCGTAAATGGGATTTTCGGGTATATGGCACCGGAATATATGGAGTCAGGAGAAGCAACCACAATGGTGGATGTCTACAGCTTTGGGGTGGTGGTGCTCGAGGTGGTGAGTGGACAGATGGCGGTGGATTTCCGAACGCCAGATGTGTTATTGGTGAAACGCGTACACGAGTTTGAGACTCAGAAGAGGGATTATAAACAACTGGTGGATTCTAGACTAGACGGAGAGTATGATCATACGGAACTGGTTAGGCTAGTTAAGTTAGCCGTGGCGTGCACACGATCGAACCCGGAGTTGAGACCAAACATGTGTCAAGTTGTAAGCATACTTGGCGGTCGTGACGACATCCTCATGGAAGTAAAGCAAAGGAAGGAGAAAACCGAAGAATGGAAGGAAAGAAATATGTTATCTTTGTCAATAGTTAGGAGAGTTCAAGCTTTAGGAATACAATAATTTGAATTACACATTTACACCAATAACTTTTTGGTTTATTTTTGTTCTCAAGATATGTAAAAACATAATAAGAATGTCACAAAGTTATATGTTGCAAATATGATAAGATTTAAGTACATATATGACATTGTTGCTGTTGTTGATTTTAGATTGTTGTGATATGGCCTTCGTCGTGGGAGTCAATCCCCACCCAGTTGACCAGAGAGAATAGGAATTCTCTGAACCCGACTTTCCCATCCTTGTTCCAGTCCAATTCTCCTGCATTGATTCAAAACTAACAAGGTCAAAGTGGCATGATTTGACAAATAATTGATGTTATTTTTGTTTGTACAACAAATGTATAGCACAGAGGCAGGAAACGAGTGGGTCAGCCGGTCAGGCAACGGGTAAAAGCAAGTTCGGGTCAAATTGGTAACTTTTAGTGGGTCAAACAGGTTGGTTTGACTTTTTTTTTCCTTTTATCGATTTGTAAATAGCAGTGTTGTAAGAATCGCAAGGCGTTAGTTGGCCGGTGGGGGTACCGACTAGCCATTAATCGCATTGGGATTTTATATGTGTATACACACATTTTTGTATGCAATTCTTTTATGTAGACATGTTTTAACACCTTTTTCGACCCATATTTTTTAAGTAGATAGGATGAATTGTTGGAATTGACATGCTTTGGCCAGAATTTACAAGTTTTGGTTGGAATTTGGCCAAAATCGCTAGACTGCCACCGATTTTTGGCCGATTAGGACCGGATTTGACCATTGTTGACCGCCTAGCAATTAATTGGCCGATTGGATAAAAACTACTCAGTGAACCTCTGACTAGCGATTAATCGGAGGCTATGCGCGATTTTTACAACCATGGTACATAGTTAATGTGTTTTATGTGATTACAGTTACTATAGGAGACATTATGCATTTTAAATACATTTTCGACGACTTTCGACCTGTTCAACCTTTCATTTTAGCTAAATGTTACCTTTCACACATTTTAAGTACACATTGGTTGAAACTGCCACATCTACTTTAGCACTAAGAGTTAGGGAATTACTGAAACGAGTCATCGTGATGTGGGCCGGAGATTTCTCCTTAGGGAAATCATCATTCATAGCTTTGATCATGTCCTTCTTGTCCAGCTTCCCATCGCCATTTTTATCAAGAAATAAGAACGCGTCAATTATGGAATCGAACGTTGCTTTAAGCTCTGGAGATACCATTGTTGCCTAAAACAAGAACATCTTTTATCAGATTTTACCTAAGAAAAAAAGGGTCAAAAGATTGAAGAATATTGCGGTTACCGTATGGTTTGAAGATAAAGTACCACCAAGGAGATAAATAAGGCACAATACAACTACAAACTCATTAAATTTCATGCCTTTGTTCCTGCCCAAGTCACAAGACTCAAAAAGTTCATTAATTTCCTGTTCTGTGCAGTCAAATTGCAATTTTTGCAAGCATTTTGTTAGCTCCTCACGATCAATAATTCTGTTTGAATCAACATCTGGTTGAGATAGGAAATATATGTGAGCGGAATAAAAACTAAACCATTGTATTATTTTTACATAATTATTTAAAAGTGAGGTTGTGGTAATACCATTGTGCTACCCCTTGAAGACTAAAGTATACTTATTTAAAAGTGAGGTTGCAGTAATACATATTGAGGTTATTTTTTCTTCTTCTTTTTAAGAGTAAAGTACACGGATAGTCCCTGTGCTTTACCGAAATTTTGGATTTGGTCCCTAGCTTTCCAAAAGTACATGGATGGTCCATGTGGTTTGCACTTTGTAACGCATCTAGTCCACAGATTTTTCCAAAAGTACATTGATGGTCCCTGTGGTTTGCACTTTGTAACACATTTAGTCCCTAACTTGGACCTACTAAAACCTATAGATTTGTTGGCCGGGGACTAAATACGTTACAAAGTGCAAACCACAGGGACCATGTACTTTTGGAAAGCTAGGGACCAAATCCAAGATTTTGGTAAACCACAGTGACCATCCGTGTACTTTACTCTTTTTTTAATATCAAACTCGTTTAATCTGATCTTTTACTATTAATGGTCAAAACAATCATACATAGAGAAACAAGCAACGGGGTGTCTTAAGAAAACAAACTATTAAAAATATAATCAACTGATCAGCATCTTCCGAAACACCTATCACATATTTAATTCTTCGCATACCATACAAAGAGGATCCACAAAATGTAAGCATTCAACAACTAAGCAAAAGAAGGCTGGAAAGAAAATCTTGTTAACTAACCAAACTGTCGAAAAACGCCTCGAATCTCTTCCAATCCTTCTCGGAACTGAGGAAACCTCAGAATGATGCTATTGATGGATTTGATTTTGTTATCCCTTTGTGTACTTCTTTGTTTGGCCTCCATCATTTTCCTCTCAAGCTCACTGTCCAACCTCTCATACTTGTTTGTTGAATTGCAACACCGCATGATTCCTCCAAATTTGTTGGAAAATGATTTCAGAGAAGGGCACGGACGAGACGTACCTTCAAAAGATATTTAACATGTAAATTTGGTGATAATATTTTCAGTTAACTGAATTCTCTGATATGAAACAGATTAGTGCACAAATCTGAACCAATAATTGCAAAATTCAATTATTTCAGCGTTCTATTTCCATCATGACATAACCAATGTTGTAAAAATCGGGATTAATCAGTAATCGGTAGTTTACCGACCAAATTTCACCTTGTTGGACCCAAAATCGGTAATCGGTCAAAGGCAGTCAAAATCAGACAAAATGGTCAATATCTTTGAAGTATTTGAAAAATTATACTTATTAATCCAATCCGATTAATAAGTTTAAAAATCATATACCAAATTTTGAAAAATTTCGTGTATATATAAGTTTGAAAAAACTACATATAAAATTTCAAATCACTAGTCGGTACCCCACCGTCCAGAGCCTAACCACTTTTAAAGATGTAAGTTATATGTTGATATTTTCAATTTGATAGAATTCTCTTGATATGTGATTTTTAATTGCATTCTAATCCAACAATGATCAACAACAATACAATAACACTAGCAATCAAACTGTCAAAACTAGCTCTCTATATCTAAAACATTATAAAAAATATAAAAAAAAAACTTAAAAATTACTAAAAGCAAAACAAAATTGGGAAAATAAACATTAAAGTTGTGAGTATTCGACTGAGCTGATTCTTAACATGTAAATTACTTTAAATTAATTGAAGTATCTGTTCATAAGCAGATTAAGGCTCCGTAACTCATAAAATATTGAAAACATTAGCATGAATTACAGAAAGTATACTTACTCATTGAAGTTGTGATTGTTTGCTGTTGTGATTAGGGCATCGAGAAACGTACGCAAATGGAGGGAGAATGAGAATATTAGTGAGAACGAAGAAATGAGAGCATTTTGGTAACGAACCGGATTCTCATTGATTAATAATCGCATTATACTCCGGAACATTTTTTTTTGTTATACTCGAACATTTTGTATTTTATTTTAGAGTTAATTACATGGTTAGTTAGTCAGTATAATTTATAGAAGTAATAATAATATCAGGTATTGATAATTTAAAATTATATTCTATGTGTTAAGTTTCAATTTTGTAATAATCTATACTACTAAGACTAACCAATGGTAGTTTTTTTGTTAGGTTTAGGAGCATTTAAGTTATATTACATCTAAAGGACTAATAATGTAACTATATGGTTGATAAGAAATGCGTTTGTAATTTATAAAAAAAAACATTTAAAAACTCTTTCTCTCTTTAGATCACCACCACTTCTATTTTCAGATAACTACACTTCCATTCTCCGGCTATCACCACCAACACAACCTGAAATCTCTAAAATCTTTTCCAATCGATTAGGTATATACAATTTTGCCACCACACGTCTTGCGTTTTTCCTTTGAAGTATGCTAAAGTTATTTGTATTTGATCCAAATAATATGTATGTATTATAATACATACACACATTTAAAAACATATCGTTGACTTTTAAATTAAGTCGTCCCATGATTTTTAAACGACCGTAATTTTTTCATATATTAGTTTTTTTAACAAAATTACACAATAAAAATAAACTCGAGTATCATCTTATATATTTTTTTAACATGTTACGTTAGTACCAATATATATTTCGTGCTGCATCCAAACACGCTCTAGTGTTAATGTGCGTTTCTATATATACATATATAATAAATGATTTTACCTTTTTATAGTACTTGAAAAACTATATTTTGTTGACCAACTCATACTAAATATACTAATTCTACTTCCTTTCCACCAAACCACACTGCAATGACTAATCCGGCGACTTCTCTGCCGGTGATGATATCCACGATGAAGCCGAGGAATATTCGGAAGACTTCGTATGCTGCGTCTGCTTGTAAGTCCTCATTCCAATGTATCTAGATTTATTCTATTCCCTTGGTAATTTCTTGATTTATCCATCATGTAGTGGTGTAATGTTACATCAACTTATTTTGTTTAGCTTCAAATAGAATTAACAAGTCCCAACCCACAATCAAACCGAATAACACAGGATGAACTTGGAGATTCAATAACTCTCAAATCATAACTTAGAAATAATGTCAAACCTTGACTTTATACATACCAAAAGCGACAAGACATTACCAAAACTAATTGAAACGTAATTAGGAAATTTGGTCCCTCAAGTTCACCAGCTTCTTACTTGGTTTCCTTTCACACCCTTTCCCATCACAGAATTGTGATGAATGGCCAACAAATCATATCAAATCCGTAGGTTGAAATGTGGTTTCGATGGCCTCAAAAGGGTGAAGAAGAGTTTATCATGATTTTGTTTTTGTACTCCTCGTGGTTTTAAAAAGCGTGAAGCGCACAAAAGCCACAGGGTCTAAAACCGAGGGGGCGAAGCGCAAAAGCGGCAGGCTTTTCGTACCCGAGGCACAAGGCGATTATATATATATTTTTTACATATCCCATAGGTTTTTAGCTTCCCCTACTTGAAATATAGCTATAAATAATGTACAAGCCAAAAAACCTAAGGTTCAACAGTTTAATGCACCAAAACACTCAAGGTACAAGTGGCGCTCGCCTCAGGCCAGAAAAAATCCCAAAAATGCGTTTTTTTGGCGCTTCTTGGGTTTACTCGAGGCGTTAAGCGAAAAAGCGATGGCCCTTGCACCTAGGCGCGCTTTTTAAAACCAAGGGACTCCTAACGTTGTATGCATTCAATAGAAAGCTACTTACTAAATCATTGGCCTGAAGGGAATATTAGGTATTACACTAGGAATTAGAGCATTCACATTGGAGCCTCTATATTAATAAATTTTTTATAATATAATGGAAGAAATGGAGGAAACAACAAAAATACCATTACATTGGAGCCTTTATAATAGAGAAAAATTTAGAGATACTATAGTACACCTCTATATATAGAGGCTTATATCAAACTCTCTATTTATCTATTGTGAGCGGGTAAGAAAGAGAAAAAGATAATAAAATAATTGTTTGTGAGTAGGATAGAGATATAAATAGAGGGTTGGATGTGGGAGGTTTTTGAAACAATATATAATTTAGAGGAAATTTGTGTTTTTAATTAAATTATATAGATAGAGAAAGAGGCTCCAATGTGAATGCTCTTAGTTAGCATAATAGGCATCAAAGGAAGTGAAAAAGGTTGAAGTTTGGTATATTTCCCTTTATTATAACTAGTCATTAGTTTTTATCTATTTGCTTTTCTTTGAATCTCTGTTTGTGGATACTTGTTTTATTTTACAGGGATCTCATCTACAAGCCAGTTGTGTTGGGTAAGAAGGGATCGCAAAATTCACAAGTTAAGTGCTACTTGTATGCCGATGCTTTAGATTACTCTATCCTTGTTTTGCAGCTTGTGGGCATATTTCATGTTTTTGATGCGTCTTCGAAGCGATGGACGTTTAGCAGGAATCTCGCCGCCCTGTTTGTCGACACGCGTATTATCATTTTCCCAGTATATGTTGGCTGCTTCACTCTGTCTTGCTGAAGTTGTATCCTAAAGCTTATCAAATAAGGGAAAGTCAAGTGACAGGTATGTTATATTCAGTACTTAAATCATTTTCTTTTATATGCATATAATTAAACAAGTTTGTTAAATTCAAAAATTTATCACTTTCTTGTGGCAGAAGCGGAAAAGGCCAATGGAACATCCTCACCACAGTTTGAAAACTATTTAGCGGTATCACATGGTAGTGAACAAATGGCATCACAGTGTCATACCATGGTACAAAGCAAAGATTGTTCGGTTAGAGAACCATTGGAACCCGTTCTTTCTGAAAATAATATTACCACGGCTACTACAGGAATCCATACAAATTCGAGTGATGATGTTGACAGATGTAACAAGCAGATTTCTATCAATGATTTACTCTGTTCAGTATGTAAAGAACTTCTCTGTCGACCTGTTGTGCTTAATTGGGGTCATGGTAAGCCTCAAATACTTCAATCACGTGGGTCGATTTGGGTCATGCTTGAACTCCAATGGGTTAAATGGGCCAAATGTAAAAACTTAGTTTCAGAATGAAACGGATAAAGTGGGTTGAAAGTCGTCCAAAATGTTATTTGAATCTTTGCAACCTCTTAAATTGATATATTCTTACATTTTACGTTATTATTATTATTATTATTATTATTATTATTATTATTATTATTATTAATATACTTTTTGTAAAAGTATTTATACATTAAATATAGAGTAAAATGCCATTTTCGTCGCTAAGGTTTGGCCAGTTTTGCGACTTTCTTCCAAAGATTTGTTTTTCCGCATCTGGATCCAAAAGGTTTGAAACCCTGCCATTTTCATCTAGCTCGTTAATTCCATCCATTATCCTCCGTCAAGTCAAGGGTATTTTCGTCTTTTTATTTAGTAAGACTATTTTGAATACTTGTATGTTATGCTAAATGGTTGTATATAAAGTGAAAAAGACCAATTTGCCTTTTAAGTTAACAAAAAAGACGAAAATACCCTTGACTTAACGGAGAAAAATGGATGGAGTCAACGAGACAGATGAAAATGGCAGGATTCAAACCTTTTGGATTCAGATAGAAAAAACGAACCTTTGGACGAAAAGCAAATCTGGCAAACCTCATTTACTCTTAAATGTATGTAAATTGGAAAAATGGGCAAAAGGGTTTAGCGGGTCAATCCATCCCGGTCAACAATTAACCGTTTTGACCCGAGCTCAGGCCGCCCAAGCTGCCATTTTTGCGATGGTATAGAATCATTAAAATAACAAAACGTTGCATTTTTCTCTTACAGTATTTTGTGAAGCATGTATTGTGACTTCAAACAAGGAGCCATGCCGATGCCCCGTGTGTCAGAGCATGCATCCAAATGGGTTTCCAAAAGTCTTTTTGGTTCTAGGCGCATTCTTGAAGCAACATGTTTCAGACGAATACTCTGCAAGAATAGACAAACTCAGAACTCGTGAGATAGGAAATTCATCAACAGGTATCTTCAATTTTTTATAAGTTGTATTATATCATTGATATATATGATCTAAAATTTGACTTATTCTGTTTTAGCGGATTCAACATCAGTTCCAGAAGGTTCTAAACATTCATCTGTACCTATGGATGAACACTTGTGCAGTTCAGGCCACAAGGTTCACTTTAATGTTGGCTGTGACTACTGTGGGGTAATCTTTTTCTGATTTGCTAAACTTAAATCTATAGGTTGCAATTTCATATGAAACTGGGTTGATTCCGTGTGTTTTATTGATTACGGGTCAAACAGGTGAAACAACCACAACTAGCTATAAAGGAATGGGTCAAAGGGTTGAACGGTTATGCTTACAACCTCCTAAATAACTTTTTTAAAATAATAAGGTTATTCTACTTTTATAAGTTTTTTATCATATTTAATATATTAACTATTTTTTAAATTCAAAAGACCTTCATCATACCTCTTTCTTAGTCAATAAAACGAATTTAGTGTGTGTGGTGTAGCGGTGAAGGCTGTGTGTGAATTAGATGGGGACCCGGGTTCGAAACCCGCGCCCCTTTATTTTTATTTTGTATTTTTCTTTATTATTTTAAGGTTTTATTATATTATTATCATTTATTCTTTTTATTAATTAATATTTTGATTATAAAATTTATTTGTTAACCACAAAAAAATAAGTAACACTAATAAATAAATGCGTAAATACTTTGAATCTTAAAGGGGCGGGTTTTGGAACCCGTTTTACATGAATGTTACAGTATCCCCTACTTTTAGAAATTTCGTCGCGAAATTTAGGTAGAGGTTGTAACTAGGAAGAGATGCGGGTATTTTTTGCGCATTAAGCCTTAGCGTTCTCAGGTAACCTCAGGTTCTCGTTTTAACTCCCAATGTATTCTGACTAAAACCTGAATATCTTTTAACATGAAAGGGAGATGTGATGTTTGGATTTGACGATTTACATAACCAGAGGAGTGTGAAGTTTTGAATTTAAATTGAGGCGGTAACGTTCCTAGTAAGGGTTGAATATCCTGCTACAGGAATCGCTTTTTGATGCTTGAGATGAGAAGCGTTGATACACATGGTTAAGTGACTGTGTATGATCTCATGCATAAGAGTTTTGAGAAAATCAATGTGTTGAAAAGATTAAGTTATATCACAAGACGAAAACTTCCACAATATCGATATTAAAACCTACACGGAACTTCTCATAACCACCTGACAATGCTTTTGATCCTTTGACAAGAATACTTATATATAGGAAGTATCAGCGGCGTATCCACCATATTCTTGTCAATTTTTTATTGGCTTTGTCAGTAAGTTATGATTAGTTCTACGTGACTCGTCCTACATTCTACAAAACATAAACAAACACAGCAGTCAATGCTTGAGTCTCAAATCTGAGGGGTACAAGACTGAATGACGTGGATACCTGTCTCATGTGTTATGAGGAAATGATCAGTCTATGAAAGAGTGAGACACGATCCAACTTCTTTAAATGACGAGACGAGGTTCGTCGTGATGCATGATAACATGAAATTTTAATTCGATGAGTAGAGACATGACATAAATCAATAATATCAATTAGCATTAAAATTATTGGATACATAAATTCCAAAATTGAAACAGGGATATACAAAGATTGAGAATTATAGAAAACATTAAAAAAACTAGACAGTTGGAGCTGAGTCTTGACTCTTGGTGATGGAAGGCTAGTTAGGTTGCTCGTTTACACCGTTATTGACTTCAACTGGATTGGCGTTGATGTTGTAAGCTCTTCCTCTCGCTGGTGGAGGTGCTGGGTTTGTTTGATTTGCTTTGTTACTGGGTTTGCTTGAGCTTGGGCGTTGATGATATTAACCAACCTAGGGCATGCGTTTCTAAAGTGGGTAGGGTCACCACAATTAAAGCAAGATCGAACATATGGAACTATGGGGTATTGAGGTTGTTGATAGGTTGGATCATGTTTTGGGTAGGGAGTGAAGCTTGGTTTTGGGGAGTGTGACAAGTTTTACTTAGATGACCATAACGCCCACAATTAGCACACAATCGACAGGGTATGGCGGGTTGGTGGTGATAAAACAGGTGTTGCATTGAGGGTGGGGGCTTATTTGGGTAAGCAGAGTTGGGTGTTACTTGAGTGATTGGGATAGCTTGGAGGGGTACGTCTTATGGAGCTGGTTGACTGCTTTGAGTAACAACGAAATTTTGTCCGTCTCGCTTTCTCTTGGTAGTGAGTTGGGAAGAGGATTCAGTTTGGGTTGAGTTTGAGGTTTCAGTTGGTGTTTTATCTTTCTTCTTCTCATCTTTGAAATCTCTATTCCTAATGTGGTTTTCGGTGAGCTCTGTAGCTAGCTCCATAGCTGCTTCCAAAGTTACAGGTGTAGTACTCATCACAGGGTCCTGAATCTTTGAAGGAAGACCCCGAATGTAGTGATCGATCAAATGGTATAGGGGAGTGAAACAATTTGGAACCATTTGATTCAACTCGAGGAATCTCTTGTTATAGGTTATGTGATCTCCCTCTTTTTGCTTCAAGGAATAGAACTCATCCTCTAATTTCTTAATTTCACTTCTTGGACTGAAACGTCTAGTCATAAGCTCTCTCAATTCTTCCCAAGTTAGGAATACAGCGGCTTCGGCGCCTCGCCTGCCCTTCTCAGCATTCCACCACGTGAGGGCTACTCCATACAAACGTCCAGTAGCATAGCGTACTTTGCGGTCATTGGGACAATCACAGTTGAGGAAAGTACTCTCCATCTCTTCGAACCAACGAAGGAGAGCAGTGACCCTTCAGTTCCTTTGTACTTGGGAGGGTCACATGAGTTGAAGTGCTTGTAAGTGCACCTGGTGGTATTTAGGGAAGGGTTGGCAACGTTTTGACCTTCTTGGTTGATTGGGTTGATGGGATTAGCGGTAAGGGCTTGTTGGACTTGAACTATGATGTCGGGAAGTACGGCGACCATTTGTTGAGCGATTTGGGCAGCCATGCGCTCGCGGGATTATCCTGATCTCCTACCCCTACGAGAGTGACTGGAAGACATTTACAAGGAATACGTATCGAGAGTATGAGTTTGACGTTTTAGGTGCCATATGTCGTATTAAAGATTATCATCCACAAAACAATTGAGAGAAAAACAAATTCACTACATCCATAGGATGTCTTGGTAGTCATGTGGGCCCCCATGACTACTGGGCTTTGTAGGGTTCACATTCGTTTTGGCTGTTTAACACTCGCGCCACCCGAATGAAAATCGTAAAACATTATTGCAAAGTATAAGGTGTCCAGGTGTAAACACAGTGACAAGTCAAAGTAGGGTTAGTTCACACGACGTTTGATGTGGCATGCTTTGGCCTAATAGGTCCTTCGTATTCTCATCGTTCGTCCCCAAGTAGGCAAACTAGTCCGTTATATTGGATTTATACGAATGTCAACCTAGACATGACGTTTCGACTACCGGTACTTGTACCCTTCCAGTTACTACATGCCTGTCGTAGAACTCACTTTGATGAGATTGAAAAATGAAAACATCACAAAATCTTGAATAAGGAAATATGAGAATGTTTTAGATATTGAAACGTGTGTGATGAATATATATGTAAGCATGTTATGTTTGTCAATATGTATAGCACATTAAATATCACACAAAATGATAGTGGAAAGGCTTGCATGCATTTATGTGTGAAATAAATATGAAATAAATAAACATCATGAGTTTGCATGTAACCAAATAACATATAAGCAATTAAAATTTAATTGACTATAGTATAGGCTCTAAGGGTCTAATAACCTATCCTATATCCCTATAGTCAAAAGCTCTGATACCAATCTGTCACACCCTGACCCGCAGCGGAAATGGTAGTCGGGGCATGATTGGGTTTTCATCAAAGCTCATGGCATTTACTATAATAAAGTTTCATATTTATTATTTCCAATTTAAAAGAAAAATTACAACAAACATACAAGCACAACATGTTCTAAACACAACATTCATGAACTCTTTATTTTTCTTCTAAGGCAAATTCCTATGTGTTCCTTGCTTCAACCTGTCCACCTGTATCATGTGTAAAATAGAGTTTTTGGGTCAACAAAAGTTGGCGAGTGAATCTTATTTAATCATTTGAAAGAAATAGTTATACTGTTTATTTTAATAAAAATGTGCAATAATCAATTATGAGCATACGCATATGTAAATCTAACCACAAACCACATAATATCAAACAATGCAAACACAAGCATGACAAATGATGAACTGTGAGATCAAGGCTCAATCAAACGGAGCCGATCTAATGAGGCACGCTATGCTCAACTCGTATCCAACGAGGAACTGATGGGCCTAATGTGAATGATTGCATGCAAATGAGAAAAATGTAACCACACAATACAACAAATAACATTACATAACAAGTTAGTTCATATAATGGTAGTAGCACAAGTGTTTGAATAAATGAAATATGTAAACGACACATGATACACCCCAAAACATGAATAAAAAGGAGAATTTGTAAGGATTCACTCACAGTGGGTGCGTTTCCTTGAATTGATGACGAACGCGCACGAATTTGGATTTAACCACGAGGGAATACTAACCTAAATAATAACGTAGTAATTCGTTAAGTAAATTTTATTAGAACTTAATGTTTTAATTAAAGCTTTTTATTTGCTTGTTAGGTTTATTTTTGTGAAATTAATACAATTTTTTTAGCTTTAAAACCTTATTTTTAAGTGTTTTTAATTAATTTTTTTGAGAAAAATAATAAGGATTTTAAATAAAATTTTACCCTTTTTTTAGGATTTGACTGGTCAACCGGCCGGACTTGATTATTATTGGCAGCGTGTGAGGTTCGAACTCATGACCTCCCGTATACGTGCACGCAGCTCTACCAATTGAGCTACGTGTCTAACCCGTTATAAACTTGTTTTTTATTAACTATATATACTAACTGGGTTAATTCATAAATTCCTTTAATTACAAAGAGTTTTATTAGCATCGAACCGTTGCACCGATCCAGAGTCAAGCCCGCGCCCATACAATGTGTTGCACCCAGCCCTACCAATTGGGCTGGGTGTCTAACCCGGAGAATAAAGGATTTTAATTATATTTATATAATAACTGAATCGTTTCATGTGTGGGTTATAAAAAGGTTTTGTATTATTTAAAGAATCGGCAGCGTATAATGACTCGAACCCGGGACCTGTGATTCACGTGCACACAGTCCATCCACTGGTGTCTAACCCGGTGTAGATACCCATTCTAAATTCTTTTAAGCACAAACTTCAATTCGTCTTCCTCATTTGAAAACGCAGAACATAAATCTCAACCGAATTGTTTAAATTAACAACTATAATAAGAACAGCCTTATATTAGATTGTAGATGAAAAGGATTAAGTGACCGAATATACCGAGCAGAGTGTTCTTCTGATTTCCGACGACGATTCCGGCGAGCGGCTGTTAACTCCGGCAATGTTGAACTCGAGCAGGGAGTTATCCAAGAGTTCTTTAGAGCAAAACGAAAGAATTGAGCGAGTTCTATTGTGATAACTTAGTTGGTATTTATAGGATGAACATACTACATTGATTTCGGTTTCAAAACCCAAAATCATGGGTCAATGATATCAATTTATAAACGTTTTTTTAATTAATTGAGTTTGAAATTAAGTTATAACTGATATCAGTTACATTAGATCATTAGAAAAAAAACTGTCAATCTCAGTGATGATTTCGATTTAGTGTTGACGGTTTCGGACTTGAACTTGCATGTTTTCAATATAAATTTAATTTGTTGTTAAGTTTAAACATAATAGTGTGTGTGGTGTAGCGGTGAAGGCAGTGTGTGAATTAGATGGGGACCCGGGTTCGAAACCCGGCCGCCCCTTTATTTTTATTTCATATTTTTCTTTATTATTTTAAGGTTTTATTATATTATGAATGCCATCACGACTTTAAATCAAGAGCTAAAGATGGAAATGAAAAAGGAGTTCGAAGTTCGTGATAAATCGCATAAAGCTTTGGAGAAGCAAGTGGGTTAACTTGCGGAGGAAGTTGCGCAGATGCGTGGAAGTGGTGGAAAGCTACCTAGTGACACTACAGTGAACCCTAAGCATCAAGGGTCCAGTTCGAAGAACACTCGTGAGGTACCAATTAATAAAATTTCATTACGTAGTGGTCAAGTCGTTGATAACGGTGTTGTGTCACCACCACCTCAGTTTGTTGAAGGGGTGGTGGAAGAGGTTAGCGATGATGAGGGTGTTAACGGTCAAACGAGTCAAAATGAAAATGTTTTAAAAAATGAAAAGACTACACCTGTTGTGACCGTCCCTGTCCCAAAGGCTAAGGAAAAGGGTGTGGAGGTTAATACCGCCCCTTATCTCGAATCTTTATTGGGACCATCTAAAAATTGGTAAACAAAAGAGGTCCCCACCAAGAAGAAATGTTGGAAGTTTTTAAACAAGTTAAAATCAACATACCACTTTTGGATGCTATTAAACAAGTCCCATCTTATGCTAAGTACTTGAAAGATTTATGTACCCAAAAACGAACTCACAAATTTCCAAAGGAACTTGATTTAACCGAAAACGTGAGTTCGATTCTTTCGGGTGCACTTCCACCTAAGCTACAAGATCCGGGAGCGCCTATCATCTCCATTCAAGTTTTGGAGAATTTAAAATGACAAGGGCACTCTTAGATCGTGGGGCTAGTGTGAGTATTCTACTGGGTAGTTTGTACGACCGATTTGAGTTTGGTTCACTTAGAGTTGCAAAAACTACCGTAGTGTTAGCCGATTTAACTCCTAAACTACCCTATGGAATAGTCACGGATGTAATTGTCAAGGTTGAGGAAATTTACTATCCGGTGGACTTTCTAGTACTTGATTATGTTTCGTTAGACCTAACCAAGCAACCCACAGTTATTCTTGGTCGACCGTTTTTGGCAACATAAAATGCCCAAATAATTGTAAAACGGGAACGGTCGACATGACTTCCGGTAACCGTCGGTTGCGATTGAATGTTTTTTCCGGATTAACGGATCCTCTAGGTAATGACGAATGCTATATGGCGGACGTTGTTGACGAGTGTATACCTCTTTGCGACATGGGTGTTGAGGAGGAAAACACAATAGAGGAGTGCTTTATCTTTGACAGGTTACAATCGAAAACAAATCGGAGCATAGATGAGGAGGAGAAAAAGATGGAGGTGATGGCAGTAAGGGAAGGAAAGCCACCTTGGACACACCAAGTGGAAAGTCTTCCCGAGAAGATTGATACAAAGCTCAAGCCATCGTTGATAGAACCTCCTATTGTTGAGCTGAAGGTCTTGCCCAAGCATTTGAAGTATGCTTATGTGGGTGAGGGCAACACGCTACCAGTCATTATTGCGGCAAATCTGACTAGAGAGCAAGAAAGGAAGTTGATGGATGTGTTGGTCGCCAATAGAGCCGCTATTGGGTGGACCATTGCTGATTTGAAGGGAATTAGCCCTTCTAGTGTGATCATCACCGAAGATGGTAGTACTCCTCGTGACACCCAACGAAGATTGAATCCGAACATGAGAGAAGTTGTCAAGAAAGAGGTATTAAAGTGGCTTGATGCGGGTATCATATACCCCATTTCTGATAGCCAATGGGTGAGCCCTACACAGACGGTTCCCAAAAAGGCGGGCATCTAAGTCGTCACAAATGACGCAGGTGAAGAGGTCGCCACTTGGCCGGTAACCGGGTGACGTATTTGTATTGATTATAGGAAGTTGAATTCCACAACTTCCAAGGACCATTTCCCTTTGTCTTTTATTGATCAAATTATTGAAAAGTTAGCGGGTCAAAAGTACTATTGTTTCCTGGATGGGTATTTAGGTTACAATCAAATTGCTATCCATTCGGAAGACCAAGCTAAGACCACTTTTACTTGCCTATATGGTACTTTTGCATTTAGGCGAATGTCGTTTGGGCTATGTAATGCCCCCGCCACCTCTAAAGGTGTATGATGAGTATCTTTTCAGATATGGTGGGGGAGTCTTTAGAAATTTTCATGGATGACTTTTCAATTTTTGGGTCATCATTTGATGGTTGCCATGACCAACTCAAAAGGTTTTAAAAAGATGTGTTGAAAAGAATTTAGTTTTGAGTTGGGAAAAGAGCCATTTTATGGCTCAAGAGGGAATCGTGTTGGACCACGTGGTGTCGAGTCGTGGGATAGAGGTTGATAGGGCGAAAGTTCAAGTCATTTCTACTTTGCCATATCCCACGAGCATTAAGGGCGTTAGGTTATTTTTGGATCATGCGGGGTTTTATAGAAGGTTTATAAAGGGGTTTAGTGATATAACAAAACCTCTATGTAATTTATTTCTAAAAGACCAACCGTTTGACTTTAACAAAGATTGTCAAAATTCTTTTAATGTATTGAAACAGAAGTTGGTTGAGTTCCCAATCTTGCAATCACCGAATTGGTCTTTACCGTTTGAAATTATGTGTGATGTAAGTGATTACGCGGTTGGGGCCGTGTTGGGTAAAAGGGTAGAAAAGAAACCCGTTGCCATATACTACGCAAGTAAGACTCTTTCGGATGCTCAATTGAACTACACAACAACTGAGAAAGAGCTACTTGCGGTGGTCTATGATTTGGATAAATTCCGGGCTTATATTTGGGGTAGCAAAGTAATTGTTTATTCTGACCATTCTGCTGTCAGGTACCTCATGGAGAAAAAGGATACAAAGCCGCGGTTGATCCGATGGGTTCTCTTGCTACAAGAATTTGACCTAGAGATACGGTAGAAGAAGAGTAGCGAGAATGTGGTGGCGGACCACTTATCCTGGTTATTGGTGGAAGAGGGTTCTTCTCGTGTAGATTTCAATGAGACATTCCCAGATGAGCACATTCTTAAAGTTTCAATACTACCTTGGTTTGCTAAGATTATAAATTATTTGTTGACAGGTGATTTGCCGGCTCATTGGGATAGGAGAAGAAGATTGCACTTTCTTTCTCAAATCAAGTACTACACATAGGAAGAACCGGATTTGTTCAAGACATGTCCGGATCAAGTTGTGAGAAGATGTATACCGGATGAGGAGATACCGAATGTGCTGACGCACTTGTATTCTTTTGCTTGTGGGGGCCATTTTAGTGGTCACAAAACGGGATATAAAGTGCTCAATAGCAGCCTTTATTTGTAACATTCGTGTAAAACGGTCTTCGAAAAACCCGCACCATTTTTTTACTAATCTAGTGCGTATTTAATATTGTCGTATTCTTAAAAATTTTGTCGATATTAACAGAATTCATAACTAGAATAAATAAAACCCTAATTAATGAATAAAACATCAATAAATGCAAACCATTTTTAAAAGCCATAATAAAATAAAATTAAATTAAGCTATAAAATTAATTAAACAAAAAGAAAGAAGGGAAACCGGGATCGAATCCGGGTCTCCTGGACTTTCACACACACTCCGCACCACTTCTCTACACGCACAATATGTGCTAGATCTCATACATCAAAATATACGTATTCATGCGAAGTAGAACCGGCAAGGGCAACAAACTCCTCGCCGGAGATCTCGCAGCATACGCGTTTTCCTTCAAATTAACAGCTGTTCAACAGCTATTTTTGGTAAACTCTCTCAATCAAAAGCGCTGGTATTTAATTTCCTGAGATCTTAGTCGTAGGAATCGAAATCACGAATTCCCTATAAATACCACCTCTGCCAAGCATTTTAAGCTCACACCTTCATACATTCCTCGAAATCACATTGCTCTCACTCTTAAATCCCTCCGTCGCCGGAAGATCGACTCGCCGGAACTCAGCAGGTCGATGGAAAACCGCCTTTCCCCGCCGGCTCTGTTCATACGGTAGACCTCTTCTACTATTCTTTTAAATTTCACCTAATTAACATCATATACGGTCGATCATCAGCAAAAATCAGAATGAATAAGAAAAATGAAAAGCTATTCAGGCGGGTATAAGTTCTGGTTTACTTTTAAAATGAAGAAGACGAAGTGGGTTAAGTGTTTTTATGTAATTAAAACGGTTGTTCCAAAGACACACAGTCCAGTGGTGGACTGTTTGCAAGCACAATATACACGTCCCCGGTTCGAATCTGGTTCCCTACCGTATCACTGTTATATAAACAGTTTTTGTTTTTGATAAATTATATCATTCCGTAGTATGTATATAAAGATAAAAAAAAACAAGTTTCATCGGGTTAGACACCCAGCCCAGTTGGTTGGGCTGGGTGCAAGTCACATCTAAGGTCTCGGGTTCGAGACCCTTAGTGTGCGCCGGTTCGATCTGTTAAATCTTTTTAATTTAAATTAATTTCTAGAATAGTCTAAAGTGTGTATTAATATAATTAAAATCCAGAATATGTCGGGTTAGACACGTAGCTCAGTTGGAAGAGTTGTGTGCACGTGAACGTGAGATCTCGAGTTCGAATCTTGATACACGCATACCTACAATACCATCGCACCGGTCTGACAAGTCAGCTTGTCAGACTGACAAGATTTTTTTATTATTTTATTTTATTTTTATTATATTTTAATTCTATGGTTTTATTAAATGAAAATCAAATAAAAGGTTTGAAAAATATACATTTCAAGGTTTAGAATATCAACACAATCCACAAAAATAACCTAAAAACCTAAACAAAGGATTTTAACCTAAATATTAATTTAATTAATTATCAAGTTATGCGTTATTTTTTAGGTTAGTACTCCTTCATCGGTTAAATCCGCAACTCGTGCGCTCCCATCTTCAATCAAGAATACGAACCCACTGTGAGTGAATCTCTACAAATTCCCCGTTTTAATCACGTTTTGGGGTGTATCATGTGTCGTATCATTCCTTTATTAATTTAAACACTTGTGCTTATATCATTTCGTGATCAAATGTGAATTGCTTGTTGTGTGGTTTATATGTGGATTCAATTTATCATTTCAGTCACTCATTTCATTAGGCCCATCAGTTCCTCGTGGGATACGGGTTGAGCATCAGGTGCCTCATTAGATCGGCTCCGTTTGATTGAGCCTTGATCTCAGATACATCATCATTCATGTCATATATTCATTCAATGTGGTTTGTGATTGGTTACATATCTATATTTGCTCACATGTGATTTATGCACAATTTTCTTTAATAAACAAAATAAGCAATTATTTAAATGTTTTATCAAAGGTTCACTCGCCAACTTTTGTTGACCCAAAATCTCCTCTGTTTTACACATGATACAGGTGATCAAGTTGAGGAAAGAAACACTTAGGATGACCTAGAAGAATAAACAAGTTATTGCGTTGGAACAAACATTTAGATTTTTATTGTATTTGTAAGAAATTTTTGTTGGATATTTAAATTTTAATTTGAATTTAATAAATATGAAACTTCTTAGTAAATATCATGAGCTTTGGTGATAACCCAATCATGCCCCGACTTTTATTCCGCTGCGGGTCGGGGTGTGACAGATTGGTATCAGAGCTTGTGACTATAGGGATATAGGATAGGTTATTAGACCCTTAGAGCCTATACTATAGTTGATTAGATTTTAATTGTTTATGTGTTACATGCAAAATTCATGATGTTTATATGTTTCATGTTTATTATCACACCCAATATTATGCAAGCACTCTCACAAGTACATGTTAATATGCAATGCTCATCATAGTTCATATTCTCATAACATGTCATATCTATAAAAGCACACACCTCACGATTTCACAATTTCCATGATTTCTTTTCAAAGATTTTTGCAATGTTTTCGTATTTTTCAAATTACAACAAAGTGAGTTTTCACGACGGGCATGTAGTAACTGGAAGGGTACGAGTACCGGTAGTCGGAACGTCCTGTCTAGGCTTGACATTCGTATAAATCCAAAATAAAGGACCAGTTTGCCTACCTAGGGACTAACGATGAGAGTACGAAGGACCTATTAGGCCAAAGCATGCTATACTAAACGTCGTCTGAGCTAACCCCACTTTGAGTTGTCATTGTGTCTACACCTGGACACCCTCCGACCAACATCTCGCAATCATGTTTTACGATTTTCATTCGGGTGGTGCGAGTGTTAACCCGCCGACACCAATGTGAATCCTACCAAGCCTAATAGTCATGTGGGCCCACATGACTACACAGGCAATGGTATGGGGGACATTTGGAGGCCCAAACATGAGCAAACCCAAGACATCCTATGGATGTAGTTAAATTATTTTCAGTTATGTTGTTTTCATTCTTTTTACGACACATGACACCTAGGAAATTCTTGAACTCACAATCTTCCTACATATGTTCCTGTAGATGTCGGCTAGGCAATTACGTGGAAATAGAAGGCCAGGAAAGTCAAACGAACGCTTGGCCACGCAAATTGCTAAACAAATGGCCGCAGTGCTTCCTGACATCGTGCTACAAGTTCAGCAAGCCCTCATCGCTAATCCCAACAACCCTTCCAACCAAGAAGACCAAAGCGTCGCCAACCCTCCTCCCAAAACCCCCAAATGCACCTACAAACACTTCAAATCTTGCGATCCCCCAAAATATGAAGGGACTGAAGGTGTCACCGCTCTCCTTCACTGGTTTGAGGAGATGGAAAACACTTTTCTCAATTGCGACTGTCCCGAGGACCGTAAGGTACGTTACGCAACTGGAAGATTGTTTGGGGTAGCCCTTACTTGGTGGAACACGGAAAAGGGTAAGCGAGGTGTTGAAGATGCCATGGCTTTAACATGGGAAGAGTTAAGGGAAATCATGACGAGACGCTTCTGTCCAAGAAGCGGAATCAAAAAGCTAGAAGACGAGTTTCACGCATTGAAAGAAAATGAAGGAGACCACACTTCATACAATAAGAGATTTCTCGAGTTGAACCAGATGGTTCCCAATCTATTCACCCCATTATATCGCCTAACTGAACACTACATTCGAGGCCTCCCCTCGAAAATCCAAGATTCGGTTTTAAGCACTTCACCTGCAACACTCGAAGCCGCAATGGAGTTAGCTACGGAACTCACTGAAAATCGCAATCGAAACGGCAAATTTAACGATGAAAAGAAGAAAACACCCAGTGAGACCCGAACTCCAAACCACTCAGGTTCATCCTCGAAGTTTGCTGGTAAGAGGAAGCGAAATGGCAAGAACTTTTCTGTCACCCAAACCAACCCTCCCATCACTGCTGCTCCAATCACCAAGTTGCCCCTCCAGCCGCACCATTCAAAAGGCCATACACTGGCCCACACCCAAAGTGTAACCGTTGTCAATACCATCACCCTCCTGAAAACCCTGCCAACATTGCACAAGTTGTGGCCGTGCGGGTTACACCATCCAAACCTGCCGTACCCTTCAGCGATTGAACCGCAGTCAACCTCCAACCCAAACCCAACATCAAATGGTGGGCCAAGCCCAAGAACCCTTACTTTTACCGCCTGCACAACTCGCAGCCCAACCTTACTACCAACCCAACTACCCCATGATGCAACCCATGCGAGCCTGTTTCAATTGTGGGGACCCAAACCACTTCAAGAACCCACGCCTAGTGAACATCATCCATGCCCAAGCTCAAGCGAACCCGGTAAACCAAGCTAACCAAGCTCCTCCACCTGCTAGAGGAAGAGCTTTCAATATCAACGCCAACCAAGCCAGGGCTGACAACAATGTGGTCAATGGTACGTTTCCCATAAATGGTTGTTATGCATCCATATTATTCGATATCGGTGCGGATAAGAGCTTTGTGTCTTTAGAATTCGAATCTATCCTCGACCAACCTCGTGATAATCTTGTTGAATCTCTGACGGTGGAAGTTGCTGATGGAAAACCCACTTCATTAAATTCTATTATACGCGATTGTACTCTCACCCTAAATGATCACGATTTCCCAATTGATCTCATTCCTATGAAATTGGGAAGTTTCGATGTTAATATCGGCATGGACTGGCTCAGCCGGCATCACGCTGAAGTAGTGTGCCACGAAAATTCATTCGTATTCCTCTCGCCGATGGTCAAACACTACGTATCTTTAGGGAAACTCCTTCGAAAGGACTCAAATTGATGTCCTGCCTACAAGCCCGAAGTTATCTTCACAAGAACTACGTCGCATTTCTTGCTCACGTCGTCAAAAAGGGAGGCAAGGAGAGGAAGCTCGAAGATATTCCAATTGTGAAAGAATTCCTGCAAGCTTTTCCTAACGACGTTTCAGGACTTCCTCCTGTGAGAGAAGTCGAATTTCGAATCGATCTTGTGCCTGGCGCTACACTGATCGCAAAATCTTCTTATAGGTTAGCCCCATCCGAGATGCAAGAGTTGGCCAGTCAACTGCAAGAGTTGACTGACAAAGGATTCATACGTCCTAGCTCATCGCCTTGGGGTGCACCTGTTCTTTTTGTGAAGAAGAAAGATGGAACGTTTCGCATGTGCATTGATTATAGAGAACTCAACAAGTTGACGGTTAAGAATCGCTATCCACTGCCTCGTATTGATGACCTTCTAGACCAACTTCAAGGCGCCACCTGTTTTTCCAAAATCGACCTTCGTTCTGGTTATCATCAGCCTAGAGTGCGCGAAGAAGATATTCCAAAAACTGCCTTCCGAACTCGTTATGGTCATTACGAGTTCATGGTTATGCCCTTCGGTTTAACCAACGCCCCCGCTGTCTTCATGGATTTAGTGAATAGGGTATGCAAACCCTACCTCGACCGTTTCGTCATAGTCTTCATCGACGAGATTCTTATCTACTCCAAGTCAAAATCCGATCATGAGCGACACCTTCGACTCATTCTTACACTCTTAAGGACTGAAAAGCTATACGCTAAGTTCTCAAAATGCGAATTCTGGTTAGGAGAAGTACAATTCCTTGGTCATGTCGTCAATGACAAGGGGATTCATGTCGATCCTTCGAAAATCAAGGCAGTACAGGAATGGCAAGCGCCACGTACCCCTACCGAAGTTAGGTCATTTCTTGGCTTGGCTGGTTATTACCGATGCTTCATTGCCAATTTTTCCGGTATAACCGTTCCGCTCACGGCCTTGACTCACAAAGGAAAACCCTTCATTTGGGGACCTAAGCAAGAGGAGGCCTTCCAAACTTTAAAGCAAAGGCTTTGTGACGCACCTATCCTTACACTCCCTGAGGGTTGCGATGACTTTGTGGTTTATTGCGACGCATCAGGGCAAGGACTAGGCTGTGTATTGATGCAAAGAGGAAAGGTGATAGCCTATGCCTCTAGGCAACTCAAAGTTCATGAGAAGAATTACACCACCCACGACCTGGAACTTGGAGCCGTCGTGTTCGCTCTCAAGATATGGAGACATTACCTCTACGGTACCAAGTGTGAAATATACACTGACCACAAGAGTCTCCAACATATCTTCAACCAGAAAGAGTTGAATATGAGGCAACGAAGATGGGTCGAACTTCTCAATGATTACGACTGTGAAATTCGGTACCATCCTGGCAAGGCAAACGTGGTGGCCGATGCGCTCGGTCGAAAGGGATATGCGAACTCTATTCGTCTTCTATGTTCGCAAATCATAACCGATATCAAGGATCAAATCTGGGCAGCTCAACATATCTCTGTAACGGAAAATGACGTACGCGATGAGCTGTCATGTGGAGCTGAACTCAAAATTGAAACCAAATCCGACGGTATTCTATATTATTTAAACCGCATATGGATTCCCGATCGCGACAATCTTCGTGATTTCCTCATGAATGAGGCACACAAAACACGATACTCTGTACACCCAGGAGCCGTAAGATGTATCAAGACCTACGATACACCTACTGGTGGCCTGGCATGAAAAAGGATATCGCTGTTTTTGTTTCCAAGTGCCTTACATGTTCCAAAGTGAAAGTTGGACATCAAAGACCTTCAGGACTTCTAGTCCAACCCGAAATACATGTATGGAAGTGGGAAAACATAACCATGGACTTCATTACCGGGTTACCTCGCACCACCAGTGGGTATGACACCATATGGGTAATAATCGATCGTCTTACAAAGTCATCTCACTTCATTCCGATTCGCGAGGACTTCAAGAACGAGAAGTTAGCTCGTATCTACATCAGCGAGATCGTGAGCCGTCATGGTGTACCGTTAAGTATCATTTTAGACCGTGATGGTCGTTTCACTTCACGAACATGGCGAGCCGTACAAACCGTTTTGGGTACACGGTTAGATCTCAGTACTGCCTTTCACCCTCAAACTAATGGTCAATCTGAACGCACCATCCAAACCCTTGAAGACATGCTTCGAGCATGTGTCATAGACTTCAAAGGGAACGGGACGCTCATATACCGTTAGTCGAGTTTTCGTACAACAATAGCTATCATTCAAGTATCGGCATGGCTCCTTTCGAGGCTTTATACGGTCGTAAATTCGATCTCCAGTATGTTGGCACGAAATTGGTGAAGCGCAAATCACCAGACCTGAATTGATTAAGAAACAACCGACAAAATCATTCAAATACAAAACAATCTTCTAGCAGCTCAAAGTCGTCAAAAGAGTTATGCTGACAAACGACGAAAGCCCTTAGAGTTTGACATTGGTGATCAAGTACTTTTAAAAGTATCACCGTGGAAGGGAGTGGTCCGTTTTGGCCAGAAGGGCAAGCTAGCACCACGCTACGTAGGACCTTTCAAGATACTCGAAAGAGTAGGTCCTGTAGCATACAAGCTTGACCTACCAGAAGAGCTTAACAGAATTCATCCCACATTCCACGTATCAAACTTGAAAAAGTGCCTCGCCGACGAAAACCTCCATATTCCTCTAGAAGACATTCAAGTCGATGAAAGATGCACTTCGTTGAAAGACCAGTGGAAATCATGGATTTCGGTGAGAAGCGTTTAAGGCGAAGTCGTATTCCAATCGTCAAGGTGCGTTGGGAGTCAAAACGAGGACCCGAGTTTACATGGGAACGTGAAGACTCAATGCGCGAAAAGTACCCGCATCTTTTTCCAGTTACAACTACTACTTAAATTTCGAGACTAAATTTCTAAAAGTAGGGGATACTGTAACATTCGTGTAAAACGGTCTTTGAAAAATCCGCACCATTTTTTTTTACTAATCTAGGGCGTATTTAATATTGTCGTATTTCTTAAAAATTTTGTCGATATTAACAGAATTCATAACTAGAATAAATAAAACCCTAATTAATGAATAAAACATCAATAAATAAAACCATTTTTAAAAGCCATAATAAAATTAAATTAAATTAAGCTATAAAATTAAGTAAACAAAAAGAAAGGAGGGAAACCGGGATCGAACCCGGGTCTCCTGGACTTTCACACACACTCCACACCACTTCTCTACACGCACAATATGTGCTAGATCTCATACATCAAAATATACGTATTCATGCGAAGTAGAACCGGCAAGGAAACAAACCTCCTCGCCGGAGATCTCGCAGCATACGCGTTTTCCTTCAAATCAACAGCCGTTCAACAACTATTTTTGGTAAACTCTCTCAATCAAAACGCGCTGGTATTTAATTTTCTGAGATCTTAGTCGTAGGAATCGAAATCACGAATTCCCTATAAATACCACCTCTGCCAAGCATTTTAAGCTCACACCTTCATACATTCCTCGAAATCACATTGCTCTCACTCTTAAATCCCTCCGTCGCCGGAACTCGACAGGTCGCTGGAAAACCGCCTTCCCCGCCGGCTCTGTTCATACGATAGACCTCTTCTACTATTCTTTTTAAATATCACCTAATTAACATCATATACGGTCGATCATCAGCAAAAATCAGAATGAATAAGAAAATAAAAAGCTATTCAGGCGGGTATAAGTTCTGGTTTAATTTTAAAATGAAGAAGACGAAGTGGGTTAAGTGTTTTTATGTAATTAAAACGGTTGTTTCAAACGGGTTAGACACACAGTCCAGTGGTGGACTGTGTGCAAGCACAATATACACGTCCCCGGTTCGAATCTGGTTCCCTACCGTATCACTGTTATATAAACAGTTTTTGTTTTTGATAAATTATATCATTCCGTAGTATGTATATAAAGATAATAAAAAAAAACAAGTTTCATCGGGTTAGACACCCAGCCCAGTTGGTTTGGCTGGGTGCAAGTCACATCTAAGGTCTCGGGTTCGAGACCCTTAGTGTGCGCCGGTTCGATCCTGTTAAATCTTTTTAATTTAAATTAATTTCTAGAATAGTCTAAAGTGTGTATTAATATAATTAAAATCCAGAATATGTCGGGTAGACACGTAGCTCAGTTGGAAGAGCTGTGTGCACGTGAACGTGAGGTCTCGAGTTCAAATCTTGATACACGCATACCTACAATACCATCGAACCGGTCTGACAAGTCAGCTTGTCAGACTGACAAGATGTTTTTTATATTATTTTATTTTATTTTTATTATTTTAATTCTATGGTTTTTATTAAATGAAAAATCAAATAAAAGGTTTAAAAATATACATTTTCAAGGGTTTAGAATATCATCCACAAAAATAACCTAAAAACCTAAAAAAAGGATTTTAACCTAAATATTAATTTAATTAATTATCAAGTTATGCGTTATTTTTTTAGGTTAGTACTCCTTCATCGGTTAAATCCGCAACTCGTGCGCTCCCATCTTCAATCAAGAAACGCACTCACTGTGAGTGAATCTCTACAAATTCCCCGTTTTAATCACGTTTTGGGGTGTATCATGTGTCGTATTATTCCTTTATTAATTTAAACACTTGTGCTTATATCATTTCGTGATCAAATGTGAATTGCTTGTTGTGTGGTTTATATGTGGATTCAATTTATCATTTCAGTCACTCATTTCATTAGGCCCATCAGTTCCTCGTGGGATACGGGTTGAGCATCAGGTGCCTCATTAGATCGGCTCCGTTTGATTGAGCCTTGATCTCAGATACATTCATCATTCATGTCATATATTCATTCAATGTGGTTTGTGATTGGTTACATATCTATATTTGCTCACATGTGATTTATGCACAATTTTCTTTAATAAACAAAATAAGCAATTATTTAAATGTTTTATCAAAGGTTCACTCGCCAACTTTTGTTGACCCAAAATCTCCTCTGTTTTACACATGATACAGGTGATCAAGTTGAGGAAAGAAACACTTAGGATGGCCTAGAAGAATAAACAAGTTATTGCGTTGGAACAAACATTTAGATTTTTATTGTATTTGTATGAAATTTTTGTTGGAAATTTAAATTTTAATTTGAATTTAATAAATATGAAACTTCTTAGTAAATATCATGAGCTTTGGTGATAACCCAATCATGCCCCGACTTTTATTCCGCTGCGGGTCGGGGTGTGACATTATTGGCCGACTATCTTTAAAGATGCCTTTAACTTTTCTAAAAATTGTGTTGAGTGTCAAAAGTTAGGGGTATTTCTAAGCGGGATGAGATGCCCATGCAACCGATTCTTATTGTTGATATCTTTGACGTGTGGGGAATCTATTTCATGGGCCCATTCCCCAATTCTCATGGGAACTTGTACATTTTGGTGGCGGTAGACTATGTGTCCAATGGGTTGAAGCAATCGCCACCAAAATGAATGACCATACCGTTGTTTGTAATTTTGTGCAAACAAATATTATTTCTAGATTTGGGATACCTCGGGTAATTATTAGTGATGGGGGATCTCATTTTAAGAACTTTAATTTTGGGAAATTGCTAAAACGGTATGGTGTTGACCATAGAGTTGTTACCTCCTATCACCTGCAAACAAGTGATAAAGTAGAGGTGTCCAACAGGCAAATTAAAGAAATTTTGCAAAAGACCGTTCGACCGGACCGTAAGGATTGATCAACAAAGTTGAACGATGCCTTATGGGCCTATCGAGCAGCGCATAAGACACCTATTAGCACTACTCCTTACCGCTTGGTTTACGGTAAAAATTGTCACTTGTCGGTTGAACTTGTACATTGTGTATTAAGGACAATACACGTTTATTCGGGAGGTGGTGTGGTAAAATAAGTACATGCTGTGTCTTGTGTTAAAAAGAAAAAAATGGTGGACCGTCGGCGACGGGTCTTCAGGCCGTCGCTGACGGCTCCTGGATATGTGCGTCGGGTCAAAAGTGTCGTAGATAGGGGTTTAAGCCGTCGGGAGAAATTCTACATTTTTAAGGGGCGTCTCCGACGGACCAAGGGGCCGTCGGCGACGGCCCTTTGTTTGTCAGCCGATGCAGGTTTAAGTTTAACGTATTTCGTCGGATCCTAACTCATTTTACCCAACCGAAACTCGACCCGAACATCTTTTTAGCCACATTTTCGACCCGGGTGAACCCTATCCACCCAACATCTCATTAAAACCCCAACTTATCTGCACATTCATCACCAATTCAATCTATCTTCTCAACTTCTTCTTCAAGAACCCTAATCTTCAAGCCTTCATAACTTCTTCAATTCTCCACCAAATCAACCGATTCTTGAGCCTATTTTGTGTGTTTTTTCGAGCAGAACAAAACCCCTAACACGGTTTCCCTCAGTTCTTGCTTGTTTGCAAGATTGGTGAAGTTCAAATTTCAGGTTTTTGAGAGAAAGTGTTCTTCAAGTTTTGCATTACATCTTTTCAAGTTCTAACATCTTTACAACACAAGAGGTATGATCTTTATTTAAATTTGAGCATGGATGTCATATGGTTTGTGATTTTCTTCCGAAATTTTAAACTTAGGTTTAAAAGTAGGTTGTTGATGATGCTAGTATATGAATTGTTGCTTGGATTTGAGTTTGTGATTGATTTGGGTGGGATTGAACATGCAACTTAGTTAAGTAATGAGATTATATTCGTTAAAGTTGCATGTTTGAACGTGAACACAATGTTGAAATTTTGTTTAAATCTTATATCATTAGGATGAAAAACATAGAAACTTAAGTGTAGATATTAATAAAAGTGCCAAAATGGAAACCGGCTAGTTTTGTTAAATCAAGTAAGTTTTGGTTCAACGTTGTTTGTCATGTTCAAAGATGTGAATTGAATTGAAGTTTTGGGGTGATAAAATTATGTGTTTGAAGTTAGACAAGGTTTAATTGTTTTCTTTGCATCTTGATTTGTAGGAATGGCGAGCCGAAAGAGTAGTAAGGTTTCGGGACAAGGCTCATCTTCGGGAGCCATGTCAACTTCGGGTCATAGAGCAAGGAAATGGGAGCAATTGACTGGGTTGGAAGACATTGATGATAGATTGTTCAGACAAGATTGGGTGTGGGAAAGATTCAGGGATAGTAATGTGTACGAGCTGTGGGAGAACAATAAGAGAAGACCACTTTCAAGGTTTAATGATAAACGATTGGAGATTAAACTTTGGAAGTGGAAGATGGTTCACGGGGTTTCTACTTCTATTCTGGAAAGGGTTGTGCCGGAGCGCATGTTGAATGTGTTGGAATTTAGGACGATTGGGATCGTCCAGATGTTTGAGAGGATTGGCTGGGAGAGAGTGTTGGATTGGTGTGAGGATATCACACCACGGGTTTATTTGGCTGCAGTCTGTGAGTGGTTAGACTCGCTCCGGTTCGTCAACAAGCATGGCCCACCGAATACATGGCAGTTGGTAGGCGATACTGGTAGAGGGCAAATGGTTATGTCTTTTGAGACCATAAATTGTATCGCCCGGATTGATTCATTGGGGGTCGACGACTATTATTACTATAACGTCGATTAGTTTTTGGACAACAAGGTCAATACAGCTGATCCCGACAGCATGGTTGAGTCGGGTTTGCCATATGCTGATGGTGGGGCTGCGCTGCGCAGTCAGTTGTCTGTTGAAGGAAAGATCCTTCAATCTTTATCTCTTTGGGATAGGTTGGGATAGGGTTACTATAACCAGATGGTGGTGGTTGAACTGTAGGCGTTGGTGTTGGTTCCACCACAAGTGAGGTGTTAGAGGTTCCACCCATTTTTGGGTCCTCTTGAATGGTGGAGTAGGGTTTAGGCAAAGGTGGTAGCGAACCCGACCATTGACCTGCACGTACTGACATACGTGTTCCTCGTTTCCTCCTCGGCGGCTTAGGTGGCGGCTGATGATGTTCCACTGGTTCCATGTGAACATCTTCTTGTATGGGAGGTGGTTGAGAGTGATGGGAAGGAGTGTTGGCAACGGTAAATTGGTTCCAATATTGGTCTCATTCATTAGGACCTTGGTAAGGTGATCCGGCATAAGAGTTCGAATCACTTGAGATTTCAATGGGATGCGTATTTGAACCTGACGGTGGCATCTCTGGATCGGAGTCCTCGTCCATTGGATTTGGCTGATCCAACTAATTTTGATCAGCTGGGGTGTGTTAAAGTATTGGTTGGGATTAAATTCATCCCGATAAGAATGTTGATGTGAATGGTGAGAGTGGTGTGAATGATGTGAATGGTACGAGTGATAAAAAATTTTGGGTATGGGAAGGTGAATGTTGTGGTAGTGGCATGAATCCTCCGAATCTTCATAGGGGGTTCGGGTGATGTGGATATGGAGGGATATGTCATGAAGGTCATCCCCTCATTGGTCCTTTGACTCTTCCTCGTACACGTGGCGGCATTTTCTTGTTAAAAATCAATTCAAGAACAATACTAATAACTTAATAATGAAATGAGTAAATCCTAGGTCAATGCATAGACTCGGAAGTCTAAGGAATGTGCTCGTGTAAGTTTGAGATTAAACACAAGAAGGATAGTGTTTAATTCTCTCAGACGTTGGCTCTGATACCAATCTGTCACACCCCGGATTTCCAATCCAAATCCATACACCGGTGGCCCGGGTGGGGAGTATCGTGACGTCAATTGATAACATCATTGTCAATTAAACACGGCACAGTGGAAGTCTTGGAGTAAAATTACTATTACAAACCGAATGTTCGAAATACAAAATAATATACAGGTTCGTAATAGAAGATCCACAGGCGGATCATAAAATGTACAAAGAAAGAATATAAAACAGACTTTAGGGCAGATCTAAGGATTTGCAAGATCTTCTTATTTCACTACCGAGCAGCTTCCCTATCACGCCCCGGATTTCCATCCAAATCCATACACCGGTGGGCCCGGGTGGGGAGTATATAATCATCATAGTCAATTAAACACGGCACAGCGGAAGTCTTGGAGTAAAATTACTATTACAAACCGAATGTTCGAAAATACAAAATAATATACAAGCTTGTAATAGAAGATCCACAGGCGGATCATAAATTGTACATGGAAATAATATAAAACAGACTTTGGGCAGATTTAGGATTTGCAAGATCCTATATTACTACCGAGCACTTCCGGCCTATTTTCGTATTGTACCTGCATATTAGTCTTTTGAAAATACGTCAGCTTTCGCTGGTAAATACACCCAACTGACTCATTTTGAAAACATTTCAAAAATGTTATTTAGTGCGTATCAGCACAAAATCTTTTTATAACTTGGGTTAATTGACCGTCTAACCTTGTTAACAGATTTACATGTTTGTCAATACATACGGGGCTCGGTACAAGACCGACACAATAACGTACACACCACTTTAGACTCGCGAAGGAGTCAATTCCTCCCAACCTTGTGGGAATGCATAATTGAGCGTCTATCAGGTGTATGCTACACCCTTGCTAAGGTCGTGACCATTTCTATTGTAATGAGCCGAGGATATCCAGGACACGGTAGTTAACTCCCGATGTTTAAGTTATCAAACAAAACTGACTAAAACAGAGTATGCGGATTTACTATCTCCGAACCGGCGTTCGATTGATCCCATTTCCGACCAAGCGGTAATAATTTACCGTAACCCAAGCCCGTATAGGGGAAATAAGTCGAGAGTATTTACCTGAGTTAGTCTTCTTTATTTCTTAATAACTGCGCCATACACAAAAAGGACTAAGTGCAGATAGCATTTACTGGCAAGTCTCTAGTCTGGATTATGGCATAAACTAACCAATTAAATACTAACGGTCTTATTTAAGTCATAGACTTAGACCGACTAGCGTACTTGATCAAAACGTATAATGCTAGATTAAACGATGATTGGATTAAATGTAGTTTAATCCCAACAAGTACCTTGACTTGTTTATATGGGTAAACTATTAACATTCTGGATTTTGAGACTTAAATGACAAGGTTAAACTCGTTTCGGTTGATTTCCGTAAAATAGTTACATATACGTAACTGTGCGCATATTACGATATCAGGTAACCGGATAAGTTATGGAAAAGTTCTGTATGCCATTATACCTTAATTAAGTTAAAATATCAGTAGGATATTAACTTATATGCCCGTTATGGTTTTAAAACGAAACTATGCCTCATAAGGGCGTTTTGGTAATTTCATACCATATAAAAGGAACTTGAATATAATTTAATGTTATAATTATAAGTATTTTGGAAAAATACTTTATTTATTATATAAAATCAGTAGGATATCAATTATACATGTAAATTATCTTTTATGACCAAACTATGCACCGAATGGGCATTTTGGTCATTTACACATAGTTTATAAATTATTTGGGATTCTGAGTTTATAACGTATACCTACTGTAAATATGTTTAAAATAAGTTTTGAAAATTAGTAGGTAACATGTCTTGGTCAATTAATATGGTTTAAAGCCGTACTTTGCGCCGAAGCGGCGCTTATGTAGTAAAATGACGTCTTTGTGCGATGTTTATAAAGACTGATATTAAGGTAAGATTAAAATGTTTAAAATATGTTAGTCAATATAACATATCAGTAGGTAAATGTTTACCTTGAAAAGATTTGATTAAAACCATTTTATAAGCTACAAGGGCTAAAACCGTCATTTATCGACATAGTTTAAAGACCTGTTTGAAAACTCAGTTTATAACTTAGTTTAACATCCCAAATAATCCTACTTATAATATTACATCATTAGAAACTCATTTTCAAGTTCATTACCATTTAAAACCTTGTTTTATGCAAAAAGGACATTTTGGTCAAAGGTGGCATAATTATGGAACTTGCGCATAAACTTGGATTCTGATTATGATCATGTAATATAACCTCAGAGGGTTATACTACATTATATTATGATCATAATGAACTTTAGACCAGTAGATAACTAATCTAAATTGGGTCAGAATCGAAAGTCAAGCAGAAGTCAAACTTCACGACTTTCGGTTGCGAACCGACCCTAGAACTGAAATTGACGAGCCGAACATGTACTAATAATTATTGCCAACTTGTTTAAGTGTCAAAACAGGTTTCATAACATATATAAGATCAATTTATGATTTTTCCGAAAAATGGTCTGTTTGACTTTTTAATATCATAACTTTGACCCGTCAATTGGTCTAGCAAATGTGATCTTTAGGAGGTTCCCTTTATAGGGGTTAACACCTACCTTATTATGATCACTTAGCTATGTTCATTTCGAACAATGGCTGGACCATAATGGTCTTAACCGAAAGTCAAAGTGTTTTTCGAAAACGCTTGACTTTTGGCTATAAAAGCCTATAACGAAAATGCAAGAGCAAGGAACACTTAAAAGAGGTTCCTAGAATGCAAGAGAACTAAGTTGGATGCTCCTTTCAGCTAGGAACTTCCAGAGGAGGGAGAAGAGTTATGATTTAGAAAGGTGCAAGTTCAAATGGTGAACTTGATCACCTATTTATAGTTAGAGAACTCAAAGGAGGTGAAGCCAGGTGTTTAGGGGTGTAAGAGGAAGCTTACAAGTGTCCCAAAATGTGGCATAGCTGATTACAAGTCCATTGTTTCGAATTAATGGTTTTGTGGAGTTTTGCTTGGCTGCCAAACAAACTTTCTGTAGCAGACCTGTTCTCGCGGCCCGCGACCGCCCCTCTGGCCAGTTTCAAAGTTTGACACTTTAGCCCATTAACTTTAAAAAGCTTCTAAAAACCTTTTTAAACACCTTTTTGCCACTTTTAGCCCTCCGTAGCCAATACTTGGCATACCCGGGATTGTGCCATTGTTGAGCCTCGGTTCGTTAAAAGGTCACTCAGAGGTATAAATTAACATGTTGACACTTTTAATCCCTCCATCATCCAACTTTCACATATTTACAAAATTGAACCCTCTCGTCCAACAAATGGCACGAATTAGAGTTAGGACTTCACAAAGGATCACTCAGAGGCTTATTATAAGCATGTTGATTCCGATGTCACTCAGAGGCTGGGCATGTTGATATATCAATCACTCAGAGGCCAAATTTCAAGCATGTTGACATATCAGTCACTCTAAGGCTAATGATTTAAGCCTGTTGACATATCAGTCACTCAGAGGCTGTTATTTATGCATGTTGACATCGGACCGCCACTCAGAGGCTCAGTTTGAGCATGTTGACGCCTTTAGTCCTTATTGGTCTTTAACAGACTATATTTAAAATACAACACGTGTCACTATACTATTGGACACGATTTTACATGGTGTTACAACCTGCAAACTTTGTCTTTTGAAAATACGTCAGCTTTCGCTGGTAAATAAACCCGACTGACTCATTTTGAAAACATTTTAGAAATTAGATTTAAGTGCACAGGGCACAAATCTTCTATAACTTGGGAAAGTTACTTTGTAACCTTGTTAACAGATTCACATGCTTGTCCACACATACAGGGCCAGTACAGAGACCGACACATGATTAAGTACACACCACTTAGAACTCACGAAGGAGTTATCCCCAACGTCTTGGGTAATTTGCATTTGAGCGTCTGTCAGGTGTATGCCTACACCCCGCGCTAAGGTCGTGGCCATTATCTAATGTAATGAGCCGAGGATATCCAGGACACGGTAGTTAACCCCCGATTTTTAAGTTATCAAACAAAACTGATTAAAACGGAATATGCGGATTTACTAGCCACAATCCGGCATTCGATTGATCCTATTTTCGACCAAGCGGTAATAATTTACCGTATCCCAAGCCCGTATAGGGAAAATAAGTCAAGAGTATTTACCTGAATTAGCCATGTTTACAATGCAAGATTATATCTCAGCCGTATTCAAAATGAACTAAGTGCAGATAGCATTTACCGGAAGGCTCTAGTCTGGATTATGGCATAAGCTAACCAATTAAATACTAACGGTCTTATTTAAGTCATAGACTTAGACCGAGTAGTGTACATGATCAAAAACGTATAACGCTTGATTAAACGATGATCGGATAGAATGTAGTTTAAACCCAACAAGTACTTTGACTTGTATAAAATGGGTAAACAATTAACATTCTGGATTTTGAGTTTACAATGATAAGGTTAAACCCGTTTTGGTTAAATTCCGTAAACTAGTTACGTATAATTTAACCGTACGCATATAAGCGATAATAGGTAACCGGATAAGTAATGGACAAGTTCTATATACCATTATACTTAAATTAAGTTGTAATATCAGTAAGATATCAACTTATATGTCCGTTAAGGTTATAAAATGAAACTATGCCTCATAAGGGCATTTTGGAAATTTCATACCGTATAAAGGAACTTGAATATAATTAAATGTTATAATTGTAAGTATTCTGTAAAATAATTTATTTATGATATAATATCAGTAGGATATTAATTATATGTGTAATTTATCTTTTATGACCAAACTATGTACCGAAGGGGCATTTTTGTCATTTACACATAGTTTATAAATTATTTGGGATTCTGAGTTCATGTCATGTACCTACTGTAAATATGTTTAAATTAAGTTTTAAAATCAGTAGGTAATAAGTATTGGTTGATAGTTATGGTTTAAAACTATACTATGCGTCGAAACGACGCTTATGTCGTAAAATGACGATTTTATGCGATGTTTAACGAAAACTGATGTTAAGGTCAGATTAAAATGTCTTAAATATGTGTATTTAATATAACATATCAGTGGGTAAAAGATTCACCTTGAAAAGATAAGATTAAAACCATTTTATAAGCCATAAGGGCTTTATCGTCATTTACCAACATATTACAAGGACTTGTTCATAAACTCAGTTTATAATCTGATTTAACATACCAAATAATTCTACTTATAACGTTAGCAGGAAACTTATTTTCAAGTTCATTATCTTTTAAACCTTATTTTATGCAAAAATGTCATTTTAGTCAAAATGACATAATTACGAAACTTGTGCATAAACTTAGATTCTGATTATGATCATGTAATATAACCTCAGGGGGTTATGCTACATTATATTATGATCATAATGCAACTTTAGATCAGTAGCTAACTAACCTAAATCAGGTCAGAATTAAAAGTCAAAGCAGAAGTCAAACTTTGCGACTTTCGGTTGCGAACCGACCCTAGAACTGAAATTGACGAGCCGAACATGTTCTTACATGTTCTAATAATTCTTACCAACTTTTTCAGGTGTCAAAACAGATTTTCTAACATATATAAGATTAATTTATGATTTTTTTGAAAAATGGTCTGTTTGACTTCTTAACATCATAACTTTGACCCATCAATTGGTCTAGAAAACGTGATCTTTAGGAGGTGCCCTTTATAGGGACTAACACCTACCTTATTACAATCATTTAGCCATGTTCGTTACGAACAATGGCTGGACCATAATGGTCCTAATCGAAAGTCAAGGCGTTTTCCGTAAAACGTTTGACTTTTGGCTATAAAAGCCTATAAATGAAAATGCAAGAGGAAGGAACACTTACAAGAGGTTCCTAGAATGCAATGGAACTAATTTGGATGCTCCTTTCAGTTAGGAACTTCCAGAGGAGGGAGATAGAGTTGAAAATGAGAAAGGTGCAAGTTCAAATGGTAAACCTTGGCACCTATTTATAGTTGGAGAGCTGTAAGGAGGTGATGTCAGGTGCTAAGGGGTGTAAGAGGGAGCTTACAAGTTGTCCCAAAACGTGGCATAGCAGTTTGGGAATCCATAGTTTCGAGTTAATTGGTTTTTGGCACTTTGTGTGGAGGCCAAGTTAATTCTGCATATATAGCCCTTTGGCCGGCCGCGAGAGGCACAGGCCTTGCCTCTCGCGCCCCTCGAGCGCCCCTAGGCCACTTTCAAAAGTTGAAACTTTTTGCCCCTTAACTTAAAAAACCTCCTAGAACCTCCTAAAACACCTTTTTAGCATATATAGCCCTCCGTAGCCAATATTTGGCGTACCCGGGATTATGCCCGAACATTGTCGAGCTCTCGGTTCGTTAAAAAGTCACTCAGAGGTATAAATTAACATGCTGACACTTTTAACCCCTCTAATGTCCAACTTTTAAAAGTTGCAGATTTAATCCCTCTCGTCCACAACTGGAACATATGAGAGTTAGGACTTCGTAAAGATCACTCAGAGGCTCATTATAGGCATGTTGACTTCGATGTCACTCAGAGGCTGGGTATGTTGACACAACGGTCACTCAGGGGCCAAGTTTTAGCATGTTGACACTAATGGTCATTCAGAGGCTATGTTTTAAGCATGTTGACACTAATGGGCACTCAGAGGCTTGGTTTAGGCATGTTGACATCAGAAGATCACTCAGAGACATAGTTTGAACATGTTGACGCTTTTTGTCCCTATTAGTCTTTAATAGACTAACAATAAAAATACGACACGTGTCGCTATATTATTGGACACGATTTTACATGGTGTTACATCCTCACCCCCTTAAAAGAAATCTCGACCTCGAGATTTTATTCAAAAAGATGGCGGTACTTTTGTCGCATAGTGGACTCAACCTCCCATGTATATTCGGGACCTCTAAAGGCGTCCCATTTAACCTTTACTATAGGTATTAATTTCCTTCGGAGCTTCTTAACGTGCCAATCCTCGATCGAAATTGGTTTCTCTGCGAACCTTAGGTTTTCATCTATTTGCACATCTTTGTGCGACTCATCGGCTAGACATTTCTTAAGGTTATATATGTGGAATACATCACGGATTCCACTAAGCTCCCAGGTAGCCTAAGCTTATAAGCCACAAATCGACACATTCGATCACCTCGAATGGTCGAATATATCTCGGGCTTAACTTGCCCTTCTTTCCGAAGCGCATCACACCTTTCCAGGGTGATACCTTCAGTAATACTCTGTCCCCTATTTGGAACTTAAGAGGTTTTCGCCTCTTGTCTGCATAACTCTTCTGCCTATCACGGGCAACCTTGAGACGATCACGGATTTGCACAATCTTATCTGTGGTTTCCAAGACGATCTCTGGTCCTGATAGTTGGGCTTCCCCAACTTCTGCCCAGCATACGGACGTTCGACACTTTCTCCCATACAAGACCTCGTAAGGAGCAGCCTTGATGGTTGTATAATAACTATTATTATAGGAGAATTCTATTAGGTGTAAGTGGTCATCCCAACTTCCACCTAAATCAATCGCACATGCCCTAAGCATGTCATCCAATGTCTGGATAGTACGCTCACTTTGACCATCAGCCTACGGATGGTAGGCCGTACTAAAGTTTAATCTTGTGCCTAAAGATTGTTGGAAACTTTTCCAAAAGTGGGATGTATATCTAGTATCTCTGTCAGATACAATAGATACTGGCACACCATGTAGGGACACAATTTTGTCCACGTACAACTTAGCCAATTTGTCAAAATTATACATTTCTTTGATTGGCAAGAAATATGCTGACTTAGTCAGCCTATCCACAATGACCCAAATAGTGTCATTTCCACTTTTGGTCTTAGGTAACTTGATAATCCAGTCCATAGTTACCATTTCCCATTTCCATGTGGGAATTTCCAATTGCTTTAGAAGTCCTGACAGCTTCTGATGTTCGGCCTTAACTTGCGAACACGTCAGACACTTAGCTACAAAAGTGGCTATGGATTTCTTCAGACCTGTCCACCAATAATTGGTTTTCAGGTCCTGATACATTTTGTCACCTCCAGGGTGAACTGAGTATCTTGTATTGTGTGCTTTGTGGAGGATTAAATCTCTAAATCCTCCAAAAATTGGAACCTAGATTCTATCATTAAACCTAAGGATTCCATCTTTTCCAGGTGTTAACTGATCGATGTAACACAGGTAGGGATAACACAGGAGCATTGCTCAACTTGTGTTTCAGAATCTCAAAAGATTCTTGTTGTTTTGAACCCCAAATAAACTTAACATTTTTACGGGTCAAGGTAGTCAAGGGAGTGGCTATGCTTGAAAAGTTCTCGATGAACCTTCTATAGTAACCAGCTAGTCCTAAGAAACTTCTATAGTAACCTTCCTCTTCCCTCCGGGCCCTCTGATCCATCTCCGCATTGGCACGAAGCAGTCGGGTCCAGTTTTATCCCACCGCAGTTCCAAGCCCGGCTGAAGGCGAGAGAGGGCCACTCGACGATTTCCACGACATGATGTCGACCCTCACGGAATATCCCTACCAGTCGTATCCACCGGTGGATCCCAATGAGCGATATCAGAGATGATCACTGGTATGTTCTCTTTTGTTGTTGTATATTTTTGTGTATATTTTAGTTTATATTTCATTTCGTGTTAGTAGTTAAATGAACTTTGTGGGTGTGTTCCCTATATAACCCTCACGAGACCTACTCGTCTTTCTGAGCTATCGGAAGGTTTAAAAGGGCTTGTTGCATACGCTAAATGCAATCGTGATTCCTACGAAAGTGAGTTTAGGTTGTTGTAAATTCTTTTTCCACAAGAAAATCAAAGCTGAAAAAATTATATGACTTGGTAATTATTTTAATAAAAATGGTAGAACTAATTGACTAACAAAATTTTAATGGTTGTGAGAAGCTTGCTTCTGCATGAAGGTTGAAATTTGTAGGTAATCTGTGTTCGCGAGACAACCGTTTTTGTTGAATATGAAGAGCACACGAAGAATGAGTGAAAAAATCAGGTGCATACGTTTCCTTTAACTTTGATTTGTCTTTTGTTTAAATAAGTGGATTGTATTGTGTATTTTAATTTTCCGGGGTGAATTTCAGGGAAGGTTAGCCGTGTCACATCCCTTGTGCGCTTGTTGACCTCAAGTGTGGGGATGGGGAGAAGAAAAAGTTTTTCAATTTTGACCCGTTACACATTGAGGACAATGTTGACCTCAAGTATGGGGATGGGGAAATTTCAAAATTTTTTCGAAAATGTCTTTGTTTAAAGCGGTCTAAAAAGCATAAGTGACTAAGTTAATGAGGGATGGCACAACCCATGTGGTCTTTTGTCATGGTCAAGTTCAAATTAATATCATGACAGGGTATTTAACGGGTGGTAATTTGGTAATAATCCGCCTAAGAAACTTGCACTTTATACATATCGCATGCCATACCTTCTATATGTGAGATTTTGAGCCACTTCTACATATTATATATTCATATATTTCTTTGGTTGAGTGGACCATTAGTCATGTATTGTAGAACTTGCAATTTTTGATACATTTGAGACCATAGACCGAATATGAGCACAAGAATGATTCAGGCATTAGGTAAACCTTTTGTACTTTACACCATTTATATACCATTACCCGAAATCAGTCCCTTAGTCGCCAATTTTGAGCCTAAACCCTTCATTTGACCAACCCATTTAGCCCTTGACCGTTGAACCTTTTATTTTTAACCGTGTAATGAAAACTTGATTTTAGGATTAAAAAAAACAATTGAGAAAAGAAAAGAAAAATATATGTATTGATTGTTTGTTGAATAAAAGGTGGAAAGCTTTTGCCTCTTAGTTATTGTTTTGTAGTCGGTTGTGTTAGTATAGTGTTTTTGTAATAAAAATCGAGTTTTCATCACCTTAGCCACTTTCAAAACATCTTATTCCACACCCTTAGCCTAACCCCAATACAACCCGTTCAAGACCTTTTGACTTGTGCTTAATATTTGTGTTCGGTGGTGTTGCAAGCTTATGCGGGTATATGTTCTAATCGGTTTGTGTGTTTACATCAAAAGTGCTAATGTACTACTGATTAGCCAAATTATAAGCCGAGTGGAGAGAACATTGTGAGGGATGTGTATGAATTGTGAGTTTCAAAGGCGGGTTAATCTTGGATAACCATTTTTGTATGTGTTAATCATATTAACGTTAAATAGTTTGAAAATGATAAAAATTATGAACCAAGTATGACAATAGGCCTTAACTCTTGTCTCGAGAATGGGAAATGTGTTCCTTATTTGACCCACGAGAAAGTGAAGACAGATTTACTTGAGGGCAAGCAAAAGACAAGTGTGGAGATGTGATACGTGGTCGAAAACCGATGTTTCTATTAAGTTTAAGTTAACGTTTTACGTGACTTTTAGTTTCGAATAACCTACTTTTGATTGGATTTGTGTTTTACAGGTTTAGGAAGTTTAAGGAGCTTTTCGGGAGCGTTTTGGAGCATCGGGACGGAAAACGGGTCAACCAGGATCACGAAACGGGAAAACAGGAAAGCATGTTTTAGAGATGTCGTCGCCGACGGCCCAGGCGACGCCCGTCAGAAACTCCGTCGGAGAAAAATTGCCGTATACAGTGGATTAGAGCGTCGGAGGAGAATCATGATTTCTAGGGGCCATCGGCGACGCCCCTCTGATAGCCTTGTCGCTGAATTTCAATTTTGAACGGGTTTTAATGTTTGTGTTGACCCATTTGTGAGGGGTTACGAATTTCTTGAGCCTTGCACTTGTTCTTGGAGCCTAGCAACCACCAACCATCATCTCCAACTCCATTGATTCGATCGAATCATTGAAGATCATCACCTTCCATTCTAACCCTACTCCACCATCACCATCATCATCAATCCTTACATTCACCAGCCATTATCCTCAACATCAAACCCTAATCATAACTCATCACCATCTCCAAGTTTAAGATATTGAAGTTCGAGTTTTCATCAATCGTTGATCGTGCACCGTTCACCATGAGCGGCTAATTCTCGAGGGTTTCACCCCGGTGTAAACTTTTGTAAGATTTAGGGTTGCTTTATGTTCTTAGTTGATTTGTGACAAGTTGAATTGTATTTTGAATTGATTGATAATTGTCTTACATTTGAACTATATTTGCGAATTGTCGAAAGATGATAAAATTTGACTTTGTGAAACAAGTTTGTGTATTTATGCCTTATATTTCAAAAGGGTTTATTTGTCCGAAGTAACAAAGTGCATTGTGGTCCGTCATATGCATGATAGCAATTGGCATCTAAGCTTTGTGATATCAAAACCGTTGATAAATTCAGTTGAATCAATCTAAAATCATTTAGTAACCCTAGGTTGTGCAAATGTTGAACCGGGTGTGAACCTTGTTTTCAAATCATTGTTTTAATCAAGTAATTTAGTTTTCATGCAATTGTTTAAGTTAGTGATTAAGTAGTCAAACCAATTTTGTTGGATCAATCCAACATCTCTTCAAAACAAAACAAATTAATCAATCTTATAGCAAGCTTCATGAAAGTGACAATCTTAGTTAAAATCAATCACATCCGATCGCAAACCACAAACTCTTCGTGGTTCGACCCCTTACTACCACTAACACATTGTTAAAGGTAATTAGGGTGTATAAATATTATCTTTGACCGGGGCGCGACACTCCGATCAATGCCAGGTGCTAAGGGGTGTAAGAGGAAGGTTACAAGTGCCCTAAAACGTGGCATAGCAGTTTGGAAGACCATGGTTTCGAATCAAATGGTTTTTGGCAACATGTGTGGAGGCCAAGCAAAAATTCTGCAGACACAGGCCTCTCGCGCCCCGTGAGAGGCCAAGCCATGCCTCTCGCGCCCCGCGAGCGCCACTTGTCAGATTTCAAAATTTGACACTTTTAGCCCCTCAACTTATTAAACCCTCTTAGACCTTCCTAAAACACCTTTTTAGCATTTTTAGCCCTCCGTAGCCAATACTTGGCGTACCCGGGATTATGCCAGGACATTTTCGAGCTTTCAGTTCGTTAAAAGGTCACTCACATGTATAAATTAACATGTTGACACTTTTAATCCCTCTATTATCCAACTTTCACATATTTACCGAATTAACCTCTCTCGTCCAACAAGTGGCACGCATGAGAGTTAGAACTTTGTAAAGGATCATTCAGAGGCTCATTTTAAGTATGTTGACATATCAGTCACTCAGAGACTAGGAATTTTGACATATCAGTCACTCAGAGGCCAATGTTTAAGCATGTTGACATATCAGTCACTCAGAGGCTAGGCATATTGACATATCAGTCACTCAGAAGCCAATGTTTAAGCATGTTGACACCTTTAGTCCTTATTGGTCTTTAATAGACTAAAAATAAAAATACAACACATGTCACTATACTATTGGAAACGATTTTACGAGGTGTTACATATGGTGATGTTCCATGTTGGTTTTCCATGGAAAACCTATGGAAACACTCCTAGAGGGAAGAAAAGAGTAAATAAGGGAGGGAAATGTGAGTTAGAACTCACTTGAAAGTCTTGGACTTTCAGAATTGAGAGAGAGCTTTAGAGAAAGAGAGATGAGTGTTTGAGGTGTGAAATGAGAGTGGGAGAAGGTGGGTATTTATAGTTGAGGTTAGGGGGTGAGTTAGGTGAGTGCATTTAATGTAAGAAACACAAAATTGACCAAGCCATGAGCTAGAAACAACCAACTCCGGATTAAGTCCTCTCGCGGGCCGCAAGAGAGTGAAGAAGGGACGGTCGCAGGGCGCGCGAGAAGTATTCCAGAAACTTCTTGATTTTTGTCACTTTTAGTCCTTGAACTTGGTTTTTCTTTCATTTCATGCTATAACTTGATATTTTTGCATGTTTTTAAGCGTGTAACGTATATGTAAGCATATTCTAGATATCGAGTATGTATGTATGAATGTTTGCACGTATAAAAAGTATCAGTTCGTATGTAAACACGTTTTTAACAATTGAATGTATGTAAGACAAGTATGAATTTTATTACGATCAAAGTCTCGAATTACAAGATTGGGAAATGAAGTACGAATGCGATACGAATACAAGTTTCCATAAATAGAAATATGATTACACTTTCTAATTAAAGAAAGTATGAAAAAGCGAGGCGTTACACAACAAACTGAATCGATACCGATCTAGCGCCCACGGTAACGTACCATCACAATGTGCGGGCACATGACTTGGGATATTAAAAAAACATATATGAAATTTTAGATTTTTTTTAACTTAACTAACGTAAGTCATTATAAAAAATCAAATTGAATGCTAAATAAAATACTACTAATAAAATATAACAATAACTACATAACAATTATCAATTACCATTTATTACTAAAAATAAGTGAATAATAAATAAAGTATTACTGAAAATTAAAAACAATTATTAAAAAAGCCCAATCACTATTTATGGACACTATTCATAGCCACTTTTCAATTATAATATATATATATAGTTTTTATTCCCGCGCTATGTGGCGGAAGTTTGATCATTTTTTCCCGTGGTACGTGGCGTGACTTTAGTCATTTTCGGCTCGGCTCATCGGAAACCATAAAAGTGAAGATTGACAAGGTTTCAATAATACCATTTAAAAAAGGCTTTTCTACTTACGCTATGTGGCGGGAGTTTGATCGTTTTCCTCGTACTACTCGGCGTGACTTTGGTAGTCATCGACTCGACTCACCGAAAACCATAAAAACGAATATCATTAACAGGTTTTCCCCTGCGGTACGCGGCGGGAGTATACTCAGCTTTCCCCCATGCTATGTGGTGGGAGTATGATTGTTTTTCCCCTGTGCTACGTGACTTTACTTTGGCCGTTATCGGCTTAACTTATTGGAAACCATAAAATCGAATATCGTGGTTCCGATAATACCAATTAAAAAATTAGGTTTTCCCTCGTGCAACACACGTGAGTTTGGCGTTTTTCCCCTATGCTACACAATGTGATTTGGTCATTATCGGATCGACTCTTCAAAAACCATAAAAGCAAAGATCGATAAAGTGAATATCAATATCGGGTTTTCCCCCACGCTACACGGCACAAGTATGCTTGGTTTTCCCTCATGTTACACGGCTTGACTTTGGTCGTTATCGACTCGGCTCATTGGAAAACCATAAAGGCGAATTTAGATTTTGGTTCCGATAATACCAACTAAAAAAATAAATAGGTTTTTCCCATCGCACTACGCGGCGGAGGTTTGATCGTTTTTCCTTGTGCTACGCGGCATGACTTTGGTCGTTATGCTATACTCATCGAAAACCATAAAAGTGATAATCGATAAAAACAAATAATAATATTGGTTTTGATGATAGCAAGGAAAAACAAAAAAACTATTAAAAATAATAAAAAACCATAAAAGACAAAAATAGCCACTATTCATAAAACCTTTCATTAAATGTTATATAGTTGGATTTCTCCGCGCTTCGTAGTAGGCTTTCAGTCAGTCAATATCTATTTAGTTGATTACAGTACCATAACAATACCGACACTCAGTATAGCAATTAACATGCGTTACATCAATTGAAATCCATAAAAAAAATACCTGTAACGATATCATTGTTGTTCGATCGATATCGGTTCGGTTAGTTACGGTACCAGTATTACGATACCAAAATAATATTATTTAATATGTTTAATGTTAAAAGTAAATCTAATAATAAACTATTATCATATTAAAATAAAATAATAAAGATACTAAAAAGCTATATAATATTAAAAAACTAAACCTACTATTCATACAACCTTTCCAATTATATATAATATTAAATTAAATATATTAATATTAATATTAACATTAAATATTAATATATTATATATTAAATATAGTGGGATTCTTCCGCGTTACGTGGCAGGAATTCGAGAATTCGATCGGTATCAGTTTGTTTCGTTACGATATCGGTACTCACTATAGCAACCAAATGAGAAAACCCAAAATATTAACTTGTGATATGCCCAAAAAAATCACTTATTTTACATCGATCGAAAACCATAAAAGCAAATACAGGTTCGGATAATACCAATACGATACTAATTTTGATTGATACCGATACCTATGTTCGCTTAGAATCAGTTCAATTCGCAATGGTACCATATAGTTTACAATACCAAAGAATACTTCATTTCAAATAAAACTTTGTTTCAACAAAATTTACGCTAGGATGTTGAGAGAAAATAATTAATAATAAATGTATATATAACTTTATTAGTGCAACATATCAAAAGTTTCGTTTATTAATGAAAATAATATTTATAATTTAAAAGTAATATACAACAGTTATTAGATCTACTATTCATTATTTAATCATCACTTACTACTAATAATAATAATAATAAATAGGTAGATTAGTCTGCGCTATGCGACGGGAATTCGGTCATTTCTGTTCGATTCGTTACGGTATTGTTATGGTATCGATACTTGGTTTAAAATCATGATATGTTCAAAAAATGCGATTTATATTGAAAATCATAAAAAATAAATACCGGTGTCCGTTCCCATAATAACTATAGCAATACCGATGTCAGTGTCGGTTTTGAAGGCGAGATTTTTTTAACACAGTTTGAATTCTACTTTATAAAAAAGATAATGGACGCGAGATATCGGATGGAAATCAAACTAAAAAAACAAATGGGCTAAAAGCGTTATGGACGTGAGATATCGGATGGAAATCAAACTAAAAAAAACAAATGGGCTAAAAGCGTATATGGACGTGAGATATCGGATGGAAATCAAACATTAATAAAAACAAATGGGCTAAAAGCGTATATTTTTGTAAGTATATACTGATACTGATACCGATAATACTGATACTGGTATCGCCGTGGTTTGATCGGTGTCGGTAATGCTATGATAATGACATTTGATATAGCCCACGATATCAAAAAGACTATATATTCAACACAATTGCGTTTGTCCAAAAGAATGCGCTTTACATTGAAAATCTAAAAAGTGAATACCGGTGACGGTTCCAATATTGTCTATTGCACTGCCGATGTCAGTATCGGTTCGGTGGCGTGAATTTTTGGTAAACAAAGTTGTGTATTCTACTTTATAAAAAATATTGAACGCAAGATATCAAATGAAAGTCAAATTAAATAAAACCAAATGGATTTAAAGCGTATATTTTTGTAAGTATATACCGATGTTGGTTCCGATAATACTAATACTGGTATTAACGTGGTTCGGTCTGTGTCGGTGTCGATTTCGTTCGTCATGGAACCACTATGACACAAGCACTTGATATAGCCCGAAGATACTAAAAAAACCTATATTTCAAACACAACCGTGTTTTTAATAAAATTTATATATAACTTCTTAAAAAAATTAAACACGACTTTATATTTAGTTTTTTTTAAGCAAAAGAATGCAAGTAATCAAAGAAAAGCAAATTATTAAAAAGTTAAACGGGTTATAGGGTGTAGTGTTTTATATATATATATATATATATATATAATAAAAAGGATAAAATAAATTAACTATTGAAATATGTAGATAAATAATATACGAATAATAAATATAATAATAAAAAACTAATATATATTAGTATTTTCTATGTCTACTATTAATATAGATAAATTCTAATTAATATAGATAATTAGTAGCTTTTATTGGTGTCATACGTTGCGATGAAACAGAGTAAATAGTTGTACGTTGCGATAAAACAGAGTACATAAAAATGTTAAACAAACAATATTTGAAAATAAAGCATGTTGTTTCAAAAGCTAAATATTAGAATCGGTTTAGTTTATCATCATACCGTAGAACAATAACAAATAAATACTTTAATTTGGAGATAATTTCATTTTTAACAATACTTATATCAAAATCTCTAGGTGGGAAAATAAACGCAACTGCATACTTAAGTATTTTTTAATTAAAGAATAAAAGTTATTAAAGAAATATTAAATGAATTGATGAAAGGAATATCATTAAAAGAGAAAAAAATAATTATGAAAAATAAAAAGTAAATGATAAAATGGAAAAAAGAAAATATATTAAAAGTAAATATAATAATAAAGTATTAAAAATAAAAATATTAAAATATTAAAAAATTATATATTATTTTAAAAATAAAATTACTATTTATCATACTTAAACAACAAAATTATATATATATAATTATATAATTGATATTGATATTTTATATAATAACAAAGATAAACAAGAACAGTAGTAATTAACCAGTGGACTATTTTCACATAGTGTCATCATGCAATGTAATGGTTGATGAATTTTGTTTGGGGAATTCTATTGGTACATTAGCGAATTTTTTCGTACAATTTACTTTTTCATTACGGGTTGTATAGCCCAATATATGTCAGTTCTTATAGCCTAATATGGCTCAACTAATACGACCCGTATAGGTCCAGCCAAATAGACAAGATCTAACACATCAGTCTTTATTGGAAATTGAAAAAACAATACGATCCGTATAGGCCTATACGACTCGTATTAAAGGTGTCGATTTAAGGATTCAAGTGTGTCAATAATACGACCGTTTTGTTTTTAGTTTGACATGTTTTCATTTCTTTAAATTAATTTAGCTTGACTTCTAAACAATAAACTTTGTTCAGTGTTTACTCTACCAACTAAAGTTTAAGTCTCTCCTTACCATCTCCAAACGAGTTTTTTTCCTTTTCTTCTTTTATGTTTCTTTTTCTCAGGCTTGTTATTTTTTCTCATTTCCTTTATGTAATTTCCTTTTCTTTTCCACATATTTTAGTTTTTTTTTTAATTTTATGTTATAACTCCCGTTGTATATTAATATTAAAAGAGAATTACAACACCGTGGTGAATCACGGGTTAAATATTGGTTTTACAATAATTTTCGTTTAATTCCAAGACCCTACAAATTTATTTATACCAATAAACAGATCACTGTTACTAAAAATTTGGGTATTTAGACGCTTCACTAGAAAAAAAAATCAAAAAAGAAAATAGAAGGTGGTTGTGTATATTAAAAAGATTGGAATGTACAATTTTTTTAACAACGAAAGATTCTATGATTATAGAAGCGGAGCTAATACAGGCTGTAAAACCCAAAGCACGAAAACAAAACGAAAAAAAACGCAAATTACATCTAAGCAAAAAGCAATTACATGATTGCATCTCTTACGTTCGCAATCTCTTCCAATCTATATAGAAAGATTAGAGAGTAAATTGCACAAAACGTCCTTTATGTTTTCTCAAACTTGCAGGTTCCAGCCTTAATGTTTAAAACTTGTCAAAAACAACCTTTACGTTTATTTTTGTTACCGGTTCAGTCCTTTATTACTAACCAAGTTAATTATCTCAGTTTATTTCCCTCACATGCCTAACATGTGAGGGTATATTCGTCATTTTGTTTCCTCTTCTTATAAAACACTCCAAAAACACAACATCATCAAAACTAAAAACCCATTGATCACCGACCTGTACACAACCTCCTTCGATGACTTATCCCGTAATCTCCGACTACAATGTATTGAACCCATATTTGAACCAACAGCCAAGCGGACCGACCACCATCTTCAACCCAGACAAACCCATCACCATCTGAACCACCAACCAACATGCCACCATCAGAACCCTAGTTGTCGTCGTCATCAAAACAAGCGGCTAGAGGCCACCACCTCCACCTCCGACACCACCTCCTCTGCCACCACCATCACCTCCACCTCCGACCATCCCACCACCTCCACCTCCGACAAAACCCCCAAAACCCCCAAAAACTCCAAAACCCCACCATCATCTTCAACTGCCACCACCACCACCGCCACCTGATACATCACCACCGTAGAGAGAGGGAGAAAGAAGAGAGAGAGAGATCGTAGAGAGAGAGAAGAAAGAAGAGTAGAGAGAGAGGACCGTAGAGAGAGAGAGCGGGCAGGAGACGACGGCGGTGGTGGGTTTTGATGGTGGTGGTGTGATGGCGGTGGTGGGTTTGATGTTCTTCATCTTCAAACAAAACCCCCCAAATCGAACGACGACGGCGGTGGTGGGTTTGATGTTCTTCATCTCCGCCACCACCTTCACCCCCACATCTCCGCCACCACCTCCACAGACCCGCATAAGAGGGAAAGAAGAGAGAGAGTGAAAGAAGAAGAGGAAAAAAGAGAGAGATCGGCGGTGGTGGGTTTGATGTTCTTCATCTTCAAACATGTAACAACCGTCAAAAAACGGGTTTTCCAAACCCGCTTCGTTTATTAATCGAACATCCAGTTAAAATTTTCGTTGCATGTTTATGGCTCAAACTAATTTTAAACAATACATAATTAATAAACATTCTAGAATTTAAAAATTATAATTGATAAATGATAAAAATAAGTGAGTAAAAATGAGATGAGGCTGCTGGGTTTCGAACCCGGGTCAGCCGGTTCAACAAACAACCAACACACCACTCCGCCACACACTCAAGTTTGGAATAATACTGAAATAAATAATACTTAACATAAAACTCGAAACTCAAAATCGATAACCAGCGCGCCCAAATCCGCAGTCGCCGGAAACACCGAAAAATACGCGGATTTGCAACCGTTTCCTTTGACTCCGAAATCAAGTGAGTGTAATTGACGATTAACGTCAGTTATAACCGAAATCCAACCTTAATTTCATTCAAAAACTGACCAAATTCAATGATTGACAAAAAAAAACCGAAATCTCGGGATTTAATATCCAACCCTATATAAATCGATGCTTCCTACCTCAAAAATCTCGCTCATTCCTTTCCAAAGTTCCACTTTAAATTCTCTGATCAAAACCTTTGTCGCCGGAATTCTCTGCAAGTTGCCGAAAGTTATCGCCGGAAAACCGAATCTATCCCAGTATTGCCTTACTCTATAAATAGGACTTCTAGAGCTTCGACAGAAGTCACCCACACTCATCTCAAACTTCCTGTAGATCCTCTGTCGCGAGTTACACTTCGCGGAATTTCTTTCAGTCACCGGAACTTCATCGGAGATCACAACTGTTCGGTACAACATCCTTAATTCCTTTTCTGTTTAAATTATTTTCGTTATCAGTAATAATCAATCAACTAATTCAATAAGAATGATTAAACAGTCGGGTTGATTCCCGGGTCTCGTAAAAACGAAGAAGATGAACAGCGAGTAGTTTATAAGTATAATTAAAAATGGGATTTGTATCGGGTTAGACACACAGTCCAGTGGTGGACTGTGTGCATTTGAAACGCAAAGATACCGAGTTCGAGTCCCATACATAATGCTGAATCCTTTATATTAACCGAGCATTTTTATAACGTAAAACAAAACATATAATACCTAAATATAATTAAAATCAGTATTTTAACCAGGTTAGAGACACAGTCCAGCGGTGGACTGTGTGCAAAGTTAAACCACAGGTCCCGAGTTCGAATCCTGCTTCTGTAACCGGTTCTGGCAATTATCAAAGTTTTTTTAAATAGAGACAGAAATGAATTAATCGAATTAATATATAAATATAATTAAAATCAGATTTATTTCCGGTTAGACACGTAGCTCAGTTGGTAGAGCTGCGTGCACGCGTACGGGAGGTCACAAGTTCGAACCTCACTCAGTGCACATAATTAACACGGTCCGACCGGTCAACGGTCAACGGTCAAAAAGTCAAAAATTTTTATTTTCTTTTTATTTATTTATTTTATTTAAAAATCAATTAAAAACACTTAAAAATAATATTTTTGAAGTTAGAAAATTTCCTTAAACTCACAAAAATAAATCTAACAATCCCATTAAGAACACTAATTAAAAATATTAATCTTAAATAAAAGTTTATTTATTTATCGAATTATTATGTTATTATTTAGGTTAGTTTCTCTCGTGGTTAAATCCAAATTCGTGCGCATTCATCATCAATCCAAGAAACGCACCCACTGTGAGTGAATTATTACAAATTCCCCTTTTTATTCATGTTTTGGGGTGTATCATGTGTTGCTTAAATTAATTCGCTTATTCAAACTCGTGCCATTACCATTATATGATCTAAACTTATAATGTAAATATTGTTTGTTGTGATGTGTGTTTACATATTGTCAAGTTACGTGCAAATCATTCATTAGGCCCATCAGTTCCTCGTGGGAGACGAGTTGAACATCGAATGCCTCAAAATCATTCATTAGGCCCATCAGTTCCTCGTGGGAGATGAGTTGAACATCGCGTGCCTCAAAATCAATCATTTGGTGTATGTGTGTGCAATAATTAATATTATGTGTTTTGTGATTAAATTTACATCTACGTTTACTCATGTGGTTATGCACTTTATTTTATAATCGATACAATAAACACGTTTAAATGTTTTCATAGGGTTCACTCGCCAACTTTTTGTTGACCAAAAAACCATATTTTTACACATGATACAGGTGGACAGGTTGAAGCAAGGGACACATAGGAAATTGCCTTAGAAGAAAAATAATAAAGTCTTGAAAGATGTATAGAACATGTTGTACTTGTATTATTGATTGTAATGATTCTCCTTTAAAAAGAAATAATAAATATGAAACTTTATAATAAATGTCATGAGCTTTGATGAAAACCCAATCATGCCCGACTACCATTTCCGCTGCGGGTCGGGCTGTGACAAAACAAAACCCCCAAATCGAACGACGACGGCGGTGGTGGGTTTGATGTTCTTCATCTCCGCCACCACCTCCACCCCCACATCTCCACCACCACCTCCACAGACCTGCATAAGAGGGAAAGAAGAGAGAGAGAGTGAAAGAAGAGAGATGGGCGGTGGTGGATTTGATGTTCTCATCTTCAAACAAAACCAATCGACGACGACGGCGGTGGTAGGTTTTGATGTTCTTGGCGGTGTGGAACAGACGAAGGCGGTGGTGGTGGTTGCGACGGGGTGGGTTCTTGGAGTGGGGGCTAGGTTTGCGGTGGTGCTTGGCTTCGCGGAGGAGACAGGGGCTGGGGCTAGGGTTTGCGGTGGTGTGGTGCGGTGGGGTGGTGGTGTTGAGGTGTTGTGGTGTGAAGTGGGGGAGATGAGGTGGTGGTGGTGGTGTGTGGTGGTGGTGGTAGATGAAGGCAGAGAGAGAGATGAATGGTCTGTGTGTGTTTGTGTGTGAGTAGAGAAGAGAAGGGTTTTTGTAGAAAAAAAAACAAACCTAAAATGACAAATATACCCTCACATGTTAGGCATGTGAGGGAATTAAACTAGGATAATTAACTTGATTAGTCAGAAAGGACTGAACCGGTAACAAAAATAAACGTAAAGGTTTTTTTGGCAAGTTTTAAACATTAAGGCTGGAACCTGCAAGTCTGAGGAAACATAAAGGATGTTTTGTGCAATTTACCTAAGATTAGAATATATAGTAGATGCAAGTTGAATACAAAGTTATATAATATCAAACATTAAAAAGAATATAAAAAATTTGATGCGTATTCCTGAGACTCTGAGAGAGCAAATTTGAAGGATACTTTGAAGTGATGTATTTATAGGTAATAGTATATTAAACTCATATTCCATAGCCGATTTCAAGTACTTTTGTTTTTTACATAATGTTCACCCTTAAAAAAAACTTTTGTTTTTTAATTTCTCAAATTTGCCCATAACAAACAAGTAAAGGAGGAATTTTGGTATTGCAAAACTCGGCTGGTGGGAACAAAAAGAGAGTATTTTGGGTTTTTACAATATTTGCCCATCCTTTATAGATTATCTTTTATGTGAATATATTATTTATGTAACAAAAAGTAAACTACTTGTTTGAATACCTATATTTAAGCTCGATTTCAACTTATTATTATTTTATATTTTTGATGGCCAAGTAACATATATCCATTAACCATTATGCATATTGTGGATTGACCTATCATCAAAACATACACATTACAATATTAAATCCTTCTTTAGAAAATACATTTTAACATCACACTACTTTTTGAGGACCACTTATTATTATACTATATATAATATTACTTTTATATATAGTGAAAGTGTAAAATACAGTATTGCTTAACATCCGAGCGTACGCTGTGAAATTACGCATGTTGAAAGAATGAAGATAATTCCGAGTTTATGTTTTGTGTTAACATGCGTGATTATGGAAGTGTCCGAGTTTATGTTTTGTGTCAACATGAGTGATTAGGGTTCTGAGTTTTTGTCACACCCCGACCCGCAGCGGAATAAAAGTCGGAGCATAATTGAGTTATCACCAAAGCTCATGATGTTTACTAAGATGTTTCATATTTATTAAATTCAAATTACAACTTAATTATCCAAAACAAAATTCATACAATTACAAGAAAAATGAAACTATATAGTTATTCCAAAGCTTAAACTTGTTTATTCTTCTAGGCCTTCCTATGTGTTTCTTGTCTCAGTTGGATCACCTGTATCATGTGTAAAACGGGGGATATTTTGGGTCAACAAAAGTTGGCGAGTGAACCTTGATAAAACATTGTTACTAATTTCTTGTTTTATTTAATAAGGAAAATTTGTGCAATAATCACATGTGAGCAAACATATATAGATAAACAAACACAAACCACTTTGGATGAGTATATGATATGAATGATGATTATGTGAGATCAAGGCTCAATCAAACGGAGCCGATCTAATGAGGCACCTGATGCTCAACCCGTCTCCCACGGGGAACTGATGGGCCTAATGAAATGCATGCACTGAAAATGATAAATCCAATCTACATATAATTCACACAACAATTGATACACATTTGATACACATTTGATCACGGATATGATTTATGCACAAGTGTTTAAATAAAATAAAATAAAAGGATTATACGACACATGATACACCCCAAAACATGATTAAAACGGGGAATTGGTAGAGATTCACTCACATTGGGTGCGTTCTTTGATGACGTTGGATGCGCACGAATTTTAGGATTCAATCGACGAGGGAAAAACTAGCCTAGATAATAACAAAATGATTCGATAAATAAATAAATTTTATTTGAGATTAATATTTTTAATTAGTGCTCTTTAATGGGATTTTTAGATTTATTTTTGTGAGTTTAAGGAAATTTTCTAACTTTAATAATCTTATTTTTAAGTATTTTTAAATAATTTTCCAATTAAATAAATAGATAAAAAGAAATAAAAAGGTTGACTTTTTGACCGTTGACCGGGTCTTGACCGGTCACACTGTGTTTTCTATGCGCTGAGTGAGGTTCGAACTCGGGACCTCTCGTATACGTGCACGCAGCTCTACCAACTGAGCTACGTGTCTAACCCAAAAATATTCTCTGTTTTAATTTTATATATATACTAATTAACTTTAAACTTATTTGGTTTTTATTAAAAATGATTTATATGGCCGAACCGGTTGCAGAGACCCGGAGTTGAACTCGGGTCCTTTGGTTCGAGTGCGCACAGCCCAACCAGTTGGGCTGTGTGTCTAATCTGCTTAACTACTGAACTATATTCCTCTTATAAACATTCTGTGACTTGATCTGATTCAGTTCTAAAAATGTTGGTTTTATTTCTGAAAGTCGGTAACGTGTGCGATTCGAACTCGGGACGTGCATATTGTATTTGCACACAGTCCACCGCTGGACTGTGTGTCTAACCCGTTTGAATATCCAATTTTAATTATACTAATACATATATTCGACTTCATCTTCTTCGTTTATAAGAACACAGAACAGTGAAATCCGACTGTTCTGTTTAATCGATCACGACCTATACTTGATTGAAATGGACAGAAAAATTAAATGATATGGTATACCAGAACAGCGAGTTTGCTTCAGATTTCCGGCAAGTGTCGTCGGCTCTGATTTGTGATTTCCGGCTGTATGAACTGTTTTAACAGTTTTGATTATTGGTTTGAACAATTAAAGTATAAATCAAGAGATAGCAGAGAGGTTTAGACAGTTATACCGTCTGATGAACGAATACGGTTTTCTGATCAACGATTCCGGCGATATTCAGGCGAGTGCAGAGGAACTCCGGCGACGTGCTCTGGAAGGATTAAAGCTTTGAAAGAGTGTGCGGTTCTGAGCGAAAGGGTTACCAGATGTTTGAGTGAGTATTTATAGGGACGAACAGCTGAATTGGGTTTGAATCGAGGTCAAGGTTCGCGATTAAAGATTTCCGTCGGTTATGACTGAAATTGATTGCCGGCAACGGTTATAACCGACGTCGAGATCAATTTGTGCGGTTCAGTCAAAAGGAATATAGCCAAAATCGCGGAGTGCCATTTTCTCGGTGATTGCTAGTTCTGGCGCGTTGATTACCGGATTTGACTTTCGGTTTTATTATAAATGTTATTTGTTTTAGTATTATACACAAACGAAGTGTGTGGTGGAGCGGTGTGTTGTGTGTTTGTGCTTGCGGGTGACCCGGGTTCGAAACCCGGCTGCCCTATTTATTTTTTTATTTACTTATTTTTATTATTTATTAATTATGGTTTAAAATTCTAAAAATGTGTATTAGTTATGTATTGTTTGAAATTAATATGAACCATAAATACGCAACGGAACTTATAACTGTATATTTGATTAATAAATGAAGCGGGTTTTGAAAACCCGATTTCGACGAATGTTACAGTATCCCCTACTTTTAGGAATTTCGTCTCGAAATTTAAGTAGTAGTGGTAACTGGAAAGAGATGCGGGTATTTTTCGCGCATTGAGTCTTCACGTTCCCAAGTAAACTCGGGTCCTCGTTTTGACTCCCAACGTACCCTGACAATTGGAATACGACTTCGTCTTAAACGCTTCTCTCCGAAGTCCATGATTTCTACTGGTCTTTCAATAAAGTGCATAGATTCATCGACTTGAATGTCTTCTAGAGGAATGTGGAGATTTTCATCGGCGAGCACTTTTTCAAGTTTGATACGTGAAATGTGGGATGAATTCTGTTGAGTTCTTCTGGTAGGTCAAGCTTGTATGCTACAGGACCTACTCTTTCGAGTATCTTGAAAGATCCTACGTAGCGTGGTGCTAGCTTTCCCTTTTGGCCAAAACGTACCACTCCTGTCACACCCCGACCCGCAGCGGATAAGGTGATCGGGGCATGATTGTGTTATCATCAAAGCTCATGACATTTATTATGCGTTTCATATTCTTTAATACAAATTAAATGGAAATTTACAATAAAGGTTACAACTGTTCTAACTAACAATCTAAACTTCTTTGTTCTCTTCTAAGGCATATCCTATGTTTTCCTTGCTTCAACCTGTTCACCTGTATCATGTGTAAAAAGGTTTTGGATCAACATAATGTTGGCGAGTGAATCCTATGGAAAACATTTGAACAAATTTATTTAAATTGAATATGAAATATGTGCACAACCAAACATGAGTAAAAATAGATGTAACTTAATCAACAATCATAAGATATTAAATGAAACACTCATGAATAATAATGGAACAATTAGAGGCACGCGATGCTCAACTCGTCTCTCACGAGGAACTGAGGGGCCTGATGATTGAATTGCATAAACATGATAATATGAATGACACAACTACAAACAATATGAACTCAATGATACACACATGAACAATAATGAATTTGATTTGAAGCACGCGTTGTTCTACTCGTCTCCCACGAGGAACTGATGGGCTTAATGTATGAGTTTCATATAATTTGACAAAAGGCAATAAGCAAATCACAACAATAAATACAATCTAAGTTTAGGTCATGATGTGGTATGGCACAAGTTTAAATAAATAAATTAATTATTTTCATAACACATGACACACCCCAAAACATGTAATTTAAAAGGGGAAGTTGTAAGATTCACTCACAGTGGGTGCGTCCCGTTGATGATGTTGAATGCACGCGAAGTAGTTTTAACCACGAGTGAAATTAACCTAGATAAATCGCATTATGGTTTGGTAAGTAAACGGATTTTATTAATCTATTTTAGTAGGATTGTTGGGTGTATTTTTGTGAGTTTGAGGCTATTTTCTAACCTTAAAAATGTATTTTTAAGTATTTTTAATTGATTTTTAATTAAAATAATTAAATAAAAAATAATAAAAAATTGATTTTTTTCTGACCGTTGACCGTTTGACTGACCGTTGATCTGACCGTTGACCGGTTCAATTCGGAATACAAGTGCGCTGAGTGAGGCTCGAACCCGAGACCTCCCGTACGCGTGCACGCAGCTCTACCAACTGAGCTACGTGTCTAACCCGTTATATATTTGATTTTAATTATATATATATATTAATTAGTTTAAACCGAAAATCATTTTATTTTAAAAACAGTTTAAATCAATTCGGCGGTGCGCTCCACAGGTCTCGAACCCGGGACCTGTGGTTTAATCTAACACACAGTCCACCGCTGGACTGTGTGTTAAACATGTTATATAATTCGATTTTTATTATACTTAAATACAATTTAGTTATTTCCTTTTCTGCCTTATTAAAAAGAATAGATAATTGTTCGAGTCGGTGCAGTAGACCGGACTCGAACTCGTGACCTGTGATATAAACAAACACACAGTCCACCGCTGGACTGTGTGTCTAACTTGGTTATTATTCCGGTTATTAATATACTTAACATATACCAGTATCGACTCCGGTTCAGTTAAACAAAAATTTGATTTTTATTTAGGCAGCATGTGTGAAACCGGATTCGAACTCGTGACCTTTGCGTTATATGTGCACACAGTCCACCGCTGGACTGTGTGTCTAACCCGATTAATAAGTTGATTCTAATTATACTTATAATATAACGAATACATCGTCTTCTTCATCAAGGTTTAACCAGAGAAAGACGACTGACTGGTTCAAGGTTTTTATCGGTTTATTAGTGTGTTTAAGATCATTACGATGAGATAAATGTGAAAAGAAAAAGAAATTGGGCGGAGAGGTATACCGACTGGACCCTCTGTTTTCCGGCAGAACTCCGGCGACAGCAATCAACTCCGGCGTCAGGTGTCTTGCAGCAGCAAGTCTCCGGAAAGCTTGGAAAGAGTATGGGTATCTCCGGTATAAGCTTCAGAGGCTCAGTAAGGCTCGGCAATGGGGAACCCGGTTATCCGGCGACAAACAGGAAAATTCCGGCGAGTGGAATTACGCCGAGAAAAGGTGTGTTTTTGAGCGAAAAGGTATGCAGTGGGTTGTGGGTGATTTTATAGGGAGAAACCGAGATGTATTTAGTCTGATTTCCGACTGTATTCATCGATTTAAAAACTCCGGCGGTTATGGTTTGGTCGCGGACTTCAAACATCGGTTATAACCGATGTCTTAATACTAGTTTACGTTATAACTGAAAGTGGTGTTAAAAACTCGCGATATTTCCGGGATTCCGACGACTGAACTATTGGGCGCCGATTTTGAATTCGTAACGTCACTTTATCAATTAAATGATTTCAATATATAACAAACAAAATCCGTGGCGCAGTGGTTTGTGTGTGTGAGTTAAGTCTGTTTCCGGATCGGTACAGACCCGGGTTCGAAACCCGGCAGAGGTATAATATTTTTATTTTGCGATTTTTGACAGTTTTTCAAAAACTAATTATATATTCTTGTATAATAATTGATTACGTATCGTTTAAAATTATTTTGGGCATTTAATTCGCAACGAAAATTTTGACTGACTGTTCGGTTGATAAACGGAGCGGGTTTGGTAAATCCGTTTTTGACGGATGTTACAGTATCCCTGCTTTTTAGAAATTTCGTCCCGAAATTTAAATAATGATATGTTTTGACTAAAAGGATGATGATGTTTAGTTTGACAGTTATATACTTAGAAAAATAAGGGTTTAAGTTTTTGTTCGAGGCGGTAACGTTCCTTGTAAGAGTTAAGTACCCTATTCAGGAATCGCTTTTTGTTGCCTACTGTATAAGTATTGATAAGCAGAAATGATTTGCTAAAAATGATATCATGCATAAGACTTTAGATACGTTTGGGAAAGTATGGTTATATCCTAAGGCAAAACTTCTAACACTACAACCTTTATGGAACATAAATAAAAACACAACAACTGATATTTGAACATAAGTAAACACAACAGCTAATATTCGAACATGAATAAACACATCAGCAAATATTTGAACATGAATAAACACAACAGCAAATATTTGAATCCACATTCTGATAGCATATATGTTTGAATGATGGAAGTTCCTCTCTCGTTTGTTATGATGGAGAGGTTAGTTTATGTAGAAATGGATCACAATCCAATCTCTTTAAATAACATGATGATATAAATGTAACACAAATTCCAACCAAGGCAATACTAAATCCTACATGGAACTTCTCATAACTGCCTGATAATGCCTCTGATCCTTTGGCAAGAATACTTATATATAGGAAGTACCAGCGGCGTATCCACCATATTTTTGTCAAATTTTCATTAGTTTTATCCACAAGTTATGATTGGTTACCAAGAAACTAATAAATCCTACATAGAACTTCTCATAACCGTCCGATAATGCCTATGATCCTTTGACAAGAATACTTATATATAGGAAGTACCAGCGGCGTATCCACCATATTCTTGTCAAATTTTCATTGGTTTTATCAGTAAATTATGATTAGTCCTATAACTCTACAACCAATACAACAAACATAAAATACTGAAATGAAATATATCTGTGCGATCAAGGCTCAATCGAACGGAGCCGATCGTATTGCATGTACTGAAAATGAAATGGATGTGCGCTCAAGGCTCAATCAAACGGAGCCGAACGTATTGAATGTACTGAAATTGAAATTGTGTGCTCAAGGCTCAATCAAACGGAGCCGAGCGTATTGCATGTACTGAAAATGAATAACTTAACCACACAAACAGCCTATGCATGGAACCTCTCATAACCGCCTGATAATGCCTCCGATCATTTGACAAGAATACTTATATATAGGAAGTACCATCGGCGTATCCACCATATCCTTGTCAAATTTTCATTGACTTTATCCGCAAATTATGGTTGGTTCGATGCGATTCTACTACAAACACCACAACCACAAGATACTGATAATGAAATTGTATGTGCGCTCAAGGCTCAATCAAACGGAGCCGAACGTATTGCATGGACCGGAAATGTAAATTGAAATGTGCGCTCAAGGCTCAATCAAACGGAGCCGAGCGTATTGCATGTATTGAAATGTAAAATGAAATGACCGATCAAGGCTCAAACAACGGAGCCGATCGTGCGGGCACGCCAAGATCAACCACATAATAAAATGGGGATCCAACTCAACCTCGATGGATGGGGAGCCACGGCCTCGGCAAAAGCATATTCTGAAAACAATATATAATATATAATATCCAATAATTTCTCTAACAGTCTACACATGGAAAAAACATAAAACTAAACGATAGGAGTTGAATCTGGATCTTCGGCGAAGAGGACTAGTTGAGTATCTTCATCTGGGCCGACATTATCTTCGACAGGGTTGGCGTTGATATTGAAGACTCTTCCTCTTGCTAGGGGCATAGCGGTTGGGTTTTCTTGGTTTACTTGGTTAACTGGGTTTGATTGGGCTTGAGTGCTGATAACGTTAACCAATTGAGGGCATGTGTTTCTAAAGTGGGTAGGGTCGCCACAGTTGAAACAAGCTCGAGCATATGGGAACATGGGGTATTGGGGTTGTTGATAGGCTTGGGCCATGTTTTGAGTAGGGGAAAAGGTTTGGTTTTGAAAGGTGCGACAAACATTGCTCAAATGACCATAGCGTCCACAAGTTGCACATAGACGACAAGGTAAGGTATGGGGATGGTGATAAAAACAGTTGTTGCATCGAGGGTGAGGTCCAAGATATGGTTTCTTATCTGGGTAAGCTGAGTTGGGTGCCACTTGGGTGATTGGGATAGCTATGGCATGTAAAACTGGTTGATTTCGTTGAGTAGCAGCGAAAAGTCGCCCGACTCTTCTTCTCTTAGGATTGGGTTGAGAAGGGGATTCGGTTTGAGTGGAGTCGGAGGTTTCAGTCGATTCTTTATCCTTCTTCTTCTCCTCCTTGAAGTCTTTGTTTCGGATTCGGTTCTCGGTGAGCTCTGTTGCTAGCTCCATTGCTGCTTCCAAAGTTGCAGGCTTGGCACTTATTATAGGGTCTTGAATCTTTGACGGAAGACCACGAATGTAGTGCTCGATCAAACGGTAAAGGGGAGTGAACATGTTGGGAACCATTTGATGTAACTCGAGGAATCTTTTGTTGTAGGTGATGTGGTCTCCTTCCACTTGCTTCAATGAGTAGAATTCATCTTCTAACTTCTTGATTTCGCTCCTTGGGCAAAATCGTCTGGTCATGATTTCCTTCAATTCGTTCCAAGTTAAGGACATAGCATCTTCAATACCTCGTTTGGCCTCCTCTGTGTTCCACCAAGTAAGTGCTACCCCATATAATCGACCGGTAGCATATCGCACTTTGCGATCGTCAGGGCAATCGCAATTTAGAAATGGTTCTCCATTTCTTCAAACCAATGGAGGAGAGCGGTGACGCCTTCAGTCCCTTTGTATTTCGGAGGGTCGCATGATTTGAAGTGCTTGTAGGTGCATTTAGTGGTATTTGGGGAAGAGTTGAAAATGTTTTGGTTTGCTTGATTGACACGATTAACGGTAAGTGCTTGCTGAACTTGGATTACAATATTGGGTATTACGGCTGCCATTTGTTGAGCGATTAAGGCAGCCATGCGTTCGCGGGCTTTTCTTGCTCTCGTCTTCCTACGGGCGAGGTTAGAAGACATCTACAAGGAATACATGACAAGAGTATGAGTTAGATGCTTTTGGGTTCATGGGTCGTATTCAAGAACGAACATTTATAAAATAATTATAGAAAATAAATTACTACATCCATGGGATGTCTTGGGTTTGCTCGCTGTTAGGCCCTACATGCCGCCATACTTTACCTGTGTAATCATGTGGGCCCCCATGAATACCGGTTTTTTATATGGTTCGCACGGGTTTGCCAGGTTGCGTACACAAAAACCCGGAGAAAATCGAGAAATATGTATACAACGTGTGATATTCTGAATGTGTCCAGGTGTAGACACGGTGACAACTCAAAGTAGGGTTAGTTCGAACGACGTTTGGTGTGGCATGCTTTGGCCTAATAGGTCCTTCGTACTCTCATCGTTGGTCCCCAGGTAGGCAAACTGGTCCGTTATATTGGATTTATACGAATGCCAGCCTAGACAGGACGTTCCGACTACCGGTACTTGTACCCTTCCAGTTACTACATGCCCGTCGCAGAACTTACTTTGATGAGATTTGAAAATTGCACAAAATCTTTGGATAATGAGAGTATGAAAATAAATTGAATACATGAACATCGATATATGTATAATGAATATGTATATATGTATGATGAATATGTATATAAGCATGTATGTTTGACTGAAATATAAACAAATATGAAACAAATAAATATCACAAGTTTGTATGTAACCACCTAATCAATTAAAATTTAGGCAGACTATAGTATAGGCTCTAAGGGTCTAATAACCTATCCTATATCCCTATAGTCATGGCTCTGATACCAATCTGTCACACCCCGACCCGCAGCGGATAAGGTGATCGGGGCATGATTGGGTTATCATCAAAGCTCATGACATTTATTATGCGTTTCATATTCTTTAATACAAATTAAATGGAAATTTACAATAAAGGTTACACTGTTCTAACTAACAATCTAAACTTCTTTGTTCTCTACTAAGGCATATCCTATGTTTTCCTTGCTTCAACCTGTTCACCTGTATCATGTGTAAAAAGGTTTTGGATCAACATAATGTTGGCGAGTGAATCCTATGGAAAACATTTGAACAAATTTATTTAAATTGATTATGAAATATGTGCACAACCAAACATGAGTAAAAGTAGATGTAACTTAATCAACAATCATAAGATATTAAATGAAACACTCATGAATAATAATGGAACAATTAGAGGCACGCGATGCTCAACTCGTCTCTCACGAGGAACTGAGGAGCCTGATGATTGAATTGCATAAACATGATAATATGAATGACACAACTACAAACAATATGAACTCAATGATACACACATGAACAATAATGAATTTGATTTGAAGCACGCGTTGTTCTACTCGTCTCCCACGAGGAACTGATGGGCTTAATGTATGAGTTTCATATAATTTGACAAAAGGCAATAAGCAAATCACAACAATAAATACAATCTAAGTTTAGGTCATGATGTGGTATGGCACAAGTTTAAATAAATAAATTAATTATTTTCATAACACATGATACACCCCAAAACATGTAATTTAAAAGGGGAAGTTGTAAGATTCACTCACAGTGGGTGCGTCCGGTTGATGACGTTGAATGCACGCGAAGTGGTTTTAACCACGAGTGAAATTAACCTAGATAAATCGCATTATGGTTTGGTAAGTAAACGGATTTTATTAATCTATTTTAGTAGGATTGTTGGGTGTATTTTTGTGAGTTTGAGGCTATTTTCTAACCTTAAAAATGTTATTTTTAAGTATTTTTAATTGATTTTTAATTAAAATAATTAAATAAAAAATAATAAAAAAATTGATTTTTTTCTGACCGTTGACCGTTTGACTGACCGTTGACCTGACCGTTGACCGGTTCAATTCGGAATACAAGTGCGCTGAGTGAGGCTCGAACCCGAGACCTCCCGTACGCGTGCACGCAGCTCTACCAACTGAGCTACGTGTCTAACCCGTTATATATTTGATTTTAATTATATATATATATTAATTAGTTTAAACCGAAAATCATTTTATTTTAAAAACAGTTTAAATCAATTCGGCGGTGCGCTCCACAGGTCTCGAACCCGGGACCTGTGGTTTAATCTAACACACAGTCCACCGCTGGACTGTGTGTTAAACATGTTATATAATTCGATTTTTATTATACTTAAATACAATTTAGTTATTTCCTTTTCTGCCTTATTAAAAAGAATAGATAATTGTTCGAGTCGGTGCAGTAGACCGGACTCGAACTCGTGACCTGTGATATAAACAAACACACAGTCCACCGCTGGACTGTGTGTCTAACTTGGTTATTATTCCGGTTATTAATATACTTAACATATACCAGTATCGACTCCGGTTCAGTTAAACAAAAATTTGATTTTTATTTAGGCAGCATGTGTGAAACCGGATTCGAACTCGTGACCTTTGCGTTATATGTGCACACAGTCCACCGCTGGACTGTGTGTCTAACCCGATTAATAAGTTGATTCTAATTATACTTATAATATAACGAATACATCGTCTTCTTCATCAAGGTTTAACCAGAGAAAGACGACTGACTGGTTCAAGGTTTTTATCGGTTTATTAGTGTGTTTAAGATCATTACGATGAGATAAATGTGAAAAGAAAAAGAAATTGGGCGGAGAGGTATACCGACTGGACCCTCTGTTTTCCGGCAGAACTCCGGCGACAGCAATCAACTCCGGCGTCAGGTGTCTTGCAGCAGCAAGTCTCCGGAAAGCTTGGAAAGAGTATGGGTATCTCCGGTATAAGCTTCAGAGGCTCAGTAAGGCTCGGCAATGGGGAACCCGGTTATCCGGCGACAAACAGGAAAATTCCGGCGATTGGAATTACGCCGAGAAAAGGTGTGTTTTTGAGCGAAAAGGTATGCAGTGGGTTGTGGGTGATTTTATAGGGAGAAACCGAGATGTATTTAGTCTGATTTCCGACTGTATTCATCGATTTAAAAACTCCGGCGGTTATGGTTTGGTCGCGGACTTCAAACATCGGTTATAACCGATGTCTTAATACTAGTTTACGTTATAACTGAAAGTGGTGTTAAAAACTCGCGATATTTCCGGGATTCCGACGACTGAACTATTGGGCGCCGATTTTGAATTCGTAACGTCACTTTATCAATTAAATGATTTCAATATATAACAAACAAAACCCGTGGCGCAGTGGTTTGTGTGTGTGAGTTAAGTCTGTTTCCGGATCGGTACAGACCCGGGTTCGAAAACCGGCAGAGGTATAATATTTTTATTTTGCGATTTTTGACAGTTTTTCAAAAACTAATTATATATTCTTGTATAATAATTGATTACGTATCGTTTAAAATTATTTTGGGCATTTAATTCGCAACGAAAATTTTGACTGACTGTTCGGTTGATAAACGGAGCGGGTTTGGTAAATCCGTTTTTGACGGATGTTACAACTCCCTTCCACGGTGATACTTTTAAAAGTACTTGATCACCAATGTCAAACTCCAAGGGCTTTCGTCGTTTGTTTGCATAACTCTTTTGACGACTTTGAGCCGCTAGAAGATTGTTTCGAATTTGAATGACCTTGTCGGTTGTTTCTTGAATTAATTCTGGACCGGTGATTTGTGATTCCCCAATTTCGTGCCAACATACTGGAGATCGGCACTTACGACCATATAAAGCTTCGAAAGGAGCCATGCCGATACTTGAATGATAGCTATTGTTGTACGAAAATTCCACTAATGGTAGGTGAGCGTCCCAATTCCCTTTGAAGTCTATGACACATGCTCGCAGCATGTCTTCAAGGGTTTGGATGGTGCGTTCAGATTGACCATCAGTTTGAGGATGAAAAGCGGTACTGAGGTCTAATCATGTACCCAAAGCGGTTTGTACGGCTTGCCATGTTCGTGAAGTGAAACGACCATCACGGTCTGAAATGATGCTTAAAGGTACACCATGACGGCTTACGATCTCGCTGACGTAGATACGAGCTAACTTCTCGTTCTTGAAGTCCTCGCGAATCGGAATGAAATGAGATGACTTTGTAAGACGATCGATTATTACCCATATGGTGTCATACCCACAGGAGGTGCGAGGTAACCCGGTAATGAAATCCATGGTTATGTTTTCCCACTTCCATACAGGTATTTCGGGTTGGACTAGAAGTCCTGAAGGTCTTTGATGTTCAGCTTTTACTTTGAAACAGGTAAGGCACTTGGAAACAAAAACAGCGATATCCTTTTTCATGCTAGGCCACCAGTAGGTGTATCGTAGATCTTGATACGTCTTGTCGGCTCCTGGGTGTACAAGTATCGTGTTTTGTGTGCCTCGTTCATGAGGAAATCACAAAGGTTATCGCGATCAGGAATCCATATGCGATTTAAATAGTATAGAATACCGTCGGATTAGGTTTCGATTTTGAGTTCAGCTCCACATGACAGCTCATCGCGTACGTCATTTTCTGTTACAGAAACATGTTGAGCTGCTCGGATTCGATCTTTGATGTCGGTTATGATTTGCGAACAGAGAAGACGACTGCAGTTCGCATAACCTTTTCGACTGAGCGCACCGGCCACTACGTTTGCCTTGCCAGGATGATACCGAATTTCACAGTCGTAGTCGTTGAGAAGTTCGACCCATCTTCGTTGCCTCATATTCAACTCCTTTTGGTTGAAGATATGTTGGAGACTTTTGTGGTCAGTGTATATTTCACACTTGGTACCGTAGAGGTAATGTCTCCATATCTTGAGAGCGAACACAACGGCTCCAAGTTCCAGGTCGTGGGTGGTGTAATTCTTCTCATGAACTTTGAGTTGCCTAGAAGCATAGGCTATCACTTTTCCTCTTTGCATTAATACACAGCCTAGCCCTTGCCATGATGCGTCGCAATATACTACAAAGTCATCGCAACCTTCAGGGAGTGTGAGGATAGGTGCGTCACAAAGTTTTTGCTTTAGAGTTTGGAAGGCCTCTTCTTTGTTAGGTCCCCATATGAAGGGTTTTCCTTTATGAGTCAAGGCCGTGAGTGGGACAGCAATACGAGAAAAATTGGCAATGAAGCGTCGATAGTAACCAGCCAAACCAAGAAATGACCTTACTTCGGTAGGGGTACGTGGCGCTTGCCATTCTTGCACTGCCTTGATTTTTGAAGGATCAACATGAATTCCCTTGTCATTGACGACATGTCCAAGGAATTGTGCTTCTCCTAACCAGAATTCGCATTTTGAGAACTTAGCGTAGAGCTTTTCAGTCCTTAAAAGTGTAAGGATGAGTCTAAGGTGTCGCTCATGATCGGATTTAGACTTGGAGTAGATAAGAATATCGTCGATGAAGACTATGACAAAACGGTCGAGGTAGGGTTTGCATACCCTATTCATTAGATCCATGAATACAGCGGATGCGTTGGTTAAACCGAATGGCATGACCATGAATTCTTAATGACCATAACGAGTCCGGAAGGCGGTCTTTGGGATATCTTCTTCATGTACTCTGAGCTGATGATAACTAGAACGAAGGTCGATTTTTGAAAAGCAGGTGGCGCCTTGAAGTTGGTCTAGGAGGTCATCGATGCGAGGTAGTGGATAGCGATTTTTAACCGTTAACTTGTTGAGTTCTCTATAATCAATGCACATGCGAAACGTTCCATCTTTCTTCTTCACAAAGAGAACAGGTGCACCCAAGGCGAGGAGCTAGGACGTATGAATCCTTTGTCAGTCAGTTCTTGCAGTTGACTGGCCAGCTCTTGCATTTCGGATGGGCTAACCTATAAGGAGATTTTGCGACTGGTGTAGCGCCAGGTACAAGATCGATGCGTAATTCGACTTCTCTCACAGGAGGGAGTCCTGAAATGTCGTCGGGAAAGACTTGTGGGAATTCTTTCACAACTGGGATATTTTCGAGTTTCTTCTCCTTGTTTCCCTTTTTGACGACGTGAGTTAGGAATGCGACATAGTTCTTGCGGAGATATCTTCGGCTTGAAGCAGGACATTAATTTGAGTCCTTTCGAAGGGGTTTCTCCAAAAATAGTAGAGTCTGACCGTCTGCAAGAGGAATGCGAATGAACTTTTTGCGGCACACTACTTCAGCGTGATGCTGGCTGAGCCAGTCAATACCGATTATAACATCGAAACTTCCCAACTTCATAGGAATGAGGTCAACTGGAAAATCGTGATCGTTTAGAGTGAGGGTACAATCGCGTATAATAGAATTTAATGAAACGGGTTTTCCGTCAGCAACTTCCACCGTTAGAGATTCCATGAGATTAACACGAGTTTGGTTGAGGATAGGTTCAAATTCTAAGGACACAAAGCTTTTATCCGCACCAGTATCGAACAATATGGATGCATAACTACCATTGATGAGAAACGTACCGTTGACCACGTTGTTGTCAGCCCTAGCTTGGTTGGCATTGATGTTGAAAGCTCTTCCTCTGGCAGGTGGAGGAGCTTGGTTAGCTTGGTTTACCGGGTTTGCTTGAGCTTGGGCATGGATGATGTTCACCAAGCGTGGACAAGTGTTCCTGAAGTGGTTTGGGTCCCCACAGTTGTAACAAGCTCTCATGGGTTGCATCATGGGGTAGTTGGGTTGGTAGTAAATTTGGGCTGCGTGTGGTGCAGGTGGTAGAAGTAAGGGTTGTTGGGCTTGACCCACTATCTGATGGTGGGTGTGGGTTGGGGTTGATTGCGGTTCATTCGTTGAAGAGTACGACAGGTTTGGATAGTGTGACCTGCACGGCCACAGCTTGTGCAATGTTGGCAAAGAGTTTCGGGAGGGTGATGGTATTGACAACGGTTGCATTTTGGGTGTGGGCCGGTGTATGGCTTTTTAAATGGCGCAACTGAGGGAGCGATTTGGGTGATTGGTGCAGCAGTGATAGGAGGGTTGGTTTGAGTGACAACAAAATTCTTGCTGTTTCGTTTCCTCTTACCAGCAAACTTTGAGGATGAGACTGAGTGGTTTGTAGTTGAGGTCTCTATGGGTGCTTTCTTCTTTTCATCTTTGAATTTGCCGTTTCGAATGCGATTTTCAGTGAGTTCTGTAGCTAACTCCATCGCGGCTTCAAGTGTTGCAGTCGAAGTGCTTAAAACCGAATCTTGGATTTTCGAGGGAAGACCTCGAATGTAATGTTCAACCAAGCGGTACACAGGGTGAACAAATTTGGGATCATCTGATTTAGCTCGAGAAATCTTTTATTATAGGAAGTGTGATCTCCTTCCTTTTGTTTTAGTGAGTGGAATTCGTCTTCCAACTTTTTGATTTCGCTTCTTGGACAGAAACGTCTTGTCATGAGTTCCCTTAACTCTTCCCATGTTAAGGCCATTGCATCTTCAACTCCTCGCTTACCCTTTTCTGTGTCCACCAGGTAAGGGCTACCCCGAAGAGTCTTCCAGTTGCATAACGTACCTTGCGATCCTCGGGACAATCGCAATTGAGGAAAGCGTTTTCCATTTCTTCAAACCAGGGAAGGAGGGCGGTAACACCTTCGGTCCCTTCATATTTTGGGGGATCGCAAGATTTGAAGTGTTTGTAGGAGCACTTTTTGGAAGGAGGGTTGGCGACGCTCTGGTCTTCTTGATTGGGAGGATTGATGGGATTTGCGGTGAGAGCTTGTTGAACTTGAATCACGATGTCATGAAGCACTGCGGCCATTTGTTTAGCAATTTGTGTGGCCAAGCGTTCATTTGATCTTCCTGACTTTCTACCTCCACGTAGTTGCCTAGCCGACATCTACATAGGAAGATTGTGAGTTTAAGAATTTTCTAGGTGTCATGTGTCGTAAAAAAAGGAATGAAAAACAACATAATTGGCAATAATTTAACTACATCCATAGGATGTCTTGGGTTTGCTCATGTTTGGGCCTCTAATGTCCCCCATACCATCGCCTGTGTAGTCATGTGGGCCCCCATGACTATTGGGCTTGGTAGGATTCACATTGGTGTCGGCGGATTAACACTCGCATCACCCGAATGAAAATCGTAAAATATGATTGCGAGATGTATGGTAGGAGGGTGTCCAGGTGTAGACACAATGACTACTCAAAGTGGGGTTAGCTCACACGACGTTTGGTATAGCATGCTTTGGCCTAATAGGTCCTTCGTACTCTCATCGTTAGTCCCCAGGTAGGCAAACTGGTCCTTTATTTTGGATTTATACGAATGCCAAGCCTAGACAGGACGTTCCGACTACCGGTACTCGTACCCTTCCAGTTACAACATGCCCGTCATGAGAACTCACTTTGATGTGATTTGAAAAATACAAAAATCATTGCAAAAATCATGGTAATCGTGAGGTGTGTGCTCTCACGGATATGATATGTTATGAGGATATGATTCATGATGAGCATTGTATAATAACATGTATTTATGAGCATGCTTGCATAACATTGAGTGTGAAAATAAACATAAAGCATATAAACATCATGAATTTTTTATGTAACGCATAAACAATTTAAAATTTAATCAACTATAGTATAGGCTCTAAGGGTCTAATAACCTATCCTATATCCCTATAGTCATAAGCTCTGATACCAATCTGTCACACCTCGACCCGCAGCGGAATAAAAGTCGGGGCATAATTGGGTTATCACCAAAGCTCATGATGTTTACTAAGATGTTTCATATTTATTAAATTCAAATTACAACTTAATTATCCAAAACAAAATTCATACAATTACAAGAAAAATGAAACTATATAGTTATTCCAAATCTTAAACTTGTTTATTCTTCTAGGCCTTCCTATGTGTTTCTTGTCTCAGCTGGATCACCTGTATCATGTGTAAAACGGGGGATATTTTGGGTCAACAAAAGTTGGCGAGTGAACCTTGATAAAATATTGTTACTAATTTCTTGTTTTATTTAATAAGGAAAATTTGTGCAATAATCACATGTGAGCAAACATATATAGATAAACAAACACAAACCACTTTGGATGAGTATATGATATGAATGATGATGTATGTGAGATCAAGGCTCAATCAAACGGAGCCGATCTAATGAGGCACCTGATGCTCAACCCGTCTCCCACGGGGAACTGATGGGCCTAATGAAATGCGTGCACTGAAAATGATAAATCCAATCTACATATAATTCACACAACAATTGATACACATTTGATACACATTTGATCACGGATATGATGTATGCACAAGTGTTTAAATAAAATAAAATAAAAGGATTATACGACACATGATACACCCCAAAACATGATTAAAACGGGGAATTGACAGAGATTCACTCACATTGGGTGCGTTCTTTCATGACGTTGGATGCGCACGAATTTTAGGATTCAATCGACTAGGGAAAAACTAGCCTAGATAATAACAAAATGATTCGATAAATAAATAAATTTTATTTGAGATTAATATTTTTAATTAGTGCTCTTTAATGGGATTTTTAGATTTATTTTTGTGAGTTTAAGGAAATTTTCTAACTTTAATAATTTTATTTTTAAGTATTTTTAAATAATTTTCCAATTAAATAAATAGATAAAAAGAAATAAAAAGGTTGACTTTTTGACTGTTGACCGGGTCTTGACCGGTCAGACTGTGTTTTCTATGCGCTGAGTGAGGTTCGAACTCGGGACCTCTCGTATACGTGCACGCAGCTCTACCAACTGAGCTACGTGTCTAACTCGAAATATTCTCTGTTTTAATTATATATATATTACTAATTAACTTTAAACTTATTTGGTTTTATTAAAAATGATTTATACGGCCGAACCGGTTGTAGAGACCCGGAGTCGAACTCGGGTCCTTTGGTTCGAGTGCGCACAGCCCAACCAGTTGGGCTGTGTGTCTAATCTGCTTAACTACTGAACTATATTCCTCTTACAAACATTCTGTGACTTGATCTGATTCAGTTCTAAAAATGTTTGTTTTATTTCTGAAAGTCGGTAACGTGTGCGATTCGAACTCGGGACGTGCATATTGTATTTCACACGGTCCACCGCTGGACGTGTGTCTAACCCGTTTGAATATCCAATTTTAATTATACTAATACATATATTCGACTTCATATTCTTCGTTTATAAGAACACAGAACAGTGAAATCCGACTGTTCTGTTTAATCGATCACGACCTATACTTGATTGAAATGGACAGAAAAATTAAATGATATGGTATACCAGAACAGTGATTTGCTTCAGATTTCCGGCAAGTGTCGTCGGCTCTGATTTGTGATTTCTGGCTGTATGAACTGTTTTAACAGTTTCGATTATTGGTTTGAACAATTAAAGTATAAATCAAGAGATAGCAGAGAGGTTTAGACAGTTATACCGTCTGATGAACGAATACGGTTTTCTGATCAATCGATTCCGGCGATATTCCGGCGAGTGCAGAGGAACTCCGGCGACGTGCTCTGGAAGGATTAAAGCTTCGAAAGAGTGTGCGGTTCTGAGCGAAAGGGTTACCAGATGTTTGAGTGAGTATTTATAGGGAGAACAGCTGAATTGGGTTTGAATCAAGGTCAAGGTTCGCGATTAAAGATTTCCGTCGGTTATGACTGAAATTGATTGCCCGCAACGGTTATAACCGACGTCGAGATCAATTTGTGCGGTTCAGTCAAAAGGAATATAGCCAAAATCGCGGAGTGCCGTTTTCTCCGGTGATTGCGAGTTCTGGCGCGTTGATTACCGGATTTGACTTTCGGTTTTATTATAAATGTTATTTGTTTTAGTATTATACACAAACGAAGTGTGTGACGGAGCGGTGTGTTGTGTGTTTGTGCTTGCGGGTGACCCGGGTTTGAAACCCGGCTGCCTATTTATTTTTTTATTTACTTATTTTTATTATTTATTAATTATGGTTTAAAATTCTAAAAATGTTTATTAATTATGTATTGTTTAAATTAATATGAACCATAAATACGCAACGGAAACTTATAGCTGTATATTTGATTAATAAACGAAGAGGGTTTTGAAAACCCGTTTTTCGAAGAATGTTAAAGTTTTATAACGTGTGTAATTTCATATCGTACGCTCGTACGTTAACCACCCCATATATATAACATAATATATATAGCCTATTTATTTTTGATTTTCTCGTCTCTCTCTTCTAATTAATTAATTATTTATACTTATCTTTTTAACTAATATATAACTAATATATAGGACATTCATTTACATTTGAATTTGTATATTTATCTAACAAGATAATAATAATATAATCTTCTCACTTTAAATTCTTTTAAAAAATGATTGTTACTTTTTAATAGAAAAGTTTTTTTCTAATTGTCATGCGCATCTATTGTCAATATCAAATTTTAGGTTGGTAAATATTGTTGTAGAATTTTGAGGATTGTTAAGAAAAAGACATTTTTTTAATTAAGATTTTTATGATCTATACATATAATAAAAGAAACCATAGGGTGCCACTACTTTTATTCTAAGCATTTACTTTTTGGTTTTCTCGACTCACTCTTCTAATAATAAATTATGATACTTATCTTTTTAACGATAACTAATATATGGAGCATTCATCTATATTGGAATTTGATTGTTTATCTTGATAACATAACAATAAAAATAAATCTTCTCACTTTAAATTCTTTAAACAATGATTGTTACTTTTTAGTTAAAAAGTTTTTTCTACTCGTTATATGCAGCTGTTTTCAATATAAAAATTTTAGGTTGGTAAATATTGTTGTAGACTTTTGAGGATCGTTAAGAAAAAACATTTTCTTAAAAATTAAGGTTTTTATGAGGTAGATTTTGACAACTTTTAAAATAGTATTTTAAGGAAGGGATATGACAAGTAGCAAAAGGTCTATATTTAGCCAACCCCTAATAAATATGCATTTAAGGTATTATTTCATTAAAATAAACATAAAATAAAAGTCATACGTAAATAACTAATGGGTACCATAGTTAATATAAAATATATTTTCATAGATAATATATTATATAAATACACACATTTAACTAATTAAGTTATATCTTCATCAAATAAAAAAAATTACATTTCAAACTTTATAGTTTTACATTGTCTTCAAAAGTTATTTTAATAACTACATAATATTATAAAGAAACGCACAATTAACCCTATTAGTTGTTACTAAGGATGTTCACAATTCGATGTAAATCATAAAACCGATTAAACTGGTCATCGATTTGATTTCATGGTTGAGTGTGTTATTGACTTTCGGTTTATATATTAAGTTTATTAATATTTAATTTTATTCAACACGTACAATACACAGTGTGGTATCCGAGGAAAACCCACAATCATCTTAACTTATCCTTTCACTTCTCCATGTCGGCTTATCAAATTTCGGGATGAAATTTCTTTCAAGTTGGGGATGATATGACAACCTGCAAGTTCAGGTTACTTCTTAACCTAACCACAGTTAATTTTGACATACATTCAAGCACTGCATTTAACTAGGATTAGTTAAATGAGTGTACTTTGGTAATTCCGGGAATTACCAGAGCACTCACATGATAATTCTCGAACGTCGGTGACTAACATGGCTAGTTATAAAAGGACTGTTACATGAAGTTTATATGTTGTTTGTCAAATATGCGAGTTATGTGTTTTAAATTGTAATTTACATGTTATTATGTGCTTTACGTAAAAAGTTGATAGTTAAGGGTATTCAAGGTTAATTGTGAAACTCTAATAACTACTATATAACCTAACCTAAACAATAATTCACGTACGACAGTTCTAATCATCTTCAATCATTTCTCTCATCAATCCTGGCTACACAAGTTCATATACACAGCAATCTCGATCTTTCAACCAATCTAGAATCAACCTAAGGTAATTGTTCATGATTGTACGTTGTTATCGTTGCTCTTTTGTATTCATGCAAACCCTAATCCTCCAATCAATGGTTCTATGTTTAGTAAATCATTCTGATTGATTGTGCAATGGTTGTGAATGATTATGTAATTGGTTGCTTGATATTAGGATGCAATTGACATGTTAGAATTGTTAAACTATGATTGATTACATTGCTGAGATTAGGGTTTTGGTCGTAGATTGAAACTGTTGTATTGAGAAACTGTTTGTGGATTTTGCTTAATTTTGTTTTACTGTGCGTTTGCAAATGATCCGACTTTGTAAGGTCACAAAGACCAAGTTTCTCTGGAAACTCAAGATCCGAGTTTGTTGTTTCTCCGAGTTTATCATATGGACATGATGTCCGAGTTTATTAGATAAATCAGAATCGAATCCGAGTTTAAGGGTGGGGTTGGTTATTGTCCGAATTTAATAAATATTGAGGTCCGAGTTTGTTACTTTTCTCTAGATGAATCTGAGTTTATCTATGTGTGCATGGGTAGTCCGAGTTTAAGCTTGGGAGTCCGGTTTTGTAAGTTGATGTAGTCTGAACTTATATATGATTGTTTTTAGAGTCCGGGTTTAACCAAGAGACTTCAAGAATTCGAGTTTATGATGTTAGGGTCCGAATTTAAGTGTGTAGATTGAGACTTCCGGATTTAATGTTATACATGTATTGTTCCGAGTTCAGTTGAAGACGTAGAGTCCGAGTTTAAGTATGTGCATGCTAAGGAAACCTCTGAATTTAAGTTTATACTTAATGAGAATCCCGAATTTATGTAAGCATATGATGAGGATCCAAGTTTAATGATATATGTTAAGATTTCTGAATATATGTGACAATATATGAATTACGTACTCTGAATTGAAGGAGATGATTGATTGTATGAGGGTATGTGAAATCTGTGTCCGCAAATCACCAACTGTTGTCACCAGAGAAATCACTGTGTATTAAACCTGTAAATCAGATCATATTAAATACTGTTGTTTGGACTCAGGGTGTTGCAAAACCCTACTCATATTCATACTTACACTTACTATACATCAAGTCACGTGTAACGGACATAACACTTACTTAACGCACAAAGGCACGCTAACACTTACCGAGCAACTAAAGGTGAGTTCACTACTCTTTCACAAGCATACGTCCCGGGGGGACAAACTAAACATTCCTGGGAGGAATACTTTTATATGTTGTAGTTTAAATTCGATGTTAGTTAATACTCAAACTCTATCATGAAAGTCCCTACTTACTACCGAGCTAGTTGCCTGGGAGGCAACGGGGTATTAGTTGATAGCGCTATTAGATTTGACAAACCTCACATCGTGCTGGGAGCTGGGCGTGAACTAAGGACCTTAAACACTTGATCAATGTTGATAGACATTGATGAGGGCACAACAAACATAACAGTCATTGGTACCGAGTTTATTATCCGTAACATGTCTTTACACTAAACGCCTACTGGTTTTATGTTAAACAAACTTGGAACTCGGCGGCTTAATCGCTGATACACTTTTCTGCATGCTTACAGGTCGTTAGATATGTGGTCGAACGGGAACTTGCAGTTTGAGGAGCGAGAGCTGTCATGGGTCGTCTCGCTTGATGAAACACATTGATGTTATGTTTACATTTGAAACAATATGGTTTTGCTTGATATAACAATTATTTATGCTTCCGCTGAACACATACTTTGTTTTGAAAACGTTTAATTTGGAATACACTATTCATGTTGGACGTAATAATTGTGTTTTCTGTTATTTACTAATAGTTTGACATGCTTAGTGGCTGGATCCTGGTACATCATACGCCTCGCGGTAAAACCTCACAGGTAGTAATTTGGGGGTGTGACACACGTGGTTCTTGAATATATGACTTTTTTATTATTTAATATATAAAACTACATTTATTCAACAAGTGTAATACACGAGGTTCTAACATACAATTATATAGACTAATAATATTTATCATGTAAAACTAGAACTGATAGCAAATAAAACATTACTATATTTAGGGATGAACATTTAGATACCAACGGAACATCAATGCCAATACCGTATTCATTTTTAATTTCTTATAGCTTTCAGTTTCAGTGCTAGTCGGTATCATGCCGTCATAACCGGTACAATATTTATTTTGTATTTTTACTCATTTTTACTGGGACCAATTCGACACCAACACGCTTCCACTCTCATCCCCTTAACCATACTCATTAACAACAAAATCTCATCTAACAAATCAACCATAAACCCAAACCTCCCAATCTTACCATATCCAATCATTCCCAAAAAAACATAAAACCAAAAACCTCCTAGAAACAGGAAAAATAGGTAATCATAATGTTGTATGGTGGGGGAAGCAACAACACCTACAGCTATAACCCAGAATATAAAGCACAGACCAAAACAACAAAACAAGACACCCATCACTATCTCCCCCTCTCTCCTCTTCCCCCTCCTAAATGCATGCATTTTGTTCACAAATCTTCCATATTTAACACAAATTACTTCAAATCCCAACTGGGTTTTCACTTTCACCCCAAATGTTTTCTGGGATTCACTCCATTATGCCCCTTGACGACTTCCCCCGCCCCAATTTGGTCGGAGATCCATGTTTGGTGCTGACAACAGATCCGAAGCCCCGGCTCCGGTGGATTCCGGAGTTTCCCATGAGAGATTTGTGGATGCTGTTACTCAGCTTGGTGGACCTGATAGTCAGTTCTGTTACCCCTTTGTTTGTTTTGTTAGCATTAGGTTTTTTATTTGTAAATTGGGTTCTGTGGGTTGGAGGGTTTTGGTTTGTTTTTTATGGAGTGTGATTATTTGGGGGTGATTTGATGGATGCAATGTGTTAGGGTTTGATGGGTTTTTGCAACTTTGAAACTGGTGCATTGTGGTTTGGTTTGGTTTAATACAGTGGTTACATTGAAGTTGGTGGTAAATTACTTGATTGGGGACAAATTTATAGTGCTTTTGCTTTTGAAAAGTGGTAGGTTTGACCACTTTAAGTCAAATTGTTGACTAACATGTTATACAGTTGACCATTAGTTAGTTTTATAGTTAGGATTTTGCTTGAGAATGTGTATGTTAACTCACAGTATAATTGTCATTGAAGTAGGTGGTAAATTACTGAATTGGGGACGAATGACGATTCATGGTGATCTTGCTTTTGCATTAGAAAAGTGGTAGGTGTGACCACTTAAGTCAAATTGTTGACTAAAATGTTATAAAGTTGACCCTTATCTAGTTTTAAGTTGACAGTTAGTTTGTTAGAATTTGTTGGTTAGGTTATGACAGTTGGCATTTGAGTATCATCTTTCCATAAAGTTGTGTTTTTTCCTTGATAGATTGTAGTTAGAGCTTGATTTTGAAAAGCGCATGCGAGGCGGTTGGAAAAGGTCTTGAGAAGGGGTTTCGTCTGCGTGTTAGTCAAATATTGGGTTGATGAGGTTATATGTAAAAATGATCAAAATGATGATGAGATTATGAATGATTTACTTGATTAGAAGGTCGTTAAGTAAAGAGGGTGAGAGAGATGTAGTCTTGGTTGTACATAAAGCTTATTTGTTGTGGGATTTGTGAAGGTGTTTGTATTCTGGTTATCTGATGGATACGTGTAATTGGATTACGACGATTTGTGTGTCTATTAGAGTTTGATGGGTTTTGTAACTTTCAAATTGATGAATTATGGTTTGCTTAAATACAGTGATGACATTAAAGTTGGTGGTAAATTACTAGATTGAAAACATATTTATAGTAATAATGCTTATAAAAGTGGTAGGTGTGACCTCTTAAGTCAAATTGTTGACTAAAATGCCATAAAGTTGACCATTATCTAGTTTTAAGCAGAGTAGAAAGATTTGTCATTGAAGAACTTACGTACAGTTAGTTGGATATGGAACCTAATTCGAGTTGAAATCAATTCATCAAATTTTTTAATTAGGTTAGGTGGTAGTTGACATTCGAGTATCATCTTTCAATAAAGTTGCGTTTTTTATTGATAGTTTGTACTTATGGCTTGGTTTTAAAAAGCTTACGATGCAGTTGGGAAAAAGCCTTGAGGAGGTTTTCTATGTGGGTCAAGATTGGTCACATATAGGGTCGAGGAGGTTATAATGTGAAAATGATCTAAGGATGAAGAGATTATGAACGGTTTACTTGATTCGAAGGTTGATACGTGTAACGAATGAGAGAGATGTAGCTTTTGATTGTACATAGAGTAACCCCACACATAGCGTACATGAATATTGTTCCAGATAAAGTTGTGTCTTTCCTTGGTAGATTGTACTTTGAGTAAAACTGAAGAACCACACGATATTAGCAACCGACGTTGGTCGTGATCAATTTACTAAACTGTGTGAAAACTGTGTTTATTTTGTGTCTAGAAATTAATATTGTGTGCATGTTTGATTACGGATCTTAAGATTCCCAACAACTATCGTTATTTATTGTGCTAGAATGGGGATATTTAATGTGATTAAATTACCATATAGCGAATTTTGGCTATTTATAGAGCTAGAATTGTGAATACCGTGTTTCTTTAGCGTCTAGCAACGAATATTGTGTTCGTGTTTGATTACTTATCTTATATCCGTCTTTTAGTTATTTATCATGCTGGGATTGTGAATTTTAGTGTTATTAAACCTCTGTTCATACATGTTTTATGTACTCTTTGACTTACTTTCTATGATAGTTTCATAACATTTTGTATTAATTTGATATATATAATGGGTGCAGAAGCAACACCAAAAATGATCATGAGAACGATGGGGGTAAAGGGCCTCACTCTCTATCATCTCAAGTCACATCTGCAGGTTTGTTATTCGTTCTATCTACTGAAAACCGTATATGAAACCGTCATTACGCATGACCGTCAAAAAGAGAATTGTTGAAACTAAATTCTTATACAAAAAAATGATTTTATAATTGATCAAAACTTCAATGACATTTTAATTGTGAATAATTCAACAATATAAAAGAATGCCGGTTTTAGTCATATTATCTTTTACCTCCTTAAAGATGACTAATTTTCTGATTATTACAACTTCAAATGGTAGAATCACATCCAAAAGGACCAAAAGTATCTTCTGCAGCACATTTTTATTACTTGATTACATCTGATAATTTGGTTATGATCATTTAATATCACATAAGCAGATTCAAAATGCACATCAACACCCCTATTTTTGAGGCTTTCTATATTTTACGTTTTTATTTAATATCACATTTTTATTTCTTTGAGATTTTTCTCGCTTTAGTTCACTCCACATGTGTATTTGCAGAAATACCGAATGGGGAAACAATCGTGCAAAGAGTTTTCTGATAACTCTAAAGAAGGTATGATACTGACTTCTAATCATTTGGAATTAACAATACCGATTACGGTCTTTAATATCGTATGAAAAATGTGCGACAGAAAATCATAACTCGAGAAATCAAATGACATAGGCCGTACATTGGAAGATCACACTTAAAATTTTTTATTTTCTCTCCGTATTAAGTAAAAGCTGATTAAGTTAATTTTTTATTTTCCTTAAAAGTGGAATTTCTGAATTTTTTTTGCGCATACGGTTTGATCTGCAGTATCTTGCATTGCTGAGAGCCAGGACATGGGTTCATCGACGTCATCTTCTACAAGAATGATGCCACAAGACTTAAATGAGTAAGTTAGGTTTCTTAAATTCTTGATTGGCAAAATTAGCGGGTTTGGCAGGTTGGGTAATTATAAAGCCTGGAAAAACGATCGGGTTAATCATACACTTTGGTGACTTTCGACTCGTTTGACACTTTGACCCGTTCTACCCGTCTTCTGACCCGTTTGAGATAAAAGATAGCCCAAAGCGAACCATTTATTAAATGCCTTCTTTATGTTTGGAATAGTGGCTTTGAGGTTACAGAAGCTTTGAGAGTGCAGATGGAAATCCAAAGAAGTTTGCACGAGCAGCTAGAGGTTAGTTTCTTAAAGCAATTTCTTCGTTTGTGTGTCTCAGGTAATTTTGGTTAATAGAAAGGGCAATTAGGTCATTTGGTTACCCTTTATTATCAGCAATTTACCAGCTAGTATGATTTAGGGATAACAACAGGACGGGTTTTGTAATCCCAATCCCATACCCAACTATATAATCGTGTCCCATATCTGTCGCGTACCCATTATCTGAAACACGATGTTAAACGCATTTTCAAAACCGACTTGAAAAATAGAATATTCAACTATACTTCTAAGAATTTTACAGTTTTAATAATTTCAACTTTCTAAGACCTTCGACATACTCTTTATTATATTTTCTAAGATTATATTATATATTAATATTTTTTGTTTCTAATCGGGTAAACAGGTTTGGGTAATGTGGAAAATTTGCAAAATGAATCCCATACCGGCATACTCGGTGCCACCCCCAAACATCATAAGTATAAAACTGATTACCGAAGCTGTTTATTTACTAAATAATCACATAATCATACACATTTCAGGTTCAACAACGTCTCCAGCTTAGGATCGAAGCGCAAGGAAAATATCTTCAATCGATCTTGGAAAAAGCGTGTAAAGCGTTAAACGATCAGACAATTGCCACTGCTGGGCTAGAGGCAGCTAGGGAAGAGTTGTCTGATCTCGCAATCAAGGTTACCAATGACTGTCTGCCACCTGTCAACCAAACCCCTTCACTGACTCAAGCTGGGGCCCACGAGCATGGGCCCGCACGACTCGGGGACTGCTCGGTTGACAGCTGCTTGAGTTCTCAGGCTGCCGCTCTGAACAAGAGGCAAAGGGCCATGTTTATGCAAGCAGAGTGGAAGGCGGCTAATATAGGATAAGTTGTTAGAACATTTTCTTGTTTTTATGTTGACATTTTCTTGAATTTCTGGTGACTTTAGGGGGATTAGATGGATGATATGAAGCAGGGGTTTTATTTAATAATGTGTCAACACCCACACACACACCAAAACCCCCACATCAATATATCAGGTTTAAACTGGTTTCAAGGTTACAACCCTGCGGTTTAGGTCAGGTTCAAACATCCTGGTTCAAAATCGGGTTCGGTTCCAATCTAGATTGTTAGCGTTTCGACCACTGTTAAAAGTAAATGTCAAAAAGTACAAAAGATTAGAAAAACCCCATTTGTGATTCTGAGAAGAACATAGAAATTGAAATGAAGAGTAAAAAAGCAAATGTATGTGAATCTGCAAGATGGCAGTTTGAACCCCTGCTGCATGAACCGGTCCTTATCGTTGGGGGAGTCTGGGAGCCGATATGCTCCATTGCCTCCTGGGTCTCGGGTACGAGGCCGTGGGCCGTCTAACGGCAGTGGTGATGTCTGCAAGTGCAAAAACAATGAATGAGAGGCGGAAAGGTGCGGACGTGTGGTGATGGTTTTTTCTCGATAAGTAGAACAAAGCGAAAGAATTTTAGGAGCGGCTCAAACTTGTTAGATCATGGTAAGGTGAGCATTTTCGTAAACCTACATCTAGAGAGTGAGGTGACGTGTGATGGCGAGATGTTGGGGTGGTACGGGTTTGGGGAGAAACCGGGGGGGGGGGGGGGGGGGGTGACTTTCCAATCTCAAACTCTCTTTTCAAAGTGTGTAGGCATGCACTGATACGAGCAGAGGCGGACCTAGGTAGAGGGCTGGGTGGGTCGGCGCACCGCTTGAAAAAAAATTATTGTATTTTATAAGGCAAAATCTCGATCGCACCACTTGAAAATTTGATTAAACCCCTGGTTCGCACCTCAGAAAATAATTCATGGGTCCTACGAGAGCCACAAGAATTCACACTCTCCTGTACGTTGTGTACTCTAATTAGTGTATCAAGATCAAAATAGTATTAAGTAACAATTTTAAAATTTAGTAAGTATATATAGATTAAAATAGTAAAAATCTCCAACTTCATGATAGTAAATCGTTTAGTATTACTTTTACTCTCTCTTTTTCCTATACGTCTTTATGATAGAATCACATAACTATAAATTTTTTTAATTGTGATATACAATGCTCTTATGCGAGGCATCATTTGACAATCGTCTAGTGTAAGTCGTGTTGAGTTGATTATGTGATTAAGACAAGAGAACGTACATAAATGGATGAAGAAAATGATAGCATTTTGGAAAGAAATTGAGTTAATAATATAAGTGAAATGAAACGGTTTCCCTAATTAATACCTCTAATTAATTAGAACGGCACTTGAACTATATTTTTTTTGTCCACCACAAAGATTGAACCCTCACCACTTAGAAAGATAGTCTTATTCAACACCGTGTTAGCGCTAAGCAAAAGACCCCTTTGGTAACACCTCTATAGGTTGAAGACCTCAACATGATATCTTGTAGTGAAAGTAATGCTATAGAGAGGAAACCGTAAAGGAAAACTTGCATTCTTATTAATCTTAATAATTATAGCTATAGTGACGTGCTACATAACTATAAAAGGAAAACCAGGAAAGTTTGAATCAGATTAAGTATAAGAAAAAAATTATACTTAGTCAAGCTAAAGGTATTACTTTTGGACATTATGTCTTTAGTAATCATGTTTAGATTTTCTGATTGCTTAGAGATCTTTTAGCTATTTTGTAACCTAAGAAGGAAACCTTATAATGTGTTTATCAAAGTTGCTAATTGAATTGTTTTACAATACGGAGTTCTTTTATTCAAACACTTGTGATGCTAATTAAATGGAACAATTTTGATCAAAGAACAAGTTAAGACTCACGATCACACTAGTAATGTAATTAATATCTTGGATAATTACACAATAAAACGAATGTTTAAGATCGATTCTCGTACTTCTCACATTATTTATGGTTTCGCATTTAACTGTCCCCCATATTAATCCCATTCCCAACTAAGGAAATGTTTAAAGAGAGTCCTAACTTTGAATCTATTTCCTCCAACGATCTCATACTAATTGGGATCGTTAACATTAAGTTAGTATCAGATCGTTGGAGGAAAATAGGTTCAAAGTTAAGACCGTCTTTAAACATTTCCTTAAATCTCGGCCAATAGATGAAGTTAGGATTGTTAAATTTATAACCGTTAGTATTTATTTATTATAACAATTTCCTATTATGAATAGGCTTCTTATTACATGTATATATATACTCATGTAGCACCCCTTCTCATTTTCAAATTCACCGTAGTAACAATTATCCAAACCAATGGGATTGCACAAGCTTTGGGTGGTGGTGGAACCTTAAATGCTCGGATGTCCATTTTTATCCTTTTCCATCTATAAATCCAAAATTAATAATATGATGCTTATCTAAAATGATGACATGATAAAATGATATAAATCCAAAATTAATAATATGATGCTTATCTAAAAAGATGACATGATAAAATGATTGTATGAAGAGAACTTACACCGATCACAAACTAGCAACACTTGAATGCTTGTATAAAAGGCCATCAGAATGTGATTCTACAAGTCTCGTTAGTGTACCACGTGTTATTGCAATTTATTACTCCTATTAAATATGAAGATGATAAAAAGAGAGTTTGTTTATTATAATGGAGAGAGTCTTATTTATATAGGCGCATTTTCATATCATCATTAATGCATGTTTATCAATAACATTAGTATACGTCCACACCCACATGCATGTAGTGCTTATTAAGAAAAGAACAAGATGTTTCCAAGTAGATGAAGATGTGTAATAGTATTATTACAATATAAAAATGGTTAGAAAATATATATTAGTGGATGTTTTTTTTGAATGAAACTTCATGTATAAGGTTATCACACTCTCCAAATCGGAAAGCCCATATTACCTCATTTTGGTCAGGCTATATTGTCTTAACCGAGCTCACGCTGGCTTAAAGTTTGGCTTTTTTGGCCGTTTCCGGGAAAACCATACCGCCGGCTGCCATTTGACAGTCGTTGTGCTACCACAATAGCAGAACTCTCTGGTGTAACACGCGGTGGGATGAAAACCCGGTTGGGCTTGGGAATCGACTTAACAACCTCACACAAGGCCTAGTCCAAATCGTTCATTGCCTATATCCACCTAAAAATAACACAAGTAAAATTAAGCTTAAGTTTCCATTGAAAAATCCAAATCTTTATCACTAGAACACAAGTGAGTGGGTATATATTAGTGAATGTAAGTTTATGCTTGAGAATCCTTAATAAAATTTATGTTGCACGCATACCGAATAACTATTTCTAAAAGATTTTGTATCATCTCATTATGCGGTTTTTTTTATCTACATTTATTTTTGTGTTTTTTATATGTAAAAATCGTGACATTTGCTCTTTATGAAATTTGAATTCATAACTAAAATACACTATTTTACCACAAAACTATCTAAGCCAAAATATCCTTAGAGACACATTTATTTGTGTTAATTGGAAAAAATCGTGGTGTCACAACCCTGATAAAAGTTTTTCTTATATTCACATTGTGTTTTTTTTATTGGAAAGAACGACGAAGAATAAACAATAATGTTTCAAACAAATTAAATTTTGAACACGTGTGAAAAACTGAATTAGCAGATAGCCCATAAGTTGTCACACCATAGTGTAGGAACTGATTTCATTGGAACACGAAGCTCACTAAGAGACTAACATCCAATCTACATTGCCATCAACCTACCCGACCAATTCATTGGTAAGAAGAAACAGCTGATCCATAGCTTTCCAGTAGCCATAATTAGTAGGATTAACGTCAACCAAACTTGTGTGAGTTGTGATATGTTTTCTCTACATATGAAGTATTGAAAGTGACTTTTGAAGTTTAATACTTATTTTTGAAAATAAGATGAAATGTTAAAATTAGATGAAATAAAAAAAAAAATAATCTAAGTTAGGGATATGACAAATATGAATGCTTTTGAACATGCATAGACCGATTAACATTACAATATATGCTCTTGAAAGGCTTTGCCTACCCCTCCGGTTATTTATTTCGTATATTATAACTTTCAAAGACATTATACGTTGCACTTTTAAGTTGAGTTATTTCATTTGAGTTGTATTTCATTACATAATCACCACTCCTTTAGACCAATTGTGGTCATACATCTTTAGATTTAACTCTCTTTCGTAAAATATCATTTGTTTATGAAGACAGATTACGTCAATACATTTGTCATTACCATTATCTTGAGTTTTTATTCTTCACTTTATGGAAGTATCATCACTAACTAAATGATGAATTTTTAATAACTTGGTTGGAATCACCATTTTCATTCTTAAAGTCACCTGTAGTGTAAGGGTGTCAATTGTAGAGATGTCAATTATACCGGGTTAGTGGACTAAACTGTCCAGACCGAACAAGAGCCGTATATCTATTCAAGTAAAAAACCACACTTAAAATTCATTAACCCAAATACAACCCATATAACTCATTTGTCTAAACATAACGGTTTGACGGGTTAGCAAACACACCTACATTGTAGCTGTGTTAATCAGGGTTGGTGAATTGGGAGAGTTAAACAGACATGCCCAAACACAATAAATCTAAATAAATAATTGAATCTGAACACCATCTGTTTAGTTAAGTTGTTTAAATTAAACCTGATTATTGTCAGATCATGTCAAAGATTGTCATCCCTAAGTTGTGGTGGTTAAGGACGGACTTCGAAGGATTACGTCACCCATTCAATGCCCCTTTGGAATCCGATCTACTCTTTGGAGACCCACCAATTGTGAGTGAGCATAACCTAGCAGTATTAAAGGTGACCAAATGAACAAATAGGTTGCGAGTTCAAGTCAAACAAATATACACAAGTATTCGTTGAGAAAAAAAGTCACATCACCACTAAAAAAAAAAAAATAACACCCAAACACCACCAAATACTCATCATTCATGCAATGTGGTCTTTATAGCATTGAACTATCAAGTATAATCTTGCGAATACTCATCTCACATCAACAAACCGATCAATCCTATGGTTTTAAAGATTCAACAAATTCGTGGTAAACAGATATGAAGAAATCAGATTTTGGTTCAGCTAAGAATAGTGTTACAATGTTGGTCCAAAGTCCTCATTACCACCCGATGCATCATTATCATTAACGGGACCCACTGTAACATCCGTCGAAAAACGAGGTTTCCAAACCCGCTTCGTTTATTAATCGAATATCAAGTTATAAAATTTCGTTGCGTATTTATGATTTATTTTAATTTTAAACAATACATAATTAATAAACAATTTAGAATTTAAAAACTATAATTATTAAAAAGTGAAAATAAAGTAAATAAAAAAGAAAACCGGCTGCCGGGTTTCGAACCCGGGTCAGCCGGAAGACATAACTAACACATATCTCACCACTCCGCCACTTGAGTTGTTTGTTGATATAACGAAACAATTAATACATATAATGAAACTCGAAATCAAATTCGGTCATCAGCGCGCCCAAATCGCTCTCGCCGGAAATACCGATGATTTCGCAATTATCGACGGTTTCCTTTGACTTAACGTATGTATTAACATCGACATCAGTTATAACTCGATGTCTAATCCCGCGACATCAGTCATAACCGCCGGAGAAAGGCTGACCACGAATCAAGACTAAAATCAGACCCAATTCATCGTGATTCTTCCCTATAAATACACACCCAAGTCTCTGGAAATCATTTCGCTCAAAATCGCACCATTTCTCGAATCAATTTCACTCGCCGGAGATATTCTGAAATCGCCGGACTTTCGCCGGAAAACCGAGACTTACATCAAAACGGTAAATACCTCGACTCTTTCGGTTTCAATCCATTGTTAGACTATTACTAACTTCAATCCATCAACCAGAATCAGTCCCAGACGACGTTGCCGGATATTCTGCACTCGCCGGAAAACCTCTGGAATTTCCAAAATCACGCTGTGAATCGGTATAATCATTTAAACCTTCTGATAATCATTGTTTAGTAACTCAATTTCGGAACTAATCGATCAAAACTGTTAATTGATTCAATCAGACGAAATCCACAAATCAGAGCCGACGACCATTGCCGGAATTCTGAGAAATACAGTCTGATCGGTACATTCGATTCCTTAACTCTTTTTATCCATTACATTTCAATTAGTAATATGTTCGACGAACGATTTAAACAAGAACAGAAGAATATCGGTCGTCTGAGTCTTTGAATGAAGAAGACGAAGTCGACGATGTTTATAAGAATAATTAAAACAAGTTATTAAACCGGGTTAGACACACAGTCCAGCGGTGGACTGTGTGCAAACACTTAGCCACGTCACGAGTTCGAATCCTTACAAACGCACCGACTTTCCGAATTAAAACCAATTTTTTAGAACTGAATCAGAACAGGCTCCAGTTTGTTTATAAGATTAATATAAATCGTAAATTAAACAGATAAGACACACAGCCCAACTGGTTGGGCTGTGCGCTTACAAACCAAAGAACCCGAGTTCGATCCGGCTTCCTGACACCGGTTCGACCATTTTAAACCCTTTTAATATAAACCAAATATATTAACATTTAATCAGTATATAAATATAATTAAAACATAGAATATTACGGGTTAGACACGTAGCTCAGTTGGTTGAGCTGCGTGCACGCGTACGAGAGGTCCCGGGTTCGAACCTCACTCAGTGCACCTCAGACCACAGTCCGACCGGTCAACGGTCAACCCAAAAAGTCAACATTTTTTATTTTTATTATTATTTAATTTAAAAATCAATTAAAAATACTTAAAAATAATATTTTTAAAGTTAGAAAATGACCTTAAACTCACAAAAATAAATCTAAAAATCCTATTAAAATTGTTAATAAAATCCACTTATTTACCATACCTTTTCGTTATTATTTAGGTTAGTTATTCATCGTCGATCAACTCTCTAAACTCGTGCGCATTCAACATCATCAAACGAACGCACCCAATGTGAGTGAACCTCTACCAATTCCCCGTTTTAATCACATTTTGGGGTGTATCATGTGTCGCTATTTATTTATTTCATTTAAACACTTGTGCATCCATCATATCCATGATCAAATGTGTATCCAATATGTATCAATTGTTTGTGTGGTTAATGTTTAGATTAAATTTTATCATTTTCAATACATACATCATCATAGGCTCGTCTGTTCCCCATTACCTATGAGCGGAACCGTTCCCCATTACCTATGAGCGGAACGTGGCGTTGTCAACATACGATCGGCTCCGTTTGATTGAGCCTTGATCGCACATACATCATCATAGGCCGTCCATTCCCCATTACCTATGAGCGGAACGTGACGTTGCCAACATATACAATATCATTCATGTCATATACTCATGCAAGGTGGTTTGTTATTGTATGTTTATTTACGTTTGCTCACATATGATTATTGCACGATTTTTCCATATTAAATACAACAAGAAATCATAATAAATGTTTTCTAACAAGGTTCACTCGCCAACTTTTGTTGACCCAAAATTCCCCATTTTTACACATGATACAGGTGATCCAGTTGAAGCAAGAAACATATAGGACGACCTAGAAGAATAAATCAGTTTAGACTTTGGATTGTTTTACTTTGTTTCATTTCCTTGTATTTGTATGAATTTGGTTTGAACATTAAGTTGTAATTTGAATTTAATAAATATGAAACATTTAGTAAACATCATGAGCTTTGGTGATAACCCAATTATGCCTCGACTCTTATTCCGCTGCGGGTCGGGGTGTGACACCCACCACGTCACCTTCTGGAATGTCGCCTTCCGAATCTTCTTGATTGTTGAGGGACAGGTCAGGATCAGTGGAACCATCAGTTGGGTTTGCGAGATGATCGGGTGCATAACCTTCAGGAAAATCATAAGGTAGGATTATGATAGGCGTGGGTTCTACAACCTCAAACTTATGATCTGGTTTATGCTGTTGATTGAATCTTCCAGGAAGATTAGGGGAACTTTTGTAGCAATCTTCACATAAGTCGAAGCCGATTTTCTCATGGCAATCTTTGCATTTGTACCGGTTGCCAATGAGTGGACACAATCTGTTTAAAGAATCATTATTAATCATGAGTGTTCAATAACAGCTGAACCTTATTGAACCACCTAAACCGAAGCAAGACAACCAGTTTGAGATCCAAACAATTGAGTTTTTGCAGTTGGGTAGTTTAACAAACCGAACCGACGTTTATTTATATATATTATTTGTTTTTGGAATATTAGTTATGTGTGTATATATATATATATATTATAATCGTGAATCATCTCTACCATTTTATAACTATCAATTTAAAAAATGTCAGTTTGAACCACCAGACCAGCCGGTCAAAAGAGGTATTATGAAGTACAGGTCTTTTCAATTTTATATATGATTGGTGGACCTCCGATCATAATGCTCGTGGAAATGAAGTCGCTCATGCCCTCCCTTGGGCCGATCTCAAGAAGTTGATGAAGGACGAATTATATCCTCTGCACGAGCTTCAGAAACTCGAGAATGAGTTCTGGAATCTGAAGCAAGTGGGGACCGACAACGCTGGCCTCCCAGCTCGCTTTAAGCAACTGAGTGCGATTTGCACTAGCCAGGTTAATTCCGTTGACAAGGCCATTGCGAAGTACATTCGATGCCTTCCCCCTTCGATCATGAACCTCGTTGAATCCGCCTCACCCAAAACCCTCGAGGATACCTATCGTTTGGCCGCCAAACTCAACAACAACTGTGTTCTTCATGGAGCCTCCGGCAAGGTTTCATCAAAGAATGCGCACCAAGCCACCATCGATACTGTCGTTGAACCTACAAGATCCAAGCCACCAAAGAGTAACAACAAGGGCAAGAAACGGAAGGCTTCAAGCCAAAACTGTGCGGTAGTCACTCCGCCAAACCCCCAACCTATCCAACAAGTCGCACCAACCAACCTCGAGCCTACCAAGAAGGCATACACTGGGACTCATCCCAAGTGTAACACGTATCTATACCATCCCCCTACCCATACACCATGCCGCCTATGCACGAATTGCAATACGTTTGGACATTTTGCCCCCCAATGCCGTAGTAGTCCAAAGCCTCTAGGCAACCAAAACCAAACCGTTGCAATAACTCAAAACCGCGCACCAAACCAAACCCAACCTCAAGCAGCCACTGGTCGAGCCTGCTTCAAGTGTGGTGATCCTAATAATCTTGCCAACGTCTGCCCACAACGCATCAACAACAACCAGCAGCAGCAACAAGCGCGTGGTAGAGCCTTCGTCATCACTGCAGCTCAGGCTCAGAATGCCAACGACGTCATCAATGGTATGTTTTCGTTTACAGTATCTATGCTTCGTGTTTATTTGATATTGGCACGGATAAAAGTTTTGTATCCGTTGATTTTGAACCTTTGTTAAAGTGTAGACGTTCTAAGTTGCTCAAATCATTCGCGGTCGAAGTTGCTAACGGAAAGTCTGTCAATGCCGATTATGTCCTTTCTAAGTGTTCTTCGAATCTTAATGATCATACGTTTTCAATTGACCTCATACCTATGCAATCGGGTAGCTTCGACATCATAATAGACATGGATTGGCTTAGGCGAGTTTGTGCTGAGGTCGTTTGTTCTGAAAAGTTTATTCGTCTCCCCCTTCCTAATGATGATTCTTTACCTGTTTATGGCAAGAAACCTTCGAAAGGTCTTAAGCTTATGTCATGTATTCAAACAAACAAATACTTACGCTAAGAGTACTTCGCCTTCCTTGCCCACGTTGTGGAAAAGAAGGACAAGGGTCCAAGCGTGAGTGATGTTCCTGTTGTTTGCGATTTTCCTGAAGTCTTCCCCGAGGATCTACCTGGACCTCCTCCTCGTTCAGTTGATTTTCGTATCGATCTCATTCCTCGTGACACCCGTTGCAAAATCACATTATCGTCTAGCACCCTCGGAAATGCAAGAGCTATCTAGCCAACTTCAAGAGCTTCTTGATAAAGGTTTTATACGCCCGAGTACTTCTACTTAGGGTGCTCCCTTTCTGTTGGTCAAGAAGATAGATGGATCCTTTCGGATGTGCATTGACTATCGTGAGCTCAACAAGCTTACAATTAAAAACCGACATCCACTTCCTCGCATTGATGATCTCATCGATCAACTCCAAGGCGCAACGTGCTTTTCTAAGATCGATCTCCATTCTGGTTATCATTAACTTTGATTCCTCGAAGAAGATATACCCAAAACCGCGTTTCGTACATGTTATGGGCACTACGAGTTTGTAATCATGCGTTTTAGTTTGACCAATGCACCTGGTTTTCATGAACTTGATGAACCGTGTGTGCAAACCTTATCTCGACAGTTTCATGATCGTCTTTATCGACGATATCCTCATCTACTCCAAGACACAAGAAGAGCACGAGTGACACTTGCGTCTTATCCTTCAGCTTTTGCGTACTGAGCACCTTTACGCCAAATTCTCCAAGTGTGAGTTTTGGCTAAAAGAAGTTCAATTCCTTGGTCATGTCGTCAACGAACTTGGTATTCACGTTGACCCTACAAAAATTGAAGCTGTGAAGAATTGGATCGCTCCTAAGTCTCCGTTTGAAATTCATTCGTTTCTCGGTTTAGTTTGTTACTATCGTCGCTTCATTTTGAACTTTTCCAAGATCACCGTTCCTCTCACCTCCTTGACTCAAAAGGATAAACCTTTTGTTTGGGGTTCCGAACAAGATGAGTCTTTTCAAACGCTCAAGGACATGCTTTGCAATGCTCCTATCCTAGCTCTTCCTGATGGTAACGATGATTTCGTCGTGTATTGTAATGCTTCTAATCAAGGTCTTGGTTGTGTCCTCATGCAACGAGACAATGTTATTGCGTACGCTTCGAGACAACTCAAAATCCATGAGAAAAACTACACTACCCACGATCTTGAACTTGGTGTCGTTGTTTTTTCATTAAGGATATGGCGACACTACCTTTATGGTACTAAGTGTGTGGTCCTCACCGATGGGTGGAGTTGCTCAACGTCGATGGGTGGAGTTGCTCAACGACTACGATTACGAGATTCGCTACCATCCCGGTAAAGCGAATGTCGTGGCCGATGCTCTTAGTCATAAAAATCATGTGAAGAGTATTCGTTGTTTTCAAATTTTAAATAACCTTCGTGAACGCATTCGTGATGCACATTACCCGTCTGTTAACGAGAATAACATGTACAATGAGATGAAGTATGGTGCTGAAGATCAACTCGTATCCAAACCTGCCGGTATCCTTTACTATCTTGATCGTGCTTGGATTCCAAATCGTGACAACCTTCATGACTCCTTGATTCAAGAAGCTCACAAATCCCGATATTCATTCATCTTGGCGCTTACAAGATATACTAAGACCTTCGTACATCTTACTAGTGGCCTGGTATGAAAAAAGATATCGCCTCCTACGTCTCGAAATGCCTTACTTGTTCCAAGGTAAAGTCCGAGCATCAACGCCCCTCTTGCTTACTCGAACAACCCAGAAATCCCTGTTTGGAAATGGGAGAGTATAGCTATGGATTTCATCACAAAACTTCCTCGTACTTCTTCTGGTCACGATAACATCTAGGTCATCATTGACTGTTTGATCAAATCCGCTCACTTCCTCCCCATTCGTGAAGACTACAAAGTCGATAAATTGGCTCGTATCTACACGGATGAAGTCATTTGTCGTCATGATATTCCTATTGACATCATTTCTAACTATGATGGTCATTTCACCTCGCGTCTTTGGCAAACTTTTTAGAAAGCTCTAGGTACTCATCTTAATCTTAGTATCGCTTTCCATCCTTAGTCCGACGGTCAAACCGAGCGTACTATCAAAACTCTAGAGGATATGCTCCATTCTTGCGTAATCGATTTTGGTGGCAATTGGGATATGCACTTGCCTTTGATCAAATTCCCATACAATAACAGTTACCACGCGAGTATTCAAATTGCACCTTTTGAGGCATTGTATGGTCGTAAGTGTAGTTCTCCTATTTGTTGGCACGAGATCAGAAAAGCTCAAATCACCGGTCTCGAGCTTATACAAGAGAAGACAGACAAGATCTTATAGATTTGAGACAACTTGCTCAAAGCCAGAAGCCGACAAAAGAGTTACACTGACAAACGACGCAAACCTTTGGAATTCAACGTTTGTGACTTTGTACTTCTCAAGGTATCCCTTGGAAGGGTGTAGTTCATTTTGGTAAGAAAGGAAAACTCACCCCTCGCTATGTAGATCCTTTCAAGATTCTCGAATGGATTGGAAAGGGAGCGTACCGACTGTACCTACGGCAAGAGCTCAACAATGTCCATCCTATGTATCACGTCTCAAACTTGAAGAAATGTTTAGCTGAAGAAGGACTTCAAGTCCCACTCGAAGATCTTCAAATCAACGAGACTCTAAACTTCGTGGAGAAACCTGTCAAGATCATTGGATCGATGCGTCAAGCAATTGAGGCGCAGTCGAATTCCCATAGTCAAGGTTAGATGGGAAGGAAAACGTGGCGCTGAGTTTACTTTGGAACTCGAAAGTGATATGAAGACTAAGTACTCACAACCGTTCGTTACACCTTCTTCTTGAATAAATTTCGAGACGCATTTCCTAAAGGAGGGGAGACTGTAACGCCTTGCTTTTTGTGACTTTCATCACCCCATGCTGCAGACTCTGTTCTTTAGTTTTTGAAACGGAAGGCTCTGGTTTACGTGCATTGGGTCCATTTTTCTTATTTTTTCACATCATTTCACAATGTAGAGTGTTACAAACACCACCCTTTTATTAATACCATCCATTCATTACAACCTAAAAGAAAAGGCGAAAAAGTACATAATTTAAAAGTCCTAAGATAGATAGCCTTCTAATGACAAGAAATAAAAACCAGAAAAACTCTCCCTAGAATAGTTGAGCGTGCAACAAAAACCCAGAGGTGGTTTTCGAATGTTAGAGGGCTATTGAAGTTCCACTATTTCTGCTTTACATGCTAAGAAAAACAAGGAAGCTGTCATTTACGCAAAACATCACCATAGCTCCGTGCCAACTACGCACGACCCCGTGCCTCCACTTCTGTTATGGTTTTGAACATAAATCTCTATTTTAAGTTATTTAAAACTTGGTTTATGAAAGTTTTGATCTTAAATAACTTGAAACATTGTTGTAAAACATTTAATTCAAGAGAGCTTTGGGTTGAAATCATATATTTGTGTTGATGAAGCTTGAAGCTTTTGAGGCTTTAAGCTTTCATGGATGTTTGAATGTTTGGAGAAAAAGGAAAGAGATAAAAGTGACAAAGACAAGAAGGTTTGATGAAACTCTTTTAAGAATATACCTTTTGGGGTATATGTGTAAAATCAAATCAGATTTTTCTCTTCGGAATGAGTCCAAGACATGTTTCCCCATGCTAACTTTATAGAAGATGACAGCACAGTGGCGATGGCCCCGTGCCTGGGTGGCACCGCCCCGTGGTCTGCAACGGGTTAGAACAACTTTTGGCAGTTAGTGACCACAGGGCGTGTTGGCTAGGAACGGCCCTGTGGTGTCTTAACAAATGAGTACGGGGGTGTGTGGGATGGGCACGACCCCATGTTGTTTTTGAGATTTATGAAGTTTCGTCTTTTTAAGGCGTTTATTTTATCGGGTGGTTCTTTACTAGTAGGGACAACAGCAAAGTGCCAGACGTACCTAAGGTGCTTGTGATTTATGAGAAAACGCAAGAGGTTGTTGGAAAGGAAGAATCCTAAACTAAACGGTGGGCGAAACCAACCTTTATTTACCTTATCTGGGCTCTTGTTAAAGAAGGTATGAGTCGAATTGCTCTGGTCTATGTATGCACCTGATGTACTCGGTGGTCAGTCCGTCATGGCACAATTGAAACAGGGACGACTATCTCTTTCACCCTCATAAGATGTCGAGGTACACGTAGTGGCCTTGATGTTGTTTAATTCTGAATGGGCCCCCGTCAATTCTTCTCCATTGTTAGTGTTTTGTGATAAACACCTCATATTCATCATAAACTCTATTTTTTAATTTTTGGAGGATCATCTTTTCTATTTGGCATATGTCATCTGAGGTTATGTCATTTTGAAAAGAGGTTTGATGGCATTCAGATGAATGATAGTTATCGTTTTTACTTTCGCCACTCTTAAGGTGACTTTCACAGGAAAACAATGGTCTATTAGGTAATGGGGTTTGAAATTTAGAAAGTAGCATTCTAAATCCCGATGAAACCCACCACATAATTGGCTCCATTCACCATAAGAGTTGCGGAAGTAAAAATAATCGATATCATCCATGTTTTCGTCAGATGTTGTTAACCGTTGGGATCAGACGGTCCTGTTTTATAGTTGTTGTTAGGAGACACGGCCCCGTGTTGCAGCAACTGTCTGACATAAAACAGTTTTGTCAGCTGCAGTTAAGGGCATGACCCCGTGTGGGGTTAGCACGTCCCGTGCTGTAGTCCTGAAGAAAATGCAAAAATAAAGGAAAAGTTCTAAAAATTAAAAGAAAAAGATAAAATTGGATTAGGACGTTAATTTTAAGCTTTCTTAAAATCCTTGTGTTCCCGGCAACGACACCAAAAACTTGACGTGGTAAGAGCGGGTTATAAATTTTGTTATATTTTAGGCATTTTTTACTTGTAGATCAAGGTTTAAATTTATAAAACACGATACAATACTACCGCTCTACACACGTTAGGGCAAGTGCACCCATCGTGGACGTAGTATAGTGATGGTAAGATACCGAGATCGTCCAAGGACACAAGAGCTTTTAATACCGTCTTAACGTTAACGTCTAATCTAACCAAATTTTGATAAAAGCTTTGAAAGTTTTAATAGATATAAAAGTAAAAACATAAATAAAAAGGAAAACAAATAGATAATAAAGAATCACTTGGGTCTGACTCCTCTTTTACATATCCTTTGATGATTTCCGCACTTTGGGCATTTTAAGAGATTATCTTAGTTATAGTAGTAGGCCCCTTTGTGAGTCAACCTATCGGTCCGAGTCAGCAGGGATACAGTCCCGCAAGGTCGGAATATTGGAAGATAATAAAGTAAGTTATTAATGCAAAAGTGGTAGACCCCTCTTGTGAAGGCGACGTTACCCTCAGCCATATTGGTCTGAGTCAGCAGGGATACAGTCCCCAAGGCCGAGTAAAGTTTTAACAGTAGTTTATTTATAAGGGGTTCAAGCCGTTCTTACTTCCCCTTATTTGATGCTATCTGTCTCAATGGAAGTCCTAATAAGCTTGAACCAAGTCCTCGCAGGATATATACACTGAACGAGACAAGAACTTTACCCAAACACCCTTCTAACCTCCTTCAAGGTAGTTAACACGCTTTATATAGACCGTAAAGACACGAATGAGTGAATCAACGAAACATGAAGAAATGTCTAAATAAAGTTCACTTTCAATATAACAAACTAGTTATTAAAGTCATTAATACATACCCAAATAAAAAGTTGCCAAAGATTGGACATCAAAAGTAATATATAAAAGATTTGTCTTCACCAAGTGATGTAAGAGATTTAGCTAAGCATGGCCTTTGTTTTACAAGGACTCTTACGATCAATCTTGGATCCCGAGACTACTACACACTTTAAAAGATGAAAGATTGATGATAGTAGTGGAAGTTGGTGTTGTAGTGGTGGTGGATTGATGGCAAGTGTGAAAGAAGTGGTTTGCAAAGGGATGCCTTTCTCTAAAGCTAAGCACCTCTATTTATAGCTGAAAACAGAAAGCGACCACGGCTCCATGCCCACATGGCACGACCCTGTGGTGGACTTTATCTCTCCCTTTATCAACTGCAGATGTCAGGTCTTTGTACCAACACGCCCCGTGATGACAGAGCACGACCCCGTGGTCAGTGTACTTGCTGTACTATCTCAGATTCTGCGAATCTTAAAGTTGACCACGGCCCGTGTTGAGTTGGCACGGCCCGTGTTGGTTGTCTGTTGCTGTTGCCCCATGCCTGGTGGGCACGGCCCCATGCCTGAGCTTCTGTCTTCGTTATTTTTGTTGTTTTGGATGTGAATGGGGGTTCGGCAAGTCGTGTCAATCCTTCTTCTTTGTATTTGTATTTGTGTTGGTTTTGGTTGTTAATTTGCTTCTTTTGTTCATTAAGAAACATGCTTTTTCCAACATTAGTACCGAAATAGGGTTGATTTATGTCTTGTTTGATGTAATTTATATGTTGCATTTTGAGCACATCAATGATGTTGATATTGAAGAAATCTAGTAGGGACGCCTTAGAAACTCATGTAGAAATGCTAGATTTTGTTATTGTAATATTAATGAATCTTGTTGTACTTTAAATTTCCAATTGTTGTATTTTGTTTTCTTGTAATGTACTTGAAAATGATTATCTATGAATTAAATATTGTCACATTAGTGTTATGAAGTCTCGAGTAATCTCGTTCGTCTCACTCTGATTATTCCCCATCGGTTGGGGTGTGACAGCGGGAGGAAAAGTGAATCCTCATAATTATCCAAATTTAGATCAAGCTCTTGATCACGAGCATCGGATTAAGCTTGGGACGGAGGTGTTCTTGCCCTTTTGGATGAGGTTGACTCACTAGCAGTAGGGACTGTCGCCCATTTAGAAGTGTACCTACATATATTCCAACAATTCATGTACTTCAACTCGCACTTCTTGTTATCTCTATACATGACCATGGTATTTTGGATAAAGTCGGCTTTGGTTTCATCGCTCCTTGACGAGTTCTTCGCCTTATCGAAACAACCATTGAAGAAGGTGACGCAGTTGTTTATGTCACTCCACTTGGACGAGAGGCTATCATTTTCACGATACCCCTCATTGCTTTTTATTTGTATATGAAATGATTTTTTATGGCATCCCAAAAAACTGTGCAGTGTCGTGCATTCCCTATTCCAAAAAAATTTAGTCGTTATATAAAAATTATAATAAAGCGAAAAAATATTGTTATATATAAAATACCTATAATTGAATCTTGCGATTCGTCGATATAACATCTCATCAAAGTAGCATCCTCTTGAGTCGTCCACTTTTTTTTGTACTCGTTGAGCGGCCACTATTGCTTTCTATTCATCCGTTTTTCGTGACTTCTTTTTTTTGCCGGTTTGGATGATGAACCACCATCGTCTTGACGTTGTGTTTTGGGAACGGACTCGAGTTGCGAAAGGTTATCTGGAATAGATGAATCGTCGTATGGAAAGTTCGTGTAAACACGCCCCCTATATACGACGTAATTGTGGATAGCTCGGGACAAGGAGAGTATAGAAAACCTTGTGGTTGGCCGCGATTGGTGGCTGGTGGTTTTATGGCGGGCTAGGGTTCGGGCTCTCTTGGAAAGCAAAGGGGTTGTTCGGGTCGAGGTTTCAGGTAAATGGATGCATTGGAGTGGGTTGAATTTATAAAAAATATAAAGATAGAAGAAGGTGAAAAGTAGAGAAGTGGTAAATATTTTTAAAAAAAATGGGTGAGTATTTATAAGTTTAAAATAGAAATATATATTTTTTTTAAAATATAGCCGTTGGGTAACGGCTACCTCAAACTGTCAAGTGTGCTTAGTCAATCCCAACCAGCCACATCGTTGCCCCAACCCGCCCCACACTGTCACACCCCGAATTTCCAACCAACACCGGTGGGCCTGGGTGGGGAATATTGTGACGTAAGTTGATATCATCATAGTCAATTAAACACAACACAGCGGAAGTCTTGGATTAAAATTACTATTACAAACCGAAATGTTCAAAGTACAAAAATAATATACAGACGGCTTGTAACGAAAGATCCACAGGCGGATCGTAAATGTACAAAAATGTATAACAGACTTTAGGGCAGATCTAAGGATTTGCAAGATCCTCTTATATCACTACCGAGCAGCTTCCAGCCTATTTCGTATTGTACCTGCAAGCTTAGTCTTTTGAAAATACGTCAGCTTTCGCTGGTAAATACACCCGACTAACTCAGTTTGAAAACATTTTAAAATTTTGATTTAAGTGCACAGGGCACAAATCTTTTATAAATTGGGAAAGTCAGCTTTGTAACCTTGTTAACAGCTTTACATGTTTGTCAATATATATGGGGCCCAGTACAGAGACCGAGACATGATTAACGTACACACCACTTATGAACCCACGAGAGTTATCCCCAACTTGTGGGTAAAAATAATTTTAGTATTCGCATCTGTCGGGTGTATGCCTACACCCCGTGCTTTGGTCGTGGCCATTATCTAATGTAATGAGCCAAGGATATCCAGGACACGGTCGTTAACCCCCAATGTTTAAGTTATCAAACAAAACTGATTAAAACGGAATATGCGGATTTACTAGCCACAATCTGGTATTCGATTGATCCCATTTCCGACCAAGCGGTAATAATTTACATAACCCAAGCCCATATAGGGAAAATAAGTCAAGAGTATTTACCTGAGCTAGTCTTGATTTAAAATGCAAGATTTAATATTTCAGCCGTACTCAAAATGATTTAAGTGCAGATAGCATTTAATGGAAGGCTCTAGTCTAGATTATGGCATAAGCTAACCAATTAGAATGCTAACGATCTTTATTTACTTAGACCGACTAGCTTTAAGGATCAAAATCGGTACGATACGCTAGATTAAGCGATGACCGGATAGAATGTAGTTTAAACCCAACAAGTACTTAAGACTTGTATAGTATGGGTAACAATTAACATTCTAGAATTTGAGATTAAAATGATAAGGTTAAACCCGTTTCGGTTAATTTTCGTAAACTAGTTACATATATTTAACCGTATGCATATAAGCGATATCGGGTGACCGATAGGAGTCATGAACAAGTTCTATATGTCATTATACTTTAAATAAGTTGTAATATCAGTAGGATATCAACTTATATGCCCGAAAAGGTTTTGAAACGAAATTATGCCTCATAAGGGGGTTTTAGTAATTATATGTCGTATAAAAGGAACTTGCGTGTATTCTGATGTTATGATCATAAACATTCTGGAAAAATACTTAATTTTTGATATAATATCAGTAAGATAGCACACATAAGTGTGGTTTATGGTTTAAGACCAAACTATGCACCGAAAGGGCATTTGGGTCATTTAAAAGTATAGTTTATGATATTATACTAAAATCAGTCTATGATCAGAATATTAACATCATAATATGTTAATTACATTAACATATCAGTAGGTAATTTATTTGCAAGTCCATTGTTGATTAAAACCTTGTTTTATGTAAAAAAAAAAGGGGCATTTTAGTCAAATTTTGACATTTTACGGAACTTGTGCATAAACGCAGATTATGATTATGATCAAGTCATATAACCTCAGTGGGTTATGCTACATTACATTACGATCATAATGTGACCTTAATTCAGAAGTTAACTAATCTAAGTCGGGTCAGAATCGAAAGTCAAAGCAGAAGTCAAACTTCACGACTTTCGGTTGAGAACCGACTCTAGGACTGAAATTGACGGATCGAACATGTTCCCACATGTTCTGATAATTATTACCAACTTTTTTAAGTGTTAAAAATATATTTATAACATGTATAAACTCATATTAAGATTTTTATGAAATCTGACACGTTTGAATTTTTAAAACAATAACTTTGACCCATCAATTGACCTAGTAAACGTGATCCTTAGGAGGTGCCCTTTTAAGGGATTAACACCTATCTAATTACGATCACTTAGCCATGTTCATTTCGAACAATGGCTGGACCACAATCCGTTATTCGATTGATCCCATTTCCGACAAAGCGGTAATAATTTACCAAAACCGAAGCCCGTATAGGGAAAATAAGTTAAGAGTATTTACCTGAACTAGTCTTGATTTAAAATGCAAGATTTAATATTTCAGCCGTACACAAAATGAAATAAGTGCAGATAGCATTTAATGGAAAGCTCTAGTCTGGATTATGGCATAAGCTAACCAATTAGAATGCTAACGGTCTTTATTTAAGTCATAAACTTAGACCGACTAGCTTTGAGGATCAAAATCGGTACGATACGCTAGATTAAGCGATGACCGGATAGAATTTAGTTTATACCCAACAAGTACTTAAGACTTGTATAGTATGGGTAAACAATTAACATTCTGGAATTTGAGATTAAAATGATAAGGTTAAACCCGTTTCGGTTAATTTTCATAAACTAGTTACATATATTTAACCGTATGCATATAAGCGATATCGGGTGACTGGATGAGTCATGAACAAGTTCTATATGTCATTATACTTTAAATAAGTTGTAATATCAGTAGGATATCAACTTATATGCCCGAAAAGGTTTTGAAACAAAATTATGCCTCATAAGGGCGTTTTAGTAATTATATGTCGTATAAAAGGAACTTGCGTGTATTTTGATGTTATAATCATAAACATTCTGGAAAAATACTTAATTTGTGATATAATATCAGTAAGATAACACACATAAGTGTGGTTTATGGTTTAAGACCAAACTATGCACCGAAAGGGCATTTGGGTCATTTAAAAGTATAGTTTACGATATTATACTAAAATCAGTCTATGATCAGAATATTAACATCATAATATGTAATTACATTAACATATCAGTAGGTAATTTATTTGCAAGTCCATTGTTGATTAAACCTTGTTTTATGTAAAAAAAGGGCATTTTAGTCAAATTTTGATATTTTACGGAACTTGTGCATAAACGCAGATTATGATTATGATCAAGTAATATAACCTCAGTGGGTTATGCTACATTACATTACGATCATAATGTGACCTTAATTCAGAAGTTAACTAATCTAAGTCGGGTCAGAATCGAAAGTCAAAGCAGAAGTCAAACTTCACGACTTTCGGTTGCGAACCGACTCTAGGACTGAAATTGACGGATCGAACATGTTCCCACATGTTCTAATAATTATTACCAACTTGTTTAAGTGTAAAAAATATATTTATAACATGTATACACTCATATTATGATTTTTATGAAATCTGACCCGTTTGACTTTTTAAAACAATAATGTTGACCCGTCAATTGACCTAGTAAACGTGATCCTTAGGAGGTGCCCTTTTAAGGGATTAACACCTACCTAATTACGATCACTTAGCCATGTTCGTTTTGAACAATGGCTGGACCATAATGGTCTTAACCGAAAGTCAAGGCATTTGTTGAAAATGCTTGACTTTTTGGCTATTAAAAGACTATAAAAAGAAAAGAGCAGAGATGGATCACTTACAAGTGATCCAAGGGAAACTTAGAACTCAAAGGGAAGCTCCCAAATGGCCAGGAACTTCTAAGAGTGTAATAGAGAGGAGAAGAAGTGAATGAGCAAAGAATGAGGTGAACTTGAGTTGCTATTTATAGTGCAAGAGGGTGTGTGAAGATGAAGCCAGGTGTTAGAGGTGTTCTAGGATCATCACAAGTGTCTAGCAAGGTGTCAAGAACTGCAAGAGTGTGGCAAATTACAGGAGAGGTGGCATCTTGACATAATTTTGGAGTTTGACACTTTTAGTCCCCCAAATTTAGTTTTGTGGATTGTCATGAATTGTCCCTTGACTTATATCTAATGACATAATGATACAACTTGGTCTATTCCTTCAACACGAGATGTATTGAAGAAGAGTACGAACAATCGAACGTTAACGGGTGTCACACTAGGTGTTCTTATGACTTATAAGCGTTTACTAGCTTAAAATGTGAAAGACACGATACTCTGGTTTCATGGGTTAAATTACCCAATCTAGTAAGGTTAAAGGTTCGATAAAGGAACGGAATGCTCAAGGATGGTAAATAAAAGATATCGTCTCAACCGAGAGACTTTCGGGCCTAAAAGTGGCTTGATTAAATAAGTAATATGAAAATAACAAAGTCTGGGGGCCTTTGGGTCATTTAAAGAAAGTTAAAACAAGGAAAATCTAAGACTCTAGGAGCCCGCCGTAGGCTACGGTCACCAGACCGTAGCTTACGGTCAATGATAAATTGTTTCAGTAGCTTTAAACTGTAGGCTACGGTTATCAACTGTAGGTTACGGTTAGTTTTGTGATTTTTTGAGATTTTTGAACATGTTTGGGTGACTAGCTCATTGAGATATGATCCGAGGGAATGTACACGTGTCGGTATATTACCGAATACAAATTTTTACGAGGTATTACATAATTCCTCCATTGTCCAACTAGTGGCTCATATGAGAGTTAGGACTTCGTAAAGGATCACTCAGAGGCTCAGTATAAGCATGTTGACCCCGATGTCACTCAAAGGCTAGGCATGTTGACACAAAGGTCACTCAGAGGCCGAGTTTAAGCATAACGACACTAATGGTTGTTCAGAGGCTACGTTTTTATGCATGACGACACTAATGGTCGTTTAGAGGCTAGGTTTATGCATGTTGACATCAAAAAGTCATTCAAAGGCTCAGTTTGAGCATGTTGTCACTTTTAGTCCATATTAGTCTTTAATAAACTATATTTAAAATACAACACGTGTCACTATATTATTGGACACGATTTTACACGGTGTTACATCCTCACCCCCTTAAAAGAAATCTTGACCTCGAGATTTTATACAAAAATATGGGGGGGGGGGTACTTTTGTCGCATAGTGGACTCAACCTCCCGTGTATACTCGGGACCTCGAAGGGCATCCCACTTAACCTTTACAATAGGTATAAACTTCCTTCGGAGCTTTTTAACCTGTTGATCCTCGATCGAAATTGGTTTTTCAGTGAACCTCAGGTTTTTATCAATTTGTACATCTTGATGTGACATTGCTATCGACTCATCGGCTAGACATTTCTTTAAATTAGACACGTGGAACACATCATGGATTCCACTTAGCTCCTCAGGCAGCTTGAGCTTATAAGCTACAGAACTGACACATTCGATTACTTTGAATGGTCTAATATATTTCGGGCTTAACTTGCCCTTCTTTCCGAAGCGCATCACAACTTTCCAGGGTGATACCTTTCGTCCCCTATTTGGAACTTAAGAGGTTTACGCCTCTTGTCAGCATAGCTCTTCTGCCTATCACGGGCAGCCTTGAGACGATCACGGATTTGTATTATCTTATCTGTGGTCTCTAGGACAATCTCAAGTCCAGATAGTTGGGCTTCCCCAACTTTTGCCCAACACACGGGCGTTCTACATTTTCTCCCATACAAGGCCTCAAAAGGAGCAGCCTTGATGCTTGTATGATAACTATTATTGTAGGAGAATTCTATTAGGGGTAAGTGGTCATCCCAGCTTCCACCTAAATCAATCACACATGCCCGAAGCATGTCTTCCAGAGTTTGAATAGTACGCTCACTTTGACCATCAGTCTGCAGATGGTAAGCTGTACTAAAGTTTAATCGTGTGCCTAACGATTGTTGGAAACTTTTCCAAAAGTGAGAAGTGTATCTAGTATCTCTATCAGATACAATAGATACCGGCACACCGTGTAGGGACACAATCTTGTCCACATACAACTTAGCCAACTTGTCAGAGCTATAAGTTTCTTTAACTGGCAAGAAATATGCTGACTTAGTCAGTCTATCTACAATGACCCAAATCGTGTCATTACCACATTTGGTATTAGGTAACTTGGTAATCAAGTCCATAGTTACCATTTCCCATTTCCAAGTGGGAATCTCAAGTTGTTGTAGAAGTCCTGATGGTTTCTGATGTTCGGCTTTAACTTGCGAACATGTCAGACACTTAGCTACACAAGTGGCTATGGATTTCTTCAAAGCCATCCACCAATAATTCTTTTTTAAATCTTGATACATCTTGTCACCAGATGGGTGAACTGAGTATCTTGAATTATGCGCCTCCTGTAGGATTAGATCTCTAAGTCCTCCAAACATTGGAACCCAAATTCTGTCATTAAATCGAAGGATTCCGTCTTTTCCAGGCGTTAACTGATCAACAGTTCCGCCTAATCCTTCATTAGGAATATTAGCCTCTAATAGGGCTTGCTTTTGCGCATCTAATAGTTTCTCATTCAAGCTATTTCTGAGCTCGAAGCTCTTGGCGTTAATCCTCATGGGCTTAACCCTTTCCTTGCGACTTAAGGCATCAACAACTACATTTGCCTTGCCGGGATGGTAGCGAATCTCGCAATCATAATCATTAAGTGTTTCCATCCAAAGGCGTTGTCGCATGTTCAATTCCTTCTGATTGAACAACTCTTGGAGACTTTTATGGTGAGTGTATATAATACACTTTGTGCCATATAAGTAATGTCTCCACAGTTTTAGTGCAAATACAACGGCACCCAATTCCAAATTGTGGGTGGTGTAATTCTTTTCATGCACCTTTAGTTGTCGTGATGCATAGGCAATCACTTTGCCTTTTTGCATTAGCACACAGCCCATGCCAGTGTGCGAGGCATCACAGTATACGACAAAAGCCTCAATACCCTCAGGTAGATATAACACAGGTGCATTGCTCAACTTGTGTTTCAGAATCTCAAAAGATTCTTGTTGTTTTGGACCCCAGTTAAACTTGACATTCTTACGGGTCAAGGTAGTTAAAGGAGTGGCTATCCTCGAAAAGTTCTCAATGAACCTCCTATAATAACCGGCCAATCCTAAGAAACTATGAATTTCTGACGGAGTCTTGGGAACTTCCCAATTCATTATGGCTTCAATCTTGGCAGGATCCACTTGGATACCACGCTCAGTTACAACATGTCCAAGAAACTGGACTTCTCTAAGCCAAAACTCGCACTTAGAGAACTTAGCATAAAGCTTCTCTTGTCTTAACAATTCTAGGATGCACCGAAGATGTTTCTCGTGATCAAGTTGATCACGAGAGTAGATAAGTATGTCGTCTATGAAGACAATGACAAACTTATCTAGCTACGGCTTGCAGACTCTATTCATGAGATCCATGAATGTTGTAGGTACATTTGTGAGCCCAAAAGGCATTACCATAAATTCGTAATGACCATAACGAGTCCTGAAGGCAGTCTTGGGAACATCCTCACTTCTAACCTTCAATTGATGATATCCTGATCTTAAGTCGATCTTGGAGAAGTAACTAGCCCCTTGAAGTTGGTCAAATAAATCGTCGATCCTGGGCAGAGGATATCTATTCTTGATTGTTAACTTGTTCAGCTCTCGGTAGTCGATGCACATTCGCAATGAACCGTCTTTCTTTTTAACAAAAAGGATAGAGCTCCCCAAGGCGAGGAATTAGGCTGAATAAAGCCTTTCTCCAAGAGTTCATCCAATTGAACTCTTAATTCATTCATTTCGGTTGGTGCTAGCCTATATGGAGCTCTAGCTACTGGTGCTGATCCTAGTATAACATCAATCCTCAACTCCACTTGTCTGTCTGGAGGTAGACCTGGTAATTCCTCAGGGAAAACATCGGGATATTCTGAGATAACTGGTTGATCTCCAAGATTCGGCTTAGGTTCATATATGGTGACTTGTGCCATGTAGATGACACAACCTTTCCCTAGACACTTGGATGCCTTAAATAACGACACTTAGTCTGGCAATCCATAGTGTGAATCTCCAAAGATGGCGAGCATTTCACCAGATGGGGTTTTAATTTTGATGAGTTTCTTATCACAGGCAATGTGGGCTTGGTTATGAGATAACCAATCCATGCCTAAGACTACATCGAACCCCGCCAATTTCATTGGCAGAAAAGAGATAGGAATAGAATGATTCTTAATGGATATAAAACATCCATCAAGAATAGAAGACGCTGTTTCTAAGGTTCCGTTAGCAAGTTCTACTTCATAAGTTATGTCTAGAGTTCTTATGGGTAAGTTTAATAGTTTGCTAAACTTATGGTCCACAAAAGACTTATCTGCACCCGAATCAAACAAAACTCTATCATATACGTCGTTTTTGAGGAATGTACCTGTTATGACGTTGTTGTCATTAACAGCTTCTCTAGCATTCATCTGAAAGGCACGAGCATTTCCTTTCTTGGCCTCTCCAGGCTTCGCATTATTACTCTTGAGATTCTTAGGGCAGTTAGTCTTAATATGCCCTTTTTCATTGAAGCCGTAGCAGACTGCATCCTTAAGATCCTTGCATTCTAGGGTCTTATGCCCTTTTCTTTTACAGATACCACAGGGTTTAGCCTGTGGATCAAAATTACACTGTCCCTAGTGTCTGCGGTTGCAGGTCTTACATGTCGGCGTCACACCCGACTTATCTTGATTCTTTTTGAATCCAAATCTCCCCTTATTCATTTTATTAAATCCTTGGGAGTTACCATCCTCTCTCTTCCTCTTCCCGTCAGTCTCAGTCTTGACTGACTTTTGTCTCACCAAATCCAATGTGAGTGAGAGAGATAGGTCAACAACAGACCTATAAGTAGTAGGCAGAGCAGCCTTCACCATGCCTTTAATCTCAGGCGCTAACCCATTTATAAAACGCGTGATGCGTTTGGGTTCAGGTGAAATCAGATAAGATACTAATCTGGATAAGGAATTATAGTCGGTAACATACTTTCGACAGTCCAGATTTTTCATTGTAAGAGTCAGAAAATCTGTCTCTATCTTCTCCATCTCATGAGGTGGGCAGTACGTTTCTTAACAAGGTCCGCAAACTTGGTCCATCCCAAGTTATACAGGTGTACTTTTCCTGTTGACTGGACCATGGCCGTCCACGATATTAGGACATCGCCCTTGAAGGATTGGGATACAAACTTCACCACATCCTTATTTGCACAACCGCTGATATCTACAATAGTTTCCATCTTATCGAGCCATCTCAAAGCTTCTATAGCCACTTTTTCTCCATTAAAATCTCAGGGCTTGCAGGACACAAAGTATTTATAGGTACATCCGTCTTTAGAAGAAGGAGACCTATCATTAAATTCCAGTCTCTTTGGTTCACTTTTCGCATTTGAAGAGTGAGCAGAGCTCTCCTTTCGAGCTGATGATGGTGGAATAGATAAAGGTTTGGAGCGAGTAGCGCTCACTTCCTTAAATTTCTCCATGGCTTTTCCTACAGCTGCATCAATGCGAGCCTGGAAATCATCATTATTGATGGCTTTATTTTCAGCTTTGTCAGCACTATTATCACGGCGATTACTTTGCGCCTCATCTGAGTTAGCCATCTCTGATGTTTGGGTACTATACACCAAATTAAATTTTATATTAGCCGTGGTATTAATAACCATATAGGCTATAAAGTTTGGATATATTAATCCATTGCCTATTTGAACCCGTGTGCATGGAATCACAATTGTCAGGCTTAACATTTTAAATGAATGTTATCTATATAGGGCCTAGGTCTCAAAAGGACCATCAAAGGCAAATTACAATTTGGACATAGTCCATATATTTTAGACAGTGGATCGTAATGTCACAACTGTCATTGTCACTTGGACAATTGTACATAGCACATAGGCTTGTCACAAAGGACATCGATTATGGCACACAGGCATAAGCTAACCAATTAGAATGCTAACGATCTTTATTTACTTAGACCGACTAGCTTTAAGGATCAAAATCGGTACGATACGCTAGATTAAGCGATAACCGGATAGAATGTAGTTTAAACCCAACAAGTACTTAAGACTTGTATAGTATGGGTAACAATTAACATTCTGGAATTTGAGATTAAAATGATAAGGTTAAACCCGTTTCGGTTAATTTCGTAAACTAGTTACATATATTTAACCGTATGCATATAAGCGATATCGGGTGACCGATAGGAGTCATGAACAAGTTCTATATGTCATTATACTTTAAATAAGTTGTAATATCAGTAGGATATCAACTTATATGCCCGAAAAGGTTTTGAAACGAAATTATGCCTCATAAGGGCGTTTTAGTAATTATATGTCGTATAAAAGGAACTTGTGTGTATTCTGATGTTATGATCATAAACATTCTGGAAAAAATACTTAATTTGTGATATAATATCAGTAAGATAGCACACATAAGTTTGGTTTATGGTTTAAGACCAAACTATGCACCGAAAGAGCATTTGGGTCATTTAAAAGTATAGTTTACGATATTATACTAAAATCAGTCTATGATCATAATATTAACATCATAATATGTTAATTACATTAACATATCAGTAGGTAATTTATTTGCAAGTCCATTGTTGATTAAAACCTTGTTTTATGTTAAAAAAAAGGGCATTTTAGTCAAATTTTGACATTTTACGGAACTTGTGCATAAACGCAGATTATGATCGTGATCAAGTCATATAACCTCAGTGGGTTATGCTACATTACATTACGATCATAATGTGACCTTAATTCAGAAGTTAACTATGTTTTTATGCATGACGACACTAACGGTCGTTTAGAGACTATGTTTTTATGCATGAAGACACTAATGGTCGTTTAGAGGCTAGGTTTATGCATGTTGACATCAAAAAGTCATTCAGAGGCTCAGTTTGAGCATGTTGTCACTTTTAGTCCATATTAGTCTTTTAATAGACTATATTTAAAATACAACACGTGTCACTATATTATTGGACACGATTTTACAGGGTGTTACACACGCCAGGCTTCATAGCCACGCCAGCGGGGCAATGCCGTTTCCCACGCTGGCCCGATGTGGCTAAAGCGACATCGTTTGGCTACCCACGCCCTCAACTCCAACCCAAACCCACACCCCGCGTTCTTATTGCATATAACAATGAGTTTTTGGTAAAACATCATTATTTTTATTTTCCTAGCCTTTAATTGGTTTTATTAACAGATTATATTTAATTAAAGAAATGTTATTTATATTTAATTAAAGATAGGTTATTGTATAAAGACTGGAAATATGCGAAGTGTAAGAGAGAGTTATGGTCCTTGATTTGTAAGATCATTAGTTAAGATATAGTTGTTCCTAAATTTAGAATTAATGTAAAATGACAAAATAGGAAAATCCAATATTTGTGACTCATAAACCACTTCCCTTATTATTTTCAAACGATTATAATTTTGCATACGATAATATATTTTTTAAAAAGCATTAGATTGTATTAATGAGCATTTCATTCTCTTTAATTTGAGTAAGATATTGCTATAGTTTTCTTAATTTAAAAAAAATATTTTCCAAGTTATAAAGTTACGTGATTGTGTTACGTTACGTGATTATGTTCTACTAGGTTAAAATTTTTATTTTACAATTTATGAAGCTACGTGATTGTGTAACGTTACGTGATTATGTTCCAATAGGTAATTACGTACTAGAACATAATCAATGAATACCTAAATCATGTACCATATGTGTGAGCAGTGCAAATTCTCAATGTAACACTACATCTATAATCACGTACCAAATGATCAATGAATACCTAAATTACGTACCGGATACTCAATGTATACCTAAATCTAGAATCATGTACCATGTGTGCAAAAGCAGTAATAAATGTTCAATATAATCACAATGTGTGCAAAAACAATAACAAAAGCTCAATGTAACACTACATCTATAATCATGTAATGACTTATTACAGATCTAATCATGTCATATCGTAAAGAAAATTAAGTTCTAATTATATTGAATTTATAATCATGTAATAAGCACAACTTTAGTAAAAAACATTATACGATAAAAACTATAATAACTTAATTACGTACTGATACATAATCATGTGACATTACACTTATTACATATGATACATGATTATAGATGTAGGGTCACACTGAACATTTACTAGTGCTTGACTATTGGTACGTAATTACGTACGGGAACATAATCATGTAAATTTATAGCTTGTAAAATAGAAGTTTTAAAAATTAAGAAAACTATAGCAATAGTAAGCTCAAATTAAAGAGAATAAAATTGTCGTTAATATTCTGTAAGTCGTTAATATTCTATAATCACGTACCAAATGATCAATGAATACCTAAATTACGTACCGGATACTCAATGTATACCTAAATCTAGAATCATGTACCATGTGTGCAAAAGCAGTAATAAATGTTCAATATAATCACAATGTGTGCAAAAACAATAACAAAAGCTCAATGTAACACTACATCTATAATCATGTAATGACTTATTACAGATCTAATCATGTCATATCGTAAAGAAAATTAAGTTCTAATTATATTGAATGTATAATCATGTAATAAGCACAACTTTAGTAAAAAACATTATACGATAAAAACTATAATAACTTAATTACGTACTGATACATAATCATGTGACATTACACTTATTACATATGATACATGATTATAGATGTAGGGTCACACTGAACATTTACTAGTGCTTGACTATTGGTACGTAATTACGTACGGGAACATAATCATGTAAATTTATAGCTTGTAAAATAGAAGTTTTAAAAATTAAGAAAACTATAGCAATAGTAAGCTCAAATTAAAGAGAATAAAATTGTCGTTAATATTCTGTAATTAAAAAATTATTACCGTATGGAAAAGTTCCTTCTCCTCAGACCGTGGGAATTTTAAGAAACCATGTATGGTGGATGCTATTGCTCCAAAGGCCCTCATACCCAGATGCCCAAGGATAATGTTATGCAATGAAGGGGCCACTAGGACTACAAAAGAGAGAACCTTTAACCTTCTTTTTGGCCCGCCATATAACTCAACCCATGCTCATATTCTTTCTCGTGGGAGCACCCTTTCTCCTGAGAATCCAGTCAGGGTGTATCTTATCGGTGTTAAGGTACGTTTCACTACTTTTGGCATTTGCTCAAAGCAATTGATGAACATTACATCTGATAAGCTTTTGTCGTCCACTAAGACTCTATGGACTGTACCTTTTTCCACCTTTATCTGTATCACCACCGGATCATCTAAGGTTTCTTCTTCGGATAAGGTTGGGAAATCTAGTGCTTCTTCACTCCAAATTCGTCCTTCCCAACCTTCTTGGGCTGGATTCTAGGTCTTTTGTGTGCCACAGCAGGGTGTACCATCAGCACTTCTATTTCTTTACCTTTGTCATTTAGGTTCTTTCTCCTAGCCTTTATGTCTTTTATTAGATGAGATAACTCACCCATCTGATCGTGTGTTCCATTTGCTTTTTCAGTTGGATACAATCGTTTGTGTCATGTCCATTGTCCATATAAAACTCACAGTACTTTTTGGAATTTTGTTGGGATGGTGTCTTGTTCAGAGGGTTGGAGGTGTGAGTCCCAAAACAGATTCGGATCACAGTGGTTGATTGTTATCACTCAAACAACTATGGATTAGTTGTTTGAATGTGTAAAAGTTAAGAAAAACCAAACTATGAAGATGAAGAATCTTAAATGGATCAAACAACTAGTGTTGTATATGAAACCCCAATAACATGTAATCAATAACAGCACCTGGATATTCAGATGTAAGCATAATAGCAAAAATCACAACACAAGAGAATCACCAAAATCTGTCCAAGATCCTTGGATAATAAATTCATTGAGTACCCTATTTATACAAAACGATCACCCAGTGTAATTAATAATTACGCTGGGTTGCTAAATACGCCGCTAACTAGAAGATTCATACAATTACACTTTTGACCTTTCAACATTGTCTAACTAAAACAAACCAGCTCAAACTATGGATAATCAAGCACCAACGGTCTCAAAAAGTTCTAACAATATCCCCCTAGACCGTTGCGTGCTTGAGTTTCTTCAATCTTGTTTTAGAGCTTCAGGGTCTGCGGTTGGTCCTTGATCTTTATCTTGCGCAGCTTGAACGGTAGGTTGGTCGGTTGTTGCTTTGATTGTTTCTTCAGAGCTTAGATTAACAACAGCTTCACTTGAGGGTTGTTGGAACTCCGTAGTGGCTACATATGTGGATGAAACCGGAGTTTGAGATTGAGATGCAGCTTGAGAAGGTGAGGGAGCTTTCTGTTGGGATGATGACTTGTGTTTCCTTTTTCTTTTTCTTGCCTCCTCCTTTTCTTTCTGCTTCTCGATTCTGAGTACCATCTCCATCATTTCTATCTTTCTTTCTCTAGCCCGCTCCACAGCCCTTTGAAATAACATTCCTTCTTCTCTGTACTCATTTCCGACTCCAACGTGGATTTTATGGCCATAGGGAATGTTAAGATCGAAAAGACAGAACATGAAAACATCCATCGGGTCTAGAATGCGAATATCTTCGTTAGAGACCAATCAGATCACTGCTTCTCCCGTCTTGCCATCGTAGATCCACTTATTGAAATTTGTAAGCATGACGGGCTGTTCTGGTGGGATTTTGACTCCCGTTTCAACCTTAGCAGGATCAATGACCCACGTAACCATTCCCTTTCCGGTGATAGGGTCTTTTGTGGTCTTCGACACTTTTCTTCGAGGTCGTTGTGGCTTAAAGACTGTGAAACCCCGATTGCATTCTCTCAAAATAAGTCTTTCAAAGTCAGCTCCGATGCTACTGTTGGTTGGGTTTATCAAGTCTAGCCTGCCCAGTTCTCGAATATCCCATATTGGAAGGCTTTTCATATAAGCTCCGGTCTTGAAATGCTGAATAACTCCACCTCGTCTTTTCACAATGAACATCCCTTTAAGATCACAGTACTTCCAGCTTTTGATTCTATCGGTAACTTCAGATTTTTCAACAGTGACCACCTGATAGAAGTCTGGAAGTTTTTCTCTTTCTTTCCGGAACCACTCTGGTGCATTGGAGTTAATGAGTCAACATCCTCAGTTTCATAAACAATATCTTCCTCCAAACCCCATTCAACAAATCGAGCTGGCATCTCAACCCTGTCCACCTCCTCTTCTTCACTTTCGTCATCCTCAGTGACGTTTACGGCAGATTCTAAGCGCTTTTTCTTCTTTTCTGCGTCTTCAGCCCTTTGTCTTTCTTCTTCAGCCTTGAACTTCTCATAGTCAAAAATGTCTGTGGATGAGAACATTGGTTGTATGTCTACTTTTGTGCAAAGTTCTCTGATCATACGATACATCTTTTCCATCCCATCCTGCTGAAATCTCACGAATCTTGTTTGTTCTTTGACATATGCATGGAGTTCTTTGTTTTTCTTTTGTTGTTCCCTTAGCTTTTCGCGAATAACATCGTGTTGCTTACCTGATGTTTCAACAGACAGATCTCCTGAGCTGGGCCTTTCCCAATGTCTTTCGCCAGCTTATCGTAAAAATCCTGAAATGGACGTGGTCTTCGAGGAGATTGTTGGGGCATCTGCCTTGGTTGTGCTTCTGTCGACGGTCCTTCCCCTGTTTTCTTACGCTTCTGCGGGGGAGATAGACTTGGGGCTTCTGGATCAACAATCAATTGATCAACAAACTTGTCTAACTGCTCTTGCTCGGTAGTGACCATTACCGGCGTTTCAGATTCTGTCATATGACGCCTCTTTCTTCTAGCTTCTCTTTTCTCTCTTTCTTCGGCCTTGTGAATAGCACGAAGATTCTCAATATGCTCGTGATGTTCTCTGTTGCCTCCGGCCCTGAAGCTGCTTTCCATCAACCGTTCTTGAGAAGCAGTATCTTTCCGTTTCTTTGATGAGTCCCCTTCCTTCATAATTTGCTTTCCTTTATTCTTTCTAACTAGCTGCACGGTTTCCTCTTCTTCCTCATCAACATCTCCTTGTCTCTTTCTCTTAACACGTTCTCTGTATTTCTCATAGGCTCCTTTCACAACAGGATATTTTTCTTCCCTATACATCCACTGATGTAGCAGCACCCATTCTTCAGTTTTTAGCTCTGTAATTTGACGACCTGTCGGCAACTGAAACTTGTATAGGTCGCCGTCGTGAGGGAGGTTTGAGTGTTGGTTGTTGATAAGGAGCTGCACAAACCACGGGTACATGGCCCATGTGGAGGAATTGGCATTATCAACCATGCAGTAAAAGATGAGACCGGAGATATTGAATGGCTGTTTTGTTCAAAGGTTGAGCATAGTAGCCGACCATTCTAAATTCAAACCATCTTATCCTCCCTTTCTGTTCACCAAGCTCATAGCAAATACATGAAGAATGAATCTCCAGTCCTTTGTAAGCCCCTTTCTTTTGATCTCGTTCTTCTCTCTGAAATCTCCAACATACCTCATTCCCTTAAAACCATCGAGGATGTCATCCTTCTTAACCCTGAGCGGATCACTGTGCTTCTCTCCAAGACTAAGGACTCTACGTATATTTTCCTCTGTTACTACGATCTTCTTGTTCCTCACTGTAGCCGTGATTCTCTTAACTTCGTTTACGGTTGACACTTTGGCTGTTTTCCAAAACTCTTCAATGTGTCCTTGAACAGCATAGCTAATCCTGCTTGAGTTTATCCACTCCGCTACATCTTCGAAATCACTTGGAGGTGGAACCAGTTTGCACAGCTGATTGTGCTTTTCGTGTTTTATCCCAGATGATTTCCTTCACCATTTCTGAAATCGAAAACGAGTCAAGTTAGATTCATGTACATAAGTATGTATATATATATATTTATTTATAATTATATATAATCATATACTTATACTTATACATAATAATAACAAAAATTAAAAACAAATACATTAATTTACACAAAAACTATATTTGGATTATAAATAAAATAGAAAAGAAATCTAAAAAAACTAATATTTACGCTAGACCAAATTGACTTATTTCGCCGGACACTAAACTGTACACATGAGACTTATAAACAACTACGCTGAATTATGATTAATTCGCTGCACAAAGGTTACGGATTAAGACTTTGACTCGAGAATGAGTTCAGCGAAGATGATTATCTACGCTGGATGCCCGGCGTAATTGCTAATTACGCCGGTTGCTTGAACTCACGTTCAAGACTTAAAGCCGCTGACACAAGTGTCTGAGAAAATTATGCCCCATTCAAATTATCTACGCTGCATTCAAAATAAATACGCTGGCTTCAAGATTTTCTTGATAAACCCATAAAAACTGGATGAAAACCAGATTCAAATTTTTAGGCGAGACTCAAACGTATTAGAAATTGATGCATTCACATACTCAATCAACAAACATTCAAAGCCGGAATCATACTGATTCGATTTCAACAGACTTTGATCAGATGTGTTTGATTTAAATGAGTGGGTTTCGGATGTAACAGAAGAAGATCAAGTTTGAATGATTTTGAAAACAGGCATAAAGGTGAAACTAAGATTTATATACAACATTACTTTCCAGCGTATTTAATAAATACGCTGGATCAGTAAATACGCCGCGCAGATTTGATATGAGGTATCTTCACGGTTAAGAATTTTAGAAAACAAATACGCTCGAAAATTGTAAATTTTCTCGAAATATGTGCCCCTTCTTAGATTAAAAATAGTGCAAGAATTTAAAAAATAAGCTTAAGAAAAATGAAAAATTGCAATTTGGATCCTGAAAGTTGTTTTTGGGGGCCAGGAAGCCTCCTATTTCACACAAAATTTATGCTTACTGACTAGAATCCTGTGACTTTCCTGCAAAAGACCATACTGGTAACACTTCATTCGTATGAGATAAAATATTAGATATTTTGAATAATCAAGTCACAAGAAAAACTATCAGTATGTTTGTCCTTTTAAATCCATGCACCTATCTTTCAACATGCGATCGGGGAGCCTTTTATCATGTTGCATTAATATTGACAAGAAATTCGATGTTCCCCCACTCATGCTGAAACAGTCAGAATGTTGTGCCCGTGAGTCCCACATCATGACATACCCCCGCGATCAAGGTATGCGCAAAGATTCCTCATAGCAGGTGAGTATATTGACCTAATTCGTATTTGAAATTTCAACATTAGACAGTTGGTGTTCAGGTCAGTACTTCCGTACAGCAAAGAGACCAAAGTCTAACGAGGGCTATGACAGATACCAAATACGGTACGATTTAAGCACTTGAATGATTCTCAATGAGAGCTTCATTTGTGTAGGGTTTTGACCGCATAGGCTCTTTTTGAAAAGTATCATAGTTGTGTCTAGGTCAACATGTATCTGGATGCAGCAGAAGAACAACAAAGATATACCCGAATGATTAGTCAATATAAAGACCCAAAATCTCGGATTTTTGCAATCTATCAACGCAAGATTTAAGACCATAAGCCATACGCCGCAACGTGTTACCCGCGAGTTGCACAACGTTATGGGTATCCAAAATTCTTGTGTGTTCATTATAATTTGTCTCCTTTTCGCAGTTTACTTCAAGGTATTGCTGAATCTACTGACATGTCGTTGCTTGAGGCCTCAATCTATTTCTGTTTTAAGATCAAAACAAAGTGTTAGCAGTTTTTATATCATTTCTCATGCAGGTGTGAAATAAAGGATTATGTCTCAACAATATTTTCTGGACAACTTCCCCCCTTTAAATTTTATTTTCGAGAATCCATTGCTTGAAAAGAAATTTTAACTTTGCAGAAAATCTTTTGTTGGGCACATTTTATGAGATTGTTATTTATTATGAAAACCGTTTTTATCACTTCCACTCAAGGAAGTTGACCATCTCCAACCAGGTTACCAGCTGGTTGAAGCGAGTTTTATCGAAGGCTTTCGTGAATATATCAGCTTTCTGTTGCATCGTATCCACCGGCACCACTTGAATATATCCTTTCTCATACGCATCTCTGATCGCATGAAATCGAATCTCAATGTGTTTGGTTCTGGAGTGGTGGATAGGGTTCTTCACAATTCCAAGACACGCTTCGTTGTCGATGAATATAGGAGTCTTCATAACGTTGATTCCATAATCTAACAACTGATTTGTATCCAGAGAACTTGAGAATAGCAACCGTAAGTTTCCGTGTATTCAGCTTGAGCAGTTGATGTGGAGACTGCTGTCTGCTTTTTGCTTTGCCACGAAATGAGACGATTTCCTAAAAATTGACATCCTCCGGAAACAGACTTTCTGTCAACTTTACAACCTGCATGATCACTGTCATAGTAGGCAATTAAATCAAAATTACTATCTTTAGGATACCACAAACCAAGCTTGGGAGTTCCTTTCAGATAGCGGAAGATTCTTTTGACAGCAGCTTCATGAGATTCTTTCAGATCCGTCTGAAATCGCGCACAGAGACAGACAGCCCGCATAATGTCAGGCCTACTTGCGGTCAGATACATTAACGAGCCTATCATAGAACGATAGAAAGATTTATTCACGGGTTTTCCTTGAAGATCCGAAGTAAGTTCCGTCTGAGCAGCAAAGAGAAGACTGGCAGATTTGCAGTCATTCATGTTGTACTTGGAGAGAATATCTCTAATATACTTAGCCTGATGAATGAGTATGCCGTCTTCTCTCTGATTCATTTCTAATACCAAGAAAAACATAAGTTCTCCCATCATGCTCATTTCGAATTTGCCTTCATCACTTGCTCGAACTCCCTGCAAAGAGCTTCATCAGTCTACCCAAAGATGATATCGTCTACATAGATCTGCACCAGCATCACATCATCTCCGATCCGCTTTGTGAAAAGAGTCATATCAATTTTCCCTCTTGAGTACCCATATTTCATAAGATACGTTGACAGAGTCTCGTACCATGCTCGAGGAGCTTGGTGAAGACCATAGAGAGATTTGTCAAGCTTATAGTATTTCGGTGGGGAAGTGAGGATCTTCAAAACCTGGAGGTTGACAGACATAGACTTCTTCTTTCACTTTCTCATACAGAAAAGCACTCTTTACATCCATCTGAAACACCTTAAAGTTTTTGAACGAAGCATAGGCTAAGAAAACTTCTTCATAGTCAATCCCCTCCTCCTGCCAAAAACCTTGAACCACTAATCTTGCCTTATTTTTGATAACTATACCACGGTCGTCCATCTTGTTTCGAAACACCCACTTGGTACCAATTGGATTCTTTCCATCTGGTAAATCAACGAGTTCCCAGACTTTAAGTTTCCGAAATTGGGCTAATTCTTCTTGCATTGCTTGTACCCAGCTGGAGTCTTGAATTGCTTCTTCGATATCTCTTAGGACAGACTGCGAGAGAAAAGTTGCATACAGTCCTGTGTTGAAGGTATGTGTTTGTCCGCGTGTTCGAACTCCATCTTCAACATAACCGATGACATTTTCAATTGGATGGTTTCGAATGGTCTTGTACCCTGCATTGGTGTGAGTTTCCACTTGTTGAGGCAGATTGGAGAAGTGTTCATCGACGTAGATAATTGGAGTTTCGTCTTCTTTAGGAGGTTCATCCACAGCCTGCTGTGAAGAAGAATCATCATGTGCGGATGCATTCTCAGCAGATGTGTCACCATTTACTTCGATAATAGGAGGAGTAGGGGAGGCAGAGGCAGGGGTGAAACGGGTTGTAAAAGGAGTGAAACCAATGTCTGAAGGATCAAACAATGGCTCCGATGGAGTGGATTCTACAGGTTCGGAATCAGTGACGATTCAGCAATGTCGAAAGTGTTGAATACAATGTCTACGTCATAAAACCAATTTGGAGCGCTTCCAGTGTTAGTGGAGTTTCCTTCTTGAAAATCGACGTAATATGATTCAATCACCATCTTCGTCCGTTTGTTGTAGACTCGATACGCCTTTTGAGAGGATGAATAGCCCATGAAGTAGCATACATCACCTACCGCTTCAAACTTGATGAGATTATCTTCAGTGTTGAGAAGTGTGCATGAGCATCCGAACGGTCTGAAGAAATCTATCAGAGGCTTCCTTTTGAAAAGTAGTTCATAAGCTGTCTTTCCGTGAGGTTTGACAATGAGAACACGATTCAAAATGTAGGATGCTGTGGACTGCTTCAGCCCAGAAGATTATGGGAAGCTTGGAGTCGACAAGCATAGTTCTAGCAGCTTCGATGAGAGTTCTGTTCTTGCGTTCAGCTACCCCATTTTGCTGAGGAGTTCTTGCAGCACTGTATTGAAGACGAATTCCTTTTTCTTCGCAGAAGGAGACAAGCGTATGATTCTTGAATTTTGTACCGTTGTCACTTCTTATGGATTTCACCTTCAGCTTGATTACGTTTTCAATCATAGGGATGAAGCTTCTCAGAATGGAAGCTGTCTCACTCTTAGCTTCGAGGAGATACACCCATGAGAACCTTGAAAAATCATCTGTAATTACCAAACAATAAGATCTTTTAGCTAAACTTTTAACGCTTATAGGCCCTAAAAGATCCATGTGAAGTAATTGCAGTGGGGCGGAAATCGTATTCACTGCTTTGGACTTATGAGGCTTTTTATGCTGCTTTCCTTGGGCACATGCGATGCATTTTTCAGAAAAATGAAAATCTTTCATAGGTAAACCTCTTACTAGATTTAATTTAGAAAACTTATTTATGTTTTAAAAGTTCACATGCCCCAGACGCCTGTGCCACAACAGTGATTCCGATTCAGATGCTTTCGAAATAAGACATGTCATTTGCTCATTTGATTTGGCATTTTTCATATTCAGCACGTAGGTATTATTTTGGTGGGGAGCTCTAAGCATGATCATTTCTGCAGGGACGGAGTATTCGGGTTTGAGGAATAAGCACTCCGTGTCATTAAACAGCACCGAAATTCCTTTGTCATAGACTTGTGATACACTCATGAGATTGTAACACAATTCTGGAAGATAGTTCACATTCTCCAGAGTAAGTGCTTCCGACATGACGTCACCCATTCCGACGATCTTCCCTCCCTTTTCGTCTCCGGCGAAGGACACAAAATCATCATTGATAACTCAAAAGTTTGTAAGCAGATCCTTTAACCCGGTCATATGCCTGGAGCAGCCGCTGTCAACATGCCAGATATATTCCATGAGCATCCGAAGCCATTTTCTGAATCTTATTCTGTTATACAGCAACAACAAAAGTTATTTACAGGTTAGCTAGCTTTTGGAACCCAAACTTGCTTTACATTAGATCTATCATGATTTTGAGCAAGAGAGTTTTCTTTTCTTTTCCAAAAATAAGTTGAGTCAACAATGCATTTTACTGATTTCTTTAGATTTTCAAATTGATCAGTAAAACTCTTAACGAAATCTTGATTAGGTTTAGAAAATTTCTTGCTTTTGCAATGTTTCGCCGGTATGTCCTAAATGACCATAGTGAAAGCATTGTTTGCAGTTCGATCTTTTCTTCCTGGGTGCTGAGTGCGAAGACGATGTATGTGATGAGAATCTGGAGCTACTTGAGGAATCTGATGATGTAACATGGCTTGAATCTTTGATTTTCTTCTTGTCAGGATGATGTTTATCTTCAATTTCGACTTCACTGTGCTCACTGTCTGATGATAAGGTTGTTGATACTTGACTTTCATTTGACATTTCTACATCACTCTCTGAAGTTGTTGTGCTTGAATCATCTCTGTTGCTTTCTTCGGTAGAGTCTTTATCTGCCTCTAAAGTACCTGCAACTGATGGAACAAACTCGGGAATTTCCTCTGTGAGGAACTTTCCCAATCTGTTTTTCTTCAATTCTAGCATAAAGACAGGAGATTCAAGCATAACATTTTCATCATTAAAAACAGAATTTAAGTCATGACTCTCAACCTTAGCATGCAATTGGTTGTGAGTCTTAAGTGTAGGCGCAAGGCCATTACAGTCATCCCGAATGTTCAATTTTGGCTCAAGGCCGTTACAATCATCCATCCTAGATAAACTATTACAGTTATCCTGAATAGAAATTCTGTTTGTCTTATTACAATTCCAGGCAAACCAATTAACTGTTGAGTAATTATCGCCTGAGTAACCGATTCCTATTTTTGAACCTCCACATTCATCTTCCTCATCGCACACATCTTCTTGACCCTCACACAGATCTGCATTGCTTTCAGACATGTTAGTATTGTTTTGTGTTTGTAAAAAGCATTTTGATCCAAAAGATCATTTTTATCGGTTAAATCATTTTTAGGATGAGGAGATGGCATAGAGACATAATTTTTGTTGTGCGGAGGAGGAAATAATTTTCTTTCGTTTCCGAATTTATCCTTATATCCAATTCCATCCTTGATGAATGTCGGTCGTTGGCAGTTTACAATATCAACTAGTGCTTTTTGACTAATTTTCCATTTATCAATAATGATTTGCAATTGGTTATTTTCGTTTTGAGATTTTTCTAGTTTTTCAGTCAAATCATTTATGATAAAATCTTTTCTGAAAACAAATTCTTTTAAAGTTTGCATCTCAGTTATAGTTGAATTTAACTTTCGCTGATATGCAGCTTCATTTTCTTTTAGTTCTTGATTAATTTTCAAAATCTTTTCTTTTTCTTTAATGATGCCACGGCTGAGAGATTTGTAGTGTGCCACGACGTTCAAGCATGGTTTGGAGCACAGCTTTGCTTTGAATTCATATGGTATGCTATTTACCAAATCCTTATCTACAGTTTCTGACTTCATGGCGGTGGTAGAAGTTCCAACCGCCTCATTCTTGCTGCAACTGATGGTTTCCTGAATTACGGGCTTTGACTCATTCATTTCAGCTTTCTGTTTTCCCTTCTCAGCGTTTGTTCAGCAGGATGGATGATGCTTTTTAGACCAGTGTCATCTTTTGGAATCTTGGCGGTTTGCTTTTCAACACGGTTTGAAGCAGGCGTGACTGAGACAGTGGTGATGTTTGCCATGAGGGCCTTGTTAACTTCTCCTTTAGCTCAGCTATTTCGTCTGACCAGTCATAATCTTCCATAACTAAAGCCTTTTGATTGTTTTCAGCAATGCTGTCACTTCCTTCGATGGCCACCGGTCTTCTTGTCTGGTTGAGCTCGGCATTCTCGTTCTTCAGCAACGGACACTCCCTTTTGTAATGGCCCAAGTTTTTGAAATTGTAACATCTCAGCTTGGACTTGTCAAATCCAGCCTTTCCAAGGGCCAGCCTTTTTCCCGTTTTATCTTGGAATTTCTTCAACCGAAGAGTTAACATTACCATCTGCCACTTCAGATCCATCTCCTCCATGTCATCAGGATCTACTTGATACATGTCTTCAGCTGTGAGGAAATCTCTCTTCAACTCTCCTGACATAAGAGCCTCATAGCTCCTTAAGAAGGTATTAAACAAAGCGACATGTTATGTGGATATTTTAAGTGCTTGAGTGTCGCTGGCCACAGTAATCTTCTCGGAGGATGATGAGGCCTTCACAGAGCTTGCGGAAGCATTCGGGTAAGATTCGACAACACTTTGAGAATTTAATCCACATGAGGTGATAGGAGCAAGAAATGCCATATTCTTGGAGGCCGAGGTTGCAGCAGCTTGCTGAGTAATCTTCTAAGAATAACCAGTTTGATTCATCTCTCTCTTGACAATGTCCATTTCGAAGGCTTTTAGAGTGTTGATCAGTTCTGAGAGTGTAATAGGAGTTATGCTGGTTAAGAAAGTTCTCTTAATCATCATGCATTGAAGACTCCATTATTTGGGGATAGAGTCTAGCAGCTTCTTGATCGATGCATAATTTGCGACAGGGTTTCCCACTTTCTTCGTCTTAGTTAGCACTCCCAGAAATCGACTTATGTGGTCGGATAAGCTTTCGCCACGAACACTTCCAAACATGTCATACTCTTTCGGGACCATGTCTCGTTTGTTGTCCATGAGTTTCTCATTTCCTTCATAGTGGTAGATTAGTGCTAACCACGGTTCATGTGCTGAGGTGTACTCTTCAAACAAGTTGTTATCGTCCTTGGACAGAGCCATAGTAAGAGCAGCATGAGCCCTCCGATCACGTTGAATCATAGTTCTATCTTCATCTGTGAACGTTGATGGATCTTCATTGATTGTACGAATGTCGTCGCGAATTATCATTGGGACATGCGGACCCACTGTGACTGACATCCATTGAGTATAGTCGGTATACTCAAAGAAGGCTTTGATCATGTTTTTCCAACTGCTGAAATCTTCTGATCCTTTCAACTTCGGTGGCCTTGTAGCAGTTCCAGCTCTAGCTCGGCTTGGGAAATCGGATTGAGTTGATTGAGAGACATGATTGATGATCGGTGATCAAATACGCTGGAGAGTGATAAATAAGGGAACAATTTCGCTGCAAATGAAATAAATACGCAGGACTAGATCAAATTCGCTGCACTTGGATCAAAAACGTTGCACTTCAGATCAATTACGCTGCACTTGAAAATCAAATACGCTGCACTCAAAAGCTAAATCCGCTGGATATTCAAAAACAAGCAAAAGTTTGGTTAATTTCGCTGATCACCGTGATAAAATCGCTGAGGATTTGTATCACTGACTTCGAAGTCACCTTCGATTAATTTCGCTGGCACTATTATGCTCAAACTTAACAAATTCGCTGGTTTAAAACCAGCGTATTTGTTAAATACGCGATATTCAAACTTAAATACGCTATCTTCAAAGTATCTACGCTAGCTTCAAAAATAAATACGCCCAGAAGGGTTTTCGTACGAACAAAAACCCTCTAATCACCCAAAAACGACTCAAAATTCATGTTTCTTTGCAGCTAAATGACCAAAAAGTTTACCAAACCACTAATTAACAACAACCCAAAGATTAAACGCACCAGATCAAGCCATTTTAAGCCAAAAATTTGAAAAACCATAAAACTTTGAAACTTTTGTAAAACCTTCAAAACTTGAACAATCTTAACAAAAACTCAAACAATCAAGAGCACAAAGGCTCTGATACCAAATTGTGAGTCCCAAAACAGATTCGAATCATAGTGGTTGATTGTTATCACTCAAACAACTATGGAATAGTTGTTTGAATGTGTAAAAGTTAAGAAAAACCAAACTATGAAGATGAAGAATCTTGAATGGATCAAACAACTAGTGTTGTATATGAAATCCCAATAACATGTAATCAATAACAGCACCTGGATATTCGGATGTAAGCACAATAGCAAAAATCACAACACAAGAGAATCACCAAAACCTGTCCAAGATCCTAGGACAATAAATTCATTGAGTACCATATTTATACAAAACGATCACCCAGCGTAATTAATAATTACGCTGGGTTTCTAAATACGCCGCTAACTAGAAGATTCATACAATTACACTTTTGACCCTTCAACATTGTCTAACTAATACAAACCAGCTCAAACTATGGATAATCAAGCACCAACGGTCTCAAAAAGTTCTAACAGGAGGTTTGAACTTTAGCCTGACGGTTTCGGTGGCTAGGATCTCTCGAGGTGTCTTAACCAATTACGTGAAGACCTTCTTCTCCTAATCATATGAGTTGTCTTGCTGACTAGCTTTGGGTTACTACCTCTATGATCAACCCCTTCTTTTCTCCCATCTCGGTCTCCTCTGAACCTTAAACAAGGTCTAGAATTTCATCGACTATCCTCCGGCACCGCACTGGTGGGTCCCCCCTAATTGGGCTCTTTGCTCCACCTTTGAAACTGCCTATTTGCCCTAACAAATGCTTCGGTCCTCTACATGGCTTCCTTCATGGTTTCTGGTATTCTGGCATTCGAGTCCTTAATTAATTGTCTTGTTTTGATGCCATGTATGAACCCTGAGAACGCATGTGTTCATCTGCACCCGCTATCTGTAGAGACTCCTCTTTGTATCATACCATGAATGCCCTTAAGTCCTCGCCTTCTTTTTATTTTATGTGATGAAGTTGTACGGGATTCTTCACATGTTTCTATGTTGCTTAAAGTGGTGTGAAAACTTTGTCTTCAGTTCTTCAAAACTGTTGATGGAACTTGTCGGCACGCTATTAAACCACAATCGTCCTGGCGCGGTAAGGGTTTGCACATACATTTGACACCAAATGAGCATGGACCATCCATCTGGGCTACCCCATCGAACAACAATTAATGATCCTTGGGACATGTTGTTCCGTTATACATCCGCATGTTGGGTGGCATCTTTGTTTTGGACGGACATTCAAAGCTGGTTATGCGGGCGGTAAACTTGGTTTTGTCTCTGGGCTTGTATGGTGCCGACAAATCGTCTGCTCCGTTGTGTCCCTGATATGGTTCTATATGTACGATAGGCCCGTGCATGTTGTACACTAGGGTCATAGCTGACGTTGGTCCCAGTTGCGTTCTTTGTATTGCATTTCCCTTAGCCAAGTCGGCCAACATAGAAGCAGGGGTGACAACTGGTAGGGTCTGGATTGTGTTTAAAGTCCCTCCAACCATCCTCGCGGGGAGGTGTGAAGTACGATTGAGACCCATAATGTTGGTGTGGCGTATAAAGGGATTGTTGAGTAATACTTGTGAGTGGAGACCCCACGAGTGGTTCTTTATCGAAAGATAATTGTAACAAGCCCCTTGGCCATTCAGCCATGACGTACTTGTTCATCCATTGTCTCAACTGTAGGAAGTTAGTTCGAACCCCCCTCAGGTGAGAACTCAATATGTGGGGGTCCTGGAGACCTGGTGGTCCCGGGGGGGGGGGGGGGGTTTAGGCTGGACCATGAGTTGAGATAGAGAAGTTTCCCTTTTTTTACTAGAGACAAACCGGGTCCCATGGATGGCGCCAAAATGTTAAAGTCAGCGCTTGATTCGTTGGGGAATTGAGTCGCTTCATCCTGTCGAACGTCCTTTTTTGAGCTAATTCGTAACTGTAGAATTGGGTCCTAGACACTGAACAACACTGTTAGTCTCGTCACAGGGAGGGGGAGGTCCCTGTGACTCGACTCCGACATCAGAGTAAGATTTCCATGATCAGAGAGAAGTATTGATTAAGTGAGTATTGTGGGTTAGTTTACCCAGTTGTGAGAAATGCGCTATTTATACTAAGGTAGTATTAGTTGGGCATTTAATGCATGTATTTATCTTCACATATCTGGGGGTATCATCAGAGAAAGACGTCTCTGATGATTGATGTATATGTATACTTTTTGTGTAGGAGGTTTTATCAAACCCAAAGACATCCCCTTCGTCCTTCGGTATGGTGGAGCCTTGAGTAAGACGGAGGTATGTTATTTCCTCTATTTTTCTCCCCATCAAAGGCATGCAACTTTCTTTTATGGTGGAGGATTGTCTGATGTTGAGGTCCCGCCTCAGCATGGACAAGGGGATCATCAGCATCCACAGAGAGTTTATCGTGCGGGTAGGTCAGCCAATCGTCTTCTTGATAGGATTTTGCGTAACCAGGATGAGTAGATGCGGCTTCTGACACTGCCAGATGCATGATGACATGGGGTGGCTGATGATTTGTATGGGTGAAATATATAAGTATATGGGTATATCAGTTCCACCCCGTCCACCACCACGAGTTTATCCGTACCGAGGGCCATTCTATACGCAGCAGCCTGACCCGTCCATGCCATCCTTTACCCAGCCCATCATGTCCATGCCAATCTTTGCTAAGCCCATCTCGTCCATGCAGGTATGTTATCTTATTTTTATTTCATTTATCTATGAGCAATTTAATGTTAAGTAATGGGTATTTTGTTTAAATTCTTATAGACTTCCGGCCCCGTCCTATAGTTAGCCCGAACTTTCTATGTCTCATTTTCCTCAATCTGGCAAGACAATGCCGCTCTTTCCTCTGTCCGACCTTTCCGAGCAAGTATGTTATTTTGTTTTTGTAACATTTTCTACGAACAATTTTAATGTTATGTAATGAGTATTTTGTTTTAATTTTTTATAGTCTTCGGGCACGTCCTATACGCTACACAGCCTGTCACCCTCTACTAGGCGTGGCCCGAACTTTATGGAGGAGGAACTCACGGAGTCCGACGAGGATTGATGATGATAGTGATTTATGTTATTTTTATATGATGCAGTACTATACGAACAATTTAATTTTTATGTTTTGATGTATGAACAATTTAATTTTCTGTATTTGTAATATTTGTTAGGATATGTTGCTTTGATAAATTATAATGTATGGATATGTTTAGTTTGTTTGGATTGTTTAATTTTATTACGTCTTTTATAAAATTTATAACAAAAAAAAACCAACATAATTTTATAACAAAAAAACAAATTAATTAATTTTTTAAAAATAAAGTCTAAAAAGATGCTAACTATATGCTGCTCTTGAAAAAAAGTTCCACCAAGGAATGTATTGACCTATATGATTCCTCTAGTCCTATAATCATTGGTCTAAAAAGTTTGTACTTTAAGTATACTATAGGAAGTGTATAGCTCAATACGCCTTGATTCAGAGGAACCATATTTTCCTATACGATTCCTATAGAATTTCTGAAATATACAAATAAAATATAGGATGTATTGCCCTATATGATTCCTATAAAAATTCTTCCAAGGAATGTATTGCCCTATATGATTCCTCTGGTCCTCTAATCATTGGTCTAAAAAGTTTGTACTTTAAGTACACTATAGGAAATGTATAGCTCAATACGCCTTGATTCAGAGGAACCATATTTTCCTATACGATTCCTATAGAATTTCTGAAATATACAAATAAAATATAGGATGTGTGGATAAGCAAAGCCATGCTAATACATGTTCCATTGCTCATCGGATTCAAGTTTCAGATTTTCCCTACCTTTCAGATTCTTTTACTAACCCTTTGTTATCCCTATCGTTAGTTAACTTTTAAACTTAGCCTACACTATATGTATACTAACTTTAAAAAGAACCAAGGGTTTTCATAAAAGCAGAAAGATTTGTAGGCCTTTTGTTTATTTTTGTGTCAAGTTGAAACAAACACAAACTTTTAATGACCGAAAGTAAAATGACAACTGAATAAAAGTCTTTGTTTTAAATGCTACACTATTTAACACGATATATAACTTTTAATATTTCGTTGAATAATAATTTGAGTAACAGTTTTGACCAGAGTATATGAGTGTGTTTAGTTAAGAATATATTTTCAAGTAACTATAAAGAGTAAATTGTTAAAATTTTCCTTAAGCTTTGGCCATTTTTTTTAGTTTTGTTTTATTCAAAACGACTGTTCTATACCATATTACCCTTCATTTTTTGAAATTTTTTGTCATTTTCATTCAAACGTTTAATTTGGGTTATTTTCTCTTTTTGATATTTGGATGAAAATGACAAAAAATCACAAACCTTAGGGACGATATTAGCAAAAAAAAAGAGTTAGACGTTTAAATGAAAATAACAAAAAAATCCTAAAAGTGAAGAGCAATATGGTATAAATAAGTTCTTTTGAATGAAATTGTCAAACATGATTAAACCTTCGGGACGAGTTTAGCAATTTACTCAACTATAAAAGATAAAAAAAATTTTGATTGATTTAAATGACACGAAGAATTTCAAATCGTTTATTTGTCACCACCACCTATCAGTTCTTAATGCGCTGCAACCACCACCAGTGATCCTAGACACCACTATTGCTGTCGTTACTGCTGGTTGTCGCAACCATCGCCGCCACCACTTGCACCACCACCATCGTTGTCGCCCGGCCAACCTAACGAAAGAAGGTAATAACGTAAGCTATGCTTGAAAATTATCAATTCACAAAAATTACAAATACAAAAAATAAAAAAAGCTATCACTTCATTTTTCTTTTGTTTTAACTTGACGTCATTATTAATTAACCTGTTAAAAAACCAAAAGAAGTGAATAATGTAAGCTAAGTTAAGTATTGTGTCGTCTATTAAAAACAAGAAAACCTAAACCTAAACTATCCATCTACAACCATTCACGCTAGCTACGAAATTCATCAGCAACATTATTATCATCTTCAGTTCTCGTGACAGATTCACGTTCTTGAACAATAACTCAATAACCCTTAACTAAAATCTTCCATAACAATAAGTAATACGTACACGTTTGACATTCAGATCATTCAAATTATGCACGGACAATAAAAAAAAGATGAAGATGAACTAAAGTTGAATTATTGAGTACGTGGTGGTCTATGTTCCATTAATGGAAAGCAGAAAAAGAAGCCAACAAACCCTACCACATTAATAGAAAGCAAATCTTTGTGGAGGTAATAATGTCTTTACCCTTTATTGTTGTTCAGAAACTTTAAGGTTTTTGATTGAGTTGCAGCGAATTTACCCAATTACTATATTGCATCTTTATGCAACAAGAACAAATAATTCATGTAGGGATGTTAACTATTCGTTCTGGGTGTAAAAGATATCAGGGTAGTTGGCTGAAATTTAATATCTTGTGCCATTGATAAGCAGCATTGATTGTAAAAGACAGTTGTGGGGGGCTTAGTTTTTGACCCACCATGTGCTTTGATGAAATGCATTAATTTGGGTCGCTCTTGGCGAGTTTGCTTTTTGTGTGTATATATAGGTTTGTTATCTGCATGCATGCTTCATCGGTTCTTTGATTGTTTTCGAGTAATGGGTGTGTATAGTGTACGTGGTTTCCTTGTGTTGTTTGTGGTTTTATTTGCTTTTGTTGGAGATTTGGTTTTGGGTGATTCGGTTGAGGGGGTGAAGGATGAAAAGAATTTGTTTGGGAAGCCTAAACTTGGGTTTAAAAAGGGTTTAGGTCATGGGATATATAAGAAGGGGTTTAAGCATTTTGGAAAAGGTGGTGGTGGAGGTTTAGGAGGTGGAGTTGGAGGAGGTGCCGGAGGTGGTGTTGGTGGTGGTGGAGGTTATGGCGGTGGTGGTGGATTGGGTGGAGGAGGGGGATAGGTCAGCACCATAAAGGTTTGGGAGGTGGGGGTGGTTTTGGCGGTGGCGGCGGATTGGGTGGTGGAGGTGGAATAGGTCACCGCCATAAAGATTTGGGAGGTGGTGGAGGTTATGGCGGTGGTGGTGGACTGGGTGGTGGAGGTGGAATAGGTCACCATAAAGGTCTAGGGGGAGGTGTTGGAGGTCGGATAAGTCACCACCATAAAGGTTTGGGAGGCGGTGGAGGTTATGGCGGTGGTGGTGGACTGGGTGGTGGAGGTGGGATAGGTCACCATAAAGGTCTAGGGGGAGGTGTTGGAGGTGGGGTTGGTCACCATAAAGGTCTAGGAGGCGGTGCTGGAGGCGGATATGGTGGCGGTGGGGGGTTAGGTCACCATAAAGGTATAGGAAGCGGTGCAGGAGGTGGGCTTGGTGGTGGAGTGGGAGGTGGAGGTGGGCTTGGTGGTGGAGTGGGAGGTGGAGGTGGACTTGGTGGGGGGAGCGGTGGCGGACTTGGTGGGGGTAGCGGAGGCGGACTTGGTGGTGGAGGCGGACTTGGTGGAGGCGGCGGTGGCGGACTTGGTGGTGGTGGAGGTTTTGGGAGTGGTTACGGTGGTGGGTTTGGGGGTGGTTCTGGTGGTGGGTTTGGAGGTGGTGGCGGAGGTGGTTTTGGAGGAGGAGGTGGTACAGGTGGAGGTTTCGGGGCAGGAGGAGGCTTCGGTAGCGGAGGTGGAGGAGGCGGCGGCGGAGGCGGCGGAGGTGGTGGAATTGGTGGTGTCAATATCGGAGGAAGTCACCATTAAAAATCGATCCATCTATTAATCCTTCCATGCATTTTTACAGTTGTATTGGTTAATATGTTTCCCAAGCAAAGGTTTGTGTTTGGATTAGTATATTAGCTTCATGTACTTTGGTCAATAAACTATCATTTTCAAGATGATCAATCTAATGTAGATATATCTTTGAATGAATTAAAACCATGGCTTTTGTCCAACATATTGTCGCTGGAAATAAAGGGACAACAATGCTAAGATTACTCATGAAAACCTCAACATTAAATTTCCAATTGTTTTGGGTTTCCGTTTTCCTTTTAGGATTTTCTGCTTTCCCAACGCCTACGTGTCATTTATTTATCTAGTGAAAGAAAAGGAAAAGTATGTGAATACCATGGGTGCTAGATTAGTAGTTAGTCTTCACGGGTCAACTGGTCAAAGCTTAATATGAACTGGGACACTAACGAATCACATTATACACATCAACACAAACACACTATGCATATATTGTTGACACACATAGACAGATCCATTTATTCAAGATTTTTTTTTTCATATTATTACTCGAAAACTACAAATTTACAACCAAAATACAATGTATATACAATAATTACGCTTAAGATATAAAACTTATGTCCATTTCTCTCATATACACAACATTTTAAGTAATAGCATAAAACATGTTTTAACTAAATGTATGTATTGCTTCGACATAAAGCTCATCCAAACCTGTTTATACTAAATTTAAACTAGTAAACATATTAGTTTCATATTGTTAAAACTCACTTCTTATGAATAATGATTCAATAATAATTAATTAAACGTAGCTTGTATTTGCGGTACCTTCATCTAATTGGTCCACCTGATATAAACTTACAATTTAAACTCTACACTTTAATAGGTATCTCATTATGCTTAAAACTTACGCACGTCTCCTCCACTTTATATAAACTTACAATTTAAACTCTACACTTTAATATGTTTTTATTATAATTTTTTTTTTACCAATCACACCTTAACATGTGTGACACTCATTAGCTTTTATTTTTTTTTTTCGTTTATAACTCTCAAGATATTATGTTTTATAAAATTATGGATATAATTTTGTTGTGACGTACTGAAGAAGCACTTGACCAAATTATATTCGGATATATCTAGGTTCTGGTACAAAGTCTTTGCATTTAAAGGTTATTCTCGTTTGCTCGTCGTATGGTCTTGCTTCAAGCTCACTACAAAACTAAAAACACCGTTAGTCTCGTCACGGGAGAAAAGAGGGAGGGTTTTCCCCGTGACCATACTTTGGCGTGAGAATAAGTATCTAGGTTTGCAAAGGATAATGCAAGTAATTAGTCAGTGAGCTCGAAACTATGTGTTTTATCTTGAGGTGTGATCCTTACTTTATAGCCGAAGAGATTTGTGCAGAAGATGGGCTGATGGGCCTTGGGCCTAGAACCGACAACCAGGAATATCCATTTTATCTCCTCTGCTACGACCGTTAATGGTCTCTGGCAGGAGGGGCGTTGGCGCACGGTGGATGGGGCCACGTTTCCTGGAGTTGTCCTTGTTGTTGGGTCTGTCATCAGCCGTTAATGGAGATCGTGTGACAGCCGCTGGCGTGAGTTGTTGGTGCCACGTGTACGTCCTTGCGTACTTTTTGTCCTCTCACGACTGCTCGTCATGCAACGTAGTCTGGCACAACCTGCCGAGCGGTTATTGGGTCACAGCTCTGCCGCTTCGTACCTTTGTAAATTGATCAATGCCTCTTTGCCTTCTCCTTACCGCGTGGGCTTATCAGTGCTTTTTGGCCAGCGTGAACTTGTAGGGATCAAATCCTTTTGTTCTCAATACTAAGTATGAGTTGCTTTCATCTTAGTGTTGGCCTTGTGCAAGGTGTTAGGGAGTCACAATTAGAAGCTTGTTTAATCAGTGCAGGGTCAGGGACCTGTGCTTTCAGGTTTAACTTGCCGTTGCGCAAGGTGCACAAGGTTTGTTAGGCAACCTGTGTTTTCAAGGTTGGCATACCGTTGCGTGTAGCGCGCAAGGTTATTCCAGTGACCTGTTATCATTATGAGAGTATGGTATCTTGCGCAAGCGCAGGGTTTTTGGGACCATACCCCTCCAAGTCCAGTGGTGCTCCTATGCGCAGCTTTGACAAATAAGTGGAGTGTTGGACTAAACTCATGTACGCGCGCTTATTTCAACGGCAACAAATCAACAAAGTATCTGCAAGGAAAAAAGAAAACCCTTGTGTGGGCGGAAACCTTTTTTCAGTATAAGGTTTTCTAAATTTCAATTTTCATCATGCTGAGGTTTTCAGGCGAGTTGGTGAGAAAAAGGTGAGGCGGAAGCGACCTCTGATGGCTGTAGTAGGCTGTCAACAGTGCAACTGCCTTTTCATTAATGAATTGCAGAGAAAGTACCAGCCACGCGCGCGTGGCGGCGTCAGTTACCCACTTCCCTCCACGCGTCATCTGCGGATTCGCTACTAGGCCTCGGTGTTGTCACGCTTCCCCATCGCATTAAATGCGATGCGTATAAATAGGTGATCCACCTAGGGTAAAAACCACGCTTCATCTCTTCTTGTTCTTTCTTCTCCGAAATCTTTTCATCTTTATTTCTTCTGGCGATTAAAATGTCAACCAGAGGACCTGAGAGCACTACGGCGATGGAGACTTCCACTTCTTTGCCTGCGTTAAAATGGTCGACGAGCAGTTTCCAACGGCTCATAGCCAGTTTTCGGTTCCCTAAGGAGTGGGATGCCAGGTACCCCTCGAGGGGGACACCGCCGCCAACGCCCTTGCCGGTTATGTTACCCTCTTCTTCGATTTCTTTCCCAATGGCAACTTCCGGTTGCTGGCGACAAAGTTTTTTCTAGATGTTTTGGACCATTAACGCTTCCACATCTCACAGCTTAAAGTAGATTCTGGCGATGCAGATGCCAGAGAGAGCGCTGGTGGCTGCTGGTATGAGCCTGCTATGGAAGCCTGGCCGTGGGAAAAAACCGGTGTACATGGGGGAGGATAAGAGCAAGTTCCATTATTCTATTATTTCATTATTTCTCCTTGTGCGCGAACTAATATTATACGCGTTTTTGCAGGGGTGGTGTTATACATATCGGCCTTCCAATGAGAGAAGGGGCGGATAGAGAATATCCCACTCAGTCCAGAGGAGCCGACATAGCATTCCCAGATTCTTGGGAACTTTGAGCTACCTCGAAGTGCAGATCTGGCGGCCCCTACGCTCCTGTGCTTGGAAGTGGTAAGCATTCATTGTTTGTTTGTTGCATCCTTTCAGTTTACTTAGTATGTTGCGCCATTATGCAGGTGCGCTGAAAAATTTAGGTGTTGGACCAGATTATAAAAAGAAGAAACGTGCGGGGCCTGGTGTTGTGGCCACTAAGAAGCCAGCGCGCCAGGGCGGATCCACCGAAAGGTACGTGTTCTGTGCCTGAAACTTGGAATGACTATCTTGTAGTCTCTGATTCCATGGAGGGTCTTGCGCCTGTAGGTTTGAAAAAACCCAAACCGGATCCTCAAGATATGGCAGAGATTCTGGCTGCAAATCCGGATGATCCAATAGACGTGGAGTCTAGCCCAGAGCCGCTGAAGAGGAAGAGGGCCCTTCCCAAGGGCGGGACTGCTGCGCAGCCTTCGAAAAAGCTTGCGTGGAAGAAAATTATTGGCAAGCGTGGGAATTTGGATGTGCTTGCAGCCAAGTTTTCCCCAGGTAAACACTTTTGACTTGTGTTTGATTTTTGTTCTTCCTGTTTGACTGTTTTGTGATTTCATTCTGCAGAGAAAGATGAGATACCTTTTACCGCTCGGTTGTACCGGTCGAGATTTCTATGCCACCACTCGTTTTTGAGATGGCGCAAGCGTCCAGTTCTAAGGGTGGTGAAACTAGCTTCGGGGTAGCGGAGGCAAAGGTGGATGTGCCTTAGGGGGCTCAGTCAACGAAGCAAGTGCCCAGGGGTGAAGCCGGGGGATTTGGGGAGCGCCCTTCTGACGAAGGGTCCCCGATTCGCCCGGACGAGACCCCGGGTGACTACTACTATCGGTCGTATTCTGAAAGCCAAGCTGCTGAGATCCACATGTCACACCCCAACCGATGGAGGAAACATCGGAGTGAGACGAAATAGATTGCTCAAGGCATCATAACACTATATGCGACAATATTTAAATTCAAATTTCATTTCATTTCATAAGTCAAATACAACATAATTCAAATATAACAAATTCAACAAAAATACAACATAGAAATCTAGCATTCTAGGTGTGTTTCTAAAGCGTCCCTACTAGTTCGTCATATCCAACATCTTTAACCCGCAACATTTTAAAAGTATAGTTCAATACAAAAGGTATTGGCGAGTACACAAGTTTAAGTACATAGCATAAGTATAAAGAATTTACTCAAATCCACATGGCAATAGTATACAAGGTAAGCTAGCATGCAATACTAATTGTCAAACCCAAGTGTCCACAAGAATGAATGTGCCCCTCGTCACACGAAGTAACGAGACTAAAGTATAACTTAAAAAGAATGAATCAGCTTAAAGACTTAACAATACCCGACGTGTCGTGTGCTACTCCTACAGCGCTTGTTGTTAAGTTGGGGCTAGCCAAGTTAATGACAAGATGCATGTATGAATTTAGCATGAACCTAAGCATAACAATAAGCATGTATAACGGATCGAGTGTATAAAGTATGTTGTGTGTATTTGTGTATTTTGTAAGTTAACATGTTACAACCCAAATTGTGTAAAAGAAAAGGGTCAAGTGTACTCACGGTTTTGTAAGCTTCCACTTGGTAATTTCCGTGAAAAGTTTGGAGAGTTGGTGGATCACCGATTTATCCTACAAGAGGAAAACATAGGTTGGTAAGTATTCGAATGACAACGGAGGGTTAGGAATTTAAATATACCAGAGTATGTATACTACAAAATAACCACCTAGACTTGATACTCGTTTTGACATTATGATACCCATTCGGGTTGATGTGTTTTCATGGGTTAAGGTACCCATTAGAATCGTAACGAGAAATTAAGTACTTAGGTGATGTAACCTAGTACCATGACGGACAATCATTCGATTATCATCAAGGGTTCGGTTAGTGTATATATATATTATATAATATACATAATAAGTAGATCATAAATATCATGGAAGTTCATAAAAGTCATGCATGGAGGTAGGAGGATAACCTTCCTTTAACCTCTTTCGTATAGTTCACCAATGCACAAGTTGTCACAATGACAACAAGGATGGTCATGAATAAGTTAAGATGAAAATAAAAGTTGTAAAATAATCAAAATCATCAAGTGAGGTGGTGGATTGAAGGTAGGATAGCCAAGGCTTCCAAGTAATCACGCACTACCAACTCAAGTCTTGTTTCAAGAATAAGCTTGGAAGGATACAACACTTGTGGGTTAAAACCCTATTAAAACAGAAAGTTTGTTACACTTGTGACCTCAAATATGGTGATGTTCCATGTTGGTTTTCCATGTAAAACCTATGGAAACACTCCTAGAGGTGTTCCAAGTGTTAAGAAGAAGAAAAGAGTAAAGAAGAGAGGGAAAGGTGAGTTAGAACTCACTTGAAAGTCTTGAACTTTCAGATTTGAGAGAGAGCTTTAGAGAGGAAGAGAAGTGTTTGAGGTGTGAAATGAGAGTGAGAGGAGGTGGGTATTTATAGTTGATGTTAGGGGGTGAGTGCATTTAATGCAAGAGACACAAAATTGACCAATCCATGAGCTTGAAACCAGCATCTCCGGATTATGCCCCACTCGCGGTCCGCAAGAGAGAACAGGAGGGGCGGTCACGGGCCGAGGTCGATCTGGATTCCGGAATTTGTTTAATTTTTGTTACTTTAAGTCCCTCAACTTTGGTTTTCCTTTATTTCATGCTAAAACAAGACATGTGTAAGTTTTTAAGTACAAAACGTATTTATAAGTATGTTTTAGGCAACGAGAATGTATGAATGAATAATTGCACGTATAACAAGTATCGGTTTGCATGTATTTAACGACTGAATGCATGTAAGACAAGTATGTATCAAGTATGGATTTTTATTACAATCAAAGTCTCGGATTACAAGATTGGGTAATGAAATACGAATACGATATGAATACAAGTTTCCATAAATAGAAATACGGTTACACTTTCTAATTAAGGAAAGTACGAAAAAACGAGGCGTTACACCACACCCCCGTCTAGAAGCTGAGGCAGGGTGAAAGTTTTAGCCATTGGATACTTTTTTGCGAATGGTTTAAGGGTGCCTTCCCCCCAGCAGAGGTAAGGGCGTGCTGGGAACAAAGCTATGAACAGACATATCGCCTTACCTCCAACTAGCTGCCAGCTCCGCCTCCAACACGCATAAAATTATCAGGAATGGCGCAGCATGCACCGGGACCAGGAAAGGTTTGAGGTAATGAAGAAAGAGATGGTCCTTGAGCGGGCCTAAGTGGCCGCGCAAAAACAAGAGCTTGAAGCTCAAAGAGCCAAGTTTGTGGAAGCTCAACGGACCGAGGAATGGTCCTTGCTAGGGTGGAAGAAGAAGGCAAAAGGCGCCACTGCCACACTTGCTGAGGAGCCCAAGTTGTGGAGGAGGCCTGTGAAAGGGATAATAACGAGAAAGTACCTTTAAGGAATGAGGTAGTGGGCCTTCGCGCTGAAGTTGAGCAATTAAAGAAGGAGAAGGAGGAAGCCTCAGCTGCTGCCAAAGAGGCAAGGTCGCATCGCGAGCGAAGCGAACATAAAGAGGTGGAAACTTCCGCCCTTCTTATTTACGGGATCAAGAGATTGCAAGACTAACCTCGTTATTACGTAATGAAGACGGAGGCTAGGGCAGCGCTTGAAAGTGCTAAAAAGGATCTCCAAGCCGCCATGGTTGAAAAGGCAGAATTACAGCGTAGGCGCTTGGAGGATTAAGAAAAGTTTCGCCTTGCGGAGGTGAAGGTGAGCGCGGGCGAACAAAAATTGGAGGATTCTGAAGCAGCCCGTGCCACCGCAGAGAGCATGATTGAGCCCTTGACAAACAATATGCTCTGGATGCAGCAACATGGAGTCGTGAATGTAAGTTCTCTGTTGTTATTTTGATCACCATTTGTCTTGATTCTCATTTTATTTCCTTTGCGCTGTGCAGATTGCCAATTCAATCCTGAACTCCGCGGGGTTGGACAGTATTGTGTCCAAACTGATGGTCACAGCACGCCATGATGGATACGCGCAGGGCTATGTAGAGTGCGCTCACCACATAACTCGTGCTTTGGACGTTCAGTGGGATACTAGCCGCACCTCTACCCATGGGGTCAATACCGATGTTGCCTTCTCCAAGGCGAAGCAATAGTATGATTGTCTACAACTGCCAGTGATAGATCTGGTAAGTGAAGCGCTCCAACATGATGATTTTGTTGACCGCCTAAAGGACGTTTTTCATGATGCTGCGGAGATTGAAGAGTTTGAGGGATAGGATGAGTGTTGAGTGTTTGATGTTAGACTTGTTAAGAATGTTGTATTTGCATGTAATTGCGCACCGCGCTTGTTGATGATCGTACTTTTGACCCACCAGAAACTTGATGAAATGATAATGTGCATTTGAAGTTACAATATTTCCTTGAAAATAACTGCTTTGTATAGGTAGAGTGAATAAAGCTGGGAATGAGCTCATGTATGAATGGCACACCCCATGTGCATACAATAGTTAACCGTTGAAGTGAATTCTGTTCATGAGTCATGTTGTACCATGGTGTTTTTGCGTATACCCAAAGTGGTTTCGCGCATTTGTAACAAAATGCCTAAATAATAAAAGCCATGCATCGATTGTGTTTTGTATTAACGATAAGGCATAAGAGCCATGTATAAAAGCATTAACATTGGATCATAGGTTCACTAGTTTGTTGCGCAAACATTGATAAATTGTAAAGCCTTGGCGTTTGAAGATGCTCGGATTACATATAGCACCGCCTTAACTGTTGCGTATTCCAGGTCCTAGGAATGTTTGTGTCGTCTAAATGTTTGAGGGTGTACGCCCCCTTTCCTAGGACTTCGTGGATTATGTACGGATCTTCCCACTTAGGCTCGAGTTTTCCTGGACTCTCAGCGTTGGACGCTTCATTATCTCTTAATACGAAATCACCGGGTAGGAAGGTACAAATGCGGACTCGCACATTGTAGTACTTTTCGAGCTTGGACTTGTATTTTGCTTTATTGATCTGGCGTTTTCACGCCTCTCTTCCAAGAGGTCCAAGTCAAGTCCGCGCTCTTCCTCGTTATTCTGGGTTTGCATAGCGACCATGTGTGGTGATGGGAGGCCCATCTCAGCAGGAATTACTGCCTCCGTCCCATAAACCACGCTAAATGGTGTCTCGCCGATGCTGGTTTTCGGCATGGTCCGATGAGCCCAAAGGATACTTGGCAACTCATCCACCCAACCTCTTCGCGTTGTCCCAGTCTTGTCTTGATCCCTTCTACTATACTTTTGTTTATACTTTCAGCTTGACCATTCCCTTGGGGATGTGCGACTGAAGTGAATACGTGCTCGATTTGCATCTCAGCCATCCATCATTGCAACTCTTCAGAAGCAAAATTGGGGCCATTATCACTTACGATGCGCAGAGGTAAACCAAAATAGCAAATGATGTGCTCCCAAATGAATTTGCGAACTACTGTTGCTGTGGTGGATGCGAGAGGCTTGGCTTCTACCCACTTGGCAAAGTAATCGACAACTACGATTATGAACTTTATGGCACTTGAGGCATCAGGGAAAGGCCCCACCATATCGATTGCCCATTGCTGAAAGGGCCATGCTGTTGTCACTGTGATCAAAGGGTTTTTGGGACGCAACGTCTTAGGCCCGTGTCGCTGACATGATGCTCATTTTCGCAGCGTTTCGACTGCATCTAAGTGCATGCCGGTCCAATAGTAGCCAGTATTCATGATCTTTGTGACTACCATGTGCAGACCGGCATGAATTCCACACAACCCTTCATGTATTTTGCGGATCAAGTATTGTGCGTCCTGCAATTCTACGCAGCGGAGGAGTGGTCCCAGGTATGATTTCGATAAAGTATTACGTCTACCATTTCATAGTTTAGTACCTTGTTCTTGACTTTTCTTACCTCCGCCTTGTTTTCTGGGAGTATCCCCGACTACAAGAACATGATGATGGGAGACATCCAAGAAGAATTTCCCATTTCTATGACGTCCACTTCATGCAGCGGAACAAAAGGGTTTTTTAGAACCTCGATGCGCACTTCTCACGCGAGGCGTTTGAAGCTTGTAGCCGCCAGTTTACTGAGTGCATCTGCATGCTTGTTCTCGCTTCGGTTGATGTGGGTCACTTTAAAATTTTGGAATTTGGTTATCAAGGACTGCGCCCGTTCAAAGTACAAGGCTATCGGCTCATCTTTTGCGTCATACAGGCCGTTGATTTGCCCTGCGACCAAAAGAGAATCGACATGTGCTTCCAAATTCCTAGCGCCATTTTAATGGCTAACCGAAGGCCGGCCAGAAACGCTTCATATTCGGCTTCAATGTTCGTGCTTTTGAAGTCCAATCTGATGGCGTAGGTGAGCTCCAGGTTATCAGGGCTTATTAGACGGAGACCAGCCCATGCACCATCATCCTTGGATGCGGCATCAGTGTGAAGGATCCATGCGCGGTCGTTTGTGACAGGCGCTGGATTCTGGACAGCTTCACATTCTTGCACTTTGTTTCTCGGCACTTCCGTGACAAAATCGGCTAATATCTAGCCTTTAATAGCTGGGTGTGGTTTGTACACAATATGTGTCCACCTAATTCAATTGCCCATTTTGCTAAGCGGCCAGATATGTCAGGTTTGGATAAAACCTGGCCCAGGTGATAGTTCGTGAGAACTGTGATCACGTGGCCTGAAAAATACCTACGTAACTGACGGGTTGTGTGAACCAAAGCTAAAGCAAGTTTCTCCATCATTGGGTATCTTATCTCCGGGTCAGTTAATATCTTGCTGACATAGTAAATTGAAGCTTGGACTTCTGCACGCTCGACCAACAAGACTGCGCCTATAGCGATATCCGATGCGGAAATGTAAAGGATCAACGGTTCATTCTTTTGTGGGGCCGTGAGTGTAGGCAATTGAATCAAGAGTTCCTTCATCTGTTGGAATGCTTTCTCCGCATTAGGAGTCCACTGAAACTTGTTTTGCTTCACACAATTTCTCAGCGTGCTGATGAATGGGAAGGAATTCATCGCGTGGTTTGTTAAGAATCTGTTCAGCGCAACAAGTCGCCCAGCTAACCGTTGCATCTCCTTGATGGTCGAGTGTGAAGGCATACGCTGAATTGCTTCCACCTTCTCAGGGTTGACTTTGAAACCATCGCGCTTGAAAATAAATCCCAAGAATATACCTTCTTCCATTCCAAATGATCACTTTCCGGGATCTAACTTCAGGTTGAACTTGCGCAAGGATGCGAAAGTTTTCTGAATGTTTGTCAGCATCCTTGTCACACCCCGACCCGCAGCGGAATAAAAGTCGGGGCATAATTGGGTTATCACCAAAGCTCATGATGTTTACTAAAATGTTTCATATTTATTAAATTCAAATTACAACTTAAATATCCAATTCAAAATTCATACAATTACAAGGAAATGAAAACTATGTAAATAATCCAAGCTTAAACTGGTTTATTCTTCTAGGCCTTCCTATGTGTTTCTTGCCTCAGCTGGATCACCTGTATCATGTGTAAAACGGGGGATATTTTTGGGTCAACAAAATTTGGCGAGTGAACCTTGATAAAACATTGTTATTAATTTCTTGTTTTATTTAATATGGAAATTTGTGCAATAATCATATGTGAGCAAACATATATAAGTAAACAAACACAAACCACTTTGAATGAGTATATGATATGAATGATGATGAATGTGAGATCAAGGCTCAATCAAACGGAGCCGATCTTATGAGGCACCTGATGCTCAACCCGTCTCCCACGGGGAACTGATGGGCCTAATGAAATGCGTGCACTGAAAATGATAAATCCAAACTACATATAATCCACACAACAATTGATACACATTTGATCACGGATATGATGGATGCACAAGTGTTTAAATATAGTAAAGAATTAAACGACACATGATAAACCCCAAAACATGATTAAAACGGGGAATTGGTAGAGATTCACTCACATTGGGTGCGTTCTGTGATGACGTTGGATGCGCACGAATTTTAGGATTTGATCGACGAGGGAAAAACTAACCTAAAATAATAACGAAATAATTCGGTAAATAAATGGATTTTATTTGAGATTAATACTTTTTAATTCATCCTCTTAATGGGATTTTTAGATTTATTTTTGTGAGTTTAAGGAAATTTTCTAACTTTAAAAATCTTATTTTTAAATGATTTTTCAATTAAATAAATAAATAAAAGAAATAAAAAAATGTTGACTTTTGCCCGTTGACCATTGACCGGTCGGACTGTGGTTTTATATGCGCTGAGTGAGGTTCGAACTCGGGACCTCTCGTACACGTGCACGCAGCTCTACCAACTGAGCTACGTGTCTAACCCGAAATATTCTCTGTTTTAATTTTATATATATACTAATTAACTTTAACCTTATTTATTTTTATTAAAAACAGTTTCATAAATTGCCAACCCGGTTTAGGTATCCAGAGTCGAACTCGCGCTCTTCAGTTTACGTGCACACAGCCCAACCAGTTGGGCTGTGTGTCTAACCTGTTTATATACTGAATTATATTATATTTATATACATGTTGAAAGATGATCTGAATAGGTTTTAAAAAGGATTGGTTTTATTTCTGAAAGTCGGTAACATGTGCGATTCGAACTCAGGACGTGCGTGTTATGTTGCACACAGTCCACCGCTGGACTGTGTGTCTAACCCGGATAAATATCCGGTTTTAATTAAACTAATACACATTTCTCAACTTCGCCTTCTTCGCTTAACAATACAGAACAGTGAAATCCGACTGTTCTGTTTAGTTGATCTTAACTTATACTTGATCGAAATGAAAAGAGAAATTAAATGACATGGTATACCAGAACGGCGAGTTTGCTTTAGGTTTTCCGGCAAGGTCTCGTCGGCTCCGATCCGCGGATTCGGCTGAGGGAAACTGTTTGACAGTTTTGATTACTGTGTTGAGTAATTAGGTTACTAATCGAGAGATAGCAAGAAAAGTTTAGATGATTGTACCGTCTGAAACCAATCGCGGTTTTCCGTTCAGCGATTCCGGCGAAATTAAATTTTCGGCGACGTGCTCTGGAAGGATTAAAGCTTCGAAAGAGAGTGCGATTCTGGGCGAAAAGGTTACCAGTGGTTTGGGTGGGTATTTATAAGGAGGAACAGGGTGTATTTGGTTCGAATTTGGGTCTTGATTCGTAGTCAAAGTTTTCCGGCGGTTATGACTGAAATTGAGGGTTAGACATCGGTTATAACCGATGTCGAAATTAGTTCACGCGTTTCAGTCAAAGGAAACGGTCATAATTCGCGATAATCTCGGCTTTTCCGGCGACTGCGAATTTGGGCGCTCGGATTACCGGTTTGACTTTCAGTTTTATTATAAATGTTATTTGTTTTAATGTTTATCACAAAAGCTGTGCGCGGTGGAGCGGTGTGTTGCGTGTTTGTCCTTGTGGGTGACCCGGGTTCGAAACCCGGCGTCTCCATTATTTTTTTTAATCCACGATTTTTTTGTTATTTAATAATTTTGGTTTAAAATTCATATATATATTATTTATGTATTGTTTAAAATTTATCCGAGCAATAAATACGCAACGAAATTTATAACTGAGTATTTGATTAATAAACGAAGCGGGTTTGGAAACCCGTTTTTCGACAAATGTTACAGTATCCCCTACTTTTAGAAATTTCGTCCCGAAATTTAAGTAGTAGTGGTAACAGGAAAAAGATGTGGGTATTTCTCGCGCATTGAGTCTTCACATTCCCAAGTAAACTCAGGTCCTCGTTTTGATTCCCAACGTACCCTGACAATTGGAATACGACTTCGTCTTAAACGCTTCTCTCCGAAGTCCATGATTTCTACTAGTCTTTCAATGAAGTGCATAGATTCATCGATCTGAATGTCTTCTAGAGGAATATGGAGGTTTTCATCGGCGAGGCACTTCTTCAAGTTTGATACGTGGAATGTGGGATGAATTCTGTTGAGCTCTTCTGGTAGGTCAAGCTTGTATGCTACAGGACCTACTCGTTCGAGTATCTTGAAAGGTCCTACGTAGCGTAGTGCTAGCTTGCCCTTCTAGCCAAAACGAACCACTCCCTTCCACGGTGATACTTTAAAAAGTACTTGATCCCCAATGTCAAACTCCAAGGGCTTTCGTCGTTTGTCTGCATAACTCTTTGGACGACTTTGAGCCGCTAGAAGATTGTTTCGAATTTGAATGACCTTGTCAGTTGTTTCTTGAATTAACTCTGGACCGGTGATTTGTGATTCCCCAATTTCGTGCCAACATACTGGAGATCGGCACTTACGACCATATAAAGCTTCGAAAGGAGCCATGCCGATACTTGAATGATAGCTATTGTTGTACGAAAATTCAACTAATGGTATATCAGCGTCCCAATTCCCTTTGAAGTCTATGACACATGCTCGAAGCATGTCTTCAAGAGTATGGATGGTGTGTTCAGATTGTCCATCAGTTTGAGGATGAAAAGCGGTACTGAGGTCTAATAGTGTACCCAAGGCGGTTTGTACGGCTCGCCATGTTCGTGAAGTGAAACGACCATCACGGTCTGAAATGATGCTTAAAGGTACACCATGACGGCTTACGATCTCGCTGATGAGATACGAGCTAACTTCTCGTTTTTTAAGTCCTCGCGAATCGGTATGAAGTGAGCTGATTTCGTAAGACGATCGATGATTACCCATATGGTGTCATACCCACTGGAGGTGCGAGGTAACCCGGTAATGAAGTCCATGGTTATGTTTTCCCACTTCCATACAGGTATTTCGGGTTGGACTAGAAGTCCTGAAGGTCTTTGATGTTCAGCTTTTACTTTGGAACAGGTAAGGCACTTGGAAACAAAAACAGCGATATCCTTTTTCATGCCAGGCCACCAGTAGGTGTATAGTAGGTCTTGATACATCTTGTCGGCTCCTAGGTGTACAGAGTATCGTGTTTTGTGCGCCTCATTCATGAGGAAATCACGAAGGTTATCGCGATCAGGAATCCATATGCGATTTAAATAGTATAGAATACCGTCAGATTTGGCTTCGATTTTGAGTTCTGCTCCACATGACAGCTCATCGCGTACATCATTTTCTGTTACAGAAACATGTTGAGCTGCTCGGATTCGATCTTTGATGTCGGTTATGATTTGCGAACATAGAAGACGAATGGAGTTCGCATAACCTTTTCGACTGAGCGCATCAGCCACCACGTTTGCCTTGCCAAGATGATACCGAATTTCACAGTCGTAGTCGTTAAGAAGTTCGAACCATCTTTGTTGCCTCATATTCAACTCCTTTTGGTTGAAGATATGTTGGAGACTATTGTGGTCAGTGTATATTTCACACTTGGTACCGTAGAGGTAATGTCTCCATATCTTGAGATCGAACACAACGGCTCCAAGTTCCAGGTTGTGGGTGGTGTAGTTCTTCTCATGAACCTTGAGTTACCTAGAAGCATAGGCTATCACTATTCCTCTTTGCATTAATACACAACCTAGCCCTTGCCCTGATGTGTCGCAATATACTACAAAGTCATCGCAACCTTCAGGGAGTGTGAGGATAGGTGCGTCACAAAGTTTTTGCTTTAGAGTGTGGAAGGCTTCTTCTTGTTTAGGTCCCCTATGAAGGGTTTTCCTTTATGAGTCAAGCCGTGAGTGGTACAGAAATACGGGAAAAATTGGCAATGAAGCGGCGATAGTAACCAGCCAAACCAAGAAATGACCTTACTTAGGTAGGGGTACGTGGCGCTTGCCATTCTTGCACTGCCTTGATTTTTGAAGGATCGACATGTATTCCCTTGTCATTGACGACATGTCCAAGGAATTGTACTTCTCTTAACCAGAATTCGCATTTTGAGAACTTAGCGTAGAGCTTTTCAGTCCTTAAAAGCGTAAGGATGAGTCGAAGTGTCGTTCATGATCGGATTTAGACTTGGAGTAGATAAGGATGTCGTCGATGAAGACTATGACAAAACGGTCGAGGTAGGGTTTGCATACCCTATTCATTAGATCCATGAAGACAGTGGGGGCGTTGGTTAAACCGAATGGCATGACCATGAATTCTAATGACCATAACGAGTCCGGAAGGCGGTCTTTGGGACGTCTTCTTCATGTACTCTGAGCTGATGATAACCAGAATGAAGGTCGATTTTTGAAAAGCAGGTGGCGCCTTGAAGTTGGTCTAGGAGGTCATCGATGCGAGGTAGTGGATAGCGATTTTTAACCGTTAGCATGTTGAGTTCTCTATAGTCGATACACATGCGAAACGTTCCATCTTTCTTCTTCACAAAAAGAACAGGTGCACCCCAAGGCGAGGAGCTAGGATGTATGAATCCTTTGTCAGTCAGCTCTTGCAGTTGACTGTCCAACTCTTGCATTTCGGATGGGGCTAACCTATAAGGAGATTTTGCGACTGGTGTAGCGCCAGGTACAAGATCGATGCGGAATTCGACTTCTCTCACAGGAGGGAGTCCTGAAATGTCGTCAGGAAAGACTTGTGGGAATTCTTTCACAACTGGGATATCTTCGAGTTTCCTTTCCTTGTTTACCTTTTTGACGACGTGAGTTGGGAATGCGACATAGTTCTTGCGGAGATATCTTCGGGCTTGAAGGCAGGACATTAGTTTGAGTCCTTTTGAAGGGGTTTCTCCAAAAATACGTAGGGTCTGACCGTCTGCAAGAGGAATGCGAATGAACTTTTCGCGGCATACTACTTCAGCGTGATGCTGGTTGAGCCAGTCCATACTGATTATAACATCGAAACTTCCCAACTTCATCAGAATGAGGTCAACTGGAAAATCGTGATCGTTTAGAGTGAGGGTACAATTTCGTATAATAGAATTTAATGAAACGGGCTTTCCGTCAGCAACTTCCACCGTTAGAGATTCCATGAGATTATCACAAGTTTGGTTGAGGATAGGTTCGAATTCTAAGGACACAAAACTCTTATCCGCGCCAGTATTGAATAACATGGATGCATAACTACCATTGATGAGAAACGTACCGTTAACCACGTTGTTGTCAGCCCTAGCTTGGTTGGCATTGATGTTGAAAGCTCTTCCTCTGGCAGGTGGAGGAGCTTGGTTATCTTGGTTTACTGGGTTCGCTTGAGCTTGGGCATGGATGATGTTCACCAAGCGTGGACATGTGTTCCTGAAGTGGTTTGGGTCTCCATAGTTGTAACAAGCTCGCATGGGTTGCATCATGGGGTAGTTGGGTTGGTAGTAGGATTGGGCTAGGTGTTGTGCAGATGGTAAGAGTAAGGGTTGTTGGGCTTGACCCACTATCTGATGGTGGGTTTGGGTTGGGGGTTGATTGCGGTTCATTCGTTGCAAAGTGCGACAAGTTTGAATGGTGTGACCCGCACGGCCACAGCTGGTGCAATGTTGGCAAAGAGTTTCGGGAGGGTGATGGTATTGACAACGGTTGCATTTTGGATGTGGGCCGGTGTATGGCTTTTTAAATGGTGCAACTGAGGGAGCAATTTGGGTGATTGGTGCAGCGGTGATAGGAGGGTTGGTTTGAGTGACAGCAAAATTCTTGCTGTTTCGTTTCCTCTTACCGGCAAACCTTGTGGAGGAGACTGAGTGGTTTGTAGTTGAGGTCTCTATGGTTGTTTTCTTCTTTTCATCCTTGAATTTGCCATTTCGGATGCGATTCTCAGTGAGTTCGGTAGCTAGTTCCATTGCGGCTTCAAGTGTTGCAGGCGAAGTGCTTAGAACCGAGTCTTGAATTTTCGAGGGAAGACCTCGAATGTAGTGTTCAACCAAACGGTACACGGGGGGTGAACAGATTAGGGATCATCTAGTTTAGCTCAAGAAATCTTTTGTTATAGGAAGTGTGATCTCCTTCCTTTTGTTTTAGCGCGTGGAATTCATCTTCCAACTTTTTGATTTCGCTTCTTGGACAGAAGCGTCTGGTCATGAGTTCCCTTAACTCTTCCCATGTTAAGGTCATGGCATCTTCAACTCCTCGTTTACCCTTTTCCGTGTTCCACCAGGTAAGGGCTACCACAAACAGTCTTCCAGTTGCATAGCGTACCTTGCGATCCTCGGGACAATCGCAATTGAGGAAACTGTTCTCCATTTCTTCAAACCAGTGAAGGAGAGCAGTAACACCTTCGGTCCCTTCATACTTTGGGGGATCGCAAGATTTGAAGTGTTTGTAGGAGCACTTTTTGGAGGAAGGGTTTGCGACGCTCTGGTCTTCTTGATTGGGAGGGTTGATGGGATTTGCGGTGAGAGCTTGTTGAACTTGAATTACGATGTCAGAAAGCACCGCGACGATTTGTTTACCAATTTGTGTGGCCAAGCGTTCATTGGATCTTCCTGACTTTCTACCTCCACGTAGTTGCCTAGCCGACATCTACAGGAACATACATAGGAAGATTGTGAGTTTAAGAAGTTTCTAGGTGTCATGGGTCGTTAAAAGAATAAAAATAACATAACTAACAATAATGCAACTACATCCATAGGATGTCTTGGGTTTGCTCATGTTTGGGCCTCCAATGTCCTCCATACCATCGCCTGTATAGTCATGTGGGCCCCCATGACTATTGGGCTTGGTAGGATTCACATTGGTGTTGGCGGATTAACACTCGCATCACCCGAATGAAAACCGTAAAATATGATTGCGATATGTATGGTAGGAGGGTGTCCAGGTGTAGACACAATGACAACTCAAAGTGGGGTTAGCTCACACGTCGTTTGGTATAGCATGCTTTGGCCTAATAGGTCCTTCGTACTCTCATCGTTAGTCCCCAGGTAGGCAAACTGGTCCTTTATTTTGGATTTATACGAATGCCAAGCCTAGACAGGACGTTCCGACTACCGGTACTCGTACCCTTCCAGTTACTACATGCCCGTCATGAGAACTCACTTTGATGTGATTTGAAAACACAAAAATCATGGGAGTTGTGAGGTGTGTGCTCTCATGGATATGATATGTTATGAGGATATGATTTATGATGAGCATTGTATAATAACATGTATTGTGAGCATGCTTTCATAACATTAAGTGTAAAAATAAACATAAAGCATATAAACATCATGAATTTCGTATGTAACGCATAAACAATTTAAAATTTTAATCAACTATAGTATAGGCTCTAAGGGTCTAATAACCTATCCTATATCCCTATAGTCATGGCTCTGATACCAATCTGTCACACCGACCCGCAGCGGAATAAAAGTCGGGGCATAATTGGGTTATCACCAAAGCTCATGATGTTTACTAAAATGTTTCATATTTATTAAATTCAAATTACAACTTAAATATCCAATTAAAAATTCATACAATTACAAGGAAATGAAAACTATGTAAATAATCCAAGCTTAAACTGGTTTACTCTTCTAGGCCTTCCTATGTGTTTCTTGCCTCAGCTGGATCACCTGTATCATGTGTAAAACGGGGGATATTTTTGGGTCAACAAAAGTTGGCGAGTGAACCTTGATAAAACATTGTTATTAATTTCTTGTTTTATTTAATATGGAAATTTGTGCAATAATCACATGTGAGCAAACATATATAAGTAAACAAACACAAACCACTTTGAATGAGTATATGATATGAATGATGATGAATGTGAGATCAAGGCTCAATCAAACGGAGCCGATCTTATGAGGCACCTGATGCTCAACTCGTCTCCCACGGGGAACTGATGGGCCTAATGAAATGCGTGCACTGAAAATGATAAATCCAAACTACATATAATCCACACAACAATTGATACACATTTGATCACGGATATGATGGATGCACAAGTGTTTAAATATAGTAAAGAATTAAACGACACATGATACACCCCAAAACATGATTAAAACGGGGAATTGGTAGAGATTCACTCACATTGGGTGCGTTCTGTGATGACGTTGGATGCGCACGAATTTTAGGATTTGATCGACGAGGGAAAAACTAACCTAAAATAATAACGAAATAATTCGGTAAATAAATGGATTTTATTTGAGATTAATACTTTTTAATTCATCCTCTTAATGGGATTTTTAGATTTATTTTTGTGAGTTTAAGGAAATTTTCTAACTTTAAAAATCTTATTTTTAAATGATTTTTCAATTAAATAAATAAATAAAAGAAATAAAAAAATGTTGACTTTTGCCCGTTGACCATTGACCGGTCGGACTGTGGTTTTATATGCGCTGAGTGAGGTTCGAACTCGGGACCTCTCGTACACGTGCACGCAGCTCTACCAACTGAGCTACGTGTCTAACCCGAAATATTCTCTGTTTTAATTTTATATATATACTAATTAACTTTAACCTTATTTATTTTTATTAAAAACAGTTTCATAAATTGCCAACCCGGTTTAGGTATCCAGAGTCGAACTCGCGCTCTTCAGTTTACGTGCACACAGCCCAACCAGTTGGGCTGTGTGTCTAACCTGTTTATATACTGAATTATATTATATTTATATACATGTTGAAAGATGATCTGAATAGGTTTTAAAAAGGATTGGTTTTATTTCTGAAAGTCGGTAACATGTGCGATTCGAACCCAGGACGTGCGTGTTATGTTGCACACAGTCCACCGCTGGACTGTGTGTCTAACCCGGTTAAATATCCGGTTTTAATTAAACTAATACACATTTCTCAACTTCGTCTTCTTCGCTTAACAATACAGAACAGTGAAATTCGACTGTTCTGTTTAGTTGATCTTAACTTATACTTGATCGAAATGAAAAGAGAAATTAAATGACATGGTATACCAGAACGGCGAGTTTGCTTCAGGTTTTCCGGCAAGGTCTCGTCGGCTCTGATCCGCGGATTCCGGCTGAGGGAAACTGTTTGACAATTTTGATTACTGTGTTGAGTAATTAGGTTACTAATCGAGAGATAGCAAGAAAATTTTAGATGATTGTACCGTCTGAAGACAATCGCGGTTTTCCGTTCAGCGTTTCCGACGAAATTGAAATTTTCGGCGACGTGCTCTGGAAGGATTAAAGCTTCGAAAGAGAGTGCGATTCTGGGAGAAAAGGTTACCAGAGGTTTAGGTGGGTATTTATAAGGAGGAACAGGGTGTATTTGGTTCGAATTTGGGTCTTGATTCGTAGTCAAAGTTTTCCGGCTGTTATGACCGAAATTGAGGGTTAGACATCGGTTATAACCGATGTCGAAATTAGTTCACGCGTTTCAGTTAAAGGAAACGGTCATAATTCGCGATAATCTCGGCTTTTCCGGCGACTGCGAATTTGGGCGCGCTGATTACCGGTTTGACTTTCAGTTTTATTATAAATGTTATTTGTTTTAATGTTTATCACAAAAGTTGTGCGCGGTGGAGCGGTGTGTTGCGTGTTTGTCCTTGTGGGTGACCCGGGTTCGAAACCCGGCGTCTCCATTATTTTTTTTAATCCACGATTTTTTTGTTATTTAATAATTTTGGTTTAAAATTCATATATATATTATTTATGTATTGTTTAAAATTTATCCGAGCAATAAATGCGCAACGCAATTTATAACTGAATATTTGATTAATAAATGAAGCGGGTTTGGAAACCCGTTTTTCGACGAATGTTACAATCCTTTCCTCATCCGGACTCATGATGACCAAGTCATTGATGTACACTTCCACGGTTTCGCCTATGTCGTCTCCAAAAGACCCCTTGTCTGTGCGGAAGTCTGTTTTGTCTTCATCCTCTTTCTTCATCTGAATCTGGTAGTAGCCTTTATAGCAATCAAGAAAACATTTCCACCGGAAAGAAGTGAGGGAGTCCACCTTTTATCGATTTCCGGAAAAGAGTAGCAGTCTTTCGGACATGCTTTGTTCAAGTCTTTGAAATCGATGCACATGCGCCAACCGCCATAGTGCTTCTGGACCATAACCGGATTGGCCACCCATGTTTGGTAGCGCACTTCTCTGAGAATGCCGGCTTTGAGGAGCTTTGATACTTGCTCGTTCATTGCGTGAGTTTTTTCTGCTCCAAAACTTCGCTTTTTCTAAACGACTGGCTCGACTGAGAGAAATGTGTGTAGCGCATGCTCTGCAATCTCTCTTTGTACCCCCGTCATATCTGCTGGTGACCACGCAAAAATGTCATATTGGGAACAAGAGTTGTTTAAGCCGTGCCTTGACTGCAGGGGTCATAGCGAGACCTAATAACATTGTTTGTTATGGGTACTTGTTGCGGAGTACCCATTTTTCTAGTTCACCGTTTGAGGATGACTTCGCTATCTTCATGATGTCTGTCGTGAAGAACATGCAAAAACTAACTAAACTATATAGATAGGATAAGTCGGGTATCGAACCAAGGGAGTATTGTGGAAAGTGTTGTACTAGTAGGTATTGATTAACTAATACTAAGAAATGAAACTTAAATCCAAGTTTGTTGATTAGTTAATTTAACACACTAAATTGAAGTTGTCATCAACAGGAAGAACAATGGTTCCCCCAAAATTCAGATTGATAAGTAGATTACAATTATATGTTTCTTCTAATACTTGTAGAAATGAGTATTAATCTAATTAACCAATTGTGATGCTCATCGACTAAGTACTCCGATTAATACATAATGGAAGGTTATCATGCAAGCATCAATCACAATTACTAACCCTAATCCCTTGTCAAATATATCCCAATTTCTAGAACTCTCGGGAATTGAATGATTAAAAATTAAGGTTCAATAAACTGCAACCCATTACAATCAGTTAATCAAATCAAAGGTGAAAAGCATTGAATGCTTAGATCACCGAATCCAAATAGTTGTCAAAAACATATAAAAGTACCTAACATACATCAATCCTCCATTCGGAGGAAACCATGAAAAGACTAGCGGCTCATTGTATGCACACAACCATCAAACACTTGAGAGATCGTTGGATCCATGATCGTGATGTTGATTTGGAGTGGAACAATGATGTTTGAGGGTGAAAAGCTTCAAACTTTGGAGCCCTAGAAGTCTTGTGTTCGTCCGTAATCAGTGATAAGTGAAAACCTCATAATAAACCCTAAATATGTATGCATAATTGCACATGCGAGTTTTTTCATAACCTGACCGTAAGCTACGGTCCACAACCGTAGCCTACGGTTGAATAGTTCTGGCAATGAAGTAAAGTGATCGTAAGCTACGGTCACAAACCGTAACCTACGGTTGAATTCCTCTGGTTAATCGCTTCTTTGACAAAACACACCATAACCTACGGTCAAGCTACCGTAACCTACGGCGTGGTCTTCACTTCCTTCCACTTATGTATACAACTTTCAGTTAATTACCAATAAGCCCCTTGACTTCTATTCTCCCCTATTCTCTTGTGTTTTCAAGTTAGTTCTTGACCAGAATAAGTCGCAGTTGATATCTTTACTTGCAACTGCCTCAGGTATTCCGCACATCCCAAACCCTTCTTAAAGCACCAGAATTAATCATTAACTGCAAAACAACCATTCTCATAGTATCTCATTCAACGCATATAACCACTCAAACTAACTAAAAACACATAAGATATGACATTACGCTGGGTTTTACTCTCTCCATTACATTCCCACACTTACATTTGATTGTCCTCAAGCAAGCCAACTCGAAACTACTCACCATAATAACAATACAACAAATCCCTTAACCGATTCATCAAATTAAGTTCCCAAGTCGTACCCATCCTATAGACTAACACAATCAAGATTGACAGCCTGACAATAGTTAATACATTTCAAGACTCAAGACTTGTCTATATAAAACTAACATGCTTATAATTCAAAACACATGCTACATGCCTCTCACAATACTCTCCTCTCGGCTTAAATAGCTGAACTAGCATGTGATGTGCTAGTGTATATACACTCATAACCAATATGAACTCCTGCAATTATAAACTTGTATAACAATCACACTTCCACTGCACATATAACATGGCACATATCAAAAGGACTTTTGGGTTTAGGCTTTAGGCTAAGGGTAGGGAAATTTATGGTTTTTCTTCTGTTTCCTCCTTTCCATTAGTGGCTAACAACAAGCAACCAATCTGTGACAACTTATTTGCATATACACAACTCACGCATTCGGGTTGGTTTCCACCCACGACACTCTAAACAATGTTCGTCCACTTTTTCTTTTTCTCTCTTTTTTCCGTTTTTTAAGGCTTGTATCACCACGGCTCACAATTGGTGGACAAACGAATGGTGTGTAGGTTCAACTGGGCCACTAAGGATGGTCATCAGATACACACATAAACCACGCTATTGTGTACATAAATCATAATCCCTTTATCTTTATATGCACATGTCAAATCCACGGTCTCAGCATGTATCAAATTACACAAGTTCTAACACAGAATAACATATGGTCTGCTCTCAACAAATGAATTCATATTGATGTTCTATCACTTCTACAGGCTCAAAAATCTTACCAAGAAGAAGGTAAACGGTTACCGACATATAGCATATGCAATCTAAAGCATGTTACCCTTACATAAACATCTCTTTCCGACTCTTTTATAAGAATAGTTGCCAGGCCTACTCTCATGAAACTTAAAGGGACAACCATGACAAGGAACTATGTTAATTACTACCGGCGAGAGACCCATTAGTGATTGAAATCGTAGGTTTTCATAACTAATTGGTATACTTAAGGCGATGAAAATTTTTTCAAAAGTTTAAAAAACTCCCAATTTTCATTTTCCTATCAATTCCCATCATTTTCAATCTCTTCAAACGTTTACCCACCAGTTTCTTCTCGGGTTACCATATCTCCCACATTGGGATACATTGTTCCCAATGTATGGTGCACTTAAAATTACCCCGAGAAGACCAACCGACATCCCAAGAGCGACTAACCCTTATCAAACAAATGCAACCATTCCATAACACATAAAATTAAACACCCCAAATAACATGAAATAAAATTGTCTTAAACAATAAATAATAAATAAGATCAAGCACATGGACCTGATCTATGCAGAGGATCAGTGAGTACTCAATGATATGATGGACCCGGTGGGTGTCCAAAAAATCCCCCCAAATGTTCATAAAATGCACTCATGTCAAAAATGTCGGCCAAGCCTCCTTTTGGTCGATCTTGCTGCTGCTGTTGTGAAGATTGTGGCTGCTGCGGATGAGATGGGTATTCATACGGCAGAGGTAGATATGGATACGAGCTTTAAAAGTGCGTTCCGTGTATTCCCGTGGTAACCACATGGACCCATGAACTTGAGGCGTCGGATGTCAAGGCATACCTCGCTGATATGGGGCTCTTGGCTATAATCCACATAAGGTGGATTTTCAACGTACGGGACCCCTTGATAATAATCCATATGGCGCGGGTCTGATTCTCATCGTAAGCCCTCATATTCAGCTCCATCCGCGACTCGATATGGCGCATCCTCTTGGTTCGTGCCATATACTCCATCAGCTCCCTGTGCTGACGCTCTCTCTCTACATCCTGTCTAGATCCTTGATCATAAATACTGCTGTGACATCCCATTACCCTAGTCTGATGCTCACCTATCAACAAATACCTGTGTTTCATCATCAAAGACCCCCCAAGAATGAGTCAATTGCCTCTGTTCTTTTGGTTGTCTGCTCGACCCCTCACCTATGTCTAACACCAGCCTCTCACTTCCGCCATATTAATTCCTTGTCACTGGAATAAAGATCATCCATCTCCCCTTGCCAAGGGGCTGTTTTCCCCCACTGCAACACCTACAATTTCGCCCAATCTCCATATTGAATTTTGTGCCACAGCTTCTTCTTCTTATATGAGATACAGTCACTTTTACACATATCCGCAATGCAGAAAATGGCGTGCGGTTTGGAAAGTAGATATTCTGATGGCAACAATGCTCTTTGTCTTGCCAGCAGCGTACTGATAAGTTTGGCATGAGGGATTAACTTTTTTATTTCGCATTCCTGCTTTGCCAGACGTGCAACATTACCAACTGCCGGGATGAGAGATGGGGTTGACCAATCATGATGGCATAAAGAACTGGCAGCTCCCATTTCCTTATTGCCATTCTACCTCCCATTCTCGGAGCAACATTTGACATTACGAAACTCAACAGCACTCTCACAAGCGGCTTCAGATTTTCCCGCTTCATGTCGACCCCCTTGTTCAACAGAAATAACTCTGTATACATCACACTCTCTCTGACCAAGTTTTTCTGCTCAGTGAAATAGTCATTCTCGTCCACTAGATGGTAGAAATCATCCGCTTTAGAATCAAACCTTGCCACTTGCCTCAATGTAGCTAAAGACATGGTGGCCCGCTTCCCGTTGACTACTCCAGTAAGCGTGACACTCCTTGGTGGATGATTTCCATCATCCTTCTCCAGTGTGCTCAACCAGGCCATAATACTCTTAATATACACATCTACTTTATCATTACCCTTGAAATCTGCAATCGCCTCCCACCCAAGCGATACCAACTTTTCATAGAGCCCCAATGCCCTAAGATCCGGTTTGTAGATCACCTTCTCAAAACAGGTATTGTCCTTAATAGAGTGATCATCCCCTATTTTGGCATAGAATAGGTCCGCTTGGTACTCCTTCCGTTGCTTATTGAGGGGGCCTTTGTCCAGGTTGGTCTATATGGCACATCACCATGACAATACTGGAGTTCTTGCTCTTCTTCCATTTCTTCCTCTCTAATTTCTATACTTGTCCCCCGTCTTCTTTTTGACTTCGTAGGCGCAGCTGCAGATGGCTCGACAGCCTTTTTGTTCCCCTCTCTCTCCCGCACCATCTACACACATATACCAAATAACAAACAACAAAGATCAATTAGTTTACTTCAATTCATACAAATAACCAAGCACAAGTGTGTAATCCCGTTAACCTCCCCACACTTGTTCTCTGTTATGACTAACTTGATAGTGTGGGCGTTTATTTACTGATAAATATACTTGCGAAAAATTCTTACACAATCAAGATTCTTGACAGTCAATACTTTGTAAACAAACTCCCTACCATACCCAGTAGTCATAACTTTCATCTAGGTTTCCATGCATTCCCCAACCCTCTTGTAGTTTGACAATCAAGGTAACATTACTCGTTCATAACTAAATATCTACCTACTCAATTATCAAATAACTAATCAAGTAAATATCAAACATAATTACGCAACCATAGCTTAACTCCGGATAATAAGAGCAAAATTGAGGTTAAAGATCATACCTTTATCGTTTAGGATGCTTAGACAAGGCTCAGTTTGCTTGAATTAAAGTTTGAATGAAAAACCCCAAATTTGAACTTTAGGGTTCTTTGTTGACAGCCCGATTCACAATAATCTAGTGGTTTTCGGAAGAAATGAAGATGGGGATTATGTTCCTCTCAAAATTCTACGCAAGATAGGCTCTTGAATCAGACGATTTGGTGGAGATATGAGCAAATGGGAGATGGGGAAGGTTATAGAGGTTTTGGGTGTATTGAGGAAGAAGATGATGATGATAAGGATTTTGTGGTTGAAAGAGGTGATGTAATATAGGGTGATGCACCATGGATCTAATTCGTTTACCCATTTGATTAGTTGAATTATTCGGTTAACACTTACTAGACCCGACCCAATAAAACATAACTGAACCCGACCGTAAGCTACAGTCAGGACCGTAGCTTATGATCCCTTATATCTGATTGAGTGCAATTGAACCGTAGCCTACGGTCTTAACCGTAGGTTACGGTGGGGGTTTTCTGCCTTCTCTTCCTCTCTTGACCGTAGCCTATGGTCCACCGACCGTAGGTTACAGTCCTTGTTATAAAAATTTTTCAAGAACAAATAGCTTGAACACTTGTTTAGGTTTAGGTGAGCACTATGAAATATTATTCGTTTGTTCGTTTACTCACCTGCGCCACCCCCTATGAAAGGTCGTGTCGAGCGCGACAAAAAATTACTCAATTACATACATGCACAGTGCCCACGTTCCCACACTTGCACAATGCACTAGGGGTGTTGACAAAAGACCTATTCAAACCGTTCCGACAAAAGACACGATAACATGAAAACACAAATCACAACAAAGGAAATATGTGCCACATTCCGGGTTGCCTCCCGGTAGCGCTAAGTTTAGTCTTCAGTCGGACATCGCACAACCCCTAAGAGGTTGTGTATTCCTGTGAACTTGAAAGAAAGTTCACCTCATCCATAGATTTCACATTCAGATCATCAGCATCCAAGTACAGTTTCAAGTGGTGTCCATTCACAACTTGCCTCCGTTGATCCTTTGGGTCTTCAATTTCCACATCTCCAAACTTTCCCATGCGTACAACCACAAATGGACCCGTCCATTTGCTTTTCAATTTACCTGGAAATAATTTCAGACGAGAATTAAATAACCATACCCGTTGACCTACCGCAAAGACTTGACGCCGCAACTTCGCGTCATGCACCGCCTTCATCTTATCCTTGTAGGCAGTTGTAGTGTCATACGCCTCGTTGCGCAACTCCTCAAGCTCACTCAACTTCAACAACCTGTTGGCACCTGCATCAGAATAGTCAGTGTTGACCTGCTTAACAGCCCATAACGCGCGATGAGTGATTTCCATGGGTAAATGACAGCCTTTCCCGTACACCAATCGATAACATGTAGTACCAATAGGAGTTTTATAGGCGGTGTGGTAAGCCCAAAGGCGTCATCCAGTTTAGTCGACCAATCCTTACGGTCAATTCGCATCGTCTTTTGTAAAATTTCCTTGATTTTGCCCGTTTGACACCTCCACCTGTCCACTCATTTGTGGATGATATGGTGTAGCAATGCGATGATCTATGCCATACCGCTTAAGAAGTCTGCCCACATTGAAGTTTTTTAAAGTGAGATCCCCCATCACTGATGATTACACGTGGAATCCCAAAACGTGAAAAATGTGTGCTTGAACAAACTTACAAACCACGGTATGATCATTAGTCTTGGTGTCGATTACTTCAGCCCATTTTGAAACATAATCCACCACCACCAAGATGTATAAGGGACCATTCGAATTGGGGAGGGTCCCATGAAATCAATTCCCCATACATCAAAAATGTCTACAACCAAAATTGGCTGCATTGGCATTTCATTCCGTTTCGAAATCCCGCCTATCTTTTGACAATTAGTGCAATTTTTAGCAAAAGCAAACGCGTCTTTAAATAACGTCGGACAGTAAAGGCCACATTCAAGGACTTTATGACCCGTCTTTTGACCGCTAAAATGGCCACCACATGCCGATGAATGGGCGTGTTGTAACACTTCCAAAAATTCTGTCTCTGGAATACATCTTCGGATGATCTGATCAGCACCTATCCGGAACAAATCCGGTTCATCCCAAATGTAATTCTTCACCTGTGCCAAAAATTGCTGCTTCCTCCGTTTATTCCACACTTCCGGCACTGTACCTGAAACAAGAAAATTAGCAAAATTAGCATACCATAGTTCAGAATTAACAGACATAATGAATTCATCCGAAAACTGCTCGTGAATCTCAGGTGTGACATTCTCAACCCTCGAAGGTAGTCGTGACAGATGATCAGCAACCACATTCCCACACCCCTTTTATCTCGAATCTCAAGATCAAATTCCTGCAGTAAAAGGATCTACCGAATCAATCTTGGTTTAGCATCCTTCTTTTCTCTCAAATATCTAACTGCACTGTGATCAGAGTAAACGATTACTTTACTGCCCAAGATGTATGACCGGAATTTGTCTAATGCATAGACAACTGCGAGCAACTCTTTCTCCATTGTACTGTAATTAAGTTGAGCATCGAAGAGAGTTTTGCTTGCATAGTAGATAACAACCGGTTTCTTATCTACTCATTGCCCTAATACAGTCCCGATAGCAAAATCACAGGCATACACATTATTTCAGAAGGTTTTATCCAATCTGGTGATTGCAAGATCGGGGCTTGTACCAATTGTTTCTTTAACACATTAAAATCTTGAACACAGTCATCGTTAAATTCAAAAGGAACATCTTTTAAAAGTAAGTTACACAATGGCTTGGTGATGACACTAAAACCTTTTATGAACCTATGGTAAAACCCGGGTGTCCTAAACAGGAACGAACGCCTTTAACATTTGTAGGGGTGGTAATGTAGAAATCACTTTGATTTTAGCCCTATCAACTTCAATCCCTTTGCTAGACACTACATGTCCTAAAACAATGCCTTCTTGAACCATAAAATGGCTCTTTTCCCAACTAAGCACCAAATTTCTTTGGACACATCGTTCTAAAACCTTAGATAATTCTTTTAAACATGCATCAAATGACGAACCAAACACTGAAAAGTCATCCATGAAAATTTCTAAGGCATCCCCGACCATATCTGAGAATATACTCATCATGCACCTTTGGAAGGTGACCGGGGCATTACACAGCCCAAACGGCATTCGCCTGAATGCGAAAGTACTGTACCGGCATGTGAATGTAGTCTTTTCTTAGTGATCGGGGTTTGTACCATACGGGGTTTGTACCGTACACATTAAAAGTACCATACGGGTTCGATCCCCGGAAACGGCGCCATTTTGATGTCTATCGTGAAGAACATGCAAAAACCAACTAAACTATATAGATAGGATAAGTCGGGTATCGAACCAAGAGAGTATTGTGGAAAGTGTTTTACTGGGAGGTACTGATTAACTAATACTAGGAAATGAAACTTAAATCGAAGTTTGTTGATTAATTAATTTAACACACTAAATTGAAGTTGTTATCAATAGGAAGAAGATTGGTTCCCCAGAAATTCAGATTGATAAGTAGATTACAATTATATGTTTCTTCCAATACTTGTAGAAATGAGTATTAATCTAATTAACCAATTGTGATTTTCACCGACTAAGTACTCCGATTAATACATAATGGAAGGTTATCATGCAAGCATCAATCATAATTACTAACCCTAATCCCTTGTCAAATATATCCCAATTTCTAGAACTCTCAGGAATTGAATGATTAAAAATGAAGGTTCAATAAAATGCAATCCATTACAATCAGTTAATCAAATCTAAGGTGAAAAGCATCGAATGCTTAGATCACCGACTCCAAATAGTTGTCAAAAACATATAAAAGTACGTAACTTACATCAAGCTCCATTCGGAGGAAACCATAAAAAGACTAGCCACTCATTGTATGCACACAACCATCAAACACTTGAGAGATCGCTGAATCCATGATCGTGATGTTGATTTTAACATCCGTCGAAAAACGGGTTTCCAAAACCCGCTTCGTTTATTAATCAAATATCCAGTTATAATTTTTCGTTGCGTATTTATTGCTCAAATTAATTTTAAACGATACATAATTAATAAATATATTAGAATTTAAAAACCATAATTTATAAATAATATCAAATAGTGAGAAAAAAATAAAATGGGGACGCCGGGTTTCGAACCCGGGTCACCCACAAACTCAAACACACAACACACCGCTCCGCCACACGCCTTCTTGTGAAAATACTGAAACAAATAATACTTAAAATAAAACCCGAATTCAAAACCGGAGATCACCGCGCTCAGAACTCGCAATCACCGGAAAATCCGGCAATCCGTGACTTTGGCCATTTTCCTTTTGACTAAACATGTTAACCGACCTCGACATCGGTTATAACCGATGTCTAAACCCTCAATTTCAGTCGTAACCGCCGGAAAAACTTTGACCGCGAATCAAGACCAAAATTCGGACCCAATACATCCTGTTCTTCCCTATAAATACCCACCCAAACCTCTGGTAACCTTTTCGCTCAAAATCGTACAATCTCTCAAAGCTTTAGCACGTCGTCGGAAATTTCAATTTCGCCGGAATCACTGAACGGAAAACCGCGTTTTTCTTCAGACGGTACAATCCTCTAAATTTCTCTTGCTATCTTTTGATTTATAATCTAATTGCTCAATTCAGTAATCAAAACTGTTAAACAGTTTCCCTCAGCCGGAATCCGCAGATCGGAGAAGACGAGTCTTTGCCGGAAAACCTGAATCAAACTCGCCGTTCTAGTATACCATGTCATCTCATTTCTATTTTCAAATTCAATCAAATATAAGTTAAGATCGATTAAACAGAATAGTCGGAATTCGCTGTTCTGAAATGTTAAGCGAAGAAGACGAAGTTGAACATGTGTATAAGTTTAATTAAAACTGAATATTTAACCGGGTTAGACACACAGTCCAGCGGTGGACTGTGTGCAACATAACACGCACGTCACGAGTTCGAATCGCATATGTTACCGATTTTCAAAATTAAACCAATCCTTTTTAAAAACCTATTCAGATCATCCATCAACATGTATACAAATATAATATAATTCTGTAGTTAAACAAGGTTAGACACACAGCCCAACTGGTTGGGCTGTGCGCACTCGAACCGAACGTCCCGAGTTCGACTCCGGGTCACTGAAGTCAGTTCGGCCATATTAAATCCTTTTTGAAATAAACTAAATAAAATAACAGTTAATTAGTATATATATATATAATTAAAACAGAGAATATTTCGGGTTACACACGTAGCTTAGTTGGTAGAGCTGCGTGCACGTATACGAGAGGTCCCGAGTTCGAGCCTCAGCGCATACAAACACAACAGTCCGACCGGTCAACGGTCAACAGGGTCAAAAAGTCAATATTTTTTTATTTCTTTTTTTAATTTATTTAATCAGAAAATTATTTAAAAATACTTAAAAATAATATTTTTAAAGTTAGAAAATGTCCTTAAACTCACAAAAATAAATCTAAAAATCCTATTAAGATTAAGAATTAAAAAGTATTAATCTCAATAAAATCCATTTATTTACCAAACCATTTCGTTATTATTTTAGGTTAGTTTTTCCTCGTCGATCAAATCCTAAAATTTGTGCGCATCCAACGTCATCAAAGAACGCACCCAATGTGAGTGAATCTCTATCAATTCCCCGTTTTAATCATGTTTTGGGGTGTATCATGTGTCGTTTAATTCCTTATTATATTTAAACACTTGTGCATCCATCATATCCGTGATTAAATGTGTATCAATTGTTGTGTGGATTATATGTAGTTTGGTTTTATCATTTTCAGTGCACGCATATCATTAGGCCCATCAGTTCCCCGTGGGAGATGGGTTGAGCATCAGGTGCCTCATACGATCGGCTCCGTTTGATTGAGCCTTGATCTCACAATCATCATCATTCATATCATATACTCATTCAATGTGGTTTGTGTTTGTTATTTATATATGTTTGCTCACATGTGATTTTTGCACAAATTTTCAATATTAAATAAAACAAGAAATTAATAACAATGTTTTATCAAGGTTCACTCGCCAACTTTTGTTGACCCAAAATATCCCCCGTTTTACACATGATACAAGTGATCCAGTTGAGGCAAGAAACACATAGGAAGGCCTAGAAGAATAAATCAGTTTAAGCTTTGGATTGTTTACATAGTTTCATTTCCTTGTAATTGTATGGATTTTGATTTGGATATTTAAGTTTTAATTTGAATTTAATAAATATGAAACATTTTAGTAAACATCATGAGCTTTGGTGATAACCCAATTATGCCCCGACTCTTATTCCACTGCGGGTCGGGGTGTGACATTGATTTGGAGTGGAACAATGATGTTTGAGGGTGAAAAGCTTCAAACTTTGAAGCCTTAGAAGTCTTGTGTTCGTCCGTGATCAGTGATAAGTGAAAAACCTCATAATAAACCCTAAATATGTATGCATAACTGCACATGCGAGTTTGTTTCATAACCTGACCATAAGCTACGGTCCACAACCGTAGCCTACGGTTGAATAGTTCTGGCAATGAAGTAAAGTGACCGTAAGCTATGGTCACAAACCATAACCTATGGTTGAATTCCTCTGGTTAATCCCTTCTTTGACAAAACACACCGTAACCTACGGTCAAGCTACCGTAACCTACGGCGTGGTCTTCACTTCCTTCCACTTATGTATACAACTTTCAGTTAATTACCAATAAGCCCCTCGACTTCTAATCTCCCCTATTCTCTTTTGTTTTCAAGTTAGTTCTTGACCCGAACAAGTTGCGGTTGGTATCTTTTACTTTGCAACTGCATCACGGGTATTCTGCATCAACTCTAACCTTCTTAAAGTACCCGAATTAATCAGTTAACCTGCAAAACAACCAGTTCTCTTAGTTATCTCATTCAACGCATATAACCATTCAAAACTAACTAAAAACACATAAGATATGATCATTAACGCTCGGGTTTTACCCTCTCCATCACGTCACCGGCGATTCTTCCTCTATTGACATGACCTCTTTCTTAGAATACATGATTGCCACCCTGGTTTCTGTTGTAAACCCGCATGCAGCATGGGGAGTGGATGTAATCATGTTCAAATTTCTTTGGGCGCGACATCCTAATAACATGTCATGGCGCGATGTTGCTGGCATTACCATGAAGTTAATAGGGACCGTGCATGAGTGTCGTCTGTCATAAAGAGTTATTGGAAAGGAGATATGCCCCAAGGGAAAACGGCTTCGTTATAGAAACCAGTCAATGGGAAATCAACCGACTCTAAGCGCGCTTTGTCCTCCGGGTCTAGCTGCTGGAAACATTGTTCATAGATGACGTCCATAGAACTTCCCAGGTCAATGAACATATAGTCGGTGCGATAATGGCCAAAGATGCAGTTATCACAACCGGTCGCTCCTCCTGGGGGCCGCTGGGAACTATGGGAAAGATGACTTGTTGTTCGCGCCAATGTGGCATACAACTCTTTTGATGGCAACGCTTGCATGCTGGACCACCCTGTATCATATGAACGAATGCTTGCTTCATTTTTTTGTTACTCGGCCTTCTTCGCCATGAGTAATTTGACGCACTTCCTTGGGCACGTTTTGAAGCAGATGGGTGCGCTTCCCACTCTTCAACGCCTTTTCTATTTCCGTGCGCAGACTGATGCAGATGTCGGTTGTGTGCCCGGTGTCTTTGTGATAATCGCAAAAATGGTTAGGGTCTTGACCTTTTATATTTCTCATCGGCGGTGGCTGCTTGAACTGATGATCCTCCGTGCTGAGCACTTCCGCCGGAGTCTTCGTCAATGGTGTCCACTGTCTGTCGCGATTATCTTGTTTTATTGCTCTTTGGGTAGCAATCTTGTTAATCGTTAGCGCGCGCATCAACTGGAGAGTAAGAAGGGTTCTGATTGGACTCTCTCCAATTCTTCTTGTTTTTCTTCCCAAAACTGTTGCTCATATCTTACGGGCGGTATTGAGGTAAAGGAGGTCGGTCGAAGTTCATGTTGCGCTCCGTTTGCGTGTAGACCTTGGCTGCCGCCATGAGTTTCTCCCAACTTTTTGGGAGGCCAACGGTTCATGACAAGACTTTTATCATCTCATCACATCAGACAACATATTTGAACTGTGCACGAATCAAGTCTTCGTGTACATCACTGATTTCCAAAACCTCCTTGTTGTAGCGTGTGATGAAATCGTCCAGACTTTCATCATCCCTCTGCCAAATATTCATGACGTCTGAAGAATCTCTGACGTATCGTCTTTGCTGGCTAAAGTGGGTCAGGAACTTATCCTTGAGATCGTTCCATGAGGTGAGCTTACCAGTTGGTAAGTTGTCAAACCATAGGCGCACGGCACCTGTAAGGGTTTGGATGAACGGATGACACCACATAGGCAGCGTCCAACCTCCGATAAGCTCTGCGCCAGTGAACAAATACATGTGGTCGTCTGGGTCTGTCAACCCATTAAACTTTCCCATATTGGAAGGTAATTTTGCGCGTTCAAGTGGGGCTAGTGCAATCTCCTTCACGAACTTAGAATATTCTGCTGCTTCAGCTGGCCTGTAGATCAAGTTGTAGTTGTACTTCCCCTCCGGATTGTACCCAGCTCGTGGCGTAGGCTTATATGCGGCGTGATCTTTAATCAACCGGTGGAACACACTAGCGCTGTCACCTTCGCCATACGTTCTAGTGACTTCTTCACGCTGGGTGTCCCGCCCCTCTAATGGGTGTGGCCCCAGGCGTGAATGAATCGACACGCTCGCCTGTGAGTGTTTGACTCATATCTTGGCAGCGACTGAGAATAATCAGTTTCTCTGGTATGGAGGTGTGATGGTACATTCTCTCCGGCTGGCGAATTGTAACTTAGTACTCGCGGTGTAAGCGAGGCATGCACGTGAGCTGTAGGCGGTTGCGCCGGCGCAGCAGATACGTGAGTTTGCACACAAAGTTGGGAATAAACGGCATTTAGAGTCGTTTGAGATTTGATGTACCATGCACGTGAGTGTAGGCGGTTGACGTGATTGGTACAAAAGGAGTTTCAACTTGGATTCCAGGGGTCACTGGGATATTCACATGACCTAAATCGTGGTGAAAACCAACGTCTTCGGAAAAGCCTTCTTCCACTTGTCCATCAGTCCGAGGAACATGAACTGGGTTCATGCCCTCAGCCCGAGGACCTCGTGGTACACTTGATGGACCGTCAGCCATGAAAATGAGATTTAGAAAAAACAAACAAGAGACAGGTGTCAGAACAGAAAGAGTCCCATGGATAGCGCCAATGAAGAAACACTGGACCAAACTATATCCGGAGATATCTAGGTTCTGGTACAAAGTCTCTGCATATAAAGGTTTCTCTCGTTTGCTCGTCGTATGGGCTTGCTTCAAGCTCACTACAAAACTGAAAACACCGTTAGTCTCGTCACGAGAGAAAAGGGGGAGGGATTTCTTCGTGACCACACTTCGATGTGAGAATAAGTATCTAGGTTTGCAAGTAATTAGTCAGTGAGCTCGAAACTATGTGTTTTACCTTGTGGTGTGATCCTTACTTTATAGCCAGAGAGATGTGTGCAGAAGATGGACTGATGGACCTTGGGCGTAGAACCGACAACCAGGAATATCCATTCTATCTCCTCTGCTACGACCGTTAATGGTCTCTGGCAGGGGGGGCGCTTGGCGCACGATGGATGGGGCCACGTGTCTTGGCAGTTGTCCATGTTGTCGGGTCTGTCATCAGCCGTTAATGGAGATCGTGTGACAGCCGCTAGCGTGAGTTGGTTGGTGCCACGTGTACGTCCTTGCGTACTTTTTGTCCTCTGCACGACTGCTCGTCATGCAACGTGGTCTGGCACAACCTGCGGAGCGGTTATTGGGTCACAGCTCTGCCGCTTTGTACTTTTGTACATGATCAATGCCTCTTTGTGCTTCTCCTGCGTGGGCTTATCATTGCTTTTTGGCCAGCGTGAACTTGTAGGGATCAAGTCCTTTTGTTCTCAAGACTAAGTATGAGTTACTCTCATCTTAGTGTTGGCTTTGTGCAAGGTGTTAGGGAGTCGCAGTTAGAAGCTTGTTTAATAAGCGCGGGTCAGGGACCGCGCTTTCAGGTTTAACTTGCCGTTGCGCAAGGTGCAAAAGGTTTGTTAGGCAACCTACTGTTTTCAAGGTTGGCATATCGTTGCGCATAGCGCGCAAGGTTATTCTAGTGACCTGTTATCATTATGAGGGTATGGTATCCTGCGCAAGCGAAGGGTTTTTGGGACCATACCCTCCACGTACTTATCTTTTTATCTACGTTTTGATGTAAGTTTTATTCAAAACGGAGTTGTGCGTATCTACATTTTGATGTAGGTTTCTTTTTTATTAACACTACTTTTATTATTGCGTCTACGTTTTCGTTATTTGACACGCACTAAGATGCGGTTTTAGCTTATTTTATAAAGTTACTAGGACGTCAATTTGTTTTAATTTTATTTCATATGGTTTGAATGGTTTGAAGGACGTTAAATTTTTGACAGTTAACAAGTCATAACACGGAGTGAATTATATACTAATTCTCTTGAAATTATGCAACTGTATATAATATCATTGCAAACTAATGTTTGTTTTTAGATATGATTAAACCTTAAAAAATCCTGGTCTCTCCACCAACCCTCCCAATAACGACACTTACATATCTTTTAATGGTTTCATAATCATAATCAATTAAGATGAAAAGAACAATCACAAAATAATTTCAAATTTAAATCTTTAAATGTCCGGGTCCACACCTTTAATATTTTACCCATTTCCAGACAAAATAATTTCGAACCTAAAAATAAATCTCGCAAAATTATTTAATGTATGAAGTTCCATTTTTTGACCGGTTCTCTCAAGAATATGTTAATTTGGAATTTTTTTTTTCTTTTTTAGAAGAATCAACGGTTTTATAGTTCTGACTGTGTACTCATAAATGAGTTGCTTGAGGAAATGAACAAAGGTTCCTGAATGACATATTGACATGTTCGCCACACGGATTCAACACTTAGTTTAGGTAAAAAGTTTGTGCAACGTGTTTGCTATTTGGTCACTACTTTGCATTTGATTATGAGTTCACATGTTCTTGATTATTTTAGTGCAAACTGATTCAGTGTAATTGATTATTTTAGTGCAATCGGATTGGCTAGCTTGTTGATCAAGGTGTATCATAATATACATTATACAAGTTAGGAGAGTGCGGAGTGCAGAGTACATAAGCTACGCCCCTTGCAATGGAGGTTCCAAGGGGGTGACGCACCCTTGGCCTAGGTCCAGGGGCAACGCCTGGCTAGGGTCGAGTTGCCTGATTGCAGTTATTGGATCCTAACCCTAAATTCGAAATACCTCCCTTTGGTCATGAGATATGGTTCATGAATTCATCACACACATATACTTATTTTTTTAAAATTTTGATTGAGTTTTATTCAATTGGAAATTCGAGTGAACCAACAAATTATTTCAATGTAAAATGATTACCACGATTCTCAGATTAATCCGGCTTTGTTTCAAGTCCCCAACACGTCACTATTCACTATGAATACACATTCATTCGACTTGTTCACTATTAAGACGAGTTTGGTCAACTTAATCACTACCAGGCCACTACTTTTTATTAATTATTGTATCTACATCTCAATGATTATCATCCAGATCATAGATAATCGTTGATTTGATTTACAATCATGTTCAATGTCTAGATAGGTAACTTATCAGAGGTTCATTTGTGAGAGTGATGAACGAATTGAAGTCATTAGAACAGTTGGCAAAAGATCAAATACAAATAGCCTTATCGTACAAAAAGTATGAAACGCATGAAAAGGTAAAAAAATGCAGTGACATTTTCGTAATATTTACTCGTAGAGCAATTATCAAAATTACCTTACAAATGATCTTACAGGGTAATTTTGATCTTGTAGGTTAATTTTGTAAAATGATCTTGTTGGGTATCATAATTACTCTACAAATGATCTTGTAGAGTAATTTTGATCTTGTAGGGTAATTTTGTAGAGCATGATAATTAGTCTACAAATGATCTTGTATAGTAATTTTAATCTTGTAGTGTAATTTTGTAGAGTATCATAATTACTTTACAAATGATCTTGTAGGGTAATTTTTGTTGGAAAACTAGAATGTGGTGAATGGAAATTAATAAAATTAAACTCTTCAAATGAGAAAACTCTTGAGTAGAGTTTTATTGATGACATTTGATTAGTTTTTATTAGAGTGTTAAGTATCTAATTAATTGAGACTTTTAACTCTCCCTCAAGTTTGTATTATAAGTAGGTTATGTGCCTTATTTGTGACCAGAAGAAATATACATAATGTATACATGAAAATACTTGAAAAAGATAGGTACTTGAAGATTAATATAGAGAGAAGTACTCTCTACTAAGGAAGGCTGGAATGCCAACAGGCGTCTATCCATCGCCTGCTTGTTCATTTCACAAGTTTAAATACTACAATTTTACCCGGTGTAACCTCGGGCTGTGAGCTATCTCTGACAGTACAGACTGCTCCGACTGTTGTACCTTGGGAGACAGACGCGTCATCTTTAGTAGAGGCGCGTAATCTGTTTAAAGGAAGCGTGTTGAAAATGTGCCTCAGTCACAACCGTCAACACTTGTTTGTTCATTTTGTAGGAAATTATTGTATAAGAAGATGTGGTTCAAGACCTCGTTGAAGCCCACACAAAGGATCATACAAGGAGACGCGATTCAAGAGTTCGTTGAAGACTACACAACGGACCATACAAGAAGACGCGGTCAAGGCTCTTGTTGAAGACTATGGCTTGAATCAATTTAGTTACATATGTTGTATAATATATATTATTTCGTTTAGATTTGTTCATGGTACGTATACTATAATTTCCCAAATATGTAAAGGGGATATCTTTACTATTTTTATTTATATGATTTTTTATTAAAATTGTGACCCATATCCTACAATTTTGATCATGTATGGTAATTTTGATGATGTAGGGTAATTTTGATTCTGTAGGGTAATTATGGGTAAAATAATTATGAAAATGTCACCGTGTTTTTTTTTTCTTTCTCATGCGTTCATAAGTTTTCTATGATAAGACTATTTGTAAAGAAACTTTAGCCTAGAACAATTACTATGTAAGTGTTTAGTCATGATGTGAGTAGTAATAAGCCCATCTTTGTAAACTATCGTCATGTTGATTGACGTGTGCATTTGTTTCCACCTAAATTCACTTGCATCTTAAATTGTGCCTGATTTTGGGTGTTAAATAGAGCTTTTGAAACCAATCTTTTGAGGTTTAATTTCTTATATGTGTGTAACATCAACTTCTCGTAGGCATGTTGGTTGGATTGGCCGGTTATGTTGACCATTGCGTATGATGGCCACACATTCTCTTGATTCATATGGTAAGTCAATAATGTTTGCACGGCCTTTCGCGAGGGTTTGACGGTACAACCATTTTAATACAACTCCTATAACACTAAAATAGGCATGCATTGAGTTGTTTGTAATTATGCGTGTGACAAGATGTACCCGCTATCAGTCTTTAACAATGTGATTGTACATTTTCGTTATACGATAGGTCAAGAGAAAATTGTTTCTACTAGAGATTATGCATGTGAAAAAGTATGAGTTGTGAATAAATATTACGTAGTAGAGATAATATAAGTTATTGCCCATGACATTTTAGTTGTAAATGAAACATTTCTTTTCACGTGAATTTTGATGGGCACATAGACTATTCTTTTAGTCAAATCTCACTCGCCTCAACCAAATAAAGAAGTAGAGATGTGTCATATCCTTTATTCAAATCTCACTCTCTACTAACTACAAAGGAGACTTTAAATGTAGTCACTCAAAGATTGGTGTGTGTTCTCTTTTATTTTTATTATTATTGTATAACAACGCTCTGATATACTCCTGTATCTATGCCATTGTTCACCTAGGACTTAAGTCCTCCCTTTTAGAATGTACGGAGTGAGTGTGGAAGTCGGTTCACACCGAGCACACCATCTCAGACATGGCATGGAGGGGGCGTGGTGGTGTGGGCAGGCTTTTTCACCTACGTGGAGGGATTTTGTTTGTTGATGTAGAGGATCTTGATTGGTGGGTTGGTTTTGATTGGTTGATATTTATTTTTTTATTTTTAATAACGCCACTTTCATGTTCTTTCCACTTCGTGTTTTCTTTTACCATGCCCCTCTGCTGACGTGGTTGTTACATGCCGCTTCATGCCCCTTCACTCTGTATGGTCTTAGACGATACGGAGTGGGGCTTGAAAAGGGGCGCTATGCGACATGTGGACGACACGTCAGCTCGCATTCAGAAAAGTGGCGTAGTGCAATAAAAGGAGGAGAGGAATGGGGTGTGAAAGGGTGGCGTTCTTAGACACACGACACATACTTTTTTATTATTAATTTATATTCAAAAGTTATAACAAATCTATTTAATTTAAAAATAAACCATTAATACTAATTAAGCAAATAACATTAATAAAAATGGCATTACATAATTAAAAGTTAAACCTAAAAATAACTAAATAAAAAATCTAATTATCTGTCACGCAGAAACGTATTTGAAGTCATGGTTTAACGCATGCCCGATAGTTGTTGAGGGCGACTTGTATGACATCATCTTCCGGAAGGTCACCACCCTCATTTTGCACAGCGTTGTGCACTGTCTCAAATCTTTCACTATCCAAACAGATAGTCTAAAATCGCGAAGAAAGTGTATCCAAGTTTCGAATGGTGTCACCTCTATGAATACAAAATTGTTGGAACAAATACCCCCAAAACGGACCCGAGCGATTACGAGACGTATAGTGGCTAAGCGCTTCGACCCTTGATTCACACAACATGATATCCTCTTCTTCGATCCATGGAATCGTTGCTATTTTTTGAAAGTTTTGAAGTAAACTTTGAAGAAAGTTGAGAGAAAATAAGATAAATTGAGAGTGTTTGTAAAAAGGGATAATGAGTTTGTTTATATAATAAATGTTATTTAATTTTAGAAAGTAAGAAAGTAAAATAAAATTTAACCATTGGGGGGGGGGGGGGAGGGCAAACAGCTATAAGCCTGAAGAAACACTGGTGTCCAAAAGGTATCTAGAGATATCTGGGTTATGCTTCAAAGTCTCTGCATATATTGGTTATATCTCGTTTCTCGTCGGTATGATCTTGCTTCAAACTCACTACAAAACTAGAAACACCATTAGTCTCGTCATGGGAGAAAAGGGGGAGGGTTTTCTCCGTGACCACACTCCGCGTGAGAATAAGTATCGGGGTTTGCAAAGAAATAAGCACGTAATTATGAGTGAGCTCAAAACAGTGTGTTTTTCCTTGAGGTGTGATCCTTATTTTATAGCCGAAGAGAGGTGTGTAGGAGATGGGCTGATGGGCCTGGAAGCCAACCAGGAATATCCGTTATGTCTCCTCTGCAAGACCGTTAATGGTCTCTAGCAGGAGGGCGCTTGGCGCACGGTAGATGGAGCCACGTGTCCTGGCAGTTGTCCTTGTTGTCGGAACTGTCATCAGCCGTTAGTGGAGATCGTGTGACAGTCGCTGGCATGAGTTGGTTGGTGCCACGTGTACGTCCTTGCGTACTTCCTGTCCTCTGTATGACTGCTCATCATGCAACGTGGTCTAGCACAACCTGCCGAGCGGTTATTGGGTCACAGCTCTACCACTTTGTACCCTTGTACTTGATCAGTGCCTCTTTGCGTTTCTCCCTTCTGCGTGGCCTTATCAGTGCTTTTTTGCGAGCGTAGACTTGTAGGGATCAAGTCCTTTTGTTCTCAAGACTAAGTATGAGTTGCTCTCATCTTAGTCTTGACCTTGTGCAAGGTTTTAGGAATTTGCGGCTAGAGTTTCTTCAATCAGCGCAGGGTCAGGGACCAGCGCTTCCAGGTTTAACTTGTCGTTGCGCAGGGTGCGCAAGGTTTGTTAGGCAACCTGCTGTTTTCAAGGTTGGCGTACCGTTGCGCGTAGCGCGCAAGGTTATTCTAGTGACTTGTTATCATTATGAGGGTATGGTACCTTTCGCAAGCGCATGGTTTTGGGGACCATACTCATCCAAGTCCCCTAGTCCAGTGGTGCTCCTAACGCAGGTTGGCAAGTAGGTGGAGTGCTGGACTATAAGAACTCATGTATGCGCGCTTATTTCAACGGCACGAAATCAACAACTGCTAGGGATAAAGAAAACCTTTGTGTGGGGGAAACCTTTGTTCATGATAAGGTCTTTGAAATTTGATTCTCATCATGCTAATGGTTGCAGGCGAGTTGGTGAGAAAAAGTGAGGCGGAAGTGACCTCTGACGGTTGTAGCATGTTGTCAACAGTGAGCTTCCTTTTAATTAATGAATGGCAGAGAAAGTACCAGCCACGTGCGCGTGGCGATTGTCAGTTACTCACTTGCCCTCCACGCGTCATCGCGGATTCGTTGTTGGGCCTGCAGAGGCATCACGTTTCCCCATCGCATTAAATGTGAGGGTATAAATAGACGATCCACTTAGGGTTAAAATCACGCTATCCTATCTTCTTGTTCTCCTCTCTGAAATCCGCTCCTCTTTTTTCTCTCCGGCAATCAAGATGACTACCATAGGTCTGAGAGCGCTACCACTATGGAGGCTTCCACTTCTCTGCGGCGCTAAAGCGGTCTACGAGCAGTTTTCAACGGCTGGTGGTTGGCTTCCGCTTCCCCATGGAGTGGGATGCTCGGTACCCCTCCGAGAGGGACACCGCAGGCCGACGCCCCTGTCGGTTACGTCACTTTATTTTTTGACTTTTCTGCCGACGGCAACTTTCGGTTGCCGGCGACTAAATTCTTTCTTGACGTTCTTGACCATTACAGCTTCCACATCTCCCAAGTTAATCCGATAGGGATGGTACGGATAAGGTACTTCGAGTTCCTTTGCCGATCCATGGGTATTCACCCAATCGTTAATCGGTTCCGGGGGTTCTACCAACTACATTGTTTGCTGGGTTTTTACTTGTTTCAGCACAGGATTCAAGCCAAAAAGATTCTGTATTCTCTGCCGAAGTCCTATCACGACTGGAAACAGAAATTTTTCTACATCAAGGCCAACGTGATTCCGCTGCGGATGCACTTCCGAGGGGCGAAAGACATCCCTATTGAAACGATGTCCATACCAGCAGTTCAGTTGCCGGAGAGGGCACTAGTGGTTGCTGGCATGAGCCTATTGTGGAAACCTGACCGCCAAGAGAAGCCGGTGTACATAGAGGAATATAAGAGTAAGTTCTCTTCTTTCATTATTTCATTATGTCTCCTTGTGCGCGGACTAACATTATGCGCGCTTTTGTAGGGGTGGCGTTGTATATAGCGGACTTCCAAAGAGAGAGGGGGTAGATGGAGAATGTCCCTCTCAACCCATAAGAGCCCTCATGGCACTCCCAGATCCTTGGGAATTTTGAGCTGCCACGGAGCGCAGACTTGGCGGCCCCTACGCCTGAAAGTGGTAAGCCTTTATAGTTTATTTGTTTACATCTTTTCAGATTACTTACTATGTTGCGTCATGATGCAGATGTGTTAAGGAATTTGGGTGTTTGCCCAGACTCAAAAAAAAAGAAACGTGCGGGGCCTAGCGTAGTGGCCGCAAAGAAGTGAAACTTTGAAGAAAGTTGAGAGAAATGAGATAAATTGAGAGTGTTTGTAGAAAAGGTAAAATGATTTTGTTTATATAATAGATGTTTTTTAATTTCAAAAGTAAAAAAATAAAATAAAATTTAACCGTTTGGGGGAGGGGGCAATGGCTATAAGTCACATCCACCCACAACATGTCCGTCACCACTTCAAATATCCCTAGGCCGGTGGAATTGGATGTGAGGGTTTTTAAAAAAGTGAACAACTTTTAGGAATAAATTATTAAATAATAGTGTTTTCCCACCATAATTGCTAAAAAATATAGATAGAGGCTACATTGTCAATGCTCTTAGAGTTACCAAACACTCTTTAACAAAGAGATATCTAGACTTGTAAAGTGATGTCTCCCCTTAAGACAATACCGAGCGGGCATGGGGGCCCTTCTCCACATCGTGCACACCGGCCCACCAACAGCGTGGAAGGCCACCACGCCAGCTTGGTATGGTCTTAAGGGGGGACATTATTCTACACGCCTAGATATCGCTTTGTTAAAGATGTTTGGTAACTCTAAGAGCACTGACAATGTAACCTCTATCCCATATTTTTTAGCAATTATGAGTGGGAAAAGCTACTAGTTATTGATTATAAATGTATATGGAGAATTGGGTGAGGGTTTTCTAAAAAGTGAATACCTTGTTAGGAATAAATTAATGTGTATTTTAGTTAAATTAACCAGGATGAGATGCCATAATGAATGTTCTAAAATGTAATCCTAGTGTAGCTTCTCAAAATCATAACTGGGGATTTCCATTTAGTTTGGAAAATTTGGTTATGGTCAGATAGTACAAATCACACATTTGACTTTGTTGATGATATAATTAGTATTTAAAGTAACTTGACCAGATTAACCTAAAATAATAATTATTGGTATAACTTCTATAAACAAAAAGTTATTAGAATTAATTTTGAAAGAAAATATAATAAGAAAAAATAGATAGTAGTTAAAATTGTAAATTGGAGAAAGAGAAGATAATAATAATAATAATAATAATAATAATAATAATAAAAGAATATAGAGATAGGTATGTGATGTGGATATGAAAGTTTTTTTAAATATGAGATAAATTTAAAAACTAGTGATTTTAGTTAAATTATAAGGTTAAAGATGGGTGGGGTGGATTGGATGTGAATGCTCTAAGAGCATTCATATCAAACTTTTCGTTCCTTATCCATATAATTATGTTAAAAATAACTATATTTATCTCTTGTTTTTATTTAAATAATGTGTTTTATATTTTTATCAATACATTTTCTATCTCCACTCAGAATTACTTTTAAAAAGTATTAAAAATATATATGGGAGAATAGTGTGTATTAAAATATACAAAATGAAAAGTAAGGTCATCTTTGATGAATCAGAGCCTCTGACTCTGACCGAAAAAGAGGCTCCACTCTTCTGAATGGTTCAGCGACCCTTCAAAGCTGAATGGTTAAGAGCTTGGAATGCCCATTACAGATGTTGAACTAAACACCAAAGCCTTTGACCAAATCAAAGCCAATCTCTGATAGATTCTATTCAAATGCAAACAAACAGGGCCTAACCTTTTCTCTCTCTGGTCACCATTTTTTAAAATACAAAGAGCTATTTAATGTACCCAAAACCTAGTTGAATGCTATTTGATTTGGAATGAAGAAACTATTCTAAGAATCTCTCTCACCCCAAATCTAGCATAGCAGCAAGATTTAGGCTATTCGGTGTAGGTGAGGGCCTCTCTGGAGGGACGCACTCTGCGCACGTCAGATCCTTGGAGGACGCCTCTCCAAGAATGAAACCAAGGAAATGGTGACGACCCGACCCCCTAGTTAATTTTTTTTTAATTTTGGCAATATATTTATTAAACTAAAATTATATTAATCCACCTTACACATAACACAAACCCCCAGTTTTATAAACTTCACTCCCTCCCATTCCCACCACCTCCGCCATGGACTCACACACCACCGCCGCCGTCACCGGAGTTCACCCTTCCCACCACCTCCGCCATGGACTCAAACCCACATTCAAGATCCTTCTTCCAAAATCAAAGCCGCCAAAGAGATCTGACGCCTCACCAGAACATCCCACCGCTTCCGCCGCCACTTCTCTGAAGCCATACCGCGCTCGTCTCCATGCTCCGGTATCCATCTGTGGAAGTGACCACCTCAACGGCGACCGGAGTTATGTCTACTCCGGCAGATACACAGGATGACGTCAGCCTCTCCGAACTGACCACCTCAACGGCGGCCGGAATTATGTCTCTCCTTCTCGCATTGGTAATTTCTCCGATCTCATTTCGTTGTTAGGTTTTCTCCGATTTCGCACAGGAACGCCGGCTAATTTTTGTCCTACTCGCCCCGTCTCCAACGTCTCCTGGGAGACTTCCTTGACGCCGCCGGCCCACCCGGAGTGGTGTTGGGGGTGTCGCCGGGCCAGGCCGGGCCTGTACGACCCCCCAATACCGAGTGGCCTTATTGTTCAGCACTTCAGCGATGTTTACCGGTCTTGTCTTGTCTTTTACAAAAACCATTTTAGGCTTTTAGCTACATGAAGAAAAAAAAAAGTAGACCACAATATAGTACTTTTAAAAGTGTGTCGTCGTTGTATGTTACAGGTAGAAAAGTTAAAAAGAAACCTAGCAGTTTAATCATGGGCGTTTTATTTTCACATAAAAGATTTCAACTCTTTGGAATATCTCAAATCTCTAACCTCATGAGATTCATGATATTTTAGATATGAAATTAAAAAATATTAAAGAGGAAATAATATGTGTATGGTTATGATTGAGACATGATTCGCCACGTAGAAACATGAATGTAATGCTACATCATCCTCTTCCTTGATCCACTATGGTTTGCATGGATTAAACCATAACAATCATGGTCCTCCTTTCCATTTTTCAAGAAATCCTTTCCTTTTTCTTTATACAAAGATAAATTAAAATCAATAAGGGGATAGTGGTTTGTGTCATGACCACACCGTTGGGTTAATGGTTTTTAATGTTGGATTATAGGGGCGATATGACACTGATGTGAAGAGTTATGGTGGTCATGACTACACCCTATAGCCTGATAATAATCATCCTTATAAAAAATCTAATCTAAATTCTATTAAAGGATTTAAATTAATGTTATATGGTACCCTTCTTTAACCTAAAATATTTTTGTTAGATTTTATTGTAAGTTTTTTTAATAATTAGTTAATACATAATATCATTTATTCTTATCAATATTTTTTTATAATTAATTAATATATAAATATCACTTATCATTATCAATAACAATAAAAAAATATAATTTAGAAAATAAGAAAAGTAAAATCTTATTTAATCAAAGAAAAGGATTATTTGAAAAGTTAGTAAGAGGAAAAGATTTGATAAATTCTACTTGATAATTCATTATGTACGAGGATGAAATGTTGTTTTTGAGAAGTAGATACTGGATTTGGACATGTTTGTAGATTTATGGAAAGAATAAAAGGAATCCCATTTTGAGTATTTTACAAATGTATGTCTATGATTAGGTTAAACAAATAGAGAAAAAATGTATTTAACTTTTTTTAATTGGATGGTGAATTTTAAATAACTAGATCTTCAAAATTGGAATAACGGTATCTAAGCTAGTCTTCTAAATTCTAATAAAGAATTATAAGAGCATTCACATTGAAGTCTTTATATTAATACAATCTATATAATATTAATGAATAAATAAAGGAAAAGACAAAAACAACACTACATTAAAAATTTTATAACAGAGAAAGTTTTAAAGATACTAATGTACACCTCTATATATAGAGACTTTTATCCAACCCTCTCAAGTGTTATTGTAAGCATGGAAGAACGAGAACAAATGTAATAAAATAAGCGTATGTGAATAAAATAGAGATAGAGACAGAGAGTTGGATATGAGACATTTTTGAGAAACAAGTATAATTTAGAAAAAACTATATTTTTTGATTAAATTATATAGATGAAGATGAAAACTCCAATGTGAATACTCTAAGGATTCTAATTAATTTGATGTCGTCTTCAACCTAAAAATATTTAGTTATGTTTTGTTTTAACATTTTTAGTAATTATTTAATAAATAAATATCACATATTCTTATCAATTATTTTTTTAATAATTAATTAACACATGATATCACTTTTCTTATCAATAAAAATAACAAAAACAATATTAGCACATTAACGAAATTATATTTTCTAGAGTTTGTAATAATATTTATTTCTAGTGGTATCAAATCAAAAGATCTATTAATATAATTAATAAACTAGACATATCTCATGTTTTATGTAATTCTTCTTTTGAATTATATTTAATTGTTTATTGATAGTATCCACATCCAAAGATATATTGTAAGTGATGATGAATGATTGGGATGTCGCGTCCCGGTCAAAGATAACATTTATAAACCCAAATTACCCTTAATATGAGTTAGTGGTAGTAAGGGGTCGATCCATGAAGAGTTTGTGCATTGTGTATGAACGTGATTGATTATGAAGGTGTTATCACAATTATAAAGCTTGCTATGTAGATTAATGGTTTTGCTTGTTTTGAACCGATGGATTTGATATTAACTAAAAAACTATGATTACTTGGAATTATACTAAAACTTGATTACCTGACTAGAACAAAACACATTGGGTTGTAAACAATAATTAAACAAGGAACACACCCGGTTCGATAGTTGCAAGACCTAGGGTTCCTGCACGTTTTAACTTGATTCAATTGAATTCGGTTATTAACGCATTTAGGGTCACGTGGGTTAGGTACCAAAAGCTATCAACGTTATAAGAACAGACCGCAGTGCGCTTCTTTTCTAAGAACATGTAAATCATAATCTATGATAGGCATAATTATGCATATTCATTTCACGATATCAATTTTCATAACTCAATAGACAATTAGTAAATTCAATACAAACGTAAGACAATTATCATAAACTTTAAATATTCAAACACAAATTGTCACGAAATCAAGTTGAATTCAAAATGTTGAAACCTTATAATTCTTAAAAAAAATCTATACTGAGGTGATACCCGAGAGATTAGCCGCTCATAGACGATGGATTGCGATCACCGGATGAGAAGCACATGAAGTTGGGCATCATCTTGAACCTCGGAGAAATCAAGGATGATTAGGTTTGGTGGTGATGGTGATAAGGTTATGGAGGGATGGTATGTGATGATGGATGTAGTGAGATTGTGTTAGGTAGTTGAGGGGATGGTAATGATGATGATGATGGTAGTGATGATTAGTGTTAGAGATATGTGTGATGATCAAGGTGGACAATGGTTGCGATTGGAAGAGATTAGAAATGGTGATGGTTTTTCAAAAAGGCTCCAAGAATGAGATAATATTTTTGAAACTCATAACCCCTCTCTAATGTGCCAAAACTTTGGGTTTAAAATCGTTCAAAACAATCAAGTAGCAAAATCTGCGACGGACATCAGTAGGGGGCGTCATTGATGGCCAACCCCGGTGTTAGCGACACGACGTGTAAGTGTGCTTTTCTGTCGACTCCATATGTTACTGTCTAGGACTTCTCTTGCCCAAAATACAATTCAAGGGCATCGGCGACGCGATGTCTAGCTCCATTTTCCTATTTTTTTCGTTTCGTGTACCCGGTTAATCCCGATCGTTCCCCGATGCTCCATAAAGCTCCCGAATAGCTTCTTAAACCCCGTTAAACGACAAAACACAATTCTAATCAGAGTAGGCCACTCGAAATCAATGTTCACATAAAAACACAAACTTACTACAATTAATTAACGGGTTTTCAACCACGTATGAGTAAACAATATACAACTCAAGTTTATATATCACACATCCAGAGAAAAAGGTATGATTTTCTTTAAACATTATTTTCATACTTATCTCTTATTTATTTTCTTAACTATTTTTTTTTTATTTTTTCACTTATTAATAACCATTCAATGTTTCATTCATCAACCCCATGTGATACACATATTTCTAACCTAATAACAAATAAAAAACCAAAGTAAAATGTTACAATATATAAATAGTACATCAAAGCTCATTTATTAAAAGACAAATTTTGACGGATATATGTATTAACCGATTACATTATATTTATTTAATCATTGTAATGCTAGAGTTTATTCAACCCGTTCAATAAACGGGTGTTTTAAAGTTAGAAAAAATCTTGTTACTTAATATATAAAATTATTTATTCAATTCGTATAATACACAGGGTTCTAATCTAGTTAATAATATAATGATCCATCACATAAAATCATAACTGGGGTGTGGAGCCGGGAGGGCATGGGGAGTCCGACGTAGAGTCGGTGAGGATGGGAACACCGCCCCTCCCCTTTCCCCTACGGTGCCATCGTGGAGAATCCCAACGACCCTGACCTCTCTCTCTCCCCTCTCTCTCTCTCTCCCTATATATAATATATATATATATATTGTGAGAACCGTGAGAACGAATGAGAAACCAATCAAACCAGTTCTTTTTAATACAAACCTCAATGTAATTAAAATACAATATCAAAAAAAGATTTACAACATCAAATAATTCAATTCTACTTTCAAATCACTCTTATTAAAATTTGTACACATGTGTAAATTTTCAAAATTTACAAATACATGTAAATTTAAATGTGTAAATTTAATTTCTAACATTGTATTCGAAAAATAATGATAAGTGTAAAAAATTGAATTGGAATTGTTTTTTACCAAGTTCTCGTAGTTTTTTCATTCATTCTTACAATATTTATTGTTCTCTTTATATATATATATATATATATATATATTATATATATATATATATATATATTAACATATTATAAACATACATATAATATATACACATACATATATATATAGGTCGGTTATTGTACAATAGGGATTAACGTACGACCGTACGCGACTGTTTATCAACGTGCGATTTTTATCTTCACCATGCAATTTCTGATATCATACACACATGCGAATTGTGTTTTCACCCTAACATGCGATTTGCAGATTATATGTGGCGCCTTTTTTTAACATGCGATTTCAAAGTCACGTACGGTCGTACGATAAGACTTATTGTACGTTACCCTTTGTGTGTGTGTGTGTGTATATATTAGAGTAAATGAAAACTTATATGAGTTATGAGAACTTGCTCGGCCTTACGAAATGTTTTTCCAAAAAAAAATTACCAAAAATCCTAAAAAATCAACTTTTCCAAAAAAAACTAGTTTTTTTTTTCATTTACGGCAGCCTCAAATGTTGTAAAAAGTCATGTCATGCTTATGTTATCAACTTTTTATAGCTGCTGTAAGAGTCCGAAAAACACCACTTCGGAAAAAGTTACGGCGGTTTTTCTGAACATTTTAATTTAGGGTGTGAAAAAAATGGGGGCAAAACTCGCACGGGAATGTTGAGTTCGCTAAGTTCTCACAACTCGGAGTGATTAGATTCATTAGTGAACAACCCCATTAATAGTGAACGCTAGTGAACTAATTCTAGCCATTGATTATCAATACACAAGTGTAAATCAATAGCCAAGATTTGATGATGAAAATAACTAGTATATCTTACGTTTTAATGGTATAAATCAATAATCATGATTTGTTCACTTAGTTAATAAATACCCTAATATTCATTCTAAAATTTCCCACCCAATATATATTTGGACACCCATTGTTGGTTGGAGGAAGGGGAAAGAAAGGCACCAGATTAACCCATGTGGAACCGCCTTTGAGAAGAGTCATATTGGAGCTAATCATTTAAAATAGAAATGTAGTAATCGGATAAAATAACAAAAAATGTAATATTGAATTTTTATAAACATAAATTTATTTACCATCTATATTTTTTATACAATACAGTAACTTGTATAAATTATTTTACTCACCTAGTATTTTTTATTATTGTAAGTTATATAAATTTTATAGAGAATTTAATTTAGTATGAAAACAATTTGATAATTAAAAATAAATGTAAAACGTAGCGATTATGCAATAATCTACAAATTTGTAAGGATGTTAGTAGTGTTTAAGAGAAAATGAATACTTTTAAAGGATGTGTGAAAATCTAATTTGTTAAATGACTGTTTGCGTTTGTGAGTGTTTTTGGCCCATTACACTAAAGAGGGTCTTAGTGTTGGTATAAACAAGCATCTCCTCTTGTCGTTTACTCATGACTGGCTCGCTTAAAACTCGATTCGCCGGTTACACCTCCCTGACCTGGAATGTTGCCTCTAGGGCAACTCCCCACATGACTCCATCTCCTAATCACCTAAACCCTTCCACCTTGTATTTGGGAAAACACAACCACTTTTAAGCAAAGGTAATGTTATGCATGTTTCTCGCATTGGTAAATCATCCATCTCAATTAGCAAGTTAACTATAGATTATCCGGTTAAGAATTACGTTTCTCGATATTTTTTTATATGCTATATAGGAACAGTTAATCGAGAAAGAACTAGCATAAGGCGGACATGAAGACAGACTCTACATTCCAAATCTGGGCACTCAAGTCCTCATGGAGTCACGACATCCTACACAACGTCTGGCATCTTAAGAGATTTGGCATAGTAGACAGGCCACATAGCTTTCGATATCAGTTCTTATTGGAAAAACAAGTTTGGATATTTATGTGTTGTTTATTATGTACCAAAATCGATTTGTGAACTTTCAAAAGGACATCAACTGTCTTTGACATTACCTTGGTTTTAAAATGCGAGAAGCGCACTGAGAGGACAGTTTAAAACCGAGCTGGAAAGCGCAAAAGCGAACTGCTTTTCATGAGCGAGACACAAGGTGCTTACATGATTTCTTCTATATTTCTTATATAACATTGCACCAATGGCTCTAGGCTATGCATATGAGATGATGACCTTACACCAAAATCGAAGTTCGGATCTTGTCCCACGCCCACATTCTTCTAACACTGGGATCTAAATGGATTTTTGAACTAAACTACAATCAAACGGTTTGGATGAGCGATTGAAAGCTCATCCAAGGTCTCAAAAGTTTCACCCAAATACCGGGTTTGGATTACTCTCACATATTACCACTTGTTATCCAAAAATGATCGCTTCATCAACTCGATGTCAAAAATGCATTTAAAGGGTCATCTTACTGAGAACGTCTTTATGGGACAGCCTACCAGCTTTATTGATCCGCAACACCGGAACCAAACATAATGAAACCATAAAGGTCCCCATTCCTAACCTTATCATTGTTCGTTCATTTCCTTCAGTTCAAAACTTTATACTACAAAACAAAAATAATAATGAAACCATAAAGGACCCCATAACTCAATCCATTGCCTTTTCGATTCCATTCCAATTCCTATCGACACTTTCCAAAAAAACCCAAAAGCTCACATATGAGAAACTTAACACGATACATCGTTCACATGCTAACAATAATCGATGGTGACATGAAAAGTTCAAGTTATTGAATCAAAATAATGTGTACCCATTTTCTCTATGGATGTGAGTTGTGAAGAACCAACTGATTCCAGTTTAGAGGTTGGTCTTCGGTTTACCAGCTGCAGCAATACGCCTTGTGACGGATCGCATCGTAACAAACTCTTCTGCAGACGACGGGTGTATCCCCACCTGACAAAAGAAAACGTTGAATTTTTCAATAAATTTTTAAAAATAAGATCATGAGATTTATATTTATATAAATAGTTGTCTAAGCTCACCGTGCTATCGAATTGTGCCTTTGTTGCTCCACATTTGAGTGCAACAGCAATGCCCTATGAAATATAAACGTTAATAAAAGTGGTCTCACTAAGTTGGGCGGCTTGTTTACACCCTAATTACTTCTATACTAGTCTAATCTTTCTAAAACAACGTTTAAAAGCATCAAGAGTGATTATATATATACCTGCATAATTTCTGCTGCATCAGGCCCACACATCGACGCACCAATAACTTTATCGGTCTCAGCACTAACGATAAGCTTCATGAGTGTCTTCTCTTGTCGTCTATGGATACATAAAAAAATTCATTTTGTGGGTCCCATTTGCTTTATGACAGAGATGTTGTACGCGTCACTTACCCAGAGATGGAGTTCTTCATGGGATTAAATGTTGACGTGTACACCAATATGTCTCCTTTAGCTTGCTCTATGGCCTGTTCTTCGCTTAGTCCAACAACAGAAAGAGGTGGTATGCTGAAAGTGAATATGAAATTTTGTTATATCGTTTTAAAATAGCGAATTTAACATCTGATCCCTAGAAATAATATAAAATCAGAAAATTGATATGTTACCAAAAAACAGCACAAGGGATGTTGCTATAATCGGGCTTGCTAGGTTCATTACCGAAGACGGTTTTCTGTGTCAAACAATAATTACATTTATAAAGAAGCCAATAAAAAATAATCAATAAAATTCAGAGTACATCTAGAGTTTAGAAATCACAGAGGACTGAAAATACATACAGCAAACATTGTTCCTTCCATCAAGGCGACAGGTGTAAGATTCATACGGTTTGTAACATCACCTATGGCCCAAATGCTAGACACATTAGTGCGAGAATACTCATCAACCTGCAAATTTTAATTCATAATTATTTGGTTTTTCATTTTGGAATTCCAATTGGTTTCAGTTTTTACTGAGTTCAGTTAGGTTATGGGCCAGTTTTCGGTTATATGGGCCTGAAAAACATTGGCGCAAATTAATAAATCAGACCCTAAAACTTTTGGCCTAAACTTTTTGTTAACCACTTACTAAAAATATTGGGGCCGTAAAGCCAATAACGAACATTCAAACAAGTTTGGTGTGGTTCCGTTTCCAAGTTCAGTTCGGTTTTAAAACAAGGTACTACCAAACAGTAATTTTCAGTTGAAAAAACAAAACTGAACTGTTGGTTATTAGTTTGGATCGGTTATTTCAGTGCGCTTTTGTCAGTTATTTTGGTTTCCGTTCGGTTAATCATTTTTTGCTCACGCCTACACAATCCTAATATCATAAAAAAATTAGGGAAATAAAGTAAAAGAATTTATTAAAAATTTAAAAGAACCTTCACTGCTCCTATACTGTCAACTTCAACACCTACAGCTTGTAAATTTAACCTCTTTGTATTTGGGATCCGCCCTGCAACCAACATAAAAAATAAAGATTTGTTAATTAATTTAGTAATTTTGAAAACATTTGATATATAAGCATGAATGTAGAATGATCATATAGCAAAGTTTCACACTTTAGTAAGAAAAGAACGATTTGTCATTTGTTAACCCATAATCATGGAGAAATCAAGACATGCTATTTAAGGATAAAAAGTTTACTGTTAAAATGTATAGGATAAAACCTGAGATGCTAATATTTTGCCTAACTTGATATTATAAGATCTTATACAACCCTATAAAAAAGTTGCTTCATTTAACTATAAATAAAGAAAATATGATGACATTCCACTATAATGACTATCTTTATGAGAAGATAAAATTACCAGTGGCGAAAAGTACAACATCTGCCATTAATTCTTCACCATGATCTGTAGTAACTTTAATGCCATCAGCTGTTTTGACCAGCTGAAACATATGCATTTAACTTAAATCAATTCAAGATTCAAGAAAGTTAAGCGATACAACTATAACCAATAACATATTAACCTAAAAGCAGTAAGAAACCTGTGTCAAATTTGTTTGTGGGTGCAAAATTATGCCTCTTCCTTCGAGATTTCTTGCAACTAAAGCTCTCATTTCATCATCGAAACCCCTGTAATGATGTCAATTTGATAATTTCATCAAGACAAAGTTTATTCTGCATTTAATAAAAAAACTGTAACCTTAAAGGAAGTTCCTTTCTAAAACATAGGTTCACTGTGGAACCCATCCCACGCCAAATTGAAGCAAACTCAACCGCAATATACCTGATAGGATACAAGAATTAGTCATCTTGAGCGGTTCGTAAACTAAAAATGCGCATAAACGAGAAATTACTAGATGGCTTGGTTTTAAAATGCGCAATGCGCTCAGATGCATTTTGATCCCAAAAGCCGATGCACAATGCTTGATGCGCACGCATCACGTATGCGAGGCGTTTGTTATTAAAAAAATTTATTTATAGATAAATTTTCAACTTGTGAACTTTAAACACTAAAAATTTAGAGATTAAAATAAAAAAATAGCTCTAGCAACATCAAAGAAATTCAATATAACCAAAATAAGCCTCGAGCTCTTATGTGTACAAGTAATCTATGCAAAAGGTACAAGTAATCTATGTAGGAACTCACTTAAAAACTTCATCAGCTCATTGTACAAACTTATTAAGCCCATTGTACCATTTTACTCTATAGTGGTCATTTTCAAAAAAAATGTGTGCATCATGCGAGCGCATCAGGTGCACATTATGCGATTTAGAGCACATCATCATCGCATAATGTAATCGCAGTGCATCGCATCACCTGATGCGGTCTCATCAGCACATCGTGCATTATGCGCTCCTAATGCGCGTATTTTAAAACCAAGCTAGATGGAAAAGTCATAAGTGACCATACCCTCCCCCGAGTACAACAACGCGCTTTGGTAACTCCTCCAAGCTCAAAGCCTCATCAGATGTTATAGCTAACTCCTAGATCATAATCAAAAAAAGTAAATACAATATTATGTTTTAAATTAAAAAAAACTGCTTAATTTCTCAGCTGGAAGTAATAAGTATCCAAAGTTTTTATTATTTTACCTGTCCAGGGATATCTAGACGTTGAGCCCTGCTACCAGTTGCTATCAGTATATGCTTTGCTGAGTAGGACAATTTGGTGCCATCTAATTGTATGACTTCCACTTCATTCGGCCCCACAATTCTTCCCTCCCCTTCAAAAAGTTTAACTCCCGCGTTTGAAAGTAAGCGTTTATATATCCCATTTAGCCTCACTATTTCATCCGTCTAATATAGAAAACAAAGATGTTATAATAAAAAGCAGAAGTGGCAGTTTCAACCATGTACTTATGAGTTGGTCAATTTCAAATGAGTAATAATAAAGCAATAAATAGCTTATTAGAAAAGTAGACTACGTTGTGAAACCTAATCAGTTTACACAACAATAATTTATTGATTGAAATAATAAAACTTGTATAGTCACATTCATTATATGCAGAATAATAGAAAACTAAAATTTTGTTGAAATTAAAATAATAATATAAAATGGACTGCTCATAAGTTGGTTTATAATGAAAGCGCATACAATGTCTACCAAAACAACATTCGAAAATTGATGAAGAAGCACAAAAACACTATAAATGCATTAACACTGAAAATTTATTATTATAAGATTAGCAAAAGCCATGTGCACTGCAATGTGTATAACTGTTTTCTTTATGTTGAATTAAATTGACTTTACAGGTTATAACAAGGAAGAACATGAAAGAATGACAATGATTCACTATTCTATGATACTTATAACGGGAACATTTTTGCAAGTAAACATATAATAAACTACATTTTATTAAATGCCTGAGGTGTGATGACGAAAAACAGTCATTTGATTGGCTAAAAGATTATCATGAGAAGAAAAACGACAAATGTCACCTTTTTAGAACACTTAAGAATATCGAATGCAGTTGTTGACTTCCAAAATCAAAAGACTCTAAGGCCCGTTTAATTTGGAATTAAAAAATGCCAAAAAACAAGCATGTATGTAAAGATTATAAGCTTTGTAGAAATACCATTAATGCTAATGTCATAGGAATTAAAACTAACATTGATGAAAATATAACATTTAATTGAAGCAACTAAACACATGTGCAAGATAGAACGTGTACATAAAAGAAGAAGAAAAGAATAACAATATCAGTACATAAAGATTGATGATCATTTAATTCCTTGCTTCTAGATAAGAGACTAAAATCACATTTTGATATAGAAGATAAAATTTGTTTAAAAATATTAAGGCTCAAGATATATCTTATTATCCAATTTACATCCTGCAATACTCTTTATAGGAATTCAACATGTATGATTCACATAGTGGCTAGAGTTTACGATAGTAGTTGCTAGAGGTTATACCCAACCCATTAACTTGAAAAAGAAATTAAAATGGCGAAATATATATTTCACAGCAAACCTTCTTGTGCAGTAGCTTTTTCCAATCAAAATCAACCGTCTCGTTGACTTTCCATCCGTACTCCCTTGAATCCTACACGAAATGCTACAGAGATGAGTAAAAATTATTTCGCTATAGCGCTCGCTATGAGTGCTATTAATAACTATGTTCTCACTGTCAATCAACTTTACTGAATTAGTAACAGCACGAAATAACCTAAAACAAAAAATTCATAACATTAGACATCATCCATTTCTGTGATTTCCACTCAATATCACCTGAATTTCAGGCCCAAAAGTTGCTCCATAGACCAAAATTTTTTAGGGACACACCCACGAATCACGCACCTGCATCACATGCAACCATTATACATCCACCACTAAATTGTGTTGATTCTTAAACATCCCAAATAATATCCAAGGAGATATGAAATTATGAATTATATTTAAATAAATAATACATCACTAACGGTACCATGCTAAACATTATCTGAAAACTTACGTTCCTCCTACACCTCCTATAGTCTCTGAGCTGATTGGATGAAATGGTAGCTCACAAATCCCAACCTTGCAATAAGATTTGTAGAAGAGATTAATAATAGAACAAATAATCTGGTAAATATTACTAACTACAATTATTAGCATAAACAGATTTCTAGAAGATAAGTCTTACATCTGAAACATGAATCATCAACGCTCATTCACTGTTGTTAAATCACATGTTATTGAATACACTATATGTTTGGCACGAGTGCATGTTAAGGGTTCATGTTTCACCACGAGTTGTATAAAATACTGGATAAAACTTCAATGTACACAAATTTCATCTGGTCAACACTTCTATTCTCCATAGTTTAAAAAACGGCCAAGGCGCCCAAAAATGAGTACGAGACAGCACCTCAGGGGGTTATTTTGTTTGTGCGCCTCATAGAGCTGAGGCAGTAAGAAAAACAGCGCCTCAAGGGCGGGGGTTTTGAATTTTAATGTTTATTTTCGATGTTTTACCTTTTGTGTCAATTTCAACCATTCCATGTCTTTTAATGTGCGTTTTGATGAATCTTATGATAAGAGTAGTTGGTATTTTATTTTTAATTCCGCCCCGGTTCGTCTCGAGGAATACGCCTCATGAAGCAAAGAGACAACGCCTTGAGGCACGATTCCGTACTTTTAAACCATGCTATTCTCATAACAAGCTACAGAAATTATTAGAATATCTAAAATTTACAATCAAATGGAAGTCATCACTGAATCTATTGAGGTAGTTAAAACAAAAAAACATAGATATAATTTGCAACCAGTAATTCAATTTTATCAATACTAAACCGCATTCCACCACCGTCTGACCGATAAACAACTAAACAAAACACACACATTCAAGCAATAAAATGTTACCTTAGCTCCATACTGAGCTGAAAATCTGGAAGCCCTAACACCACCACTGCCAGCACCAATCACAAACAAATCAAAATCATACTGATTCTCTTCACTTTCACCACCACTCCCCACACCTCCATCATTCAGCATCTTCCTTGACATAATTACAACACCAAATCCACCTAAACAAACACAAAATATCAACAATCTAACAATCATCTGTAACATATCAGATCCGAAAACGCCACATATAACACCACCATATAATATTATAAATCACGACGTATTAGTAATGTTATTTCGCTGTTTTGTGCGAAAACGATTCTGGATTTGAATATTGGAACGATTTATAATATCAATTTGGAGTGATAGTATTATTAATTAAAGTTTACCTGTAGTGTATGTGCGATAGGGTTTTTAGTTGTTGGTGAAGAATTGAAGCTTGATTTGCTTCGGAATCGTGGGGTTTTGAATGACAAACTGACACGAGAGACGAGTAGTCGCGATTATTGAGGAATTTGAGACGGAGAATGAAGAGTGTGTTCTTCAAAGTTTGAAAAGGTTTATTGATTTGTTGGTGGTGGTACCTTGTGCAGTTGGATCTTGTACTCTTGACTGGAAAATGCACACCATGCAAAAGGTACCCAAAACTAGTTTTAAGCAATGTTTGTCGGTTCTTAAGATCTACCTCAAAGTTTCGGTTTCATAACACAGTCTTAATAAAAATTATATCGGGTCAACCGATTAAAGCAAAATATTATCATAGTTTTCTAAAAAACTAAAACGATGATAAAACTGTAATTTTGAACCGAAGACAAACTTGTAATTTGTTATGATCAATGAGCGAATGTTAGGAAGCTGCCTACACAAAAAAAATAAATTGACTTAACCAATTAAAACAAAACGATACCATAGTTTTCTAAAAAAACTAAAACGATGACAAGACTGTTGTTTTTTAACTAGGGGCAAAATCGTAATTTGTTAGGGACAATAAGGAAGTGCTAGAAAAAAGTCTAGCACTACCGTAGAAAGGCTGTAATTTTAACCCGATGATAAAAGCATAACCTTTCATGGCCAATGGGGAAGTGTGAGATAGTTGTCTCACACTATTCCCTCGCATCCCTTTGTAGTATATATAAAAAATAGGTTCTGGCCTCGCGCACGTTGCATTGTGGTAAATCAAATTGTTCTCGGTTTGATAATGTATACATTTATGCTTTGGTTATTTGTATATTACTATACACAACACGATCTTGTGTAAAAACATATATATATATATATATATATATATATAGCCAACTAGAGAAAACCAATAATTTTATTGAAGTTTAAGAACCGTAAATTAACTTAATTAAACATCGCAAATTGGGTAAAAAAGGAAGAAAGAAAGTAAGTGATTAAAGTTTCGTAAAAAATAGATCTTTGCAGGTATTTTTGATGAAGTATATTGGTTATAAAATGTTTGAAATATAACTATAAAATGTTTCTAAATTTAATAAAAATAAGTTTTAGAGCCAAGGACAGTCATTGTATAATGTTGGTTTGTATTTGAAACAACCTGTTTTCACTCATGGTCAATTGTATAATGCTTTATCAAGAGAAAAAACCAGAGATGGAGCCAATATTAAACAAGGACGACAAAACCTACCAATAAAACAACAAATGTAGTGTAAAAAGAAGTCTTTAAACAACTTGTGATTTTTTCGTATTCAATTCCTTCAATTCAGTTTAATTAAATATTCACGTTAGTAATTGAGCATTTCTTTTATTAAAAAGTATATGTCAATTGTTTTAATTTATATATTTTATTCTGAGGTCAAGAGGTGCACAAATCGGTTTTTTTCTAAAACCGGTTCGGCTTTTTTTGGTGGGAAAAAACCGGTTATCACCGGTTCCGGTTATTAACCGGTTTTTTTTTTGCGAAAACTTCTAACCGGTTATAATCGGTTCTGTAACCGGTTACAAAAAAACCGGTTTTTTTAAATAATCGAAAACCGGTAAAAAAATCGGTTTAAAAACCGGTAAAGTAACCGGCTAAAAAACTTGTTGAAAAACTGGTTGACTGAAAATGCACATTTTTTGTTATTTTCTTGTTTACTGTTTTTTTGCCGAAAATGAATTTTTTAATATAAAAAGTTAACTATGAAAATCTAAAAATTTAAATTATAATATCATTAAGTTTTGAAACAAACGAATGTTATATAATGGTGAAAATACGAACGATAAACGTAACAAATGAAGTGCGTAAAATTAAAATATTAATCTGCAAGAACGTCCACTAATATATATTTTTTTTAGTGGGACTACAATAGAAATTATATATCTTGAGCCTCGTTTAGTCATCTTCGCTCGAACCCGAAGTTGAACTATTGCGAAGGAATTCATCCAATGTGGCTTCTTCGCGGTCATTGGGGTTTTCAATTCGGCTTGGACCTCGTCCTTGTACACTTCGCCTTCGTATTCCAATTCATCCTCGAGTGTGCGTATGTGTTGACATCTCTCCGCTGCATCCAAGTAATCTTTCAAGCAAATCGACATCTCAACCTCCTTTGGTGTTAGTCGAGTCCTCCTTATCGAAATCACCCTGCCACTAATAGAAAAAGCAATTTCCGAAGCTACCGTGAAAGCTTGACCGTTAGTAAATCTCGGGCCATTGTGGCTAAGATCGGAAATTGATCTTCCTTACTTTTCCACCAAGCCAACAAATCAAAATTTTTAAATTCTTGTGAAGTCATTGTTTGTAGAAAGTTCGACCCACCATACCGACCAAGTACGCTACTAGTAGTGTTACCATGTTGCATTTGACTCGATTCATCAAACAATTGGTTATAAACATACAAATCTTGATCTTCCATACTTGAACAACCTTTGCCGAAAGCGGCATTTCTCATTGACTCATGAATGTGTGACATGGTTGCACCATATTTTGTTACATAAACGTCAAACATTTTTTAAAGTTGATCGTTGAAACGAATTTTTACGGCTTCACCAAAGTTAGGGTCTTGATCGGTGTTTAAATTCAACTCGTTAGCAATTTTTTCAATCAAAGATCCGGTTCCAAAAACATTAAAGCAAGGGTTTAAAGCGGCGGCACAAGTGAAAACCGCGGGTAGTTCGCTAAAATATTTTCTTAGTTTTTCCTTCATTGGTTCTATTAAATCACAATATGGCCTACCTCTAACCGACATCTCGTTTAATTTTAAACACATTTTAAACAAATTGTGAAGCACTAATGAACTTGTTGGATAATAAACCCCCGATAAAGTTTTTGTTGATGTTTTGAAAACTTGAAGCAATTGTGTAACCTTTTCAATAGTAGCCCAACCCGAGGGTGGTAAGGCGAAACCTTTCTACGACTAGACAAAGAGTTATGAAATTCTATTAAACTTTCTTTTTGCAAAATAGCTTTTTCAAACATGGTGCACGTCGAGATCCATCTATGAGCAACGTCCCAATTGGGTCCTAAGCATATTCGACCCGCTTCCTTACACATTTTTTTATATTTTGAATGTCTATGTGTGTGACTATATATATGACGTAACATTTTTTGAAAGCTTCTTTTTGTGGTTTAATAACCTTTAAACCGTCTTGAACGGCCAAATTTATGATGTGTGCAATACATCGACTATGGAAAAAATACCGTCATAAATCGGTTTGTATTTTAATTTTAAATGCATTACCGAAAAAGTATTGTTTGAGGCGTTGTCAAAAGATATTGAAAAAATCTTGTTTTCCAATTTGTATGTTGTAATACATTCGTCGATTGCTTTATAAATAGCTTCACCGGGATTACAAACTTCGCCATTTCCACCCTAGCCATTTCGTAATTGTATGCGAACAAAGAAGCGACTTCACTTGCCATGGAAGCTTGACCACTAGCGGGTTGTTGTTTCAACGCCTTGCAAAACGGTTTTTCGATGTGTTGTCTCAAGGTGGTGTTTGCGGTTTCGGCGTAGAAACCATTACAATGGTGATAACGCGCTTTTTTTCTCCCATTGGCCATCTCGCACAAATCGAAATGTGCCCAAATTTCGGGGTTGCGCTTCGTTGGAATAACACGAACCACCGTGTCCGTTGTAGACTCGCCAATGTTGACCGAATCATGAACACTAGAGCTTTCCATGCTTTTTCAAGAATTATCAAACAAGATTGTGAGCGTTTTTAAGAGTTTTTGGAGGTTTAGAGAGCGGTGTGCTTGAATCTAAACACCCACAACCCTTTTATACTAGTTGGAGATGATTTTTAGGCCAAAAAATTTCCAAAAAAACGGTTATATTGCCTCAAACGGTCATATGACCGTTAATCAAACTGGCCCCTCGTTAACCGGTTTTTTTGTTACCGTTACCGGTTAACCGGTTTTTGGAAATAACCGCTTTTTAACCAGTTTTAATAATAACCGGTTTCAGAACCGGTTTTTGCGACGAAATCTATAACCGGTCAACAACCGGTCCAGCTGGTTAACAACCGAACCGGTTACGTAATAACCGGTTATAAAAAAACCGGTTTCGGTTACGTAACCGGTTTTTTTGAACATCTCTAGTGAGGTCACCCATATAACACACGGGAACTTAAACTAGTTCCTAATATTTGTGTATTTATTTAATTAATAAAATCAATTTTGGAATAAAAACATTAATTATATAATGAGAACTCAATTAGTTTCAGTTAAAATATAAAAAAGGAATCAAGAAACCAAATTAAATTATAAGGTTAACTTAGTTATAAACCATAGGGGCTGAAAATGCCAATTCTTCAAACCTTTCCCACTAAATGCACCCCCACTTGCGAGCTCACTTGCCCCAACATTGTTCTCCCACGCGTTGTTCTTCATCTTCCTAACCCAATCAAACAACATTCTTTTAGTTTCAAACAACACGACCCAATTTAAACAACACCAAATTCCAAACGACAATAGGCGAGTTTTAAACGATATCCATCTGCTTCTCTTCTCGCCAAATGATAACTCAACTCGACCCGACTCCCCCCGTCAATAAACACGACGTTACAACATCTTTCTTGTCGCATTTCTTTCTTATGCATAGAAATTTAAGTTTCATGCCATTTAATCATTCCTTTATCACCCATAATCGAAGAAATTAAAACTCATTTACACCTCATTAATGACATAAATAACTTATGTTGACTTTTAGCAAATTCGGTAATCTCAAACAACAAAACTCAAACCAAACGAATCTAACACATTACTTACAATGCCTCACTCTCAATTCCTTCAAAAGAAGTTCACAAATTTGTGGATTGAAACAATAAAGAAAGTTATGGCTTGGTACTTGTTCTAACGATTTTTCTCTCATTCCTTAACCAGTTTAGATGATTATTGGGTCTAAATTCATTAAAATTTCATGCTCTAAAATCCGAATTTAAATTCTTGATAAAATATGGTTCCTTGAATTATATTATTTGTGGATTTTAATCTTAGAGATTTGTTTTGATGAAATTGAAGTTATACTATTGCTCATGATCCTATTAGAATAGTTTGTGTAATATTTTGGAAATCATGCGGACTTTGTTGGAATTATATTCATGTTTACATTTTAAGGAAATTGTATAAAATACAAGTCTTATTAAAATAAAAAACTCACAAATAATATATATGATTTTACAAAAAAAAATATATAGAGTTAATAAAATGTTTATCACAATTATCTAAATTATTAGCAATATATTTTGTAATAAAAAGGATTAATTAAAATTATGAAACCAGTAAATACTTTTCATAAATTTAATCATTTTGTATAAAAATACAAGACAACTCTGACTCTCTATATTATAAACCTATTAGATGGATTTTTTGTAGTTTATCAAAGTTTAGTATCTTTACAAAATCTCCCTTATCTAATAAAGGATAGTATAGCATGACATCACAATGCTGACATGACAACATATAGACTGTCCATCAATGTCAATCTTATGTAATTATTACATTTAATATTAATTTTATACATTCAACTAATATTTAATATTTATATTAATATTTATTAAATGGGCGATTCTTTGATTTTGAAATTTGAATAACTTTATACATGTTAGAAGTCATGTTTATAGGATTGAAATCAGGCATTTTCACCATTCTAATCTGCAAAAAAATTCAAAATCTCCCACCACAAAAAAAAAACCTCAATGAATCCCATATCCTCAATGCATACCCTTTCTTTTTCTTCCAATTCCTAAACCGTGTCACAAACCCTAATGGTGAAACCAGAATAGCGAAGTTACGCTTTGTTCCCGAGTTTACTAAAAGAAAGAAAAAGAAAAGAAAGAAAGTTTAAGAGAGAAAAGAAAATAAGAGAAAGAAAAATATACAAATTTATTTCACGTTCTAGAGTTCGAAGGAAATGAAAAGAAAGGAAAAGAAAATAAACATTTTGTGTGTTCCCGAGTGGAGAGAAAAAGAAAGGAAAGTGACAATTTTACTATATACCCTTTTAAGTAAAATTAAGATAAAAATAATCATGACAACTTATTGATAATACCATAACTGAGTTTTCTTTAAAACATTTAGTTCTTCTTCAAATGATCCAACTTCGGGTTTCTTGTCTCCTTTATATTGTCTACACGTTATTCATCAAACAACAATATTTGGACAAAAAATCAATAATTAAAGTACAACTTTGGTGAAAGCATAGTGAAGTTCCAAGCAAGCTTTCTTATCCGGTGCAAGCAAAGTCAACGATTTCATTTCCAATTGAAACAAAAGTTCAAAAAACTCAGTACAATTATTAAAAGCAAACATAATGAACTGATTGCATATATTGAAACATCGACCAATACTTTTTTAATTTGTCCAACAAAGGGTGGGTTTTATTCATGACCGAATTTATGTACACATCAATTTTGTAGCACTTATTCAAATTCATCACCTCATACATTGTTGGCAACAACCAATAAACAAGTTGAAAACGTGATTTTGTGGGGACTTCCACGACGTCTATTTTGCTTTTTATTAAAACTTCACAGTCGGCTCAAGATCAACAAAGACAACATGAGGAACATTCTTCCCAGCATCGAGTTCACTGTAAAAGGTGTTGAAGGCTTCATCGCCTCCTCCCAACTGTCTTTTCACCCAACATCTAGTCATCAGGCTGCAAACAACAAATCATCAAAAATCCACTCAACATCACAATCTATGTCAAATCAAAACTTCAAAACACTTGGACACGAATTAACCAATATGTGATCTTTACTTCCGAAAAAACATAGCTCTGACAATGAACAAAAATAAAACTTCCAGAAAAGCTTGTAAATATAGTCAACGATATCAGTCATGTAGAATTATAACTTCAAAACATTCAGCAACAAGATTTTTAAATAAATAGATATAATAGTACCTCCTCAGCGTTAAGACGATATTTAGGCTCAAATGGGCAACTTTTTACTCGTTTGACATGGTCCTAATAAAATAAGTACCTATAACTGACCCACCTGTTCGCTAATGGGTTTGATTTGGCATGTCTACTATTTTCTTGGTAACGGGTCAAAATGGTTACTCATTTGTGCGCGCACCAAATGTGGATCTTGAGGATGCTCCGACAGCAAGATCTGCAATTCATACGATGATTTCATGAACATAACATGTACACATAACCTAAAACGTTGCTGCTGCATCTGATGATATGTCAAAATTTGGATCATGTTTATAGCTGAAGAATGTTTTCATGTGACCAGACTCCAAAATATATTTTGCCACTACTTGATGACGAATACAATCTCTCAAGATTGCACCAAATGATATGGCAGTTTCCCGGTCATCATACCTAGATACACAACGTTTTGACCCGTTAGCGAAAAAACTTAACCTGGATCGAACCATTTATAAGTAAATTGGTTTATATAAAAGGCTTACCCAGGTATCAACAAGTCAAGAATCTCTGTGTTTTGATCCAAATATTCAGCAGCAACATAATGGCCATGCAGGTCCAATAATCTTGAATTATAGCAGCATACTTCTATCAAACAACTTGTCATTGTTCATCAGCGGGTGAATATATATAGCTCAAGAATCACAATTAAAGAAATAATGGTTCAAGAAGATGAGCAATGAAATATAAGTACTGTAGCATCATACACAATCCCAAACCGGGCTCGGCTTGGTAAAAAACAGACTCAAGACTGATGTAATTTAGAGTCATAAACAATCCCAAACCTAATGTAATTAAGTGATCGGAGTGTCGCGCCCCAGTCAAAGATAATACTTTATAGTCCCAAATTACCCTTAACAATGTGTTAGTGGTAGTAAGGGGTCGAACCACGAAGAGTTTGTAGTTTGCAATGGATGCGATTGATTTTAACGGGCTGTCACAGATTATGAAGCTTGCTAAGAATTTAACTAATTTTGTTTGTTTGAAAAGGATGTCGGAATGATCCGACAAAGTTGGTTTGATTGCTTAACTACTAACTTGAACGATTACACAAAACTTAATTACTTGATTAAAACAATGAGTTGAGAACAAGGTTCACACCCGGTTCAACAATTGCAAAGCCTAGGGTTGCTAAACAATTTTAGATTGATTCAATTGAATTTGTCATTAACGGTTTTGATATAACAAAGCTTAGATACCAATTGTTATCACGCGTATGGCGAACCGCAATGCACTTTGTTACTTCGTACAAATAACTCCTTTTGAAAGATAAGGCATAAATACACAAACTTATTTCACAAAGTCAAATTTTATAATCATTCGACAATTCACAAATGTAGTTCAAATGTAGGACAATCATCAATCAGTTCAAAATACAATTCAATATGTCACAAATCAACCAAGAAACATAAAGCAAACCCTACACCTTACAAAAGTCTACACCGGGGTGAAACCTTCGAGAATTAGCCGCTCCATGACGAACGGACTTGGTCACCATATGATGAGAGCTTGAACATTGACATCTTGAAGCTTGATGATGAAGATGGATGGTAATTAGGGTTTAGGATTGATGATGATGATGAACGGATTGGAGATTGGAGGACGGTGATGATGGTAGTGGTTAGGGTTAGGAAGGATTGATGATTGATTCGGTTGATGATAGATGGAAGAGATGGATTCGAGTTGAAGAAGATGGTGTTCTTGGCTCCAAGAAGTGATTTCAAACTCCCAATGTGCGTAATCCCCTTCTAATGACCCCCAAAATTGGGTTTAAACTCGTTCAAAACGCAAAACAAGGGAAATTAGCGATAGCACTTTCTGGAGGTCGTCGGCAACGCCCCTTGGCAAACCTGTTTTTTGTTGATGCCTTATTTAGCTGTCTACGCGAGTTTCTCTCCGACGCGAACAACCAAGGGGCGTCGCCGACGGCCCGTATGGGCGTCGGCGATGCTATGTCCAACTCTTGGTTTCCGTTTTCTTCATTTCACGTTCCCGGTTGATCCCGTTCGCTCCCTGATGCTTCGTAAAGCTCCCGAGTAGCTCCTTAAACTCCGTTAGACCTGCAAAACACATTCTAATCAAAAGTAGGCCATTCGAAACCAAAATTCATGTAAAAACATAAACTTAAATACGATTAATCATCGGTTTTCGACCACGTATCATTAAGCATCATAAACAATCCCGATATCCAAAAGCAATTAGTAAAATACCCAACAAGAAATAAAAGTTACTAAAAAGGAAAACTTCAACCAGACAAAAGCATCCTAAACTCGCTTAGTTACCAAACCCATCATATCTTAGTAAACCCAACCGTATAAGAGGAGGACAACTAAATAGCATCCTTACTTTTGCTTGGTTGGACGCCAAGTAACTTAAAGCTCCATGTATTTCATGGGAATCCAAACCCAGTGGCTCCAGTGCGTTATAAATTTCTTCTCCTGTGTGCTCTCGATGATAAGCGCTTTCCAGTATTTTATTGCCTTCTAAAATAGCATTAGCCACACTGCTAACGCCATTCATAATCATAGAGGTTAAATCTTCATCTTGTTGTTCACCTTTTCTTTTCTACTCTTACATTTCTTTGCACGAGAAGACGTAGGATGTAGCACTTGAATATCATCATCAGTATTGCATTGGCTCTCCAGAACTACATCATTGGCAGCGCAGAAGTCATCAACTTCTGGAACCGTTTCTATGTTAATGTTGTCATTTTCTTTCAGTCGGGCATTTCTTTCTTTAGCTGTTTCAGCTTGTGCACCGGATGCCCTATCTTTTGCAAATAGTTGTAGCATTTCATTGAAGTTTGAGACTTTCTTCGTCTTCAATGCCGCAGCATCAAACTTTGACTATTAACAAAATTAAGCTAATTAGTATTATAAACGATATTCTAAATATTCAAGTAAATAATTAAAAAAAAACTTACATCTATTTTTATTCCAGACTTCATCTCCGCTTCAATTAATTGAGTTTCTGAATTCCATGAGAATCCACTCAATGACGTTCCACGAAACATGTCGTACCATTGGGAAAATGCTCTTTCAACGTTTTTAAACGATTCTTCAAATGTTTTTGGTCAATTCAATTTGAAGCTTTGTGTTCAGCTCCTCAATCATATTGTTGTATGCTTGTGAAGTAAAACTGCCATTAATCCTATAGACGTTATCCTGTTGCCTATCATGGATTGTATGAATATATTATCCATACTTTCCGTCCACTTTATTTGCTCCTTCTATCCGGTGGCTTCGTGTTTGCTTATGATAACTTTCCACATGGTAATACATAAATAAATTCAAATATGTACATATGTAAATGGTGACAATAAGGATGATCAGACCATAGGAGAATTGCTAAACAAACTGAAAGAGAACTATTCAGATACATAGACGATCTCATTTTTTGTCGAAACTAATTAGATAACATGACACTAAAGGTGATCAGATCGAATAACTATAACCTCAATCAGTAACAGAGTAATATTCAAACGAAACTGAAAAAAACTTACCGGATACATACATCATCTCAATTTTTTTTGTCAAAATAGCCGAACATTATAATTATAAATTTATAACGAGCAGTTCTTCAATTAATTATCTCAAATTTTACATACAAACGAAACTGAAAATGAACTAAGTGCAGGGTCAGGCCTCACACACACATACACACATCTCAATTTTTGTTGAGTAGGCGAATTTTACTCGAGAAGAAAGTTGGCTGATGCTGACGTGTTATAGGAAGATCAAAACAACTTAATTAAATTTCTAGAGAAAAAAGAAACCGAATATATGCGCCTTTAAAGGCACAAAATGGGAGTTGATGATTTTGAGCTACCCACCATGATAGGAAAGGGTGCTTTTGGTGAGCTATGTAATTCAAATCTAAATCGGTACGAGTAGTATTTAATTATTGGTGAATCAAGGCATCAAAGTATTGAACAACAAGGTTCAGGTACTGCTGATGGATTTATAAGTATTAACGATGCATGAATTTGTGTCTTTTAGAGCAAGCATAATGCGTATATGATATGTGTTGTATACGAACTTCTGTAGGTTGCGTTGCCATTTGTCCAATGCCTCTAATAGGAGATGGAAAAGAAGGGGAAGAAGGGAAGCATGAAGCGTTCTGTAACGATTGACGCCCGTCGTTAAACTGGTCCGCAACAACAAGATGGACATTGCCAACAGTGGATTGCATCAAGTTTGATTGACCTGTAGAAACCTTTTTATGTTTTTCTAGTTTTTATATAAATGGTTAGCATTAGTTATTAGTTATGGTTTTAAACACAATATAATTACAATGACAATTTTAATATTTTCATAAAACAGTGTATGAGATTGTATATATTTTTTTTCAAACTGATTTTTTGACCCATTATGCTTTCTGAGATGATATTTTAAGTTCATCATAAGTATTGTTTATTTCAGATGTATAACTATATTATATACAGAACAATTTTATGCTTTGTTTTCTTTTGATACGTCATCTTATTAATTTACTTACCTTCTATATTGCTATAATATATTCATCTTTTTCACATTTTTTCTATATATAGGTTTATGAAGTGAAAATTTCCTTTGTGCATGTAGGGTTCTTTGTTTACTTTTTATAAGCCGAGTCTGAGTTCAAACTTAACTTATTTCGAGCTCGTTTCATAAGTAATAGCCGAATAGCCGAATAATCTCATGATCAAAGATAACTCCATTCTTTCACCAATAGCCGAATAAACACCGTGCATATAGGGAAAACAAAAGAAATATATCATGTTTTGAAGGGTAACTTTATGGTATGTTATATGGTCCTATGTGAGTCAAAATATGCCATTTAATGCATAATGTGATTTGAACTGTTGTCACCAGGTTTATTCTTTTCTAATATATTGGATATACATTGTAGGTTATTTTCATTTAATTATCCTTCTTTTGAGTTTTTATTTAAAGACTTCCAATAGCTTTGATTGGTTTTTTAGAAGTGGTGGAGTGGTTTAATATTTTTTTGTGTGGACACTCAAGGGACGCGAGTTCGATTCTTTTTTTTCCATCTGTGTATATGCCTTAATATTTTATTTTTGCTGTTGAAGGCGGTTTATAGAGATGATATGATAAGGAAAGGCATCGAGGACCTTCAAAAAAGATACCACGTTTGTCCTACTTTTATTAATCAGTGTGTTAAAAGAAAGATGCACGCTGGTCAGGTCTAAAACTCAAAACATGTTATATTATTCTCTTACTGAATTTATACGTTTGTTAGCTCATGTAATAAAACGTTTGTTAGCTCGGCCTTAACCTGATTCTGATTCCGAGTCTGAGCATGAACCTGACTCAGAGCATGATGCTAAGTCAGAGCACGAACCTGAATGGGAATCAGTGCTTGAGCCAAAGTAAAAGCATGAACCAGTTCTCGAGCCAGAGTCCAAACCTGAACCAGTGCTAGAGCCAGTCTCCCGCCACCGTTTTTGCTCAATTGGATGCCTCAACTATGCTTTCTCATACAAGTAATCTATTATCTTTATCAAAATCTGATGGTTGTGCGTAGACCTGGCTTTCTAATGGGTTTGGGTTGAAACTTATTGCTTTTAATACGACTCAATGCTGGTAGAGTCAGGTTGACCTGTCTATCTTGTGATTGCCTTTGACATAGCTATATAATTGCTATCACATTAAATATTGTATGGCATTCTTATTAATATTTTGTAGGTCCTCAAGGTGCAGCAAAAGCCAATGGTTACTTTAACCCGTTTAATACACGGGTACGTACTTAAAGTATATACTTAAACTATATTTTAATATTAAGGTGATATATTTTGCTATTTTACAAATTGAATTCTTAACTCTCCGGGCACTCTTCATTAGAGTCTCCTTAGCCTTCGTAAGAGAAGGGAAGGTATTGTATATATTTTGTTTTTTAACAAAAGGGTAATATTTTCATTTCACAAAAAACATTAACTGCAAACATGGATGGTAGTTGTTGATTGGCACTCCTCACCATTGTTGTTTTATGATGTCTTGTTGTATGATTTAGTTGGATCCTAATACTGCAGCAAGGGCTTAGATGCAATACTGTTGTAATTTTTTATTTTAATATGCTATCATTTTATAGTTTTTTTAGGTTATAGTATTGTAGTTATTATTTTGCAATAGCCTTTTAATTCTATCTTTAATCTATTGGTGCCATTTAGAATTTTGTTTTTTTAATATTATATCTTTCGTTATGTTGTAGTTATCTTTATCCATGGTTAGTTAATTTCTTTTTTGATACTAAAATTTTGTTTTTGTTTAGTCCATGCAGTGTAGCATATGCAAGGGTTTAGGTCACAACAAAAAAACGTGGAAGTATCCTTTTATATGCTTTCTTTCGTTGTATAATAATTATTAGTATTAGTTATTCAATTTCCTTTTCTAAATGAGTTAACTTGCAGGAATGCGCGTATAGTTTTACTCGCCATCGGAATGCAGAGTCAGAGTAGTCCCGTCCATAGAATAAATAGTCACATTTTTTGGAAGCGTAGGTTGCAGGAACTAAGCAAGTTTAAGGTTTGCAAAGAAACCCGTAGTTTAAGGTTTCATTATTTTCTTGGCTTTTGTTGTTTCACACTTATATAAATTCTATAAAGAGTCTTCATTCATAAGTAGAGTAAACTGATATTTTGGTCCCTGAGGTTTGGGCAGTTTTGCCACTTTAGTCCAAATCTCAAACTTTTTGCATCTGGGTCCCTGTGGTTTCAGTTTTATTGTCATTTTGGTCCAAGAGTGATATTTGTCTTCTAAAATCCTACAATTTTGTCCTTTTCTTCAGGGGCAAAATGGTCATTTTAAGCATTAATATATATTATATATATAAATAAATATCAGACTCTGCTTAAAATGACCATTCTACCCTTGAGGAAAATAACAAAATAGCAGGATTTTAGAAGACAAAAATCACTTTTGGACCAAAATGGCATAAAACTGAAATCACAGGGACCCAGATGCAAAAAGCTTGAGATTTGGACTAAAGTGGCAAAACTGCCCAAACCTCAGGGACCAAAATGACAGTTTACTCTTCATAAGTATGATAGTCACATAACAGGTTTCAAAATGTATATCCATACCTAAGAAAAGAGGGACAGATTACTAATTAACGTTTTAATTACAGAAAACATCTGAAATTTGTTTATGTTGTTAAGTATCGAAGTTGTGAGAAGCAAGAAAACACGGAGAAAAGATCAACAAATAAGGCTTCGCCATGCCGACACAATGGTTGTCCAATCGTCTCATTGTTCAGGTCTACAAGCTCTCTGTTGGATCTGCGTGTTCACTCCCATGGTTGTCTTATTGTTCAGGTCTACTTTTAATATCTCAAATGCTCAAAAGTCAAAAGATAAGTGATATGTTTACTAAGAAATTCAGTAATTATATGTGGACATTGGTGGAATTAGAATGTAAAAAGTAGATACATATAGGAGGAAATGTCAAATATGATAACCAAGAACAACACAAATGGATACAAACCTACATCCATAACATGAGAAATGAACTTTAGTTATTCACCAAAAATGTTTACTAAATTTATGTTTCTGTTACTTCGATGTAGTGGAACTTTCTTGCAGCCATGAACGCAACAAGTTGGAGACTAAATGCCGATAATTGCAGTCTTGATATTGTTTCGGAATTGGTCAGTCTATCTCAAGAAGCTAATGCTAGCATGGATGTGATTGCAACAATGAAAACGATTTGTCATGTTGTAAGGATGTATAAAAATCATTTTAGTCTTATTCGCTCATCTTTGATTTCAGCTTTTAAGTAAGAGTACCTTTGTTCTCAAGAGACGACACTTTGACTTTAAAGTCAAACTATGCATTTTTATAATGCAATGCATATAGTTTTTTTTCCCATATTCATTGTTTTTTCCAAGTTTGGAACCACTGTGACATTATACTCATTATTAAAATTTGGTATATAAAATTTATACAGACTACCCATGTTTTTACACGGGTTTTATATCTAGTATATAGTAAAAAAATTTATGTTATCATTATAAATACCATATGATTTGAAAATTGTATTTGATCATTTACTTATTTATTTTGGTGGTTATATAAAACATGCATCACATAAATTAATATAATCATCTAGTTAGTAAGGCTAATTAGATGACTAAATATAATTATTCAGATTTAGTTTTCATTACTAAAATTCAAGTTTTATAAAAGTGTCAACTATTGTTTACATCTTGGAATAATAAACTAAACAAGTTATTATATTTATATGAACTCATAAAGTTTGTGATTATATAATATATATATATATATATATATGTATTATGAAATATAGAATATATATATATATATATATATGTATGTATTTGAAATAAGGAATTATATATAATGTTGTTTTACACAAAAGTACCTAAATTAAGAACCCGAATCATTAGACTTATCATTTATTGTTTCGTTTATTTAGAATATTTGTATATATAATTTTGGTTGTTTGAGTTACTCATACTCGTGCGGTGTCATTATCGTTTTCGTGCATCAATTCTCCACAAACGTTGAGTAGATCTTTTCACTTTTAACATTAATTTTTTTGAGGTCTATCATCGTGTCACGTAATTCATATCCATCTTCATTTTAAGTATTAAGCATGCAATATGATTGTGTGGCTTATGTGTTATTTGGTTTACTTATTTATTTAATTTATGTGCAATGGTTATTCAAATCATAAGTGTCTCATTTGTTCATAGGCTCACTTATCACTGATTTCTCATATTTATGGAATGTGGGTATCGCCTCATTTATTCATAGGCTGACTCTTTGCTCATGACATGGGATGTCGGTATCATTTCACTTATTCATATACTGACCCTTTCCTCATGACTATGGGATGTGGGTTTAGCTATCATTTAGTCACGTCCTGTATTGATTATTTTATTTATTTATTGTTGGATGTTAATTATTTAGTACGTTTAATTGATACATGAGTTACATGTTTACTTTTAAAAATAAATTAACTTTTATTTAACTTGGATTTAATCGTCAGCTCTTTTCAGTTGACTTAAAAACATTTTTACACGTGATACAGAAAATGAGAACTGAAGAAGGCTTGGATCAAGGTCACTTAGGGAATTGCCTTTAGAAGTTTAATAAAGAGATTTGACTATGTTATTTATTTTGGATATTTGTTGGTTTTTTGAACTTATATGTAAGGTGTGACAATTTAAATTTACGACATGTTTAATTATGAAATATTTAATAATGCCATAAGCTTTAGACAATCATCATGCCCCAATCGATAATCCGTCACGGGTTGGGGCGTGACACTGCGCGCATAGCGGCTTGGTCCCGGCCTGCGTGACATTTCGGACCATACCCCTTTAAGTCCCTCGGTCCAATGTTGCTTCCATGTGCGTTAGTAAGTGGGTGGAACTTTGGATTAAATGAGTGTTTTTGTTGTTTACCACAAATGGTATATGTAGGTGCAACCCTGCTGGAGAAGTGTGCACATGCGGGTGTGTCATAGAAAAGTGCACACATGTGGGTGTGTCTTTGAAAATTTCATACATGGGGTGTGTCTTAGAGAAGTGCATACACACTCATGAGTGTCATGCTTGAAGAATGGCGAACACTAGCGCATGTTGGTGTGACTTGAAGAAAGTGCACACTTGCGCGTGTGGATGTGTATTCAAAATTTGTAAAACTGTCGTTGTGGGTAAGGTTAGGTGAAAAGGTGAGGTGACATATGACACTGTTTGGAGGCATCACGAATGGCGTGCTAGAGTTGGTTTTCGCATGTGTCAAGCGAGTGACGGCCACGTGCGAGAGTGAACTGCCATACCATGCTTTGCGCGTGACGTCCACGTGCGAGAGTGAATTGCCATTCCGTGCTTCACGAGTGACGTGGCACACTTTGAGTAGACCACTATGGCAAGTGGGGGTATAAATAGTTGAACAAACCTTACATTCTATCACTAATTCTCTTTCATCCTCTTAAAGATCCTCAAAACTTTAGGTTGTTCTTCATATTTTTTTTTCATAATTATTCCAGGGATTCATAATTCTTTCAAGAAAATCTTAAAAATTTTATGGAGATACGTCGACCTCTTCCAACGTTGATGAAACTGTTAAAGGTTCAAGCAAGAAAAACACATTGCCTCATATTGCGGATAGGGTAGTTATCAACCGTAAGTATTCGGGATTCAAAAGTTTGCGCTCGAATCTACAGTTCCTAGATAGTTGGTGTGCTATTTATCCTCTAAGGGTCAGACGGTTGCGCAAGCGCGCTGGGAATGATAACTTTAGACGTTGTTTTCTTTTATGATGGTGTGTGTAACTCATTTCGAGTTTTGTTGCATATCCCAAGGTGTCACGTCGGATGGGACAAATATAACATCTTCTACCAGATGCAATGTAACCAAGGGTTTTAGTCCTTCGCCTTCTGCAATGGTCCCCGACTATCTTGAAGAATCCACCCACAAGCATGTACGATTGGAAATTGTTATTTTATATCTTGGAGGCGGTGATACCGGTAAAGATGACTTTTAGGGAAGCCGATTTGAATATCCATAAAGAAAAAATAGGCAAAAATTGTGGAAAGCTGAAAGATGTTGGATATTGATAAAATTGGGGTTGTGGTTATTGTATAAAAATTTGGTGTTGTAGTTGTTACGGCCTATACCCATCATCATTTGAACCGCCTACTCTAGCCCTTAACCTGTCACCTCGGAACTTGACCTGCCTTCTCTCAAACTAGAACTTGTTGAACTACATTTCTTTGTGGAGGGGTTATTACTTCTTTGGTAGCTCAACACATGTACTCTTTACCCGCTTATGCGTTTATAGCACAAGACTTTACTACTCAAGCTGCGTTATATACTCATCACCACCGTTCTCTTTTCTTTGATCCATACTAAAAATTGGAGTGTAAAAATGTAAAGTGTAAAAATTGTGAGAGTTTAAGAGAGTTATATGTGTTGTTTGGTGTGTGTATATATATATAATTTTAAAAAATAAAAATAATTTTTTTTAAAACACCTAGTCGTTTAACACAAAAAATAATCCCCTAATAACAAAAGCTTTAACTAATATGTTTAGATTTTTCTAAGGGGGTGTTTGGGATTGCTTATGAAAACTCCTTATAACTTTTTAAAAAGTTAATAAGTCACAATGAAGTGAGTTTTCAAAACTCCTTATAACTTTACCCTTCACATACACTCACAATACCAAACATCATATAACTTTTAAAAAGTCAATAAGTTATAAGTTGCCTAAAATAAGCAATCTCATACACCCCTAAAAAAAGGCCCGAGTCCCCTAATAACAAAAGTTTTAACTATAGTTTTACCACATGTGGTTTGGGGGCGGAACCACTCTTACCCCTTATTTTCAAAATTGGTTGCCTTACCCCCCATCGTTTCCTGATTGCATAAATGTTGGACCCTCCATCGTCAATGGTACTTTGACTGTTAGATATATAGGTATTTTTGTAATCTTGCATCCATTTCCCCCAATTCCATTTCTCATTTCATCTTTCTGCAGTTACAAAATCAGACCCTATCTGTCTCTATCTACACCTTCTTCTCTACCACTACAAATTATTGTCATGGTGGAAATAGGTCGCGTAAGGTCGGGTTCTGGAGAGATGGTATTTTATTGTAACACTCTGTAAAATCATGTCCAATAGTATAGTGACACGTGTTGTATTTTTAAATATAGTCTGTTAAAGACCAATAAGGACTAAAGGCGTCAACATGCTCAATCGGAGCCTCTGAGTGACGATCCGATGTCAACATGCATAAATAACAGCCTCTGAGTGACTGATATGTCAACATGCCCAGCCTCTAAGTGACATCGGGATCAACATGCTTATCATAAGCCTCTAAGTGATCCTTTGTGAAGTCCTAAACTCTCATACGTGCCATTTGTTGGACGAGAGAGTTCAATTTTGTAAATATGTGAAAGTTGGATGATGGAGGGATTAAAAGTGTCAACATGTTAATTTATACCTCTGAGTGACCTTTTAACGAACCGAGAGCTCGACAATGTCCGGGCATAATCCCGGGTATGCCAAGTATTGGCTACGGAGGGCTAAAAGTGCCAAAAAGGTGTTTAAAAAGGTCTTTAAAAGCTTTAATAAGTTAAGGGGTTAAAAGTTTCAAACTTTGACAGTGGCCAGGGGGCGGTCGCGGGCCGCAAGAGACTAGGCTTGGGTCTCTCGCAGGGTGCGAGAAGCCCTCAACTGCAGAAAAGTTGTTTGATCTCCAAGCAAAACTCCAAAACCATTAATTCAAAACCATGGCTTCTCTAAATTGCTATGCCACGTTTTGGGACACTTGTAAGCCTCTTCTTACACCCCTAAACACCTGGCTTCACCTCCTTTGAGTTCTCCAACTATAAATAGGTGATCAAGTTCACCATTTGAACTTGCACCTTTCTAAATCATAACTCTTCTCCCTCCTCTGGAAGTTCCTAGCTGAAAGGAGCATCCAACTTAGTTCTCTTGCATTGTAGAAACCTCTTGTAAGTGTTCCTTGCTCTTGCTTTTTCGTTTATAGGCTTTTATAGCCAAAAGTCAAGCGTTTTTCAGAAAACGCTTTGACTTTCGGTTAAGACCATTATGGTCCAGACATTGTTCGAAATGAACATGGCTAAGTGATCGTAATAAGGTAGGTATTAGTCCCTATAAAGGGCACCTCCTGAAGATCACGTTTGCTAGACCAATTGACAGGTCAAAGTTATGAAAATAAAAAGTCAAACAGGCCATTTTTTGGAAAAATTATAAATTGATCTTATATATGTTATAAAACCTATTTTGACACTTAAACAAGTTGGCAATAGTTATTAGAACATGTTCGGCTCGTCAATTTCAGTTCTAGGGTCGGTTCGCAACCGAAAGTCGTAAAGTTTGACTTCTGCTTTGACTTTCGATTCTGACCCGATATAGATTAGTTACCTACTGATCTAAAGTTGCATTATGATCATAATACAATGTAGCATAACCCTCTGAGGTTATATTACATAATCATAATCAGAATCCAAGTTTATGCGCAAGTTCCATAATTATGCCACTTTTGACTAAAATGCCCTTTTTACATAAATCAAGGTTTTAATGATAATAAACTAAAAATGTGTTTTCTACTGATGGAATATTATAAGTAGGATTATTTGGATGTTAAACCAAGTTATAAACTGAGTTTTCAAGCAAGTCCTTAAACTATGTCGATAATTGACAATTTTAGCCCCTGTGGCTTATAAAATAGTTTTAATCAAATCTTTTCAAGGTAAATCATTTACCTACTAAATAACATATTTTAAATATTTTAATCTGACTTTAACATTAGTTTTCATTAAACATCGCATAAAACGTCATTTTACGACATAAGCGTCGTTTCGGCGCATAATATGGTTTTAAACCATATTAAGGAACCAAAAATTGTTACCTACTGATTTTAAAAATTATTTACAGTAGGTACATGTTATAAACTCAGAATCCCAAATAATTCATAAACTATGTATAAAATTACCAAATTACCCTTATGAGGCATAATTTCGTTTTAAAACCTTAACGGGCATATAAGTTGATATCTTACTGATAGCTTAACTTATTTAAAATATAATGGCATATAGAACTTGTCCATGACTTATCCGGCTACCCGATATCGCTAATATACGCACGGTTACGTATATGTAACTACTTTTCAGAAATTAACCGAAACGGGTTTAACCTTGTCATTTAAGTTTCAAAATCCAGAATGTTAATAGTTTACCCATAATAAACAAGTCAAGGTACTTGTTGGGATTAAACTACATTCTATCCAATCATCGTTTAATCTAGCGTCGTACGTTTTGGTCAAGTACGCTAGTCGGTCTAAGTCTATGACTTAAATAAGACCGTTAGTATTTAATTGGTTAGTTTATACCATAATCCAGACTAGAGACTTGCCGGTAAATGATATCTGCACTTAGTCCTTTTTGTGTACGGTTGAGTTATTAAAAATTTAAGAAGACTAGCTCAAGTAAATACTCTCGACTTATTTCCCCTATACGGGCTTGGGTTACGGTAAATTATTACCGCTTGGTCGGAAATGGGATTAATCGAACGCCGGTTCGGGATAGAAATCCGCATATTCTGTTTTAATCAGTTTTGTTTGATAATTTAAACATCGGGGGTTAACTACCGTGTCCTGGATATCCTCGGCTCATTACAATCGAAATAGCCACGACCTTAGCGCGGGTGTAGGCATACACCCGATAGACGCTCAATTATGCATTCCCACAAGGTTGGGAGGAATTGACTCCTTCGTGAGTCCAAAGTGGTGTGTATGTTAATTATGTCTCGGTTTTCGTGCCGAGCCCCGTATGTATGACAAACATGTAAATCTGTTAACAAGGTTGGACGGTCAATTAACCCAAGTTATAAAAAGAATTTTTGTGATGATACGCACTTAAAACATTTTCGAAATGTTTTCAAAATGAGGCAGTTGGGTGTATTTACCAGCGAAAGCTGACGTATTTTCAAAAGACTAATCTGCAGGTACAATACGAAAATAGGTCGGAAGTGCTCGGTAGTGATAGAGGATCTTGCATATCCTAAATCTACCCAAAGTCTGCTTTGTATTCTTTCCATGTACAGTTTATGATCCGCTTGTGGATCTTCTATTACAAGCTTGTATATTATTTTGTATTTTCGAACATTTGGTTTTAATAGTAATTTACTCCAAGACTTCCGCTATGCCGTGTTTAATTGACTATGATGATTATCAACTGATGTCACGATACTCCCCATCCGGGCCCACCGGTGTATGGATTTCAGGTTGGAAATCCCGGGGTGTGACAGGGCTGGTATCAGAGCCAACGTTTGAGAGAATTAAACACTAGCCTTTTGTGTTTAGTCTCAAACTTACACGAGCACATTCCTTAGACTTCCGAGTCTAGGCATTGACCTAGGATTACTCATTTCATTATTAAGTTATTAGTATTGTTTTTAAATTGATTTCTAACAGGAAAATGCCGCCACGTGTATGAGGACAAAGTGGACGAGGAAAAGGTCCAATGAGAGGAGGACCATCGGGACACATTCCCCCTAAACCTCATAATACAGATGCTTACCAAGAATCAGGAGATTCATCTCCTTGGCATCCAGCGAGACGTTCCGTCTCTAATAGGCATTCACTCTCACATTCCCAAAATTCTTACCACTCCTATCATTCACATCATTCTCACCATTCCCATTCTCATCACTCCTACCATGAGGAATTTAACCCAAACCATTATTTTAACACGCCTCTAGCCGATCAAAATCAGTTGGACCAGCCACACCCTATGGACGAGGACTCCGACCCGGATATGCCACCGTCGGGATCAAATATGCATCCAATTGAAATTTCGAGCGATTCAAACTCTTATGCTGGATCGCCCTACCAAGGTCCTAATGAGTGGGACCAATACTGGAACCAATTCACCTTCGCCCACACTCCTTCTCACCACTCTCAACCACCTCCTGTTCAAGAAGATGTCCACATGTAACCGGTGGACCAACCGCAACAACCACCTGAACCACCAAGAAGGAAGCGTGGAGCACGTATGTCGGTATGTGCAGGACAAAGGTCGGGATCACTGCCACCTTTGCCAAACTCCTACCCCACGATTCGAGAGGACCCACAAATGGGTGGGCCCTCTAACACCTTACCTGTGATTGAACCAACACCCACACCTACAGTTCAACCACCACCAACGGGTTATTCTAACCCAATCCCCACATATCCAGACACGTCTGGAAATGACCTTTTTAACCCATCTACACCGGTAGACTATCAAGCATGGTCGCAAGACCCCTACATGCAGGCGGTTATACACAACGCACTTTACCCGTCTCCTTTCCCACCTACTTATCCACCGACCAGGTATCCAACTTATGGGTACCAGATCCGGTTATGCCACAACCACAACCTCTGCCACCACTAGAGGCCATTAACGAGGCCTTAGAAAGGATGAAAGAAATGCAGCAACAGGCGGAGAAAACGGAGAAGAAAACGAATAAGTTCTTCAAGAAACTCTCGAAATTGGTCAAAGGAAAGAAGGACGAGTGAAGTCTCTTCTAAATATGTGTAGTCCCTGCGAGGACCTTGTTATTTCTTTAGTCCCTGCGTGAACATTTCTATTTCTTTAAGTCCTTGCATGGACAAGTTTATTTCATTTTCCTAGTATTGTAATTTCTAATTTAAAATTAAATGAAGTACTTTGGAATTATATATATATGTATTCATCCTCTTGAAAAGCGAGCGTCTCGATTTTACTCGAAATTTATGCTCTGCTATATAATTCCAAAAAACCTTAATAGATTGATTATGCCAAGTGGCGTAGACCACACATTGGCCAAAAAATGATAGTTAAGTACGAAGGGGTCTTCTATCAGGATAGTTAAGGGAAGTTATCTTCTATCCAGGAGTAAGGGACTAGGTCCAAACCTCCAAGGTCGTTAAGGTCAAGGTGACCGGGACCATTAATCAATTATTATGGTACTGTTATGTAACATTAAGAAATGTTCATACTTTTGGTAGTGTGGCTTAAGGAACCACACTAGCCGTCAGGCCAACGTGCCCAATTAATTGTCCAACGGGACAGGCTGATATGCCATGTACATCTGATACGATGTAGGCCAATGTGCCCAATTAATTGTCCAACGGGACAGGCTGATATGCCATGTACATCTAATATGATTTAGGCCAATGTGCCCAATTAATTGTCCAACGGGACAGGCTGATATGCCATGTACATCTGATACGATGTAGGCCAATGTGCCCAATTAATTGTCCAACGGGACAGGCTGATATGCCATGTACATCTGATACGATGTAGGCCAATGTGCCCAATTAATTGTCCAACGGGACAGGCTGATATGCCATATACATCGGATATGATGTAGGCCAATGTGCCCAATTAATTGTCCAACGGGACAGGCTGATATGCCATATACATCTGATATGATGTAGGCCAATGTGCCCAATTATTATGTCCATTAGGGACATGCCTATGAGCTATCTAATTGTCAATAATGACAATGACAGTTGTGACATTGCGATCCACTGTTCAATGATATATGGACTATGTCCAAATTGTAATTTGCCTATGATGGTCCTATTAAGATCTAGGCCAAATATAGATATGTTAAGCCTAAGAGTTGTGATGTTATTCACACTAGTATAGGCAATGGATTTTATATCCAATATTGAAAGCCGATATGGTTAATGCGCCATGGCTAAATGAAGTTTTATTGGTATATAGAAACCAAGACTTAAAGATGGCTAACTCAAACGAAGCACAAAGTAGCCACGGGAATGCTAAATCTAATAAAGCTGAAAATAAAAATATAAATGATGAAAATTTTCAAGCTCGCATTGATGCGGCTGTGGAAAGGGCCATGAGTAAGGCCATAGAAAAGCTAAGAGAGCCGAGTACCACTCGCTCTAGACCTCTATCTATTCCACCATCTTCAGCTCATAGGGAGAGCTCTGTTCACTCTTCAAATGCGAAGAGTGAACTAAAGAAAATAGATCTTACTGAAAAGTCCCGTTCTGTTAAGGATGGATGTACTTATAAGTATTTTATCTCATGCAAGCCCCGAGACTTTAACGGGGAGAAAGGAGCGGTAGAAGCCCTAAAGTGGCTAGATGAGATGGAAACGATTGTAGATATCAGCAATTGTGCTGATAAGGATGTGGTCAAGTACGTATCACAATTCTTAAAGGGCGATGCCCTAATATGGTGGAAAGCCATGATTCAATCAACAGGTAAGGTACACCTGTACAACTTGGGATGGTCCAAGTTTGTTGATTTGGTAAAGGAAACTTACTGCCCAACCCATGAGGTGGAGAAGCTAGAGACAGACTTCTTGTCTCTATCAATGAAAAACCTAGATTGTCGGAAGTACGTCTCCGATTTCAATTTCCTATCTAGGTTAGTTTCCTATTTAATTACCCCTGAATCTAAACAGATAACGCGTTTTATTAATGGGTTAGCGCCCGAAATAAAGGGCATGGTAAAGGCTGCACAGCCTACTACCTATAGGTCTGCTGTAGACCTATCTCTTTCTCTCACCCTTGATCTAGTGAGACAAAAGTCAATTAGGACTGAAACTGACGGAAAGAGGAAACGGGAGGATAATAACTCCCAATGATTTAAGAAGAAAGGAAATTTCGGGTTCAAGAAGAACCAGCACGTGTCTAGTGACAAACCTCTGTGCAAGAATTGTAAATATAGGCACTGGGGACAGTGTAGTATAAATCCATAAACCAAACCCTGTGGTATCTGCAATAGAAAAGGGCATAAGACCTTAGATTGCAAGGATCTCAAGAATGCAGTTTGCTATAACTGCAACGAAAAAGGGCATATAACGTACAATTGCCCCAAGAAACCAAAAGTAATGAGGCAAAGCATGGAGAGGTGTGCCTTTCAAATGAATGCCAGGGAGGCCGTTAATGACAACAACGTCATAACAGGTACTTTCCCCATTAATGATATTTACGCTAGAGTTCTTTTCGATTCAGGTGCGGACAAATCTATAACATCCGTCAAAAACGGGTTTCCAAAACCCGCTTCGTTTATTAACCGAATAGTCAGTCATAATTTTCGTCGCGTATATATTGTTTATTTTAATTTTAAACGATACATAATTAATAAACATTGTTAGAATTTTAAAACATAATTAATAAATAATAAAAATAAGAGAATAAAAAAAATTGAGGCTGCCGGGTTTCGAACCCGGGTCAGCCAACAAATGATATCTAAATGGAAACTCGAAATCAAATTCCGGACTTCAGCGCAGCAGAACTCGTAATCACCGGAAAATCCGGCAATCCGCGAGTTCAGCCATTATTCCTTTTGACTATAACGCTATAACCGTCGACGACATCGGTTATAACCGATGTCTAGCCCCAATTCCAGTCGTAACCGCCGATTTAACCGAAATCAAACCTCACCATAGCAGCCTATAAATACAAGGCTAAATTCCTCAATCCAACTTGCTCATTACTCTCAAACTCACTCTGAAAAACCTCGCTGCAAGTCGCCGGAAATTTTCTGCAACTCGCCGGAATTCTCTGCAAGTCGCCGGAAAACCGAACCCATTTCATCTCTTCTACCTTACTCTAAAATAAGACTTCTAGAGCTCAGACAGAAAGCACCAAACTCACCTCAAACTTTGATAGAGCCTCTGTCGCAAGACAAACTTCGCCGGAGTTAACCTCAGCCGCCGGAACTTCATCGGAGATCACAATTGTTCGGTACAGCACCTTTAGTTCTTTCTGTTTAAATTATTTCGTTAACAGTACTGGTCAATCAACCAAATCAATAAGAATGATTGATTAAACAGTCGGGTTGATTCCCGGGTTTCATAAAAACGAAGAAGATGAACAGCGAGTAGTTTATAAGTATAATTAAAAATGGGATTTGTATCGGGTTAGACACACAGTCCAGTGGTGGACTATGTGCATTTGAAACATAAAGATACCGAGTTCGAGTCTGTACATGCTTTCCGGTTCGCCAATTATACACAACCTTTTTTTTAAACCAGTTAACGAAATAATCTAGTAAATATATAAATTTAATAAAAATCTTATATCCTTCGGGTTAGTCACACAGCCCAATTGGTCGGGCTGTGTGCAACACGAAGCCAAGGTCTCGAGTTCGAATTCGTTAGTTACACCGCCCCTGAAATTTTCCAAACCTTTTTAAATTAAATAAAAATTCGTTAGCTCTAGTATGTGTATATGTATAATTAAATTTCAATATATTTCGGGTTAGACACGTAGCCCAGTTGGTAGAGCTTGCGTGCACGTGTACGGGAGGTCACGAGTTCGAACCTCACTAGCGCACAGAATAAACGCAGTCCGACCGTCAACGGTCCGGTCAACGGTCACGGTCAACGGTCTGGTCAACGTCAAAAAGTCAAAATTTTTATTTTCTATTAATTATTTATTTTATTTAAAAATCAATTAAAAACACTTAAAAATAATATTTTTTAAGTTAGAAAATTTCCTTAAACTCACAAAAATAAATCTAACAATCCCATTAAGAACACTAATTAAAAATATTAATCCAAATAAAAGTTTATTTATTTATCGAATTATTATGTTATTATTTAGGTTAGTTTCTCTCGTGGTTAAATCCAAATTCGTGCACATTCATCGTCAATCCAAGAAACGCAACCACTGTGAGTGAATTCTTACAAATTCCCCTTTTTATTCATGTTTTGGGGTGTATCATGTGTCGCTTAAATTAATTCGCTTATCCAAACTCGTGCTATACCATTATATGATCTAAACTTAGAATGTAAATATTGTTGTTGTGATGTGTTACATAGACGAGTTGTCAAGTTGTGTGCAAATCATTCATTAGGCCCATCAGTTCCTCGTGGGAGACGAGTTGAACAACGCGTGCCTCAAAAACAAACATTTGGTGTGTGCTTGTGTATTAATTAATATTATGTGATTTGTGATTTAATTTACATTTACACGTTTATCATATGTGGTTATGCACTTTATTTTATAATCGATACAATAAACACGTTTAAATGTTTTCATAGGATTCACTCGCCAACTTTTTGTTGACCCAAAAAACCATTTTTACACATGATACAGGTGGACAGGTTGAAGCATGGAACACATAGGAAATTGCCTTAGAAGAAAAATAATGAAGTCTTGAAAAATGTATAGAACATGTTGTACTAGTCTGATTGATTGTAATGATTCTCCTTTAAAAAGAAATAATAAATATGAAACATTATAATAAATGTCATGAGCTTTGATGAAAACCCAATCATGCCCCGATCACCTTTTTTCGCTACGGGTCGGGGTGTGACAAATTGGTATCAGAGCTTTGACTATAGGGATATAGGATAGGTTATTAGACCCTTAGAGCCTATACTATAGTTGATTAGATTTTAATTGTTTATGTGGTTACATGCAAACTCATGATGTTTATTTGTTTCGTATTTATTACACACACAAATGCATGCAAACACTTCCACTATCATTTTGTGTGATATTTAATGAGATATACTTATTGTCAAACATAACAAGCTTACATGTACATTCATCACGCCTATTTCAATGTTCACATATTCAAGTCATCCTCATATTCCTTTATTCAAGATTTTGTCGCATTTTTTTTCAATCTCATCAAAGTGAGTTCTACGACGGGCATGTAGTAACTGTAAGGGTACAAGTACCGGTAGTCGGAACGTCCTGTCTAGGTTGGCATTCGTATAAATCCAATATAACGGACCAGTTTGCCTACCTGGGGACTAACGATGAGAGTACGAAGGACCTATTAGGCCAAAGCATGCCACACCAAACGTCGTTCGAACTAACCCCACTTTGAGGTGCCATCGTGTCCACACCTGGATACATTTCCGAATATCATACGTTACATACATATTTCTCGATTTTCTCCGGGTTTTAGTGTACGTTACCAGGCTAACACATGCGAACCATATGAAAGACCCGGTAATCATGGGGCCCACATGATTACGAAGGTGAAGTATGGCGGCATGCAAGGCCCAATTACGAGCAAAGCCCAAGACATCCTATGGATGTAGTAAATTTATTATTCATCATTTATTTTATGAATGTTCATTCCTAAATACGACACATGACCCCTAAAACGTCAAACTCATACTCTTGATACGTATTCCTTGTAGATGTCTTCTAGTCTCGCTCGTAGAAAAATGAGATCAAATAAATCCCGCGAGCGCATGGCTGCCCAAATCGCTCAACAAATGGCGGCCGTAATACCCAACATCGTAGTTCAAGTTCAACAAGCCCTTACCGCTAATCCCGTCAACCCAATCCACCAAGAAGATCAAAACATTGTCAATCCTTCCCCAAAAGCCACTAAATGCACCTACAAACATTTCAAATCCTGCGATCCTCCAAAATACGAAGGGACTGAAGGTGTCACCGCTCTCCTCCATTGGTTTGAGGAGATGGAAAACACTTTCCTCAATTGCGACTGTCCCGGTGATTGCAAGGTGCGATATGCTACCGGTCGTTTGTTCGGAGTAGCACTTACATGGTGGAATACAGAGAAGGCCAAGCGAGGTGCTGAGAATGTTATGACTTTGACTTGGGAAGAGCTGAAAGAGATCATGACAAGACGTTTCTGTCCAAGAAGCGAAATCAAGAAATTAGAGGATGAGTTCTATTCTTTGAAACAAAAGGAAGGCGACCACACCACGTACAACAAGAGATTCCTTGAGTTAAATCAGATGGTCCCCAACTTGTTCACTCCTCTCTACCGTTTGATCGAGCACTACATTCGAGGTCTTCCTTCAAAAATTCAAGACCCTGTAATAAGTACCACACCTGCAACTTTGGAAGCAGCAATGGAGTTAGCTACAGAGCTCACCGAAAACCGCATACGAAATAAGGACTTCAAGGAGGAGTAAGAAGAAGGATAAAGCATCAACTGAAACCTCAAACTCCACCCAAACCGAATCCCCTTCTCAACCCACTTCTAAGAGAAAACGAGATGGGCAAATTTTCGTTGTCACTCAACACAATCAACCAGCTTCACAAGCCGTACCCCTCCAAGCTATCCCAATCACTCAAGTAGCACCCAACTCAACTTACCCAAATAAGAAACCTTACATTGGACCTCACCCTCAATGCAACACCTGTTTTTTATCACCATCCATCTACCTTACCTTGTCGACTATGTGTGAATTGTGGACGCTATGGTCATTTGAGCAAGGCTTGTCGCGCCTCTCAAAACCAAACCTCACCCCCTACTCAAAACATGATCCAAACATATCAACAACCCCAATACCCCATGTTTCCATATGTTCGATCTTGTTTTAATTGCGGCGACCCTACCCATTTTAGAAACACGTGCCCTCGATTGGTTAACATCATAAACGCCCAAGCTCAAGCAAACCCAGTTAACCAAGTAAATCAAGCAAACCCAGCTCCACCGCCAGCAAGAGGAAGAGCTTACAACATCAACGCCAATCCTGTTGAAGATAATAACCCAAACGAACCACCCAACTAGTCTTCCCTCACCAAAAATCAGGACTCAACTCCAACCGTCTAGTTTTTATGTTTTCTCTATGTTATCTCAATCTTTACGTATCTCAATTTTAAATTTGAAATTTATGTATCCAAGAATCTTAATGCGAATTACTATTTAAGTTTTGTTTTATACTCATTGATTTAACATTCATATCATCATACATCTCGACGTATCTCAATCTCATCATTCCAAAAAAGTTGGGTTGTGTCTCACTTTTACCTAGACTAACCCCTTCATCATAACAAACGAGAGAGGTACTGTCATCATTCAATCATGTATACTTTCAGATTTGAGACTCAAGTTTTGGTTGTTGTGTTTGTTTATGTTTTAGAGTCACATAGAACTAATCATAATTAACTGATAAAGCCAATGAAAATTTGACAAGAATATGGTGGATACGCCGCTGGTACTTCCTATATATAAGTATTCTTGCCAAAGGATTAGAGGCATTGTCAGGGGGTTATGAGAAGTTCCATGTAGGTTTTAGAGGTAGAAGTTTTGTTTTAGGATATAACCTTATCTTTCCAAACGTATCGATTCTCTCAAAACTCTTATGCATGAGATCATACCTAGTCAATCAACTCTGTTTATCAATATTCCTTATCTTAGGCATCAAAAAGCGATTCCTGTAGCAGGGTATTCAACCCTTACTGAGAACGTTACCGCCTCAAATAAAATTTAAACTCTCACCCCCTTCTAATTATGAAATTGTCAAAACCACCCTCCCTACAAGTCAAATATACCATATTACTTAAATTCGGGACGAAATTTCTAGAAGTAGGGGATACTGTAACATCCGTCAAAAAACGGGTTTCCAAAACCCGCTTCGTTTATTAACCGAATAGTCAGTCATAATTTTCGTCGCGTATATATTGTTTATTTTAATTTTAAACGATACATAATTAATAACATTGTTAGAATTTAAAACATAATTAATAAATAATAAAAATAAGAGAATAAAAAATAATTGAGGCTGCCGGGTTTCGAACCCGGGTCAGCTGGTCCAACAATCAAACACTTCACCGCTCCGCCACTTGACTTCTTGGTTAGAATACTGAAACAAATGATATCTAAATGGAAACTCGAAATCAAAATCCGGACTTCAGCGCTGCAGAACTCGCAATCACCGGAAAATCCGGCAATCCGCGAGTTCAGCCATTATTCCTTCTTGACTATAACCTATAACCGTCGACGACATCGGTTATAACCGATGTCTAGCCCCAATTCCAGTCGTAACCGCGATTTAACCGAAATCAAACCTCACCATAGCAGCCTATAAATACAAGGCTAAATTCCTAATCCAACTTGCTCATTACTCTCAAACTCACTCTGAAAAACCTCGCTGCAAGTCGCCGGAAATTTTCTGCAACTCGCCGGAATTCTCTGCAAGTCGCCGGAAAACCGAACCCATTTATCTCTTCTGCCTTACTCTAAATAAATTAAGAGCTTCTAATGAGCTCAACAACAAATTCCGCTTTCTGTTTAAATTATTTCGATTAACAGTACTGATCAATCAACCAAATCAATAAGAATGATTGATTAAACAGTCGGGTTGATTCCCGGGTTTCATAAAAACGAAGAAGATGAACAGCGAGTAGTTTATAAGTATAATTAAAAATGGGATTTGTATCGGGTTAGACACACAGTCCGTGGTGGACTGTGTGCATTTGAAACATAAAGATACCGAGTTCGAGTCTGTATATGCTTTCGGTTCGCCAATTATACACAACCTTTTTTTTAAACCAGTTAACGAAATAATCTAGTAAATATATAAATTTAATAAAAATCTTATATCCTTCGGGTTAGTCACACAGCCCAATTGGTCGGGCTGTGTGCAACATGAAGCCAAGGTCTCGAGTTCGAATTCGTTAGTTACACCGCCCCTGAAATTTTCCAAACCTTTTTAAATTAAATAAAAATATGTTAGCTCTAGTATGTGTATATGTATAATTAAATTTCAATATATTTCGGGTTAGACACGTAGCTCAGTTGGTAGAGCTGCGTACACGCGTACGGGAGGTCACGAGTTCGAACCTCACTCAGCGCACAGAATAAACGCAGTCCGACCAGTCAACGGTCCGGTCAACGGTCTGGTCAACAGTCAAAAAGTCAAAAATTTTATTTTCTATTAATTATTTATTTTATTTAAAAATCAATTAAAAACACTTAAAAATAATATTTTTGAAGTTAGAAAATTTCCTTAAACTCACAAAAATAAATCTAACAATCCCATTAAGAACACTAATTAAAAATATTAATCTCAAATAAAAGTTTATTTATTTATCGAATTATTATGTTATTATTTAGGTTATTTTCTCTCGTGGTTAAATCCAAATTCGTGCACATTCATTGTCAATCCAAGAAACGCAACCACTGTGAGTGAATTCTTACAAATTCCCCTTTTTATTCATGTTTTGGGGTGTATCATGTGTCGCTTAAATTAATTCGCTTATCCAAACTCGTGCTATACCATTATATGATCTAAAATTGGAATGTAAATATTGTTGTTGTGATGTGTTACATATTGTCAAGTTGTGTGCAAATTATTCATTAGGACCATCAGTTCCTCGTGGGAGACGAGTTGAACAACGCGTGTCTCAAAATCATTCATTAGGCCATCAGTTCCTCGTGGAGACGAGTTGAACAACGCGTTCCTCAAAAACAAACATTTGGTGTGTGCTTGTGTATTAATTAATATTATGTGATTTGTGATTTAATTTACATTTACGTTTACTCATATGTGGTTATGCACTTTATTTTATAATCGATACAATAAACACGTTTAAATGTTTTCATAGGATTCACTCGCCAACTTTTTGTTGACCCAAAAACCATTTTTACACATGATACAGGTGGACAGGTTGAAGCAAGGAACACATAGGAAATTGCCTTAGAAGAAAAATAATGAAGTCTTGAAAAATGTATAGAACATGTTGTACTAGTATGATTGATTGTAATGATTCTCCTTTAAAAAGAAATAATAAATGTGAAACATTATAATAAATGTCATGAGCTTTGATGAAAACCCAATCATGCCCCGATCACCTTTTTCCACTGCGGGTCGGGGTGTGACAAAATCATTTGTTGACCATAAGTTTAGTAAACTACTAAACTTGCCCATAAGAACTCTAGACAAAAATTAATGAGATAGAACTCGCCGATGGAACCTTAGAAATTGCTTCTTCCATTCTTGATGGATGCTCTATTTCCATTAAGAATCATTCCATCCCTATCTCTCTTCTGCCAATGAAATTGGCGGGGTTTGATGTTGTCTTAGGCATGGACTGGTTATCTCATAACCAAGCCCGCATTGTATGCGATAAAAAGCTCATCGAGATTAAGACCCATCTGGTGAAATGATCACCAAACCCGGAGATTCACACTATGGATTACGGACAAGGTGTTATTATTTAAAGCATCCAAGTGTTTGAGAAAGGATGTGTCATCTACATGGCACAAGTTACCATAAATGGACTAAACCAAACATGGAAGACCTCCCAGTCATTTTAGAGTATCCGATGTATTCCAGAAGAATTACCAGGCCTACCTCCAGACAGGCAAGTGGTTCAGAATTGACATCATACAGGATCAGCACCAGTGGCTAGAACTCATATAGGATTACCGGAGATTCACACTATGGATTACCGAACAAGGGTCATTATTAAAGCATCCAAGTGTTTGAGAAAATGATCACCAAACCGGAGATTCACACTATGGATTACCGGACAGGTGTCGTTATTTAAAGCATCCAAGTGTTTGAGAAAAGGATGTGTCATCTACATGGCACAAGTTACCATAAATGGACCTAAACCAAACATGGAAGACCTCCCAGTCATTTTAGAGTATCCCGATGTATTCCCAGAAGAATTACCAGGCCTACCTCCAGACAGGCAAGTGGAGTTCAGAATTGACATCATACCAGGATCAGCACCAGTGGCTAGAACTCCATATAGGCTAGCACCAACGGAGATGAAGGAATTGAGGACGCAACTCGACGAACTTTTGGAGAAAGGCTTTATTCAGCCTAGTTCCCGCCTTGGGGAGCTCCTATTCTGTTTGTAAAGAAGAAAGCGGTTCAATGCGAACGTGCATCGACTACCGGGAGCTAAACAAGCTAACCATTAAGAATAGATATCCTCTGCCCAGGATCGATGATTTATTCGACCAACTTCAAGGGGCTAGTTACTTCTCTAAGATTGATCTGAGATCTGGATATCACCAGCTGAAGGTGAAAAGTGAAGATGTTCCTAAGACAGCCTTCAGGACCCGCTATGGTCATTTTGAATTCTTAGTGATGCCTTTTGGGCTCACAAATGCACCAGCAGCATTCATGGATCTCATGAATAGAGTCTACAAACCGTATTTGGATAAGTTTGTCATTGTCTTCATAGACGACATACTTATCTATTCTCGAAATCAAAATGATCACGAGAAACATCTTCGGTGCATCCTAGAATTATTAAGGCAGGAGAAACTTTATGCAAAGATCTCTAAATGCGAATTTTGTCTTAGAGAAGTCTAATTTCTTAGACACATGGTAAGTGAGCGTGGTATCCAAGTGGATCGCGCCAAAATTGAGGCCATAATGAATTGGGAAGTGCCAAGACCCCAACGGAGGTTCGTAGTTTCTTAGGATTGGTTGGTTACTATAGGAGGTTCATTGAGAACTTTTCAAGAATAGCCACTCCTTTAACTTCCTTGACCCGTAAGAATATTAAGTATAATTGGGGTACAAAGCAACAAGAATCTTTTGAGATTCTTAAACACAAGTTGAGCAACGCTTCTGTGTTATCTCTACCTGAGGGTATTGAGAATTTTGTTGTTTATTGTGATGCATCACACACCGGTATGGGCTGTGTGCTAATGCAAAATGGAAAGGTAATTGCCTATGCATCGCGATAATTAAAGGTGCATGAAAAGAATTACACCACCCACGATTTGGAATTGGGTGCCGTTGTATTTGCACTAAAGTTGTGGAGACATTACTTGTATGGCACAAAGTGTGTTACATACACCGACCATAAGAGTCTCCAACACCTGTTCAATCAAAAAGAATTGAACATGCGACAACGCCGTTGGATGGAAACTCTTAATGATTATGATTGCGAGATTCGCTACCATCCAGGCAAGGCAAATGTAGTAGCTGATGCCTTAAGTCGCAAGGAACGAGTTATACCTATAAGGATTAACGCCAAGAGCATTGAGCTCAGAAATAGCTTGAGTGAAAAGCTATTAGATGCGCAAAAGCAAGCCTTATTAGAGGCTAATACCCCTAATGAGGGATTAAGCGGAACTGTTGATCAGTTAGCGCCTGGAAAGGATGGAATCCTAAGATTTAATGATAGAATTTGGGTTCCTATCTTTGGAGGACTTAGAGATCTAATCCTCCAAGAAGCGCACAATTCAAGATACTCGGTTCACCCGGGAGGTGACAAGATGTATCAAGACTTGAAGAAGAATTATTGGTGGATGGGTTTGAAGAAGTCCATAGCCACTTATGTAGCTAAGTGTCTGACGTGTTCGCAAGTTAAGGCCGAACATCAGAAACCGTCACGACTTCTACAACAACTTGAGATTCCCACTTGGAAATGGAAAATGGTAACTATGGATTTGATTACCAAGTTACCCAAGACCAAAAGTGGTAACGACACTATTTGGGTCATAGTGGATAGGCTGACCAAGTCAACACATTTCTTGCCAATTAAGGAAATGTATAATTCAGATAAATTGGCTAAATTGTTTGTGGACAAGATAGTGTCCCTACATGGTGTGCCAGTATCTATTGTATCCGAGAGATATACTAGATACACATCTCACTTTTGGAAAAGTTTCCAACAATCGTTAGGCACACGATTAAATTTCAGTACGGCTTACCATACGCAGACTGATGGTCAAAGTGAGCGTACTATTCAGACTTTGGAAGACATGCTTAGGGCATGTGTGATTGGTTTAGGTGGAAGTTGGGATGACCACTTACCCATAATAAAATTCTCATACAATAACAGTTATCATACAAGCATCAAGGCTGCTCCTTTTGAGGCCTTGTATGGGAGAAAATGTAGAACGCCCGTATGTTGGGCAGAAGTTGGGGAGGCCCAACTATCAGGACCTGAGATTGTCCTGGAGACCACAGAAAAGATTGTGCAAATCCGTGATCGTCTCAAAACTGCCAGGGATAGGCAGAAAATCTATGCTGACAAGAGGCGTAAACCTCTTCGGTTCCAAGTATGGACAAAGTCATGCTAAAAGTATCACCCTGGAAAGGTGTGATGCGTTTTGGAAAGAATGGCAAGTTAAGCCCTAGATATATAGGACCCTTCGAGATAATCGAACGTGTCAGTACTGTAGCTTATAAGCTCAGGTTGCCAGAGGAGCTTAGAGGAATCCATGATGTATTCCACATATCTAATCTTAAGAAATGTCTAGCCGATGAGTCGCTAGCAATTTCGCACAAAGATGTGCAGATAGATAAAAACCTGAGGTTCGTTGAGAAACCAATTTCGATCGAGGATCGATAAGTTAAGAAGCTCCGAAGAAAAATGATACCTATAGTAAAGGTTAAGTGGGACGCTTTTAGAGGTCCCGAGTATACATGGGAGGTTGAGTCCACTAAGCGACAAAAGTACCCCCATCTTTTTGAATAAAATCTCGAGGTCGAGATTTCTTTTAAGGGGGTGAGGATGTAACACCCTGTAAAATCGTGTCGAATAGTATAGTGACATGTGTTGTACTTTTAAATATAGTCTGTTAAAGACCAATAAGGACTAAAGGCGTCAACATGCTTAATCTGAGCCTCTGAGTGACGATCCGATGTCAACTTTCATAAATAACAGCCTCTGAGTGACTGATATGTCAACATGCCAAGCCTCTGAGTGACATCGGGATCAACATGCTTATCATAAGCCTCTGAGTGATCCTTTGTGAAGTCCTAAACTCTCTACGTGCCATTTGTTGGACGAGAGAGTTCAATTTTGTAAATATGTGAAAGTTGGATGATGGAGGGATTAAAAGTGTCAACATGTTAATTTATACCTCTGAGTGACCTTTTAACGAACCGAGAGCTCGACAATGTTCGGGCATAATCCCGGTATGCCAAGTATTGGCTACGGAGGGCTAAAAGTGCCAAAAAGGTGTTCAAAAAGGTTTTTAGAAGCTTTAATAAGTTAAGGGGTTAAAAGTGTCAAAATTTGAAAGTGGCCAGGGGTGGTCGCGGGCCGCGAGAGACCAGGCCTGGGTCTCTCGCGGGGCGCGAGAAGCCCTCTGCTGCAGAAAATTTGTTTGATCTCCAAGCAAAACTCCAAAACCATTAATTCGAAACCATGGTTCTCTAAACTGCTATGCCACGTTTTGGGACACTTGTAAGCCTCTTCTTACACCCTAAATACCTGGCTTCACCTCCTTTGAGTTCTCCAACTATAAATAGATGATCAAGTTCACCATTTGAACTTGCACCTTTCTAAATCATAACTCTTCTCCCTCTCTGGAAGTTCCTAGCTGAAAGGAGCATCCAACTTAGTTCTCTTGCATGTAGGAACCTTTTGTAAGTGTTTTGCTTTGTTTCGTTATAGTTTATAGCCAAGTCAAAGCGTTTGAACCCTTTGTAGTGCTCTTGCTTTGTTTTCGTTTATAGGCTTTTATAGCCAAAAGTCAAGCGTTTTTCGGAAAACGCTTTGACTTTCGGTTAAGACCATTATGGTCCAGCCATTGTTCGAAATGAACATGGCTAATTTATCGTAATAAGGTAGGTATTAGTACCTATAAAGGGCACCTCCTGAAGATCACGTTTGCTAGACCAATTGACATGTCAAAGTTATGAAAATAAAAAGTCAAACATGTCATTTTTCGGAAAAATTATAAATTGATCTTATATATGTTATAAAACCTGTTTTGACACTTAAACAAGTTGGTAATAATTATTAGAACATGTAAGAACATGTTCGGCTCGTCAATTTCAGTTCTAGGGTCGGTTCGCAACCGAAAGTCGCAAAGTTTGACTTCTGACTTTGACTTTCGATTCTGACCCTATATAGATTAGTTACCTACTGATCTAAAGTTGCATTATGATCATAATATAATTAGCATAACCCTCTGAGGTTATATTACATAATCATAATCAGAATCCAAGTTTATGCGCAAGTTCCATAATTATGACACTTTTGACTAAAATGCCCTTTTTACATAAATCAAGTATTAATGATAATAAACTTAAAAATGAGTTTCCTACTGATATAATATTATAAGTAGGATTATTTGGGATGTTAAACCAAGTTATAAACTGAGTTTTCAAGCAAGTCCTTAAACTATGTCGATAATGACGATTTTAGCCCTGTGGCTTATAAAATAGTTTTAATCAAATCTTTTTAAGGTAAATCATTTACCTACTGATATATTATACTAAATAACATATTTAAATATTTTAATCTGATTTAACATCAGTTTTCAAAAATCGTTATAAAACGCCATTTTACGACATAAGCGTCGTTTCGGCGCATAATATGGTTTTAAACCATATTAAGGGACCAAAAATTGTTACCTACTGATTTAAAACTTATTTAAATTAGGTACATGTTATAAACTCAGAATCCCAAATAATTCATAAAATTATGTGTAAAATTACCAAATTGCCCTTATGAGGCATAATTTCGTTTTAAAACCTTAACGGGCATATAAGTTGATATCTTACTGATATCTTAACTTATTTAAAATATAATGGCATATAGAACTTGTCCATGACTTATCCGGTTGCCCGATATCGCTAATATGCGCACGGTTACGTATATGTAACTGTTTTTCAGAAATTAACCGAAACGGGTTTAACCTTGTCATTTAAGTTTCAAAATCCAGAATGTTAATAGTTTACCCATAATAAACAAGTCAAGGTACTTGTTGGGATTAAACTACATTCTATCCAATCATCGTTTAATCTAGCGTCGTACTTTTGGTCAAGTACGCTAGTCGGTCTAAGTCTATGACTTAAATAAGACCGTTAGTATTTAATTGGTTAGTTTATACCATAATCCAGACTAGAGACTTGCCGGTAAATGATATCTGCACTTAGTCCTTTTTGTGTACGGTTGAGTTATTAAAAATTTAAGAAGACTAGCTCAAGTAAATACTCTCGACTTATTTCCCCTATACGGGCTTGGGTTACGGTAAATTATTACGCTTGGTCGAAAATGGGATTAATCGAACGCCGGTTCGGGATAGAAATCTGCATATTCTGTTTTAGTAAGTTTTGTTTGATAATTTAAACATCGGGGGTTAACTACCGTGTCCTGGATATCCTCGGCTCATTACAATCGAAATGGCCACGACCTTAGCGCGGGTGTAGGCATACACCCGATAGACGCTCAATTATGCATTCCCACAAGGTTGGGAGGAATTGACTCCTTCGTGAGTCCAAAGTGGTGTGTACGTTAATTGTGTCTCGGTTTTCGTGCCGAGCCCCGTATGTATGACAAACATGTAAATCTGTTAACAAGGTTGGACATCAATTAACCCAAGTTATAAAAAGAATTTTTGTGCTGAGACGCACTTAAAACATTTTCGAAATTTTTCAAAATGAGTCAGTTGGGTGTATTTACCAGCGAAAGCTGACGCATTTTCAAAAGACTAATCTGCAGGTACAATACGAAAATATGCCGGAAGTGCTCGGTAGTGATAGAGGATCTTGCAAATCCTAAATCTACCCAAAGTCTGTTTTATATTCTTTCCATGTACAATTTATGATCCGCCTGTGGATCTTCTATTACAAGCTTGTACATTATTTTGTATTTTCGAACATTTGGTTTGTAATAGTAGTTTTACTCCAAGACTTCCGCTGTGCCGTGTTTAATTGACTATGATGATTATCAACTGACGTCACGACACTCCCCACCCGGGCCCACCGGTGTATGGATTTCAGGTTGGAAATCCCGAGGTATGACATTTATGATGGTACAGTGGAGGTGATAAGCGACGATGAAGGTGATTTGTCGAGTGGATAAGGTATACGGATGGTGAGAGTTGAAAGTGGTTGTCCGACGATTGGTGACGAGTTGAACTATGGTGGTGCAATGAGAGGTGGTTTGAAGCAGGTTATAGTGGTGGTTTAAAGAAGATTGTCACGGTGGTTTGAAGCAGACTAACAAAAATCTTTCTAATCACTGGCCAAAACCCTCTTTCATCTGTTGAGTTAATTGTTTTAATGGATTTTAAAGGTTTTTCACAAGTTGTGATTAAGAGATTTTTCTTGTTCTTCCTGGTCGGAGCTTTTTGTTTTGTTGAAAACCAGATCGTTGGGGGCAATTCTTCACATATTTGAGCAGTGTCGTTTTTGTTGAGAGAGATCTTGGGGTGGTTCTTTACAAATCTGAACGTGTGGTTCTGGGCGTTGGATCTATTATAGTTTTAGGCAACTAATCCTATTGTTACTCAATTAAACTATAAGTTATTGGTTCATTAAAAGATATATTGAAATTACCTTAGGATAAGTGGTGGTGTCGTCTTCTTCGACGATCCAACCAGCTTCGTTACAAAGGGATTAGAAGGCCTCGTTGTTCTCGCAGTGTTTGAGAAGCTTATAGTTACCGTAAATTCGAAGACCGGCGAATATCTTTACCGTTGTAGCTTTGAATCTGATTTGATTGTAGCTTTGAATATGATTATGAACCTAATTTTGAATATGATTTAATTGTATATCAGGTCTTTTAGATAAAATAATAAATAATTTGAATCAGGGCAAAACAACTTTTCACCTTCTCATTAATAGTCAAAGTAACGTCGTCCGGACACGGAGGGTTGTGGATTGATGCAATTAGGAAACAATGAGAGGTAAGACATAAATTTTTGGAAAATAGGGGTAAGAGTGATTCTGCCCCCAAACCACAGGGGGTAAAACTGCACTTTACTCTTCTAACTAATATGTTTTGGGGCTGTTTGGCAACTTCTGAGTGGTTTAGTGTTGAATCAATAAGATGTCTAAACCATTAAGAGCGAGTATAATGTTTAATCATTCAAAGGCAAATGTCTGACCAATTCAGATTAGATGTCTTAACCACTTAGACTCAAGTATAATGCTTAACCATTTAGAGACAGATGTCTAAATCATTCAGACATCTGCTTGCGAAATAAACAGTTTAAACCCTTAAATGCTGAACCAGCAAAAGGTTTGAACAATTAAGAGCTAAACAAACAGGTCCTTAGATTTTTTTCTAAATAACAGAAAAAACTTAAAATCTTAGGGTGGAAGGGGCACTTTCGGTGACCCAAGTTTACCGCACGACAAGGGGCCGCCAGCCCACCTTCGGTGATCGGTGAAGGATCAAAACGGTAAATAGTCACCGAGTGGCAAAGAAGAGAGAGAAGGGGGAGAAAGGAAGTTAATGGTGGCCCCACCCTCTTTTAACCAATCACAAATTTATCTTTTAAAAAAATGTGTATCACTCACCATGTGTTTGAGCACCCCTAGTGTTTAATTGCAAAACGGGGAGTGAAGGAGGAAGTTGACATGATATTATTGGTTAAATGAAAAGTTTACCACTCCCATTTGGGGAGCACCCTCCCACCCTTACGTGAAGTAGGGCTGTTCACGAGCCGAACCGAGCCGAGCTAGGACAAAACTCGGGCTCAGCTTGGTTTTAAACCGAGCTAGCTCGGCTCGAATTTGAAACCGAGCTGGAAATCAAAGCTCAGGCTCGACTTGGTTTTAAACCGAGCTAGCTCGGCTCGGCTTGGTTTGGCTCGATTTTGAAAAGAAAAATTAATATATGGCTTTCAAAATTCGTTAATCTAAAATATTATTCAATAATTTAAAAGAATATATCAAAAATAAGCTCAACCTAATACATTACAAGCCAAAATCAGTTTAACAACACAAAATACGTTACTAATTTCAACGAAATACAATACAAGTTCATTAACATGGTAATCAACCTTTAAATGTGGTATAAGTATCAAATTACACTCTTAATCACATTTAAATAATAATATATTATAATATATATATAGTATAAAATATATTAAAAGTAAAATAATCCAAGCTAAGCCGAGTCGAGCTGGTATGCGAGTCAAACCGAGCCTATCCGACTCATTACGAGCCGATAGAGATGGGCATAAAAACCGGTTCCGAACCCGAACCGGTGGAACCGAACTGGAACCGGTTCCAGTTCCTACCCGACAGTAAGTAGAACCGGTTCCGGGTTCAAAATACCCGTTGGTTCCAACCCGGTTTCACAATTTTACCATTTGAATCGGGTAGGAACCGGTTCCTAACCGTACCCGGTTCCTACCCGTACCCGGTTCCTACGTGGAACCGGTTCCTGACCGTTGTAATATTACCGTTGGAACCGGTTATATCCGTTAAAAATGTTACCGTTGGAACCGGTTATAGCCGTTAAAAAAGTTACCGTTGGAACCGGTTCCTGACCGTTGGAACCGGTTCTTGACCGTTAGAACCGATTCTATATATAATTTTTTGAAATCTATTGTTTAACATACAATTTCTCATATCTATCCTTCTTGTTCTTTTTCACATTCTAATCAACAAATGGCCTCAAAGAGTTCCAAAAACGCAAATTCCCAATCCGTTAACAATGTTCCTCAAGAACATTCGGTTCCATATGTGGTTGGAACATTGTCTCATAATCGCAGTAAGGAAGTTTGGAGCAATTAGGAGTTGGTCGAGATGAGTGACGGCTCGCAAAAAGCTCAATGTAAACATTGTGGATCGTTATTAGCCAAGGAATCAAACTCAACGTTAACGAAGCATATTAATAAGTATTGCAAAGTTTTAAAGGAAATGACATCCGGTCAAGTTCCACTTTCCAAAGATGGTACCATTTTTCGTTATGAGCAAAAATTAGCTCGCGATCGGATGGCGAAGTTGGTGATACAAAAAGCGTTGCCGTTTGGACACTTCGACGACCCCGATCTTACAAATCTTATTCGGGAGACGCTACAACCTCGCTATAAACATGTAAGTCGTCGCACTTTAAAACGTCTTTGTTTAAGTTTATGGGAAAATGCAAAAAAAAGATTTAATTGTTTTTTTTAAGAATTTAAAAACTAGTGTAAACCTAACTAGTGATGTGTGGTCGGCTCCACATGGTTTACCGGAATCGTACATATGTGTCACCGCTCATTGGATTGATCCCGATACATGGCAAATGATGAAGCGTACGATTGCATTTGACGAGTTTCCTTCTCCTCATACGGGAGAAAATATTTATAAAATTATAAATGGCACAATAATTAAATATGGTTTAGAAGAAATTTTTTTTTCAATATCCTTTGATAACGCTTCAAACAACACAACGGCGATTGAAAAATTAAAGTTGAAGTACAAACCAATACTTGATGGTGCTTTTTTTCACACATGATGTGTTGCACATATTTTAACTTAGTAGTGCAAACCGGTTTAAAAGATCAATTTGTATCGGATTTTATTATAGCATTTAGAGCTATGCTCCAAGATGTTTTCAAAAGTGGAAAAGAAAGATATCAAGAATATAAAAAACTTTGTAAAGATGTCAACCAAAAAATTATTGGACCGAATTGGGATATACCGACTCGTTGGAATTCAACTTGTCATATGTTTGAAATGGCTATAAAGCAAATGGGCACTTTAAAATCTTTTCATACAACTTTAAGTGATAAGTACCTTGTCGTCCCCTTTCCCGACACGGCTTGGGAAAATATTAATAACCTAAGTACTTTTTTACAAGTTTTTAAAACTACAATGACTTTGATTTCCGGTGTTTATTATCCTACTAGTTCTAAAGTTGTGGACCAATTGTATTTGATAACAACTAATTTTAAAAAGTTTGAAAATTCTAGTGACATGTTAAGGAATATGACGAGACCAATGATTCAAAAATTTAAAAAATATTTTTTAGAACTACCACCCGTTTTTCTATGTGCCGCTGCTTTAAATCCAGCTTTAAACGTACCGGGTGTTGAAGCTTTAATTGATGAAATTTATGACAAGTTGGATATGCATGAGGAGGATCCAACTTTAAAAGCAAAAACAAAAAAAATATTCAATGAGTGTATGGCCAAACTTTATGATCATTATTTAAAAAAAATATGGTGAAAAAAATCATACAAATTTGTTTGAGTCTCGGTCCACGGCCTCTAACGATGAAACAAGCGGGGATTCACTTATAACCATGTTGAATGTCGTTAGAGACGAGACCGCTAGACAACAAAGGGGTAGTGAACCAACAAGTGAACTTGGGAGATATAAAAAAATCAGTATTCGCTTACTATGACCACCGAGGAGTATAGGAAATTTGATGTTTTGGCATGGTGGAAATCGAAAGAATCCGAATACCCGATTCTAGCCACCATGGCTCGTGATATACTAACGGTCCAAGCTTCCACGGTAGCTTCGGAAAGTGTGTTTTCTCTTAGTGGCAGGTTTTTGTCAATTAGAAGAACAAGACTAACTCCGGAATCGCTAGAGATGGCAATATGCTTAAAGGACCATTTGGATGCCGTTGATCGTGTTCAACATAAAACTAGCCTAGAAGATGAAGTTGAGTTAGAGCATAAAATTGTTGACGAAGAGGAGGACGAAGAAGTGGAGACTAACGATTCGGACGACGATTGTACCGAGGTACCCGTACCTAAGAGAAACTCGTCAGAAAGTGTTGCACCTGCCGCTAGTAAACGATCAAAGAAATAAAATCTTACTAGAATCGGTTCTGAGTAATTTTTTATTTTTTTTTGTAACCGGTTAATTTTTTTTTATATATTGTAACCGATTAATTTGTTTTTTAATTTTAATCGACTATTGTTAATATTTTTATTTATCAATGTAACTAATAATAAAAATCATACATAAAAAACACAATAGTAGCGTTCCAAAAATAGATGTAAAAAAACACAATAGAAGGGGTTTTTAATTTTAATCGATTATTGTTACACAAACTTTATTAAAACACCAACAATAACATTTATCAGGAACCGGTAAGTAGGAAGGGGTTTATATAAAAAAAAAACGATTTTAATCAGGAACCGGTTCCACCGGTAACATTTTATCAGGAACCGGTTCTGAACAGTAAAGTCAGATTTTACTGTCAGGAACCGGTTCTGCACAGTAAAGTCAGGTTTTTACTAGTAAAAGTCAGATTTTTACTGTCAGGAACCGGTTCTGAACACTATCAGGAACCGGTTCCACACCATACCCGGTTCCACACCATACCCGGTTCCATAATACCCGTACCCGGTTCTACACGGTTCCATATCTTGGCTGTGAACCCGGGTAGGAACCGGACCCGGTTCCACACCATACCCGGTTCCAATGACATCCAAGCAGAACCGGTTCCGGGTAATAATAATACCCGATTTTGCCCATCTCTACGAGCCGAGCCGAGCTAGAGTCACTTTCTAATTGAGCTGAGGGCTCGGCTCACTTTCAAACCAAATCATATCAAGCAAGCTTTTTTCAAACTAGATCCGAGCGAGCTCTGAGTCGTGAATAGCCCTAACGTGAAGTCGAGACAAGGACTAAAAGCGAAGTACAGTGAAAATACACCAGACCTATCCTCTTATTATGACCTGAATACCCTTTTCCCCAAAAGATCTCAACCCCGTACGAGTCTTCTATCCATAACAGCCTTCTGCCGCCGGCCACCGTATGTTTTTTTTTCTCCGTCACACTCTCTATCCATATACATATACATATATATGTATATTTGTTTCCATTAACATATAGCTTTAGCTTTTCTGTTTTATTTCACTATATGTATACATATATTTGTATATTATTTCTAGGGGTAGGGTTTTGAATTGGTTGAATTGATGTTAGATTATTATACGGTAAATTAACTTAGAAACATCGAATCTGTATTGTTTTGTTATTACCTGTTATTGATTATTGATTGATTTGTTGAAGTATCAACAGGATTTGGGGATAGGAAGATTCTAGGGTTCGTGGTTTGGAGTATATATATGTGTGTGTGTGTGTGTTTATTGATGTATAGCATAAACTCTGTGTTTGATTTTACTGTTGCCCACTAATTTCTAGGGTAAGGGTTTTAAATTAGTTGCATTGATTTCAGATTGTTAGACAGTAAATTAACTTGGACTTGGAAGCATCGAGTTTATGGAATTATATATTATTAATTATTTAATTGTTACTGATTGATTCGTTCGAAGTATTAACAGGATTTGGGGATAGGAGGATCGTAGGGTTCGTGGTTTGGGCTATATATGGCTGATCGTAACTTGGCGGTGGTGAAGCCAATATGGATGAAGCAAGCAGAAGAGGCAAAAATAAAGAGCGATGCTGAAAAAGACGCCGCAGCAAAGGCGGCTTTCGAAGCTACCTTTAAGGACGTTGAGAACAATCGAGAGTCTGCTGCTTTGTCGGATAGTGAAGGCGATGAAGAAGAGGATTTGAGTAACAAGCCTATTGGGCCGGTGGAACCGTCGAAGTGCACGGCTGCTGGGACTGGTGTTGCTGGAGGAACCGCGTGTGCACCGTCTTCGTTTGTGGTTGTTACGAAAGATGCAGATGGTCGTAAAGTACCCAACGGTGGAGCCCAGGTTAAGGTGAAGGTTTCGCCTGGAGTCGGTGTTGGCGGGTCTGAACAAGAAGGTATTGTTAAGGATATGGGTGATGGGACCTACACTGTTACTTATGTGGTTCCGAAGAGAGGGAATTACATGCTGGATGTTGAGTGTGACGGGAAGCCTATTATGGGAAGCCCGTTTCCAGTTTTCTTCAGTGCAGGTACATTCGTACATGAGTTTCATGCTTATATGTAGGGGTGAGCAGATAACCGAAAAAACCAAACTGAAAAAAACCGAATCGCGCAAAAAACCGAGAAAACCGAACGAAAACTTACGGTTCGGTTACGATTTTGTATTTTATGAAAATCGAACCGAATAGCCTAAAAAATCATTTTTTTTAATGTTTTTACTTATTGATTTAGAAATTATTATTTTTATTCTTAAATATTAAGTATTTATTTATAATGAAAACATTAACATGTTTATATATCTTTGAAATTATTTATCTATTTCCTTCAAAAAATGACAAAATTTAACATAAAGATTAAATGATTTTCAAAGTTTATAAAAGAAATTATCTTTAAAAAACTTTGGAGAAACATAAAAATAGATTAGAAGGTTAGGTTTATGCGAACACTATTAATGAAAAGGGTTAAATATATTAACTTAAATGTAAACATCCAAAAAGATTCTTAAATACTGTATTGTACTTTCTATTTTTGAATCTTACGTAATGTGTTCCAAAAACCGAAATAACCGAACCGAACCATTGCTATAACTAATAAAACCGATACCAAAACCAAACAGCTTTTAATAACCGAAACGAATCGCGCACACTATCTGATCTTGATTTTTGATGTTAACGAGCTATTTTTTATTGTTATATACAGGCACAACTACAGGAGGGCTTATGGGTTTTGCTCCACAATTGAATTACCCGAATATGGTTAACCAAACTATGCCAAACATGCCGAATTACTCGGGTTCCGTTTCAGGGGCGTTTCCCGGACTGCTCGGTATAATTCCGGGTATTGTTCCTAGTGCTTCGGGTGGGGTAGTTTTGCCCGGTATTGGAGCATCACTTGGGGAAGTTTGCAGAGAATACTTGAACGGACGATGTGTAAAAACGGATTGCAAGTTCAATCATCCACCGCACAGTCTGCTGATGACTGCTTTGGCTTCCACAAGCACCATGGGTACTCTTAGTCAAGTGCCAATGGCACCGTCTGCTGCTGCAATGGCAGCTGCTCAGGCCATTGTTGCCGCTCAAGCACTTCAAGCGCATGCTTCCAGTGCACAAGCCCAGTCGTCTAAAGACGTGTCTGGTATGTAATCCATTTCCGTTGTTTTATTGAATTTAATCGTAATATATTACTGTTCTTAGAAAAACACAGTTTTGTTTAAACTTTAAATGTTTTGGTTAGGTGATATGAGATATTGTTGAGATGCTTCATGGATAAAATCAACTTTATTGAAAATGTTCGTTAAGGCTGTGCTGTGATGTTATGTATTTTAATAAAATGTTGGCACTATTTACACTTGACATTACTTAAAACGTACACTGGTCACTGGATTATATGTACTAGATTGAAGCAGACTCGAGGTTGTAATAGTGTGTATGACAAGCTTATAAGAACTATTAAATGTTGCATTCTACTCATGCTTTTAAAAATTATGTGATATCTATTTTTTGACACCTTTGTCTTATAAAAATATCAAAAAGTCCATATGTATATTGTGGGTGTGGGTATGTATAATAGTATATATGTGTGGACTTGTGACAAAATGGCAATTATCACTAAACTTAATAATGGAGTTACCATAGGACCTCACTGAACTCTGTTTTTATTATTTCTCTTGTGTTACCGCTGTAGACTGTTAACTTGTATTTACTAATTTGTTACTCTATTTTACTTATTGTTACCAGCTATGCAAGATAAATCGGTGGTATATTGGTTATCGGGTCCGTATGTAAATTATTGGTGTCAAATATTGGTCAAAATATCAGTCTCGATATTGACCGATATTTGACCGATACATCACCGATTTTCCCGATATCAATACATTTCTTCTCAGTTCTACCATTCATCTTTCTTCTTATTGCTGCTATCAGTGTTTTATGTCTTAGTTGTTAATTGTTAGTGTTTTAAGTCATAATGAGTTCTTACTTGCTACAATTGTTAGTGTTTTGCAAGTTGCAAAAGGTCAATTTGTTAATGGTAGGAGTATACAGAATTGTTAGTGTTAAATTGCTATATACATAGATTCTTCATGATATTATAATTATCGATATGGCGATATCCCACCGCAATAATCTATATCTCAAAAATCGCTCCTTGACCGTCCAATTTTTTTACCGCATTAACTGCTTACGTTATCGGTTTACCACTGTACACGTTTTACTAAGTTCAAGTGTTGAAACTTTTCGACCCAAGTTGTTTTTACCCCATGATTTTCTGAAATCTGTTTTAAGTTGGTTCAACTTTGTCTGTCTAAATCAAGCAATGTACAACATATCAATGCAATTTATATATATATATATATTATGTGTGTGTGTGTAGATATATATATATATATATATATTTCTGTTGACTTATATTGTTTCTGTTTTCTTGTCAGGATCAGAAGATAAGGCAGCAAAGGCTGATTCTTTAAAGAAAACTCTACAAATTAGTAATCTCAGCCCACTGCTTACCGTAGATCAACTAAAACAGATTTTTGGGTTTTGTGGTACAGTTGTCGAGTGTAGTATCACGGATTCAAAGCATTTTGCTTACATAGAATATTCAAAACCCGAAGAAGCAACGGCTGCACTTGCGTTAAACAACATGGATGTTTTAGGTCGCCCATTGAATGTCGAAATGGCAAAATCGTTACCTCAGAAACCTGCTAGTAATTCCGCTCTTAATTCTTCTTTGCCAATGGTGATGCAGCAGGCTGTTGCAATGCAACAAATGCAATTTCAACAGGCTCTTTTAGTGCAGCAAACCATGAACGCACAGCAGGCAGCTAATCGAGCTGCAACTATGAAGACCGCAACAGAATTGGCTGCTGCTAGAGCTGCAGAAATAAGTATGAAATTAAAAGCTGAAGGGATTATCGGAAATGATGATGAACCAGTTAAAACTCTCAGGTATTGTTATGCAATATTTTATTTTTATACTAGTGTAAATTGCCATTTTCGTCCCTGAAGTTTGGCTAGTTTTGCGACTTTCGTCCAAAGGTTTGTTTTTCCCCATCTGGATCCAAAAGGTTTAAAATCTTGTCATTTTCATCAGGCTCGTTAACTCCATCCATTTTTCTCCGTTAAGTTAGGGATAATTTGTCTTTTTTGTTAATTTAAATGGCAATTCGGCCTTTTTCACTTTTTGTACAAGCATTTAGCATAATGTACAAGCGAGTTCTTAAGTTAAAAAGACCTAATTGCCCTTTAAGCTAACAAAAAAGACGAATTTACCCCTGATTTAACGGAGAAAATTAGATGAGTTAACGAGCCGGATGAAAAGGGCAAGATTTCAAACCTTTTGGATCTAGATGCTGAAAAACAAACCTGTGACGAAAGTCGCGAAACTGGCCAAAACCTCAGGGGCGAAAATGGCATTTTACTTTAGTATATTATTATATCTATCCTTTCGTTTATTATATAGCTTACAAATTTTTAGTGTTAATAGGTCACCTTCACCGGTCCCTGCAAGGTCAAGATCCAAATCGAAGTCTCCCATTAGCTATAATAGAAGGCGTAGGTCCCGCTCTTTTTCTCCACATCATCGCGTGAGGAGTTATAGATCCAGGTCACCTATAAGATCTCGCCATTACTCTAGTTACGAATATGACAGGCGGTCTTTTAGGGATTATAGGGGCGGTAGTGATTATAGGGGCGGTAGTGATAGAAGTAGAAGAGGTGATTACGGCAGATCAAATGATCGACACTCGTATAGGAACCGAAGCAGGAGTGTGAGCCCTGTTACCAGAAAATCATACCGTGATGGGTCAGAATCTCCGAAACGTCGTCATGAAAGCCCAGCCCATAGGTCGAAGAAATCTTCTCGTGGCGGTTCTAGATCCCCTATAAGTCATCGTGATGATCAGAGTAAAGAAAAACACAGAAGACGGTCCAGGTCAGCGTCTTTGGAAGTTAAACATCGGTCAAGTGATAAAACAGATCACAGTAGGGAGGAAAAGGAAAAGTCAAAACGTCGTGATCGGAGAAGGTCAAGGTCAAAATCGTTAGAAATTAAGCATGGTTCTGGTGACAAACCGGGTGACACAAAACATAGGGACCGTAGAAGGTCCAGGTCAGCATCAGCAGATGAAAAGCATCATAGAAGTTTGGATGGAGGTAAATCAAAACATAGGAGGCGGTCCAGGAGTAGGAGTCCAGAAGATAACCACCGTTCGAGCGGTAAAACTGATAGAAACAAGAAGGAGAAGTCAAGGTCAAAGTATCATAGTAGAAGGCAATCTAGGTCAGCATCTCCTGAAGTCAAACGTCACAAAGAAAGTAGAAAATCTCCTGGACGCTCTGATGAACATAAACCAAAACACAGAAGACGGTCAAGATCAAGGTCAAGGTCAAAATCAGCTGAACGTAATCAATTGAACAATCGTGACGATGTGTCTGGTGATGCTAATTATAATGAAAATCATTTAAAGGATATTAAGGATGATGCTGATTTTAAGTCCGAAGTTTATAGAAATGTTGAGTGGGATGATGAAACAGCCGAGGATGTGTAATGATGTCCAATGGGATAATGCAAGCTGGACGGAAGATTCATGGGATTTCTGTTTGAACCTTTGGGCTCTGTAGAATAAATGTGTTGTTTGTTTCTTTTGCAGGTTTGATGGGATTATGCCGGGTTCACACTTTCTGCTGATTTTAATTGGTTAAAATGTTTGAAGAACTTTTCTGCAACCCTAACTGGAGTCTGCAATGTTTTTAGCGACTTAATCAACTTAATGTATGTCCTAATCTATTACTACCTTCAGCATTCGGTAGTGATACCTTAGTTGCTTGCTGTTTCTATGATTTATCTAGTTAACTGTGTTATATCTATTATGATCAAACTTGTGTTATTTGGTGAACATTTTTTTAAGCAAATGCTATAGCTGTACTTTTATTTTACAGCTGAAAATAGGTTTACCTTGGCCACATTATGATTTAAACACATGCAGGTTGCTGGATGGTTTCTTTTGGCGGTTTATTGGATCCATTTGGCAGGTTTTTTCTTAGTCTGATTTTATATTAAAGGTATGGAGCTGAAAATTAGTTCAATGTCAAGCTCTTGACATCTGTTGGAGTTCCGAGCGGTTGAACTTTGAAGTGAAACATATTTTTGCAAAATGTTATTTTGCAATAATCCGATGTACCTTACTCAATTATTCTTTTTCTTTTTTCCCTTTTCTCTTTCTTTTTTCTTTTTTTTTGTTTTTTTCTTTTTTAAAACTGTTAATTTAGGTCTCGGGTTATATAAGACCGACTTCAACCAGACGTAGCCGAGGTGACTAGCATCATCAGATCTTGGATATGCTAATTGACAGGTAATAGCTCTTTGGACACTATAGTTACTTTAATAATGTTAATTTATAGGTAGTATAGTATGTTTAACCAACTATTGGGGGGTGATTATGTTTAGCTAGACATCGTTTACCTTATATTATACCCCACAACAGCCTGTGCTGATGTCTCCTTACAATAATAGCATATATATTATTTATATGGATTTAACATTTAGTTTTTTTTTGTTTAAATTTGATTCGAATAACAGGATAGAATAGAATAACGAGTCACAGGGAACCAGTGTTGTTTCCCAATCTAAACTCTAAAACGGGTTTGGGTCAGTTTCATGTCGAACCCTCAAATGCTGTGTTTTATATGTGATAGAAATGTTGGACTAGAAGGCCTTTAAGCTTGAGACGTTAACCTGGTCCTGTTAAAGTTGTCTTTCGTTGTTTGTCACATTGGATGATTGTTGTCTTTATTTTTATTTCGAACGGCGAATTTCTTTAATTTTGTTATGTGCGAGACTTGAATCCAAGACCTCAAAACCTAGGTGTATTAATGTGTTTTTAGTACAAAGCTATTAAGAACATTTTAAATGTTTTAGCTACAAAGTCTCAGTGGACCTTGTGATTGGTCAAAATGGTGTTTTCTTGTTCAATGTGAGTACGCATTATAAGTAAACTTCCCAAGGCCCTACCAATACTTTGCTAACCAATGGGACAAGGGAAAACACACTTTGTGCCGAGCAGGTCGTTTTCCCCTTAGGGACTGTGTTTGTAAATTGTAAATCTACTTAAAGGAAAGAAGATATATGTTGGCATTTCACAACCTTTACAAAGGAAAAAAGATAAATGTTGACATTTCACAAACTTTACAAAATCGTGTGCCTGAAAGGCTTATGTAGGTAGAGACGGCTATCAAATAAAGTTCGGGCTGTAAGTAGTAGGCTCTATTAGATGGCACGTAGGCATGACCTGGGTTTAAAAAAGTGAGCTTGAATTGTGAAGCACGTAAGGCATTAGGAAAGACGCTTTTTTTTCCCTGAAGCATTACTTTACGTAAAGCGTTCCGAGGCGACACTTTAAGCATGTCTGAAGCGACGCTTCAGGCCCAGTCAGATCAGATTTGGGTTTTATTTGGGCCCAATATTCTAAACAGCTCCAGTAGGGTTTTAAAAGGGGCCAACAGCTGTTAATTATGTTAGATTTGGGTTCTTTACCCTAAAAAAGAATGTACTTGATTATGATGATTAATGGTTAAAGATTATTTTTTATATGCTTATGTTTTAAGTGTGGTTTGACTTGAATGTATGTTTTAATTATGTTTTTGTGTTTATTATTGATTAACACGTAGAATATGTCATATTGATATATATATATATATATAGGTGAAAGATAAAACGAAAACCTACTTGAGTTGAGATATATATTAATTTTGAACGCCTTGCATACATGATTGTTATTGTTTGAATAAAAAGAGTTGGGCACCTATGGATTTAGGCATTTAGCTAGGCACTCTTTAAGGCCCCTCTACTACCAAACACAATCCAATATAAATTAATGATTTATGTACCACAATACATCAATTAATTGCAATGAGTAGCATTCAGACGCCAAATATATCATACTCAGATATCTAATTGTTAATTCTTTTGTATTGTTAACAAGGCACCTAACGGAAAATACTGAGTCTTTCACTGCTTTACACATATTACAAAAAGCTACTATGGTTTGCAACTTATTACTATGACGGTCCCTATTATTAACGTTCTTTATTTTCTTAGTTAACTGATATGTGAATTGACCTTTATACCCCTGTTCATAAAAAATAATCAAAGAATAATATATTTTACACTAAACAACTAAAATAAAAAATGGGTTCCACCATTTAAAACAATACTATGCAAACCATATCCTTTTCTTCTCTCGTGGCCTGTAAACAAAACAGTGCTAATGAAGTGTTTGTGAACTTGTTCGACAGAAAAATCGTTTGTGTTCATTCATTAAAAAATGAACGGACATGAACCCATATTTTTGTTCATTTAATTAAACGAACAAACATGGACGCATGTTTGATTTGTTTACATATGTTCGTGAATGTTCATTTATGTTTGTTCATTTATTTATTATATTCGTTTAAATTTTAATATCTACATAACTAGTTGTATTATGTAAATATATTATATAAATATAAACATAAAAGTGGCTTTAGAACTTCTTATATTAATATAACTAATAGTTATGGCTTTCTAGGAATAAAATAAGCTTTACAATGGAACTTGTTGTAATAATTACTAATTTACATATAAAAAACTAGTTTTTGTTCGTTTATCTTCGTTTATTTTGGTCAATTATATTCATTTGTGTTCGTTTATTTTTCTTAAATTATGTTTGTTATGTTTGTTTGTTTTTGTCCATTTACGTTCGTGAAATGTTCATTTAGTTTTATACGAATGAACATAAACAAACATGAACGTACCTACTTTCTATGAGCGAATATAAACATAAAAAAATTCAATTATATGTTGGCATTCGTGTTCGGTTAAAATTAAATGAACAACACGAACACTCGTTTGGTTTTTTTACAGGCCTATTTCTCCCCCTTTCCTCTCACTTAAAACTAGCACCACCATAATCATGGAAGCAGGTACCGTCATCTCCAGCGAACTTCATCACCACCATCGTTTCTTCGGGCTGACAACCCCCCTTCAACAACTACATCATATATGCCCCACCCTTTTAACAACTTAACCCCACCCTCCTCAACGACACCAACACCAACGTTCACCAAGTAATATTTTTCCGGCCATCAATTGCTGCTTGTAACCACCATCCATGCTCGAACCACCGCTGTTAGGATTAGACCTTACCGCCGCGACGCCTGAGATCAGTGATTTCTCCATCGCCGTTGGATGTTCTTTAGGTGGCGTCGGGGCTTCTTGTTCCATCCTCGTCTCTCCATTTCAACCTAGATCAGGTGTTGCCCTTTCTTGTTCCATCTAGTAGGAGCCATGGACGGCTGACTTACGGGGTGGGGGTGGGGGTTGATGGTGGCCTACTTAATTAATAAATATAAAATATATATTTAAGTTTTTTTTATATTCAATTAATTAGTTTATGCTTCTTTTCATAATGAGGGTTATATGGTCATTTTACTCAGACTTAACGGAAACATTTAACGACAATCAATGGTAATAACTATCATAGTAATAAAATCATACCTCTAAGATCATCAATTTGGGAGCATTGATCTGTGCAAAACACATGGATCATTCGTGTAATTAAGTTTTATTTTTTTAAACGATACAGTTTAATTTGTATATATATAAATTCAGATTATATATTATTGTTACTCATGTGTCAAATAAATACATACATATTTAAATATAAAAAAATTAGATATGTTAAATAAATACATATAATAAAAACAAAAAGAAGTTTGATATCACATATGTTAAAGTCACCGAAGTTAGATATCACATATGTTAAAGTCGCTTGCTAACTTTTGGTTCGTGTTATGCCCCACTTACCTATTTTGCATCACCTTCTTAGTCATGTTATTACCGGTTTTTTTAACAATTACCCTACTCCTAAATTACGTTAAATTAATTCTAATGTACCTCATGTCAAATTTTCAACCCTAATTTTTTTCAGAAAACAAGAATATTTACCATCCAGTCAAAGTTGGAGTAACATCAATCATGTTGTTATCAGAAAGTGTTTCGTCGTGGTGTGTGTATATATAATATAAAAAAATGATTTTTTTATGAGAGGTATGGTCCTAAAACTCTGTGCTTGCGCATAACCACAACAACATACTATAAGAATAACCTTACGCACAATGCGCAACAGTGCGCCTTTCTTGGAACTAGCAGGTGAACCTTGCGCAGCCAGCGCAACGGTAAGGTAGACCTGGAAGCATAGGCCCCTTGACCATGTGCTGACAAACAAGCCTTGCGCGCAACGCGCAGTGGTACTACAACTCTAATGCTAGCAGGTCACACAATGAACCTTGTATACTTGGCACAACGGTAAGTTAGATCAATACTTACAGGTCGCACAACGATCCTTGCGTACATGCCGCAACGGCAAGTTAGACCAACTCGATAAGTCACACAACGAACTTTGTGTACTTGGCACAACGGCAAGTTAGACTTAGACGCGCAGGCTACTTGACCTTGCGCGGACCAAATAATGTAAGTCGCACAACGAACCTAGTGTACTTGGCACTACGGCGAGTTAGACTTAGACGCGTAGGCTACTTGACCCTGCGCGGAATAAACAACCCCTCTAGCCGCGAAGTCCTAAAACCTTGCAAGGACAAGACAAACATGAGAGCTACTCATAGTCTTGTGGACAAAAGGATTTATCCCTGCAACCCTGCGCTGGCCAGAAAGCACTGACAGCCTCACAGAAGGGATAAGCGCAAAGAGGCGTTGACTTTACACATGGGTACAAAGGAGCAGAGCTGTGACCAATGGTTACTCGGCATGTTGTGCCAGACTGCGTCGTATTAACAATATTACAGAGGCCAGACTGTGCACCAACCATATACACGCCAGTGACTGTCACACCTGCTCCACTTTCGGCTGATGGCAGATCCGACAACAGGGACAACTGCCTTTACACGTGGCACCATTCAACATCCGACAAAACATCCCTCCTGCCAGAGATCATTTAATGATCGCTGCAGAGGATAGAACGGATTACCCTGGTCATCTGGGTCGGGCCCAAGGCCCATCAGCCCATCTCCTAAACCCACTTCACTTCGGCTATAAATAAGTATTGAACCACAAGGTGACCCATCTTATCTTATCTCACATCCAATAACCATATCTGCTTCCGAGTTTACTACTTACTTGCTTACCTTGCAATTACCAAATACTTATTCTCACGCCGGAGTGTGGTCACAGGAGAAACCCCCCTTTCCGTGACGAGGCTAACGGCGTTGTTAGCTTTACAGATCAGCCAGAGTGAGTTCACACAGAAGAACGAACGAGAGACGAACCTTTTATGCAGAAATACCCCGGTTGTGACTAATATATCCCGGATATCCCTTGGTTAAACCAGTGTTTCTTCAAACTCGTTATTTAAGATATTTTTAGAAAAACAGAAAGGGATAAGCCAAAGACATTTCTCACATGCAATGTATTTATGGTATTCTAGGTTAGGAAAACCTTTAGTTTCGCCCCCCCAACAAACAGTATTAAATGTCTACTTGTTACAGATGCGGAATGCACTTTAAGACAACCTTGTATTATCATAAATATTGGACCACTCATGATCTGACTTTGCCATATAAAACACTCCATACCCTAATGAAAGGAAACATCTAAGCCCCCAAATTTATCTTTCTAAGGAAAAATGGTGTCATCAAAGGAAAAAACTTCATTTACGACATCAAAATCTCCACGGTCTCAGCCGGATGTATATCCGGACATGATGCGGTTCAGGAGCTAACTGCAATGGACCTAGCCATGAAGCTTCACTATATCCGATTTGTCTACTACTTCAAAACCCCCACATTTGATGGTTTCACCATCTTGAAGATTAAAGAAACAATGTTCAATTGGTTAAACCACGCCTACATCCCTTGTGGTCGGTTTAGGAGGACAGATACTGGTCGACCTTTCATTAAATGCAATGATAGTGGGGTGCGAATCATTGAGGCTAAGTGTCATCTTGTTCCTAACCAAGCTCTTGGCCCTGATTTGGCTTACTCTCCATTGGTTTTGATGCAGGTTTGCTTGCTAGTCTTCCTTTGCAACTTACGTTTGTTTTAAATATTTTAATAAACGCACCATATATCTATGTCCACCCCTTTTTGGGTTTAATGAGGTATCCAGCTAACCTTATTAGAAAGTTTTGTACTAATATTAGCCTCATCTATATTTTTTTTTGTTATATATAATGATGTGTCTCTTTAAATAGATAAGGTAATTATATATATTATCAAAGTTAGTTTCTAAACTTAGATAGGTTTAACTGCCAGTAATGGATAAACATACTTTTTTGTTATACAATGTCTATTTGGTTTCAATATATCATTTACGGCAAAAACATGTATGTTTAAGGCACATACTTAAATTTATTACCATAATCTATACATGTTTTTTTGTGTTTTCTAAACTTTTTTAAGTCAGCTTCCGTCATACATATATAAATACAATTACAAGTTACAGTAACTGTTTTTGTCTTTTAGTATGTGTTTGTTTTTCTCAGTTTTACCCTTCAACATTTAGTATTGGTACTTATAACCCATATATATTGTAAATACTTTGTAATCAATTTCATGTGTTTATTTATATGTACCTGTTGGTGTAAGGTTGATTTAGGTTTCGACTCAATTTTTTTTTTCTAAAATGGGTAGACTCAGATAATACGTTTTTGTGCCTTTTTTATGTACGTTTTGACATAAATTTTGGTTTTAAAACATGTCGGGTCAAATATAATTCGTTTTCATTCGATGGTATAAATTCGAATTGTTTAACTTAAAAAAAAACATAATTTTCTTACGTACTTATTTTTATGTACGTGTCGGTATAAGTTCAAGTTAGTTAATGTTTTGATGTATATTTCTTTCGTAAATAAGTCGGGTCAAATATAATACGTTTTCGTGCTTATTTTTATGACGTTTCTAACGTTAGAAGTCATCTATGCAGTTAACAGATTTTAAGTGTGGTGGCAAATCGGTTGGTATGAGTTGGTCCCATGTGCTTGGGGATGCTTTTTCAGCAGTGGGCTTCATCAACTTGTGGGCTCAGGCAATTGCAAGCCATTACCCAGCCCACCCACTCACTACGGCCCAACAACAAACCCACGCCCATGATTTCCAAAACCCAAAGCCGAAACTAGATCCACTCTCAGTAAAAAGGGTTGACCCGGTTGGAGACCTTTGGTCTACTTCAAATAACTCTAAAATGGAAACATTTTCGTTTTATATTTCAACATCCGATTTGACTCGGTTACAAGCACAAATATGTGGAACGAAAGGCGATCAACACGCTCCCGAGTTTGAGTGCATTTGTGTTGTAATTTGGCAATGTTTGTCAAAAGTAAGAAATGGGTCAGGACCAAGGGTTGTGACAATATGCCGAAATGACTTGAGAAACCGAAATAAAGGAACCATCACGAATGAAAGTCAAACCATAGGTTTGGTCAAAACCGACACTCTTATAGGAGATTGTAAACCAATAGAACTAGTGTCTCTAATTATCAACAAATCATATGATGACCGAATGGAGATTAAAAAGGCAATAGAGAGAGATGATGAGCTTCCTGATTTTCTGATATACAACTTTTGTGGATTTGAGTGATGCCTCATTTTATGGGATGGAAGTGAGAGGACAAAAACCCGTTTATGTGAATTGTTGTATCGATAATATTGGTGATGAAGGGGTTGTTCTGGTACTCCCAACGCCAAAAGGTTCTTTAGATGGAAGGATTATAAGTGTGGCATTGCCGGAAAATCAAGTGCTTGAGCTTAAATCAGTGCTTAAAGAAGACTGGGGCATTGCATGAACACTGAACAGATTAGTGTATCTTATGTTTTCAGTATAGACCACTCAATTATTTTTTTGCTTTCATCTCATTAGTGTATGTTATGTTTTCAGTATAGTTTTCTTGGAATAACTTATGTATGGTTGGCTGGTTGGCAAATAAGTTATTTTAAGTGAATCAAAAAGTGTAACAAATGTTTAAAGGAGTGTGATAAAACCCTATCATAAAACACCTAAAAACCACATTATCATTAAATCATGTACTAGTATTCATTTTTCTGGTTTTCATTCATGTTAAACATGTGTTGAAATCCGTACTGGCATTCATTTTTCCGGTTTTCATTCAGTGTACTGTAAAAAACCAGACCAGTACCAACCAAAACCTGACTGTGACACTACAATGAAATTTAATTAACTTAACTACCTTATCGATTGAAGTAAATTAATATTGATATTATATGGATTTTAGAGATTTAGTTATTACTATACATTAAAAATTAAAATTAAATTTAACATACAAAACTTAAATACTAATATTTGAACGTTTTTAAGTTTATGCGTAATGGGGCATTATAAGGGGGTGTGAAGGAGCTTGATAACGCCTCTAACATCGTATCTCTGGGCATTAAAAGGGTGGACATTTCTAATCTAATGCTCAATGGAGAGAAAACAAAACGAAAGTAATGAGGCCATCATGGCCGTCTCCGAAAATCACAAAAACTTTTTGGCCCTGTGTGAGATAAAAAAAAATTAGGCCCTATTCCATTAATCCATTATGTTTGTTTATTGATTTAGGCCAAGTTATTAATCTATTACATACTAAAACAGCCGGGCTTCTGAATTTGATTGACAAAAATAGTTGGGCTTCTAAACAGTTGGCTTTAACGTGTTTGGTTCATAAATGTAGACCCTTTAAGTTTTTTCTAAACATATACATATATATATATATATATATAAACAATTTATAAATTTTTACGGGTCCTATTTTGATTTGGGCTCAGAGCAGTCGCCCACCTGGCACTTGTTTTAGGCCGGCCTTGAGGTCATGTGTAATGGGCATTATAGAGGCATGAAAGGGTTTGATAACGCCCCTAGCACTATCCTCTGGGCGTTATATGGGGCATGAAAAGTCTGGATAAAGTTATTCTACAAAGACTTCTAAAAATAAAAAATGTACAAATACACAATGAATCACAAAATATAACACAATGTCGAGCAAAATATAACATAATGCCCAAAAAAAATAATACAATGTCGAAGAAAAAAGACACAATGAGTTACAAAGAGGCACAATGTCACAAATATAGAAAAGACACAATGATAAATAAAAAAACTCAATAATATAAAAAAAATCTAAAATCTACAAGCTAAACATCTATTGACAAAAACATAAAATCTCACATCGTAGAGTTTGATGAAACGGTTCCAATGCTGCTTGAATGGGGATAATCGGAGTCCGTTTGATACCCTTACGATTTCTTAGTTTTAGGAGACTTTGTATTTGATTATAACCCAGGCATTTCTAGAATAATGCCCAAAGAGTAAAAAAAATGGAAAATATTGAATGAATGAGCATTATAAGGAATTAACCGTTATACATTTTTGAAAGGGCGTTATGATGCTGATGTAACAAAAAATGTCCCTTTATGGGACATTAAACATTACGTATGGTTTGACCAAAAGGGACATTAAGGGCGTATATTAAATGGATGTTATGATGTTGATGTGACAGAAAATACTCATTGAAGGGCATTAACCATTACGAATGATCTATCTAAAACAAGGATTACATTATTATAGATGTGTTTGATCTTTAATAGCATAGACTATAGATAATGTCTTTTGATTAAAACAAGGAGAACTATAGATGTGATTGATCTTTAAGGTATGCGTAATGGGCATTATAGAAGCATGAAAGAGTTTGATAACGCTTTCAACACCGCCATTTTAGGCATGAAGAAGGAGAGATATTCTAAAATAATGTCCAAATATGAGAAAAATAATGGAAAGTAATGAATGAAATAGGCATTAAGGGCTATTATCCGTTACACATTTTTTGATAAGATATTATGATATTTATGTGACGAAAAATACCATTAGAGGTTATTAACCATTATGCAGAGCCTAATAGCATAGACGAGATGATTGTTTATTCATATGACGATAATCTTCGTTTTTAGGATTTGAATGACATACTATTAATTGCATTGGTTTGGTATCATCATCATCATTTAAGCATGAAGTACTTTCAAGTGTCTTCTAAACGTAATTGAATATTAAAACTTGATGTGTTATATATCAATGATATTATTTCTTTTAAGACATGTATTTAATGATGAGATGACTGTTTACCCATATAATGAATGATAAGCTTCGTTTATGGCATTTGAATGACATACTAACACACACGTCCTCAACTAAAGGTGTTAAGTGCATACTATTAATTGCATTGGTAGGGTATCATTATCATCATCATTTAAGCATGAAGTACTTTCAAGTGTCTTCTAAAGTTCTAAACGTAATTGAATATTAAACTTGATGTGTCATTGTCATTTAGTTGAATATTAAAACTTGATGCGTTATATATCAATGATATTTATTTCTTTTAAGACATGTATTAAATGTTTATATTTAGTATGCTACGGAGTATGAAGTTATCTTTTTTTTATTAGTATCATCTTCAATTATATCGTTTACATATTTCAAATATATTCTGTGGATAATATATATATATATATATATAATATAATATATATAAATTGAAAATATACAAATTAAAAATAAAAAGAATAAAAGATACAAATGTAATTTGAACAAATCATTTAATAGGTCTCGTTTTTATTTTTGCTAATCAAATTAGTGAACTCTAAATGAGTCTATCTTATAAAAAAGTTGTGCACCTTACACAATGAGTCTATCGAATGACACAAATTATTGTGTTTTACGTTGATTATCATGTTGTGTCTTATATTCACAGTTCTACAATTGTGTGTTTGAAGTTTTTATGGACTATTATGGTTTGAACATGGCGTTTTAGTAATCTTCACTCTTATTATTTGTAGGTTTTGGGTGTGTTTTATAGCTGAAATTATAGTGTTTTATAACTTTTTAGGAAATTTGGACTTTGGTGCCGAACCTCACCATATATATATATATATATATATATATATATATATATATATATATATATATATATGAAGGTTCTATGTTGAACACTAAACATTGCGAACACGCAGAACAAAATGAATACCCATTTTTACAATCCTAAAAACCTAAATATATATGAAAATATTACAACTGTAAGATTTATTGTTTCTTATACTAGAATTTAAAACAAAATATGAAAAATGTTCAACTTTTATATAACCTACACATATATAGGTTATGTGTATGTTAAATTTCCAACATGTATGTAGGCTATGTGTAGGTAAAAGTATATTGTTTTTTATGTATACATAACGCATATATAAATGTAAGAAACATAAAATTTAAAAAAATATGAACCTTAAATGCCAAAATTTAGTGATTTAGAGTTATTCTTTTTTGTTCTTGTAATAATTAGTGCTCTGTAATGATCTTCATCCTATATATATATGTAATTTATCATATTTTGTTTAATGTGGTTGTTAAAAACATGAATATAATATACTTGGTTATCACAACTTGTATTTTTTTAATCAAATTAACGAGCATACCTGATATCTGGGAGTATGTGTAATACGCAATGGATAATTACTTGACATATACACTATGGGATTTGGGTCTAGTATGAGACATGATTTTATAATTGGTTATGTGATTAAGATTACCAATACCCAACTCATTTTCATTCCTAGTCAAGCATAAACAGGGGGCGAACCTATGCATATCCCTATCCTAAAGGGGGAGGCACTCACTCAAAATTGTTCAATGGTATGGTATTTTATGTTAAACCAAAAAAATAAGTCTCCTTGTATATTGTTAACAAACCCTTTTAGCAAGCTTAGTTCTTTATATATCCAAAAGATATGTTTTATCTTCCCTAATTCATTCGCTTATTGTCGAGTTTGTCTTAAATTCAAAATCCAACATCTCGCATTGTCGTTATGTCCCTAATTAAACATGCGTGAAACCCTGATAGAAATCCATCATCGTTCAAACTTGATAGATTTGAAATTGAAATACAACAAGCACATGTTTGAATAATCGAATATCAAAATCGTTCACACGTCACATGGTTGAAGTCACACAACCTAATCACATATGTCCTATGAATGATCTAAATAAATCATAGGTTCAATTGTATGAAATCATTCATAACAACATTAAACCTTGTTCAAAGAAGCAACTATCTAAAAACCTTATTCACAAGTTCGAGATTCTTCACAGCATTAGTTATATAGTATTGATTGTAGAACATTTGATTATCAATTAGTATTGATTATTGAGTAGTGGCTATTGAGTATTGATTATTGAGCACTATTTTATTCTTTGATGTAGCAATTATTGTCTATTATTAATTTTTATATATTGATATTGTTTCATAGTTGTCTACCAGGGGCTATGGAATGGTTCTTCAAATGAAAAATATCATCTTCGGAGCCTAAATTTGTTAAATCGATGATTTACTTTCGGATCGGATAAGAGTTATAGGTTATCTCCTTAATCAAAGAAATGGGAAACTAAGAAAATACTGAATTAACTGATCTTGCTAACCATGTGGTCATGTTTTATAAAAAAGATGTATATGGAATAGAGACACTCCATCCCTGATTGGTTTTAAAAATATAGTATATGGTTGAATGCAGTGTAAAGACAACACAACTTGTTGGGTTGCTCATTTCCATATTATGTTGGAAGCATGGTGGGTATATTTGTTAAAGAAGGAGATAATAGTTTGGAAAAAGAAAAACAAATAAATTCTCTATGCATATTGGTAATATTGGTAGTGGTCAAAATAATACTTAAAAGATGTGAAGATCTATAGGTCCATTTATTGCACTTCATAAGCAAGGATATATTGTAAAGAAAGCGAATCGACTTCAATAGAATGCTACATTTTTGCTTCTAGACTTTGTTTGAAATCTAAATTTCCATTATGTGGTTGGGATCAGAGTCAAACGTTAAGAAATTTCATGGAAATTCTTTGCTCAATCCTACGCGATAACGTGGAAGTCTATCCAGGTAATAATCACATATATTTCCAAGTATTCAAAAATATATTGCTAAGTGTTTAGAGGAAGAAGTTTCAAATTTCTTTTTTTAATGGTGATAATGTATTTGCATTGTTTGTTGACTAATCTAGTGATGTGTCAAAAGTGGAATAAATGATAATTGTTTTATGATATGTTGATACACATTGACTTGTTTAGGAAATGATTTTTTGCCTTGTTCATCTGAGAAGACATCACTCTTTTTTTAACACTTTCATTAATCAATATGTATTGCAAGTTTAATGATCTAGATGTAAAGATTTTCAACATATTATCTACAATGCTTTGCTCACCAACTTTAGTTAGTGGTTATGGCAGTTATAAGAACATATATTCTTTGAGAAGACGAGAAAGGGGTGTGAAAAAGAAATTGGTATTGCTATAGTTGAAACAAAAAGTTGTTAAATCACGAGCTTTCTTTTATAGCACATGCAGATAAAAGACGTAATTTTCACTACAGAATACTTATACATTTAGTTGATTTGATTCCATTTATCACTAGAATACACTAGTGGTTCCACTCAAATCAATCAATTAGTATTTTAAGTTTTTGGACTCATATAATATAATGTTGTGTTTTATTTGCACATGATGTGTAACGCACAATAAAATTGTAGGGACTAAAGGTATGCATGTATGAAAGTTAATTAAATAAAAAGATGAGAAAAAGAAAGCAAAATGCAGAATTGTGTGTGCGTTTATGTGGTGTGGTCATTTAATTACGTATGTTTAGATCATGTATGACGTCACCAAATATTAATGATGCGGATGTATGTGGTGATTGCAGGTTAATGGAATTATCATCATTATGGAGTCTAAGCGGTTGAAGATCGAGTCAATGAACGTGGATTGTACGGGAGCAAGGTCATATAGTTTATAAATGTAGATTATGCTTTATCTTTTAAGTAAGAATGATAGACGCAATTTTTGTAAAAGGGATTATCCCAAATGTTTCCAGTATGTTAAAATATTAATAAAGAATTGTTTTTTTATTTAAAACGGTTTAGAATCTCATATGATGTTGCATATTTTAGGGCTCACAAATATATTATCATTAGCTATCTAAAGAAAAGATCAACACATTGTTGAAAACAAGATAATTGAACATTGGACATGATATAAAATATTTCAATGACATATCCAAAAGACAAAGGTACAATCACCTCATTCAACATTATTACATTTGTGATTGATTTAACAATTTTTTTCAATATGGAACATCAACAGTTTGGTGATCACTTTAATGATATTAGCACAAAATTACTTAAAAATATGACGACTTTGACGTGTATAACTAATTTTCTATGTTTGATGTACGAGGCTATGTGAGCTCTATTCATGTGATTTTGATAATAGGAAAATTACCTGTGTACATCAACTTGACATGTACATTGATAGCGTGTGTGAAAAGATAAAAGATTGCTAACTTGACTTGTAGCGCCGATCTTTCTAGAGTGATTGTTGAAAAAGGAAACATCTTTGTTTATCTATGGTTTATCGATTATTATAGCCATCTTTTGTTTTTCTCATTGGTATTGTAACGACTAAAAGATACTTTTCAGCAAGGAAGACTGTAAAGTTAAATTTATGCAATAAAATTAATAAGAAGAAAATCTTTGAACACTTGTGTAAATCATGCCCTAGAAAAAGTACTTGAAAGTGTTATGAATGAAGTCTTTAATTGGTCGTTTCCAAGATACGAAATGTGTAGAAGGCCATTATAATGTGTAGTTTGTTTTATTATATATAAAGGTGTTTACGTATTTTATGATTTTCTTTTTCTTTCAGGCTGCATCTTCATGTAATTAGTTTTATCGTGCACATTTTACCTCCATCACACATAAGCAAGGCGTGGCTATGGTATTAGAAGGGGTAGCAGGGGCTATCTCTCAACCCTGTCCCCGTACTGTTTTCATAGTGTAAATTAATAAAAAAAATTAGTTTTATACAATGATACCCCTGATAAAAAAAATTAGGATGCCTCTGAATTTTTAGGCTAGCTCCGCCTCTGCCCACAAGAGTAACACATGTAATGGTTAGTAACACAGGTCTGGTGAACACAATTCAATAGTAGGTCATCAGTCATCGCCAATCTCTAAAACAGAAGCTATTGAAGTGCTAGTTATTCCAATAATCTAAAACATGCTCTCTTAAATGACAATTATTGCTGCTACGTCTATTCCTAATTAAACAACAAATTTGGTTATCTAGATTAATTAGATTCATAAATTCTTACATATGGAAAAGTACCCAAGTTTGTAATTAAAATAACAATTCACGCTCTAAATTATTGCTATCATCCATTGGGCTCATATCATCCATGTAAGTAATAAAACTATATGGTAATAAAACAAATAAATAGAATGTTTTAAAACTTGAATCTTGAATACTAAGTCTTCTCCTTTAATAAACTAAACTAGCTAAAACCAAATGTTTTAATCTAGAGAAAGGTAATTTAAATAAAATAAAACAAAGAGTTTATTGCTAAAATCGCTCTTGAGGTCTGGCCATATTTGTCTGTTTCATCCAAACGACTTTTTTTGTGCATTGTAGTCCTTCACCTTTGGTGTTTTTACCATTTTCAACCTTGAGGTTGACAATTTATTTCGACTTTCGTCTCTTGAGAAATAACCCTCATGAATGAAAATGACAAGATATCAATTTTTTTTGGATATAAATATCACCCGGGAACGAAAGTCATGAAAATACCAAACCTCAAAAAATCACATTTTTTTAACTCTAAAACAAATGAAAGGACTTTTTTTAATAATGGTTATCCCAAGTTAAGTTGATGATTATTCAGATGTAATCTTATGTGAAACCCTGATGGTTTTATTTGGTCGTTGCTCATTTGACTTTTATAAATCATAAAGTTCATTGTTAAATCTTACTTATACATTTTTTAAATATGTAAAGATTCCAAATTACCTATTTTACTGTTTGAGTTACAATAAAACACATTTTGATATCCAAAATTATAGCTTAGAAGTTCTATCTCTTCTAAATAATTTGTTTTCAAAAGCTTAGAAGTTTTATCTCTTCTAAATAAGTTGTTTTTCAAAAGCAATTGTGGAGGTGTTTTATAAAAAAAACTTTATTAATTTAATAGGCATAAATAAATTATTTTAAACGAGTTGACGTTAACCCACGCGTTACGGTGAGATGTTGATTATGAAAACATTCTTTTAAAAAAGGAAATCAGCTCAATACGTTATACGTACATAACAAAATGCATTAATGATACATAAATATGTTTCTTTAACAATGGCTTACATAAATATGTAATGGTTTGGTATGACCAACACCTAGTGAAGTGATAATCTAAACGTATGCCCATATTAAACATTCAACTATTCTTGTTGTATACTTATTATATAGCAATAACATGGCTAAACATAAGGTACAGTTCGCGTAAAGGCTACTGGTTGTTAGGAAACAAATACGATCGAGATTTCAGAACCGGAATCACGGTTTTGCGTGAAGCCTACTCTTGTTGTTAGGTACGAAATAAATACGAGATCAAGTATATAAACGAATCAATACGCGAAGTTTCTTAAGAAAGACTGTCAATAAATTCAAGTGTATATATGGGAATTTCTTGCAAAGCCTACTGTTTGGTGAAAAGATAACCTTCAAGATTTGGGATCGGAATCACGGTGTCCGCAAAGCCTATTGTTTGGTACGAAACAATTACAACGAAGTCGAAGATAGAAAAATGAATAAATCCTCAAAGTTTCTTAATAAAAGATTGTCAATATATTCAAGTATACATTCACATATACAAATTAGAACTGGGATCAAGGATATTCACTTTCAAATTCAAAACAAATTTGCATAACGTAAAGATTGTTTTTTAAGTCAATACACATAAAATAAATTCACATGAGTGCCCATTGAGTCTGATCCTTTAAGAGAGATTTCTTTCAATCACAATGTCACATGTAACTCAAATCTACGATATAGCAAATTAAATAAACAGTTGTTTAATATATACGTATATACGTATTTAGATGTCTGGAATTTATAATTGGATATAGTTATGTTATATGAAATATCATAGAAGTTATAATGTTTAAATTGGGTGTGAATATGCGGTTGCATGAAAGCTACGTTGGTTCACAAACAAAAAGCATAAATTTCTTGATTTGTCATGCCTTATTATTAATAATAATAATATTATTATTATTATTAATATATATAACTTCAATCTTACTCTTTATAAAAGAAAGGACGCAATGTGTCTAAAATATAAAATCAAAGGGTGTGACTAAATGAACTAAAAGGTGTGGCTTTTAAACAAATGGGATATAATTTAAGTTACTAATTGTGTAAAGGTATAATGGTATTTATTTAAAAAGAGTGCTATATAAAGTAATATTTATGTTGATATTTCCTTTGTCACATATTCTTCAAAAATTACCAAATGTGAAAATAGTTCTTCATTTGACTATACATTTTATCATATCTCTAAAAAGTAAATTTTATAATATACATACAACATGCATACATATATATATATATATATATATATATATATATATAAATGAACATTTATGGTTTTCAAATATTGTTTGGTCCTTATCACGATAGGTGACGATAACAATAATAGGGTCCAAATATAGAATTGCTTCCCTTAAAGTAAGGATACTTTGTTTTCCGATTTAAGATAGATATACATGCCAAGTCTCATACTCGTTAAATACCCATTACTTAATACATGTTTTATAAGTCAATAAGTCATTTGGAAAAGCCTCAAATCGAGTCTTTTGAAAATGACTTATTTGACTTATTAACTTTTTTCAAAAAGTAAAGTTAATAAGTCATTTCCAAACTGTATAATCATTTATAATTAAAAAAAATTGTTAGGATACCCTCTACTTGAAACGCCGGCTTAGATTCACCTCACAACAAATATTTCAACTAACTTTTTCGCAATTCTACAATTAATGATTTCATGTCTCTAAACAATTCAATATACATATCAATATATTCGAGAAAAGGGGGATAAGTGGTTTGGGTAAGCATGGATATCATCTAGTCCAATACACATTCTAAACCTATGAAAAGATCAATAAGACTACTCTTATACCCGTATGCCTCTCACATTACCTATCTCGAATGTTTTGAGTTTGAGTCTTCTCATCAGGTTTGAGTTTTTCTCACCATCCCTATTTTAAGAGATTTCACAACTTTTCTTCTAGCTTTTCATGATACTTAAGATCATATGATTAATACTTCTATATCAGGTACATGTAATATTAGTGGCGGCATCAATTACATACACCATGTTTTTTACATTCAACAAAAATAGATATAAGATATTCACTGCTTCATAAATTTCATGAAGATCATTCAAGTATCATTCTTGATAATTTTGGTTTGTCTAGGTATATGGCGATTTCTTAGCCAACTTACTTAAGAAATATTTATATAATACTTGGATTATTTATTACGACGGATTTCATATCACAAACTTACATGCTTCAAGTATAAAGATATCTCAAGGAGTTCATTTGGAGATAATTTGATATTATAATTTGGAGCCATGGTTACAAAAGTCGCTAGACGCTCTCTAGTCGGTCGACTGGGGAGTTGAGAGTACTCTCGCCCTCGGCCTAGGCGAGAGTACTCGGACATGTTAAATTATAAAGAAATTAGTTTTTGGAAATTAAAATACGTCAAATAACATAAATTTCCTAATATTTATAACACAATACGTGAAAATGATATTTGATCTTTAATAGGCATAGATATGATGTTTTAATTTTTTTAAGTCAAACACGGCCTGCGTTGACCTACTAGATCCGATTTTGGCCGAGGTTGACCATGTTTGATTGATTCCAAGTAATTAGACGGAGTTGAAGAAAGTTGCATCGGCAGCCTACCTTGTAGCGACTACTCGAAGAGTACTAGGCTTTGGAGACCTTGTTTTACAACCATGTTTGGAGCACTAATGGTTTGGGTTAAAAGTTATGAAATATTGACTTGTGAAAAGGAAAATAAAAGAATTGAGGATGGAGTACAAACTTTGGGTTGAAATTTTAAGCAATTGAGATGCTTATATACATAAATCTTTTTTAACTTAAAGATAGTCGTATAAAATCAATCCTTACATTTTTTATGTAGGTTGAGATGCATAATTTTAATCTCTTTTGACAAATTGACATGTTTGCCCAAAAAAGACATTATCTAGCAACTTCTATGGATTTGAATAATGAGTTTATGACTAAACTGTGTTGGGCCTATTGGTTTGGCAATGGGAAAGTCATATACGCAAATGGAGCCCAGTCCAATAACAAGGGGTCACATATAAAACCAATTTAAGACCCCACTCACCAGTCACCACCCTTCCTGTTTTAGTTACTAACCCCATTTTACCCATGCCTACCTTACATTTCATGTAAATGCTTACTTGAGTTAGCATGAAACGTTATATTGGCTACCTTTTTTGTATCGGACTTTTATTTGACTCCTTTAACTAGGTTAACTCTACATATCTTCTCTATTTAGAAGTTTGATTCTCTTTGTTTCATTGTAATTAGCTTTTCTCTAAAACTGGATTAGTGTTGAGTAAAGCTCTCTGTCATGTCAGCGAAATAACACCCCAACACCTAGGGGCGTCAAAGGGGCTTCAAAAGAGGTCATGTGAATGGAATTACGGGCATTAAAGGAGGTGAATTGTGGACCATTTCGGTAACCTTGGTGGCCAATGAGAAGCCTCCAATTGGAGGAGGCGCCAAATGACTTGAGCCCACAACGTTAGTATATTGTTGTCAACTTAATTGGTATGACTGCTGCTTATTGATTTGATGATTGTGGAAGACTTTGTAGAAGCATCCGTTTTGCGAATCGATTTTTCTTGGTAAATTTTTCGTTTTCAAGGTATGTTTGTTTTGTTTGTATATTATTTTGTTCCTCTCATTTGTTGGTATGATCTGTTCATTCGTTGGTATTTTATTCTACTGCTTAGTTTGTATTTGGCTGTTCTCGTTTGTTCATACTAGCTTATGGGTATTTTATTTTGATTACCGGAAATTTGGCTGGAAAGGATGATGCTCTTTAGTCTAATAGTACCCTACCCAACCCGATGATAAGAACTAGGGTTGTAAACGAACCGAACGTTTAACGAACAGTTCATGAACCATTCTACGGGAAGTTCATTTACGTTCGTTTAGGTAATGAACGGACATGAACAAGAAATTTCGTTCGATTAGTTAAATGAACGAAGACATATGTCTCATTCGTTCAATTGCATTCGTGAACGTTTGGTAATGTGTTCGTGAACATTCGTTCAATTGCGTTCGTGAACTTTTAGTAATGTGTTCGTGAACATTCGTTCATGTTCGTTTGTTTATGTTGATCTTTAAATATTTTTTAGCATATATATATTTTATCTAAAATTTTTATATTCATTAATTCTTATTTATCTCATTATCCAAACTAATAAAATAGGAAACCCTACCTCCACCTTGTTTATGCATCGTTCCCCTTTCCTTCTCATTATTCATTTTGAAAAATACTATTGAACTTAGTCGATTTTATCTGTGTTCGTGAACCGTTCATAAACACGTTCCTTTTCTTAATGAACGAACGGGAACAAAAAACCCGTTCAGTAAGTGTTCATGACCTTCGTTAGTAACACTTTATATCCTTAAGGAAGTTCGTGTTCATTTACAACAATAATAAAATCTATGTCTAATGGAGTTGTGTAATGAAGAAAATTCAGCATGGGAAACAATAAGAATATTTATAAGGATGAAATCAAATAATATTACCTATTTGTGGTAAAGATTGTAACCATTAATAAAGATTGTTATGTTAAACCCTAGCGTGTGTATATATATATATATATATATATATATATATATATATATATATATATGTATATATATATATATGTATATATAATATATATGTATATATATATATATGAGAAGGTTTAAATAAGAACGTTAAATATTGCAAGAACCGTGAAAACAAATGGAAAAACCTTAAGAACTTGATAAAAAACAATTCAAATTTCAACAATTTTTTGCACTTATCATTATTATTCAAACACAATGCTAGAAATTTAATTTACACGTTTAAATTTACATGAATTCGTAAATAAAGAAAATTTACACATGTGTAAGTTTGTCATACACATGTCTAAATTTGTTATATTTACACTTGGCACAACCCTCAATTCTACCCTGGACCTCAGCCATGAATAGCACAAGTGGTACCGGTGTTTATTAAAATTATCGTAACGGAAATTTCATGAAAACTGGGTGTCAAGAAAATATCAGGGTTTTCAAACATTGAAATTTTCATTTCATAAAGTGAGGGGATATGGTCCCAAAAACCCTACGCCCGCGTAGAGAACCATACCCGTAAGTACTTTTTACAAAGATAACCTTGCATGCAACATGCAATGGTGCGTGTTCTTCAACACCAATAGGTCATACAATGATCCTTGGGCACTCAGCGCAACGGTGAATTAGACCAACACCAATAGGTCATACAATGAGCCTTGGGCACTCAGCGCAACGGTGAATTAGACCAACACCAATAGGTCATACAATGAGCCTTGCCCACCCAGCGCAACGGTGAATTAGACCAACACCAATAGCTCATACAATGAGCCTTGCGCACTCAGCGCAACGGTAAATAGACCAATGCAATCAAGTCAAACAACGAGCCTTGTGTACTTGGCACGACGTCAAGTTAGACTCATGTGCGTAGGTTACTAGACCCTGCGCCGAACAACATCCCTCTATGCTATGAATCCTAAAACCTTACAAAGATAAGACACACATGAGAAGCGCCTCATAGTCTTGGGACAAAAGGATATACCCCTGACACCCTGCGCTGGCGGGAAAACATTGACAGCCTCGCATAAAGGGTAAGCACTAAGAGGTGTTGACCATACTCAAGGGTACAAACTGGCAGAACTGTGACCAAGGGTTGCTCGGCAGGTTGCGTGTGACAGTGTCGCATGAGCAGTAAGGCATACGTCAGACTGCACACCAACCATATCTCTGCCAGTGACTGTTCCACCGTCTCCACTTTCGGCTGGTAGCAGGCCTAACACCAGAGACGGTTACCTTTACACGTGGCACCACTCAACATCCGACAGAACACACCTCTTGACAAAGGACATTAACTCTCCTGCAGGGAACATTTAATGTCTGACACAGAGGGACAAAACGGATGTCTCTGGCTATATGGGCCGTGCCCAAGGCCCACCAGCCCATCTCATGAACACATATTTTCGGCTATAAATAAGTATTGGATCTCCAGGTAAACGGGCGAACACTTACGCACACGCATACATACACTCTCACTTACAACTTACTTACTACCTTACTTGCAATCCTCAAGTACTTATTCTCACGCCGGAGTGTGGTCACGGAGAAAACCACCTTTTTCCCCGTGACGAGACTAACGACACTGCTAGTTTTGCAGATAGGCTTAAGTGAACTCACCCCGAAGAGCGAAGTGAAAGGACAACCCCTTTATGGAGAAATACCTTGGTTGTAACTTATATATCCCCGGATATCCCTAGGTTCAACTGGTGCTTCTTCATTGGCGCCATCCGCTACTTTCTCACTTTTCCCCAAATAGTTCCTTTCATTTTCACTTTTTCAAGCCTCACGGCGGCGAGGGCCCGAGTAACAAAAAAATGAAGTCTGTTCATATGATTCAGGGTGGTCCTTCGCACAAGCGTAGCCACCAGAAGAGATGCACGCCTCACTGGCGTGAAGAGCAAGTCATCTTCCCCGTTGTCCCTCGCGGTCCACAAGAAGACCGACCGATGGTGATAACTGGCATCTTTGGCCATTACCGCACCGACCATATGTTCACAGACCCTGGAAGCTCTATGGACATTATCTATGAACAGTGATTCCAGCAACTAGACCCAGAGGACAAAACACGCCTAGAGCCGGTGGATTTCCCACTCATTGGTTTTTACAACGAGGCTGTTTTTTCCTTTGGGCCAAATTTCTTTCCCGGTGACTCTTTCCGATGGGCGCCACACTCGCACAGTCCAGGTCAACTTCATGGTCATGCCCCAACCTCGCACCATTTCGTGCTACTAGGCCGACGCGCTTAATGGGATTTCAGCATGATTACTTGTATTCCCCACGCCGCCTGCGGTTTTCCCACAGAAACTGGAGTGGCCATTATGTATGCAAGGAAGGAAATCATGTCCGTTGAAGAGGAACCGCCAATAAAGCAACCAAAGCCATCATCCAACGGTGAACCAGAAAAGTGGGTGCTCAACAACAAGTTCCCGGAACAGACTGTGCTCTTGGGGCCCGCCATGACTCCCGCAATCAAGGCGCGGCTGAAACAGCTGTTATTCCATAATTCTGATATTTTTGCATAGTCACCGGCGGATATGACTGGGGTGCCAAGGGAAATCGCTCAACATGCATTGTCACATTCCCTTCAATCCAGCCTATAGTTTAGAAAAAGCGCAGCTTCGGCCCAAAAAAGACCCGCGCTCTGAACGAGCAAGTCACAGAACTTCTCCAAGCAGGAATCATCCGAGAGGTACGTTATCAGACATGGGTGGCCAACCCAGTCATGGTCCAAAAGTCCAACGGCAGTTGGCGCATGTGCGTCAATTTCAAGATCTCAACAAGGCATGTCCCAAGGACTGTTACGCCTTACCGGAAATCGACAAAAAGGTGGATTCTCTTGCTTCATTCAGGTAGAAATGCTTCCTTGATTGCTACAAGGGCTACCACCAGATCCAAATGAAGAAAGAGGACGAAGACAAGACCGCGTTCCAAACAGACAAGGGCATTTTCTGTTACACAAAGATGCCACTCGGATTGCGCAACGCAGGAGCCACCTATTAACATTTGATGGACCATGTCTTTGGGGATGACATTGGTGAAACCGTGGAAGTGTACATGGATGACCTCATCATCATGAGCTCGGATGAGGAGAAGATGCTGACAAACATTCAAAAAACGTTTGCCTCCTTGCGCAAGGAAAATCTGAAGCTGAACCCCAGCAAGTGCTCTTTTGGAATGGAGGAAGGCAAATTTTTGGGATTCATCATTACACGCGATGGCTTCAAATTCAATCCCAATAAATTGGAAGCAATTCAGCGTATGCCATCACCCTCAATTATCAAAGAAATGCAGCAGTTGGCGGGGCGGCTGGCTGCGCTAAACAGGTTCTTGGCCAACCACGATGAAATCTTTCCCATTCATCAGCACCTTGCGGAATTGTGTGAAGAAGAATAAGTTTCAGTGGACTCTGGATGCGGAGAAAGCCTTCACCCAAATGAAAGGATGGTTAATCCAGCTACCAACGCTCACTGCACCGCAGAAGAACGAGCCACTGATACTTTACCTTTCCGCATCAGATATCGCTCTGGGAGCATTCCTTCTAGTAGAGCGCGCAGGAGTCCAGACTCCGATCTATTACGTCAGCAAGATGCTTACTGACCCAGAGACTCGATATCCCATGATGGAAAAGCTTGCTCTAGCTTTGGTCCATGCATCCCGGCGGTGGCGCCGATATTTTTCCGGCCACAAAATAACAGTTCTCTCGAACTATCATTTAGGCCAAATTATGTTAAAACCAGACATATCTGGCCGCTTAGCAAAATGGGCGATTGAGCTCAGTGGATACAATATCGTGTATAAGCCACGCCCACAATAAAGGGCCAGATATAGCTGATTTCATTGCGGAAGTACCGCAGAATAAAGTGCACAAGTGTGACGCTGTACAGAACCAACACCGGTTACAGATGACCGGGCATGGATACTTCACACCGATGGCGCGTCTAAGGATGATGGCGCATGGCAGGTCTTCGCTTAATAAGCCCCGACAATCAAGAATTCACTTATGCCATCAGATTGGATTTTAAAAGTACCAATAATGAAGCTGAGTATGAAGCGTTCCTGGTAGGCCTTCGGTTATCAATCAAAATGGGTGCGCAGAATTTGGAGGCCCACGTCGACTCCCTCTTAGTCGTCGGACAGGTCAATGGCTTGTACGACGCAAAAGGCGAGGTGATGGCCTTGTATCTAGAATAGGTGCAAGCCTTAATAACCAAATTCCAACACTTCAAAATAACCATTGTCAATCGAAGTGAGAACAAACACGCCGACGCTCTCAGCAAGTTAGCCGCTACAAGCTTCAAGCACCTTGCGCGCGAGGTGCGCATTGAGGTACTCAAAAACCCTTCTGTTCCTTTGCGACGAGTCAACATCATTGAAGTAGGTAATCCGTCTTGGATGTCCCCCATTATAATGTTCTTGCAACACAGGAGCCTCCCTGAAAACAAAGCGGAAGCAAGGAAGGTCCAGAACAAGGCACTCAACTATGAAATGGCGGATGGTATCTTATACCGAAAGTCACACCTTTGGCCGCTCCTCCGCTGCGTTGATCCACAAACACACATACTTGATCCGCGAAATACACGAAGCGTTATGCGGAATTCACACCGGTCCGCCATGGTCGTGGCGAAGATCATGAACGCCGTTAGTATTGGCCTAACATGCACCTTGATGCGGTCGAAACACTACGTAAGTGCGCATCATGCCAGCACCACGCTCCAAAGACACTGCGCCCCAAAAATCCTCTGATCCCGGTGACAACAACGTGGCCTTTTCAACAATGGGCAATCGATATGGTGGGACCATTCCAAGACGCTCCAGGAGCGGTGAAGTTCATAATCGTTGCAGTCGATTATTTCACCAAGTGGGTAGAAGCCAAACCCCTTGCATCCACCACAACAACAGTAGTGCGAAAGTTCACATGGGAACACATTATATGCCGCTTCGGGTTACCCCTGCGCATAGTCACCGATAACGGTCCCAATTTCACGGCCGAAGAGCTACATCAATGGATGAAAGAAATGCATATCGAACACGTATTCGCTTCGGTCGCACACCCCCAAGGGAACGACCAAGTGAAAAGAATTAAGAAAAGCATAGTCGAAGGGATCAAGACAAGGTTGGGTACAACGCGCAGAGGCTGGGTAGAGAGCTGCCAAGCATCCTATGGGCTCATCGAACCATGCCTAAAACCAGGATGGGTGAAACTCCTTTTATCCTTTTGTATGGGACGGAGGCAATGATTCCCGCAGAGATAGGCCTCCCATCACCACGCATGCTAGCTGCGCAAAGACAAAACAATGAAGACGAGCGCAGACTTGACTTGGACTTACTAGAAGAAAGGCGTGAAAATGCTGCCATCAACGAGGCAAAATACAAGTCCAAGCTCGAAAAGTATTACAATGCGCGAGTCCGCATATGTACCTTTCTACACACAATGAGGCGTCGAACGCCGAACGTCCTGGAAAAATGGCACCCAAATGGGAGGGTCCTTATGTTATCCATGAAGTCCTGGGAAAAGGCGCATACACCCTTAAGCGCCTAGATGGAACAAACATCCTAGGACATGGAATGCGCAGCAGCTAAGACGGTGCTACATGTAAACTCGCAAGTTCATTATCTTTTGTCTACCTCGTATATGGCTCTGACGCACCATTATGTAATAAAGACAAAATTTTCATGATTTATTTTTATCTTAATGTTTTTTACAAATGCGCGGAACCACTTTGGACAATGCGAAAACACCTCGGTACACAATGACTCGTGAACACTAAGTCGCTACCTATGAAACGCGCAAAGGAGCTGATGTTCACACACGAGTTCATTACCAGTTTCATTCGCTATACCTACACAAAGTTGGTCCACTTCATGCAAATATTGTAACAAGGAAGAAACGTTTCATTAAAAGATAAAATATTTACAAAACCGCGCAACGCACAGCACAATAAAATATCCTACAAAGGTATTACATTAAGGATCCTACACTAGTCTTCTTCCTCAGCAGTGGCCTCGGCTTGTTCTGGAAAGATATCCTTCAAGCGGTCGACGAAGTAATCGTGGGTGAGCGCCTCGCTCACCAATTCCAACGCTGGGATATCAAGACGGTTATACCCTTGTTGTGCCCTCTCGAAAACAGCTCCGGTATTAACTCCATGAGTGGAAGCATGGCTGGAATCCCATGGAACGTCCAAGGCATGAGTGACTTGTTACGCACACTCAACATTGCCTTGCGCATGCCCATCATGGCGCGCAACAACCACTAGCTTGGCTACTGCACCATCTAACTCCGCAGAGTTCAGAATGGAGTTGGCAATCTGCAAATTCAAAGAAAAATTTAGAGCCATCACATAATGATCAAAAACCAAGCGGAGTACTTACATTGACAATTCCATGCTGTTGAAGCCACAACATGTTGTTGGTCAGCGACTCCACCAACGACTCGGAGATGGCGGGGTGTCTTCAGAATTCTCCAATTTTTTCTCGCCCGCCTCCACCTTCGCATCCGCCAACGCAGCCTGCGCTGAAGCTCAGCCTTCTCCACCAAGGCTGCTTGGAGGTCTTTCTTGGCGCTCTCAGAGCAGCGCAAGCCTCAACCTATTTCGTTCACAACAAAGGTCACCATCATAATTCAGTAACATAAAAAATGAGTGAACACAAAGAAAAGGGGATACCTCTTTTTGCTCACTGTGTGCGCGTTGCACACTAGCCTGTGCAGCCGCCGCCTCATTCTCTTTCTTCTCTCGCGCCACATCAGCGCGCAACCGGGCCAGTTCTTTCCATCAGGGATTTTTTCTCCCTGTTATCCCTCTCACAAGGCTCTTTCCACAACCTGTGTTCCTCCGCAAGTTTGGCGTCCGAGGCTTCGGGCCGTCTTTTCCACCCCAGCGCGAACCATTCTTCAACCGCTGGTTGTCGGCGAAGGCAGTCTCCTTTGCCAGCACCGCAGCTTCAACGCAACCACTTGGGCTTGCTCTTTACCAAGGACCGCTTGGGAAGCCTCAAGATCTTTCTTTGCTTCACCAGGCCCCGCCATTCACGAACAATCTTGTAAGTCATAGAGGCGGACCTGACAACTGTCTGGAGGTACGTGTGGTACGTCTCTTCTTCTTCATGATCAGAAAACAAATGTACCTCCGCTGGGGGGAAAGCTCCCTTAACCACTCACGGCACGCGGCCAGTGAGAAAAATTCTCTCCTTTCTCTAACTTCCACACAGGAGTGTGGATCACTTCAGCTTGAGCGGAGGAGAAGGACCTATAATAATAATCCCCCGGAGTTTCATCCGGGCGGATTGGAGACACTTCGGCGGAAGGCTTTTACTAGAAGCCCCCACGCTATCCCCGGTGCCGGTTCCTCCGCATGCCCCCTTGTGGAGCACCGGTCTGAGCATCCTGGACGGAAGCCGTTCCCACCGGCTCCGCCTCACCAACATAAACCGTGCCACTCGGATCCGCGCGTTCTTCCACCGCCACAACGGGTTCTTCTACAACGACCATTCCACCACCACCCGCAGGTTCTTCAAACTCCACCTGCAGTTCGCCAACATGAACCACGGGTCGTTCCACCACCACCCGCGGTTCACGCTCTTCCTGCACGAGTTTGCCACTCCCACAGAGCCCGCATTAGTACCCATACCGGAACCTTCCACCACCACGTGAGGCCCTTCCCTCACCATTATCGGTTCTTTTTCCCCAGCTGCAGAGTCTTCACCTCGACCACCTGGCAGGGTCATGGGAGAATCAGTGGGCGTCGAACATGTGGTGGATTCCACAAAAACAGGCTCATCGCCCCTACACAACAACAAAAGTTAATAATGTATGACATAAACATGTGGAGGGAATAGTGAAGGTTACGAAAAATTACCAAGGGATATCTTAGCAATTAATGTCCCCAGATCCGCTCTTTTCGCCATATGCCTCCGCGCAACCTTTTTAGGTGGCTGTGCGGAGAGATCCTCCTTCGGACACCTCTTTTGCTCGAGAAGCACCTCTGGGATCTCCTCAGTGTCCTCAGGGGCTAGCAGGTTTGGCGGTAGGGATAACCGCCTGCTTTGGTGCAGTCTTCTTTGCACCTACAGGTTCAAGACCCTCCCACGAGTCAGAAATGACTACATAAGCTTTCCATTTGTCAGACACAATGAGCTTACCTATGGGAGGGCCGCCCGGGTTGAGTCACTCCTTCTCAACCACGCGTCTGACCCCGGGCGTCGTTTTTTCTTGTGATCTGGGCCAATGCCCAAATCTTCCAGGGTGCCTGTGTCACAACAGAACAATGCATAAGCCACTTGCAAAGGTACACTATTAAACAATCAAGACTTACCAGTCGAAGGCGCGGGGCCTCCAGGTCTGCATCCTTGATCAGGGCAAATTGCCCAGGACCTGCGCATACTAGGTGGGCTCATCCGGACCCATGGGGAGCCTCTCAATCCGCCCTTCCTTCCTCTGAAGATGGCCAAGAACAATGGGGCTCCTGCAAGAAAACAAATGCATGTTAGCCTACAAACAACTCAAAATTCAAAGAAATACAACATAATAAGGAGACTTACTCTGGTCCCCCTCCACATACAGTGGCCGGGACCGGCGGCCTGGTTTACACAGCAGGCTTATCCCCGGCACCACCAGTATCTTCTTCGGCAACTGGATCGCCGGGATCTCCTTCAGATCACAATACCAGGGGTCCAACACTGGTATTGGGATGGTCTCCATCGGAATCTGATCCGGCCCCCGGAACGTCAAAGGCACATGAATAACACTGGCAATCACAAAAAAGAATTTTGCCTTCCAGTCATGGAAGGGCTTCGGAGGAGAGTACAAAATTTTCGTGCTTGCGCGCGTTGTTGAAAAGAATAAAACCCCGTTGAACAATAGAGTTGGTAAAAAATGCGGAAACGGTCGACGGTGGGAACAGACCCCGTCTGCTTTATCCTCACCATCCCCATCGGATTCAACTGGGAGAGGTGGAAGCCGTAGTACTGCAGCACTTCAAGGATAAACTTAGTGACAGACAACCGAAAGTTACCTTCACCAAAAAAATCGTAAAACACGGTGATGTAACCAGCTGGGGAATCGGCGGCTGTTTCATCATCAGCCGGTAACCGGGCCCCCAGTTAGGGGGAAACCAGAAACAATGTCCTCAAACACTTGGCGGCTCAACTTACATGCCAGCAAGGGAGTCGAAGCCCCAACACCAGAGGCAGACTCAGGCCCTCTGGAAGCCATTAGACGTAAAGAAAAGAAAATTTTGAAGACAACTTTGAAGAAGAAAAGACCAGAACTCAAGAAATGCAGAGAAGAAAAGCGAAAGACAAGTTGAGTGAATGAGGAAAATCCTAGCGGAGTACCTCTATTTATAGTGCTCGCATTTAATGCAGTTGGAGAACGTGGCACACGCGTGGCAATAATAACCAACCAGAATAAGACGCGTGGCAGGCAAGTTGCTAACGACGGTTAACATGTGCACGTGGCCGCCACTCTCCCTACCATTCATTAATGAATGGCAGGCAAAATGGCAGAGTGCATGCTACAGCTGTTAGATGTCTTTTCAAATTCCACTTTTTCTCACCAAGTCACATACAACGTCAGGAGGACAGAGTTTCGAATTCCAAGAGCTTGATGACAAAATGTTTCCTTCACACAAACGTTTTCTCTCAACCCTTGTCAAAATTTTCGCCATTACATTAACGGCGCATGCAACAATTCGTTTAGTCCAGCACTCCTCTCACTTTACAACATGCGCGTAGGAGCAGCACTGGACTGGGGGAACTTGAGGGGATATGGTCCCAAAAACCCTACGCCTGCGTAGAGAACCATACCCTTAACTACTTTTTACAAAGATAAACTTGCATGCAACATGCAATGGTGCATGTTCTTCAACACCAATAGGTCATACAATGAGACTTGCGCACTAATCAGTGGTGAATTAGACCAATACCAATAGCTCATACAATGAGCCTTGCGCACTCAACGCAACGGTGAAATAGACCAACACCAATAGCTCATACAATGAGCCTTGCGCACTCAGCGCAACGGTAAATTAGACCAATGCAATCAAGTCAAACAACGAGCCTTGTGTACTTGGCACAACGGCAAGTTAGACTCATGTGCGCAGGTTACTAGACCCTGCGCAGAACAACATCCCTCTGAGCTATGAATCCTAAAACCTTGCAAGGACAAGACACACATGAGAAGCGCCTCATAGTCTTGGAACAAAAGATACACCCCTGACACCCTGCGCTGGCGGGAAAACACTGACGTCAGACTGCACACCAACCATATCTCTGCCAGTGACTTTCCACCTTCTCCACTTTCGACTGGCAGCAGGCCTAACACCAGAGACGGTTGTCTTTACACGTGGCACCACTTAACATCCGACAGAACACGCCTCCTGACAAAGGACATTAACTCTCCTGCAGGGAACATTTAATGTCTGACACAGAGGGACAAAACAGATGTCTCTGGCTGTATCACGGGCCCAAGGCCCACCAGCCCATCTCCATAACCTATCTTTTCGGCTATAAGTAAGTATTGGATCTCCAGGTAAACGGATGAACACTTACGCACACGCATACCTATACTCTCACTTACAACTTACTTACTACCTTATTTGCAATCCTCAAGTACTTATTCTCATGCCGGAGTGTGGTCACGGAGAAAACCACGCTTTTCCCCGTGACGAGACTAACGACACTACTAGTTTTGCAGATCAGCTTAAGTGAGCTCACCCAAAGAGCGAAGTGAAAGGACAACCCCTTTATGCAGAAATACCTTGGTTGTAACTTATATATCCCCGGATATCCCTAGGTTCAGCCGGTGCTTCTTCATAAACTGTGGGATAAACTCATATTTACAAAAAGGAATTTTTTTTTCATAAAGATAAACCTTTAATTACAAAATACGTTTTATTCAGGTTACATAACCACTTATTAAAGCTTGAGTGCCTCGTAGCACTTTTCCTTCCATTCACAGTAAATCACTTGAAATGCGTTTTAAAAACATCTGATCAACATAAAATACTAGTGAGTTCACTCAATTAGTATAAGAAACCAGATCAAACTTCAACAATAATTACGAGATCAAAACCCCGACGTATAAATTATCACCTTATTCAGCCAGAAGTTCGGCTTTTCGTTGCTATGGTTTCGGATCAATCGGCAGGAAATCGTTTCAATGATTAGGGTTTAATACACGCTAATACAGAGAAACATAGTGACGAAGGATATAGAGATCGATTCCAAATGAGCAAATGAATCTGTCCTAGACCTGGCCCTTATATAGCCCATGTTGATCTATCCCCGCACGTCGCGGGAGGAGACAAAGTGTCTCCCGCGTGGCGTCTGAGTGGTCAACCTGCCTGCCACGTCACCAGCATAGGTCTGACATGTGTCCTCCGCCGTTTTTTTTGCGCAATCGGGTGTTTTTCTTGATTTCTGTGTCGTTTCTTATCACGTAAGCTCGGGTCTTAATCCTAAATGGTACAGTCTTTATTTATGAGTTTAATAAGGGTATTTTGTGAGGGTTGGTTCATAAACCGACAAGTTTTCTTAACCACTAAGTTTTTGATTTATTATTACAAGTTTCGTCGCACACAATTGGGGTTTTGATTACGAACTGTTGTGGGATCTTTTTGGAGAGTTTTTACAACACTTGTGTAAAAAATTTATTAAGATTGATTTTGAGAGAAGAAATAAATTATTTGATGTTGTAAATTCTTTTGTTAATGTTGTATTTTAATTACAATGAGGGTTTTATTAAAAAAATTGGTTTGATTGATTTTTTTCATTCGTTCTCACGATTCTCGTAATATTTAGCATTCTCAAGATAACTCACACACACACACACATTATATATATATAATATAATATATATTTGTATATTATTGTAGGAGTTGGCTACAAATTCCAAATTTCGTAAAAAGTGTAAAAAGTCATAAAGCACCGTAATGTCAACAATAAAACATACAAAAACTTACAAATAACGTAATGAAGATTACTAAAACATCATATATGTTGGTTTATTTTGTGTTTTGGATGATAAGACTTTGATAATTGAGTGATAAATATTATTGTGTTTTATGTTGATTAACATGTTGTGTTTTATATTTAGTTATAGTTATAGTTATAGTTCTACGATGGTGTTTTTGAAGTTTTATGGACTATTAAGGTTTAAATATGGTGTTTTAGTAATCTTCACTATGTTATTTGTGAGTTTTAGGTGTGTTTTAAGCCTAAAATTATAATGTTTTATGACTTTTACACTTAATAGAAAATTTAGACTTTGTAGCCAAACTCCACCATATATATATATATATATATAGATATAGATAGATATTATCCAATAAAAGGTACCATGATGTGATGATTTGAATTACTTGGCCTCTAAAATTTTATTTATATATATATATATATATATATATATATTTATATTTTGTATACACTTACAAAAACAAGATAGATGGTATCATAGAAATCTATACTTTTTTTTCTTTTATGATTTTTCACTTTTTTCTACATTTATATACTTTTTAGTATTAATGCTTAGAGTTCCTCAACTTTTTAACCACTTTGTAATCGAATTTTACTCTGAGTTATGTTTCAATAGAAGTTTTTTTTGAGAAATCAGTTGAGTCAAATATAATACTTTTTTTTCGTATCATTCTTTGACCGAATAAAACATTATAAATTTAAACCAAGCATGTCAAATATAATACGTTTTCAATAGACGGTATAATTTCAAATTACTTTACGTTTCAACGTCGTCGCACGCGCCTTACCGTTCTTTAACTTAATAAAACTTTATATTCTTATGTACTTTTTTATGTACGTGTCAATATAGATTCAGGTTGGTTAAGGTCATAATACAATACGTTTTTATGCTTATTTTATATACGTTTTCAGTTGTTTTACGTTATAACATAAACTTTATTTAGAAACAAGTCGGGTCAAATATAATACGTTTTCATTAGATGGTATAAATTTGAGTTACTTTACGTTTAAACACCACCGCAACGTGTGGCAATAACTTCAAGTGGGCCAATTTTTTTTGTCTTTTAGTTGTTTTTGTTTTTTTAACCATTACCCTTCAACATATAGTATTGGTACTTACAATCCTTCAACCTTCTAAAAACTTTATAATCTTTTTTCGCGTGCTTATTTTTATGTTGGTGTTGGTATAAGTTCAAGTTTTATTACGTTTCTTTGAATGTATGTTTTCAGTTGATCTACATTTTGGCATAAATTTTATTTTACAACAAGTCGTCTAAAATATAATATGTTTTCATTAGACTGTATAAACTTCGAGTTACTTTACGTTTCACACCACCTGAACGTGCGGTACCATTTTTAACTTAAAAAACATAATTGTGTACTCTTTCTTATGTAAGGTGCACGTATAAGTTCAAGTTGGTGTCTGACGTAAATTTCTTTCGCAAATACGTCGAGTCGAATATAATACATTTTCATGTTTTTTATGTACACCTTCAGTTTATCTACGTTTTAACGTAACTTTTGTTCAAAAACGATTCGGATCTTCACGATACAAATACAAGTTACATTACATTTGGACCCCACAATAAAATTTACTAGTTCATTTTACATAGTGGAAGCTAAAATCAAATCCCAATGCACAAAGTTTCTCATCTTATGAACGAACTATATATTACAGAACTTGCCAAAGTTAAAGAGTTAAAGACATAGATCATATTAGGGATGCAATCGAATCCGAATCTGATGGTAAACTTGATAACCCGACATATTTGGAACGGGTTTGGGGTTTTGGGACTGTTTCATATTTTTTTTCGTGGGTTTAGGACTGTTTCATTTTTTTTTTGCGGGTTTGGGAAGGGTTTGAGATTTGGTAATATGCCCGTTTACCCGGCCTGATAACCAGATAAAGTGCACCCATTTACCCGATTGTATACCCGATATAGTTTCTTTTTATTTTAAATATGTATATATATGATACATTTATTTTTTCTATATATATAAGGTATTTTATTTCGTATACATCGTAGTTATTTAATATACTTTTTATATTGATAATACTATATGTAAATGATTGGTAGTTACAATAATATATACCCAATGGGTTTTGGGTCAGGTATATCCAACGGGTATACTTTTTTTAAATTAACGGGTTTGCCCGAAACCCGCGGGTAAACCCAATACCTCATGGGTAATTACCCGCTAGAAACTTGACGGGTTTGGGACAAGCTTATCTAATCAGATTTCCTGTTGTATTACTTAAACCCGATCCATTGTCATCCCTGATCAGATCTTTCATATAGTTAAAACCTAAGATGCAGCTTCAATGGAAATTATATCATGTGATAAGGGAAAGAAAATTTAAAGGTTCTGCATCTAAGAGAATAGTTTGGTCAAAATGGGTCGGGTCAAACCGACCCACAAGCACTTTTCGGTTCATTTCTTTTGTAGATTATTAGTGTGCAGAATTGCAAAAACTAATATCATTGCATAACTCATCTAACTTCTTTTAGTAAAGCCATTTACGAGGTATTTATGCGTTCCAACCCTTTTGAATGGTTTCCTTTATCATTTGGAATACCCATTTAATTCATTATAGATATATAGAGCATAACCCAATTTAACTCATTTATAGGTAAGTGATCGAAATTGCTAATTCTTAAATAATAGATCTTGATAATAATGTTTAGTTAGAATCACTAACGACTTAAGCATCGTTTTATAATGTGGGCAACACCTCATCACTTCGGATCTAAAAGAAATTATAACAAGTCAGTTTCATAAGACCACACGTAGTGTGGGTTTTTTGACGTTTTTCCCCCCAAAAAATCCCAATCACACCATATAACCGCTCCCAGGGGCCTTTTTTTGAAAAAATTGCTAGAGTGTGCTTTTTTAAACGCCTTCAACTTTTGATTTGGCCAATAAGACTGTTGCCAACGGTCAAAAGTAATGGCTACATTTTTTTCACTTATATATATATACTTACCTTACACCCCATATTATACAAACCAAAACCCAAAATCAACATATACAACCTCAAACTACAAATCATTTCTATAAAAAATGGATCCCTCCACTTCCTCGTCGTCGTTGCAAATTTTTATTATAAAGAGTTTTTAGCGGATGAGGTGACTCAACCAATGAGAAAGTCGAGCAAGAGGTAGTTACGAGTGCGTGTGAACACGCGACGCGGTATATGAAGCATTGTAAGCCTGTCCCAACGTGAAATTTTACACGAGAATATATTGAACGAGACCGACGTGCGGCAAATGATCGGTTGATGAATGATTACTTCAATGAAGCGCCTACTTACCCAAACCCAGAAGTTTTTAGGCGTCTCGAGCATGTTCAGTTTAGTACTAAAAATGGGTGATGGTATTTTGCCTAAATAGTAGGACACATGTAACTAATAAGAAAATACTAAAGATAACAGTCATAGACATAGAATTTTTTATGAGTAAACATTTGTTTTTACGCATTGCTGAAAACTTGGAAAACAACTTTGAATATTTTAAATCGCATGCGAGAGGTACACTAGGATTCACCGGTATTCAAAAGTGTACTTCAACACTATGAGTCCTTGTGCATGGAAATACGACCGACATCAACGACGAGTATTTAAAAATGGTCGAGAAAACAACGTGAGATACCTTGGAGCATTTTTGTCAGGTACATTACTATACTATAAACATTACATGCATTCATATTTTTTAGTTAGCTTAAACTTATATATGTTTGTTAAAAGTATCATAAATTTGTACGGTGCGCGTTATCTGAAAAAGCCCACATGGTACGACCTTCAACAAATTTACGAGGTCCATTCTAATCTCCATGGTTTACCGGGGTGATCGGGAGCTTGGATTGTTGTCATTGGTAGTGGTATAATTGTCCGACCGCATGCGCGAGGTCAACACACACAAGGTGTCCAAGACGGACCAACTGTTATTCTTCAAGCGGTTGCCTCACAGGACCTTTGGTTTAGTCGGCTTACTTTGGTGTCGCAGGGTCATGCAAGATATAAACGTTTTCGAACAATCTTCATTGATAGAGGACTATATTTCTGGTATAGCTGCAAAAGCATCTTTTTATGCAAACAGAAACTACTACCCGCCAGATACTATTTGTGCGATGGAATTTATCCTAGGTATTCGTTTGTTGTGAAGACGTTTAGGGAGCCGTACGATGAAAAAGGAGCTACTTTAAAAAGTTCAAGAGTCTTCGTGGAAGAACATTGAGAGATGCTTTGGGGTTCTTCAACAACGGTGGCATCATTTGAGAAATCCTTGTCGTGCATAGACCAAAGAAAAAAATGAGAGATACTATGTACGCTTGTATAGTCATGCATGATATGATATTGGAAGACGAAGGAAGAGCAATATGCCAAAACTATGTGCCGGAAGTTGTTCAGAATATCCCAAGTAACAATGGAAGACAGAGTGAAGAATGAACATGAAATGTGGTCTGAAGCCGCACATACTGCGTTAACGGTTGATTTGGTTCAACACGCATGGTCGGTTAGGTATATTCCAAACGAGGGTGAAAATAAATGGATGACGAGGAAGACGAGAATGGCGAAAAGCGACGGCGAAAATGAAGACGAGTAGTATTATGTGTTTGTGTTTTATTATTATTTAATTAATAAATATTATTAGTTTTAATTTGGAAAAAAACTTGGATAATGATTGGTTGGGGCATTATACCACCACACCCATTTTAAGATAATGCTCCATAATACTCACATACTGACTCGATCGTTATATGGTGCAAAATATACAAGGATTAGGGCATTATTTTTCTCTCCCATTACGCATATTCTAGTTAAATTAAGAACATTTTGGGTTAAAACTTGGTTTATCGGTGAATGCACGCATCTCATCTACTAGTTGATATTCTATAGTTTTTATTTTTAATTCTTTGGTGGTTGATAATATTCACCTGTAAACACGCGTTTTTTTTTCCTTTTTGTAATAATTTGGCTCAGAACTTTTTCTTTATATATAATATGATGGCCTGAAAGCGGTTCATTTTCAAAAGGGGCTATCTCACCTAAGAGTAAGCATGTTTCTTCACTATTTTGCTTATTAAATTTATCAAACATTTTTATAACGGTAAAAACCAGTAAAGCTTTAATATTGTTTTATTAGTGTACGTCCTTTTTATAAACGTTAAAACTTAAAATTAAGTCTTAAGTGTGTATATATGGATATGTTACTTTTGGGTGGCAGGGAAAAATATGCTCATGTGAATCTTATAGGAGTGCCCTGTTTTGTTGACTTCAGGAATAATATGTATGTTGCTCGTTAGGCTGTGTTAAAGGCAGAAACAAAGTTGCTAAACAAGATAAAGTTTGCTTAGAGAATCAATGCGTGTTTTCACTTTTGCGTTTGATATATTTCGGTTCTCTAGCCTCAAAAGTTGTGGAATTTTTTAACACTGTTTAGCAGGTTGTACATGGTATTTTTTTTTTTTTTGAGCCTTAAGTCCCAAGCTTTGTTTTTCTTAGGATAGGTTTGCTATTTAAAATGAAATTGCAATGCAGCTTGTTGTTCGTTATCTACCACTTTATTGCAATAATTCTTCTAGCACTTATATATTTTATGTAATTTCTCACTATAAAGATAACCTGAATTGATAGGTAAAAACGGTTATTGACTAATAATAATTTTCATTATTGTTTCAGTGAACAACAAGAGCGTACCCACCTTTTGGCTAAGGTGGGCGGACACTTGAAAAAAAATTAAGTGTTAGTTTCTAGCAAAATTCCTGACCGCACCTCTAGGAAATTTTCGTCCGCGCTCTTTGGAAATTTTCGACCGTCCCCCTTAGGAAAAAGGTCTTATGAATTTATAAAAAAAATTAAGTAAATTTTGATTTTTATTGAAATACAACCTAAATTCCTAATTTATATAATTATTAACCACTCTAAATTAACTCAATTAACAATCACTTAACCTTTACTCCTTTAGCCCAATAAAGAATACATAACCCAATTACCCAAGCCCAATCCATTCTAAATTTAAGCAAAAATAAAATAAACCAACCCAACGCCCTTTCCCCTTCTCTCTCGGCTCCCGCTCTCTTGTTTTTCGCCGAAGAAAAGTCCGGCCACCTTTCCCACGCAAACAGAAGGAATATCACGCAATCGGGTATGGTTCGAATATTTAAGTTCTTATTCATGTGTTTATTTGAATTTTTATGAGAAATAGAGTTGTAAAAGGTTTAATATTTTTAGTTGTTATGATGTTATTTAAAGTTTAGTAGGGTGATATTGTTATTTTAGTTTGTTTAAATGGTTAATTACAAGAAATCAACAACTAGGGCGTGAAATTAAACTTGAAAATTATGAAGTTTGATGATGATTGTTTAAGAATTTAAGTGTTTAGTGTTGTTTTTAATGGTGTTGTTATGTTGTTTTATAAAGACCAAGGTATGTTTTAGATATTTTATTGTTTTATTTAATTATTAGGAGAAATAGAAGTAGGAAGAGTTTAAACTTTAATGGTTTTTTGTTGTTGCTTTACTTACATATGATGGTTTTTTTATGTTGTTTACTTATTTTACTTGAAACTTTATTTGTTAATGTGATAGAAAGTTAGAAACTAGCGTTTGATTGTTTGAAAATTGAAATTGACCTAACCGACCCGACCCGATTGATCCGTACCACTATGAAACTTTTTTTTGTTTATGTTTACTTGTTTTACATGACCGGCCCGATTTGACCTATTATGAACTGATTTATTTATATAATAGGGACCTAAAATTTTTGAAAAATTTCCGCACCCCCAGGAAAAAAATTCCCGGTTCGCCACTGGTGAACAAGATTGGGTGATGTTTAACGGGTACCCTAGTTAGTGTTGTGGCCAATTGTTTGTCTTGTTGGTTAGGACCGAATGTTTGTGGTGTTGGTTTAACCCATTTAGGATGAAAAGGGTGGTCACCTCATGACAAGAGGTAAACTTTCCATCTACCCAATCATCTATTGTTATGTCAACTTCTCTCTCTAAGTCCCCTCCTACCCAAAAAATAAGAGATGGTCACCTCTCTTGGGGAGAGGTAAGCTATTTTTTAAAATATAAAAAAACAAAGAAACAAATTGTGATTGGTTGAAAAGGAGTGGGCCCACCATTGACCACATCATGTCCATTCAAACTCACCCCCATGCGGTAACTTGTTACCGATTTCATCACACTACTTGTGGTAAGTAGGTGACGATGGCGGTGTTACTGCACGGTAACACAGCTCACCGCCCCTACTTGCCACTGCCACCCCGCTCACCCTTAGGACTAGTTGTTAAGTAATTACTCGATTATGATGTTATTCATACCTGTCGAATCCCCTAACTCCGGTTGGAGATGAGGGTGACTCGATGACGTCCGGTTGCATTCTCCTTGTGATCTGCAAAATAATAAATCGTTAGCCTCGTCACGGAGGACCCGGGGGGGGGGATCCAAGACCAAGCTCCGACGTGTGGATAAGTAAGCCTGCGAGAGGTGATAAGTAATTCCGACGAAGTGCTACTGCCGGAATGTGAGGTGTGGGACATAGGACTTGAGTATTCAATGTGGTGAGAGAATGTTTTATAGAGTCAATGCTCTAGTGGCGAGTAAATGCAGGTAGTATTGAATGCATACCTTTGATCATCGGTTCGACTTATAAAGAGAGACGGGGTAGTGATCCCCGTGCGATCTAACGGTAATCTCGGATGTCAGTGGGATATCCGATTGCCCAGGACACGTGTCCCCTTATCGATGGTGAGATGGTTCTCACATTTAATGAGACCTGCACCAACCTCGTACCTTCTTGGCCGTCTTTTCTGAGTTGCAGGTAGTTAATGTTTGTGGCTTGGAAAAGACAACATGAGTTGATGGGCTTAAGTCCTCGTTCTTTACTTCATGCGCCATGCCGTTCGAGAACATAAATACGGGCCTTTCAGAGAGAGCAGTTAAGTAGTCCAAGACGAGGAGCTTGACAAGGGGCCCTTGTCGACAATACCATATGTGTTTAAGCTAAACATGATCATGTGATTCATGTAAAGTACTAAATAAGATGTGATTAGACTAAACATGATCATGTGATTTGTAGAATGTACTAAAAGAGATAAGTGTAATAATTATATTTCTATTACATTTGTTTCACATGACGTGGTTTAACCTTTTTAAGAGTCATTCGCATATATAACTATCTATGTTATTAAATTTTAAAGTAAAGCTTTCGTATAAAATAACTTTTTAGAATTGACGATATTCAAAATTTTTGAAAAATCATAAAATGATTTGTGTAATTTGACCTTACCTTTTTCTAATTACTGATGATGTTTATTATAAAAATAAATATATACTTGCAAGTTAACCAAATGAAGAAAAAGAAAGGTGTGACCGAGACCATACGACCTCCATCACCAAATTAAATTCTTAATCTTCCCAACCAAAATCAATTTAAGTATCTTAATTATCTTGACCTTTCCAACCATAATCTTCCCAGCGTAGTGAATCATATAATCTGATTTGTATTAAATAATGTATTAATTAGGAAAAAGTTAATTAAATACGAGGAAACTAAGAACTGTTGTATATAGCACTTGTACACTATGCTTCAAAAGTTGTAACAGACTTCTTAAAAAGTTTGTGAATTTACAATGTTGTCCAAAGAGATGTTTTACAAGGTAACTTGTGGGTTGGCCCACGCAATGCAACAGGTGTCACCGAGACTCTTTTGAAAAGCATAATTTAACACAAGCTACCTGATTATTATTATGACTATTGTTGTTACTTATTACTACTACTACTTAGATATTTAATAAGATAATTCTTAATTTAAATAGTATTTTGTTATTTAAAAATTTATAGAAATTCTAAATTTAAAGCTTAACTTAAAGTATTAAAAATAAGATAATACTTAATATAGTGAATTACATAATTTCATAGGCATTAAATATAATGTATTAATTAGAAGAAGTTTATTAAATGGGAGCAAATTAGAAATTATTACTTAAAATACTTATATTATACACAACAAAATTTGTGTTTGATGTCTTAACTTTGAGATAAATAACAATAGTACTATAAAAATGTAATATAAGGTAAAATAGATAATAGGGTAGGGATATGCTTAAAAAATGTTTAAATCTTAAAATTGGTAGGATCTCATGAGAGGATGATGACATGTGTCCAACAAGATAACAAGTGGGAAGGGTAGGCAGGTCTAGAAGGAAAAAAATAGTTGTGTCTCTCAATTCTCACATGCTAATTCTAAGCACATGCAAGTCACATGCCAATTGCCCCATCATTTTAAAACAACCATAACTTTTTTATAAACCATTTAAAAAAATATATGCAATAACATCGAGTGTTTTTTAATCTTTAATATAATTATAGTATTGCTAAACTTTAAAAAAAAATCGAAAACCAAATTGCATAAAACATAATGCGCAGTTTAACACCCAAATATAAAAGCAATGCATATTGGCACCAAATGTAAAAGCATGTTTAATTTGACACTCAAATGTAAAAAAATCATGTGTTACTTGACGGATTAGTGCAAAAAACTCATATGTAAAATGTTAAAACCCATTACAAAATACGAACACCCATTCTCTAAAAACACAATGTGTAGTTTGACACATATATGTAAACACACAATTGACAAGATACTAAAAACTCAATGGATAGTACACTAAAAACACAATAGACTGCACACTAAACAAAGCAAACTAAAAACACAATGGTCGAGTAAAAAAACACAATGAATTAAAAAACCCAGTTAACACATATTTAAAAAAATTATATAGCAATATCATACTCTTATTAAAGATAAAGAACCCCTATTATTATAGTAAATTTAAAAAAAAAAGTCATAAAAAAGTTATAGAGCTTTTAAAATGATAGGGTTTTAGCATGTGATTTGCAAGTAAAGAAAAAAATCAACCATATATACAATTGCCTTTATTTTTCTCTTTTTTTTCTTACGTAACTTCTCCTTCAAACTAATCTTAACATCAAAACTAAAAATTAATGGTCTAGAATTCTTCCTGTCATTTAATATTTTTTTAACCTTTCACATAGATAATTTATATTTATATAAGCATACAAATTGATCTATGATCATTTATTAACATGGACAAAAGTTGATTGTTGTTTACAGTTTTACCATTTCATTCTTTTTCTTTTATTTCGGTTAAACTTCTGAAAAGATTACACATGGTTGTTTGACCAAATTTGCATATTGTTATCGTTTTGCCATTATTCTGTTTACTTTAGCCGCAAATACAAAAGGAATGTTTAAACCGCTGTAAAATGCCTATTTTATTTATTTTTAGTATTTTGTTTTACCTCTTTATTTTTTACCTTTACGGTTTGTAGATACTTTTATCTCATGTCTTTTTTTTTCTTATCTTTAAGGGATTTAGGCTTAATATTTTGGCTTCTCTTTCTTAACGTTATGTTTTACTGCCACTATCGTAACGAATCAAAACGTGACAGATCGAATTCCCCTATCGTTCCCGCCAACAACGCTCGATTTATTTCATTTGCCCATGTTCCCACCGCTAACTTCCTTTTTTCCCTAATATAACCTCTAAATCGTACCCTTAAACGACCAGGACGCAGGCCTACCTGGTTTGATAGTTGTCTGGCAAGCGCAAGTTCGAATCTCGCCCCAGCCACAAGACAGTTCTTATGCGCTAATTTAAGCTTCAACCCAACAAGGTTAGTATTATTTTTTTAAATATACTTTTTTTTACTTATGAAAACATTAATCTTTCCGGTGGTTTAACGCATCACAATGATACCAAAAGTTGCAGTTTTCTTTTCACGGTTTTCAATCGATGTAAACCACGTGTCTATATCTTTTGGACATATTTTTTCGGTTTCTAAACCGAGTGACGGTGCGATACCGAACTAATGCCGATCGAACGCGCGAAATCTTTAATAGTTGATTAATATTAGAGAAATATTGTCCGAAAGATTACCCATTTATAAAGTTGTATTAAAATGGTGAGCCGTCACTGTTAAGATTTCAAATTTTATACTTCATCCGTCAATACAAGTGTACTCATTTTTTTAGTATTATTTTAAATTCAGAAAACTTGCCAAGTTACATCAAACAGAAGATAGTCAGGTAGGACATTTATTAATGGATAAGCTTGAATTGTATGATTTAAAGTTATTTTAACTGATTTAGACGGGCGAAATTATTGTTTTGGTTTGGTTTTCTAATAAAATACCAAGAACTGAATAGTGAAAAAAATAACCATGAATAATTAATTTTATTTATTTATTTATTTTTCATATGTACTCTCTAACTCCTATTAACTTATTAACATAGAACTAGCATAAAGCCTTCTAGGGCGTAAACCGTGTCAAATAGCACTAATGTTAAACAACCATCGGCGATTATCAATGCCGGAAAGGCTCGCATTAGAAAAGAAATAAAAAAAACGAAAATCAAATGAAAAGTAGAAAAACAATGTTGAACCTCGCACTCAAAACGTAAAATATGGAAAACAACAACTAAGTCGATCTAGACCCGCATGTTGCAACGTGACTGTTAAACAGAAAAAATAGGCATAAAATATTGAACCACACACGCAAATTGCGGTATGTTAACTCACAAAATTCAGACCGAAACGTAATACAAAAAATTGTAAAAAATAGAAAGTACATGTGACTAAAGTTAAAAGTGAAAAATGATTGAGTTAAATTATAAAAAAATGTAAAAGTATGGAGTTAAAAGTAAAAAATTAAATATAAAAAGGGGTTCTTGGATTTTATCACTCTCAACTATTGGGTATTGGTCGCTGCCACTCCCAACTATCACTTTGACTCTCACCACTCTCAACTTAACACTTTGTGTGTTGTATCACTCCGCATGTGAACATTTCTTAGTGTTTGACTTGTATTATTCGTGATATTAGCCTAATACTTTGTGAATTACTAATGGCTGAGGTGAATCTGTCCTAAAAGACAAAAGGGAGCCAAAAGCCATTCAATCGGAGTGACACAACATACAAAGTGTTAAGTTGGGAGTAGTGGGAGGCAAAGTGATAGTTGGGAGTGGCAGCAGCCAATACCTTACAATTGAGAGTGATAAAATCCAATAACCCTAAAAAACCGAAAAGTAAGGACAACCCACCAAATATATAACCTCTCAAGCACATAACACTTGCAAAGCATAAGTACAGCCCACCATGTACAAACAAATTGCAAAAATTTACCTTATATATTTACTCTTATCCCCACTCTGTTTCAACCCCAACTTTTTGAAAATCTTACTTAAATGAGGTGCATATCGTTCATTCAATAGGTGTTTTGGGGGTCGTTAGGAAGGCACGACTTCATGTACTATCTAACAGATTTCGGTCGCATTGACTAAACAGTCAAATCGTGCTTGGGGTGTGAGGAATTCGTGATGGATGGCCTCCTTGAGAAAGTTCTACTCGAACGACCAAAAACAATAAATGAGCTACTCGTGGGTAAAGAGAACAATATTGGTTGATATAAGGGGTCAGATTTACAAATGGAGTTAGTCATTCATGTCTTGTATAATATGATGAGGCCCCATCGAAGAATGTGAGCTCTAAAGGGCGTGTTTGTGACGCCACGTGTAAATCTCACATCATGCATTCACACTAAAGATTATGGGCTCATAAGACCCTCATTTTACTTGATTAATTGAAAAAAAACAACTCGCTTAGTGAAGTGATAACCGGGTTAGTCGTCGATTTATCGCTAGTCGGAGGTTTATTGAGTAATTTTCCATTAATCAACCAATCAATCGCTAGACAATCAACGGCGGCCCAGGCAATCCTAATCAGCGGTTCCAAACAAATTACAACCAAATTCCGGCCATTTTAGATCAAACCTTGTAAATTTCGGTGATTAGTCTTGTCTACTTAAAAAATGGATAGATGAAAGGTTAAAACTTGTCTTGCTAAACACAACTACACATATAAATGTATATGTGTATATATGTATATATATAATATATATATAAAACTGAAGATTACATATGAAAATCACAATCCTATTAATTCCGATTAATCGCTAATCTGTACCTCACTGGTCGAATTAGCGCCTAGCGATTCTTACAACACTACCTGATCCCGTTTATTACCAGAGTATTTCAAGTCCTATAAGTTTTCTGGCAACGAGTTCTTATGGTAAAAAAGGATAGCTAAGAAACCAAATATAGTCCATTGCTAAATTCTTAAATCAATGTTCCATAAAAGTACCATGAGTTCTAACCAAATCCTGAATTAGTTGATTTGGTTTGGTTTATTTTTTTAGGTAGTTTGAACGATTTAAGTCTAAACCGAGAGTAAATCAGTCGACCAGATGAACCTAAATCAGCAGATTTATTAATATGAAGATTGAAGACTCCCAGTGGGGACATTTTTTTCTAGAGTTCTCAAAAAAAGATTGAACCTATGCAAACCCAGTCGGAACGACCAAACTAGTCTAGCAGCACACCACGGGTGTTTTATGAATGGAGTTCTACTTTGTTGTTAAAAGAAAATTGAAACGATACCAACTACCGAGAAGATTAACATAGACCATTGTAACACTCTAACGCAAATCTTAAATCAGCTACGGTCAGGAGAGATTCTTGGTTCATAAGACATTCCCCACCTATTAAATCACCAACGCGTTTTGGGCTTATTTGATTGTGGAGTACATGAAAACTCCATAGTTAAGCGTGTTCAAGTGAGAGTAATACCAGGATGGATTACCTCCTCGGAAGTTTCACCGGGGCAATAGAAAAACAAATCAGTGAATTCCTAGATGGGCCACCTATCGGGGGCAAAGCGAACAATTTTGGTGGTAAGAGAGGTCGAATGTTACAAATGATATTAGAGCCAATCCTGAGCCGTTCGAGATAGTGAGACAAATCTCATCGATGACGATAAGTCCCTAAGGAGGTGATTGTAACGATATCGACTATCGAGAAGATTAACATGGACCATTGTAACACCCCTAATGCAAATATCACATCGGCTATGGCCAAGAGAAATTCTTGGTTCATAAGAAATTCCCGGCCTCTTAAATCACCAACGCATTTTTGGGCTTACTTGGTTGTGGAGCACATGAAAACTCCATAGTTAAGTGTGCTCATGTGTGAGTAGTACTAGGATGGGTGACTCTGGGAAGTCCCCACCAGGGCAATAAAAACAAATCCGTGAGTTTCTAAATGGGCAACCAATCAAGGACAAAACGGAAAATATTTATCGTAAGAGAGGCCAGATATTACAAAAATAAAGTTCTTCTATAGATACGATAATGATTAAACATTATCCCTTTTCAAAACCTCAATCATCAATAGACCATCGGCAAAGGTCACTCATGGTGTCTGATTTGCAAAGTTTTTATTTAATACTCGAAAGGTGTCCACATGATACGACGACGAACACAAACATTGTCGGGGATGTGCACGATTCATTTATTAGCCTCAAATCTCAATCAATCGAAACTAAAACCAAAGTCATTGATTAATTTATATTACTAACCAATCGGTTTTCAATTAAATGGTTCGGTTTATTTGGTTATATTATTGGTTTTCGGTTCGATTAATTTCGGTTCACAACCTACACCAAACTCGGGCTATTTTTTTGCTTAAAATACATAAAATAGAGGTATAAAAACTATAAATATATGAAAATATGAATATTTTGGTACGATTATATATGGCTAACCACGTGGTCACACTTTTTTTCATTAATTCACACAACCAAATGGGTGTTGTGAGGCTTGTGTGCAAAATATGGTATTGGGTTGAAGTGATTAAATATGATTGGGTAAGTATATTATTTATTGATAAAACAAATATAAAAAAAACCATCAACCTTGCTCCACACTAGAGGTGCAAAAAAAAACTGTTATAATGACTGAACAATTATTAATTGGAACCGTAATATGTTTGAAATTGGTAGGTTCGGAAACGCTTTACATATTTTTAGTGCAACTAGTTTTTAACCCTTTTTTGCAACATGCCTAGTTAACTAGTCCATATTAAAAAAAAGTCGTTGGTAATGACTATATAGCCATTACTTGACATTATAAATCATTTTGGCCCCAAGGTTTGTTTATATAGGTTTCGGGCGTGTTGGTTAAATTACACCAATTCTCTAGATCTCAGTGACTTAAAAATGCAAATTTAATGTTTGTTAAAATCTGTATTTGACCATTTTAATGTTTTTTTAACAAAATTCATTTTGATTTAATCATACTAGTTCTCTATCTCTCAAAACATAAAAACACGCAAAAAAACGCAATTTTAATGTTTGAATATGTATTTGACCATTTTTTTATGTTTTCTTTAACAAAAATTATGTTGATTTAATCACACCAATTTTTAGCTCTCAAAAACATATAAACGCTAAAAAATGCAATTATGATGTTTGTATAAAAATTTATTTGACCATTTGTAGTGTTTCTTTAACAAAATTTATGCATTGTTAATTCTAAAAAACAATAAAAAATAATAACAAAGTTTATTGAGTATGTTTTAAATAAATAAAAATGTATTTGATCATTTTTTTTGTTTCATTTATTTTTTAAATGTATTAAAAAACTGGTTATTTTTAACCAAAAATAGGTTAACTGTTTATTTTTAACCTAACTTGTTACTATAGGTAATGGTTTTTTCACATGGTGAAACCGGTTAATTTAATAACCTTTTTTTTTGGGCAAAGTAATCGGTTAGGTTAAAAAATTGTTTTTTCACCTCTACTCCACACCCTTAACTTAATATGACCCTCTTCCAAGCTCACCTACCGAAGTGTTTGCACCCATGGCTAATCAATAGGTCATTGAAGAATACTAGTCCATGGTGGAGATGATATGAGGCATCACATGTACACAATTGATCAGACTAATGGTTAGGAACGACAAAATAGGAAAATAAGAGCATTCAAAATTGATTTCTTAAATTTATGTGAGTGAGTTACATTACAAATAATGGTTGTAGGTGGTTTTGAGTGATTGTGAGTGAAGGAGAGAGAAAATGTTACTTTTCATCAGTAAATATACAGAAATACTATTCACCCCTCATAATTTTTTTAATATCTTTGAAAGTGTTGTAAGTGAAGGAGTAAAAAAATGTAATGATAAAGGTATAAAGAAATATTATTTAATTGAAAAGAAGAGAGAAAAAACAGTAATTTTTAATGTAATTATATGAATATTGGATAAAAATTTTATTCTAAGACCTCTAATACCTATCATTATTAACTTTTATCTAGTTTCATCAATTTTAAAACCAAATTAATCTTTATATGCTTTGTTATTTAAAAAAACAAGTAATCTCATATATCTAGAAGTCACATTGGATATAATTTTTCTACATAAATTTTATTAAAAAAAATAGATTTTCTTAAGACATGGCGTCAATTGAGTGTAGTTATGTGATATAATTGTCCTTACTTATTATAAACACAAGTTACTTATTAACTTTTTCTAATTTTGGTAATTACTTATATATGCTGCGTAACTTTATGCATAACTTAAATATATTGCATAATTATGTGCGTAATTATTTAATGATGTGCATAATAGTGATATGGATGTATATACTCTCATCCTAAGGGTGTGCGGGGTGCCTTCGGCAACCCCCTTCGGCAACTCACATGTCGCACGGCATGTCCATCGCCATCACCACCTTTGCCGATCGGTGAAGAGATTTTCGGGGATAAGGTGCCGCATGCGGCAAAGAAGAGGAAGAAGGTAAGTGCTGGAGCCCATATCTTGTCAACCAATCATTCTTTTTTCTTTTTTTCTTTTTAAAATTAGTTTGCCTAATCTCAATTTAATCATGCACCCATTATGTTTTTCGGGCATTAGGCAAGAATATGAGGGGAAATACATGGCACAATATGATTGGGTGGGAGGAAAGTTTGCCTAATCTCTTTGAACATGCACTCCTTACACCCTAAGATATGTAACTTCATGTGTTTAAAAAGTTTCAAACAATTAACTTCATGTGTGTTTGTGTTTGTGTTTCTTTCTGTGTTAAGTTATCGTAGAAGTGATTTATTTTATTACTTAAAGGTCTATGTGTTTTAGAAGAAGGGATGAGCTACTAACGTTGAAATTTTAGTTAGGAAAATCTTTCGTTTTACTTGTTTTCGTCCCAACAAACAACATTAAATGTTTACTTATAACAAGTTTGAAAACACTTAAAGACAATTTTGCATTATCAAAATATTGGACCCCCTTAACCTCACTTTGTCCTATAAAAACACTCCATACCCTCATGAAAGGAAACATCCAACTCCCCTATGATAATCTTCTTAATGAAAAAATGGTGTCATCAAAGGTCCAAAACTCCATTTACGACTTCAAAATCTCCACGATCGTACCAGGGTTTGAATCTGGACACGATGCGGTTCAAGAGCTAACTTCAATGGACCTCGCCATGAAGCTTCACTATCTCCGCTTTGTCTACTATTTCAAAACCCCGACATTTGATGGTTTCACCATCATGAATATTAAAGAAACTATGTTCAATTGGTTAAGCCACGCATACATACCTTGTGGTCGGTTTGGAGGACAGACACTGGTCGACCTTTCATCAAATGCAATGATAGTGGGGTGCGACTCCTTGAGGCTAGTGTCATCTTAGCCCAGATGAATGGCTCAATCTAAAGATGATTCGAGACACAAGCTTCTTGTTCCTAACCAAGTTATTGGCCCTGATTTGGTCTACTCTCCATTGGTTTCAATACAGGTTTGCTTGCTAGTTGCTAATATCCTTTTAAGCTTTCTTTTATTTTTATTTTTATTTTGAATTGAATGCTGCAAAGCTTAAGTCAGTAATAAATTAAAAACCATATATCTATCTCCACCTATTTTTGTGTTTGATATCCAACTGACCATATTAAACAATTAAACACATGTATGCTGTTTTGGTTAAAAATATATATAATACATTTCTTTAAGTAGGTGAGATTTTATATTATTGGAATGTTAAAAAAAAACTTAAATCCAAAGTATATAAATAAAGGTAAAATGACGCACTCTATTTTAAAAGAACCAAATTTTTTAAAAAATCAAACCCAAATTAAATAATATATACTAATCGATTTATGGTGGGTAGGGCCCGGTTTTATTATTACATCGAGGGCCCAAATTTTTTTTTAACATTCTCGAAGACGAGCCTGTCAACCACATAAACACCTGTAGACGCAAGTAGTAGAGACAAGTGTCACATTAGTAAAAAAATGTATACGCTATATAATAACCGATATTTGTTTTTATGTTACACATTCGATAGTCAAGTAATTGAATCATCAAACGTTTTTAACAGAGGCGTCTCTAAGAATTCACGTACCATGTTCGAGCTCGAAAAATATTTTATATTATTATTATTATTATTTAAAATCAAATTATTATCAGGCTCAATAAACCTAATGTCAAGTGGGCTGAATATTAAACCATAAAAAATTTTGTTAATGGGCCTGTATTCCAATTGTTATGTGTTTACTATTTATAAAAAATTAACAATATATATATATATATATCGGATTTTTTTTTACAAATCACGTGCCCTCAAAATCATTGGCCTTGTGCGGAGGTCCTCCCCCACACCATCAAAGCCACCACTGGTTTTAAACGTTGACGCTATAAAAAAGAAATCATAGATAAGTCAATGTTAAGCAAATGCATTGCTTAAATAAAGTTTATCTCGAAATATTGAGACCATATAAAAGTTAACGATTTCGTTTAACACGATTCTAACATTTAAAATTGTCTATGCACTAATGCAGTTAACCGATTTTAAATGTGGTGGCAAATCGGTTGGTATGAGTTGGTCCCATGTGCTTGGAGATGCTTTTTCAGCAGTGGGCTTCATCAACCTGTGGGCCCAAGCAATTGCAGGCCATTACCCGGCCCAACCACTCACTATGGCCCAACAACAAAACGAAGCCTATGATTTACAAAACCCAAAGTCCAACCTTGAACCGCTCTCCGTAAAACGGGTTGACCCAGTTGGAGATCTTTGGTCTACTTCAGATAACACTAAAATGGTTACATTTTCGTTTTATATTTCAACAACGGACTTGACTCGGTTGCAAGCACAAATATGCGGAAAGAAAGTTGATCAACAAATTCGCGAGTTTGAGTGCATTTGTGCTGTAATTTGGAAATGTTTGGCAAAAATAAGAGGTGGGTCAGAACCAAAGGTCGTGACCATATGCCGAAAAGACTTGAGAAACCAAAATAAAGAAATCATCGCGAATGAAAGTCAAACCATCAGTTTGGTCAAAACCGACAAAGGAGTGGGGGATTATAAACCGCTAGAACTAGTATCTCTAATTATGAACAAAACATATGATGAACGAACGAAGATTGAAGAAGCCATGGAGAGAGATGACGAGCTACCCGATTTTCTCATTTATGGGGCAAATTTGACGTTTGTAGATTTGAGTGATGCCTTGTTTTATGATATGGAAGTGAGGGGACAAAAGCCCGTTTATGTAAATTGTTCTATCGATAATGTTGGTGATGAAGGTGTCGTTTTGGTTCTTCTGACAGCGAAAGGTTGTCCTGATGGAAGCGTCGTAAGTGTGACATTGCTGGAAAATGAAGTGCACGAGTTTAAATCGGTGCTTAAAGAAGATTGGTGTATTGCATAAATATATATGCAATTGGGTGCATTTTGCCCTATATATGTTGCTTATAGTTAATTTTTTGCTTGGAAACATATGTATTATTGGTTATCAAATAAGTTATTCTGAGTGCATCAAAGGATTGTAATAAATGTTTAATAGATGTATAGGTAGAGGTTTATGTGAGAAAATTTAAACGAGTGAGAAGGATAAGAAAGAATCTAAACCATTAGATATTTAATCTAATGGTTGAGATCATAGTGACAATTCTGTAAATAGTGTTGACCATTAAACTAACTAATTTTCTAGATTAAGGGTATAAAGGTAAATTTAACATTTTTAAATTAAGAACTAACATTAATGCACATGCAAAGTCTCCATCCCCTTCTTTTTTAAACGCCAATAACTTTTTATACGTAACTCTTTTTTTTAAATTACACCATAATAACGAGTGTTTTTTTTATCTTTAATATGAGTACCATATTGATATACTAATGTAGATAGAAAAATTACGTCTCGCTTGGATGTTTTAGTCCATGGTGTTTTTTTCTATGTTCATACAATGGTGTTTTAATTGTAGGGTGTTATTTCTGTTATATTTCTGTTCTTTATAAGATGTATACTTTCAATATACATGCTGTGGTGTTTTTATGAGTTAGGGTGTTATTTCCTGTTACATTTAATGAGAGGACAAAGGCCCTTGCATTGCTGTGGTTTCTGGTGTCTTCAGTAAGTTTCTGTTGCCTTCAAAGAGTTAGGGTGTTATTTCTGTTTTTATATATTTAGGGTGTTATTTCTGTTTGATTCTGATTAAAGTGTTGACTGGCGTTATATTAGGGTGTTATTTCTGTTATATTCAATGTTAGGATGTTTTTTATAAGATGTGTGCTTTCAATGTAACTGTTGTGGTGTTTTTATGAGTTATGGTGTTATTTTTGTTATATTTATGTTCTTTATAAGATGTATGCCTTCAATATACATGTTGTGGTGTTTTTATGAGTTAGGGTGTTATTTCAAATTCGAAAATCCCTATAATAACTACCAAAAATCGGTTGCATATATTCATTCCATAATTAGATTTTATTAGTTAAATTACACTTATACCCTTAAACTACAAAATAAAAAGGGACACATGTCACCTCCAAAAATTTTTCTTATCCTTCTCACACTTTTAAATTTTCTCACGATAACCTCACCCTATATATTTTATTTTATGCTAAAAAACGTTCCCATAAATCGCTAAATAGTATAGCTAATTATAGGGTGTCTCAAAAAGTTGTTTTTTAACGGTAAATTTCTTTAATCTTTATCGTCTGTGGGACTTAAACTCAAGATCTTCTCTTCTCAAACTTATATGTTTAAAGGCTTTGCTTTTACTAATGGACCACCACCTGCTGGCAAAGGTAAAGTTGATAAACTTATAATTTTAACGTATGTTAAGCCCTGAATGTACAACATACATAAATAGCCTTATCTTACAAATTGTACGAAAGACGTGAAAGGGTAAAAAAAATGCGGTGCAATTTTGTAATTATTTTATTTAGGGTAATTTTGATCTTGTAGAGTAATTTTGATTCTGTATGGTAATTTTTTAGAGTATCATAATTACTTTACAAATGATCCTGTAGGGTAATTTTATCTTGTATGGTAATTTGTAAAGTATCATATATAGTCTACTCTATATGCTAATTTTGATTATGTAGGGTAATTTTGACTTGTTTTTTTTACATTTTCGTTTCTTTGGTACGTTTTATACGATAAGGTTATTTTTGTCACACCCCGACCCGCAGCGGAATAAGAGTCGGGGCATAATTGGATTATCACCAAAGCTCATGATGTTTACTAATATGTTTCATATTTATTAAATTCAAATTACATCTCAAAGTTCCAAGTCAAATTCATACAAGACAAGGAAAGGAAAAATTAACTAAAACAATCCAAAATCTAAACTGGTTTATTCTTCTAAGCCGCCCTATATGTTTCTTGCTTCAACTTGATCACCTGTATCATTTGTAAAAATGGGGAATTTTGGGTCAACAAAAGTTGGCGAGTGAACCTTGTTAAAAACATTTGTCATTGATTCATTATTGTAATTAATATTGGAAAATTGTGCAATAATCATATATGAACAAATGTATGTAAACATAACGATCACAAACCACCTTGCTTAAGTAAATAATAAGAATGACAATGTATATGTTGGCAACGTCCCGTTCACGCTCATAGGTAATGGGGAACGGACGGCCTATGCTAATGTATGTGAGATCAAGGCTCAATCAAACGGAGCCGATCTTATGTTGGCAACGCCTGGTTCACGCTCATAGGTAATGGGGAGCGGCGGCCTATGAAATGTATGTACTGAAAATGATAAATTAAATCTAAACATCAACCACACAAACAACTGATACATATTGAATACACATTTGATCATGAACATGATGAATGCACAAGTGTTTAATTATAATAAATAAATAGCGACACATGATACACCCCAAAATGTGATTAAAACGGGGAATTGGTAGAGATTCACTCACCTTGGGTGCGTTTGCTTGAAGGTGTTGAATGCGCACGAGTTTAGAGGATTGATCGACGAGAGATAACTAACCTAATTAATAACGAAAAGGTACGGTAAGTATGTGGTTTTATTAACTATTTTAATAGGATTTTTGGATATATTTTTGTGAGTTTAAGGCTATTTTCTAACTTTAAAAACGTTATTTTTAAGTATTTTTAATTGATTTTTAAATTAAATAAATAAATAAAAAGTGTTGACTTTTGACCATGACCGTTGACCGCTGACCGGTCCGGCCGCTTATATATGTGCGCTGGGTGAGACTCGAACCCGTGACCTCCCGTACGCGTGCACGCAGCTCTACCAACTGAGCTACGTGTCTAACCCGAAATAATTCTGTTTTTAATTATACTTATATACTATTTAGATTTATCCAGAATTATTTATTTTTAAAAAGGGTTTTAAATGTATCGAACCGGTGCTGACAACAGGTCTCAAACCCGGGACCTGTGGGTTAACGTGCACACAGTCCACCGCTGGACTGTGTGTCTAACCTGGTTAATAATCCGGTTTTTATTATACTTAACATGATTCTGTGAGTTAACCCGGTTCGGTTAAAAAAGGCATTTTTATTTCAAGAGAGTAAGGTTGGGACAGGAATCGAACTCGCGACGTATATGTAATTGTTTGCACACAGTCCACCGCTGGACTGTGTGTCTAACCCGTTCATAAAACTGATTTTAATTAATCTTATAACATAACCGGACTTCGTCTTCTTCGCTCAAGAACACAGACAATGATAATTTGACTGATTTATGTCTAATTCGATTATCAAACATTATAAGTAATTGAAAGGTAATGAACGGAGAGAGTTTGGGGATAGGAGGTACCGATTCGTGTCTTTCACAGAACTCCGGCAAAGGTCCGTCGGCTCTGTTTGTGAACTTCGGCTGTTAGAATCAATTAACAGTTCTGTTCGATTAGTTATGAAATTGAGGTACTTAAACAAGGATTAACAGAAGTTTGAATGATCATACCGGCTCTCGGCGTGATTCTGGAAGTTTCAGAAGTTTTCCGGCGAAGGCAGAAATTCCGACAACGTCGTCTGGGATTGATTCTGGATGGTGGATTTGTGTTAGTAACAGTCTAACAACGGATTGAAACAGAAAGAGTCGAGGTATTTACCGTGTGGATGTGAGAACCGCTTTTCCGGCGAAAGTCCGGTGATGGCAGGATATTTCCGGCGAGTGAAATTTCGTCGAGAAAAGGTGCGATTTTGAGCGAAAAGGCTACCAGAGATTTGTGGGTGAATTTATAGGGAAGAATCGAGACGCATGGGGTCTGATTTCAGTCTCGATTCATGGTCAGCCGTTCTCCGGTGGTTACGACTGATGTCGCGGGTTCAGACATCGGTTATAACCGACTTTGAGGTTAATTCTTCGGTTAAATCAGAAGAAACCGTCAATTATCGGCGAAATCGTCGGGATTTCCGGCGACTGCGAAATGAGTGCGACTTTGACTGGATTTGATTTCCGTGTTTCATTATTTGAATTAATTGTTTCGATATGTTATCAAATAACCAAAGTGGCGAAGTGGTTGGATGTGTGAGAGTTAAGACTTGTGGATTCCCGGCTGACCCGGGTTCGACTCCCGGCAGCCGGTTTTTCTTTTTAATTAATTTATTTTTACTTTTTAACAATTATAATTTATAACTTCTAATTTGTTTATTAATTATGTATCGTTTAAAATTAAAATAAGTCATAAATAAACAACAAAAGTTTAAAACTGATTGTTCGGTTAATAAACGAAGCGGATTTTGAAAACCCGTTTTTCGACGGATGTTACAATTTGTACAGAATCTTTACCCTAACTAACTAATAATAATTATTGGAAACTATCATAATCATTATATTAATTCTACATGTTGGTCGATTGGTTGTACATAGATGAAGCCCGCCATTTTTGGCCAGGACATGAGAGGCGCACGCCTTACATAGGTCTTATATGAAAGACATAGTACGAAACATATCGAGTAAAGTACGAAAATGATTATTGATGTTTGATTACTTTTGTCAGTTTATTCCAAAACTCAAAATTTTTTAATCTGAGTCTCTGAGGTTTCAATTTTGTTACCATTTTCATTCAAAATCAAAATCTGGTCAGATTTTTTTAGTTGGCATCCAGCTTTTTTACCTTTTTCCTTCCTTTTAATGAATGGCAAAATGATATTTTAACGTTTTATTATAACAAATTAAAAAATCTGACAATTTTGCCCTATTAAAAGAGGGGAAAAGACAAAAAAACTGGATGTTAACTAAAAAATCTGATCAGATTTTGCTTTTGGATGGAAAGGGCAACAAAATTGAAACCATAGAGACCTAAATTCAAAAGATTTAAGTTTTGGACTAAATTAGTAAAAATGATCAAATCTTAGAGACCATTTTAGCAGTTTACTCAAATATATTAAAAGAACTAGAATGAAAATAAAATATATTAAAATCATAAAATAACAAATAAAACAAAAGGATTAAAGAATTTGTGTATAAGTCAAGTAAACTAACAAAATAAATAGATTAAAGACTTTTTGTACAAGTTAAGTGAAAAATTGTTATATACTATATTATAATACATGAAGTAGAGGCATTTTAAAATACTAAAAAAGAATAATTTTTTCTCTCTTAATTATAAATATACTCCTAAAATGAGGGTAAATCGGTCTTTTAAATAATAATTATATTTTAGCCCCTCATTTATTACACTTCAATCCCTGAGTTTTAACATAATTATGGGTAATTAGTAATATTTTTCCCTCTCCACAACAAAATTATAAGTCTTTTACGTATTCTTGTCATATCTTATAAACAATAATGTTTTGAAAAATCCAAAAGTACCGTGACGACCTACTCATTTTGTCGACGTTTTGATAGTTGTCTTGGTCATTATTGACGTTTGGATTAAAAGGTACAAGTAGATGATGTCTTAGTGTACAAGTGATTGAAGCCTGACATACTTAGTCATTATCCCAGAATGTTTAATAGCTACAAAATGTCAAATGATTAAATACCATAAATCTAATCCCTTGTCTTTAACAATAATAGATAATTATTAGTGGTTACACTTTATCCCCTTATAAAAAAACACCCCCCAGCCCTCGATTTTTAAAGGGTCATAGTTTTTTGGTACGTTGATATTTTTTTAATTACACCATATAAACGAGTATTTTATTCTCTTTATTTTGAGTATAGTATTACTATAGTTTTTTTAATTAAAAATTTGATGTGTTACGTGATTAACAGTGTCTAAAGGTGAGTAATAACTGAATCGTTAACCGAAGCCGAACCAAAATCAACCAAATATTGAATTAATTGAAAATTGATTAACTGAAGCCCGAATTAACGAAAAACGGTTATCGATTTTCGTACCCTTATCTAACCAAAATTAACTGAACCGAACCATTCATATTTTCATGTATTTCTAGCTTTTATACCTTTAGTTCATGTATTTCATATTTATACCCCCATTTTATGTATTTATACATTCATTTCATGTACCTATACATCAATTTCATGTATTTATACCAAAATTTTATGTATTTCTAATCAAAAGTTTTAGCCCAAGTTTGGTTTTGGCTATTAACCAAATTAAATAAGTCAAACAAAAAACCGTCAATCTAACTGAATAAACCAAACTGATTAACTGAAAACGGATTGGTTAATAAAATAGAATAATCGATGACCTCGATTTCGGTTAAAGATAATAATCTAACCAACCGAACAATGCATGTTGTGGCAATATCTGTGTTTCCCGCCGCATCGTGGGCACACGTATCAGTTATTAACCAAAACCGGTTATCAGTGAGCAATAACTAAATCGTGAACCTAAACAAACTAAAAACAGACCAAACCGAACCGAAATCAACCAAAAACTAAATTAATTGAAAACTGAAAACAAATTAACCAAAAACAGGCTATCAAATAAAAAATCATCAATCCAACCGAATAATCCAAAGATATTAACCGAAAACCGATTTGTTAATAAAATAGACTAAATACTGACTTTGGTTTTAGCTTCCGTTAAGGATAATAACAGAACCGACCGAACCATACACAACACAATGAAATGGATTACCCGATTACATTATTTTGATGTATATCTATCATGTTCATATTACAATAAATATTATATGAATAAGAGAACTACCAAAAACGAGTATCATAATGCGATGTGTCACTCCCGCCGCATCGCATGGGCGTCCTGCTAGTAAACAAAAAAGTAGGGGAATGTTAACGTACAATAAACCTTAACGTGCTATGGTACAATATGAAATTATGCATGTTATAAAACTAAAAACCCTAATCACGCATGAACAAAACCATAAATCACGCATAAACAAAAATCATAATCATGCATGATTTGTACGAGATTAAAAGATTTCATGGGGGTGAAGTCAAAATTTTAAAGAGGGCACTCGAGATTTTAACCCACATCTAACACTAAGACTTACTTTTTAAAGGGGGGCCGGCGGGTCGCCCGCTCACCCACGCCACACTGTAGGTCCGCCCCTGCATATATTGATTACTTTTTTAAGCTGCTAGAAGTTTTAAACTGTATAAAATCTTAACTCTCAAATTATGTTAGAAAAGTAAATTGTTATACGTTCAGATTTCAAGCTAATGCGACTTTATAGACTATTTAATAGGCTATTTAGTTGTATATGAACTAGATAATTTTGAAGAGGTTTTAGGAATGACTATTTGATGTCATGGTTTATTACTGCTATAAGTTTTCAAGAGAAATATATCATATAAATATTTAGGGTGCTTATGTTAAACGGATTTTAAAGATTTAGTTAAAGTTATACATAAAAAGAGGAATATTTAAAAAAAAAATAATTAAAAAAAGTTAAATGTTTACTCATAAAAAGATCTTTCCAGAAAAATGAATGACAACGGACCACCATGTGGTCTTAATATTGATTTTAACACTTGATTAATTGTTTAGCAACTAAGTTTTGATATTTGAAAATGTTTAAATTGATTATAATATTAATAGTACTAGTATTAAGTCATTGCATTGCAGCGGTTGTGGTAAAATTGTGTCAGGTAGTACCAATGTTATACCATTGTCAGCAACCACCAACGCCTAAAAAGCTCGTAAAAACAAAATAAACAAAAACGAAAAAAATAACGTTGAGCGAAAAACGGGTGTAAAATCTTTGAATCGGGCACGCTCGTTGCAGAGGAATTGAACTGAAACGTAAAACATAGAAAATAATAGTTAAGTAAATACAAGACTTGTGCGTTGCGAAAAACTTTTCAAACGGAGAAAAATAGATGTGTTGCGACAGGCCAGTAAACTGGAAAAATATACGAAAAAAATGTTGAACCTCACGTTAACTCACAAAATTTAGAACGAAACGAAAAACTTGTGAAAGATGAAAAGTATGGTGAACCAAAATTGAAAATAAAAAAGAGTTGGGGTTAAATTGCAAAAGATAAAAAGTTTTGAGTTAATTGAAGTTATATATTAATCTTAGATAAAGATAATGATAAAGATAAGTGATATCTATATATTAATTATTAATAATATTAAAATAAATATATTAAATAAAATAAAATTTATGAGATTGAATAAGAGAATGACACATGTCATTATTTAGAGTCTTTTATTATAAGTTAGATAAATAGATAATTGTAATCTAATCAAGGAACCATGTATAGGATTTCAAGTAGTAGCTCATTGCCAATCTCTAGCCTAAAGAAACATAGGATTGAAATATAAATTAAATTAACAGAAAGCGTCTAAACTAATTTAAAAATGATAATAACAAAACATACTTGCATTGAATCAACTCCTCATAAGTTGATTGATGATTCTTACAAATTGTCAAACAAAATTCATATTAGAAAACATAATCAATTAGCTCGTATGGGTCAATAGGCATTTCTCCTGATGGTATTGTTAAATAACCTAATTATGAGTATTTATGTGATTTTTCGAAGGCAAATTTGAATTTTTAGCGGACCGTTAGAGTATCATCGTGGCATCAGCGAAACCACCCGATCATATTCATTTTCACTAGGCATAATGTCTTACACAAATTCTGAAGGAAACCCAATACATATGGGAAAAACCCACTTGTAAGAATTGAACCCAAGACCTATTGATCACAAAGCCTTATCTCACTCAAAAAATGTCACTAAGCTATAAAGTCATGTGATATGTAAATTTTAGAAGATAGAGAATTAGGGGTGTGTATATACAGTCACGTGCACTAATTACCTCTTTTGCTTATCATCATTGTGATTGTTCTCTCCCCGCATAAATGACACATGTGGTTCTAGTCCTTTAAAAGATGGAATAGGGCTTATGATCGATCACACATGGTTAATCCCCAAAAAAAAAACTCGATAATCATTTATTGGTTGGTCCTTACGGTTAAATCTGGGTACAAGATCAGAGGGATAGATTCAAACAAGATTCACTAATTCTTCTATTAATTTTAAGTAAATTAATAAAACTACAAGACTCAATGAATATAAATATTAAAAACAATCTAATTCTACTATGACTCTTATTATTACTCATCCTTATCTCTAAACAATTAGACACTAATCAAATCTAATACTAAGATAATGCAAATAATAATTAAACACATTTAATTATTATTTTACTCGTTAAATCATTCGACTTTAGATTATCTCCAAACAACTTCTTAATTGATGTCGTAATTTTATCACTTACTTCCATTGTGAACCTTAGGTGACACAATAATAACACGATCTTTATTAATCATGGTTACTAAAGATTGACATCACACAATGAAATTGAAGAATATGGAGTCCCTACACAGTTATAAATACCCATAGCTTCGCCTTCCCTTCCTAAATAGGTAGTGTGTTTTCGTGACGCTTTAAGGTCGAGGCGTTAATGATCGAGTATTGGAAACCTCTATCCCTACTTGATTATAAAACATGTCTCATACCACATCTCATACTTGTCGGTTACCTCTTACTCAATACCCATCTAGTATGCGGGCATTAGTATGCCCGTATGTGAACTTATGTGGATAAAAAATACCCTATGGGACGCCTATTAACCAAAATCAAGTCTTAATTCACCTCAACAACCGTCTTGAAATATTAAATACATGCTACACTTTTACCAATTCTTTAATTTTAATAAATTTAGGTTTCTAACCACTTCAACATACAATTTATCATTTAAAAAACTATATTAGTTTGTTCTGGTAAACAAGATCAAGTAACTCGGGAGGCATCGCCTATTAACCAATGATAATTTCTAAAACTATTCTCCCACCTGAATTTTCATTTTATTCGCATTAAAATTCTAAAACTATTCTCATACATGAATTGTCATCTTATTTGCATCCCGAATGTTTTGAGTTTTATGCCTTCCATCATAATCGAGTTTTTTTGCCATCCCTACCTATTATAAGAAAGCTCACAACATTCCTAGCATAGCTCCATAAATTTCATGATCGATCACTCAAGTGTTATTATTGAACATTAGATATTCTTGTGCAACCTTCCATAAAAATATTTATGTAACAGCTAAACTTTTATCAAGAATTTTATAATTTGAATTATACATGCTCCAAGTATAACTAATGCCTTGGATTCTAATAACTTACTTTGGAGAACTAATGCCTTAGATTCAGAGTTATGATAAATGAACTTATTAAAAGAAAAATACAACTATACAAGAACCAAGAGTGGAATATAATTGTTTTATGCTTACATAAGTTATGGTATCTAATTTTAACATCTCCACAACTCTAATAACTAACTTGGACCTTTATGTTTTCAAAGTGTTTTTTTTTCTTCTTTTTACTAGTGAGTTTTAAGTAAACTAGTTCTTATAATCATATACTTGAGACAACCATTGCTTTTAGAATCAACAAAAATGACGTTGGATCAACATGACCACCCCACATTAAAAAAGGATCTAGGAACTTAACCAAACTTTTAAAGGGGCATTGGGGGTACAGGGCCTTCCTCAATAAGTGCGTACGCCCCTGCTTCATACTCGACCCGACCAAAAACAAGATGCACGCTATTTGGCCACTCCCCTCGTGTCTTCAAACATTATAACACAAGTAAACACGTTGTAACACAATAAAGAAAAGGTCTTCAAACATTTAAAAAAAATCCCAAAAAAGAAAAAAACCATTGTTTAGCATTTAGCAACTTTAATAGATTTGGATCATGACTAAACTGTGTTGGGTCTGTTGGCCTCAACAAGGAAATCATGTATGGAAAAAGACCCAGTCCAGTCCAGTCCAGTCCAGTCCAATCACAAGGGGTCATTGATCATAAAACCAATCAATGTCAAAAGGATTCATTCATTCCACTCACACCACCCTCTCTTTTTTTCAATATCCAACTGTTTTACCCCTGCCTCCTATCTTACATTTCTGTAAATACTTACCACCTGTGTGTTACAAAATCAAAAATTTGGGATGTAATAGTTATCTCTAACCAACCACCACAAGTTAGCAGCAAGCAAGCAATGAGCATCTCAGCTTTCAGCAAATATCAATAAACATTGCAGAAGCCACCAGAGCCCACTTTCATGGCAATGTTCCTTTTTCAAACCCCGTTATCATCATCGACTCCGTTTGTTTGTTCTTCTTCAAGAGCTCGAGTTCGACCCCATTATATAGTTTTTTGCTCATTAAAAACCGATTAGTACGGAATAACATATGGCAAAGCACAAACATCAACAGATTCTATGTGCTTAGCTTCAGACCATACCTGGATCTCTGGCTCATTCATCGGTGGTTTCTTAGATGTGGGCTCCGCTTTGCTGCTAAATAGCCATTCTTGGTCGTCAAGACCGCACCACGGGTCTAGTTTTGGGACCGAGAGTATTTGTGTCAGGTATTTTGTATCTGGGTGCAGCGGTTTCTTTTTGGGAACAGGCATTGGCGGTGGTGGAGATGGTGCCACCTTGTTAACAACGGCAGGTGGTGGTTTCGGTCGGGAGATAGGTTGTTTGCCAGCTGTAGTTGGTTGTTGTGGTGGTGGCGGCGGTGGTGATGAACGGGGTGGCAGTTGGTGGGCGGCGATAGGGTTTGGGATTGAAGGTGGCGGCTTGCGGGCGGGTGATTGGGCGGCAATGTGATTAGGTAGCGGCTTGGTTGTAGGCGGCAATTGGGAAGCAACATGGTTTGTAATTACAGGCGGTGATTTTATCGGGGAGGGTTTGGACGGAACGTGAGTAAAAGCGGGAGTTGGTGGCTTTTTAGCGGGAACTGAGACTGGCTGAGAAGTTATCATGCCGTTGACTCTTTGACCACCCGGTCCACCCTTACTACCGACATTAGAGTTATTGAGTGATGCCCCGTGAGATGCCCCTTGCTTGTCTAACAAACTTGGGCCCGGTTTTTGGAGAAAGTCTAGCTTCCTTCCGTTTTCAGGGGAGATATTAGAGATGGGCCGGGCCATCTTGTTGGGCCTGGGTTCATTCTCTGTAACGCGATTCAATAATCAGGATAAACTACCAGAATGTGAAGATTTATACTTGTTTGTTTCACATAATGAGGAAATAAAAATCAAATCTGAGTGCACATAGGTTTCTCATAAATCATAATAAAACGGAAAAAATCATACGAGTGTATCAACTAGTGGTAAACAGGTAATATTACATCATACAAGGTTAAAAAGTCAATAAACCGTCATAATATCAGCCTCTAAAGAAAATTACTGGTTTTAAACATCTCATGAAAGAAATATAACAGAATATGCCAAAGTTACAACTAAGATCTGGATTAAATCTTTCAGAGTTCAAAGTTCAAACCTTGGTGCAAAATGCAGCATATTGGAGATTATATCGTACGATAAGGGCGTATAGATATTTTAAGGTTTCGCATTGAAGAAAATAGTTAGAAAAACGGTTATCTTTCTGGTTAGATCAAAATGAGTCGAGTCAGACCGACCACAAGCTTTTTTCAATCCATTTTTAATTTTTAACAAGAGTAAAGTACATGGATGGTCCTTGTGGTTTACCAAAATATTAGATTTGGTCCTTAGCTTTCCAAAAGTACATAGATGGTACCTGTGATTTGCACTTTGTAACGTAATTAGTCCCCAACCAACCAATCTAAAGGTTTAAGCATGTCCAACTTAGGGACTAAACGTGTTACAAAGTGCAAACCATAAGGACCATCCATGTACTTTTGAAAAAGTTGGAGACTAAATGTGTTACAAAGTGCAAACCACAAGGACCATCTATGTACTTTTGGAAAGCTGGGGACCAAATCCAAAATTTTGATAAAACATGGACCATTTGTGTACTTTACTCTTTTAATAAATTATTAGTGTGCAAAAATGCAAAAACTATATTATTGCATAAATAGTTACAATAAAGCAATTCAGGAGGTGTTTATGAATTTGAAGACACTTTGGATGACTTTCCCCATTTAAACAGTTTCCTTTTCAGTTAAATTCGTTGGATTAACCCATTTGACCCGTTATAAATAGAACATAGCTCAAATCAACTCATTAATAGATAAATGAGTCGAAATTTTCACCTCATAAATATAAGATCTTGATAAGAAATATTAGTAAGAACTTGAAAGAAAGAAAACTCACCACATAAAACACCGTTTGTCTCCATAGCTTTCCTTTTCTTTACGTTTCCGTCATTACCAGCGGCTTGAAAACTATTTTCCAAATGATACGCAGACAAATTATTAGCAACATCGAGCGTATCACTCTTCATAATATCATTGTTTTTCTCCCTCTTGGCTTTCTTCTGCTCGCTTTTTTCCTTTAATTTCTCGAGCTTTTTCTCCTTTTCCATTTCTTTATCCTTCCCTTGTTTTTGTTTATCCCGATCTTTTCTTTTCCGCTTATCATCGCTTCCTATTTCTCGCATTTTCTCAACCCTTCTATCACCCAAAGGTGGTGGTGTTGAACCGTTAACCCTATTCGGAACCGCTGCATTGCCGCCATATCCCGCCACATCCATGACCGTTGGCCGCCAGTCGACTTCTCTTTCTTTCGTTTTCTCAATCCTTCGGTTATCTAAAGGTAGTGCTGCACCATTAATTCTACTCACCGTCACATTGCCGCCAAATCCGGCTGCATCCATGACCGCTTGCCGCACATCTGCCTTTTGAGTTTCGACTTTGTTACCGCTATTTTTTCTACCGTCAACGACAAACTGCTGGTTACCGATTCCCTTTTCTTCGTCTCTAATTCTTCTATCCAATTCTTGCACAAATTTGAGATTTTCAGTATCCCCGCCCTTAGTCCTGTTTTGTTCGGTCCTGTTTCTGAACAAAAGGCCATTTTGGTGGGGATATTGTGTCGACAGTTTCCTGTCGTCGATGGAACCGATTTTCTCTTTAGTTTGTTCATTTTGATGATGAAGTGTTTCCCCGTTATACCCCTCAAATTGGCGATGTATATTTTTCTCATCGGGGGTACTGGTTTTACTCTTCTCCTTATCTTTCTTCTTGTCGCGGTGTTTATCCTTTTTGTCTTTTTTCTCTTTGTGTTTCCCTTCACTTCTATCTTTTTCCCTTTTCTCTTTACTATCTTTTTTGTCTTTGTCCTTCTTGTGCTTCTTCTCTTTTCGCTTTTCCTGAAATATATATAGATTGCACTGTTAAGTAACAGTTCGTAAAATTTAAAGCAATTTATCGAACACCGATAAAAACCAAAACAAGCAACAATAAAAAGGTAACTACGTATTGTCGAACATTTTCGGCTACATACAAAGGAAAGATTGTCCCTTCAAAAGCACTTGCAAATAAAGTAAAAACCGATAGACCAAATTATATTAATTACTTAGGTTTTTCATTTGTATGTTGTCCCAATAAAGAAAATTTCACGGTATTATTGTGTACAGTAATAGAACTTTCCAGTATTTAAAATATGTCGATGTTAAATAAAGATGATGTCATGATGACCCATTGTGCTATAATGAAAAACAGACAAATCAATGATTTATATTTAGCAATATAAATATATATGAAACATGCATCTTCTAATGGATGTAATATAACTATGACAATCACAGATGAGAATGTGTCAATTAAAGACAAACAAAGTCCAAATAAGAAAAGAAATTTGTTAAAAATTGGCATTTTGATCACCCATAAGTCCATAAGATCAATTACTTCCATCTTAAGATGTGTAGAATTAGACGCTAACATTACCTATTTTGAAATTTGTTAAGACACCAAATTACTTGCAAGCGTGTATTTTATATCATATTATCAGTCATCGTTATCTGGCTGCATGTGGGTTTCATTTTACTACAGTCACGCTATTTTCATAGCTTCAACGTTTTAAGAAAAACTAGCATTCACCTCCCTAGATTCCTAATTCAGTCTGCATTTGTTAATATAGTAATATAACATATAAGGGCATTTTAGAAAATTAACTCAATGGTCGAATATATGCATGTCAATATGCACCAGTCAAAACATGGAGGATATATAAGTATGCATGTAGGTATCATACATGTTTTCATCTTTACGGGTTTACATCATTATTTCAAGTGAGGTATCTTATTTAAATAATCAAACTACACTTTCCTAAAATGATGATGCCATCAAGAATCAAATACTATAAATCTGTAATACAACGACATTTCAACAAAAACATATCCTCGACATGCCACTCTAAAGTGTCCATCACGACATCACCATCAATAACTACAGAAGTGGTTACGAGCAATAAACTTTTTTCATTCACACTTAAAACACATGTCAAAATTCTTCTTTATGTCAACCATGATTTCAAGGTGCATATACGCAAGTAAAGTGAAGTCACACTTATCGTAATGTCAATGTAAAAGTGAAGTCACACTTACCATACAGGGACCATAGTAACATGTACGAAACCCTATTATAGTAAAGCTTCTATAATTCTAATATGCACATATATTAATCAGTAAAACAACATTCTCATCAACCGGTTTCCCAAAATAACTAGGTCATATCTTCTATAATCACCACTAACCAACTTACAAATGGCAAAAGCGCATCATCAACACAAACACATTGCAACATAATTAAATACCCCCAAATACTTTGATGCATGATTCTTTCTCCAACTATTACCAAAACTAACATAGCAAAAACAACTTACAAAGGGTATCGGATTCTTTAAAAAACACACAATAACAACAGTGCTCAAGTTACCTTCTTCAGCAAGTCCGAATCATCAACTAATGGTTTCTTTTCATATCCAGGTGGCGGAAACGGAAAGCACCGAGACATTGCGCAAACTGCAAAACAACAACTATAACAAACACCAATAAACAAAACCTTTTCAACCACTTCTAAAACCAACAGTCCCAACATGTAAACAAACCACCAACTATACTCATCTCCATTAACCATATCCTTGCACTCATTTCCACATTGACACCCTTCAAATCACCTCAAACAGTAACTGTAATCCACACTTATAAACTTTCAAATCAAAACATCCACTTATAAACTTATAAATTATGATCACTACCCAAAAAGATTATTAATTTCTTAAACTCAAATGTAACCCTCAAGTTAAAATCCCAAATCCCTAATCCCCAATCACAAATCTTGATCAAAATTCGTAACCCTAATTCTCCAAAAACTCAAATGTAACCCTTGAACTAACCGATCGGACCTAAAAAACAAAAAAAAAAACCCTAAATCCCAAATCACTAAATAAAGCTCAAATAGCAAAGTTTGAAATATCCAATCGAATAAAGTGATTAAAAGATCAAACCCCAAAAAAAACCCCATAACAATCGCTTTCCAAAAGTGCTTTACAGCTCGAATCAAGCAATAAAAATGGGATTTTTACGAGAGTGACGATGAATTGGATTGAAATTGGATGTTCCGATTGAATAATTTACCTACAAAGTGGGCATTGGTGGGGATTGAAGGGAGTAAAGAGGTTGTAATCAGAAACAGGAACAGGAAGAGTTTTTCTCTCTAGAATTGAGAGTTTGGGTTAAATTGTGTTCGAAGTGTGAGATGGATTTGTTGGAATTGAGTACGATTTTTGTTGAGAATTCAGAGGCGAAAGAAGCAAAGATGGGGGCCGAAACCCACATATATAGAGAAGGTGTTTTAGAGAGAGAGAGAAAGAGAGAGGAAGAGAGAGAAAGTGGGTGATTTTTGTATGTAGTTGTGTATGTATATGTTATATGCACCGAGTTGTATGAATGAATACTAGCCGGATATACACGGATGTGGCGAGTGACATATCATATTGGGATACTCTTTTTTAGTAGTTTTCTTATTCATATAATATTTATTGTTATTATGGTAGATATACATGAAAAACGAAGTAATCGGATAATATATTTATTGTGTTGTGTACGGTTCGGTCGGTTCAGTTGTTATCCTCAATCGAAGCCGAAACCAAAGTCATCGGTTAGTCTAATTTATTAACCAATAGGTTTTCGGTTATTCATTTCTGTTTATTTGGTTAGGTTGACGGTTTTCGGATTGGTTCATTTAATAGCAAAAACCAAAATCTAGCTAAAACTTTTACTTAAAAATATATGAAATTTAGGTATCAATACATGAAATAAAAGTATAAATATATAAAATTAAGACATAAAATATGAAATATATGAACCGGATGTATAAAAGCTAGAAATATATATGAAAATATGAATGACTCGGTTCGGTTTAGCTAATCTTGGTTAAACAAGAGTACAAAAAATTGATAACCAGTTTTTGGTTAATTCAGTTTTTTATTGATTTCGGTTCAGTTTCGTTTGTTTACGGTTTGGTTTATGTTAATGGTTTAGTTATTGCTCACCAATAACCAGTTTGGTTAATAACCAATAGGTATGCGGCGATGCGACAGAAAACATAGACATTGCCATAGTGTGCATTGTTCGGTTAGTTAGATTATTATCCTCAATCGGAATTGAGGTCCTTGAGTAGTCTATTTTATTAACCAATCCATTTTTAGTTAATCGGTTTGGCTTATTCAGTTAGATTAACGGTTTTACTGTTTGATTCATTTAATTTCGGTTAATAGCCAAAACCAAAGTTTGGCTAAAACTTTTGATTAGAAATATATGAAATTTATGTATAAATACATGAAATGGATGTATAGGTACATGAATGGAGGTATAAATATATAAAATAGGGTATAAATATGAAATACATGAATTAAAGGTATAAAATGAACATATGAATGGTTTAATTCAGTTAATTTTGTTAGATGAGGGTACAAAAATCAATAACCCTCTGACTAATTCGGGTTTCGGGTAATCAGTTTTCAGTTAACTCAATTGTTGGTTGATTTTGGTTCGATTTTAATAACGATTCAACTATTACTCACCCTTAGATATTGTGAATCACGTAACATATCAACTTTTTAATTAAAAATAATATAGCAATGCTATACTCAAATTAAAGAGACTAAAATACTTGTTTATATGGTGTAATTTAAAAAAAAATATTAACGTACCAAAAAAATTGTGACCGTTTAAAAATCGGGAGGAGGGGGAATTAGTTTTTTAAAAGGGAATAAAGTGTAACTAGTAACTAATTATCTATCATTGTTAAAGATAAGGGTTTAATCACTTGACATCTTATAGCTATTAAACATTCTGGGATAATGACTAAGTACGTTGGGCTTTATTAGTTGTACACTAAGACATCATCTACTTGTACCTTTTAATCCTCACGTTGATACTGAACAAGACAACTACCAAAACGTTGACAAAAATGTGTAGGTCGTCATGCTATTTTTGGATTTTTATTTTTTTAAACATTATAGTTTAAAAGATATGACAAGAATATGCAAAAAAAATTATAAGTTTGTTGTGGATGGGGAAACTGTAACTAATTATCTATACTTTTGTTAAAAACTCATGATTTAAGTGTAATAAGTTTAAGGGCTAAAAAATAAATAGTGTTTAAAGATCAAAGTACTCTCATTTTAAGGGTCTGCCTATAAATTAAAGGAGAAAAAGTTTTTATTTTTTAGATATCTTTAAATATCCTTATCTCATGTATTATAATTATAATATAGTATAGATATGATTAATGATACAAGTTAAAGGTAGTGTTAAAAGTTTGATTCATTGTTCTCTGAATGTAAATAACTTTTTAAGAATATTAGAAAATAAATTTTGAATATTTATCTTGAGCTTAAGAAAATATTTATCTTGAGTTTAGTTTTCTAGAATTTGAGATTAAGAAAGGACACAATGGATCGTTGAATATAATACAATTTCAAATAAAAAAGACACAATGACTCACAAAAATAACACAATGACATAAATATAGAAAATGCACGATGATAAATAAAAAGATACAATGATATAAACAAAAAGGTCTAAAATCTACAAGCTAAACATCTAAAAACAAAAACATAAAATCCCACACCGTAGAGTTTGATGAGACGGTTCAAATGTCGCTTGAATGAGGTCAATCGGAGTCCGTTTGATACCCTTCTTACGACTTGTTGTTTTTAGGAGACTTTGTATATGATCCTACCCTAAGTAATAATTATAAATAGTAGTTCAGTTTTCTAGAATAATTTTCGTTCATTTATTTTTATGATAAAAATGTATATATACGCAAGCGAGTTTGACTTTTTTTGACATACCACCAATAATTTTGTTGGAAACTGAGTTCTATTTTTTTATTGTACGCTATACGGAGTGTCGGTATTGTATCAGTACCATGATTAACCGAATTGATGTCGATTACCAGATAGATTTTTAGACAATGTGTAGTGGACGTTGCCCACTTGCCACATCACCAAATAACTATGAGGAACACCATTACGCGGCCTTAATGAGGTGCCGTCGGGGGCGTTGGTGCAGTAACCGGTGTTGGAAAATCGGGACTGATCGTCAACTATCGGTCGGCTACTGATTAATTTTTAGATGATTGGTGAATTAATCGCTAATCGGCTCTAACCGCCCCGAAATCGGCCCTATTCGGCCAGCAATAGGTGATATCGGTTAGATTCCACTCAGATAGATTCTGATCATATTCTGGTAAAAACCTGTAAATTACGGTGATCAATCTTGTATACTTAAAAATGGATAGATGAATGGTTAAAACTTGTATACTTAGAAAATTACATATAGAAATGTGTATGTATTAAACTAAAAATTACATATAAAATCTCAATCCGATTAATCATGACTAATACTGATTAATCGCTAGTCGTACCCCACTGACTGACTATCGCTTAGCAATTCTTACAACCATGGCATTAACTAGAGTTAAGCATGGAGATGGTTTCCTTTTTTCGCCAACCAAATAATGACACACCATACTCACATTTTCACTTATTAACGTTACCATTACAAATTGTTATCGTTAGTAAGTGAGAGCCTCAATGCCTACATGTCACTTACTTTTTTCACTCAGCAGCCATTACCATTATTATTGGTCGTATTGTTTTAAATTGATGTAGAAAAATGTGTTGATATCCATTTAGTCATATCACAACTTTATGTTTAGGTTTTATCTCTTGATTGCTATGTCAGGTGATGACAACGTAACGAATCAAAACTGATACCGTTCAAATTATCGTGTGTACCGCTTGGTGGAATTCCCAAGTATAGAGAAGGTTTTTTCAAAGAGAGAAAACAGATGAAGAAGAGTAGTAATTTTTATATGTAATTGTATGAGTGCGTATCCACCTATCGTGTGAACATATGATTTAATCACATAAGCTAAAAGTTTTATTAGCATTTTATTGATTATTTTCTAAATGTGAATATTTTTTATTGTAAGTTAAAATATATATTTAAAATATTTATCTTGAGATCAAGAAAATAGTTATAACTAGATTAGGTATCTATCTACTATAAAGTTGAGAAAATTCAAATGATATAATTCATAAATCTATAAATAAAATTATGTATTACATTAATTATGTATTACATTAAATAACAACATTACAATTTGAATTCACAAACTTAACTTAAATTAGAGGTAAAACTGGATATAGTTATATATGTTTTTTTAGCGACAAACATATTTGTACTCTACGTACAACAATTGTACAAATTTAAGGCTGAGACCACTCCTTTATATATTTGTACTCTACGTACAACAATTGAACAAATTTAAAGATGAGACTTCACCTTTAAAAAACATATGATTTTACCAAGTAGGTTAGCCGAAGTTGTCAAATATACTTCATACCCTTACGATTCTAGTAGTCATGAAAACCCCGTTGCAAATTAACATTTGAGTGACCTTCTTGTGTTGAAGTTCTACATTGTTGTTGGGAATTTCTTATTAAACGTTTTTTTATGTTTATTTTGGTTTTAATATATGAAATAAATATTTTTTGTTGATTTAGTAGAAAAACGAATATGATTATTTGAAAATGATACAAGTAACTAGAAAAAGGTTTATTTAAATTGTTGAAAAAATGTTTAGCCTTTGAAGATATAAAAAGCATGACCATGATGCATGGGTTTATAAATTTATTTAGTATGTAATAAATTTACAACTACGAGAATTACAACCTTTGATTTTGTTAATAGTGTAACGACATCAACCATTGACGAAATAAAACAACCATTAAGGTAAATCGCATAAACAATTATATTATATATCTCTTAAATCTCTAGAGCTGGAAACAATACTTTTAGCCATGTGGTGACACCTCATTCGTATTTAAGAGGATACAATCAACTAGTTGATATATTGGTTGGTAAAACGACAACAACCACTCATGGTTACTTAGCATAATTTTCATGCAACGGTTAAATGGTTAATTCATTTCTTATTTGCTTATAGCTTTTACACATTTCATATAATCAGGGGCGGACCTACCTTAGGGATAGGGGTAGCCTCCGCTACATTTGACGCTCCGGCGGTAGTGTAAATTTTGAAAAAATTTGACATTTTTGACATTTTTTGATTTCGTTACCTCTTTTTTATAAAACGTCACCCCTACGAAAATTTTCTAAATCCGCCACTGCATACAATCAAATTCAGATTAATCTGCCAATGAGCAAGTAATTGAAAAAATTGAACGACGATTGGAAAAATATTGAATAAATTTTACTCGATCATTACAATAACTCATGATTTAGTTTTGAAATATCTACAACCAAACATATCGGTTTGTTTTATGTTTTGTATAAAAAACCATTTATAACTAAATCGAAGTATCGAGCCATCTTGTATATTTTATATCCAAAAAAAAGGAAAAAGCCAAAAATCATCATATCTAGCTTTGTTTCGAGTTATTTTTCAAGCTATATATTTTATTAGGTCAATTTGACTAATTTAAAGTTCTAGGTCACTAAGATGGTTAAGTTATAAATCTAAAACTAAAAGGCCCTTGACCAAGTGCTATCATGGTATGTAAACTTATGTTTTTTAAGGTTCAAGTTCAATGGTGGATAGTATTATAGAATTGGGAGTATATTACAAATCCAAACATTATATTAGGAGTATAACTTTGTAGGAACAGTTTAGCGAAGATCGCAAATATAGATCCAAAATATCATTGATCAACTCATAGCTAAACCAAATGATGTCACTGGTCGAAGAACTATTTCAGTTATAACCAAAACTGGTTAGTCGCTAAATCCACAATCAAACATTTTAATCCTTATTTTGATTCAAGACTCTGTAGATGTTTCAAGCAATCCAACATTTTTTCCAATCATGCCCCCTTCCCATATGGAAAAAGTTTGATTCGCTATAGCATGGGCTCTATAAACACTCTACAACCACACTTGTGAAAACCTCTCATAGCAAGCCCAGTCAAGCTCCCTTTGAATGATGTTGCATGCCCAACTTGATGATGTGGCAAAGGAGACGAGAACCCATAACACACAAACTTAAGCTAAAAGGTTGCATTTAACCAAGTGGCAAAGGAGACATGAACCCATATCACACAAACTTAAGTTAAAAAGTTACCTTTAACCCCTTTAAGCTTTTAAAACTTTACATAATCATTTGTTGCATTGAATTGGTTGGAATGTCTCTAAATAAAGTCAGTCCCAAAAATCACATGCGATATTTTGTATAAAGTTTCCATAGGTATCATAAAACAAATGTTTTATTTGTCTCGTGAGAATCAATCACTTTAACAAAAGAAATAATAGTAATCTGTTTTACCTCTCCAATAATAATAAGATAAGATATCACTTTAAGGCTACGGGTGTGGTATATCGTGCCTCTGATCAAATCAGCAAGAATAACGCTTCATAGCCATTCCCTGGGCGTCAAAGGAGGGGCGCCACTGAGAAGGCTTCATCCCACTAGCGAGCGCTAATGGCAAATACAGATGGGACCCATTGTTTTCAACCAATCAATTTCGTTTTTTTATTTTTATTTTTTGTATTTTGTTTAATAGGGGGCTTTAAACCGTACCGTACAAATTAACGATAAAGCCCCTTACTTGCGTGATGTATACATGACACTATAAAGCCTCTAGGAACTTTAAACCACACCCCACAACCTAACAAAAGAAATGATAGTAAACTGTTTTATCTCTCCAGTAATAACAAAATAAGATAACACAACTAAACCATATCACTATCATAAATTCTATATATTTTGTAATTGTAAAGTAAATTCATAACTAAACCTGTAACAAGAAGATAAATGTTGTGATTTACCCATCAGAAATTATACAACTTATATGAACTGAATAACCATGATTGTGTTCTCAAAGTATTAGCTTAAAGTTGGAATAATGGATTTTAATAACCCTAACTATTAGTCGTTGACTGATAACGGTTCCAACTTTAAAAATAACAGGTGGTGGTCCCACATTTTCATGTCTTGTAAACTAATAGACCTTTACTAAACCGAAAATGATAATGTGACAAAAAGAAATTAAGGTTCTGTTAATAAATGTCCATTAGTTTATAATATATATAAAAGGTGGGACCACCATTGATTATTTTTAAGTTAAAACCGTTGTCAATCAGCATCTAACAGTTTAAGTTATTAAAATCCATTATTACTTTAAAGTTTAAATTTATGTATTTTATGTATTTATTGATTATTGGTTTACACATCATGTCATAACATTCAAATTTCAAACAGAGACATTGTGTCTAATAGTTTTACTAAAAGTGTATTGTATTAACAGAGGTATAAAAGGATATATCAAATTAATGTGATTATAACGTTTCATATATTTATTTTTTGTTCCTGGCTATTCACACATGCTTTCTATCTTTTTACACACGTCTCTGCATTGTGCTTTGACCAAAACGTAACGCTTAGTGCTAAAGTCAACAGACAAGATCTGAACCTGTCAGGCCTTATTTGTTAACCTTGTATCTAAAAACTACGCTTTGGCCAAAGCGCAGCGCATAGGTGTCTCAATTTGTTTTTGGGTGGAAAAAGTGGGGTGTTGGTTTGTTGTTTGGTTGTATTTGATTGAGTTTTTTTGTTAAAAAATTGTAGATTTGTGTTTGTTTTATAAAACATATATTAAAATTTTAAAAACATATATTGTAATTTTAAAAACAAATTTATAATTTAAAAAACAAATATTACCCTGAAGCGCGACATTCCATTTCTCTCCGGTACACTCACGTTAAACCATACGTTTCTTTATGCCATTGTTTTTATAGATGTTAACCGATTTTATTTTGATAGTTTACACGAACATGTTTAATTAAAATATCATACGATAAGTTGTGAAAGAGATGTATGAAATAAGCGCAAACAATCCACATAAATATCGTGTAAATAAAAGATCAACTGCATAAATATATTAAACCAGTTTGTACATACAAAACAAAAGTAAAACTGAATGTCTAATATAAAATAAAAACAATACAAACTAAAGCTACTGATCCCCTTGTGGTGGGGACGGTGGCAGTGCATGGGGCGGCAATCCCAAATGAGCACCAATCGCCATGAGTGTATGAATAATCCACGTCTGTTGTCGCTCAGAACATCGGAGGCGCCGATCGAAGTCCCGAGCCACCGCCTGTGCTCCAAGGAGGCAGGTCTGCATAGACGTGCTGTGGGTACTACGGCGGCGATGTCGGGACCTCGTCATCAATGACGTGATCTGCCGGAGGTGAATGCGGATGAGGAAGCAAAGGTTGAGCCTGGCCCTGAGCCTCAAGCTGAGCCTGCCGATCTGCAGCTTGAACAGCCGCAGGCGCTAGTACTACATCCCTAAGCTCAATAACAACCGGATCATCTCCGGCAACTCCTTTGGCTCAAAAATCTGGTACTCGCGCGTCCGAAACCGCAGACCAACGTCAAACGTGTGCGTCAGACACATACTCGATAATAACGCCCGGCCTAATGTAGTCAATGGAATGGCCAGTGACAGCAGCGGGTCACTCTCATGCACGATCCCTAAGTAGCACGCGATAGTGGTAACGTAGGACCCACCGTCGAGCCTACCACGTTGCTGCCTATGAGATGCGCCAGCAAAGTACTCTGCTAGCAACGTAGCGAGCGTGCACGGCTGGCGCCGCAACAGGCAGTAAAGAAAGAAAAGGTCACTTAGGTTGACCTTGTCCCGGCTGTGAAACCGGGGCACGATCGATTACCCAATGATGCGGTGAATGTAACGCCTCGTATTTCCGTATTTCCTATTTTTAGAAAGTTCATATTCGTCATTCTATTTTTAGAAACCTTACAATCGTACTCCATCTCCGTTATCACAATTTGAGGCGTTAATCATAATGGAAATTCATTTTATACATATACGTGTTACATTTAATATTTGTGTTATATATGCAATCAATATTTAAATACGTATTTATACGCAAAACCGAGACTTAAAATACACTTTGGATACCTAAAAACAAGCTAAAATACAAGAAAACGACATAAAAAACCAAGTTACAAAGTGCAAGGACTAAAGTGAGCAAAACCAAAAGTTTTTCCACCTCATTTCTCCTCCAATCACCTTCCACCTTCATTAACTCTCAAATCCTAATCCCCACTTATAAATACAAGCCTCCATACACTCCTAAACACACTCCAAACACTCAAATCACTGTCAAATCTTCTTGGTTACTCTCTAATTTCCAAGACTTGGCAGAAAGTTACAACCATTCTAAGTGAGCTTTAGCTCACTTTTCTTCTTATTTTATGTTTCTTCTTTCTTTCTACTTGGATAACCTCTAGGAAGGTTTTCACAAGCTTGCTTTGGCAAACTAAGGTGAAACCTCACCACATTTGAGGTCCAAAGTAGGATTAAAATTTCTGCTTTCATTAATGCTTTTGTATCTTGCTTTTCTTGATTAAAACTTGTTTGAATCTTGTGCCTACTTGTTCTAAAACCTATCTAAGGTTATAAGACTTGTTAGGAATAGATTCTTATGAGTTTAAGAGGCGCAAACACCTCTAAACTTTCAGTTTTTGCAAGGGTTTATGCAACCCACAAGTGATGAAACCATCTGAGCTTGCCATGAAGTTGATGGCAAGACTTGTGTTTTGTTATAGGTGTGAATACTTGGAAGCATTGGCTATCCTAATTTCATTCCACCACCTCACTTGATGTTTTACAATTGCTATTCCAAGTGGTTTACTAGCTTGAAAGTGACATAACCCCGTCAAGCCTCCGACACTTAGTTAACTCGTTCTATGTTGATGCGGCTCACCTGGGTGAAAGGTTACTTGACTACTTGGTATAGTAATTATGGTACATTTCCTTTTCATTCATGAACATCCGAATTATCCTCGTGATAATTTGTGTATTGGTGAATCTTACAATGAGGTTACAGGATGGTTATCCTCCTACCTTCATGCATGACTATGACAATCTATGATATCCTTGATAGACATAGCTTAGAATTATTATATAAACTATACGATAAATATATATACATAACCGAATCCTTGACGGTGATCAACATGGTTACTTGTCATGGTAATAGGTTATATTATCTAAGTCTTGAACCTCTCGTTAACGATTCTAATGGGTATCTTGACCGATGAAATCACATCAACCCATACGGGATTTATAGTGTCAAAAAGGAGTGTTTAAGACTAGATAATTACTTTGTGTATACATACTTTTGTACTTTAAATTCCAATCTGAATCCTCCGTTAACAATCCGAAATACCCACACCTTCATTCTCCTAAAACTCGCCAAAACACGGATAATCGGGAAGCTTTGCAAAACTGTGAGTATACATGACCTTTTACTTTTCGACACTTTTTGGGTGCAATACTTATTCCTTATTAAAAATGCACACATACACTTACAGACATGCTTACAAACAAAATTCGTCATACATGCTTAATACGTTATGCTAGAATTCATATATGTTAGAATCGTTACATGTGCTATGCTTTGTCATTAACTTGTTTCAAGCCTCCCTTAACATGTATAGCGCTATAGAAGTAATGCACCACCCGTATTCGTGAGGTCATGTTAAGATATTCATAACGGTCTTATTGTTGCGACGATAAGATTACGTTAGCGGTAAACTTTGGGTTGACAGTATGGTTGCATGCTAGTATTGTAAGATAATTTAAGTTAACTATTATGCCATGTGGATTCGTTTAAACTTTTATACTTACACTAGTATTTAAACTTGTATGCTCGCCAATACTTTGAAACTATACTTGAATACGTATTGCATGAATTCTATGATGATGACGACGAAGGGAACTTGATAGGAAGGACTAAAAACGCACCAAACTTTAATATCATGTTTATAGATTAATCATGCAATATTTGTTGTATTTTTGTTTTCCAATTCATGTAGTTGAACCATTATCAATGAAACGAAAGGTTATTTATTAAATACTTGTCATATTTAGTGTTATGAAGTCTCGAGCAATCTAATTACATCCGCCCAAATGATTCCGCCATCGGTTGGGTGTGACAATGAAGATCATTTTGAAAAACGCACCTATACATGTCGTAACGTCAGTATTTTGCCATTGCACGTCATTTTAGGAAGTTTATGGTCTATACGGCACGTTCCGGATAAGTTCGGTCACGTGTGTTGCTGTATTCCATGATTTCGTGTTATTCTCTTTTGATTTCACTTGTAGTCCAACGTGTCGTGTTGCATGTATACACGTCCTGGTCGGATCAGTACTTGACGTATTTTTTCATTAAATGTCGTATTGTGACGTTTTTGTCACTATTGTTCCATACTATCGCCTATTTTGGATGTACGGTTCGTGTCATGACATTCAGTATTGTGACGTTTACCGCCTGTAACTTCTATATTATTGCGTAGATTGTCCGTAAGTGTCGTATTAGTGCGAGATTGTTTGTTATTCGTATTAGGGTTTCTATTGTTTGTATTATGGTATTTTTGTTGTACGGTTCGTGTCGTTGACATTCGGGTTGACATGGCACATGATAGAAGCGCATCTTTTGAACAATAACAGTCACAGACACACTTTGGATTATAACTAATTTAATTGGATTATAATTATACATACTTAACCTACATCTTGAACATCTGGGAAAACATTAAGGTCCGTGGGTGTGTACATTATCCTTTGAGATGCGTTGATTTGATCCTTGTATAAGTCATGCCAGGTCTTTGCATTCTATGTTCTATTCAAAGTCCACAGTATTTCGGGGGAGGCATTGGATAGGATTCTTCAAGCTTTACGTGGATGAAATGCCCACCGTCGACCAACACAACCGCAACCACTTAATGAGGTTTCTCAGCTTCATGCGAACCGCCCAACAGAGGAAAAATTGTGTCGTCGCCATGAAAGTTATCGTGTGAACAATCACACCATATCTTTGAGCAATAAGAAATCCCGTCTTAGGCATCACCATCCAATTTCTGGGCTCTAATCTACCCACTCCAGGAAATTTTATCCTATTAAACAACTCATCATAATGTCCTATGTTTTCCGGATCAAGACTTGCCTCCAAATACCCTTGTTCATACGCAACTCCATTAAACGTTGTCGCCGAATAGACAAATACTTGTTTGTTTCTGTTCTAACCCCACAGCTACCGATCGAAACCCATAGTGACCATCTGGTTTCACGTCCTTTATTTTCGAGATGTATGGGTGAAAACACTTTTGGAATTTGACATCCATAGTTCGTGATAGCTATATGCGACTTTGGACCCGACGTTATCATTAGGAAATTGGGGTGAATGTTAAGCGGTTATTGTTTTTTTTTTGTATTTGAGAGTCTTGGGATGATACGTACATGCTGTGATGAGGAAGATCGTCCGAGGCGTCGAACCCACTTTGTTCCGGTGATATATAAGAGCTTTTTCTTCCATTGTCCTTTGTTCTTGCGTCTTTTTGTTGGACGACCACGGGATGTTCATTTGAACAACAAGAGGTTTTTTGGTATTATTTCCTGGCATGAGAATTTGTTTGAATTTTTCAAGGTAACTCTTTTTCACTTGGGGGAGGTGTTGGATTGATTTGTGGTTTCAGTTTTTCAAATTTCGCGTCTACATCGATATCTTCAATCTTACTCCTTGCCGGCTTGAAGTCAAGCTTCTTCCAGAACACGTCTATCGAATTGATTCGGATTTGTTGACCTAGGAATGAAAACATATGGTAGTAAATTAGGTAATGAAATCATAAAAGCTAAGAGTCATAGGTCGGAACACACCGTTTTTCCTAACGATTTCTAGACGATAACCACATGGCAAACCACAACTGGTAAAAAGCTGGCAACCACAAGTTCACCGTAGGCTCTCAACCCGTCTTCCTTACGTCGTAGCTCGAAAGCCATAAGCTCAATAACATATATTGAAACCTTTCAAAGTATATTTGCAAGCATGGGGTGAACCTTGTGGTGGTTCATTACTTTTCTAAGGCTTGTTTCAAAACCTCTTTTAATCTCCGTATATTATTTCTCAACAATATGATCAACAAACCCCACAAGTTTAACAAGCTTGTTGCGATGACTTGGAAGGTGACTTTTTAGTAATGCATGCATGCCCTCAACTCTATTGGTTGTAGTTTGGTGAAAGTTAAGTGTTTTTTAAGTCCATGAAGCTACAAACTTTTCATGGTACAGATCCAACCAGGATTTCTTTCATATACTCAAAAACCTCTAAAAATATAACCATAACTTGTCAAGTATGTATGTATGTAAAAAATATTTAAATAATTATGTAAGAAATACTCACGTCCACGACCAACTTCTTTCAGTTGTGCTTCAATGTTTGCTAGATTATACTTGTATATTTCCTCTTTGAAGACTCCAAAATGTGGAAAACGAATGAAGAAATTCTTTCCACTCCTTTTCAGTAAATTTCTCCTTGTTGTTCTTATTAATATTTTGATGAACATGTAACCGAAAAATACACTTGTACGCTTTGGGGGAAACGTGTTCACACGGTTCATTAGCGCCAAATCCCTATATGTTAAAATGACACGCGGCTCCATACAGTCTACCAACATAGACTTGACCTCTCCACACCTATATGTAGTTTTCTACCTTCTCTGTAGAAATTAACGCATGAGCAACCGAAAATAACTGGTTTGTCGACGTCATACCTACGACTTGCACAAACGGAAGATTGTACAAGTTTGTTTTTAGGTGGCGTCAATCATTAGCACATGCGGGAATGCACACCACATAGTGAATGAAAGTTTGTGGACAAAGAAGATATCTTCAACTGCGTTCGTGGTCTCATTTTTGCGTATGTAATAAGTGAAATCTTTTAGACAAGAAGGTTTTCGAGTTTTTGCATTGGAGATTCGCCGACCCTCTTTATGGCATTGATCTTTTGAAAAACATTTGTACATCTTTCGGAATAATCTTTTTAGTCGTGTTCTTTTTCGTCAACGTTCGCCAGATGCTACGGTTTGGAATATCTTGCTCTGTCAGCTGTGAATCAGTCTTTTATCCTCCGAAGACAGCCTTCTCGCATACGCGTGACCCTCTAATTTTTCCATAAAGTGTGGTTGTGCCTCGAGTTCGTCACTTCTATCCTCCAAACACTTCCCTTTGATTCCGTAAACCCTATCAACTCAAACGGGCAACCTATTTTCTTGCTACTTGTTTTCCTCACTGTAGCTACACTCGTATACTCCCCACTAAGATGGCATTGAAACCAAACCTTGAAATTCATTCCTTTTTTATTCGATCTTTTAATCACAATGATGTAACCACTGCCCTTTCCCGTCTTCTGTACGCAATCCACCAACTCATCACGTGACGAAAAGTAAGGTTTGTATCAAACGAAAATATAATTGGGTAAGAGCCATCCTCATCGACTAACGGATCTTCCTGCTCACCACCGTCTCACTAGTCTGATTAGTCTGTTATGCAAATTCTGTTCACCACCATCTCCCTGGTCTGGATAGTCTCGCTTGACAAAGCTCTGCTCACTTCCGTAATCGTGGTCGGGATAGTTTGGCTGACCGTACGGATATTTAGACTGAGGATATGTTCACCTTTGTAGCCGTAATTCGAGTAGCCATGTTGTGCATACGAGTCTTCAACATGGATATTCAAGTCCTACTGCACCATATTGTCACGATAACGAATGCAAGAGACAACCTCCTCCTCCCTCATATTGGACAAGACAGGTTTCTCGTACGAGTCAGAAATAGCGGTCCCCTCGTAAGAATCTGGAACAACGGACTCGTCAGAATATTCACTGAAAAGGTAGTTTCTAAACCACGACATCGTATTTTGAAGAAACGCTACTAAAACAACAAAACACGCGTTTGTTTGAAACACCTTTGTTATTTCAATTTTAAATGAATTATCGAATACATGGCCTGGCTCCTTAAAACCAGCAGAAAAGTGGACCTAAGCTCCGCGTTTTGGCCATTAGCGCCACACTTAGGGTTTCTCGTGACCCGGCTGACAACATTATACCGAATCAAACCTCGTATCAAATTAAATCAGTGTCACGTCACCTTTTGTCTGGTAAAGAACCCTAAACGCCACGCTTTTAGAGGTGTGAAAATAAGACAGGGATGTATGAATAGGATAAACCTTATTTTTTATTGCAAAAAGAAAGCGTAGAACACGCGCTACACAAAGCGTGGAAAAAGGAAGCAAAAATATATATAAATAAAAGGAGTTTGATACAAGGAAGGAAGTCATTTGCTCAAATGCATGTGGGTGGATAGCTACACGAATAACTCTACTCCACGTGGCATATCCCCCGACAACTTTTCGTAATATCTGTCCGTACACGTGTCACTTTTCTTGCACCTCTTTCCAATTAATTTTTATTCCTTCTAACACATTCCTTATCCGACATATATTATTTTATATATCCTTCTAAAGTTAACCACTTATGTGGTCGCACATACATCATTCATTTATTTCAAATCTAACCTTGGGCTGGTAGGATTGGTTTGACTCGATTTAAAAAAAAAAAATAATATATAGCTCAAAATTCAGTAGTATAAAACGTTATTCAATAGATTAAAAGAACATATTCAAAATAAGTTCAACAACACAAAATAAGTTTTGAAATTCAACGAAATACAATAATAGTTATTAGCACGGTAATAAACCTACAAATATGCCAAATATATCAAAGTACACTCCAAGATACATGTAAATAATATCCATTTTTTGTAACATAATTATATATATATATATATATATATATATTATATATATATATATATATTACAAGTGAAATAATCCGAGCTAAGCCGAACCGAGCAACCAAGCGAACCAAACCAAGCCAATCTGGCTCGTTACGAGCCATGCCGAGCTAGGCTCACCTTCTAACCAAACTGAGCCGGCCTGGCTCTGTTTTAAACCAAGCCATATCGACCAAGCTTTTACCAAGCTAAATCCGAGCGAACTTCATACGAGCCTTGAGTCGCGAGCTTTTAGGGCAACCCTAATTCCATTAAGAGGCTACATTTGATTCAGTAGGAGGTAAGGTAAGGGTGTTTGGTTCAAAAAAAAATAACACCTCTTAGTGGTTATTAATGATTAAGTGATAAGATGATGTTGAATGGTTAAGAGACAGATTTACCCTTACACAAATAAACTTCCTTAACCCTAAATGTAACACTTCGTATTTCCGTATTCCTTTTTTAGAAAGTTCGTATTCGCATTCTATTTTTAAAAACCTTACAATCGTACTTCATCTCTATTATCACAATTTGAGACGTTAATCATAAAGAAAATTCATTATATATATATATATACACGTAATCAATATTTAAATACTTCATATAAAAGTCTTAGACATTTACATATATTATCTAAAAATATAGTTAGATTTATATCATTTATTTTTTATAATAGAACTTTGCATTCAAAACTATTAATAAACTAGTGGACAAACCCCAAGAACTGTTGAGGGGTGTAAAATAATAATAAGAAGAAGTATAAAAATAAAAAGATTAGGTGTTAAGTTTCATTTACGTTCTTAGAGTGTTTCATTTACGTCATTGGGCTAACTGAGCTATGAGTAATTTTTAATTGAGTTAGTTTTTTATACTGAAATGATAGTTTCGAAAATGTCAGAAAAATAGTACAATATTAAAATTTGGTATGAAATGGTAAAAATGAACAAACCACGAGATATGAATGGCACTTAACTTCAAAAACAAATTATGAATGGATCAAGTGTTAAATTCTTGTTAGGATAAAAAATGAAAAAGTATGAGGATTAAATGATATCGTAACTTCATGAAAAGTGTTTTAATAAATGACTATACCTTAACCAGTTGTAACATCTTGATGTTAAGTGTTCATACTGATCACGTATTTTGATTGTATAAACTATTTAAATCTGACCTAGTAGACCCTACGTAAGGTTATTTTAGTTATTTTATTCTAATTACTAAAATAAAATATTATAAAAATAATAAATAAGAGAATTTTGTTTATATAGTTTTATATATATACAAACACACATACATTTTCTCTCTATCTCTATACTTTTTCTCACTCTAACTACCCATCACCATAACCACCCGACTACCACCGACCTGTCGCCGCCATCACCACTTCCCATAACCATCCACCTCTCTCACCACCACCATTGCAAATCCAGATTCAATTACTAACCCCTAAACAAACCCCCAATATGGATAGCGATACTGGCGGTGGTCGTGCGATGGGAGAGGTGGGTGGTGGTCCAGGTGGTTGTGGTGGTGGATAGTTAGAGTGAGAAAGAGCGTAGAGATAGAGAGAGAACGTATGTGTGTTTAGGTATATATAATATTATATAAACAAAATTCTTTTATTTATTATTTGTTATAATTGTTTATTTTAGTAATTAAAGTAAAATGACTAAAATACCCTTATGTGGGATCCAGTATGTCAGATTTAACCATAAAACATAACTGAGTTAAAGCTAAAGGACATAGCGTGCAGAGGTTTGCAAACACCAAGTACGTTTTTTGTACCTTTTGAAGACAAAAGACTCACTTAGTAATCATCCAGTGTCAATATAAAGAACGATTTTTGTAATTTACTCTTTTAATTTAAACGTATTGGGTTACTTGGGCTAATTATAATTATGGTTTGAAAGTGTGTCAAGATTAGATGTTAAAAGAGAGAAAGAAAGATAACGAAGATGACGGGGTTTGACCCCCGACCTCGCATATATAAGGTAGATATAGTTAAATGTTCATGAGTAACAGTTTATAAAACCAATAAAAATGTAAATAATAGATAATCAATTAGCATTAGAGATGGGCATAATCGGGTTTTATTATTACCCGGAACCGGTTCCAACCCGGACCCGGTTCTGCTTGGATGTCATTGGAACCGGGTATGGTGTGAAACCGGGTCCAGTTCCTACCCGGGTTCACACCCAAGAATATGGAACCGTGTAGAACCGGGTACGGGTATTATGGAACTGGGTATGGTGTGGAACCGGGTATGGTGCGGAACCGGTTTCTGATAGTGTTGGGAACCGGTTCCTGACAGTCAAAACCTGCCATTTACTGTTCAGAACCGGTTCCTGATAAAATGTTATCGTTGGAACCGGTTCCTTGATAAATAAAAATAGTAACAATAATCGGTTAAAATTAAAAAACAAATTAATCGGTTACAATATATAAAAAAAATTAACCGGTTACAAAAAAAAATAAAAAATTACTCAGAACCGGTTCCAGTAAGATTTTATTTCTTTGATCATTTACTAGCGGCAGGTGCAACACTTTCCGATGAGTTTCTTTTAGGTGCGAGTACCTCGGTAAAATCGTCGTCCGAATCGTTAGTCTCCACTTCTTCGTCCTCCTCTTCGTCAACAATTTTATACTCTAACTCAACTTCATCTTCTAGACTAGTTTTATGTTGAACACGATCAACGGCATCCAAATGGTCCTTTAAGCATATTGCCATCTCTAGCGATTCCGGAGTTAGTCTTGTTCTTCTAATTGACAAAACCCTGCCACTAAGAGAAAACACACTTTCCGAAGCTACCGTGGAAGCTTGGACCGTTAGTATATCACGAGCCATGGTGGCTAGAATCGGGTATTCGGATTCTTTCGATTTCCACCATGCCAAAACATCAAATTTCCTATACTCCTCGGTGGTCATAGTAAGCGAATACTGATTTTTTTATATCTCCCAAGTTCACTTGTTGGTTCACTACCCCTTTGTTGTCTAGCGGTCTCGTCTCTAACGACATTCAACATGGTTATAAGTGGATCCCCGCTTGTTTCATCGTTAGAGGCCGTGGACCGATACTCAAACAAATTTGTATGATTTTTTTCACCATATTTTTTAAAATAATGATCATAAAGTTTAGCCATACACTCATTGAATATTTTTTTTGTTTTTGCTTTTAAAGTTGGATCCTCCTCATGCATATCCAACTTGTCATAAATTTCATCAATTAAAGCTTCAACACACCGGTACGTTTAAAGTTGGATTTAAAACAGCGGCACATAGAAAAACGGGTGGTAATTCTAAATTTTTTTTTAAAAATTTTTGAATCATTGGTCTCGTCATATTCCTTAACATGTCACTAGAATTTTCAAACTTTTTAAAATTAGTTGTTATCAAATACAATTGGTCCACAACTTTAGAACTAGTAGGATAATAAACACCGGAAATCAAAGTCGTTGTAGTTTTAAAAACTTGTAAAAAAGTACTTAGTTTATGAATATTTTCCCAAGCCGTGTCGGGAAAGGGGACGACTAGGTACTCATCACTTAAAGTTGTATGAAAAGATTTTAAAGTGCCCATTTGCTTTATAGCCATTTCAAACATATGACAAGTTGAATTCCAACGAGTCGGTATATCCCAATTCGGTCCAATAATTTTTTGGTTGACATCTTTACAAAGTTTTTTATATTCTTGATATCTTTCTTTTCCACTTTTGAAAACATCTTGGAGCATAGCTCTAAATGCTATAATAAAATCCGATACAAATTGATTTTTTAAACCGGTTTGCACTACTAAGTTAATAATATGTGCAACACATCGTGTGTGAAAAAAAACACCATCAAGTATTAATTTGTACTTCAACTTTAATTTTTCAATCGCCGTTGTGTTGTTTAAAGCGTTATCAAATGATATTGAAAAATTTTTATCTTTTAAACCATATTTAATTATTGTGCCATTTATAATTTTATAAATATTTTCTCCCGTATGAGGAGAAGGAAACTCGTCAAACGCAATCGTACGCTTCATCATTTGCCATGTATCGGGATCAACCCAATGAGCGGTGACACATATGTACGATTCCGGTAAACCATGTGGAGCCGACCACACATCACTAGTTAGGTTTACACTAGTTTTTAAATTCTTAAAAAAACAATTAAATCTTTTTTTTGCATTTTCCCATAAACTTAAACAAAGACGTTTTAAAGTGCGACGACTTACATGTTTATAGCGAGGTTGTAGCGTCCAATGAATAAGATTAGTAAGATCGGGGTCGTCGAAGTGTCCAAACGGCAACGCTTTTTGTATCACCAACTTCGCCATCCGATCGCGAGCTAATTTTTGCTCATAACGAAAAATGGTACCATCTTTGGATAGTGGAACTTGACCGGATGTCATTTCCTTTAAAGCTTTGCAATACTTATTAATATGTTTCGTTAACGTTGAGTTTGATTCCTTGGCTAAAAACGATCCACAATGTTTACATTGAGCTTTTTGCGAGCCGTCACTCATCTCGACCAACTCCCAATTGCTCCAAACTTCCTTACTGCGATTATGATACAATGTTCCAACCACATATGGAACCGATTGATCTTGAGGAACATTGTTAACGGATTGGGAATTTGCGTTTTTGGAACTCTTTGAGGCCATTTGTTGATTAGAATGTGAAAAAGAACAAGAAAGAAATATAACAAGAAGAATAGATATGAGAAATTGTGTGCTAAACAATAGACTTCTAAACAATATATATAGAATCGGTTCCAACGGTAACATTTTAACGGCTATAACCGGTTCTAACGGTAACATTATAACGGGTATAACCGGTTCCAACGGTAACATTTTAACGGGTATAACCTGTTTCTTCTAGAACTGAATTTCTGGGTACTGGTAGGAACCGGGTACGGGTAGGAACCGGGTACGACCCGATTCAAATGGTAAAATTGTGGAACCGGGTTGGAACCAACGGGTATTTTGAACCCGGAACCGGTTCTACTTACTGTAGGGTAGGAACTAGACCCGGTTCCAGTTCGGTTCTACCGGTTCGGGTTCGGAACCGGTTTTTATGAGCATCAATTACTTGTAAAGTGTTGTTTGGGCCATACTTATTAGTCCTCTCTACTTTCTCAAATAAAACAAGCCCATCCACCAAAATTCAGGTCTTTCAGTACACTTTCTTATTAAGCCCAATAGATCCAGCCCACCATACAAATTGTGTACCAATAATATAGGTTAAAACGAATATTTTTTCCACATATTATTAATCTATATTCCACATTGAGGGTGGAAGGGGCAATGCACAAATGGAGAGTGGTAAACTTTTCTTTTAACCAATAATATCATACCATATCAACTTTCTCATTCACTCCTCAATTTGCACTAAAACACCAGGGGTGCTCAAATACATGAAAAGTGGTAAACATTTAAAAAAATAATAATAAATAAAAAATTTGTGATTGTTGAAAAAGTGTGAGGCCCACCATTAACCCCCTCTCTCTCCCCTCTATCTATTCTCATTTCGGTGAATACTCGCCAATTTCAATACCTTCATCTTAGTCACCGATTGCCAAAAGAGGGGTGGCGGCCCCTTGCCGCACAGTGAATGTGGTACCAAAGGGTTCACCGAAGGTGCCCCTTCCACCCTTAGCGTGACACATAGTCCTGTCACCTTTCCTTCATGTACCAGCAATTGAGTATTCATGAAACTTCTACACGGCCAGCCGACTCTTTACACACATATCACCCTTCTGATCGTGTATTATCATTTTTTTATCAACACATTTATTAGTTGGTTATATATAGCATAACGTTTAACGTGATGAAAAATACAATACATATTACATAATGATATGCTATTCGACATTCATAGCACAATAGAGGCTTTGATGTACTGCATGTTTTGTCGAGTGAAATACGTGTTGGTGGGAAAGAGACAAAGTAAGCACGCTACTAGGTGTTTAAAATAGTTTATTTGGACAATGTGTAAACTCTTACTAAAGTGACTATGTTCGTTTTTCTCACACAGATCTATTGTAAAGAAATATATTACAAACCATGTATTCTTACAATATTACATTATGTTGTTACTATCGGTTGATTAAAAAACAAAAACAATATGCAGCAAAAGACGAAAGGTAAAACACCATTGACGACATAGACGCCGTTTAGCCACCATTCCTAGCTATATGGTTATATTCGCACAGTGCATTTGTAATTGAGGTCTGTAAACCCTCGAGACGCACTTTAAATTTTGGTCAGAAGACTCGACTATTTTAAACGAACAATTACATCTTCCGCTGCTACAATACATGGTTTCTTAACTTAATGAAAATGGATGTGTTCAGTTACTTTGGTTTTGTAGATGGATTCAAAATAAACCGAACCAAACAAATCAATTAATGGTTATCAAATAAAAACCCAACCATCGGTTTTTATTACCCCATAACAAAAGCAAAAATGTTATTAGTAATGAAAACCGTTCTGCTCAGTTATTTTCAGTTAATAATACAAAATGGTTCGGTTAACCAATCGGTCACTGTTAATTAGGCCAAGTTTGATATATATCTGGGGCTTGAAAAAAAAACACAATAGACATCTCAGTTTGATACAAATTCTGGTCAAGTTTGATACATATTTTGTGTAAAGTACATGGTTCGATTCGGTCAGTTATAAGTTTCAGTTCGGTTTCTTAACTTATAAAAACGAATGGGTTCAGTTAAATTGGTTTTGTAAATGCATTCAACCGAAACCAAACCATACAGATCAGTTATCCAAAAAAATAGAACTCAACTATCGGTTTTTCATTTTCTTTGATTATTTAGTTTGTTTTTTTTTTATTTTCCAGAATCGGTTTTCTAATCACCACAACTACAAACCACTTGTTTTAACCTCTTAACGACAAGCTAAATCCCACCATTTTTCTCACCTTCAGTAAACTCGAGAATAATTTACACAATAGGTTGGTCTTATTACCCATGAGTATAGGTATAGGTATAGCTAAACAAAATGGCAAGTAAATTGACAGGATGGTCCCGTGGTTTGCTAGTTTTTCATTTTTAGTCCCTAGCTTTCGAATATTACATGTAGGTCCCACGTGGTTTGATAAGTTTTTCAGTTAAGTACTTAAGTGTGTAAAAATGGCTAAAAGTATTTAACAAAAAATACTCATAACATACTTTAAATTTTATATATATATATATATATATATATATAGAGGGGAGAGAGAGAGAGAGAAAGGGTATTGTACAATTGGGCTTAACGTACACTGTGAGTATACAACATGTTGACAAAAAAACAAAATCGCATGTTATATATTCACAACGTACGCATCGTACGTTAAGCCCAATTGTACGTTAACCAACCTATATATCTTTTAAATAGGTAACAAAACGTTCCCCATATAATTTAATGAGAAAAAATAAGTCCAACAGATAAACACAATTAACAGTTTTGATTCCAGGCCATGGGACTTACAGATGACTCACATTAAACAATATGTTGCTTCTGCTTCAAGAAACCAACGAGGGTGCCACGGCTTCTACCCCCTCATTTGTATGAGTATCGGGATCTGGTAGACGGTTGAGAACCTGATCAATATTAAGATTAATTTGTGTGTGAGAAAAATCTGTTTCTAAAAAAATGACCCCATTATCTTGATAATAGCTTTTGTAATTACATATTAGCTAAATAAGACATGTTTTTTGCAAATAAAATAATTAAAAATAATATAAAACAACCCGAAATGTTGTGGGACAAGCCAATCTGTTTTACCCGAAATGTTATAAGTGTTGATAGTCTTAAAATTTTACCCGTCTTGACCCGCCCATTTTGCTTACCTCGAACAAGTGCCAAGAAACAAATGCATCTGTGGCTGCATATTTCAGCTGTTCCACTGACAAAGGATTAGCTTCCCAGTTTCCTAATCTAATCTTGGAGGGTTTTAGAACCTGTTTGCAGTTAAGTCTTGATTAGATATACGTAAGTTCTGTAATAAATTTATCAAGGCTGCTTAACAAAACCAGTGACACAACTCATAAGTACTAAAACTAAACATTAAAACACAACCTAAGACAAAATAAAAGCAAATGTGAAAAGAGGAGGTTTGGGGAAGAGATACAACCAATGTAGACCTGTTTTGGTGAAAGGGGTTAACTTTGCTGCCTGTGGTATATCTATACATACCTGTTTACATGTTAGCTTCTCAGTTAAAGATGACAAGCCCCACATCTTGGGCTCTCCACCAAGCTTTTTATTGGCTAAACGCGACAAATCTTCTAAAGCATCTACAGGCACGTTATGATCATTAAAGACCTTACGAGCATCACCTGCAATGCCAACTCCAACCTATTCGTTCAATAAAGATTGCATAAAAATCTGATGATAAGCACTAGTTACATAATAGTAAAAACACAAATTAAATTTCAAAACTACAACACTTACTGACCTTTAAAAATCTCGAATCCCCAAGAAGAGACTTCAAATTTTGAGGAAATCCAGAATGAATAATATGCATTACATAGCAATGGGCAGCATCTGCACATATCTGTAGAACTGCCGCCTTAGATTGCCCTACACCTGCATGGTTCAGAGCTCTCAGTAAAGGAATACTAGTATATATAACGGAGTATTGTATTCCATTAGCGGATATTATGTCTTTGAGAAATATTACATGAACTGTAAAGAACAACGGTATTAAAAATATTCGGTTAAAACAGCAACCTTTCTTGAATGACGGTCTCCACTCAATGTCAAATCCAATAGCAGCACAGCTGCCATCACTGTTTTTAGTTTCAACGAATCTTAATAGCTCGTCTGCAGCTTTCTCCACTTCTGAGAATGTTCGGCTGTACACAATATGACCCTTAAAAGTCATTGCAGGATATCTCATCTTTGGTGTAGCTGAAACAAGAATCACAGATAAGATACTCATAAATCACTTATGTCTTTGTGTATCGATATAAAAAAAATAGCAATACTTTTTTTAAACAAATTCAATCTCAAAATGAATGCAAATGACAGAAACACTATACAGCATTACTGGACGACTAAATGTTATTGAAAAACCACTTTGTGTCATTGTGTGACATGCAAATGAGAAATACGACTGCAACCATTTAGCCATGTAAATTGTAATTCTCGCATTGGCTGTTCTACAAAGTAAAGCACATCTCCATTTATGCACATTCAAAAAGTTTTGCATTATTCACTTGTTTTGAATTACAGTCAATTTGGTGGAATTTATACATTTCAAAATTCAAATACATGACTACAAAGTCTTAGATGATGGAAACAATGAACACACGCACTAACACAGAATAAAAGTTGCAGGCAACCAAAAGTCCAAAACTCAAACAAAGTACCTAAATGAATCAACAACTTGCTTGCTTTCATGGTTGAACGTCGGGCAATTAGTGAGTTTTCTAGTATACTCATAGACTCATAGTTAGTTGGATATACAAAGCTTGGTTTTAAAAAACGTGCCTAGGCGCAAGGCGCAGCTTAAGGCGAGGGTCCACGTTTTTTACTACATAAGACGCAAGCTGTACATAATTGATGATTCGCATTTCTTTCACAGAAAAGCTGCCTGAAGTGTAGCTGCAGCCGCGCGCCTCTTGTACATATAGCTTTTTAGGTTGTATACGTATGTAATTTATAAATTAAATCATATATAAAACTTATTTATCGTTAAAACTTGGCTAGGAAATGCTTAAAACCTATAAGATATGTATAAAAACCTATACAATATTACAATGTACTTGCGCCTTGCCTACAAAAAGCGGTTTTAAACCCTCGCCAACATTCAGATAAACTGCAACTTAACTTTACTCATTTCATAATTTCGGTTACCAAGCCAAATGCCAGAAGTTTCAAATTTTCCATTAACAATACCTACCTACGGTTCTTTCTGACTATGAGAAGAATAATATACGTTTATTAACATATAATCAAAGACCTCACCCAAAGAAAACAAAAAGAATCAAACAAATTACCACGATGACAGGATCTGAACCGATTTCTAGGGCACGGTAATAAAGAAGAAGAAATTGAGGCGTTATCAGATGAAAATGTCGATTGTTCTCTGAATTTGAACAGCGAATCCGGCAATCTCCGGCGTGTTTTAGGACGATCTCCGTCGCAATCGGCGACAGTCTTCCGAGACGACGAAGAAGAAGTTGCAGATTGGAAAATAGCTTCAATTGATTGGAGTTCTTCTTCGGTGAAATCTATATCCCAGTCTGAGAAGGCGCTAACAGTGGAAGAAGATTGTTGATTTAGGTCAGATTTTGGGGTATCCATGAAGACGTCGAGCAGATGCTATGGCAGCCCTAGTAAGTATAACCCAGCGTGTGGGCGTGTAACTCTTCAGTTTTTTTTAGTTTTGAGAAATTTGATTTTTCAAATTTAGAATAAAAGTACAAAAGTTACTTTTACACCGTTAGTTAGTGGTGGGTAGTGAGACGCTAACTAAATTTAAAAAGAAAATCGGTCTATCCTGGGAGAATTGGAAACGCTTTAATTTGGATAGTATGGGCTAAATGTGTCCTTGTTGCTTCTTTCTGTTGTATCTTTTCGGGCTTGTATTCGCTAGTTTTTCTCTAGTTGATGTGTTGTTTCAATAATATTGGTTTTTGGCCGTTCGAAAAAAAAAAAAAATCTACATAATTTGTTTTTACACCCATTATATTGGTGATGCCGCCCACCTTTGCCCTTCAACGGTGAATGGTGGTGCTTAGTGTCATTGCATTGTTATGCAGCAAGTGGCGTCACACCATTATACACGGTCTTATGTTTATATCAGCACCGTATTCATGCTTTATCTATATATTTATTTTATTTGTTTTGCCTATTATAGGATTTTAAGTTTTAACTATGTTTCGAAATTACTATGGATAAATTTATTATACGAAGTAGCATGATTGTTAATTTTGACAGGTTTGGCTAGAGTTTGATGTTTTCTTTTTAATGTATTTTGAGATATTTGAATTAGTAAACTTGTGAGCAAGTTCTCAACTTGTGTATAATTGATTGTACATGTTTAATACTTATCTGGTGTTAACATATAAACGATGCAATTAGTAGGTGAAATACTAAAGTTACCCAGGGCCGATCCAAGCATATTGGGGCCCTAAGTAAGAAAGAATCCGGTGCCTTTATCTACATGTTAATGTGTGATTCTTTTGTTATTCAATCAAAGCTTCCCACTTTATTTGTTATATTTTGTCTTTTATAAAAACCAGATTCATATATTCGATTTTCATTTAACATCGAATATTTGAAGTATTAAATAATCATAGAAATTAAGCAAAAAGAGTTAAAAGAAAAAACTAATTTGTGATGTTATTATGTCCTTATTCTCTATTGTTCTAAAAATAAATAACACATCAAAAACAATTTATACTCTATTGGTCTAAAAGTAAATAACACATATCAAAGACAAATTGTTATAAAAGTAAATAACACATATGAAAGACAATAACTCATTAGGAAATAAAGAATAATAAATATAATATGAAATCTTTATGATTAATTACAGAGTCTTTTAAATAAGAATTTGTAAGAAGGGTGTCAAATGGAGTTCGTTGACTTCATTCAAGCGGCATTGTAACCGTTTTATCAAACTCTATAATATGAGATTTTAGGTTTTCACTTTTGGGTTTATAGCTTATAGATTTTAGAATTTTGGTTTATATCATTGTGTCTTTTTATTTATCATTGTGTTTTTTTTAATATTTATGTCCCTGTGTCTTTTTTACTTGACATTGTGTTATGTTACTCGGCAGTGTGTTATATTTTATGATCCATTGTGTCTTTTTAGGTAACACACCCCAACCGACGGCGTAATACATCAAGGTGTAGAGATTGCTTATAACTTATGACACTAATCAAAGTTGTAATATTTAGTCATACGAAATTCCAATCTTAATAAAAGAACCACAATAGTTTTCAAATACAATATAAACATAAAACAAAGTTTGATTTATTTAGCATATTTGTAGCATCAACTTGAAAGGATCTCAAACTGCATTTTTGGTATCATGTATAAAAATAAAGGGTCAACTAAAAAGTTGGTGAGTAAACATAGGAATAGAATATACATGCATACATGTATATACATATATATATAAAAATGGGTTCCGGTGAAAACCATACAAAGAGTGAAAACGATGAGAACAGATCTGGAGGGGACACATGTCCATGACGCTAAATAATAGGAGAGGGTACGATTGTCATTCCATGTTAACTTTTGAACATTCCCTTATTTGTCAGCGCCCTTCTCTTCCATTTTGAAACAAAACTCCAAAATTATCGTGTTAGCTATTACCTCCTTTCCAAGTTTATGAGATATATAGCGTTTGATATGGATTGCGAGTTACATGGAATTTTCTTTTAGATTTTTATTTGAGCATATTATATAATATTGATGGCGTTTTGATTATTATATATCTTATAATTGCGTTTATTTTGGTACTAATATAAATTAAAATAGCAATGGCGTTTATTTTAGTTTCTCTTATTCGGGTTTTGACATGTTAAATGGTGTTCAATTCCAACAACATAAAAAATGATGGCGTATTATTTTGTTTTTTTTCGAGCTAATTATATAAAGGCTATGGCGTTTTTTATTTTTGAATGTGGCTATGTTTGTATCTCAATCTTATATATTAAACTTGGTGTTTTTTATGTGTTTAATAGTGTTTAAATTCAAATCACTCTTTAAGAACTGTGTCAAACGTCAACTCTTTTTGAATCGTTATTGATTTAACATATGGCGTTTTCACACTTATATGGTGTTTCCATTTATATATAAAACTTATTTCCTTTTTGATCATTTATTGATTATCGACTATTAATGGCATTAATATCATATAAGATTAAATGATTATAGTGACTATATTTTAGGCATGGCGTGTATTTTTCCATTCTCATAGTTATTGAATCATGTATAATAAATGATAATGTTGCATTTATTTTATGCATGGCGTGTATTTTCCAAGTGTCAATGTTATTAAATCATCTCACTATTGTTCATGGCAGTTTTTGTTGTTTTTTCAGAAGAGAATGTTGCATCAAATGAAAGGATTTGCCCGAAAACTGGTTCTATATTCAAGATTCCCATCGTAAGAGACGATCTAAAACCAAAGTCAGTAATGTTTTTCGGAAGCCTTGATGATTGTTATTCTATGTATTTTAAGTATGTGACAACTACGGGGTTTGGTGTAAGGAAATGGACTAAAAAGATAAACGCCAAAGTAGAAAAGCATATAAAGTACTATATGTGTACGAGAGCTAGTCATTACAAGGATAAGAAGGTTGATACATTGGACCCTAATCAGAAAGAAAAGAATGTGCGATCTAATTTTTCACAGAGGACTAGTTGTGGAGCATAAATATGTGTAGAGTTTGAGTCTGGATCATGGAAGGTCTATAAGTTTGTTGAGGAGCACAACCACAATTTTGTTGAGCAGTCTGATAAGCATTTTCTACCGTCGGAACGACACCTTACTCAACTTTAGAAACATGTTATAAATAGCATAGTTAAGTTGAACATAGCTCTGGTTAAGGCATTTAGCGTCATGAAGACTGTCTTTGGTGGGTTTGAAGAGGTGGGGTCAAGCAAAGTTGATTTTAAGAACTATAAGAGGCAAATTAATCTGCTTATTGGGGGACATGACACCGAGATGGTTGTGAGACATTTGCATGAAAAACAGTCTCAACCTAAGATTTTGTACGATTACTTCACATACGATTACAATCGGTTGAAAGGTCTGTTTTGGTGTGATGATCAATGCAAACGTAATTATCATGTGTTTGGCGATGCGATTTTATTTAACGCCACTTATCCGTCAAACAAGTATGAACGAGAATTAAATTTTTCTGTTTGGCATTTTTTATTCTTAGTGGTGTTTTCAGGATTAACCATTTACGTCTACTATTTTCTTTTCAGATACTCTATAGTGTTTGTACCTTTTACTAAAATAGATAATCATCAGTGCGATGTTACATTTGGTGTCAGAAACTGCTAATACATATATTTGGTTGTTGAAAGTTTTTTTAAAAGCCATTGGTGACCAACCAAAAGTTGTAACTGATTAAGATCAAGAAGGTTATTTTGTTGTATTTGTTAATACACATCACAGGTTTTGCATGTGGCACGTGATGCACAATCTTTCTCTAAATGTAGAGTTCTTTTTTCTGCAGTGGTTTTTTCAGATGCTTGGCGTTTCTTAAAAAATTAATAATTTTTTTATTTAGTTTATGTGCAGGGGAAAAATTTACATAATTTATCATTAATTTTTACTTTTTGGCATTTTCGTGTTATGTAGGCTGGGGTAAGGTTATATAATTCCACCGACTTTAAAAAACGTATTTGTGGTGTTGTATGGACGGATATACCTACACCTGAAGAGTTTGAATCATGCTGGGAAGATGTTATTGAAGTGTTCAATCTAGACGATAACGACAGGTTATCTGATATTTTTGCTCTTAGGGAATCACGGATCCCTGCATACTACGGGACAAAGTTTATGTCGGTCTTATGCGTACAACGTAGAGGTCCAAGAGTGAAAACCATTTCTTTGGTTAAATATGTAATGCAAAATTAACTCTTGTTGAGTTCGTGACACATTATGAAACTATAATAGAATTACAGCGCCATACGCATCGGAAGAACGACCACCAAAGTCAGTGTAAACACGCTGAACTAAAAAGTAATTATAGATTGTTGGAGAGTCAAGCCTCTCAGATATACACCAAAAACATTTTTCAAGATATACAAGCCTAACTAATTGAGATTGGGGACTGTATAAATGCTCGTTATGAAAATAGCCCGACGGGTTTGTTAAGTTTTATATAGGGTATGTTTAGCAAAAGTAGCTGGTAGCTGGTAAATGAAAGCTGGTAGCTGGTAAATGAAAGCTAGTAGTTGTAATTTTTAGATGTATTTAGGTGTTTGACTTGGTAGCGGAGCTTTTAATAAAATATATAAAATGACCAAAATAGACATAACTAAAAAAACATAACACTAAATGTAATCATATATATATATATATATATAATTTTTCTCAAATAAATAAAAATAGTCATTTTCAATTAAACAATATTAATACCTAATTAAAGTTCAGAAATCACTTTAATATGGACTCTGTTATATCAATTAATGGACCATTTTTAATTGTTACTTTATTTCCCAAATTATAAAATTTTCACGTTTACACTATTTTTTTTAATATGATGCAATCGTTTTACTTATTTTCTCTTAAACCTCTCTTAGTTATATATGAACCTATTCTCACTAAAACTTAATAAAAACAACCATAAAACAATCCAAAAGTGTAAGAAATATCTATATAAAATATGTATAATTTAAAGCACATTAACGTACCAGAATATCGGTGATGAAGAGGACTATCGAAGAAGAACGTACGGGAACAACAACATACAAAGATTGTGTATATATAATCAAAGAATTTGTTTAGATGATAACTAAGAATTTGATTTTTCATTACATTTAGAGAAAAAAATTAAAAAGTTGATGTATTAAAAACTTCATTATCTTTAGAGGTTAAAATAGTTATTTTTCCCTAAAAGCTTGTAGCTCCTTCTAAACGCTACTAGTAAGAGCGTTCAACCAAAAGCTTCAAGCTCATAACCTAAAGTTTCAAGCTCCTTCAACCAAATAAGGTTTTTTACTAAGTACGACATTTTTCTTAAAAGTTTAAAACTAGAAGCTACTAATAGTTCCATGCCAAACATACCTATAAACGATTTTCAGCAACCATGCTCTTCACATTTTGAGGTACTTGGCATTTTTTTTATCAAACATTCATTATGATGCCGTTTTCAAGTATATGTTATGGCGTTTTTAAGTATAATGTCTATAGTTTTGTACTATGTCATTTTTTACAGGTAATGTACCAGAAGTCTGATTGAACTAGCTTTTGCTCATGCAGGCGTTTTGAGTAGTTTGAGTTGTTATGTAAACATGTCTTCTATGTTTTGAGAAGTTTGGATATTATGGAATTTCCAAAACAGTACATTTTAGATAGATGACGTATAGATGTTGCGTTAAATTGTTCGACAAATTACCCAATGAGCCGCGATTTTATAACCAAACTTGAAGCTGATGTCCAAGGAATGATGCGAGAAATCATTTTTGCGTCTGAGTATACTCTGAATCGTTTATCAAATAACAAGGAGTAGCTTTCTTTATACAAGGATCATGTTCAATCCTACATGCAAAAGTTCAGGATATGCAAATTGTCGCACCTGCTCTAGTACTAGGGATCGATTTGTCGAGATAATGGGGTAATATCAAAACGAAAAGAATCCCATAAGAGTTCCGGTTGGTTATGAATCGAAAGGTTCTGGATCTCGCAAGCGGTTGAAATTGAAACACGAGAAAGCAACCGAAAAAACAACAAAAAAACGAAGATGGGGGCGAAAGAATGGCAGTGTAAGAATTGTAAAAAAATTGGGCACTATGCATCCACATGCAAAGAACTTGTTTCAAAATAAGATCGACACGGGCTTCTAGAGCGGACAATAGTGAATAATAGTCTTTATTATGGCGTTTTACTATCCTATTACACTTGGTTTTATTTATATTTTTATATAGTGGCGTTTTATTATTATACAACGATTTATGGTGTTTACCTTTTCTTCTACCACTTATGGTGTTTTATGTTAAATTACAATTTTTGGCAGTTTATTTTCATCAACTGTCTTTTAATTATTTTTCTTTAACATAATGATGTTTTTTAATATTAGAACATTCATTTATAATGACTCTAATTATATTACCTAAGACATTACCAAAATTATACCACGGGAAAACAATCAGATAAAACATTATAGAAAAAATAAAAGAGAACAACTAAAAGTCTTCATCAGATGGGATAATGTCCGAGAAGTACCAATCACTCCCTTCGTCCTCTTTTCTTATTCCACACCAAAATTCTCATCTTCGTCTTGAGTTTTGATGGCCTTTTCGTCCTCGAGTGCTTCACGCCTCCATTGAAACAATCCCTCCAACAATATCACTATTGGTGTCATCTCAACGTTTAAACATGTTGCTTTGCATAACTGTTTCATAAAAGAAAGTTCTTGTTCAATCAGTATGTTATCAATGGTGAGGTCTTCTTAGTCAACGTTGTTCCACACAATCGTCACCCACTCATATTTTTCATCATAACGCCGTGATGAAATTTTTGGCTCTTCATCAAATTGATTTACATTATTTACATAAAATTTTCTCCTCAATCGCCTTATGAGAGTTTATGTTTGTTCACACAAGTTGTCCATCGGAATTCCCAAGTTCTAGAATCCTCAATTGCGCTTCTTCTTCCATATTAAGTATGGCGTTTACAGTTTTCACTGTAACCCTTCTTCTGGAGTCGTATTTTACAACGAACCTGTTGATTGAAGTTTTGAACCCCTAAGAAATTACAATTTCCATTTCCCTTTTGGTGTAATTTTCTTGAAGCTATTATGATTTTTGGCTTTTTAAGAGATTGGCGGTTTTTTGTTTTTTCGAGTATGCTCAATGAAAGGGATGTTAAGTTCATTTATATAGTTAGTTTTAGGTGCGTTATTTTGGGCGGGAGTTTGTTCCTCAATGAATGTAAAGCATTAAAGCCTCTAAGGTTTTTTGGCGTTTTGTTTTGCTTTTTTCATTTACTTCAATAATCTTTTCTGGCGTCTCAGATGGTTTATAATTAATCTGTCAGAAGTGGCATTTTGGGGTTTTGGCGTTTTATTTATGTCAAATTTGTCCTTATTTCCTTAATGAAGCTTGTGCACCTCTAAACTTATACATATTTACAAAAACGCCACCGCATCAATCCCAACCACAAAAAAAAAGATCTCGTGGCTGAAAATCATTCCCACCATTTTCACACTTATAGGCATTTTCCCCAAATCACTCCCACATATATATATATATATATATGATTAGGTTCAAGAGTGAACACTAGTGTATTTGCGAACTGAGTGAACAATCCTAGCCATTGATTTACACGTGATGGCTAAGATTTCATCATCAAACTTGGCCGTTGATTTAAACACGTGTATGGCCAGTATTAATTCGCTCATTCGCAATACACTAGTGTTCACTCTTGAACCTAATCATATATATATATATATGTATATATTAATCATATATATATATATATGTATATATTTAATCATATATATTATATATGTATATATATGTATATATATATATATGTATTGTGAATCATAAGTCAATGATGTAATTTAAGCATGTATGTATAAACAAATGCATTGATCAAACCTTAGATGAATAGTGTTATAGGCTCGCAAGTTTTAGTATAATGTCAGTTTCGATATCCAAATGGCTCGGGCAGGTGTCAACCAATAGCACTATTATCTACTACTTTAGGCTTAAGTCGTTAACGATCAATGATATGAGCCCAAATACACATGTTTTTATATCAAATTATACCCACTTATTATTATATTTTGCTAAGGAAATATTCAATGTATGCTTATTTTGGTTTATATTTGATTTCGAGGACAAAAATAGTCTAAAATGACAAAAGAAACAAAAAACGAAGAATTCAAGAAAAAAAATTCAAGTTGCAGCTCAAGACACGGGTGATGCCTACGTGACACGCCCCTGTATGATCCTCAAGTCATGAAAAAGTGTTGATCTACTTAAGACAAAACAAAAAGATGGTCCCCTTAGCCAACTAAATGTTAACGGTACAACCAGAAAAGTCCAAAACTTTGTAAAAGCATATCTTGATAGTGGTTCACAAATCGGGTTTTTTTGAATACCTAGTTCCAAGTATGGAACAGGGTTTCGCTACACCGAGTTTTACATTTTCGGGATTAACAATACCCGTGTCGGGTTCGGGTCCGAGTTCTGGCTAGGAATTCCATACCCTTTGTACCCGGGTTTGGGTCGGGTTATATAATAACCGGGTATTATAATACCCTATTTTCGGGTTTAGGTACGGATCAGGTTCGGGCATCAGTTTTTGGCATAAATCATAGAAATATAACTGTAAACATTTTATTTCATAAAACACAATTTAAAACACACATGACACCTAAATAAAAAAACATAGATAGCGTAGAATAAGAAGATCAACATAGATAGGTTCGAATAACATGATCGTCTTGTTTATTGTTCGTCTTGAGGATAACACTTGCGGAAATGATGTTTCAAAGTCGTTAAAGAATTCGGGTCGAAGAAATCACCGCAACCCAAACTAACCCGTTTGTTTAGCCAATTCCATCTTTTAAACTCTCTAACACAAGCCTGTTTAACAGATTAAAGATCAAAGACAACCTAAATTAACCCATGTAAGTAGGTTGAACTACTATTTATCAAGTCAAGATATGAGACCGCACAAGAATTCAAAAGTTCTACATTTAGACCAAAGAACAGATTTGCGTCTTTAGGTACACAAAATATTGAAAAGCAAATTCACCTTAACCTCGATAGATGATACCGGGAATGAATTTAATGGTCCTTCTACATCATCATCATCGTCATTAGTGATGCAGTCATAGCACAAAAACTGCTCCAATTTCTTTGTATCTTCAATTGTCATTCCCATACAAGTTGGATGAAACCTACAAAAGGCAACATTGTACTTGATAAAAATAAAAATGAGTTTAGTTATGAAAACCAATTCAAAACCTGGTTTCAGGTATTTCAAAAACCGGTTACGGGTTCAAAACGGGTATAAAAACACCCAGTTACGGGTTAGGGTTTTATAACAAAAATGCATATCCGATCCTTACCCTATGGGTAGGGTCCGATTCGGGTATTATAAACCTTGTTTTTATAATACCCGGTTCCAAGTTTTTCGGGTTCGAGTATTTAGTGCACCTTTATATCTGGATCCAAGAAATGAGTTACGAGGACGATAATATATGAATCTTGAGTGTTTCGACGAGACGAATCCAAAAAATGATTTTCATGGTCAAATACCTGAGGCACACGCTTGTCTGGATGAGGCACGACCATGTCTCGCCACAAGACGATAAAAGTTAACTTTTGAATATTCCCGAATATTTTTTGAAGATTCCGGGAGTTAACCATTCCCCGTGTCACGTGTCACTGAAACACGCCCCATGTATCGGCTACCGACAGTTGCGAATCATTGCTGACGTGTCATCCTGACACACCCGAGTCTCATCCAAACACCCCCATGCCTGTCAGACACGCCCCATGCCTCAGAAAACCGGCGTTTACCAGACATTGCTAACGTGTCATCTAGAAACGTCCCACGTCTCGCACATACACGAGGCGTGCCTCGACCCCCAACAACCTGTACATTATCCACTAAACATTTCTCTTTTACCCCACTCTTTCTAATCATTAGGAAAAACTCAAAAATCATTAGTGTAATCAAACTTTTCATGATTTATATAATATTTTCAAATTTGATCATATCTTTATTATTGGCTATTATTGGCTAGATTCTTGAGAGTGTTTAGCGGAAACATACCCCCATGATGTTGAGCTAACTAAGGAAAATCATGTGTAAGCAATGTGTGTGTGTTAATGACTTTAACTTATTAAATCATTTATTGAAAGTGAGTGAAATAATAGTTCGTCATTAAGTTGGGTCATTAGAGTTTCCGCCTAACCCTTAGAATCTACCAACAATCTTGTGACGCCATTAACTTGGGTCGTTTATGTTTTCTATGTCTATCTAGAGTCAAAACATGTTAATGCTCTTAGCGAAGGCTAAAGGTTTTGGATAGAACTTCAGGTTGGGTAAGCCCTTGCCTTTGCGCGGAGATAACACCAAAGTGTAAAGGACTTAGTTCATATAAAAGTAACTACCTTAGGGGAACTGATGACTCGCGGACGGACTAATTGAGACAAGTAATATAAACTCCTTGAACAATATAGTTAATTAATATTATACCCGGCCTTAAGTGGCGTTTCCCTGCTGATTCAAAGTGATATGATTGAGTGTGCTAGAGTCCCTAAAAAGAACTATACAATAATACGCATTCACATACACATTTCCCCGTACAATCGAGCTCTTGTGACCCCATGGTCCAAGCTAGTTAACAAATCATCAAGAGATATGCTGATCTTAAACACCCATTTTCCTAAAATTGATTAATTCCTTTTATTTTCCTCTTAAGCCATTTATTTTCTTTTCTTTTTATATTTAATTATTATTAATAATACTCAACTTTTGGACTTGACTATATGCTAACAACGACTCGATGCTAAAATTCTTATATCATTGGATGACCTCAGTATCTTACTACCGCTATATTACCCCATTGATGGGTGCCTTTACCCAACATGAGTTGCAGTGTGATAGTATTATATCATGTTTTTATGATAATTAAAACCTAAACTAGTGAATAAAACAAGCTAAAAATAACCATCATTTATAAGCACGCTGACAGACGTCAATTAATGTTAGAATAAAGATTCTAGACTTACGCTTACAAAAGATAAAGTTTAACATATAACATAAATTAACACTTAGACATATAATGAATCACATAGTTTGAATAAAAATGATTTAGAATTTTATTAATATACATGATACACTAATGTATAAGAATTTATACATCTTTTAAACGTCAAATATTCCCTGTTTATGGGAGAACTCGTTGTATTTTCATTGATTTTGGTACTCATTTGAGTTTTTTGTGAAAATACAGGTCCGGGCTTTGGCCCGGTGCTGAAACGGAGGCTTTTGGAGCAAAATGGAGAAAAAATGGAACTTTCCAGCAGACTGCCAGATACTGCATGATCGTGCCAACACTTGGCACGACCGTGCCAAGCCTTCGACAACCCCCAACACGACTGTACTTGACCCAAGTCAGTCTCTGATCAGTTCATTCCCGAGGTCGAAACAGTCATCGTCCGATACGTCATCGACACGCACGACTGTGCCATATGTTAGCATGGTCGTGCTACCTCGGGGAAGTTTGAGCGGGATCTTTTCGAAAATGGTAGCAAACAAGCCCGGGCTGAAACGGAGGCTTTTGGAGCAAAATGGAGAAAAAATGGAACTTTCCAGCAGACTGCCAGATACTGCATGATCGTGCCAACACTTGGCACGACCGTGCCAAGCCTTCGACAACCCCCAACACGACTGTACTTGACCCAAGTCAGTCTCTGATCAGTTCATTCCCGAGGTCGAAACAGTCATCATCCGATACGTCATCGACACGCACGACTGTGCCATATGTTAGCATGGTCGTGCTACCTCGGGGAAGTTTGAGCGGGATCTTTTCGAAAATGGTAGCAAACATGATCGACAGACGAAAAACGCCTCTGACACTTACCAAGCACGACCATGCCAAAAAGGTGTGTAAGTCCCGTGTAACGGATCTAACAGGTATCGCTAGCCTAATCAATTGCGGAAATTATGATCAGGATGAAGAACAACTTGAATAACTTGAATAAAATAACTTGCATACACTAGAGGATGTCAGATACAAGTTTTAGTGATCAACTCTCTAACCCCTATCAAGTGACCTAACCCCTCTATTTATAGACATGACAAAGTCCAAACATACAACCCTAGGCCCACTTGGCACTAGGAAGCCCAAACTAACCCAAAAGCCCAAAATACAATATAAATGAATAAACCTTTAAGCTCCAAGCCCAACAATCTCCCCCTAGGTTTCTTCATTTGTCCTTTGGTGCCGCATCCACTCCCAAACGTCCAGCAATAATTCCAGCAACTGCAGCCGTCCAATCTTTGGCACACGCCTCATATAGCTCAGTAGTACGTATTTGATGAGAAGCCAAAACTTGTAAATCTTCATCATGGAAGCTAACTAGATCCACCACATCATTCACCCTGAACGCCTTCTCTTTCATCACAATCGCAACACTTCCAACTTTGGATCGTATAGCCAGAAGTTAAAGTTCTTCAAAATTCCCTTTGGAAAGGTAGGAGCAACAGGAATCACCAACTCTTTATCTGTAGGAGGCCACATCACAGATTTGAACCGTTTACCTGTGTGTGCATCGCGAACTCCTTTAGCTGCTCTCAGATACGGTTCGACGGTCTTCGTACTCTTAAAACCAGTCCTAACCTCCCGTTCAAGTTTCTTAAAGAACCTCCAACCTGGTCCACGCTCTGTCGTATCGTCGTCAGTGTATGGGGCTCTTAACAGATATGTCAGTGCGACCTTAGTCCAAGTCTCAAACTGCGACTCTTTCGAATAATATTCTCTCGTTCCATCTTGGCGTACAATAATCCACATGTTCTTGATATGATAATACATCCAACTCAGCACTTTAGACTTGTTGCCCACCTTACTGTAATAACTCGACCCCAACTCCATGACGTATCTATCAGATCGATTGGTAGGATCTTTCAGCCGGAAGTTTTCGTCCAGAGGATTCACATTGACATTCTTCATCAATACCATCTGCTTTTTCTTCCTCGGATCTGCAGTGCGTTTCTGACTAGAAGTGAACTTCTTGCGTGGATCATTCAAGTAATCATCGATACCAGCTTGACGATCGGCAACGAGCTGCTCAGCTGCCAACCGCTGCTCTTCGGTTTCTTCTACTATACGCTGCTAGCTGCATGATGTCGGGTTTCAACATTCATGGGATCATCGGTCGGATCGCTAAACTCTCTGCCAAACTTGTTCTCTAACTTGCCCCTTAAATCGAAAATAATAGTCATCAGCATCGTCACATCCCTTTGCAGCTGTTCGATGGTTTGATCTCGAACATCCAAACAATTTTGCAGGGAGGCAATCTGCGCATCCTTTAACATGGCCTCCTGTTCCAGTACAACAACCCGTTTCTTTAACTCAATGACATCCACCTCAGTATCATCATCATCACTGTCTAAATCCCTAAACTCAAATGCCCGCTTCTTAGATCTGCGCATATAATCGTCAGCAATATCATCAGAATGACCAGCACCACTACCGCCCGCTTCTGAACCTCCTGCACCCGATGAACTGCCTCCAAATTCCATCATTTGTAACGTTGTGGCAGCAGGAATCGATACAACTGTAGACTGTGTAATGATAGGAACTGTGGGCTGTGTAGAAACAATAGGCGTGTCAACCATCGAAGTACAAGCAACCGATTATGTAACAATAACCTCAGCAGCAGTGCTCTCGACAGCAGTAGATGTAATCAACTCAGAAGCAGCAACTGTAACAGCAACTGGAGCCTTAGATGTACTAGCTGAAATGCTCGGCCCAGTTCTGCGTCTCTTGATCAACGAAACTTCATCTTCTTCGTCTTCGTCATCTTCATCAGGCTGAACAGTAGTAGCAACAACAGATGGAATGTCAATGGGGGATCACCATGTTTCTCTTGAACATCCTTTAATTGAGCGATCAAAGCAGCTAGATTTTCAGACGATAGCTCTGGTAGTGCAGGAGTCAACGTAGCATTGAAAGCATCAAGATCATCCAGAAAGGCTTGTCCAACATCATACTCATCATCTGTAACCAAATCCTCGACTTCTATCTCTTTTTCCTTTGCCTGTATATCATGCTCCTCGGCTACAATCGCATTTACTGGAGGAGGAGGAGGTGGAGCATGCAAACCTATAACTTCAGAAAACTTACCAAACTTCTTCAGAGGGAACCTTCCTACAAATACCGTCTTCGAGGTAGACGATTCTTCTTCATGGTTGCAAAAATGGTAGGCCCCATTGGCTTCATATTCAGTAAATTCGCGTTTGTAGTATACTTTGCTAAATCTGGGTAACGAGCATCGAGAATCAGCTGGATAAACCGTGGATATAATAGAAACATCCGTTTCTTAGACTGCTCTAATATTTTCCTCATATTTTAGAAGATATAACCAGAGTAGTTATACTTCCAGTCCATAACCAATGAAATGATCGCAGAAGTATGTGCCTGATTAGGCTGATCCAGTCCACCTTTGTTTTCCGACACACATTGCATAAACATGTGTATAAGTAATCTCCAGTATGCCGGAAACATCTTCTTTAGCAATGGTGGATAAGAACCTTCATAGCCCATCTCCATGAGTACCTGCAGCACCTTTTCCTTGACACATGTGGTTGGATCACTGTAGGTATCTGTCAGCTGCATCACCTCCCTCACACAAGCTTCATTAACCACAATCTCCTTCCCATGAACCTGTGATCGTATGAAAGGTCTACCATCTTCACCTCTCGCTGTATCCGGCTGTATCCGCACTCTTTTCCAGAATGAGTGAACCAAATCTCTGTATATCACAGGATTTGCACGAAGGGCGTAGGCAATCCGACAACTGTTAAGCCCCACATTCATCGCCTGAAACTCATGAAAATACTCAGCCGGTGGATCTGAAAGATATCCAGCCTGATTGTGAAACTGTTCTTCAACCAGCATCACGGCATCGAAAGCTTCTTCCACCATGTCTGTCAAAAGTCAACCGAGTTAAAAACCAACTAACAGAAGCAAACTGAGTAAACTGATTTAACTGGGTTAACTAAGTTAACTGAGTTAACAGAGTTAATACTAACAGAACAGGTCAACAGAAGTCAAGGTTCAAATTAAAGCCAGTTCAAATTAGTTAAGGGGTTCAACAATTTAAAAGGTGCAAACTTAGAATGAATCTGAAACACTCTTAACAATCCGGATTATTTATCTCGGATAAACATGCATCCCGGATAAAGATTAATCCGAAATGATATCCGAGTTCATCATTTCGGATGAATATCCATCCGAAATGAACACTATTATCAATCTGAAATGCTAATTCTTTGAAGATCAATCCGGAATGCACATGTACCTGATCCGGAATGGGCAGTCCGAAATATTCAGTTCGAGAGAGAATCCAAGAGGACAAATAGTAACTCGGATTTTGAATAATCCGAAATGAGAACAGAGATGTCAATATAGATTTTCTGAAATGGGCTTGGGCCTGATATTTGAATCCGGATTGGGCTTGTGAAAGGCCCACTCCGGAACAGTAACACATTGGGCTTGTTCAAAATGATTTAAATCCATTCCGGACAAGTCCAATCCAGAAGAGTAATCCTTGGCCCAATTGAGCCCAATTCGGAACAGTAACCTTAATTTTAATTTTTAGACTTAAAAACCAATTTCATCAGTCTGGCTCAAATCCCAAAGTACACTGGGCCAGTCCAATATCTCTTGACAGAAAACAATTCCACCAAAATTCATCCAGTAAACTAACCAAGCATCCAACCACACAAGGAGAACTTATTAAAACAGATATAAACAATTAACACAGCATTGCTAAGGATCAAATCGTTTCAAACGACGACTAAAGGACATTTTTCGATATTAGCATGGTTTAGTTGGTCTAAGCGATTGTCAATATACTTGTCCACTTAAATCCAAAAGTCAACCCTTGTAGATTAGACTTTATGATATGGTTAAGGTAATTTTATACTAAGATACTCGTGTATCCCATACCATGACATACCCCCACGATCAAGGTAAGCACAACGGTTGATCATAGCAGGTGAGTATACCGAGGTCATCCTTTGTTTTACAACATTAGGCTAATGGTGAACAGGTCAGTACTTCCGTACAATAGAGAGACCAATAGTGACTGACGAGGGTTAGGCAAATACCTTATAAGGTACGTAAGAACTTAGACAGAAACTTTTGTTCCCTTAGGTTTTAGCCTTTCCATTTTGGCTCTTTTATAAAGATATCCTGACTGTGCCTAGGTCTGCATATAATCTGGATGCAACAGAAGGGCAATCAAGATATCCCCGGATGACTTAGCAGCATAAAGACCCGAAACCTCAGATGTTGGCTATCTATCAACGCAAGATTTAAGACCATAAAATCATATGCCTATAGTAAGTGACCCACTGAGTACAAAGTTCGTTATGTTTATATCATTTGACTTTTCCCATACGGTTGAGTTTTAGACCTACCGACACATCACTTTCGATCCAAATCTTTTCCACTTCTATACCTTACATGTGTTAATCAATCATTTTATCACGAATATTCACTTCATTTCCCTATCATTGCAAAATCAATTTTTTTTTTAACTTGAACTTTTTCTCCCCCTAAATTTGTGCATAGGAATATGAACAAATTTATGAAGCAAATTAAAAAGAAATGAAAAACAGTAAATAAATAGGAAGATAGTAGATGCCTAGGAAGAAAACCGAATCATTTTGAGAAGATCCACAAGCACTTGAAAATGTGCGTTGCTGACTAGTTTCGTAAACAAATCCGCCATATTTGCATCAGTGTGAATTTGCTCAAGCTTTACGAGACCATTTTCATAGCAATCGCGTATAAAATGAACTTTAATGTTAATGTGCTTGGTTTTGGAGTGGAAGACAGGGTTTTTAACTATTTGGATTGCGGCATCATTTTCACAATAAATCGTGGTTTTAAATAAGTCAAACCGTAATCCGCAAGCTGATGTTGCATCCATAAAACCTGGGAGCAGCAAGCAGAAGCTGCAACATATTATGCCTCTGCAGTGGAAAGCGAAACTGTCTGTTGCTTCTTGCATTGCCACAAAATAAGGCGATCTCCCAAAAATTGGCAACCAGCCGACGTTGAGCGCATGTCCCTAACTGTACCTCCTAGATTACTGTCAGAGAAAGCAAACAATTCAAATTCAGAATTTTTAGGATACCAGAGGCCCAGAGATGGAGCCCCTTTGAGGTACCTAAAAATTCGTTTAACAACATGTAAATGAGAAAGTTTAGGAGTAGCCTGATAACGAGCACACTCGCAGACGGCAAACATGATATCTGGCCGACTAGCAGTGAGATACATAAGTGATCCAATCATAGAGCGATACATGGTAGGATTAACAGGCGTTCCTTCAGCATCTTCATTTAACAGAGGTCGTTCTGCAATAGGTGAAGCCATTGGCTTGGAATCTGTAAGCTTGAATTTGGCAAGAACGTCGTGTACGTATTTTCCTTGATGAATGAGTATATCCTGTGGGCTCTGACGAACTTGAAGTCCTAAAAACATGGTCATCTCTCCCAATGAGCTCATCTCAAATTTCTTCTTCATGATTTCTTCGAACTCGTGGCACAAACCATCATTGGTGGAACCAAAAATAATATCATCAACGTAGATTTGGACGAGAATAATGTCCTTATCAACGCGTTTGATAAACAGAGTTTGGTCATTAGTTCCACATGTGTAGTCATGAGCAAGCAGATGCTCCGTAAGAGTAGCATACCATGCGCGAGGTGCTTGATGCAACCCGTACAAACTTTGTCTAATTTATAGGCATAATCTGGCTTGTCAGGATCAATAAAGCCCAATGGTTGTGCCACGTATATTTCCTCTTTCACCTTGCCGTATAGAAACGCAGTCTTGACATCCATTTGATAGACAGTAAAGTCCATATAAGATGCGTATGCCAAGAAACGCAGTCTTGACGTGTATTTGTAGGTCCCCTAGTCCTTATGGATCTTGACAGAATCTTCTATCCAACCTAGAGTGCAGAATCCTCTAGATCAGATTTAACAGAAAACACAAGACACGAACACGAATTCCTTTAAACTGTCATCTATTGATTATTAAACATAATTGTTTTACAATCAATTCAAGACTCTTCTCTCAATCTCTCTGAAGCAATTCTTGCAGCAACTGAACAATAGAACCAGCAACCTTAACCCTAATAACAACCTCCCTTTATATAGAGATAGGTTATGCTCATGGGCTAGGGTTTCCTACATGGACTGCTAATGGGTTTAAAGCCCAATTCGCCTACCATGTGTTATATTGTATCTAGTTCAGCCCAAATGCTTCTAACTCAATATTACAAAACTAAACCCGCTAACCATTTATCATTTTACTAATTACAAGATATCCAAAGACCAAATCTAAGCTGTTGTCACAAATATGCACCAACAAACTCCCCCTTGACAATAGCTTTGTCTTCAGTCTTCTTGCAATCTTCAACATCTTTGAAAAATGTTGGTCTTTGGATAGCTTTAGCTTTAATAGATTCTGTCAGCAAAAGACTCCCCCTAAGCTGATGTATCCAATCATCAAATCTTCTAAAGCATTAGCGTTTGAGTAAACTCCAGTTTAGTCCTTGCATAGCAATCTTCAAAAACTCTCCAACTTTCTTTGTCTGCAATGTAGAAAGGAGGTTCTACCATGCATCTAAGCAAACTTCACTTCACCAAACTTCTCAGCAACATACAGCTACAATCTGTAAACTATACAACAAACATCTCGAGAAACCATAAGAATTTTTCAACATAAGTTACAAAAATTATTATATTCAAGAGATAGTTAAACTGTATCACAAATTAAGCACTTCTCAACTTAAACCATATACTCAAAATTTTAAGCACACATAACCTGCAAGATCTTAAAATAGTTTGAACTCAGCTTCTAACATCGTCTCCCCCTATCGGTAACAACTCCTTGATGAACAACCAAGATCCCGTACAATAAGAATGTACATGAAAATGAAATCTTTTTGGATTTTTATATTTTCTGAAAGCAAATAAAATACGAAAAATAAACACTCTATTTTTGTGAGTATCACCGGTAAGAAGATCATATCAGCAACATCAAATTCTTTGCACACTATTATATAATTCTAAATGCAATATTCATGAAAACAGTTCAAGACGATTACCAGTATTGTTTATCCACTTAAACAAATACATGAACATTTCAAGTACCATTACCTCGTGATCTGTTTAGATAATTTATATTGATATACTAGTGTGTACCACTTCAGGACGTACCTCCGCGATCAAGGCATGCGCAAAGATTCATCGTAGTAGGTGAGTATACCGAAATTCATCCTTTTTTAATTTACAACGTTAGATAATTGGTGATCAGGTCAGTACTTCCGTACAAGCAAAGAGACCAATATCCAACGAGGGTTAGGACAAATACCAAATTTTGGTACGAATTATGCAATTTGCACATGTGAATGACTCTCTAGGAGAGCTTCTTCAATATTTTGGGATTTGGCATTTTTTGCTCTTTTAAGATATCCCGGTTGTGCCTAGGTCAGCATATATCTGGATGCAGCAGAAGGACAACTTTGATACCCCGGATGAAATAACGATATAAAGACCTAAAACCTCAGATTTTGGCAATCTATCAACGCAAGATTTAAGGTTATACAACCATACACCACTGATATGTTCCCCACTCATAGACAGTTTATTATATTTGTATCACCAAGGTAAGTTGATTATTTCATGCCTTTTGCCTACTGGTACATCATATGATGAAGCTGCCATCACACTTAAGCAATTTTCTTTTAGTTTCAGTGTGATAATCTATCTTACTGATGTACTATCATTTCTTCTTTTTTCACACAGTGAACTCTTTTTGATTTTCTATTTTTTTGTTTTTGATTTTTGAAAAGCAGTAAATTATTTACAAACTATTTTTGTGGAAAAATGGTTATTCAGGATTCCTCATCCCGTTAAGTTCGACTAAATGTTCAAAATGAGCCCTGTCAAATGCTTTTGTGTAAAGATCTGCCAGGTTATCAAGTGTTTTCGACTCGATGCAGTTCAATTAATTTCTTTTCAGCACAATCCCGTATAAAATGATGACGAATGTCAATATGTTTTGTGCGACTATGTTTTACGGGATTGTTGGTGATTGATATAGTGGCATTATTGTCTATCATAATAGGAGTACGAGTGAAATTCAAACCGTAATCGCGCATCTGCTGTTGGATCCAGAGAACCTGAGAGCAACAGTTACCCGCAGCAATATATTCAGCTTCACATGTCGAGGTAGACACGCAAGACTGCTTCTTGCATTGCCATGAGACTAGCCTCCCTCCTAAGAACTGACAACCACCTGCGGTAGACTTCCTTGTAGATTTGCATCCTCCAAAGTCCGAATCAGTAAAAGCAACAAACTTCAAATCACTAGCAGCTGGATATCATAACCCAAGTTTAGGTTTCCCTTTCAAGTAACGAAGAATCCGGTTCACCGCTTTCATGTGGGACTCCTTTGGATTCGCTTGATATCTGGCACAAAGACATACTGCGAACTTGATGTCAGGTCTTGAAGCAGTCAAGTACATCAGAGAGCCAATCATTGCCCTGTATTGAGTTGGATCGACATCCTCCACACTCTCATGATCTGGACCAAGATTGTGATTCTCACAGATAGGTGTATTGAAAGTAGCGCAATCCTCCATTTTGAAACGAGCCAAAATGTCATACACATACTTCGTCTGATGAATAAACATCCCATCCTTTTTCTGATCAACTTGTAAACCCAAAAAGTCGGATAATTCACCCATCGCACTTATCTCAAACTTGCTCTTCATTACCTCTTCGAAATCATGACACATGTTCTCATCTGATGACCCAAAGATGATGTCATCAACGTATACCTGTACTAGCAGAAAGTCTTCCTTCTTCCTTTTGATGAAAAGTGTACTTTCAATCTGACCTCTTTCGAAACCATGTTCTAACAAGTGAGCTGACAGTTTCTCATACCACACCCCTAGGTGCCTGATGCAACCCATACAATGCCTTATCAAGTCGATAGACTCGATCTGGATAGTCTGGATCAGTAAACCCGTCTAGTTGTGAGACATACACCACTTCTTGGACTTTCCCGTAAAGAAATGCACTCTTCACGTCAAGTTGGTAACTTTGAAGCCCTTGAATGAAGCAAAAGCTAGGAACAAACGAATTGCTTCCAACCTTGCTACTGGTGCAAACACTTCATTATAATCAATCCCTTCTTGCTGATTGAACCCTTTTACCACCAACCGAACCTTATTCCTTATCACGATCCCTCAGTCATCTTTCTTGCACTTAAACACCCACTTGGTGCCTATTTCTTTTTCTCCTTCAGGTAGATCAACTAGCTCCCAGACTTTCAACTTCTTGAACTGAGCTAGTTCCTCTTGCATAGCTTCAACCCAACAATTGTCTTTTAGAGCCATATGAACATTCTTCGGCTCCTCTTGGGCAATAAAGCAGCTATACAAACATTCATTTATCAACCTAGTCTTCTAAATCGTAGTAAACAAACAGGAACCTTCGAGCACACCTCTTCTTGTCTGAACACCTGTAGCAGGATCACTAATGATGTTTTCAACTGGATGATCTCTATGTACTCGTGTGGTAGCAATGGTGTCAACAACCAGATTATCTCCCAGATTAGATCCAACCTCCCCCCCGAATATTAGCAAATGGATTAGTGAAGTCCTCCCCTGAATAGGTTCAGATTCACTATCACTGGAGTCCTCTGGAACTCACTGGAAGAAGTTTCTAGAGCATCTGTCATTGAGACACTCGATCTAGGCATGAAGTCACACTCGCCATCTTCACTTATCACAGTATGGATCACTTGAGACTCATCTGCATTTGAAACATCAGGAATATTAGATGATTTAAAGACGATGTCATAATCATATAATATAGGAGGACCACTCGTTGATTGTTGAGGTGAATAACTAGTGATTTCCATGTTAAAAACCACCTCAATTTTACCAGTTTTAGATTAAAAACCCTTTTATTCGGTGTTCCAGGCATATAGCCTAGAAAGTAACCCTCATCAGCTACCTCATCGAATTTTTGCTTATCTTTGTTTCGCACAATGGTGCAGGGTAATCCAAAAGGTTCAAAGCCTTTTAAATTTGGTTTTCGGTTAAATAATAGTTCGTTACATGTTTTGTTAAACTGTTTAACCATCAAAACTTTGTTCAGGACATAGCAAGCTGTGTTCACAGTTTCTCCCCAGAAAAGAACTGGAAGCTTTGAATCAGATAGCATAGTCCTTGCGGCTTCAATCAACGTCCTGTTTTTCCTTTCAGCGACTCCATTCTATTGAGGTGTATAAGGAGCAGAATATTGATGTTCAATTCCCTTGCGAAGACAATAGAGATCCAGAACTTGATTCTTGAACTCCGTGCCATTATCACTCGTTATCCTCTTGATCCGTGCATCATGGACGTTCTCTAATTTTGGAAAAGGATCAATCAGCATCTCCGCTGTCTCATCTTTTGTACCTAAAAGAAAACCCATGAATATCGTGAGTAATCATCAGTGACAACTAAACAATAGTACTTTCCACTATGCTCCTTACGTTCACTGGACGAAAAGATCCATATTAAGTAATTCATAAGGGGCATCTATGGAATTTACTATTTTAGACTTGTGAGGTTTCTTATGTTGTTTTCCCTTTTGACATGGAAGACATTTATCTTCCACGTGAAACCTCTGCACTGGCACCCCTTCCACTAAACCATTTTTAATAATATAATATAATTTATTTGTCGGTAGTGAATATGGGCCATGCGTCTATGCCACAACAAAGACTACGCCTCAGATGCTTTTGATAGTAAACACGCGATCACAGTCGATGAATCTTTGGCATCCATGTCCATGACATAAGTGTCATTTCTCCTTGGCGCTCTCATCACTATCCAGTCATCCGGTATCACCAAACCAGGTTTCAACACCAAAGCTTAAGACTTTGTAAAGTGGACCGAGTGACCCTTGTCGCAGACTTGAGACACGCTCATCAGATTGTGCTTCAGCTGCTCAACATAGTTCACTTTGTCCAGTGTGATATTCCCGTTCGTCACTTTTCCTCGACCGGTCATGTGTCCTCCTTTAGCACCTGCAAAATTCACATATCCACCATCTATATTCTCAAACTCAGTCAGCAACCTCGCATCCCCTGTCATGTGCCTGGAGCAGGCACTATCAACATACTACAAGTTGATAATCCTCCTTAGCAGCTCCTGCACCACCCAACAAAATTAGTTAGATTGGGGGACCCAAGCCTTAATGGTCTTGGCTCTTCCAGATTCATCAATCATAGGAACATCCATCCAGTATCCATCACTCCTAACAGGAGTCTTGGATCTTAGACCTGTTGATGGAAATGGAAGGTCTGTGGTCATTAGGTTTCCTTACCATGTTTGGACTTTGCGACCTATGGAAATTTTGATTTTGGTGCCATGAATTTTGATGATGATAATTTCTAAAGCCATCGTTATAAAAATTTTGACTACCAACATTCTGGTATCGATTTTGATATTGACCTTGACTTCTGAAATTATTTGATTTACCATGAAAGTTATTCATTCTTGGTGAACTACTTCTAGGTCTATCATATCTGCTTGATGTAGAAGCAGGCTGAAATCTTTGTTGATATTTTTGAAAGCAAGGAACTTGGGGAGTTCCTTTTTCAGCCTTATCAACATCAACAGCAACACTCTGTTGCTTGGTAGCAGATATCTTTGGTGAGTTAACCTTCTTCTCACCATCACCACTTTTTGCTGGTGATTTTTCTCTTTGCCTCTCACTTACCTGTGCTTCACTCTTCTTGTTAGGACAACCACTTGCTATATGGCCCTTTTCATGACATTTGAAACACGATTTTCTAACCGAAGACTTCTTAATTGAAGCCTCTTGCTTAGATTCATCAGGCAATGATGATGATGATGATGATGCCTTTGAAGGATCCTGTTTAGTTTGCTTAACTTCTGATTTTTCTTTGTTTTTATTTTTAGCAAACTGCACATTAGACTCTTTAGTAATAACAGGGAGCTCTTCATTCATGTCACTCCCCGTAACAAAATCAACCTTTTTAACAAAAATTTTCTTTTGATCTTTAGGGTGTGTGTTCTTGGCTTTCAAAACTGGTTCCCTGTTATTGTCCTTCTTGGCATTTTCAGAACCATCAACACTTCCTGATGTGGAACTACCAGGTGTAGTTGACACAAAGTCTGTAAGCTCTTCTTCATCTGGCAGGAAAGTATAGTCGTGACCAAGAGGTGGTGGAACTTCATTCAAACCTTTGAATCCCACACACGTCTTGTCATTACTCTTCTTCAAGCCATTCATCATATGTTTCATGACAAAAGATGAATCTCTGAATTGATTTAATTTCTTTTCAAGTTCACAGATTTTAAGTTGTGCTTCAGACAACTCTTTGCACTTTTCAGAAACCTCTTTTGTTTTCTCACTCATCGTATCATGAGCTAAGTCAATAACTTGAAGTTTTTCGTTTAGCTTACATGTTAGAATATTAATTTCTTCTTCATAACCTTTAATTTTCTTCAAGTATAATGACTCATTTTGTTTTATGAAAAAGTTTGATTCTTTTAAGTTCGAGAGCTCATTAGCCAGACTTTAGTTTTGTTGTGTTAATGTGTCAACCTCACTTTGCAGTTCACAACATTTCAAACAAACAGAACTACCAGAGTTAGGACATACCTCGCCTGTTGATTTGCTTAGAGCAGCCATCTTCTTCTCTGTAGTATTCTGTTCTTCATCAGCTTTTTCAGCCACCTTCTCTTGCTCTCCCTCAGCATTAGCATTCACTTCTTCATCAGCAACAGGAGCTATCTCAGCCATGAATGCCTGTGAGGCATTGTTATCACTCTCCAGATGAAGACTCCAATCATAAGAACCCTCTCTAGCAGTAGAAATTAGGGCATTTGATCCAGTGTTGTTTGATGCATTCCTATTGCTTGAACCATGACCAGGAGAATCTTGAAAGGATGAACTAGAACCCGATTCAGACTTTGCTCTTTGACACTCCCTAGAAATATGTCCATAGTTGTGACAGTTGTAACACTTCACTTTTGACTTGTCAAAGCCCACACTTTTGCCAACGAACTTACTGCCCATTCTGTTCATGAACCTCTTCACCCTTCTAGAAATCATGGCCATCTGCCATTGCAAATCCATCTCCTCTAAGTCATCGGGGTCGATCTGATCATAATCTTCATCAAATGTAGCAGGATCAGATATTTTTCCTTGAATATAGTTCTCGTAAGAAGCAACGAAAGAAGCAAGCAATGCGAGGTGTTCTTCAGCACTTTTGACACTCAGAGGCATAGACTTAGAACTGTTGTTACTTGATTGTTGTTTCTTAGCCCCTGACGAGCCTCCTGAAGCAGCACAAAACATACTTCTCCATCAGAATTTGTCACGATCTGTTCATTCTCACATGAGAGAAACGCAGTTGCAGTGTCACTCGAAGCCTTCTTGGAAGATGAAGGTGTAAGACCTTTATATATCCCCGGATCTTGAACCTGATCATAACACGTTTCCTTCTTATTCAATTGAGCTCATAAGCTCTCAATTTTCCAACAACCTCCTCCAAGTCTTTCTTTTCATAATCAGCTTCACCCTTTATCATCAATGTGTAAATATCCCACTTTGCAGGTAAAGCATCAAGCAACTTGTCGTTTATCTCCACATCTGTGTATCCCTATATGTCATAATTATCGATTTCTGACATCAGATGATAATATCTCGTGATAATATCTTCTGAGGATTCATTTCTCATTCCTTTGAACAAAGCAAACTGTTTCTTCAGCAGATCAACCTTATTCTTCTTCACATCCGTATTGCCCTCATATCTCTTTTCTAGGGCCATCCCACATCTCCTTTGATGTTGTATAATGCTTGAATGTATGTTTGACGCCATCAGGTAAAGACATCTTGATAGCAGCTAAGGCCTTCTTTTCAGATTCATACATCCTCTTTTCAGCTTGACATGTTGACATAAGCAGTAACACGCTGTCTTCCCTCAAAATCATGCGTTGGGTTAGCATACCCATCTTGAATACAGATCCACATCCGTGTGTCCTGATATTCAATAAAGGATTGAAACCTATCCTTCCAAGTAAGATAGTTCTCCACCTTCAGCATCTTTGGAGGTTTGTTTGTGGTGCCAGCCTCATGCTCCATCCTCAACAGCTCATTTAGGTTTGACATATTCGACATTTTTACCGAACCGGCTCGATAAAAACGTTAAAATAAGGTGGTTACCAAATTATACTGTTAGACTCGTCTAGACGATACGATTCTAATGATGTATATTGTACGGACCGAGTCTAACTGTCCAAACGGTTCGTCAAAATTGTCTATGGATCAATTTCTATTCCGAATACGCTTAACTCTGGTTACGTCAGATGGTTAAGTTTCCACCTTTTTCCGTGTAGCTCGGAACAGTGTAAAATCCAAAATGGAAACTTGGATTAACAATCCGAGATGAAAATCCGGAACAGTAATCCGAGTTGAGAATCCGAAATGATGATCCGGAATAGTGATCCGAGATGAAAATCCGGAATGCATTGTTCTGATCCGAAATGGAAATCCGGAATAGACTACTCTGATCCAAGATAGAATCCGGAATAGTTCTAATCCGAGATGGAATCCGGAATACAATTCTGATTTGAAATTTCAATCCGAAATGGAATCCGAAATGGCTTTCTAATCTGAATTGCACTGTTTTCCAGATCCGAATTGCAGATTCTGATCCGAAATTTAAATCTTCAATCCGAAATACTTTGCTTTTTGATCCGGAATGCCTTTCTTCAATCTGAATTGCTTGCTGTTAATCCGAAATACCTGCAAAAAATCCGAAATACATGCAAAACCCTAAATCAGCCGTCAAAACCCTAATTCGGTCGTCACAAACTTCAAGAACAACCTCCAAAACGCCCAAAAATCCAATTTTTCTGCTGTCACAATTCTGAACCGAGCAATATCAAGAGCCAATGCTCTGATACCAATTGTAGGTCCCCTAGTCCTCATGGATCTTGACAGAATCGTCTATCCAACCTAGAGTGCGGAATCCTCTAGATCAGATTTAACAGAAAACACAAGAACATGAACACGAATTCCTTTAAACCGTCTTCTATGATTATCAAACACAATTGTTTTACAATCAATTCAAGACCCTTCTCTCAATCGCTCTGAAGCAATTCTTGCAACAACTGAACAATAGAACCAGCAACCTTAACCCTAATCACAACCTCCCTTTATATAGAGATAGGTTATGCTCATGGGCTAGGGTTTCCTACATGGACTGCTAATGGGTTTAAACCCCAATTCGCCTACCATGTGTTATATTGTATCTAGTTCAGCCCAAATGCTTCTAATTCACTATTACAAAACTAAACCTGCTAACTATTTATCATTTTACTAATTACAAGATATCCAAAGACCAAATCTAAGTTGTTGTCACAAATATGCACCAACATACGTATAGGTTCCAAACGCGCGACAGGTGCATAGACCTCATCATAATCCAGTCCTTCAATCTGTCGAAACCCTTGGACCACCAGTCTAGCTTTATTTGAAAAATAACTCCAGTGTCATCCTGCTTGTTGCGGAAAACCCAGTGAGTTCCAAGAGCACGCTTTCCCTGAGGTAGCTTCACCAATTGCCAAACGCCAAGTTTTTCAAATTGATTGAGTTCTTCATGATGGCATCCACCCAGCCTGGTTCCTGCAAGGCAACATCAATACTTTTAGGTTCAATATGGGAAATAAAGCAAGAATAGAGACATGTATTGATATCCCCAGATTGACTTCGTATGCGAACAGCAGCGTTTACAGGACCAATGATATTCTCAATGGGTGATCACGCTGTAAACGTTGTGGTATTGGTGTAGCGGGAGCCAAAACATCAGTTGGCAAGTTGGTGACACTAGCTGAAGCAACTCCAGATGCCTCCCCCTCAACCGAGGCACCTGTAGAGGTATGTGGTGAAGAATCCACCGCACAATCGAGGGGAGTAGGCTGGGAAACAAGGAGGAGCCCAAAACATCAGGAGGAAGTCCTGCATCTGCCGTAGGTGGCTCTGGAGCAGAATCCAAGTCCTCAGTAGGATTAGGCTGAACAAGCGAAGAGATAGATGAGGATTGAGATTGTGAAACTGTAAGAGGATGGTGAGACAGTGTCATTGAATCCAGGAGGATCCACACTTAGCTGCTTTAGAGTCTCAGTTAGCGTGGCAGCGTCAGCGTAATCGTCGGAAGGAACGGGCACCGTTGGATAAAAGACGTCGAAGATTTCCTGTAGACATATTAGAAGACACATCAAAATGAATAAATAAGGTAGAGTAGTCATACAACCAGTCAGGACCAATGCGTTTGTCCTTGGGATTTTCCTCCAGCCAACCCACATTGTAGGTTTCAACCACCATCTTCTTGATCTTGTTATAAATGCAATATGTCGTATTTTTCGAATAACCAAAAAAATGCAAGGATCTCCGCGTGCTTCGAACATTCCTTTAGCATCCATGAGCAGGAGTACACAAGGACATCCAAATTTGCGGAAATGCTTGACCGAAGGTTTACGACCTTCAACCACTTCGTATGGAGTCTTCATGTGGCATTTGTTGACCAGGCATGATTCTGAATGTAGCATGCAGTGTTAATTGCTTCTGCCCAGAAGATGAGAGGTAGCTCGAATTCAACAAGCATAGTTCGTGCTACCTCGATGAGTGTGCGATTTTTACGTTCTGCAACCCTGTTTTGTTGTGGGGTTCTGGCTGCACTGAACTGTCGGTCAATTCCCTTGGAGGAGCAGAAAGAGTTTAAGGTAAGATTCTTAAACTCTGTCCCATTATCACACCAAATAGCCTTTACCTTCGAATCTGTCTAATTTTCCATAAGCGTGACAAATTGTTTGACTATTTCAGCGGTTTCACTTTTGTGTGTAAGAAAGAAAACCCAGGTGAATCGAGAGTAGTCATCAATAATAACCAGACAGTAAGCCTTCCCTCTAATGTTGCGGATGTCATGTTGGACCAAAAAGATCCATAGGGAAAGCAGTTCTAAGACCTGAGAAGTGGAGGGTTTGCTTTGAGTTTTATGCGGCTGACGGTGTTGTTTCCCATGAGCACATGATTCACATTTTTCGATCTGCATGAAGTCACGAACTGGCAGTCTCTGACTAAACCACCTTTAGCAAGGCGATTTAAATTCTTCATGTTGATGTGAACCAGTCTACAATGCCATAGCATGGCGTCATGTTCGGCTGTCGAAGAGAAAAGGCATGCAAGCTTGTCAGAAGGAGCCTGGTTCATATCAATGACATATGCGTTTCCTTTTCTTGCAGCTTTCAGAAGAATCCAATCATCTGGAATGATTAAGCCTGGTTTTAGCACATAACATCCTTTCTTTGTGAAGAGAACATCCAGATGATTGTCGCAGAGTTGAGACACACTCAACAGACTATGCTTCAATTATGGTACATAGTTGACATTCTTAAAACTCAGGGCTCCATTACAAACGGTTCCTCTCATCGTGATTTTCCCGGTTTCTCCACCTGCAAAGGAAACGAACCCGCCATCGAAAAACTGAATGTCATTCAAGTGCGAGATGTCTCCTGTCATGTGCCTGGAACAGCCGCTATCAATATACCATAATCGAACAAGAGCGCGCCAAAGCTGTTCCGTTCTGAAAGATTGGGTGTCTTAGTTGTCTGCGCCATCATGCAGTGGTTGCTATTCTTGGATAGATTCGAGGTTTCCATTTGAGATGCAGTATCTGCCCAGTTGAAGCCCTCATGCTGTTGGGCCACAAGTGCTGTGGACTTCCTGTCTGAGCTGCCAGATGGACTCGTAGTTGACTTGGAAGGAGAGACCGGAACCAACTGTCTGTCACTGCGTGTATATCGGCAACCCTGGATGATACATACCCTGATGGTGGCTTCTTGCATTCCCTAGCGAAATGGCCTGGTTCATGACATCGGTAGCCCCTGAGTTTGTCCTTTGTGAGACCAGTCTTCAGGTTGGACAAAGGTTGCCTTCCATACTTTTTCTAAAATTGCTAAGTTCCAGGAGACATCGATCACATCTAGGTCTTCCTCCATGATTTGATCAACTTCTGTTGGCAGAATAGATGGAGGGGTCAGATCGCCTGCCAGGAAGGCGTTCAAGCTCTTGATCATTGATGCAGCAATCGCCAGCTTCTCTTCGTTCTCCTTAGTGAGAAACGTGGAGTTGGGCGGGGTTGTGCAGAGCCAGGGACAGGTGCGCCTATTTGAGGAATAACGCCTTGTTTCACGGTTTAGGAGTTGCAGGACTGAACACCACGTTAGGATACCGAGCATGGTACTGTGTATGGACTTGAGCTGCTGAGACCGTTGTAGGATTTGGAGATTGAAACCCATACACATACTGAGTGTTTTGAGGCGTGACAACAGGACTGTACACCACATTTGATCCACCTGGTGCTTGTGCAGTTCCTTGCAGAGGACTATAGACGAGATTCTGTGACATTAACGCTGCGTTCTGACCTGTCATCCGTGCGGCCATCAGACTGCTCTGATGATTAATCTCCCTTGTTTGTTATCAATTTCACATGATTTGATAGTAGCTATCATCTCAGTGAGAGTGACGTCGTTCAGGTTCTTTGTCTTTTTGATCATGCCCACGTCTGCATCCCAACTTTTGGGCAGTGAATTCAACAACTGTCGGTTCATGACGCTGTTGGTGAGGGTGATCTCAGCTAAAATCATCTGGGAAACCAGTTTGACATAGCGACGTATCTGATTTTTGATGGATTTCCCTATATATGTGATTGAACGAGCTGAATTGTTGATTCAGCTGGTTCACCTTACTCGCTTTCATGTCAGCGTTTCCTTCGTAGAGATTTTGCAAATCACTCCAAACCTCTTTAGCATTTTTACAGTTCCTGACCGCGATAGAGATATCGGGTCCTAGAGCCATGGTTAGTGTTGCAGAAGCCTTCTCATCTTCCTCTATGATTTTGACGTCCTCTGGAGTCCATAAGTGCATAGGCTTGGGAATTTTCGTTTCGGGATCTTTCTCTGTGCTATACACTATGGTTCTTGGACCATTCATGATGCATCTCCACACGTCGGGTTCCTTTGCCTTGTAATACTGTTCAAAGCGGAACTTCCACTCGTAATATTCATCACGTATAACAAACGCGGCACTTTGGTGGAAGTGCCAATCACCTGATCTAGCTCTTAGTGGAGGACTAAAGTTTGCGATTGCAGGGCTGCCAGTGTGGCATTGGTCAGGTCCGTGCGGTCATGAATCCAGCCATTATATATTACCAACTTTGATTTAAGGTTTAATTAATTTAAGTGATTCTAATGAACAGTGCTCAATCCGAAACAGTCAATTCTGCAGTCAATATGGTCAACTCGGAAGGTTTTTATCCGAAATAGCAATCCGGAAGTCAAAGCTTGTCAAACTGAATGAAATATCCGAAATAAGTAATTCGGAATGAAGAAATCCGGATTTAGGAATCCGGAATGAAGAATCCGGATTTAGGAATTCTATTTGAAGATCCGAAAAGAAAACCCGAGAAGAAATCCGAAATCAGAAGACCGAAATGCAGATCCGAAAGATAGATCCAAATGCAGATCCGGAAGATAGATCCGAAATGCAGATCCGGAATACTCAAATCTGAAATGAAATCCAAAATCAAGAATCCAGAACGAAAAATCCGAAATGCCTGACTTATCTTCAAAAAATCCGGAACAATGACCCAATCCGTAACAGTGTCTCCGCCTTTTCTGCAACCGAATACCGGAATTCAAGGAATTCGAATACTGCAACAGTAACTCGGATCAAATCCGGAATAAAGCAACAATCAGGGATTAATCCGGAATGGACGATCTCCTTCGTGTTCTTCGGAATCCGGAACAGTATCAAATCCGAATTATGAGAACCTTCTTGTGTTCTTCGGGATCTGGAACAGTGTCAAATCCGAAATCTGCAGAGCTTCTTCGAGTTCTTCGGAACAGTACCCTTTGTTGATCAACAGCAATCCGGAATGTCAGAAATCGATCCAAACACAGCAATAACCTTCAAAAACTTCTTCAATCAGCAATACCCGAAGCTTGTATTAGAACAGCAGGCTCTGATACCAATTGTAAGTCCCGTGTAACGGATCTAACAGGTATCGCTAGCCTAATCAATTGCGGAAATTATGATCAGGATGAAGAACAACTTGAATAACTTGAATAAATAACTTGCATACACCAGAGGATGTCAGATACAAGTTTTTGTGATCAACTCTCTAACCCCTATCAAGTGACCTAACCCCTCTATTTATAGACGTGACAAAGCCCTAACATACAACCCTAGGCCCACTTGGCACTAGGAAGCCCAAACTAACCCAAAAGCCCAAAATACGATATAAATGAATAAACCTTTAAGCTCCAAGCCCAACAAGGTGGCATGGTCGTGCCAACCCACCAGTAGCATAAATACGAGTGTCTAGCTCATTTAGAATGGGTTGGAGCATTTTTTGTGAAGCTTTCTCTCGAGATTCTGGTCTTGGAAGCTTGTTGGAGCCAAGAAGGAGCCTTGGAGAAGATTGAATCACTTGAATATCCACTCATTTACCATTTAATCTTGTCTTTAAACATTGGTTAGCCTACTTGTTACTTATGAACAATTTGAGTTAGTTTGCACTTGATTTGGTAGTTATGAGCCTTATGGCTAGCATTTGTGTTGCTTAAACTTTGTTGAAGCTAATGAGTATGTGATAACATGGAAATAGATGTGGTGATTGTTTTTTGTTAATCTTCATGGTGATGTTTAATCTTGTTCTTGGAGTTCATGTCCATGTTCATGTTTAAAGACTTGTTCTTGAATGTTTGATCATAAGATTTACATGTTGTGTTGGAAAGCCCATGTAGAGATTATGATTGTTGAATCTTGTTAACTTGTTAGTATGATACTAGGAATGGTAATTGCTAACATGATTAGAATGGTGATTTGAACATGTGTATGAATTCTTGCATTTAGATTTGGAAAGATCATATGAATGTTTATATGAATTCTATAGTTTTATGTTGGTTTGATGATTTAGGCCAAGATTGTTATCTAGCATGACCATGATTGTGATTCATATTAAAAACATAATGAAGATGTCACTTGCTTGAAACCAAGTTAGGGTGATTAGTATGTTGTTCATGGTAGTTTTCCCAAACTCGTTGAGTTAGGAGTTTTGTCAAACAAATAACACATCATTAAAGATTAACATTAACTTAGCAAGTGAACTTAAAAGAACAAATCTTAGGTGATTAGAATGTTATTTCATTTTAGTTTTCCTAAGATTTATAAAATTTGGAAGCCTTGATTGGGGATTTAGTTGAATTTAGAGCTTGCATCACCACTAGTCTTTTCCATTTATTGTCACATGTTTATTAGTGGATACTTAGTTTAGACAACCTCTTTTAGATATTATTCTTCCTTAGATTATTAGCAATTTGTTATTTTTGCATGATAGATTAGAAACAAAAAACAACTCATCAATCGAAAAGGCTTAGAGTAGCAAAGGTTTAGTATTGAGACACCGTGTCCACGGATTGATATCCGGTTCTTACCGATCGACTATACTACCACCCGACGGGTACACTTGCCTTTTTGTGTGTGTGGTTTAGTTCTTGGGTGAAAATAATTTTTAAAACCAAATTTGTGTGAGGAAAAATTAAAATTAAAAAAATATATATAATTCATGCACATCATACACCCCAAAACACAAAAAATGAAAAAAAGGACTATGAATACTCACATGTTGCGAAGATAGTGAAAATACAACCCGTATATTGTCACACCCCCATAAAACCATCAGAGCTGGGTGTGAACTCAACTGGTATCTTCATTGCACAGCGGAAGTAACGTGAGTGCTAAGACTTCTAATAATTGAACGCCCACTAACTACTCGAATTCCCATGGGTTCCACTATTCCAACCGTGCCATACATGATATCATAACCTGAGAAAGAACATGCGAAAAATCAACATAAAGTTGGCGAGTTCATAGTTTGTTTGTTTTTGTTTCAAATGAGTCATAAAACATTTGAGCATTTTGCATTCGAAAACCGGTTTGTGGGATCATAGTATCCCAAAGCATTTGAAATGTCATGAATGTATAACAGTATTGAAATATTTTCCATGTTGTTTGCAAATCCATGCATATAACTGTTATCTTTATAAACCGGTGATAAAATGTTTTCTGTTATCTTTGTAAACCGGTGTTGAAATGTTTTCTGTCATAATTGTAAACTGGTATTGAAATCGCAGTATGTAGTTTTCCTATGGAATCTAATGATCTGTCAGTGTGTTGCTAATACACTGACCTATGTGCCATAAGTAAGTAAATAACCAAACCGAGACAACTTTGTCATCATTTTGGGATCACAAAAGCACTCCTAACCGGTTAACATACCAGGAGTGGAGCGTGTCTCAAACTCGATAGATCTATACCTTTTGCACCTTGGTTACTACGTGATTAATGGTTATCAATTGTCATAATCCTACTTATGTAACATCCGTCAAAAAACGGGTTTTCAAAACCCGCTTCGTTTATTAACCGAATAGTCAGTCATAAATTTTCATTGCGTATATATTTTATTTTAATTTTAAACGATACATAATTAATAAACATTTTAGAATTTAAAAACTATAATTATTAAACAATAAAAATCAAGTGAAGAAAAATAAAAGGGAGCTGCCGGGTTTCGAACCCGGGTCAGCAGGTTCCAACAAACAAACACTTTACCGCTCCGCCACTTGACTTCTTTGTTATTATATCGAAACAAATAATACTTATGATGAAATCCGAATTCAAACTGGACTTCCAGCGCGGCTGAACTCGTAATCACCGGAAAATCCGGCGATCCGCGAGTTTAGCCATATTCCTTTTGACTATAACGTTATAACCGACGTCTACATCGGTTATAACCGACGCCTGACCCTCAACTGTAGTCGTAACCGCCGGAAAATCTTGACTACGAACCTTGACCAAAATACAGACCCAATACATCCTGTTCTACCCTATAAATACCCCCTCAACCTTCCAGGAATCCTTTCGCTCAAGACCGCACACTTTAGCGTAGTTGAAGTGCTCAGGAACACGTCGCCGGAGATTTCCAATTTCGCCAGAATTGGTCACCGGAAAACCGAATCTATCCATTATTGCCTTACTCTATAAATAGGACTTCTAGAGCTTCGACAGAAGTCACCCACACCCACCTCAAACCTCCTGTAGATCCTCTGTCGCAAGATAAACTTCGCCGGAGTTAACCTCAGCCGCCGGAACTTCATCGGAGATCACAACTGTTTGGTACAACACCTTTAATCCTTTCTGTTTAAATTATTTCGTTAACAGTATTGATCAACCAACTAATTCAATGAAACTTTTGCGATTAAACAGTCGTGTTGATTCTCTGGTTTCATAAACTGAAGAAGATGAAGCACTGTTAATATAAGTTTAATTTAAAACGGATTTTAAACGGGTTAGACACACAGTCCAGTGGTGGACTGTGTGCAATTTTAAACCACACGTCCCGAGTTCGATTCGTGCACTTAACCGGTTTCCGGTGATAAATCTCAAATTTTTTTGAAGACCCAGAACCACTTCCAGTTAGTATTTAAGTTTAATAAAAACCAATATTCTAACCAAGTTAGACACACAGTCCAGCGGTGGACTGTGTGCAAAGTTAAACCACAGGTCCCGAGTTCGAATCCAGCTTCTGTAACCGGTTCTGGCAATTATCAAGTTTTTAAATAAAGACAGAAATGAATTAATCTAATTTGTATATATATAATTAAAAACGAGATTATTTCGGGTTAGACACGTAGCTCAGTTGGTAGAGCTGCGTGCACGCATACGAGAGGTCACGAGTTCGAACCTCACTCAGCGCACATAATAAACACAATCAGACCGGTCAAAGGTCAAAGTCAACGGTCAACAATTTTTTTTATTTTATTATTTTAATCAGAAATTTTTTATAAAAAATACCTAAAAATAATATTTTTAAAGTTAGAAAATGTCCTTAAACTCACAAAAATAAATCTAGAAGTCCTATTAAGGTTATGAATTAAAATTATTAATCTCAAATAAAATCCATTTATTTACCGAACCATTATGTTATTATTTAGGTTAGTTTCTATCGTGGTTAAATCTAAATTCGTGCGCATTCATCATCAATCCAAGAAACGCAACCACTATGAGTGAATTCTTACAAATTCCCCTTTTTATTCATGTTTTGGGGTGTATCATGTGTCGCCTAAATTAATTCGCTTATTCAAACTCGTGCTATACCATTATATGATCTAAACTTAGAATGTAAATATTGTTTGTTGTGATATATTACATATTGTCAAGTTGTATGCAAATTATTTATTAGGCCCATCAGTTCCTCGTGGGAGACGAGTTGAACAACGCGTGCCTCAAAACTCATTCATTAGGCCCATCAGTTCGTTGAACAACGCGTGCCTCAAAACTCATTCATTAGGCCCATCAGTTCCTCGTGGGAGACGAGTTGAACAACGCGTGCCTCAAAACAATCAATTGTTGTATGTGTGTGCAATATTTAATATTATGTGTTTTGTGAATAAATTTACATCTACATTTACTCATATGTGGTTATGCACTTTATTTTATAATCAATACAATAAACACGTTTAAATGTTTTCATATGATTCACTCGCCAACTTTTTGTTGACCCAAAAACCATTTTTACACATGATACAGGTGGACAGGATGAAGCAAGGAACACATAGGAAATTGCCTTAGAAGAAAAATAATGAAGTCTAGAAAGATGTATAGAACATGTTGTACTTGTATGATTTGATTGTATGATCTCCTTTAAATTGTAATAATAAATATGAAACATTATAATAAATGTCATGAGCTTTGATGAAAACCCAATCATGCCCCGATCACTTTTTTCCGCTGCGGGTCGGGGTGTAACAACTTACGCACAGTGATCTGTTATAACCTGATCCCGTAGCTACATAGCAATTGTCATAAATCTGTGTTCTTGGGCCTAGCCCATGTTTTCTTGTCATTGGGCCTAACCCATGTTTTCTTGTCATTGGGCCTAGCCCATGTTTTCTTGTTATTGGGCCTAGCCCATGTTTTCTTGTCATTGGGCCTAGCCCATGTTATAAATAAAATTGGGGTCTCGCCCCTAGTTGTGAATATGACAATCCCGTCACTAGTGTAACATTTGTAAAAATCGGGTTTTCAAAACCCGCTCCGTTTTGTAATCGAATATCAAGTTATAAAAGTTACGTTGAATATTTATGATTATTTTGATTTAAAACGATACATAATTAATAAATAGACTAAACTATAAAAATTATATTTGATAAAAAGTTAAAATAAAATAAATAAAAAAATTATGTTGCTGCCGGGACTCGAACCCGGGTCAGCCAAGAAACTCCAACGCCTTAACACACACTCACATCACCACTCCGCCGCTTTGTGTTTTCTGTTATCTCTAGGAAACAAATGAGATTTATACACAAACTCGGTTAAAACCGGTTGCGCCAACTGAGAAACTGAAATCGGCAAATCAATCGTCTAATCGTTTGATTAATCGTTCATTCACATTTTATAACCGATGAACCGATGATTGTAATCAATTCAGAAGTGATTGAACATCAATTTCTTTATTAATCGTTTTTTATAACCGAAATGAATCAAGTCACAATTACTTCAATTCCAGACCTCTCTCGCGACTCAGAAACGTCATAGCAATGCTCCATTTCACTTTCGTCACATTTTCAGACCATCAGAACGCTTAAAACAACTCGCCGGAATTTCCTGCAAAAGTCGCCGGAAAACCGTATTCATCCTCAAACGGTAAATCTTTCAATATTCGTTGTAGTTCAACAATTATTAGACTATTTCTAACTTAAACCTCTCAATTGAAATCGAATTCAGGCGCTGTATTCAACTAATTCCAGTTCGCCGGAACTCCCCTGAAAATCTTTATTACCGTCTGTGAAACGGTAAGGACCTTCAAACACATCGTTAACGTTTGTTTATCACTTCAATTCCACAATCGACTAATCAAAACAATTAATTATCTTGTTCAGTTGAAGAGCATAAAAACAGGGACCGACACATTGCCGGAAATCTGAAATAAACCGTTCATCGGTATGTTCACCTCTAATTACCGTCTTTGCCATTTCATTTAAGCTTTAATAATGTTTGTAAATCGTAAAAACAAGGAACAGATTAGTAAAGCAGTTGACTGTAATTGGAATGAAGAAGACGAAGCTAATTAAGTTTTAAGTATATTTAAAACTAGTAAAATGAACGGGTTAGACACACAGTCCAGCGGTGGACTGTGTGCAAAATACATACGCATGTCCCGAGTTCGATTCCTGCTATACGCACTCCTTATATAATAAAATGCCTTTTTGTTTAAAAACTAATCCAGGTTAACTCAGTTAGTTGTTAAGTATATTAAAAAAAGGGATAATAACCAGGTTAGACACACGGTCCAGCGGTGGACTGTGTGCAACATTAAGCCATACGTCGCGCGTACGAAACCCGTCACTAGCACCGTTCCGTTGAATTAAAATGTTTTTGAAATTAAAAAGAATTTCGGTTAAACTGAATAAGTGTATAAATATAATTAAAAACAAGATTATTTCGGGTTAGACACGTAGCTCAGTTGGTAGAGCTGCGTGCACGCGTACGGGAGGTCTCGGGTTCGAGCCTCACCCAGCGCAAACCATGTCCCTGACCGAACCGGTCAACAAGTCAACAGGTCAACGGTCAACGGTCAACGGTCAACGCAAAATAAACAACTTTTTTATATTTTTATTTATTTAATTTAATTTAAAAATCAATTAAAAATACTTAAAAATAACATTTTTAAAGATAGAAAGTAGCCTTAAACTCACAAAAATATATCTAAAAATTTCATTAAAATCCTTAATAAAATCCACTCATTTAATATATTTTTCCGTTATTATTTAGGTTAGTATTTCTCGTTCCGCTCATCTAATTCGTGCGCATCTCACCATCTCTAATCCAACGCACCCAATGTGAGTGAATCTTTACAAATTCCCCGTTTTAATCACGTTTTGGGGTGTATCATGTGTCTTGATATATATATTATACTTAAACCATTGTGCATACATCATATCATGAACTAGTGTATTCAGTTTGTTTTTGTTGTGTAGTTAATGTTGGATGCAAGTTTATTATTTTCAGTACATGCAATTTCATAGGCCGCCGCTCCCCATTACATTATGAGCGTTGAGCATGTTCCCCATTTCATTATGAGGTTGAACCTGGCGTGCCCACATACGATCGGCTCCGTTTGATTGAGCCTTGATCGCACAGACATTTTCATTTTCAGTACATGCAATACGATCGGCTCCGTTTGATTAAGCCTTGATCGCACAGTTTCATTTATGTTATTTACAGTATGATGTTGGTATGTTCATGTATGCTGTCATATGTTATTGTATGTTATAGTTGTGACTGCTATTTGCCACTGCTTGATTATTTACATTCGCTCATCTATGATTATGCACAATTTTTCATTGATAAACTAACAAGTAATTCATTAATTAATGTTTATCTAATAAGGTTCACTCGCCAACTTATGTTGACCCATAACCCCCCATTTTTACACATGATACAGGTGAACCAGCAACAGCTAGGAACACATAGGACTTGGACTAGAAGAATAAAACGATTTAGAGTTGGGATTGTTATGTTTGGTTTATTTTCTTTGTATTGAATGAACATGTTTGGATTTTTGGAAATGTAACTTTGACTTTATTAAATATGAAACATATTAGTAAATATCATGAGCTTTGGTGATAACCCAATTATGCCCCGACTCTTATTCCGCTGCGGGTCGGGGTGTGACAACTAGTCATAAAACTCATGCATGTTTCGAAAAGTTTTGTATAGCTTGTGAAAAACCGGTAAATTTAGTATAAACCTTTCGTAAACCATTTAAATTTGAATTCATTGACATCTGTATGTAACATGGTTTAGAAATATATGATTTTCATTTCATCGAAACATTTTGTGCTTTCGCAAAACTTGCATGTCTTTCCACCTCCGAAAACATTTATAAAAATGTAAAACGGTAAAAAGTGGGGGTTATGAACTCACCTGGATAATCCAGTGCAAAGCTAGCTTAATGTGATTTCCATAGTGTTGTCTTCACAACTTGACTTGCTAGCATGCAATCTAAAGTATTCCTAAAACGGAATAACTTGTAAGTTTTTAAGAATGACGTAGCTATACTACGTGATACCGAGCTCTACCGAATCGTTACTCGTACGATTCTATGAAATTATTATTGACTTAACTCGGTTAACCAACCTATGGTTTTCTTAGAATTATCTTAGTTTTCGAGCGACTTGAAATATATAACATAACTATATTTCTTAAAATCATATTTAGTCGTTACGTACGTCGATGGATAATAGTACGACTCTCCGTAGTTTTCGTAGATATAATGTATATATACTCGAAAATATATCCGTATAGATAATACGTTTCGTATTCGCATGATAGTCTTGAGGAGTTGCGTCGTACTTCGTTTAGCGTTGAAATCGAATATAAACAATACATTATTGTTATAATATCATTCGAAAGTATTCGTACGTGTCCGCGTCGTCGACGTTAGAAATAAATATAACTATATTTATTCTATAAAAGTATTTGACGTCTCGCCATTCGTATATATATGTAATTATATTTATGTTATACGATTGCAGAATTCGAGATGTCTTTGATATACGATTTCCGAATTTCGTCGTTTGAAATAATACGCGCCTTGTATTCGTCTTGTAAAAGCGTTTTAGAATTAGTGGTGTTTCGAAATAAATATAATAAATATACTTATTTTTATACATCGTTCGAATAATTTATCGACATTTGAAATATAGTTTCTGAATTCGGCGTTTGAATTAAACATAAATAATTATGTTCGATTGTAACGGATTGCTGAAATTTGTTGCCTTGTAGTCGCACGTGTTGAAATGTTATCGGATCGATTCGTAAGCGCCGTTAAAATAAATATATATGTTAATATTTATTTTATAACAATCGTTTGAAATCGGACGTTAAATCTTTGAATTGTAGTGCGTTTCATTTTACGGATTTTACGAAAATCGGGCAGAGTTTCCTCTGTTTTCGGACGATCCCTACAATATTATTTGTCGATTTATTTATCAAAACACAATCAGCAATCTCTCAATCAAACAATATATATGGTTTTTCGTCGTGATTGAAACGTGGTTTTTGTCGAATACAAATCCGTTTTATATTTAACGCCGATTATAATTCCGATTTATAGAAGTATATAGGTTCTGTTTTTAACTAGTATTTTTAAACGAGTTACGCAGTCGGATCGATTGTTATGTATTATATATTTTCTTTGGCGATATATTATTGTTAACGGGTCGGGTCGAGCTCGATTTCGCGACAAGATTAATATATAGATTTATATTAACTATATAATTTAAATTTCACGTCGTAATTAAATTTTACCGAGTCTCGAGTTGACTAAATGACCGATAGTTGACCAAGTTGACATGGTTGACTTGTGTTGACCGGGTTTGACCCGTTGACTTTTTGTTGACCGCAACGAACCGAACCGACCGAACCTGAAACATACACTAAAATATTTAACTGAACCGAAGTGAACTCAAATCGAACGAAACTGAAATATTGAAAACCGTTTCGAACTTGAACCGGGTCGAGCCGTGTCGAACCAAATCTGAACCGAAGATAAACCAGACTGAACTGAGATGAACTGTGTTGAACCGACTGAACCGGAACTGAAACCCGACGCGAACCGATTCCTGAACCGAACTAGATCGGAGATGAACCCGAAACAAATTCCCAAACTTGAACCTCAACTGAACCGCCGCCATCGCTACTGCCGGAAAAACCGTTGCAGCCGCCGCCGCCGCCGACGCAGCACAACCGCACCACTGAAACACGGCGTCTGTCGCCGTCGATCGAAACCCCCAACCCGACAAACCCACTCCGAGAACAACCCATAGCCGCCGCTGTTAGCTGATCGAAACCCCACCATCACCGGTCATGCCGTCGCCTCCATCTTTCTATCTCTCTCTCTCTCTTCTGTTTCTGTCTGTACGCGTGTATGACTGCGGGTGTGTGTAGGTTAGAAAGGAGAGGGGAAGGGATATGGATGTGGGTGTGCGGTCGGAGAAGGCGACCGGAGTCGTCGGAGGTCACCGGAAATCCGGTGACCGGATTCACATAGAGGAGAGAGAGAGCAGGGGTCTATGTGTGTTAGGGTTGAGGTTTGTGAAGAAATGAGGGGAAATTTAGGGTTAAGATAGTTTAAATAGGTCTAAGGTTTCTCCAACGGGTCGGGCCCAAAGCCCGTTAACGCGTGTAAGCCCATTGACGTATCCAAAGCCCGTTATCGAAACCCGAACATCGTATAGGGTCGTAGTATATTTATTTAGGTTGAAAACATTTAAAATTATATCGTAAGTGGTTACAACATGTAAATCCGCCGGTTGCGATAAAGTTGCGTATTTTGTTCGTTTGTCGTTTCTGATCCATTTTTCGTTCTTGTTTCAACCGCGAGTATTAAAATTTGAAAACGAAGCCAAATATATCGTAATATATTAATATTTAGACGTATCTCTAGTCTGTGGCTTCCGTTTCGTTGCCGGTGTGTTCCTGTTTTTCCGCGTAATTTCCGCGTTGTGCTTTGTAACGTTCAACGATCCAAATTTATCGCATAATTTATAAATGTATGATAAAATATGAGTATAAAAATCGTATTTTTGGGCGTTGTCAGTATTTGTTCGGCATCAGCTCGCTTATCGTTCAAATTCGCATTTAGTGTCTTCGATTGTCGCCATATCGCGTAACGTGAAGCAAGTAGACGTCCTAGGCTTTCCAAAGGCCTGATCGAGTTAATTTACGTCTAATTACGCTAATTATGACAATATTACTGTTCGTTAAGCGCTTATTAAGATCGAAAACTGCCGGTTGTCACATATATCACATGAGAACTTAAACTAGTACATAAATAAAAGGTTATGAGTTAATTGCCATTTTAGTCCCTGAGTTTTGTTCCAAATTGTCATTTTAGTTCAGATAATTTTTTTTCTCTATAGGTCCCTGATTTTTCCATTTTATTGCCATTTTGATCCAACACCCTAACTCAGTAAAAAAACTCAGTTTTAACCAAGGGTATTTTTGGCATTTTCGTAATAAACTTTTCAACTTGCCATTTTAGTCCAAAACTAGAAAAAAATTAATATTATAAAAAACACACACATAATCAATTAATATTAGCATGCGTTGTGTATATATATATATATATATATATATATATATATATATAATTTGATCAACAAATTAAATTCACCAACACCATTATCTGAGACTAAACCTCATCACCGTCGCCACAGCCACCTCTCACCACCACCACCAAGCCACCACCACTACCACCCCATATTGCCACCACAAACCCACCGCCACACAGCGCCACCACAAAATCATCGACACACCACCACCAATTCAACGCTACAACCACCTCCATTGCCACCACAAACCCACTACCACAACCACCACGAACTCACTGCCTCAACCACCCCCACAACCGCTACACCTTCTTGAGCCAAATCGCACCTTCGAAGCCCTATTCACACTTGCAAGCAATTTTGAGGTTTGGGCTGAAACCCAAGATTTGGTCCAGATTTAGGAGTGATGAAAGATAATTTGGTTCCTGTTTAATGGAGGTGCCATGGTGGTGGGTTTTTTTCTGAATGTTTTTCTTCTTATTCTTTAAATAAATATGTGTGTGTTTTTATAACATTAATTTTTTTTCTTTGATTCTTTTTAATATAATACTAGTCATTTCCCCGCGGATGTGGCAGGAGGGGCGATTTACAATAGGATACTCGTTTACCGTTAGTTTATCAGTCGTCTTGTGATATATTGTATAGTACTTAAGTTAGTTTTCTTATCCGTGATATGTTGTCACTTGTTTTTCTGTTAGTTTATCAATTCTTTGGTGATATTCTTTTCCTACTTTTTTTAGTTGTAGCTTCGGCGTTAGACAAACACTATTAATAACATCAGATGTTAGTATAATCGTCAACTATAAGTAAGTAAAGCAAGTAATACTATTAAATAATTGTAATTAGTATAATCTCTTATGTTAGACAAACACTGATGATGTTGCTTACCTCTAATGGAATAATAACATCAGATGTTAGACAGACACTGATGATGTTGCTAACCTCTATGGAGTAATAACATCAGATTTTAGGCAAACACTGTTGGTAGTAGACAATCAGTGCTAGACAACCACTGCTGAGTATAACATCAGTGGTTAGTGAGTCTTTGGTTGAAGCAGTGGTTTTGCTATACAACTACTGTTGGTGTGTTAGCGGTGGTTTGTCATTAGTGTTTGCATCAGTGTTTCTGATCAGTGGTAGTTTGGAAGAAATAATATCAGATGTTAGGCGAACACTAATAATGTTAGACAAACCCTGATGATGTTGCTAACCTTTGATGGAGTAATAACATCGGATGTTAGGCAAACACTGTTGGTGGTATCCAACCACTGCTGAGTATAACATCAGTGGTTTTGCTTACAACTACGGTTGGTGTGTTAGTAGTGGTTTGTCATCAGTAGTTTGCATCAGTGGTTTCTGATCAGTGGATATGATTACAAGTTGCAGATTTAACAGATAAAGCTGAACAAACAGTAACTTAATGATGGGACGTGCCATCTTTATTACTGAACAAATAGTAACTTATAGAAAATTTCCGCCCTAACTACGCACCAAAAACATCTTATATAAACAACCTCAGACCCTTCCATTGATTACACCAAAAGCAAACACCATAGTTTACTAAATACCACATGGCAAACCTCATTTCTTATAACATCAGTTTTGTTCTCCATAAAGTTTCACTGAATGAGGTGGACAACATTCTTAGGTCATTAATAAGTGAGCATAACAATGTTGTCCATCTCGTTCAGCAAAATTTTATTGAGATAAACCTCACCTTGTACAAATTAAAACGCTAAAAAGTTCAAAATAATATATGGCAAACTTGTAAGCTGTGTGTTCTAAAAGATTTTGCTGAATGAGATGGACATATCCTCAAGACAAAGAGACTGATGACAGTGATATGTCATTTTGTTTGCTTTGTTCTTGAGGAAGGATTGGACGAGGAGAGACCTATGTCGGTGTAAACACTATTTGAGACTTCATTTTAAATGATGGAGAGTGGGATGAGCATGATGATGATGGCCAAATATCATCAAAACTAAAAACCCACTTACAATCACACCCAAAAGTATAGGTCCACAAAAACGGCATCGATCTATGTCTCCGCCATCCACAAAACAACTTCACCAATCAACATTAAAAGATGGCACCAAAACCTAAAACACCATATTATTTGTTGATTGATCAACTTCGCCTAGAGCAGGGCGTTTCAGTGTGTAGGGAAATCAACATCCTATTTAAGGAATTCTAAGGTTCAGGTTACAAAATTTCAAGAATAAGAGACTGATGGCAGTGAAGATTTGGATGAGAAATTGGTTTACCGTTTTTTATTTTTTTTTCTTTTATGTATCTTTTTGGTGTCATTTTCTATGGTTTGTTATCTAATTTTCAGATAATAAAATACATTATATTTCTAATTCCTTATCAAATGCCAAAATGCCACAAACGCCAAACACCAAAACTATAATAAAATTCCTTTAATCACGTATTATTATTAAGTCCAAATAATTACTGAAATGTATAAAACAAGGTGCAAGAGAATAACATCAGATGTTAGGCAAACACTGATGATGTTAGACAAACATTGAATGATGTTGCTAACCTCTGATGGAGTAGTAACATTGAATGTTAGGCAAACATTGTTGGTGGTAGCCAACCACTGCTAGACAACCACTGCGGAGTATAACATTAGTGGTTTTGCTATACAACTACTGTTGGTGTGTTAGCAGTTGTTTTCATCAGTGGTTTGCATCAGTGGTTTTGATCAGTGGTAGTTTGGAAGGAATAACATCAGACTTTAGGCAAACACTGATGACGTTAGACAAACACTGATGAGTTGCTAACCTCTGATGGAGTAATAACATCATATGTTAGGCAAACACTGTTGCTGGTAGTCAACCACTGCTGGAAAACCACTGGTGAGGTGGACAATATTCTTAGGTCATTATTAAGTGAGCATAACAATGTTATCACTCCACTGCGTGCCATTACACAGGCCATGTGATGGATCGATATTCGTAACAATTTATTGGGCATCCAATTTTTAAATGAAGCTTATGAGGCGGCAAACCACTAACATTTGAGCGAGTTTAAGAACCACTAACATGATTTAGATGCTTTGGTTGTCCACTTATTCATTGTAATTGATGAAGTGTCAAATACCTTGCAAATTAGAAAAAAATAGTCATAATAGATGATGAAATGATGAGCCAGCATCTGAAAGAATCCTTGAGAAACCTCTGATGGATTTGCTAACCTCTGATAGAGTAATAACATCAAATTTTAGACAAATACTGATGATGTTGCTAACCTTTGATGGAGTAATAACATCAGATGTTAGGCAAACACTGCTGGTGGTAGCCAACCCTCAGATGGTTAGTTTTGTTTTATACAACTACTGTGGTTTTGAAACAATAAATCTTTAAACTCATAAAAATAAGTATTAAAATACTAACAATTAAATATGAAAAGAAAACTACTCAGACATTTAAACTCTAATAGCAAGATTCAAGAAACTTTAACTTCAACTCCATCACACTGAACCTCTCGATGTATATCCTTTATCTGTGTCATGAACTCTAGATCTCTATCTCCGCACTCTATATTACTCGCAAAACACAGGTCATGAACGGAAGTTGTCCGCATTGCCCTCAGGTCTCTCAAAACCTGGTCTCTCGTCAGCAGAACAAGTTGCAGTCCGTTAAAACACCTCTTCAGCTCTTGAAGAGTAGACCTATCAGCATAAACTTGGTCTTCGATTTGTTTGATAAAAGCTTTGCTTTAATTCATCAGATTGTGCAGAAGTATATGATGCCATTTTAATGTATTTCCAATAACTGATGCAAAACAATAACAATTGCTCTTCTATTTCACTGAATGAATCGGTATATGATAAAAAAGACATTTGAATTGGCAATGGTATTATATAGTGAAATATCTATCAGCCCAAAGGTCATATTTATATGTAAGCATTAAATAAAATTTGTATTTAAAAACAATGTATATTTAATGATTTAAGAGGGAAAACGTGTACATTTATAATATAAACATGTGCATTTATATTCAAAAACCTTGTGCATTTAATGCAAAACCCTTCAAAAAATGAGTTTTCTTTGGGTAAACAAGTAAAATTAAATATCTAGAAACCCAAAGGACAAACTTTAAACCTGCAAAAACAGGTTATCATCATTATGAGTAATCTCTTCATTTAACATATCAAACATTTTAAACACTATAAAAGGCTCATGATTAGCTTAGTTGAAAACATCAACAATTCACTTTTAGAAATTTGTTCATCCAAAAACACTCACACTATTTCTAAATGGCAAACATATTCTTCTACCACCGGGCATATACTAACGCTGTTAAAATGGAATTTTCAAGTTGGTCACTCCAAGAACAGAGGACAAATGAAGAACTCAACCAAAAAGTTGCTTTGCTGAGTGACAATTATGATAAGCAAACTTGGAGTAGCATTGCACTGCTGGATGAAGTTGTCCATTCTCCTCCATCAGAGTTCAAAGATAAAGCAGAAGAGTTTATCACACAGCTGCTAAAACAGGATCATAAGACTTGTGATATGTTAGCTGATCTTCAAACTAAAAGAAAAAATGAAATTGCTTGGAAGAAGGCGAGAGTCATAGATATCCTAGGAAGTGTTAATTGTAGCGTGTAATTTTTAATATTTTTCAAACTCAAAGTTCTGTAATACTATTTAATATCGAATGAAGAAAATTCAGACTTTACCCTTAAATTCCTGATATAACTTATTAGTGGTCAATTAGCAAACAAAGTATAACATACGCAAATAATGTATTGATTTCAAACATTCCATCAATAAATGTTAAAATTTAAACAAATTAAAACGAAAACATCGTACCGATAGTCCAAAATGAAGACTCCATCTTTATAGGCGAAGACAAATCATCTGTGCACGTGTAAACTCTGTTGAGTAATGGATGAAGTTGTTTGGTAACCTCTGCTGGGAGCAGTGGTTCTGAACAGAGGAATGATCAGAGGATTGGGAAAAGAGTGGTTTCACCAACAGTTGAAGTAGGAACAGAGGATACATTTTCAACAACAATAGATTTTCATGGAGTAATAACATCAGATGTTAGGCAAACACTATTGGTGGTAAACAACCGCCGCTGGACAACCAATACTGAGTATAACATTAGTAGTTAGTGAGTCAGTGGTTGAATCAGTGGTTGCATCAGTGATTTTGCTATACAAACTACATGTTGGTGTGTTGTAGTGGTTTGTCATCAGTGGTTTGCATCAGTGGTTTCTGATCAGTGGATAAGATTACAAGTTGCAGATTAACAAATAAAGGTGACAAACAATAACTTAATGATGGGAGTGTCATCTTTATTACTGAACAAACAGTAACTTATAGAAAATTCCCGCCTAAACTATGCGCCAAAAACATCTTATATAAACAACCTCAGGCCCTTCTATTGATTACACCAAAAGGCAATGCCATAATTTACTAAATACCATATGGCAAACCTCGTTTCTTATAACATCATTTTTGTTCTCCATAAAGTTTCACTGAATGGGGGTGGACAACATTCTTAGGCCATTACTAAGTGAGCATAACAATGTTTTCCATCTCATTCAGCATAATTTATATTGAGATAAACCTCACCTTATTCAAATTAAAACGCCAAAAAGTTCAAAATAACCGATGGTAAACCTGTAAGCTGTGTGTTCTAAAAGATTTTGCTGAATGAGATGGACAAATCCTCAAGACAAAGAGACTGATGATAGTGATATTTCATTTTGTCTGCTTTGTTCTTGAGGAAGGCTTGGACGAGGAGAGACCTATGCCAGTGTAAACGCTATTTCAGACTCCATTTTAAATGATGGAGAGTGGGATGAGCATGATGATCATGGCAGTGCAAACGCTATTTTGGACTCTATTTTGGACTCCAAGTATCATCAAAGTGAAAAACCCAATCACAATCACACCAAAACAATAGCGTCCACAAAAATGGCATCGATCTATGTCTCCACCATCCACATAACCACTTCACCAATCAACAAGAAAAGATGGAACCAAAGCTAAGACGCCATATTTTTTGTTGATTGATTAGCTTCACCTAGAGCTGGGCGTTTCAGCTGTGTAGGGAAATCACACCAATCTACAGAATTCAAAGTCAAGTGACAAAACTTCAAGAATAAGAAACTGATGGCAGTGAGATTTGGATGAGAATTGATTACCTTTTTTTATTTTTCTTTTTGTATCTTTTTGTGTCATTTCTGTGGTTTGTATCTAATTTTCAGCTAATAATACATTAATCAGCACCAATCTACAAATTCAAAGGTTCAAGTGACAAAAACTTCAAGAATAAGAAACTGATGGCAGTGAAGATTTGGATGAGAAATTGGATTACCTTTTTTTATTTTTTTTCTTTTTGTATCTTTTTTGGTGTCATTTTCTGTGGTTTGTTATCTAATTTTCAGCTAATAAAATACATTAATTCTCTAATTCCTTATAAAATGCCAAAATGCCACAAACTCCAAACATCAAAGCTATAATGAAATTCCTTTAATCACGTATCATTATTAAATCCAAATAATTACTGAAATGTATAAAACAACATGCAAGAGAATAGAACAAAAGGGTGTCTTACAAAAGCTTAATTTTGTCATATTTATCTATAATTAAAATACAAAACACCAAACTTAAAAAGATGGGACATGTTACAGCCTTAAAAGATAAAGGTGAACACACAGTAACTGCAAACATAACTGACACGATGCAAATTCATTACTAACATTTATTATATTAAAAGCCACACTTTGGCAATTGAATTTTTTTACATTTTCAAAACCCCATAATTACATGTCACATTATAGGTCTGCACCCTATATCACACACAAGAGATACAAAAAGTAAACATAAAAATTACTATTGTTTTTTAGCATAAGATTTTAGGCAAACAGTATTGTTGGTAGACAACCACTGCTGAGTATAACATCAGTGGTTAGTGAATCAGTAGTTGAATCAGTGGTTTTTGCTATACAACTACTGTTGGTTTGCATCAGTGGTTAGTGAGTCAGCGGTTATATCAGTGGTTTACATCAGTGCTTTCTGATCAGTGAATCAGTGGTTACATCTTGGTTTGCATCAGTGATTAGTGACTATAACATCAGTGGTTAGTGAGTCAGTGGTCTCATCAGTGGACATTTATGTCAAGTTTGCTTTTATTCATAACAGTTGGAGACTGTTTTCATTGTCATGCTTTCGTAATTATGATTACTTACATATGACTCACAATCTCTCCCCTCAGCCTAAGATCACTGATTTGTTCGTACAAAATGTAAGGAAGATAGCTTATATTGATAATCGATGAAAGTGATCAAATAGAACAACACAGACACTGTTCTTTTATACTACAATCCTAACCACTGAGCATCTTATTATGATGTCAGCATGAAAGTGACACTTAACAAAAATAACAAACTAATAACATCTGCTAAGCTAACCATCTATACACTAAACATTACAAGGACTGATAGAAAACACTGATGATACATCCTCTGTTAGTCTTCAGCAGAGCTTTGCCTTGATAGACCTTTAGCATTAATCTTCAGCAGAGCTTTGTCTTAGCAGACATTTTACCTTTAGTCTTTACTAGAGCTTTGCCTTGGCAGATCTTTAACTTTAGTCTTTAGCAGAGCTTTGCATTGGCAGACCTTCAGCTTTAGACTTTAGCAGAGCTTTGCCTTCAACAGAGTTTAGCTACGGCAGACCTTGGACATTTAGTCAACAGACCTTGACTTGGACAGATGTTACATTATTGTTTGAATCAGAGGTTGTAGTATATTTTTGGCTTTCTCTCTCTATTTTTTGTATGGTTCAATTCCAACATATATTTTATATCCAACACATATTTTATTTAATTTAGTGTAGTTTGACAAATTACATATATAAATTTTCTTTGCCTTGTAAGGGGAAGATGGGTGCATCTCTCCACAGGGCTTACAAAACACAGGTTATGTGCTGCAGTCTGCCATATTTAACATATAAAGTTTTTTTATATGTTAAATAAGGCGGGCTGCCGCCAATAACCTGTGTTTTGTAAGCTTTAGGAGAGAACCACTATCTTCCCCCTAAAAAGCAAAGAAAACATATCACGCAATTTAAACCTTCTTTCAATTTTTCTTCATCATATCAGGTGCTACACTCAGTTGCTGATTTAATCTGACAACAATAACATTAATATTATTGTTATTTCTTGATATATAGTTTACCAAATCATTTTAGTGGAAGTGCACCTATCGCTTACCGTATAAACTTGTTGCGGCTGCGCTGGCTGTGGAGTTGCATCTACCTGTAAACAAAGAGGGGTCAAGATTTAGGTTTTCTTTTACCATAAAGTTCATAGTTCTAACTTGAATTAATAAATGGTTTTATTTAACTTACCTTAATTTGCACCATCAACTTCTAGGCGAGTGACCTGATCTTCAGATGAGCTATAAAGCATTATATTAAGAACATTTAAAATTTGTCTACAAATTGAAAAATAAACAATATAATTACCGTATGAGAGAGGAAATGTTGGTACTCACCAAGATCTGGATCTTGAATGAATGAAGAAACAGAGAGAGAAAGGGGCCAGAGGATTGGATCTTATGAAACCTTGAACATCTTGTGAAATCGCCAGAGAAAGAAGGGGCCAGAAGATTTTGAAAATGAAGAATGAATTCAGAAAACCCTTGATATATATCCGTGGCAGGGGTGTATGGGTAACTGGGATGAGCGGGAATTGAAAAATTGAATGCAAAATTTGGTCGTTCAAACATATTATGCTTAAAAGATGTTGTACTTCATGCATTAAAGGAGTTTTAAGGGAAGTGACAAATTACCTTAAGTTACCCTTTGGGGCTTATTAATATAGTATAGATAAGTTTTGAACTAAAATGGCAAGTTGAAAAGTTTATAACGAAAATATCAAAAATACTCCTGGTTAAAACTGAGTTTTTTTACTAAGTTAGGGTATTGAATCAAAATGGCAATATAATGAAAAACTCGGAGACTCAAATAAAAAAAAAACTACTTTAAATAAAATAAAATTTAAAACAAAACTTAAAGACTAAAATGATAATTTACTAAGTGTTATCGTTATAGTTTTGCAACTTCATTGTAGTTGTGCCAGCTGGTGGCGTCATTTGATATTGACGTTGGAGATCTTAAAGAGTGCCATCCTACCATTTTATGAGCCAATTGTGTAACATGTCATTGTCTTGAGTTTGGTAGTGTGGGTGGGTGAGAAGGGTAAAATCGTCTTTATTCTCACCAACCCCCCCATGTTGTTGATATATGGGGCCCATCATGTTTCACATCTTTGCATTCTTATTGGACTGTTTGTTTTTTGTAGAGAATCATTGGTTTTTAATCGGGATGGAAATGCCCATATTGCCCTCAACGACCACCTCAACTTCATACAGACAACGTATATATTTGTATGGTCAACTAATAGTCTAAAATGCATCAATTGATTTAGTTTGTAGTTTATAATTATCGGGTAAATAATCTTTAATAATGTGACAAATGAAGATTTTTTAAAATTTTTTTTATCTATTAAACATGATGATTAATTAAAAATGTAAAATAAAATTTAAAAAAAAAATCGTGTATTTACATTAGATGAGTGATTATGTACAATTAAAATTAGAATAACTACATAATTACTCTACTAATATAAATATACAAATTTATTTAATTAATTAATTTTTTTATTCTAAACTAGAATATGTACTTGATAAAATGGAAGATTAAAAAAATACTTCATTCACTTCTAACAATGGGTATATTAAAACTATTTGTACATTACCTTACCCTATAAATTTTTGCTTTTAACACTGTTGATCATAGTGTAATAAAAATAAGCTTTATGTTTCTCGAGTTAATGTTAAAAATAGCTTATTTTCTTAATTGTATTGTTAAAAAAGAGCTTATTTTCTTAATTGTATTGTATGTTTACAATAAAGTTTATGTATGAAATGCATAACATTATGATTAAAGGTGTGAATTTATGACACGATCTAAAAACACGACACGAATCTGACACGATATTTATAGATTTGGGTTTAGTCTAAATAAACGGATTCAGATCAGTTTCAGATTGAACCCACCAACCCATTTGGATGGAACAAATTTGTCCCTGAGAAAGGACTTTTGCTAGATTGCCTTCCTACTAGATTAAATCTCAGCACGAAAGCTTTGCCTATTCATTTGATAGTTTGCCCTTTGTGTTTTTGTTCAATGAAATATCTAGAGCATATTTTGGAAATTCTAATGTTGTTTGGAGATTGTGGGATCGAATGTGACTTCAAGTTGAATCTAGACATGAAATATTGTAGCATCGAATATGACTTTAGCAATCATCATATGTAATGCTATGAAGTTGCCAGTATCATGCATAACAATAAGAGTTAGTAATGTAATACTACGTTTGCTCAACACAAAATTATATTATTGCCCGTCCTAAAGAATAAGGGTTTGCCCGTCCTAAAGAAGAATGGTTTGGTAATAATAAGGGGTTGTTTGGTAATTTTAATGGGTAAGTGTTGAACCAGTAAGAGATCTGAACCATTCAGTGTTAAACGAGCAAGTGGTCTGAACCATTAAGAGCCAGTATAATGTTTAACTGTTCAGAGACAAATATCTAACCAGTTCAGATAAGAGATCTTAACCATTCAGACTCAGTATAATGCTTACAATTCATAGGTAAATGTCCAAATCATTCAAACATCTGCTCACGAAACAAACAGTCTGAACCATCAAGTGCTAAAATAATAAGAGATTCGAACCATTAATTGCCTGATTAGTATCTAAACAAACTGCCCCTAAGGTGGTGTTTGTTTTTCTAAAAAAGATCTACGCAGCCTCTTCTGTCTACGTCGCGCAGACCACGTGCAGACATTGCCATCTGCAGACTATTTGTTTTTTCGAAAATGTTTCATTAAAAAACGTCTGCGCGAGCTCTTCTTGATGCAGACTTGTCGCAGCCACTTCTAAGATCTTCTAAGGTCTGCAAAGGGTTAAACACCACCACCCACCACCACCCCACCCCCACTACCACCTACCACTGTCCATCACCACGACCATCGTCCACCACCCACCACCGTCTATCACCACCTCCACCACCCACCACCATCGTCTACCACAATCACCCACCGTCCACCACCACCGTCTACCACAATCACCCACCGTCCACCACCACCACCCACCGTCCACGTCCACCACCCACAACCACCATCCACCACCACCACCATCGTTCGTACACCACCAACAGTTTATTTTAGAAGTCTACATACGTTAAAAAAATAGTCTTCTACTTGCAGACTGCAGAGGTTTGGTCCACATCTTCTTATACAGATGTCTGCAGATGTGGTTCGCAAACTGCAGACATTTTACCTGTTAAAAAATAAACAACACCTAAATGTTGAGAAAGGTCTTAAGAGTTTTATGTTGCTTTGAAGTACCCAAAATGATTGAGTTGCTTATGTCAACTGGTATACTTTAAAATCATATTTAAACTAGTGGATTCTCGCGCGCTTCGCTGCAAGCCTTTGTTCATTATCGTTTTGGTTCATTACAGTATCAGTACAATATCGGTACTTGGCATTACAATCGTTGCCAATTGACACGTTTTTAAATCGATTGAATACAATAAAAACGAATCCCCATACCGGTACCGGTGTTGTTCAATCGGTATCGGTAAGTTATAATAACAGTATCGTACAGACACTCGATATAGCTTACGATATCAAAAAGTACTTTATTATGAATATAACTTCTTGTTCAATGAATTTTATACCGTCACATCGAAAAAACTATAAAAACTAATACGTACCATTACCAGTGCTATTTGGTCGGTATATGTTTGTGATGATAAAAAAATTCAACTACATACGGTCTGCTTGAATAGAACTTTTATTGAATCGTATATAATAATAAGCAAATGGTGATGCTAATAACAAAAAAAAACTATAACAATGTTATATGGTACGGTACTGATGTTATTGAGGCAATATCAATAATATAAACAAAAAAAAAGAAAATTTCAAATTAACATTAAAAATTATATTTAAGCTTAAAAGTAAATATAGAAGTATCTATTGAAATACTCAAATGATAAAAGTATAGAAAAAAATCTATTATAATAATAATTATAATATTAAAATAATAATACTGAAAAGAACTATATATATTATTTTAAAAACAAATTTACTATTCGTACTCACTTTCTATTTATATATATTGTAACATTCCGGCGCGCTTCGCTGCGGTTCTTTGGTCATTATCGGTACAATACCGACACTTGACCTAGCATTGCTAACCGACACATTTTTACATCGATTGAAAACCCATAAAATGAATACCCATACTGGTACAGGTGTTGTTTGGTCTGTATCAGTTCGTTACGATACGGGTATCGGTCCGTTACGATACCTGTATCGTACAGACATTCGATATAGCTTACGATACAAAAAAATATTTTATTACGAATATTACTTTGTGTTCAATGAATTTTATACCGCCACGTCAGAATTTTATAAAAACGAATATGACACCGTTACTTATATTGTTTGGTCGGTATATGTTCGGTTTGTGATGATAAATAAAATCAACTATATATGACATGTTTGAATACTGATGTTGTTTGGTCGGTATATGTTCGGTTTATGATGATAAAAATATCAACTATATATTCTTGTTCGAGTAGAACTTTTATCGAATCATACATAATAATAGGCATATGGTGATGTTAATAATAAAAAAAACTTAAAAATGTTATACGGTACCAATACCAAAATTGTTTAGACAGTATCAGTAATATTAACATTAAAAGTTAAAATTAAGAAAATATATTTAATGTTAAAAGTAAATTTAATAATAAACTATTGTAATATTAGAATGATAAAAATATAAAAAAAAGAAACTATATATATTATTATAGTAAACAAATTACTATTCATGAATAAAGAAACTATATATATATATATTATTATAAAAATCAAACTACTATCCATACTCACTTTTAAATTAAATATAATGTATAAATATAATAATATTAAATATTAACATTAATTTGGTCGGTATATGTCCGATTTATAATAATAAAAAAAGTGAACTATATATAACTGTTCGAGTAGAACTTTTATCGAATCATGCATAATAACAAGCACATGGTGACGTTAATAATAATAAAAAACTTACAGATATTATACGGTACCCATACTGATGTTGTTCAAACAGTATCAGTAATATTAAAAAAAGAATATCATTAAAGTTAGAATTAAATAAATATGTTTAAGATTAAAAGTAAATATTGTAATAATCTATCGTAATAATAAAATGATAAAAATAAGAAAAAAAGAAACTATATATATTATTATAGAAAACAAATTACTATTTGTAATAAAGAAACTATATATACTATTCATACTGACTTTTAAATTATATATAATAATATAATATAATAAAATATATTAAATATGTTAAACCTAAATTACACTAAAAGTATAAAGTATTAGTATTACAAGTATAACGTATTATTATTTAATTTCAATTTACAGTGTTCAAGCAAATATTATTATTGTATATAGATACTTAAGCATTAACATTAAAGATAACTGATTTATTTCAAATTATATATATTAAATTAAGAGTTAATTACGTTTTTCGTCCGTGTGGTTTATCAAAAATCACTATTTCAGTCCATTAGTTTAAAAATTGCCATTTCAGTCCCTGTGATTTCACTTTCGTAACTATTTCAATTCACATTCGTTAATTCCATCCAATTATTCTGACACTTTATTGCAAACTAATGGACTGAAATAGTGATTTTTTTACAAACCAATGGATTGAAATAGTTACGAAAGTGAAACGACAGGGACTGAAATAGCAATTTTTAAACTAATGGACTGAAATGGTGATTTTTGACAAACCACAGGAACGAAAAACGTAATTAACTCTTAAATTAAATATGTTAAACCTAAATTACATTAAAAGTATAAAGTATTAGTATTACAAGTATAACGTATTATTATTTAATTTCAAATTATAGTGTTCAAGCAAATATTATTATTGTATATAGATACTCAAGCATTAACATTAAAGATAACTGATTTATTTCAAATTATATATATTAAATTAAATATGTTAAACCTAAATTACATTTAAAGTATAACGTATTTGTATTACAAGTATAACGTATTATTATTTAATTTCAAATTATAGTGTTCAAGCAAATATTATTATAGTATATAGATACTTAAGCATTAACATTAAAGATAACTGATTTATTTAAACCCAATGATATTAAAGATAACTGATTTATTAAAACCCAATGATATATTCTAAAACCTTTAAAATCAGCACCTTAATATATTTATACAAGTTAAAATGTTCAGAACCAGCTCATGTTACATGGAAAAAAAGTGAAAAAAAAAAGAAAAAAGAACCAAAAAGTAGAGAACATAGGTCCATAAACAGATCTCAATTTAAATAATAAAAATATTGTGTAAACCAACAACACGGAGTGTCGGTGATTTCATTCGAGAATTGTTTTTGTAAAATATCCCAATTTTACCGGATGTGGTACGGAGATGCCGCTAACATGTTTACATGTTGCATCTTAACTTTCCAATAAATGTAAGGGTGACTCTAAGGCTTAGCGGTGTGAGGGTCGGCTCAGGACCGGCGACTAGCAAGCCACATCACGTCCCGTCCACACCGTCCTCACCTGGGTCGTCCACGTTGCCAACGTCTTCCCCGGCCTTCCTCGACAGGCCAAATGTTTGAAAGTTGGTTGTTGGGCAAATGGCTATATTTAAAAAAAAAGCTTTTTTTATATAAATTACATAAATCTACATGGGAATATATGATAATGAATAATGGTTTTCACGAGATATTTATTTACGACTCAATTAATTATTATCCATCTCAATGGATTGACATTCCCAACATCAGGGGGGACATAAAAAGGAGTTGGAAAAAATTGAGTTGGTATGAATTATCAATGATCCTCAAAAAAAAGTGTGCATCAAAAGTTCAAATGATAACTCATTTACAAAGATTAGCGAATCTATTACTAGACAAATTCACTGACCTTAAAAAGGTGACTATGTCACATATATCAACTGCAATGATCCAATTAAAATAAGTGTCCTAGAAGGACAACCACATGCTTGTACTGAGTCTATTGCACGTCTGAAGTATGGTAGACTAGTTGATTCCAATAATAAAATTCCTTGAAAATTGGAGCAAGTAATGAAGATTGTCGAGTCGATGTTATAGTAAGAGAGTCTCCTAGACATGATGGTTCCAGAAGAACCTCAGGTACCTGAAAATAAAGAGATCTCATTAAATTGTATCATGTCTAAAAGTATATGAAATCAAAATAAAATCGACGTCGTTATACTTTTGTATATAATATAGCGCTTGAAAAGATGAAATGATCAAGATCAAAATTTAAATCAGCCTATGAATAAATACAAAGAAATATGGGCCAAAATAGAAAGATACAAATGAGTCAAAGTTGAATTCTCTATTGAAATGGAAAGCTTTTTAGTCGGTAGTCCATAAAAAAGATGTTGTAAAATATATTTAATATAATTAGATCTTTTATGTGGATCAACAATTGATGGCACAAGGATTTCACAAAGACTTATGATTAATTATGAGGAGACGTATTCTCCAGTGGTGGATGCAATAACTTTCTAGTATTTAATTAGTTTGGTAATATAAAGAGAGAATTGATGTGCATCTGATGAATGTTTTGTATCACTTGAAACAGAAAGCTACATGAAAGTCCTAAAGAATTCAAATTATGTAATTCATGTAAAGTAAGTTCTCGAGAACAATATGATCGTTGTATACAGATTCATATTTGAATACAACTAGAACTCCTGGTGAGTTTCGTAAGGCAATTGAATGCCCTAAAGGTGAATAAAAACATATTGACGATGTAATTTTTTTATGCATCAATAAACATACATGGAAAACGTGTGCGTGAAAATTGTGATATCTCAATAAATAAAGAGATGGTACAGTATGAATTTTGAACATATGATATAGAAAACAATATGTTAAATGAGAAAGTTAATGTGACAAAACTCCTAAAGAGTGCACACATATACATATATATGTAAAGGTGGAAAGAAATTTGTGGTGGATTGTGAATGCCAAATCATTGATATATAAACCTCAATAAATGTTCTACAAAGTTTACCAGATTTGTATGGACGATAATAATCGAGTCGAATATGCTATAATCGACTTACTAATGAGCTTAGAAAATAGAAATATATATGGTATAGTTGGTCCATTTGTTTTCATTGAAAGACCAATATAAGGTTTTCAAGTATTACAATATATGTTGATAGTGTCATTGAATCTCTTCTGAAGAGATCAAAAAGAATTCAAATATTAAAACAAGAATTTGCAGATTAAAGATGGTATTGCAAATTTATGGCTCGATATGTAGAAAAAACATTTGTATAATTATCCATCTATATTATAATACATTTAGAAAATGGTGGACATTTTCATACGGACAAAACTTATGCTCTAAGTATATTTAATGATGTCCAAGTAGTTAATATGCAAAATAGCTCTATCATCTCCAATGAAAATAGGAAGGGAAAACAAAAATCCTTGGTCCAGAAATACCATATTTACAAATAAGTTGTATTAATATATCTTTCTAGTTATACACAAACATATATCATGAAATTCATTAACATAATATAACTCGTGTACAGTGAGAAAATAATGTAATGGGTACAACATATATTTTCTATACCTTATGGTACGAAAGGTATGAGTTCATATTATACTAAACCATCATCAAGTTTGGTTAGTTTTGTAAATGCAGGGATAACAAAACACATTAATGGATTTTATGGTATCAGCTAACAAAGAGGAGGCAACTAAAGTTTTACATGAAGATCATACATCAAGTTCATTAATAGGTTGCACATCAAGCGACAAATCACTGAGTACAAGAGTTTTTCAACAACTTTCATAAAAGACTGACACTTGTTACTTGAAATGATACATATTATATTGATGGGGAGTTTTACATAAATTGCACCTCTTTACCCTTCACTAAGTTTTATCCAATTGGATTTTATTAGTAAGGTTTTTTTGAGACAACGTACCTGATCCGGAAGTATCAGGGGGAGACAGTACGCGCTGCACTATTTTTCCCTTAGCTGAGGTTTTGTCCTATTGGGTTTTCCTAGCAAAGTTTTTAATGAGTCAGCATCATTTAGCGTATTAAAGAATAGTATTACATCATGTGGATAGTCAAGGGGGAGTGTTATGAATGCATCCATTATGTAGTGACTTTCCACATATTCAACTTAGTCAAAATTGTAGGTCTTATCTCTTATCTGTATATTTACTTATTTGAGTTATTAATGAAAAGATGGTAAGTTAAAATCTCGTTGGCATAATCATGAAGCTACAATTTCTTCTAGTTTTGGAAACCAATAATAATAGACCACATATGCTAGTTTGATACGATAAACTTATTCTAGTAATTTAATACATATAAGGAATCAAATTATATTCATACCATTTTGATGATGTTAACATCCACTATCATACAAACAATTCATCTATTTAAACTCTATCTCTCTCTCTCTCTTTATATATATATATATATATATATATATAGAGGAGAGAGAGAGAGAGAGAGAGAGAGAGGAGAGTTCAAATGAGAAGAAAAATTTTGTAAAAATAAAAAGAATAACTTTTAAACCATAGAAATTCTCCATTTACTTCATTTACTGTGTGTATTTAATATTATAAAAAAGCATATAGGTAAATCTATAATTGCCATTAATTAGCTAATTAATTAAACTTTTAACTTATTTTTAATATACTTTTTCAAGATAAAATAATTTATGGTGAATGACAATTTTCGACATGTGTAGGATAAATTTTGAAATGTGTATGGTAAATTTATATTTGTGTAGAGTAAATTCCGATAAGTAGAAGATATATGCAGGATAAATTTTGAAATGTGTAGGATAAAATGTTTTGTTTTATTAATGACAGATAACATAATTAATGAGAGGAGTTGTAAACTATTTAATGTTTTACAATTATGCCCTTTCTTCTTTTTCTTCTTACATTAAATTTTCTTATCAAATGAACCTTCCCATATATATATATATATATATATATATATATATATAATCCAATCTAATAGCAAGTAAGGAATATATATTATTATAATAGTGATAATATATAACATTGCATTGATGACTGTAGAGTTGCAAATATTAATATAACATATATGTTATCATATAAAATGACTTATATGCATTTAATTGTTAAGTCATTAACAAAATTACAATAATGATAATCTTGCAATAAAACAAACTGTTAAGTGTCACTTTTTTTAGTAGGTATATTGTATCTTAAATATATATATATATCAGTATATATAATTCACATTCATTCATATTAATCAAATATTTATATTAATAAAAGCTTTCTGTATGCATTTCATTTTCCTTTTGAAAAGACTACAAGCTGAAGAAAATGGACATGAGCATCGATAATCAAACTCCTTATTAAAACATAAAATTTGTTTTTATGTACCGACGGTCAATTTTATAGAACTCTAAAGTTTAAAATAGGGTTTTATAAAAAAATAATTGAGATAAATTAGTGATAGACATGAAATGGTGGAGTATTAAAATATGTGTCTGTTTCTTTTCTGTTATACTTTTGAAACCAAACAAAAGCCCTCACCGTCATTTTCTTTGTTCAGTTTCCCGATTAACAAACCCGCTCATCGGAGCTTTACAATACCCTCCAAAGTCGTTTTCATGAAATTTTGAACATAAGATATATTTGAAGAGATGATTTAGTTAATACCTGACTGACGAATTAAGGGATTAAGAAACCAGTCGCTTGAATTCTATGGAACAACAGCCGTAGATCAAGAAAACTATATCTTTCCAAAAATTTGGGGCTATGTCGCACCTGGTTGCAACCCACACTTGTTTCCACACCAACTTTTTTTTCATGACAATATTATCAACTCCAAAAGCAATTCGTGCTGATAACGTGTTGTAAAATAACAACCTATTAGCAGCTAGTATACAAACTATATAAACACACTAACAAGGAGCATATGATTATAGAGAGAAACATAGAATGTAGAATTCTTATCCATTCATTTTAACATCATATACAAATGTCTTATATATATGCACTCACATTACTGCAATAATAAATAAAGAGATAGGGGTTATACATTTGGAAAGTCCTACATAATGAATCCATTCATAAATAGTTTAAAACAAATTGTGCATGATCATTCCAATAAATTGGACTTAAATTCATGATGAAAAGATGGTTTTTATATGAGCTCAAAGTGATATGTGCTTGCTGTCACAACTCTGATATTGTTCATTATCATTATTTTAATGTTATTAGTTTATTGATCCCTTTTAATGTTTATTATGTTTCAACTAACCCAAGTTTTATCATCCTTGCTAACGGATGTATAGAGTTTCTACAATGTTATGTGTTTTTTTAGTATACGACAACCTTATTTAATAAATATACATCCTTATCTGTAATATTTTATTATCTTTAGGTACAATAACATCGAGTGGAGTTATGTGATGAGAGGTAAGGACATGTCCATTGGTGATTTTTGTGTTTCCAAAACATGTAGTATCAGTTATTATTAGTATTGTATTGTTTTCTTATTGTTTAAATATTTGAACATGCATTGTTTTTAATACTTTAACTAATTATTCAATTGTTTTATTAATCTATAAATTTCTAAAACAAAGTAAATTATAAACAAGATTCATAAGCAATCAACAAGTTTATAAGTCTTCTTACAAGTTTACAACCTATGATCAATCAATTTTGATACCTTTTTAACATGCATATTTTTATTACCTGTTGTATTATTTTAAATAAGATGTTAATCATAAAATTATGATATAAAAAAGTTTTTCGAGCCCAGGGTGATAACCTAGTTCACTTTCATAAAGTAAAACATTCTTAGTTTAGTGAAAGGGAAGAGGTAACTTCATTTGTCGTAACTTTTATTTATGTAAATATTCTGATTAAGATAAATATCAGTCAATTGTTAATTTGGATAACGCAATTGCTTTCTTGTTAAACCAAACTGAAAGTGAAAATTATAAACACTATTTTATACAGTACTAGTATCGATTATGATTATTATAGAGTGATGAATAAATTATGAACTATCGCTTGTATCAAGCTCTCTCTTAAAAATATCTTTGTACTAAAAGTATTACACTTCTTATTTTTTTAAGCCCACACAAGAGTGGGTAATTGGCTAAACATTTATATTTTCATCCAGGTGGGACCCACCCCTACACAGATCAAATCTCAGCCGTCGATCCCCACACATAAACCCTATTTATACCCCCTCCAATCCCCACTATCCTCCTTGTACCCACCCCACCCCTCTAAAACCAGATCTACAAACTCTTCTTCATCATGGCTCTCACCGTTGAGAAAACCTCCACTGGCCGTGAATACAAAGTCAAGGACATGTCCTTAGCCGACTTCGGCCGCCTCGAACTCGAGCTAGCCGAAGTCGAAATGCCCGGACTTATGTCCTGCAGGACCGAATTCGGCCCATCGCAGCCTTTCAAAGGCGCTCGCATCACCGGTTCACTCCACATGACCATTCAAACCGGTGTCCTCATCGAAACCCTTACTGCATTGGGTGCTGAGGTCAGATGGTGCTCCTGCAACATTTTCTCCACCCAGGATCATGCTGCGGCCGCTATCGCTCGCGATTCGGCTGCTGTGTTCGCCTGGAAGGGGGAAACACTACAGGTATTGCATTATAATATTATTTTTAGGTTTTATTAGTGTGAGTCCATAGCCCCCTTTAAGTTTCTAGGGTTTCTATATACTATAGGACAAACATTTTTTACTCTAGACTGCCACAATCTACTGAGATTCAGCCATGTGTCGCTCAGATTTGCCTATAAATTGTTATGCAAAAATTTGCCCGCTTTAATCTGCAATCCAATGAGTTTCAGCCTTACCTTGCTCAGATTCGTTAAGTTATGCTAGAAAATCTATATATTGTAAATCGTTACGATCCAATGAGATTTAGCCTTGCATAGCTCAGATTCTTTTAGCTATTCGAAAAAAAATCTATATTTTGTAAAGCGTTACGATTCACTAAAATAAATTTATATATTACCAGGAAACATTCATTGATATTTATATTTGTAACAGGAGTACTTCTGATTCGTGGTTATACAAAAAATTATATATTGCAAGAAAAAATCATTAATATTTATATTTGTAACAGGAGTACTGGTGGTGCACTGAGCGTGCTTTGGACTGGGGCCCTGGTGGTGGACCAGATCTGATTGTTGATGACGGTGGTGATGCTACTTTGTTGATCCATGAAGGAGTTAAGGCTGAGGAGGAGTTTGCTAAGACCGGAAAGTTGCCGGATCCGAGCTCGACTGACAACGCGGAGTTTCAGATTGTGTTGTCGATTATTAAGGAAGGATTGGCGACTGACCCGAAGAAGTACCACAAGATGAAGGAAAGATTGGTTGGTGTGTCTGAGGAGACTACCACTGGTGTTAAGAGGTTGTACCAGATGCAGGCTAATGGCACTCTGTTGTTCCCTGCTATTAATGTCAACGACTCTGTTACCAAGAGCAAGGTATGGTTCATTGTTCTAGATCTTGTGTTAGTTGTACTATTGGTTGTGAGTTAGCTTGTTTTTGACCTAGATCTGATGAATTTTAGTTGGTAATTGTTTGATTTGAACTTCATTTTGTTAATTGTTGAAGTGAATCTACATTTACTGGCAGTAGAATTTGTTAGAGGAGTTTTATCGAACAGATGGTGCGCACAAATTTAGTTGGATTAGTTAAGATCTATTACATATGTGTTGTAGCTAGATCTTGTATTACATGTACTAATGCTTGTGAATTGCACAATTTCTGACTTAGATCTGATCAGTCTAGTTGCACAATTGCATGTTTGGTTTTTTGAGGGAATTTGATCGAACAGGTGGTGTGCATGAATTTAATTGAATTGTTGGTTTAGAGCTTGCTGCGTTGTAGCTAGATCTTGTGTTACATGTGATGATGCTTGTGAAATACCGTACTTCTGATCTAGATCTGATTAGTGTAGTTGATAATTGTTTGATTCGATCTTTACTGCTGTATATTTTGGATTGAATGTACACTCACTAGTAGGATTTGTGTTGGTATGTTTGTTCTCAGAAGAAACAGATATTTGTTTTGGCTCAAGTGAACTTGCTGTACTGTAGCTAGATCTTGTATTGAATTATTGATGCTTGTGATTTACTCTTTTTCTGTTATAGAACTGATCAGTTTAGTTGATAATTGTTCGATTTAAAAATTAGCTCTATTCGTTTGTTCTTAAAGGAATAATACCAAACAAGTGGTGTGCACAAATTAGTTGAATTTCTGGTTTAGATCTTTTACATTTATTTGTTTCACCTTAATTGTGCTTGCTGTATTGTAGCTAGATCTTGCTATTGCCATTTTCTGGATCTTAATTTCGCGTAACTTATAACGTTATGTTTGATTTTGTTACAGTTTGACAACTTGTACGGATGCCGTCACTCTCTCCCCGATGGTTTGATGAGAGCCACCGATGTCATGATTGCCGGAAAGGTCGCCGTCGTCTGCGGTTACGGAGATGTCGGAAAGGGCTGTGCTGCCGCCATGAAACAAGCTGGTGCTCGTGTCATCGTAACAGAAATCGACCCCATCTGCGCTCTCCAGGCCACCATGGAAGGACTCCAAGTCCTCACCTTGGACGACGTAGTTTCCGAAGCCGACATCTTCGTCACAACCACCGGTAACAAAGACATCATCATGGTTTCTGACATGAAGAAGATGAAGAACAACGCCATCGTCTGCAACATCGGTCACTTCGACAACGAAATCGACATGCTCGGACTTGAAACCTACCCCCGGGGTTCAAAGAATCACCATCAAACCCCAAACCGACAGGTGGGTCTTCCCCGAAACCAAGACCGGCATCATTGTTTTGGCCGAGGGTCGTCTCATGAACTTGGGCTGTGCCACTGGTCACCCTAGTTTCGTGATGTCTTGCTCGTTCACCAACCAAGTGATCGCCCAACTCGAACTGTGGAACGAGAAGAACACCGGGAAGTACAAGAAGGAGGTGTACGTGTTGCCAAAGCATCTTGACGAGAAGGTTGCCGCTCTTCATCTTGGAAAGCTTGGAGCTAAGTTGACCAAGTTGACCAAGGACCAGGCTGACTACATCAGCGTACCAGTTGAGGGTCCATACAAGCCTCCTCACTACAGGTACTGAGCGTGTCGGTTCTTGGGAGGACACTGTGGGTTTATTTTTAAGATACAATTCGAGTATGTGCTAGCGTTTAGTTTTGCTTGTTACTTTGATCGGTGGTATTGGCGAGGAAGAGATCGACTGTTGTTTCTTGATGAGACGGCTGTTTATGTCGGTTTGAATAAGGGATGTGTGTGATGGTTGTGTGGACTTGTAGTAGTTTTTTTGGTTTAGAGGTTTTGCTTGCTATGGCTTTTGCTTCTTATTTCATCAAGAAAAAAAGAGTAATTTTGTTCACCAAGTATTTGAATTTTATAAAAATCTGGTTTGGAAGCCAAAACAAAGACGTACTTGTTTATATTGTGGGTTCCATTTGTGATGACTAATTACTATGATAACGGTGAATGAACTCTTTTAAGTGTCGTTTTGGATTTGAATATCTGGTAGGGCATATGATAACTACTGCTAGTTAAGTGATGAGTTTGTACAATTCAACTTTTGAGATAATTGTATGTGTTACAACTTACAACTATGGATGTTGACACTTCTCATCGTGAGTCCATGATAAAGTTTTAAACATTGTTGATAACTTGTGGTAGGTTTACACAATTCAGCTTTGAAAAAATTACAAAAGCTGACACTTTTTAGGATGTGTGACGTTAATGCGTATGGTTATGAGATAGATATGCATATTTGATTCCATGATGAAGTTGGACACATATGTGAAAGTAGATAAAACGACTATGAACTCATATTAGTGTAAAGTGTTATTTGGCATCATCAAAGTACACATTCAAGACCTAAGAAAATGACTACTTTTGTAGTTTTTCCTTTAGTTAATTTTGTCGAAAATATGGTTCATAACATAAACAAGTTAATAGATTTGCATGAATAACTGATTTTCATTTCACAATGATTTAAAAAAAAAACAAACTGAAAACTAGCTACAAAATAACTGTAAAATAAAAGGTTAAGTAATAGACTAGTAACAGACTATATAACACCAAAAAAACTAAGGGTTTGATAAAAAAAAGTTCAATTAAACTAATAGAATACCTATCAGGGATACTTTTTAATTGTAATTTCAGTGTTTTTATTAAGTTTAAAACAAGTTGTGCATGTCTATTGGCCTAAAACTCTCGATTGAGCTTATCTTGTTAATCTTGTGTCAAGTGAGGAATTGTAATCCATGGACATGATAACACTTTAAAATAGGGATGAGTAAATGATACCGTGTATCGGTATTGAATTTACCGAATTGAATATTTTCGGTATCGATTTTTGACGTTTTCAATACCGGTTCGGTACCGGTATTTACCGGTTTTTACCCTCAAATACCGGTACCGTATCATATTGGGTATATTCGATACTTGTACCGATACTCATTTTTGGGATTTTCGACACTGGTATTTTTGGGATTTTCGACATCGGAGTCATCCCAACTCTACAAATTTCCAGTTTTCCAATTTTCCCGCTGTGTGGCCAAGACGATTTTCCCCGTTCACCCCTTTTCCTTCTTTGCACCTCTTTCAAATCGATGACTACTTCCCGGATTTCAGTGATTTCCCCTTACACCTTTCCACCTCCACGTCATCCCTGAATTTTCCCATTTCCCCTATCCACCCTGAGAACCCTTGCTATAATTTCCAGCCAAGGAGCTTTGTTTGTGACATAACCTTGTTGTAAGACAGGAATGTCAAACAAACAAACAAACTGCCTTTTGATTTGTAATTTGAACAGAATATGAATGAGAATGAAGACGTGTTTTTTGTAGCGTTAAGGGTAACTGATCATTGCAAAATAAGTTTTGATACCGTTTCGACTTTTAAAGTTTTTCTTTTTTGGGTACAAAAATCGTCTTTAGGGGGTGTAAGGGGTGGTTCACTCGTGAGGAGTGGTAAACTCTTCACCCAGCCATTCACCTCATGTTATGTCAACTCCCCTCTCCAACTACCCTCTTGCACATAACCGGTGCTAAACCGAACATTTTTTCTTAAAAAGAGGATAAATGTGTGATTGGTTGGAAGAGAGTGATGCCCACTATTAACCCTCTCTCTCCTCTTCCCTTGCATGGTGACTACTCCCCACTTCAATTCAATCACACCACTTAAACAAGGGTTGGCGGTGTGTGCCTGCGAGGGGAACCCACTCAACCACCCCACTCCCCACACCCAACCCGTACACCCTTACATCTTTCGACATCTACATAAGGCATTCATCGGACATCATGTGTTACAAGAACAAATTTTGTAGTAGTCATTGTTTATATCAATAAGACAATCATGAAGACACACCTACACACTTGTACAAGAAGTGTATTCGAATACCAAGATCAAGCAATGTTCATCATGTCCTATAACGATGCGAATCGATAAATTTTCATTCTAGGAGGGTAGTTTGTGATAAGTAACAAGATACCCTAACGCCCTAACATGTCTTTTAGAGAGGAGGTATCAGGTTCAAACATCGGCAATGAACTAGTAATTCAGAAGTGTTTGTTTAAAGTAGAGTACGAGTAATATTTGCCGTTCAAAAAGAAAAAAAAATCAAGATAGCCTAACAAGAGGACAAACACTACCCCAATGATCAAAAAATCATCAAAATGGTAAGAATTGACAACAACAAACATGTCAAATAATGTTCCTACCTTCCAAACACATCATGTTTTACCATGATCATACATTCCTAGGGTTTTTGAGACCCTCCTTTTGGAAACTATACTTTGTCTAGAAGACCCAATAAAACATCACAGTACATACACTATACCCACCAAAATATCTTGATATGCACACACACATTGCCCACCTAAAGATTCTGATACAGAACATTCACATTATGCTCTCCAAAAGTTCTTGGTATTGCACATTCACAGTATACCCACCAAAAGATCTGGATATAACACATTCACACTATATACCCACCTACCTAAAGATCCTGATACTGGACCGGATTCGTTCTCATTTTGTATGTTACATTAGATACTATTAACTCTATAATACATGTTACACATCGACGAAACATACGAAATGAGGCATAAATCTCAACCCATACACATTATAAGGTATTATCCCACTATTTTGGGGGTCATAAACAAAACACATATAGATTACATGATACATTTACCTTAAAACCTAAGTTAGCCTACATTTGATCATAGTAAAGTGCATACACATAAACTCTAACTCATACATATTATAAGGTACTGTATCCCCCTATTTTGAGGGCCATAAAACCAAACACACAAATACAATACATGATACATTCACTTCAAAAACTAAATTAACCTACATTGGATTATACCAAAGTGACAACATGAATGACCACCCAAGTTAGCATCAAACAACCAAAAATCAAGACTCCAAGAACCATGGATACCTCAATTCCAACCAAGATTAAAACTTTCACCAATTTCACCACACAACATCATGTGTTCATAGCATCTCTAGCACATCTAGTGATGACTTCACACCCTCTATTATAAGGGCTAGCAACCCCTTTACCATTGCAATTGTAATATGAAGCACCAGGTGTACCACAAGGTACAAGATCCCTTTTCAATGTCTCATAACTTATATACTTCTTCTGCACCATCAACACTCTCCTGCTGGTTTCAGACTCCATCATCATCTCATCCCCTGCATACTCACCTATCTTCCCACTGCAAACCCTCTTCACAATGGGGTCAAGTTCATTGCTTTTTAGCAAATTAGGTTCCAAGATTGAAACCCCAGATGAAATCTTGAAGTGGGTGTGTAAGAATATGAGGAAAAATGGTAGAAAGATGGATTTCATCAGGGTTTTTGAGGGGATTTTTGTTGGGGATTTGGGGGTTTTTTTAAGGGGAATATGAGGGTTGAAAGGGTTAATGAGGGGTATTGAAGGTCAAATGTTATCTCACCCAACACAAAGAGAAAAATGCACACATAGAGCTGGATTCAATATTATACAAGTTCTAGATTGCTGCTCGTGCTAGCTGCATTCAGATTAACATGAAAAGTTGTTTATACCTCATATAATATAATAAAAATGGGAAATTATCAAGATCATATAATTTAGTTTAAGTTGATTAATAAGATATCGTATTCTGTAGAGAATTTTAGTTTTAAGTTGATTTAATAAGATATTGTATTTCTGTAGACAAAGGTTACAAAATTCATAGTTTTTTAAACTTCAAAAATTTTTTAACACAACAAATGTTACATAATTCCTACTAAATTATACTAAATTTACCCCATTAAAGAAACTCAACCTTGTTCTCTTCTTAACACACCACCAAAGTGGTGATAGAAAAAAAATCATGACTTAAACGCCCATGATTTAAAAAAACGTACTACATAAGACCATGCGGAGTGGGCGTGGAAAAGTGGTGTGGTGGTCCCTCCACGCCCTGGAACACAACCCCGTGGTAGGGATGAGCATTTGGTACCGGATACCAGTACCGAATTTCCCGTTTCGATTTTTTTGTATTGGTTTGCTACCCACTTTTCAGCATTTCCGACACCGGTAAAAAACCTATTTTTACCTTTAAATAATAGTACCTACCGTACTAAACATTTTCGGTACGGTACCCAATTTTAACGATTTTCGGTATCGTTACCACCTCATTCCTACCCCGTGGGGTGGCGTGGTAGCAATGTCGTGAGGTTCTTCACCGATGTGAGGGGCAATTTTGTTGATGATGTGATGCAAGTTGATTGGTGGTCTGTGGTAGTGGAAGATTTGTAATTGGTGAGTTCTTTTTTTAAACACTAACAAAAAAAGGTGGGGCTCTTTCACGCCCAACACCATCGTGTGTTTTTTTTGCTACGTCTCTTAGCTGACGTAGCTGTCAAATGACGTTTAATACCCTCTTTTCAGTCCTCCCACTTGTCTAGCCTAAGCAATAGTTCAAATTGGCCTCCTCACGTAGCTGTCAAATGACGTTTAATACCCTCTTTTCAGTCCTCCAACTCTGTCTAGCCTAAGTAATAGTTCAAATTGGCCTCCTCATTCTCTCTTTTTCCTCATTTCAATTACAAAATCCTTGATCGTTATGATACAAGAATACTCACCCTACTTCTCTCCTCTGCATCATACCAATCTAATCCATATAATTCTTTATCTTCTTACCGGGATGATGGTTGTCATTTTGATTATAAAAACTTTTAAGTGACAAAAGTTTTAGAAAAAGAAAAGTAATAATATAAGTAAATGATCGCTTCTAAGTTCCACACCATGAAATGGATAAAAAACAAACCATGAACCGTATAAATTTTAAGCTGGCTTATCTATTTGGGTTTTAACCGTATAAATTTTAAGCTGGATTTATCATCTCTAACTACATAAATAAAATTAAAAAAAAAAGATTAGTAAAAATAAATTCGAAACAGCTATGTAGATACGTACAAATTTTGTGTTTTCCAACATTTTTTTGGCAGTTTTTGATTTACGACTAGGACATTTTTGTTTGAAGAGTTTATGGTTTTGTAAAATATAATATTTAATAAATCATCGTTAAAATGTGAAATTTCATATAGTTATGATTAGGTATAAACAAATTATTTAATAAAGTTATGATTGAGTTGGGTATGATTTCTTTGAATTGAAGCATAATGCTGGTTAATGGTAAAGGAGGGCACTTCTTTCATCAACTAGTGGGGAATAACAATGATGAAGAGATGTAACATCATATCGTATGAACGAATAAATGTGCAAATGTCGTTAACTGGACCATATGCTATGTTGGAAATATTAATGAGGAACATACAAATTGGTATGTTTCGTTTATCCCACATTGGTGAGGGAAGTGAAAGTTAAGTGTCTTATAAGGGATTACCCCTTATGGGCCTCCAAAGTGTTAGATAGGTTGAGAAGTGGGTCAAGCCTACATGCGCGTCGAGCCGAACCGCGAGCTTGCGAATGGGCGCGTTTGAGGCGCACTTTCCACGTAGGTATCGTCGCTAGGAGCTGAGGAGCTTTTATTTTTAGCTGGGGTCCGGTTCAGTGCTGTGGATCGAGATTGAATGCGATAAAACTGGGATAGAGAGATAGAGATGAATTCGAAACCAGTGGGGGTTATCTCTAGGAAATTCGAATTAGTATGGGATATACCCAGGAATTCGAATAGGTAGATGAGGTTTATCTCACCCCGTTTTTCTCATTCTTGGTTATAATCTGAACCTATAAATAAAAGCCTCCTGTTACCCATTCTTAACTGGCAATTTTCGCAGCTCTCTACCTGTGTTCCTGTTTCTTCTCCAGCTTCTGCGTTTTCTGGTTTCCATTGCTGTTGGAATACCATATCAGTTCTGCATTAAATCCTGGGAGTTTACGCTGCAGCTCACAGCAATACGAGCGCGTGAAATCCTTTAAGGAGAGGAATCATCCGTGCAGTTCAAGAATCATGTTTCTAATTCGCCAGGTTGGTTTTTGTTTTTTGCGTGTTCTTTAATTCGTCCGATAACGGGACAGTCTCCTTCTACCTTTCTTTAATCATTTTGTTCGAGTTGGAATAAACTGGTTTGGCTAATAACTCGGTAATTAATAAGATTAATTAATATTCTGTTTGATTAAATTATTTTCAACAATCTTAAAGGATTTTATTTTTTGTGTTTAATCGCCAGAAATAATGGACGGTGAACTACCAACAGTTAATCTGAGATTCATGAATCAAGAGTTTGTCAAGTTGGACAGATTCGCTGGCCAGAACTATACCCGTTGGGCGGACAAGGTTAAGTTCATGCTCGTTTTGCTGAAACTCTAATATATCCTTGATCCAAGCTTGCCCGCAATCCCTGATGACCCTCCTCTTGAGGCTGGAGAGGTCCCGAATCAAGATTTGGCTAAGCAAAGACTTGTCCGTAAGGAAGCTTAAGATCTTTGCCTTGGCCACATCAAGAATTCTCTTTCAGATCGTCTCTATGACTTATACGCGCGGTAACAAGTGCTAGAGAATTGTGGAAAGCTTTGGAAGATAAGTACAAGGCTCATGAAGAAGGTACTAACAAATACCTTATTTCCAAGTACTTAGACTTTCAAATGGTTGATGACAAGTCAATCTTGGAGCAAGTGCATGAACTCCAAGTTCTTGTTAACAAACTGACCGCGCTTTCTATTCCGCTGCCAGAAAATTTTCAAGTAGGGGTCATTATAGCAAAACTTCCTCCTACTTGGAAAGATTTCTCAAAGAGAATGATGCACAAGTCTGAGGACTACTCGTTGGATGAACTGTTGAAGCACCTTCGAATTGAGGAGGAAACACGCAACAGGACAAAAGAGGTAAAGTCGGATTGAGTGTGAATCATATTGTTGGAGGATCTGGTCAAAAGGGAAAAGGGGCATCAAAGAATAGAAAGTTTACAGCACCAAAGAAAAAGGAATTCAAAAAGTCACATCAAACGACCAACTATCAACCAAAGAGATCGGGTAAATGTCATGTTTGTGGAGAAACCGGGCATTATGCACGAGAGTGGTCTCAAAGGAAATCTGGATCTACGGTTGGTTCTACAAGTGCGGTTGATATTGAGAAAGTCACCAATCTAGTGGCTAATGTGGGTCTTGGAGATGTTAACATGCTTTCTCAATATACACGCGTTGTGGCATGTAGAGGATGGTTTTTGGATTCTGGAGCAACTGTTCATGTTTGTGGGAATCGTGGCTCATTTCTTACTTATGGTCCTGTTACTCAAGGAACAATGGTGGTATGTGCTGATGGACATCGAGTGGAAGTTCGTGGTAAAGGCACAGTGCGACTAAACTTTAAAGATGGTCAAACGGTTACCCTTCAGAACGTGTTGCATGTTCCTGGTATCACCAAAGGTCTTGTTTCTGCTGATAAGTTTGATCGAAATGGGTACAAGCTGGTTCTCAAGAATCTCCGTGTGAAGTTTTCTCTAAATGACATCTATATGGGTCAAGCAAAGAACACAGGTGGAATGTATCGCCTTGACCTAGCTGAAGATGAAATTGATGAAGAAGAAGACTCGGATGAAGGTGGCGTTTCAGTGATTGATGGGTTTGGGAATGAAAGTGATAGTGATAGTGGTGATAGTGGTAGTGATAGTTTTTATCAATGTAATGCAATTGGTTTTGATTTGAATGAAATTATGTCTTTTGATTATATCGCTTTTTCAATTTCTTTATGGCATAAACGTTTAGCTCATACAAATATTAAAAACATTGAAAAAAATGCAAACTAAAGGTTTATTAAAATTAAAAGATAAAGACTTTGAAAAATGCGAAACTTGTGTGAAATCAAAATTCACAAAGAAACCTTTTCCAAGTGTTCATAAACGTAATACATCACTACTAGAACTAATTCATTCAGATATTTGTGAACTGAATGGAGTCCTTACTCGTGGGGGTAAGAGATACTTTATCACTTTCTGCGATGACTTCAGTCGATACTTATATGTTTATTTATTGCATTCAAAAGACGAAGCTTTTGAGGCATTTAAAATATATAAGGCTGAAGTTGAAAAACAAAAGGAGAAACGCATTAAAATTCTTCGCTCGGACAGAGGCGGAGAATACTTTAACCGAAAATTTGATGCATTCTGCGAAGAGAAATGCATCATACATGAGAGAACTGCACCATATACTCCCCAACAAAATGGTTTGGCTGAGAGGAAGAACCGAACCTTGGTAGAGATGGCTAACTGTATGTTAAATCAATCGGGTCTACCTCGTAATATGTGGGGGGAAACTGTGTTAACCGCTTGTCATGTTCATAATAGGATCACTAGTCGTGTGATACCTACGAGTCCATATGAGTTGTGGAAAGGAAGAAAACAAAACCTAGAGTATTTGAGGGTTTGGGGGTGTCTTGCCTATTATCGCGTACCTGATCCAAAGACACTCAAACTGGGAGAACGAGCTTACAAGAGTGTATTCATTGGATATGGTCCGCAAAGTAAGTCTTACCGGTTGTTGGATGACGAATCAGGTACAGTTGTAGAATCCAGAGATGTGGAATTCTTTGAGAACAAGTTTTCTAGAGATGATGAAAACTCAAATTACACCACATCTTCTAGTACTTCTGTGAAAAGAGTCGAACCTTCACCAATGGTTGAAGAACCGAGGAAAAGTACTAGAGTTGGAAAAGAGAAAAGTTATGGAGATGATTTCTTTTCTTACCTGGTTGAGGGAACTCAAAAGAAAGTGATGAGAGAGGTCATTTTCGCTGTTAATTTGGATGATGATCCTAAAACTTTCAGCGAAGCAATGTCATCAAGAGATGCTCCTTTGTGGAAGGAAGCAATCAATGATGAAATGGATTCCATTATGGGAAATGGAACTTGGGAGTTAGCTGATCTACCCAAGGGAAAGAAACCTATTGGATCCAAGGATTTTCAAAAGGAAGTATCATCCAGATGGATCCATTTCTACCTATAAAGCGAGATTAGTTGCTAAAGGGTATAGGTAGAGAGAAGGGATCGACTATTTTGATACCTATGCACCTGTGGCTAGAATTAGCTCTATTAGAACTCTAATAGCGGTGTTTGCTTTGAAAGGGCTGTACATCCATCAAATGGATGTAAAGACTGCGTTTCTAAATGGGTATCTAAATGAGGAGATTTATTTGGAGCAACCAGAAGGGTTTGTGATGCCTGGACAAGAGAACAAAGTGTGTAGACTTATTAAATCTCTTTATGGTTTGAAGCAAGCTCTTAAACAGTGGCATGAGAGGTTTGACACCACTGTGACTGCTTTCGGGTTTCGACACAATAGTGCTGATAGGTGTATCTATACTAAATGCGAACCCGGTTATACAGTCGTGATTTGTCTCTATGTTGATGATATGTTGATCATTAGCACTCACCTTGAAGGTATTTCTGAAACTAAGAAATATCTGTCCTCGAACTTTAAGATGAAAGATCTAGGAGAAGTTGATACAATTCTTGGGATCAAGGTGAAAAGAACTGAAAGTCAGATTTCTCTAAGTCAATCTCATTACATAGAGAAAATTCTGACTAAGTTTCAGCACTTGAACATTAAAGAGTTTAATACCCCATTTGATCCAAGTGTGAAACTTAATGTGAACTCAGGGAGAGCAGTGGCTCAACTGGAGTATGTGAGTGCTATTGGAAGTATGATGTATGAAACACATTGCACTCGTCCTGATATTTCTTTTGCTGTAAGCAAACTGAGTCAGTATACTGTCAATCCAGGGACAAAACACTGGAAAGCAGCGGGTAGAGTACTTGGATACCTGAAAAGGACCAGTAACTTAGAACTGACATACACGTCTAATTGCAGAATACTCGAAGGTTATTCTGATGCGAGCTGGATTGATCACACCAGTGATTCAAAATCTACAAGTGGGTGGATTTACACTCTAGCAGGAGGAGCACTTTCTTGGGCGAGCAAGAAACAGACGTGTATTGCCCACTCAACTATGGAAGCTGAGTTCATAGCACTAGCTGCGGCTGGTAAGGAAGCATAGTGGATTAGAGATATACTTATGGACATCCGTTTGTGGGATGTTCCAATGCCGTATATTCCCATGTATTGTGATAGTGAGGCCATACTATCTAAAGTATACAACGCAGTGTATAATGGGAGGTCAAGACACATAGGTCTACGGCACAATTATGTGAGACAACTTCTTGAAAGTGGTACCATCAAGGTTGTCTATGTCAAGACGAGTAAGAACTTGGCTGATCCGTTTACTAAACCTCTGATGAGAGATTTGGTAGTGAATACCGCGAGAGACAAGGATCTAAAACCACAATAGAATCGTTAGTGATGGAAACCCAACTTGAACTTAGTGCTCATATTTCTCAAGTTTAATGGGTAAAAACGAAGTCACTTAATGATAGAAGGTACTATCAATTTTTTGATAGATCCATGTGAGGTATGATAGTACGTCGTTGCCGAGAACAAGGGTGAGCTAATGCTCTTAACAAAGTTTTGGAGGCATCCAAGCAACGTGGATGATGTAAAACTTTGCCTATATGATCTAGGGGTGGTGCCGCCTCGAGTGAAGATAAGTGGTTTGTCTTCTAAAGGATCATGAAAAGGGTTTATAGCGCACGACCATATTCGCGCTCAGTGAGAACGCAAAGTCGGCTGGTGATGTGTGGGGGTAAACCGAAGGGGGCTATCAGGTTAATGGTTCACCATCGAATCTCTCTCTTCTTGTTTATCAACATAAACTGGGTTTAATTTTCGTGACACCTAGTGACATCATCTGTATAAGTGAGAGGAAACATTCCAACTTGGTGGGGGATTGTTGGAAATATTAATGAGGAACATACAAGTTGGTATGTTTCCTCCATCCCACATTGGTGGGGGAGGTGAAAGTTGAGTGCCTTCTAAGGGATTACCCCTTATGGGCCTCCAAAGTGTTAGATGGGTTGAGAAGTGGGTCAAGCCCACACGCGCGCCGAGCCGCGAGCTTGCGAATGGGCGCGTTTGAGGCGCACTTTGCACTTCGCACGTACACATCGTCGCTAGGAGCTGAGGAGCTTTTATTTTTAGCTGGGGTCCGGTTCAGTGCTGTGGATCGAGATCGAATACGATAAAACTGGGATAGAGGGATAGAGATGAATTCGAAACCAATGGGGGTTATCTCTAGGAAAGTCGAATTCGTATGGGATATACCCAGGAATTCGAATCTGGTAGATGAGGTTTATCCCATTTCCCGTTTTTCTCATGTTTGGTTATAATCTGAACCTATAAAGAAAAGCCTCCTGTTACCCATTCTTAACTGGCAATTTTCGCAGCTCTCTACCTGTGTTCTTGTTTCTTCTCCAGCTTCTGCGTTTTCTGGTTTCCATTGCTGTTGGAATACCAGATCAGTTCTGCATTAAATCCTGGGAGTTTACGCTGCAGCTCACAGCAATACGAGCGCGTAAAATCCTTTAAGGAGAGGAATCATCCGTGCAGTTCAAGAATCATGTTTCTAATTCGCCAGGTTGGTTTTTGTTTTTGCGTGTTCTTTAATTCGTCCGATAACGGGACAGTCTCCTTCTACCTTTCTTTAATCATTTTGTTCGAGTTAGAATAAACTGGTTTGGCCAATAACTTGGTAACTAATAAAATTAATTAATATTTTGTTTGATTAAATTACTTTCAACATGCTATTTGGATCGCAACAACTTATCATTTAACTTATTGGAAAAATGACGAGAAAGTAATTATTAAAATTTTTCCACGATCCTGATGAGATTCTCAGGATAATCATCTGCCATCACATGTTAGAACATTCACACAAGGATTGGTATATATGTCATATTTTTAAATTATATAAAAACGGATAATAATTGACAACAACAATAATCATATCGTCGCAAAAATTGTGCAGACCATCTCGGGACGTTTTCAAGTATTCGTCGCGCATATCGTACGTTTTGCCGTACACCAATTGACGAATTGCTGACGGCATTTTTTATATGTAATGTGGTGAAATATAGTAGACGTCAAGCGTCTATCCTTTGTTGAAAATATTCAAACTCGTCCTCTAAATCGTTCACAATTCGTATGAATAATTATCAGCTTATGCGAAAACAACGTCAAAACCTAGCCATATTATTATAGATCGGATTTTCAAAAAAATAATCGTTTACCAAACGATTATGGGCATCTTAATGATCCCTCATGACTCTCTTTACTCTTGTACATGGTTGTGAAAATCCAGCATGCTCATGTAAAAGTTGGATCCTAAAACGCCTCACAGAAATTATTGTTTGATCTTCCTAAATAGGATGATGAGTAGGGTAGGTTATTATTTTTTAATGTAGGTAAGGCTTTTATAAATATTGAGAGTAATGAGAGAGTGTTGGGTTGTGGTGTATGTAAAAAGGAGATAGTTTGGTATATATAAATTCAAATTAAATATTTTCCTAATCAAAATAACCGTTGGAAGTGGGTGTAGTCTAGGGATGAGCTCGGTACTAATCGGTACCGGTACTGCAAAATCTTAAAAAATGGGTACCAATATTGAAAATACCTGGTACGGTACGGTTTGGTACCGGTACGGACAATTATTTGAAAGTAAAAACCGGTACCCGAAACGCTAAATGTCGGTACTGAGTGGGTACTGAAAATTGAGTTGGTTCGGGAAATCCGATACCAGTAGCGGTTCCAAATCGATACCCGGTACCATTTGCTCATCCCTAGTGTAGTAAGTCTCACAGACCAACGGCTCCCTTGATCACTCCCTATGTCTCATGGCGGTTACCCCTCTAACATCCCATCGACGAAGTTTCTCGCTGGGTTTACAGATATGTCGCCGGGGAGTGACTCCTTTATACCATTATGTGTAGGGAAAGCAATATAACTAACAAAACAACAACCCTCTCTCAAACTTCTAGACCTTTAGCAAGGAGTTGGTTTGTCACAATAGGCCCCGACAAGTCCTTCGAGATGGATCTTAATTACCAAAAATCCATATTTATGCTTTTAGACCTAACAATCCAAAATACATAACAATTAGATCGAGTTTACAAATCAATGAAAGTCATAATGATTTAGGAATACACATATATCACGTATGGTAAGAACTTGATCACTTTTTATAATAATAATAATAATAATAATAATAATAATAATAATAATAATAATACTTTTGTTATTTAGATGGGTACTATAAGTAGTAGCAAATACCGTATACAAAATGAATACAATTATATAAACTAAATGTTACATGAACTTAAATAAATTTGAACCGAGAGGCCTTCAACGTGTTCTTCGAAATTGTTTTCTTTTGGTCTTCACTACTGCAAGACAAGCAAACATATGTTAACATCTGCGGTTGAGGGATCGTGTTCAACACGTGTCCCTTAAAATATATTTCGTGTCTTCTATTGGATGAACACATTGTCTCCCATGGTACAACAACCGAAGCAATGTGTACTACTGAACACGATTCACGCGCATAAGGTTACACAGGGGTAAACTATGTGTTTAGAAATGGTAGAAAAGATGAAACTTGTGATGGTGAAAGGATCAGAGAATACTTATCTCTAAAACCTATGGAATTTGTTAACAAAATTTCTCTAATTTTCCTCTCTTTTTAACATGTTAACCTTTTCCTCTCTCCAGATAAAATGAGCATTGATATTCATTTCATATTCCACGAAATAGGAATAATAACTCCATATACGGATTTAAGAGACAAGCCAGAAGTAATCACTTATATGGATTTGAGAGAAAAACCGAAAGTCACTACTTGATTCATGACACGAGTCGTATGGATTTGAGAGAAAAACCGAAAGTCTATATTTAATTTATGACATCAACAAATTCAAATTCCTATTAAGATCACTAAATTTACACATTTTTCATTCTAACAACTCAACTTCGAGCATCGATGTTTCAATCATCTGAGTTTCCTTTGAACACGGTATGTTGAGTTGTGAAATTTCTCACGAACACAAATTCACAAAATAATGATTATATTAATCATAACTACATAATTATTTGTATCCAAAGTTCGTGAAAGCCAAAATGTTTCATAGTACATTACTTGCCATTTGTACCATACAAAGATGGTAAACATCACTACATACATCTACATGGCTTACTCTCATTCAAACTAGGACACATTTGGAGGAAATTTATAAATTATTACAAGCACGAGATATTTCTTCTGCAATTTAATTAATATATATGAATTGTTATTTCAGACAAATAAAAAACTTCTTAAGAAAATATTTATGTGATATTGTGAATGTTGTGTTTTTCTGTTTGAAACTGAAACAAAACCGAATTTGAGTTCGATTTTAGTTCCTGCTTTGCCGACTTTAAAACTAGTTCAATTCTCTTTTTGACTTTAACCGAAAAATCTTCAAACTAAGAAAACTGATTGTTGGGTAGGGATCTGTATTTATAAAAGCTATATATATATATATAGAGAGAGAGAGATAGAGAGACAAAAAGATCAAATACAAATAACATTAACGTACAAAAAGTGTGAAATGTGTGCAATATTGAAAAAAGGGAGGTGGCATTTTCGTGATTAACTGAATCTGCAATTCCTTCATGCTTTCTTGCCAATCAATGACCCTGATTTCGCAAATCAAGCTTTGCAAATCATAAATACAGATCAATCAATTGCGTAAAACATGATTTGAACACTCCCTTGATTCTGATTTCCCTTGCTTCTCATATCCATCAATTGAAGTTCCTTAAAAATTGCAAACTTGATTCAGATGAATTGAAGCTTGCAAATCAATTTGATTGTTAAACCAAGCCTTGTTAATTGGTTGTTACTGTCAATTTGTAATTACATAATGATTTTGTACCAACGTGATTTTGATGCAGAAGAAACAGATAGAATAATTACTCTAATAGAGTAATTATCAAAAGTAAAGTAATTATGTTTTGTAACTAGAGTAATTATTTCAAAAGTAGAGTATTTATGTATAGCGCATAAAACACTAGTCATTCAGATTTACCGTACAAGTGCATTAAACAACATAAAATTCAAAATTACTCTACAGGTGCATCTAACTACTCTACGACTTCATCATTAATACACTACTACAAATTTTCATTCAAAATTACTTTACAAGTGACTCAAACAATATAAAATTCTAAATTACTCTACAAATGCATCATATTTGCTCTACTAGTTCATCATAAATACACTACTACAACACTTCATTCAAAATTACTCTACAAGTGCATCATAATTACTCTACTAGTTCATGAAAAAACATAACAGACATAACTACTCTACAAGTCTTCAAAAAAGAAGATATCACTAACATTTACTCTACTAGTTTAACTACAAATGTAATTACGAAGCACTACATTAAAGTAAATTTCATAACTTAATTTATACAACAAGAACAAATTATGCTATAAACAATTTGAAATTACCTTTCGTAGACATGATTTAGGGTTGAATCATGTTTGATTTCGATGATTTTAGAACTTGAATCGAAGAATTTGGAACTGAATTGGATGATTATAGAGCCGAATCAGATGATTTTGGAGCTGAATAAATGAATTTTGGATTTGAATCTGATTAGGTTTCAGGAGAATTTTGGTTTGCTTCTTTTTGAAACTGAATCAATATTAGTTTAGGGTAGAAAATGAACGGACAGTTGAATTTTATGGAATGTCTTTTAATTACACTTTTGCCACTGCACAAAATTCGAAAAAAAACTTCAATTTGTACGTTTTGTAGCATAAAGCCATTTGTATAGAAACTCGACTCTATACATATAAGTTTAAAAGAACCACATAAATAAATTAAATATTAACTTTCAAATTGATTAAACCGAAATTGGAACAAACTAAAACCATTTGCAAGAACTGAATAACATACATAGTTTTTGGTTCGTTTTAAACCGACTTTCTAAAAAACTCAATCCTGTTAAAAAAACACCCAAATTACATTTTGATCTTTTGGTTAAAAACAAGGTTTTTTATGTTTGAAATTGTAACCAAACCAACTTAGAATTCAGTTTCCGTTTTTGCTTTGCCAACTTTGAATCTAGTTCGATTTGCTTTTCAGCTTTAACCGTAAAATCTTCAAACTAAGATAGCCGCTGGTGAATAGGATTTGTATTTATAAAACACAGGAGAAGTATCCGCGCAATGCGATGGGCAACATAACACTTAATGGTTATGCCGAGCGGCAAGAAACACGACACTTAAAGGCTGAGCTGAGCCAAGGCTAGCTCGAGCTTAACTTTATCATCATACCGAGCTGGCTTGAGTCGGCTTAAAATCAAAACCGGGCTAGAATCTTAATCTCGAGTTCAGCTCAATTGAAAAATCAAATTGGCTCACTCGACCAAATAATATAACTTATTCTTGCCAAAAGACTAAAAACACAACTTTATTTAGCCAAATGACCAAGTATGTAAGTTACACAGTTATTTAACTCTTTTAATGACTTAACTTACCTTTATATAGTAGGTGATTGCTCCACTTTTTGTTTTTTCATCAATGTAGGACAAAAGAACAGTGGAATAGATGAATTGTTTAGGAAATGAGGAGCCATTTTGTAGTTATTTCTTTCATCGAGACTTTCTTACGGATGAGATGAGCAAAAATGTAAACGTTTTAAGAGTTTCAATTTTAAGTAGTAGGACGGAAGAGTAATTTTACCTTAATTTTAAATATTAGATTCCTTAAGTGTTATAAAGTTGTGATAAAATTATTTTTTTTTGTCTTAATGATTTTTATTTTAAGGATAGTATATATATATGTATATATATATGAACATAGAAATAAAAATATGTTAGAAAATAATATAAATGTAAAAAGTTATTTCACTATTCATGCTCTATGAATTTTAATATATAGGAAAAAATATAAATATTTAAATTTATTTTACTATTCATGCTCTATGAATTTTAAGGTATAGAAGTAAACGTTTTAAGAGTTTCAATTTTAAGTAGTAGGACGGAAGAGTAATTTTACCTTAATTTTAAATATTAGATTCCTTAAGTGTTATAAAGTTGTATTTTAAGGATAGTATATATATATGTATAATATATGAACATAGAAATAAAAATATGTTAGAATTCATGCTCTATGAATTTTAATACATAGGAAAAAATGTAAATATTTAAAATTTATTTTACTATTCATGGTATATGAATTTTAAGGTATAGAAGTAATAATATAAATGTAAAAAGTTATTTCACTATTCATGCTCTATGAATTTTAATATATAGAAAAAAATATAAATATTTAAAATTTATTTTACTATTCATGGTCTATGAATTTTAAGGTATAGAAGTAATGTGATAAAATTATTTTTTTTTGTCTTAATGATTTGTATTTTAAGGATAGTATATATATATGTATATATATATGAACATAGAAATAAAAATATGTTAGAAAATAATATAAATGTAAAAAGTTATTTCACTATTCATGCTCTATGAATTTTAATATATAGGAAAAAATGTAAATATTTAAAATTTATTTTACTATTCATGCTCTATGAATTCGAAGGTATAGAAGTAATATTAGGAGTGAAAGAATAAGTGCTTAGAAAATATAGAAGAAACAAAAAGTTTGATGTGATAAAGTCACGGGTCTGCAATTAAAATTTTTAATAAACATAAAAAAATGATATGTGGTATGCGTGTTCGTTTAAAAGACTTATAAATTAAAAAAAAACAAAAAGCTTTAAAGTTACACTCAACACCCTAAAGTATCGTTACAGATCCTTAAAAGTGCATTTTTTGTGATGTGTAGTTAGTATGTTAGTCACTAAACATGTACACGGGCCGTAAACGAACTGGTCAAACATAAATATGGTGTTGTTTGTATTTGTTCGTTAAAAAAATAAATGTGTTCACAAAATGTTTATAAACACCTAACGAACGAAACTTTTTGTTCGTGTTCTTTCGTTGACTTTAAGTAATGAACATCGATGAACATGAAGCTGGAGAAGGTTATGAACCCTTATGGTTGAGAAGGCCGGTGATGATCGAGAAGACAACGTTGACAATGTAGGTTGTAATGATAAATTTTGAAGGCTTAAGTTTATAACTTGTGAACGCTAAATTGTTAAAAGATTTATAATATACATACACTAATATTTGTTGAATATGAAATTAGCAGGAATTTTGAATTATTAAATAAAATATCAAAATTAAAAACCGTAATGAACTATCAAACATAAACGAACAAGTTACCAAACGTTCATAAACATAAATGAATGAACATGACATCTGTTCATGTCCGTGCATATAACTAAACGAATGAAATCCTTGGTCGTGTTCAATAACTTATTAAACGAACGAACGAACACAAATGAGCTTTTAATCGAACAGCCTACAAACTCCCCGTTAAAAACGTTTGGTTTGTTTGCAAAACAAGGAGCTTATTGTAAATTAAAAAGAAACACATGGGTCTACTTGCACACAACGAAAAAGTAGGGTGGCGATTCCCGCATGTTACGGCGTCGTTCCGCTGTTGAAACACGACCATCTTCATCCGGTAAAGAGTCAACTATCATCATCTTCATTGTTAACAGACTTCATTCAATTTAGGGTTTCCAGAATCTTCTACCGGTGCAACCGTACATCTCTGAAAAATGGACGTTACTCCGGCGACTTCCGGCGGCGGAGGACCGGCGCCGTTCCTAATCAAGACGTATGAGATGGTTGACGACTCCGTCACCGACGAAATCGTGTCGTGGAGCACGAAAGGCAACAGTTTCGTCGTCTGGAATCCACCGGAGTTTGCTCGATTATTGTTACCGACTTATTTCAAGCATAACAACTTTTCTAGCTTCATTAGACAGCTTAATACTTATGTAAGTGATTGATGTTGCTATTTTTGCCTGTTTCAGTTACGTTTTATTTGTATTGAATGCATTATTTGGATCAATTTTGACCTAATTGATTCTGATTTGATGTATATGCGAGGAGATCGTTCGTTTTGTCAAATATTTGATAGTGTTAGCTCAAATTGACCTAATTCATCTTAATCGATGCTTATTTCAAGCACAACAACTTTTCTAGCTTCATTAGACAGCTGAATGCTTATGTAAGAGATAGCTATTGCTATTTTTGCCTGTTCAGTTACATTTTATAAGTTTCGGATGAATAGATTGGATCGAGTTTGACCTAATTTTATTTTGCTTTGATGTGTTTGTGAGTAGATCCTTTGTTTATTAGAATATTTGATCGAATATATGATCGATCTTGTGTTGGTTTAACTTGACCTAATTTGAGTTTTAAATAAATTGTTTGGATCAAGTTTGGCGTAATTTGATGTTGATTTGATGCATCTGTGTTTGATCGTTGGTTCAAATTTGACCTAATTCACCTTGGTTGGTGTGCCTGTGGTGGAATTGAATTGAACGGTGGTGGATTACCCTAAGAATTGATATTAGACCGCTGAATACTTATGTAAGAGATCGCTATTGCGATTCTGTTTACATTTTATAGGTTTTAAATGAATTGATTGGATCAATTTTAACCTAATTTGATTATGATTTGATGTATTTGTGAGTTGATTGTTTGTTTTGTTGAATATTTGATTGATCTAGTTTTAGGTAAATTTGACGTAATTTATCCTAATCAATGTACATGAGGTGGAAATGAGTTAAATGGTGGTGGATTAGTCTGCGAATTGATATGGAATTTTTTGAGTTTGGTGATAGTTTGGTATGTTGGCTTAGTTAGGGTAATTAAAGTGCAGGATAATGAGAAGAGTATTTCATTAATTTGTGTCTTGCAGTATCGATGATATGTTACCGCATTAACAATATGTTTCGAAGTTGAAATTGTTTATTTGGTTCTATTCATGATGGCAGCAGGCCCCGACAGGATCTTAAGTGTAACAAACTGTCTGTTTGAATATGACTTCTTTGGCTTAGTTCTTTTAAGTTAGATTTGCCCGATTTGGAAACGGGATTGTCCTTGTGGGTAGGGGTGGCAATTCATGACACTACATGAAGTTAGTAAATAGGTCGTGTTCTTGTTGACGAGTTTTATTAAACAGTTTATCTTTTGGTTGACCTGTTAAACCCGTTTAGCTAAACAAGTAGACCTTTAAACTTGTTTGAAGTTAGAATAAAATATAAAACAATTTATAACGTCAACCCGCTGACCAGTTTTGACCCAATTAACCCATTTATTAGCTCTTTCACAGCCTGACATCCGTTTATGTTCCATTTGTAACTTGATTACAATTCGTCAACGTTGTTTTGTTTAGGTAAATGGTTTACACGAGGGTTGATGTCAATGACACGAATAAATATGTCAGTTGTGTTTGGGTTCATCAATTCAACCCGCTATCCTGAAAACCTTGAAACCTATACTTTTGGGCTATCAGGTTTCCCATGAACTTGTGATGGAGTCTATTTATATATGTGAAATGACCATGATATGCAAAATTTCTTATATACTTATAACATTGTTACGATAGGCTGGTTTGGTTTCAATTTTATGTAGGGTGATACAAACATGTTCTTGGTACTTACATGTATGTGCTAAGAGTAGTAAATGAAGTGATGAAATATATATTGCAAAAAGGAAATTCAAACACAATAACTCAATTGCTTACTTATTCTAGATGATCTACATTCAATTGTAATTACTACAAATTTTACAGGGGTTCAGAAAGATCGATCCTGAAAGATGGGAATTCGCCAACGAAGAATTTATCAAAGATAAGAAACACCTTTTGAAGAAAATTCATCGACGAAAACCTATTCACAGTCACAGTAACAATCCTCAATCTTCAACAGCCGACCCTGAAAGAGCAGCGTTTGAGGAACAAATCGACACACTTATGCGTGAAAAGAATTCACTCGAGAAGAACATTCAAAGGTTTAAACAACAACAACCCGGTACAAAACTTCAACTCGAAGATCTTACTCAACGGGTCAACAACATGGAACAAAAACAGGACATACTGCTGAACTTTTTAAAGAAAGCATCACAAAATCCCGAATTTGTTGAACGCCTTGCTCAAAAACTCGAGTCCATGGATTTTTCAGCTGATAACAAGAAAAGAAGACTGCCCGGGGCTCGGGTTTCCCCAGAAGATAGTCTTGTAGACAATCACAGCCCGTCTAGGCCCGATTTCGGGAATGTTTTTCATCATGATTTTTCGAACAAGCTTCGGCTCGAGTTATCACCAGCCGTTTCGGATGTCAATTTCGTCTCCAACAGCACTCAAAGCTCAAATGAAGACGGTGGAAGTCCACAAATCAGATTAACCGAAGACTGCAGAACGAATAACGAGTTGACACCTGGCGGGCCTCAAGAGCTTTCAGATACCTGCACATCGTTTGGTTTTAACATGGAATCTTCTTTCATGCAAAAGACCGGGCCGTGTTTGGATGCTAATGAAGAACCGGATGGCCATTTATCCTGTCAATTGAATCTTACTTTAGCGTCTTGTGTATCTCAAATTAACCGGAGTCCAGATACGGATACAATCCCTGAATCATTTGAGGGCGTTGCAAAACCTTCAGGTCAAAACGTGAATTTATCTTCCTCCCGTGATGACCCGACTAAAAATGCAGCAGCGCCTGCAAGTGTTCAGCCTCGGGTTAATGATGTGTTTTGGGAGCAGTTTTTAACCGAAAGGCCGGGGTCGTCGGATGTTGAGGATACGGGCTCGAATTTAAGGTCAATGGCATCATATGAGCAAGAGGATAGAAGCATCGGCCCATGGGAATTCTAGGAACTTGCGAAATCTGACTCTTTGAGTCTCCAGGTTCTTCTCACTTTGTATAGACTTAAGTAGTCTATATATATACTTTACTTTCATCCGACTTTTATCTATATGTTTAATAAGATGTAAACTAAGAGAATATTTGACATTCTGTGCACATTAGTGTATTCCGTTAGATTTGGTTGATGTATTCTGGAGGAAGCTTGATTTATCGTAGTCATGTTTGCGCGGGAAGATGATCTTTTTCTGAAAAGGGAATTGCATGTTTTTAAACAAATTTTGTCAAGTTTGATTACAAACAGATCAAGATCGTCTTTAGCTATTCAAACACGTCGAATTTTGTTGGATTAAACCTCTTGGACCCGGAATTCAAAACTAACAAGTAACAATACATGACTCATACTTGATAATCTTTCAGACGTTTGTTTGTAACCGCTAATGATTGAAAATTCTAAATATCTTTCGTCCTTGTAAGACATCTAAACTAGATGTTACAAGTGATGGAATGTGTGGATTTCAGTCATAGTTCAGATGTTGTAATAAATGGGAGTAAATAGATCATTCTAAAATAAGAAATCACTTCAATTGAGATAACAATGTAACAACATACTTCAAATGCAATCATAAACCCTAGATTTCACATCTTAAAAGACCATCACTTCAAATTAATATTTCAAATCTAAAAAGGAGATTCTTATTAGAGTGTATATGATATTAGTACAGTTAGTTGAATCAGTTGTTAGTTAGCATGTGGTAGTTAGGTGGTTTGTTACACTGCCTCTATTCTTGTATGGAGTAGCGGTATTAAGCCGTGTAAAGTGGTATGAGGGTTCGAATCTCGTAATAGACGCTTGCTATTAAAAAAAACTAAAGTTGTACTATCCAACCATGAAAGTTTCTTGGTGTGTATATATTTTCCCTACACACACACACATACTTCAAGACATTAACTAGAAAATCAACACAATACAAATGAAAACTTTGTTCATAATCACTACATACACCATCACCGATGACTACTGATTACCAAAAATCAGAGCATGAACACTTCCCATCTTTAAAATGATGAAACCGACTAGCATCACGAACAACAATTTCCTGACCAACAATGCTACATATAAACTTCAAAACCGTATGACAATCTCCACAAACACGAAGGTTCTTCACAACACGAATAACAGATCCCGGGACACCATTAAGCAGCCCATACGCCACTGCAAGCCGCTCACTATGCCAAAACAACTGGTTTTCCTTCTCCTGTTTCCCCATATCATGCAACACATAACTAACATCAGGAACATACCCTCTTTTCCTCATTCTCTCATCTAAATCTTTTAGCAAAACGCACATCTCGTTCTTCATTGGATGACCCGTCTCACCCGCATAAAAAACCTCGGTTTCTTTCCCTAAATTAACACAACTATAACCCGGTTCCTTCTTCGCATCAGTGACCACCATTAGTTTCCTAACTTTTGCTACATTTTCCCATATAGAAGCACCAGCATACGCGTTAGATAAAAGTATATACGTCGATGGATCTTTAACACCTAACCCCATTAACCGATCAGCAACCCGGATTCCCATTTGGGTTTTCCCGAATCCTTTACACGCACTTAACAAAGAAGCCCAAACCGCCTCATCAACCTCAAACGGCATGGTGTTGAGAAGCTTTTCGGCCTCATCAAGGTACCCTGATCGGCTATAAAGATCCAATAAACATGTATAATGTTGAAGATTAGGGTTTAACCCGTAATCATCCACCATCGATTTGAACAGATCACGACCCGTGTTAACCAAACCTACATGGCTACAAGCATAAATCAACCCGACGAACGTTACCTCGTTTGGTTCGAGTCCAGTGGATATCATATCATCGTATAACGCCAATGCTTCTTTAGCTTTTCCATGTTGAGCCAGTCCCACGATTATCGAAGTCCACGAGACAACGTCTTTTTTAACAGTATAACGAAACGCAATTTTCGCAGCGATTATATCACCGCATTTCGCTTACATATCAATAAGCACGTTGCGGACGTATAAACTGGATTCAAAACCAAGTTTCGTAACCAAACAGTGAACTTGTTTACCGAGTTCTAATGCTGCAAGATTAGCCGAAGCTCCAAGAACACTCGATAGAATAAACGGATCAACGATCTTGATCCCGTCTTGCTTCATTTCAATGAATAGATGCAATGCACTAACAAAATGTCCACTTTGAATCAACCCTGAAACCAAAGCAGTCCATGAAAACAGACTTTGTACTTTCATGTCTCGAAGAAGTTCAACTGCTTCCGCTTTTCTTCCACTCCGGGCATACCCGAAATCATAGCTGTCCAACAAACCGAATTCTTTAAACGAATGGTATCGAAAACAACTCGGGCAATGTCCACTGCTCCACATTTTGCATACATGTCAACTAAAGACGATTTCGTGATATCATCCGATGAGAACGGGGACAACATGAACTGGGCGTGCACTTGACGACCAAGGTGTAACGCGTTCAATGCAGCACAAGAATTCAGTAAACTAGCGAACACAAAGTGATCGGGCTGCAAGCAGTCATGAACAAACATGTTGGGGAAGATGGAAATGGACTGGTTCGGGAGGTTGGCTCGGTTGAAAGCGGTGAGAATAGAGGCCCATGAGACAGGGCCTCGTTGAGGCATTTCGTCGAACAGTTGGTGGGCGTCTTTGATGAGGCCATGTTTGGAGTAGATTGAGATTAGGGTGTTGGGAAGGGCTCCGTATTGGTCGAGACCAAGCTTGAGAATGTGAGCGTGTAGAGTCTTGCAGGGAAATGGGTTGCTGCCGGTGGCGCAGAGGCGGAGGGATTGGAGAAGATGGTGACGCATTCATGATGGTTTTAGGCAGCTAAAGTCATTGATGTTTTGAGTGCTGGTCGCCTGGTACCCTCTTAAAATAGCTATGTACTTGAAACGTGTAGGAAAATTCATTAATTAAGGTGTGAGGTAGGGGTGTTCATTGCTTAGTGTGTATAATCCTAAATCACATCTCGATACATATTAAAGTTACCACATCACTTCAAGTTGGCGTTCCCGTCACACGAGAGCATTCAGAAGGTTTAGAAGCTTCTGGAAAAAGACACTTGGCGATAGAAGATGCTCTCTTTAGACAAAAAGAACAGGACGTGGCACCAATAGCGAGACGCCAAGGTTACAAGATCTTTGGAGGATAAGGCGACAACCAATACGACCGTAAGCTGACCTGGAGCGAATAACCGTGCGCCACGTCACCACAAGGCCTGACGTCGTCAGAGGTGACAAGACGGATATTCCTTCTGGTCGGACAGCATGTGAATACTGGCTAGCTGGCAGGTTGCCTCCTTTTCCATTCTTTGGCTATAAATAGAAGGCTCAATCCACACGTTTAAGGGTTCGATTCTTTACTCTCTCACTACATACACACACTTACCCTCGAAACGATAACTTATTCTCACGCTGGATGGTGGTTACAAGGAGAACCCCTATCTTCTCCTCCTTGTAGTGAGTCACTGGTGTTATTCGTTTTGCAGGACATCTGGAAAAGTTAGGCATCAGGCGAGTGAAGGATAGAGGTTGAACCTCCTTACAGGAGACGACCCAACTATTTAGCTTAGTGTTATTTAGCTTAGAGCATATGTCCGTGCGCGACTGGTTAGGTCCGCGAAGAATGACGGATGAATTTGAAGTTATGTCGGATGAAAACGACCCAACCTACCAGGAAGGAGATACTACAAGTGTGTTCAGTAGGCTTCCGAAAGATCATGACAAACCCCGCACACGCGCAGGTTACAATTCAGCAGCAGAACATGACTTTATCTTAAGTTATCTTCTGGAAGGCGTAGCTGAGAAGTCAAAATTCATCACGTAAATAGCAATGGCTCTACTAGAAAAAACAAAATTGCCACATAATGTGGGGGAAATACAATGGGCTCACCGACCCGGATGATCACATTCAAGTATTTACAGCGTCCGGGCATCGGGGGATGGTCGCTCCTGGCATGGTGTCATCTATTTGTTCAGACATTCGTAGGTGTAGCGCGCGCGTGGTTCGACAGTGTGACAACCCGTAATTTCAGGTTAAAACTTTAACCTAACCACACTTAATTTAGACTTACATTCATAGCACTGCATTTAACGAGGGTTAGTTAAATGGGTCTACGTTGGTAATTCGGGGAATTACCGAACGTACACACAAGTTAATTATCGAACGTTGGTGACTAACACGAATAAGTATAAACAGACGGTTTACATGAAATTTGTACGTTGCTTGTCAAATACGTGAATTATGTGTTTTAAATGTGAATTGCATGATTTATGTGCTTTTGTGTGAAAGTTGTATAGTTAGGGGGTGTTTAGAGTATTGGTGAAACTTTAATAAATTACTCCTAACCCTAAAACCTCCCATAATAACAATATGACAGTTTTTTTCTCAAATCATTCTCTAATCATTTTGGCTTTGCAACACAACTCTCAATCCTCAATCTCGATCTTTCCAACTCTCCTAGAACAAGCACTAGATTGAATCTAAGATATGTGTTTATGTATATGTTGATAACTTATTCTTTTGATTCATGCAAACCCTAGATGATCCAAACAATTGATTGTGTGTAATTGATCATACTTGTGGAACATGGAACTGCTGTTTGATGATTAGTGATGCCATTAACATGATAGGAATCCTAAACTACTGATGTGATTGATCACATTGTTGAGATTAGAGTTTTGATCGTAGAATTTCAATTGTTATGTCGTAAAACTGCTGTGATTCTGCCTGTATTCGTGTTACTATGCTTGTGAGTGATCCGACTTTATGAAGTCACAAAGTCCGAGTTTTTGGACCAGATGGGCAATCAAGTTAGGAGGACACAACGTAGTGTTTAGACCAAGACCAACAATTAAAGAGCAAGTCTTAGCATACTTAATCATAGAAGTCCCAAGCGAGAAAGAGCAAGAATGCAAACCGATGGTAGAAACTGAAGCAGTGGTTACGGATAAAGTCCGAGTTTTTGGACTAAAAGGGCAATCGAGTTAGGAGGACACAACGTAGTGTTTAGACCAAGACCAACAATTAAAGGGCAAGTCTTAGCATACTTAATCATAAAAGTCCCAAGCGAGAAAGAGCAAGAATGCAAACCGATGGTAGAAACTGAAGCAGTGGTTACGGATAAAGTATGGCAATTATACACAGATGGCGCATTAAACGATGACGGGGCAGGGACATGTCTACGATTAGTGAGCCAAGAAAAGCAAGAATTCACATGCACAATACGTTTGGAGTTTTAGAACACCAATAACGAAGCAGAATACAAAGCATTCTTGGCAGGCCTCCGTTTAGCGATAAAGATGGGTGTCAAGAATCTTGAAGCACATGTAGACTCATTATTGGTAGCAGGCTAGATAAACGGATCCTATGATGCAAATGGTGAAGTCATGGCCCTGTACTTGGAGCAAGCTAAATCACTGATCCAACAGTTACAGTCATTCAAAATTACACACATCAATAGGAGCGAGAACAAGCTAGTCGACGCCTTAAGCAAACTTGTTTCAACTAGCTTCCAACACTTATCCAAAGACGTGCGCATCGAAGTGTTAAAGAATCCCTCTGTCCCACTCAGGCAAGTTAACATAGTACAATTGGGAACGACATCCTGGACGTCACCAATCATCGTGTACGTTACCAACAGACAAAGCTGAAGCTAGGAAAATCAGGCACAAGGCCTTGCAGTATCAAATGTCCAACGACATCCTATATAGGCGATCATACTTGGGACCCCTGCTACGATGCGTAGATCCCGTAGATGCGAACTACCTCATCAGAGAAGTGCACGAAGGAATCTGTCATATTCACGCTGGTCCATGCATGGTTGTAGCGAAAGTCATGAACGCTGGTTACTACTGGCCAGGGATGCATTTGGACGCGGTGAAGACATTGAGGAAATGCGACGCGTGTCAACGTCATGCACCAAGACAATGCGCCCCAAAACGCCTTGGTACCTGTTACAACGACATGGCCGTTCCAACAGTGGGGAATAGACATGGTCGGACCATTCCAGACGCCCCGGAGCAGTAAAATTCATAATCGTAGCAGTTGATTACTTCACCAAGTGGGTGTGTCACACCCCGGCATTCCACAACCAATCAAACACTGGTGGGCCCGGGTGGGGAATATCGTGACGTAAGTTGATAACATCATAGACAATTAACACATCACAACGGAAGTCTTGAATTTAAATTACTATTACAAACCAAATGTTGAAATACAAAATAATATGCAGGCTCGTAATAGAAGATCCACAGGCGGATCATAAATTGTACAAAGAAAGAATAAACAGACTTTAGGCAGATCTAGGATTTGCAAGATCCTCTTATCACTACCGAGCATTTCCAGCCTATTTCGTATTGTACCTGCAAGCTTAGTCTTTTGAAAATACGTCAGCTTTCGCTGGTAAATACACCCAACTGACTCATTTTGAAAACATTTAAAATATGTTTTAAGTTCATATCAACACAAAATCTTTTTATAACTAGGAAAAGTTGACGTTGCAACCTTGTTAACAGATTCACATGTTTCTCCATACATCACGATGGAGTTATCTCCACCGTCTTGGGTAATTGCATTTGAGCGTCTGTCGGGTGTATGCCTACACCCCGAGCTAAGGTCGTGGCCATTAACTAATGTAATGAGCCGAGGATATCCAGGACACGGTAGTTAACCCCCGATGTTTAAGTTATCAAACAAAACTGATTAAAATAGAATATGCGGATTTACTAGCCATAATCCGGCATTCGATTGATCCCATTTCCGACCAAGCGGTAATAGTTTACCATAACCCAAGCCCGTATAGGGGAAATAAGTCGAAAGTATCTTCGTTTAAACGCAAGATTTATTAACTCAGTCGTACACAAAAGTACTAAGTGCAGATAGCATTTACTGGAAGGCTCTAGTCTTGATTATAGCATAAGCTAACTAATTAAATTCTAACGGTCTTTAATTAAGTCATAGTCTTAGACCGAGTAGTGTACATGATCAAAACGTATAACACTTGATTAAACGATGATTAGATAGAATGTAGTTTAATCCCAACAAGTACTTTGACTTGTGTAATATGGATAAACTATAAACATTCTGGATTTTGAGACTTAAATGACAAGGTTAGACCCGTTTCGGTTAATTTTCGTTAATTAGTTACATATGCTTAACCGTACGCATATCAGCGATATCGGGTAACCGGATAAGTCATGGATAAGTTCTATATGCCATTATATTTTAAACGAGTTGTAATATCAGTAGGATATCAACTTATATGCCCATTAAGGTTTTAAAATGAAATTATGCCTCATAAGGGCATTTCGGTAATTATATACCGTATAAAAGGAACTTGAATATAATTTATTGTTATAATCATAAATATTCTGGAAAAATAATTAATTTATGATATAATATCAGTAGGATATTAATTATATGTGCAATTTATATTTTATGACCAAACTATGCACCAAAAGGGCATTTTGATCATTTTACATATAGTTTTATAAATTATTTGGTATTCTGAGTTCATATCATATACCTACTGTAAAAATGTTTAAAATAAGTTTTGAAATCAGTAGGTAACAAGTCTTGGTTGATAAATATGGTTTAAAATCATATTATGCGCCGAAATGGCGTTTATGTCGTAAAATGACGATTTATGTGATGTTTAATGAAAACTGATGTTATGATTAGATTAACAAGTCTTAGATATGTTACTTAATATAACATACCAGTAGATAAAAGATTTACTTTGTAAAGATGTGATTAAAACCGTTTTATAATCCACAAGAGCCTTATCGTCATTTATCGACATAATATAAGGACTTGTTCATAAACTCAGTTTATAATCTGATTTAACATCCCAAATATCCTACTTATAATATTACATTAGTAGGAAACTCATTTTCAAGTTCATTATCATTTAAACCTCTTTTTATGCAAAAGGGCATTTTAGTCAAAATGGCATAATTACGGAACTTGTGCATAAACTCAGATTCTGATTAAGATCATGTGATATAACCTCAGAGGGTTATACTACATTATATTACGATCATAATGCAACTTTAGATCAGTAGCTAACTAATCTAAATCGGGTCAGAATCGAAAGTCAAAGCAGAAATCAAACTTTGCGACTTTCGGTTGCGAACCGACCCTAGAACTGAAATTGATGAGCCGAACGTGTTCTTACGTGTTCTAATAATATTACCAACTTGTTTAAGTGTCAAAACATGTTTCATAACATATATAAGATCAAATTATAACATTTCCGAAAAATGGCCTGTTTGACTTTTTAATATAATAACTTTGACCCGTCAATTGGTCTAGCAAACGTGATCTTCAGGAGGTGCCCTTTATAGGGACTAACACCTACCTTATTACGACACTTAGCCATGTTCATTACGAAAATGACTGGACCATAATGGTCTTAACCGAAAGTCAAGGCGTTTTTCGTAAAACTCTTGACTTTTGCTATAAAAACCTATACGAAAATACAAGAGGAAGGAACACTTACAAGAGGTTCCTAGAATGCAATAGAACTAAGTTGGATGCTCCTTTAAGTTAGGAACTTCCAGAGGAGGGAGATAGAGTTGTGAATGAGAAAGGTGTAAGTTCAAATGGTGAACCTTGGCACCTATTTATAGTTGGAGAGCTTGAAGGAGGTGATGCCAGGTGTTAAGGGGTGTAAGAGGAAGCTTACAAGTGTCTTAAAACGTGACATAGCAGTTTGGAAAGCCATGGTTTCGAATCAAATGGTTTTTGGCAACATGTGTGGAGGCCAAGCAAAAATTCTGCAGACACAGGCCTCTCGCGCCCCGCGAGAGGCCAAGGCCATGCCTCTCGCGCCCCGCGAGCGCCCCTTGTCAGATTTCAAAGTTTGACACTTTTAGCCCCTCAACTTATTAAACCCCTTTAAACCTTCCTAAAACACCTTTTTGGCATATATAGCCCTCCGTAGCCAATACTTTGGCGTACCCGGGATTATGCCCGGACATTGTCGAGCTCTCGGTTCGTTAAAAGGTCACTCAGAAGTATAAATTAACATGTTGACACTTTTAACCCCTCCATTGTCCAACTTTTACATAATTGTGGATTTTATCTTTCTCGTCCTACAAATAGGACATATGAGAGTTAGGACTTTGTAAAGGATCACTCAGAGGCTCATTATAAGCATGTTGACTCCGATGTCACTCAGAGGCTGGGCATGTTGACACAACGGTCACTCAGAGGCCAAGTCTTAGCATGTTGACACTAATGGTCACTCAGAAGCTATGTTTTAAGCATGTTGACACTAATGGTCACTCAGAGGCTATGTTTTAAGCATGTTGACACTAAGGTCACTCAGAGGCTTGGTTTATGAAGATCACTCAGAGACTTAGTTTGAGCATGTTGACGCTTTTAGTCCCTGTTAGTCTTTAATAGACTTAAAATAAAAATATAACACGTGTCGCTATATTATTGGACACGATTTTACAGGGTGTTACAGGGTGGAGGCCAAAGCCTTAGCCTCAACAACGACAATGGTAGTGTTTGGAAGTTTATTTGGGAACACAATCATATGCAGGTTTGGTGTACCACTACGGGTAGTCATAGACAACGGAGACAACTTCGCACTTGAAGATCTGCAGAATTGGCTCAAGGATCTACACATCAAACATGTCTTCTCATCAGTAGCACATCCACAAGGCAATGACCAAGTAGAAAGTGTTAACAAAAGCATTGTTGAAGGTATAAAGGCAAGATTGGGAAGCCAAAGGCGAGGATGGGTAGATGAACTTCCAAGCATCCTATGGGCACACAGAACCATGCCCAAAACAAGCCATGGGGAAACACCATTCAGCCTGGTATATGGCTCGGAAGCGGTCATACCTGTAGAGATTCGCCTTCCATCCCCAAGAATGCTCTCTATCAACGAGGTAAACAATGACGAAGAGCGTCGCATGGATCTGGACCTCCTGGAGGAAAGAAGAGAAATGGCCGCCATCAACGAGGCCAAATACAAGACAAAACTAGAAAAGTATTACAACAGCAGGGTGCGCATCTGCACCTTCAATCCCGGGGACTACGTCTTTAGAGACAATGAAACTTCCAATACGGAGCGACCTGACAAACTAGCTCCCAAATGGGAAGGACCCTATGTCTTCGACAAGGTCCTAGGCAAAGGGGCGTACCAGTTGCGCACCCTAGATGACAAAACAGTCCCAAGGACCTGGAACGCGCAGCAGCTGCACAAGTGTTACATGTAGCTTCACCCTATCTTTGTATTAACGGCCCTTGGCCCAACATATTATATGAAATACAAGAAGTGTTGCCTACATTACCTTTTATTTTACTTCTTTGAATTTTAATTACAAATGCATATACCACTTTGGGCGTACACGAAAAACCTTGGTTCTTAACGACAATATAAAGGTGACAATCCACGACCATCCGACAAGTGCACGACCTGGTTTACTTTGCACATATTTATGTCTCAACCAACATTTAGTTGCGACACCTGTACAAAGCAGTTCAGATATGCACAAATTGTAAGTAAAAGCAAAATTCAAAGCAAACGACCAAGTGTAGACCCTTCTTCTCGGTGTTGAAAGCTTCACATTCTGCAGCAAAGTCCCGTCTCCCATTCTCGAACTCCATTATATCCTCTCCCATGGACTTCCACTCACGCACTATCTCTTGGGTAGTAGCGAAGTAGTTCACACCAGAGCGGACGCAGTCGTCCAGCAGGTGGAATCGGTCCTGATTTTTGTAATGAAACGCTCAGCAGGGGGAGAGCCATTTAATATAATTCATGATAGTTATCCAAACTGTCCATGTGAGAACCTTGAATGAGAGTCCAATGAGGGACGTGTGGCAAAGTATCACAAGAGGGGCTATGGTCCATCTAAGAACCACCCGCTTCTACCCGACCAGAAACGGAACCACCCTGTCCCTCACCACTAGAAGGCAATCGCTGTTTATACTTCGTCGCGTGCGGGGTGGCCTTGCTTGATTCCACATCAGTCTCCAAACCTTCCACCCTCTCATGAAAAGCCAACCCGGGAAGGCTAGTAGGTTTAACCTTTGAAAATTCTGTAGGCATTAGTGCAACCTCCGGACCCTTCCCTTTATCATTGACATGGTCGAGTGTGGTTATAATTTTTGTTATATTTTAGGCACTTTTTACTTGTGCATCAAACTTTAAATTTATAAAACACGATACAATACTATCACCTACACACGTTAGGGCAAATGCACCCATAGTGGACGTAGTATAGTGATGGTAAGATACCGAGGTCGTCCAAGGACACAGGAGCTTTTAATACCGGCTTATCGTTAACGTCTAATCTAACCAATTTTTTTATAAAAGTTTTGATAGTTTAAAATATATAAAAGTAAAAATGTAAATAAAAAGGAAAACAAATAGACAAGAAAGAATCACTTGGTTTCGACTCCTCTTTTACATATCCTTTGATGATTTCCGCACTTTTGGCATTTTAAGAGATTATCTTAGTTATAGTAGTAGGCCTCTCTTGTGAAGGCGACGTCACCCTCAACCTATTGGTCTGAGGCAACAGGAATACAGTCTCACAAGGTCAGAATATTGAAAGATAATTAGTAAGTTATTAATGTGAAAAGTGGTAGGCCCCTCTTGTGAAGGCGACGTTACCCTTGGCCGTACTGGTCTGAGTCAGCAGGGATACAGTCCCGCAAGGCCGGGTAAAGATTTAATTGTAGTTTATTTATAAGTGTAACACCTTGTATTTTCGTATTCCTATTTTAGAAAATTCGTATTATATTTTTTGAAACCTTACAATCGTACTCCATCCCCGTTATCTCAATTCGAGGCGTTAATCATAATAAAATTCGTACTTAATACATACTTCTCTTACATGCATTCGATCGTTAAATACATGTTTACATACAAACCGACACTTGTTATATGTACAAATACTTATATATACACTCTTGATACTCAAATTATACTTACATACATGTTATACACTTAAAAACATGCCAAAACACCAAGTTTTAGCTTAAAATGAAGGAAAAACCAAGTTCAGGGACCAAATTGCAAAGTCTGCCTAAATTAGTCTCTGGCGGGGCGCGAGAGACAAGGCTCTGCCTCTCGTGGGGCGCGAGAGACGTCAATCCGTAGAAAGTTGTTTCCAGCTCGCGGGTTGGCCTATTTTCTCCACCTTTTCACACTCAATCACCTCTAAACCTCATTTAACACCAAACCTAACTCACCCACTATATTAGCAACCTCCCTAACCCTCATTTGCACTTTCCAAATACTTCTAAATCATCAAAACACTCTCAAATTCTCTGGAGTTTCAAGAACAAGGCAGATTTCTTTCAAGTGCAAAAGTGAGTTCAAACTCACTTTTCTTCATCTTTTCTTCATCAAATCTTCCTCTAAAAAGCTAGGAACACCTCTAGGATTGTTTCCACAGGTTTTCCATGGAAAACCAAGGTGGAACATCACCATTTGAGGTCCAAACTTTCTGTTTTGGAAGAATCTTGTAAAACTTTTACAAACTTTGTTTTTCTTGACTTAATCTTATTCCTACTTGTTTTAAAACTATCTAAGGTTATGAGAGTTGTTAGGAATAGAATCTTATGAGTTTAAGAGGTGCAAACACCTCTAAACTTTCTGTTTTTGCAAGGGTTATGCAACCCACAAGTGATGAAACCATCCGAGCTTGCCATGAAGTTGATGGCAAGACTTGTGTTTTGGTATAGGTGTGAATACTTGGAAGCCTTGACTATCCTAACTTCATTCCACCACCTCACTGATGTTTTTACTTGCTATTCAAGTAGTTTGTGTAACATCCGTAAAAAAAAACCGGATTTACCAAACCCGCTCCGTTTATTAACCGAACAATCAGTTAAAAATTTCGTTGCGTATTTAATTCCCAAATTAATTTTAAATGATACATAATTAATAAGTATATTGAAATATATAAGTTATATTTGAAAAAGTATTTAAAATAATGAAATAAAAATAAAAGGCTGTAGCCGGGTTTCGAACCCGGGTCAACCGGATTCAGCAAAGCCTTAACTTCCAACCATCCAACCACTGCGCCACTTGTGTTTCTTGTTCATTATTAGAAATAATTAATACATAACATAAATCTCGAATTCAAAACCGACGCGCCCAAACACAGTCGTCGGAAATCCCGACGATTTCGCCGAGATTGGACGGTTTCTTCTGTTTTAACCGAAGCCTTAACTATTACATCGGTTATAACCGACGTCTGAACCCGCGACGCAAGTCATAACCGCCGGAAAACTTATTGACCGACGAATCAAGACGAAAAACGGACCAAATTCGTCAATGTTCTGCCCTATAAATACCCCCTCTAACCTCTGTTAGCTTTTTCGCTCACGATCACACTCTTTCCCGACGTAATTCCACTCGCCGGAAAACTTCTGCAACTCGCCGGAAAACCGAACCCTTCACCTCTGTGCCTTACTCTAAACGCTGAACACCCAGAGCTCATACCGAAGCCACCCACACTCACCTCAAGCTCGCTGAAGACCCTCTGCCGCAAGACACACGTCGCCGGAATAATCTGCTGTCATCGGAGTTTTCGCCGGCGAAACAGAGGAACCACTGTTCAGTATATCTTACACTTAATCTCTCATTCTTTTTATTTATCTCACATGTAATTAAACACAACACACTAAAGAACTGGATTAAATCGTCGAACCAGTCGGATTTTTGTTTTGGATGAAGATTAAACGAAGAAGATGAAGATTTCAGTATTATATAAGTTTAATTTAAATCAAGATATATCTCGGGTTAGACACACAGTCCAGCGGTGGACTGTGTGCAAATATAAACACGCATACGTCCCGAGTTCGATTCTTGTCCCACGCACACTCGCCTTAATAAAAATGTTCCTTTTTTTAACTGAACCGGATCCACTGCTTATAGATGTTAAGTTTAATAAAAACCGGAATAATAACCAAGAAAGACACACAGTCCAGTGGCGGACTGTGTGAACGTTTAAATCACATGTCACGAGTTCGAGTCCAGACTACCGCACTGGTACGGACAATTATCAAACTTTTTATATAAGGCAGAAATGAAATAATTTAGTTTGTATATAAGTATAATAAAAATCAGAGTATTTACCAAGTTAGACACACAGTCCAGCGGTGGACTGTGTGTTAACCTAAACCACAGGTCCCGGGTTCGAGACCTGTGGAGAACACCGAGCGAGTCATTAAAATCGTTTATGAAATAAATGATTTTCGGATTAATTCAATTAGTATATAAATATAATTAAAAACATAAATATTTCGGGTTAGACACGTAGCTCAGTTGGTAGAGCTGCGTGCACGCGAACGGGAGGTCTCGGGTTCGAGCCTCACCCGGCGCACACAATTATACAATAAAACCGGTCAACAAGTCAACGGTCAACATGTCAACAATCAAAAATCAACAATTTTTTTATTACTTTATTTAATTATTTACATTAAAAATACTTAAAAATAACATTTTTAAGGTTAGAAAATAGCCTTGAACTCACAAAATATATCCAACAATCCTACTAAAATTGATTAATAAAATCCGCTTACTTACCGAACCATTATGCCATTATCTAGGTTAGTTTCACTCGTGGTTAAAACCAACTTCGTGCGCATTCAACATCATCAGCCGAACGCACCCAATGTGAGTGAATCTTACAACTCCCCTTTTTGATTACACGTTTTGGGGTGTGTCATGTGTCACTAAAAAAATTAACTCGTTTATTTAAACTTGTGCCATACCATATTGTGATCTAAACTTAGAATGTATATATTTTTTGTGGTTATGTATTTCATAATATCAAGTTGTATGCAAATCATTCATTAGGCCCATCAGTTCCTCGTGAGAGACGGGTTGAGCAACGCGTGCCTCAAAACAATCCATTATTGTATGTGTGTGCATTATCTAATAGTGTTTTGTGAATAAGTTTACATCTATATTTACTCATATGTGGTTGTGCACTTTATTTTATAATCAATTAAATAAACTTGTTCAAATGTTTTTCATAGGATTCACTCGCCAACTTTTTGTTGATCCAAAAACCATTTTTACACATGATACAGGTGAACAGGATGAAGCAAGGAAAACATAGGAAATTCCTTAGAAGAAAACAATGAAGTCTAGAATGATGTTTAGGACATGATGTAATTATGATTGTATATTTCCCATTAAATTGTAATAATGAATATGAAACGTTATAATAAATGTCATGAGCTTTGATGATAACCCAATCATGCCCCGATCACCTTTTCCGCTGCGGGTCGGGGTGTGACAGATTGGTATCAGAGCCATGACTATAGGGATATAGGATTGGTTATTAGACCCTTAGAGCCTATACTATAGTTGACTAGATTTTAATTGTTCATGTGGTTACATGCAAACTTATGATATTTATTTGTTTCATATTTGTTTATACTTACAGTCAAACATACATACTTACATACACATTCATCATACATATTTCAATGTTCATATATTCAAATCCTCTTCATACTTTTGTTATTCAAAGATTTTGTCGCAATTTTCAAATCTCATCAAAATAAGTTCTGCGACGGGCATGTAGTAACTGGAAGGGTACAAGTACCGGTAGTCGGAACGTCCTGTCTAGGTTGGCATTCGTATAAATCCAATATAACGGACCAGTTTGCCTACCTGGGGACTAACGATGAGAGTACGAAGGACCTATTAGGCCAAAGCATGCCACACCAAACGTCGTTCGAACTAACCCCACTTTGAGGTGTTACCGTGTCCATGCCTGGGCACATTCCGAATATCATACATTACATATTTCTCGATTTTTCTCCGGGTTTTAGTGTACGTAACCAGGCTAACACATGCGAACCATATGAAAAACCCGGTATTCATGGGGGCCCACATGATTACGAAGGTGAAGTATGGCGGCATGCAAGGCCTAATGACGAGCAAAGCCGAAGACATCCTATGGATGTAGTAGATTTATTTTTCTATATTTATTTTATGAATGTTCATTCCTAAATACGACCCATGATCCCAAAAACATCCAACTCATACTCTTGATATGTATTCCTTGTAGATGTCTTCTAGCCTCGGCCGTAGGAAGATGAGAGCAGGAAAAGCTCGCGAGCGCATGGCTGCCCTAATCGCTCAACAAATGGCTGCCGTAATACCCAACATTGTAATCCAAGTCCAACAAGCACTTACCGCTAATCCTGTCAACCAAGAAAATCAAAACGTTATTAACCCTCCCCCAAATACCACTAAATTCACCTACAAGCATTTCAAATCCTGCGACCCTCCAAAATACGAAGGGACTGAAGGTGTCACCGCTCTCCTCCATTGGTTTGAAGAAATGGAGAACACTTTTCTAAATTGCGATTACCCCGATGATCGCAAAGTGCGATATGCTACCGGTCGTTTATATGGAATAGCACTTACTTGGTGAATACAGAGAAGGCCAAACGAGGCGTTGAAGATGCTATGACTTTGACTTGGGAAGAGTTGAAGGAAATCATGACAAGACGGTTTTGCCCAAGGAGCGAAATCAAGAAATTAGAAGATGAGTTCTATTCGTTGAAGCAAAAGGAAGGCGACCACACCACATACAACAAAAGATTCCTCGAGTTAAATCAAATGGTTCCCAACTTGTTCACTCCCCTCTATCGTTTGATCGAGCACTACATTCGAGGTCTTCCGTCAAAAATTCAAGACTCTGTAATAAGTACCACGCCTGCAACTTTGGAAGCAGCAATGGAGTTAGCTACAGAGCTCACCGAAAACCGAATCCGGAACAAAGACTTCAAAGAGGAGAAGAAGAAGGATAAGGCATCGACTGAAACTTCAAACTCCACCCAAACCGAATCCCCTTCTCAACCCACTTTTAAGAGAAAACGAGATGGGCGACTTTTCGCTATCACACAACGTAATCAACCAATTTCACAAGCCATACCCATCCAAGCTATCCCAATCACTCAAGTAGCACCCAACTCAACTTACCCAAATAAGAAACCATACCTTGGACCTCACCCTCGATGTAACACCTGTTTTTATCACCATCCCCCTACCTTACCTTGTCGACTATGTGCGAATTGTGGACGCTATGGTCATTTGAGCAAGGTTTGCCGCACCCCTCAAAACCAAATCTCACCCCCTACTCAAAACATGATCCAAACCTATCAACAACCCCAATACCCCATGTTCCCATATGTTCGAGCTTGTTTTAATTGTGGCGACCCTACCCACTTTAGAAACACGTGCCCTCGATTGGTTAACATCATAAATGCTCAAGCTCAATCAAACCCAGTTAACCAAGTAAATCAGGAAAACCCAATCACTAGGCCACCAGCAAGAGGAAGAGTTTTCAACATCAACGCCAACCCTGTTGAAGATAATGACGGCCCAAACGAAACCACCCAACTAGTCCCCTTCACCGAAAATCAAGATTCAACTCCAACCGCTTAGTTTTTATGTTTTTCTTTATGTTGTCTCAATTTTCCCGTATCCCAGTTATAAATGGGAATCTTATCCAAGGATCTTAATGCGAATTACTATTTCAGTTTGTTTATGTTTTAAAGTCACATAGAACTAATCATAACTTGCGGATAAAGTTAATGAAAATTTGATAAGAATATGGTGGATACGCCGCTGGTACTTACTATATATAAGTATTCTTGTCAAAGGATCAGAGGCATTATCTGGCGGTTATGAGAAGTTCCATGTAGAATTTAGTATTGTCTTGATTGAAGTTTGTTTTGTACTTACTGATTTAGCATTTATGGCATCTTATCATTTAAAGAAATTGGATTGTATTCCATTTCTACATAGACTAACCCCTCCATCACAACAAACGAGAGAGGTATTGTCATCATTCAAACATGTATACTATCAGAATTAAGACTCAAGTTTTGGTTGTTGTGGTTGTTTTAGAGTCACATAGAACTAATCATAACTTGCGGATAAAGTCAATGAAAATTTAACAAGAGTATGGTGGATACGCCGCTGGTACTTCCTATATATAAGTATTCTTGTCAAAGGATCAGAGGCATTATCAGGCAGTTATGAGAGGTTCCATGTAGGATTTAGTATGTTTTGGTCGAAGTTTGTTCATCATACATTTCAGCGTATTCAATTTCATCATTTAAAGAAGTTGAGCTATGTCTCACTTCCACAAGGACTAACTTCTCCATCACAACAAACGAGAGAGGTATTGTCATCATTCAAACATGGATACTATCAGAATTAAGACTCAAGTTTTGGTTGTTGTGTTTGTTTTAGAGTCACATAGAACCAATCATAACTTACTGATAAAACCAATGAAAATTTGACAAGAATATGGTGGATACGCCGCTGGTACTATCCTATATATAAGTATTCTTGCCAAAGGATCAGAGGCATTATCAGGCAGTTATGAGAAGTTCCATGTAGGATTTAGTATTGTTTTGGTTGAAGTTTGTATTATACTCACTGATTTAGCATTCATATCATCTCATTACTTAAAGAAATTGGATTGTGTTCCATTTTCTACATAGACTAACCTCTCCATCATAACAAACGAGAGAGGTACTGTCATCATTCAAACATGTATACTATCAGAATTAAGACTCAAGCTTTGGTTGTGTGATTATTTATGTTTTAGAGTCACATAGGACTAATCATAACTTACTGATAAAACCAATGAAAATTTGACGAGAATATGGTGGATACGCCGCTGGTACTTCCTATATATAAGTATTCTTGCCAAAGGATCAGAGGCATTATCAGGCGGTTATGAGAAGTTCCATGTAGGATTTAATATTGTCTTGGTTGAAAATTTGTGTTATCTTCACTGATTTTAACATTCATATCATCTTATCATTTAAAGAAATTGGATTGTGTCCTATTTCTACATAAACTAAACCTCTCCATCATAACAAACGAGAGAGGAATTGTCACCATTCAAACATGATGCTATCAGAACTTTGACTCAGATATTGGTTGTTGTGTTTATTTATGTTCTAGAGTTACATCATAGAACCAATCATAACTTACTGATAAAACCAATGAAAATTTGACAAGAATATGGTGGATACGCCGCTGGTACTTCCTATATATAAGTATTCTTGCCAAAGGATCAGAGGCATTATCAGGCGGTTATGAGAAGTTCCATGTAGGATTTAGTATTGTTTTGGTTGAAGTTTGTATTATACTCACTGATTTAGCATTCATATCATCTCATTACTTAAAGAAATTGGATTGTGTTCCATTTTCTACATAGACTAACCTCTCCATCATAACAAACGAGAGAGGTACTGTCATCATTCAAACATGTATACTATCAGAATTAAGACTCAAGCTTTGGTTGTGTGATTATTTATGTTTTAGAGTCACATAGGACTAATCATAACTTACTGATAAAACCAATGAAAATTTGACGAGAATATGGTGGATACGCCGCTGGTACTTCCTATATATAAGTATTCTTGCCAAAGGATCAGAGGCATTATCAGGCGGTTATGAGAAGTTCCATGTAGGATTTAATATTGTCTTGGTTGAAAATTTGTGTTACCTTCACTGATTTTAACATTCATATCATCTTATCATTTAAAGAAATTGGATTGTGTCCTATTTCTACATAAACTAAACCTCTCCATCATAACAAACGAGAGAGGAATTGTCACCATTCAAACATGATGCTATCAGAACTTTGACTCAGATATTGGTTGTTGTGTTTATTTATGTTCTAGAGTTACATCATAGAACCAATCATAACTTACTGATAAAACCAATGAAAATTTGACAAGAATATGGTGGATACGCCGCTGGTACTTCCAATATATAAGTATTCTTGTCAAAGGATCAGAGGCATTGTCAGGCGGTTATGAGAAGTTCTATGTAGGATTTAGTAATTTCTTGGTACATTGGTTGTGGTGTTTATTTATGTTCTAAAGTCACATCATAGAACCAATCATAACTTACTGATAAAACCAATGAAAATTTGACAAGAATATGGTGGATACGCCGCTGGTACTTCCTATATATAAGTATTCTTGTCAAAGGATCAGAGGCATTGTCAGGCGGTTATGAGAAGTTCTATGTAGGTTGTAGTATTAGAAATTTTGTTTTAGGATATAACCCTATCTTTCCAAACATATCAAAACTCTTGCGAAAGAAATCATACTTAGTGAATCAACTCTGCTTATCAATATTTTTACTGTAGGCAACAAAAAGCGATTCCTGTAGCAGGGTACTCAACCCTTACAAGGAACGTTACCGCCTCACACAAAATTTAAACCCTTACTTTTTCCTAAGTATGTAACTGTCAAATCAAACACCATCCTTTTTAGACCAATACGTCACTACTTAAATTTCGGGACGAAATTTCTAAAAAGCAGGGGATACTATAACATCCGTCAAAAAAAAAACCTGATTTACCAAACCCACTCCGTTTATTAACCGAACAATCAGTTAAAATTTTCGTTGCATATTTAATGCCCAAATTAATTTTAAACGATACATAATTAATAAGTATATTGAAATATATAAGTTATATTTGAAAAAGTATTTAAAATAATGAAATGAAAATAAAAGGCTGTAGCCGGGTTTCGAACCCGGGTCAACCGGATTCAGCAAAGCCTTAACTTCCAACCATCCAACCACTGCGCCACTTGTGTTTCTTGTTCATTATTAGAAATAATTAATACATAACATAAATCTCGAATTCAAAACCGACGCGCCCAAACACAGTCGTCGGAAATCCCGACGATTTCGCCGAGATTGGACGGTTTCTTCTGTTTTAACCGAAGCCTTAACTATTACATCGGTTATAACCGACGTCTGAACCCGCGACGCAAGTCATAACTGCCGGAAAACTTATTGACCAACGAATCAAGACGGAAAACGGACCAAATTCGTTAATGTTCTGCCCTATAAATACCTCCTCTAACCTCTGTTAGCTTTTTCGCTCACGATCACACTCTTTCCCGACGTAATTCCACTCGCCGGAAAACTTCTGCAACTCGCCGGAAAACCGAACCCTTCACCTCTGTGCCTTACTCTAAACACTGAACACCCAGAGCTCATACCGAAGCCACCCACACTCACCTCAAGCTCGCTGAAGACCCTCTGCCGCAAGACACACGTCGCCGGAATAATCTGCTGTCATCGGAGTTTCACCGGCGAAACAGAGGAACCACTGTTCGGTATATCTTACACTTAATCTCTCATTCTTTTTATTTATCTCACATGTAATTAAACACAACAAACTAAAGAACTGGATTAAATCGTCGAACCAGTCGGATTTTTGTTCTGGATGAAGATTAACGATGAAGATTTCAGTATTATATAAATTTAATTTAAATCAAGATATATCTCGGGTTAGACACACAGTCCAGCGGTGGACTGTGTGCAAATATAAACACGCATACGTCCCGAGTTCGATTCTTGTCTCATGCACACTCGCCTTAATAAAAATGTTCCTTTTTTTAACTGAACCGGATCCACTGCTTATAGATGTTAAGTTTAATAAAAACCGGAATAATAACCAAGAAAGACACACCGTCCAGTGGCGGACTGTGTGAACGTTTAAATCACATGTCACGAGTTCGAGTCCAGACTACCGCACTGGTACGGACAATTATCAAACTTTTTATATAAGGCAGAAATGAAATAATTTAGTTTGTATATAAGTATAATAAAAATCAGAGTATTTACCAAGTTAGACACACAGTCCAGCGGTGGACTGTGTGTTAACCTAAACCACAGGTCCCGGGTTCGAGACCTGTGGAGAACACCGAGCGAGTCATTAAAATCGTTTTTGAAATAAATGATTTTCGGATTAATTCAATTAGTATATAAATATAATTAAAAACATAAATATTTCGGGTTAGACACGTAGCTCAGTTGGTAGAGCTGCGTGCACGCGAACGGGAGGTCTCGGGTTCGAGCCTCACCCGGCGCACACAATTATACAATAAAACCGGTCAACAAGTCAACGGTCAACATGTCAACAGTCAAAAATCAACAATTTTTTTATTACTTTATTTAATTATTTACATTAAAAATACTTAAAAATAACATTTTTAAGGTTAGAAAATAGCCTTGAACTCACAAAATATATCCAACAATCCTACTAAAATTGATTAATAAAATCCGCTTACTTACCGAACCATTATGCCATTATCTAGGTTAGTTTCACTCGTGGTTATAACCAACTTCGTACGCATTCAACATCATCAACCGAACGCACCCAATGTGAGTGAATCTTACAACTCCCCTTTTTAATTACACGTTTTGGGGTGTGTCATGTGTCACTAAAAAAATTAACTCGTTTATTTAAACTTGTGCCATACCATATTGTGATCTAAACTTAGAATGTATATATTTTTCGTGGTTATGTATTTCATAATATCAAGTTGTATGCAAATCATTCATTAGGCCCATCAGTTCCTCGTGAGAGACGGGTTGAGCAACGCGTGCCTCAAAACAATCCATTATTGTATGTGTGTGCATTATCTAATGATTAAGTGTTTTGTGAATAAGTTTACATCTATATTTACTCATATGTGGTTGTGCACTTTATTTTATAATCAATTAAATAAACTTGTTCAAATGTTTTTCATTGGATTCACTCGCCAACTTTTTGTTGATCCAAAAACCATTTTTACACATGATACAGTGAACAGGATGAAGCAAGGAAAACATAGGAAATGCCTTAGAAGAAAACAATGAAGTCTAGAATGATGTTTAGGACATGATGTAATTATGATTGTATATTTCCCATTAAATTGTAATAATGAATATGAAACGTTATAATAAATGTCATGAGCTTTGATGATAACCCAATATTGCCCCGATCACCTTTTCCGCTGCGGGTCGGGGTGTGACAGTTTGCTCGACTTAAAGTAACTTAACCCCGTCTAGCCTCCGACACTTAGTTAACTCTTTCCATGTCGGGAATGACTCAGCCAGGTTAAAGCTCACTTGGCTACTTGATAAGTATGAAGTTGTACATTTCCTTTTCATTCATGCCCTTGTGAATCATCTTGTGATGATTTGTTTATTGGTGAATCATACAATGAGGTTAATCCTCCATGCTTGACTTACATGACAATCTATGATACTCTTGATGGACTTAGCTTAGAATTATTATATAAACTATATAATATATATACACACACATAACCGAATCCTTGATGATAATCAACATGGTTACTTGTCATGGTAATAGGTTATATTATCTAAGACTTTAACCTCTCATTACGATTCTAATGGGCACTTAGCCCATGAAACCACAACAACCCATACGGGATATATAGTGTTAAAAACGAGAGTTTAAGGCTAGATAATTACTTTGTTAACATGTATAGCGCTATAGGAGTAACGCAACGCCCGTAGTCTTGTGGTCATGTTAAGTCTTTAATTCTTGCGGTAATCAGAGGGTTGACCTGTAAAATTGCATGCCATGATACATTAATCTAGTTAACTATGTTTGCCATGTGGATTCGTGTAAACCTTCTTACATACTTATGCTATATTAAACTTGCGTACTCGCCAATACTTTGTGTGTTGAACTATACTTTTAAACATATTGCAGGAATTCAATGATGATATTGACAACGGAACTTAGTAGGAAGGACTAGAAACGCGCCAAAATTTAAATTTATGTTTATAGTTTAGTCATACATTACTTGTTGTATTTTGTCTTCCAATTCATGTACTTGAACCGTTAGCAATGAAATGAAATATCATTTATTAAATACTTGTTACATTTAATGTTATGAAGTCTCGAGCAATCTATTTACGTCCGCCCCGATGATTCCGCCATTGGTTGGGGTGTGACAATAAGGGATTCAAGCCGTTCTTACTTCCCCCCCCCCCCCGATTTGTTGTTATCTGCCTCATGGGAAGTCGTAATAAGCTTGAACCAAGTCCTCGCAGGATCTATACACTGAACGAGACAAGAACTTTACCCAAACACCCTTCCAGGTAGTTAACGTGCTTTATATAGACCGTAAAGACACAAATGAGTGAATCAACGAAACATGAAGAAATGTTTAAATAAAGTTCACTTTCAATATAAAAAAACTAGTTATTAAAGTTATTAATACATACCCAAATAAAAAGTTGCCAAAGATTGGAAATCAAAAGTAATATATAAAAAGACTCATATTCACCAAGTGATGTAAGAGATTTTGCCAAGCATGGCCTTTGTTTGACAAGAACTCTTACAATCAATCTTGGATCTCGAGACTACTTTACACTCTAAAAGATGAAAGATGGATGATAGTGGTGGGTGTTGGTGTTGTAGTGGTGGTGGACTGATGGCAAGTGTGAGAGAAGTGGTTTGCCAAAGGATGCCTTTCTCATGAACCAAGCTCCTCTATTTATAGCGGAAAACAGAAGGCGACCACGGCCCCGTGCCCTCCTGGCACAGCCACATGGTGGACTTTTTCTCTCCCTTCATTAACTGTAGATGTCAAGTCATTGTACCAACACGCCCCGTGGTGAGCGCACGACCCCGTGGTCAGTGTACTTACTGTACTATCCCAGATTCTGCGAATCTTAAAGTTGACCACGACCCATGTTGACTTGGCACGGCCCTGTGTTGGTTGTCTGTTGCTGTTGTCTTTTTCTGCAGAGAACCTTTGAGGGGCATGACCCCATGCCTGGTGGGCACAGTCCCATGCCTAAGCTTCTGTCTTTGTTATTTTTGTTGTTTTCGATGTGAATGGGGGTTCGACAAGTCGTGTCAATCCTTCTTCTTTGTATTTGTGTTGGTTTTGGCTATTAATTTGCTTCTTTTGTTCGTTTAAGCTCTTTTGATTCTGTAATTTAAAAGAAAATAACGAAACTTGCTTTTTTCCAACATTAGTACCGAAAAAGGGTTGATTTTATGTCTTGTTTGATGTAATTTATATGTTGTATTTTGCGGCACATCAGTCACCTTCAGGTAAAGTTGAGTCGCATACAGGTGACTCACCATACGTGACGGGAGGGGGAGACTCAGGCCTAGGAATAGAAGAGATGTCAACAGCAGTAGGCTTGGAGCTAGACACACACCGATTGCCTTTGCAGGGGCTAGACACAAAAGTCACATGTTAAGTTCAAGAAAACTTTCAAAAACCAAAACACACATAAAGAGCGATCAACGTATAGGTTATTACCTTTCTGGCCAAAAGATTCCTCATATCCAGAATATTGGAAGACTTCTTAGCAAACACGCCTAGATCGACTTCACTTTCAGAAGGGGCAGCAGTTTGACCCATCACCTTCTTTTTCCTCTCAGAGACGTCTAAGGCAGCTTCAGTGTCCAACTGACGCTTCGTATCAGAAAATAGTTTTCGTTTCTTCTCCATCATCTGAGTTAAAGTAGCGTAGTCCTCCTCAATGACAGATGATTTAACATTGGCACTACCACTGACACCTTTGAACAGATTGCGCTTGGGGACCTGCACGCATTGACCCGGATCGATGAATGAGACTATCGGAAGAACCAGTAGACTCCTCATATGAAAGGAGAATAGTCTCCTCTCGAACAAAGGGGTTAACAACTCCAGGACTCATATAGTCTAAAGGACGCGCACTTGTGGGAGTCGCAATATAAGCATTTAAGCTTTCCGGAGTAGGATGCAGGAATACTCTTTAATTTGATTGACCCGGGGAATCTCCCCCTTAGGAAGCAACCGAATGACCATTTCACCACCAACAGTCAGTTCTAAAGCATTCATTAAATTGTACACTGTAGAACAAATAACGCTAAGTGGCCTAACACACTGTAACATCTGACGAAAAACGGGTTCTAAAACCCGCTCCGTTTTGTAATCGAGTATATGTTATGATCTTTTGTTTCGAACTTATGTTAGTCATTTAATAGATATCGTGATATTAATAAATAATAGTAAAGATAATAAAATAATAATAAATAAAATATATAAACATAAAACTTATTAAATTTAAAAATCAAATAAAGAGTGGACCACGGATCGAACCCGGGTCTCCACTCAAGCTACACACACTTCACACTGCTGCAGCACACACACAACATCTGAACAAGTCCAACGAATAAATCTTTTAAACTAGCTTATTCAAGTCATCTTCTTGAATCACCCGCCCTGTAACAGCTGCTTAAATTAAGCAATCATCCAAAAATCCGTTTTCCTTTGCAATTAATCAGTTAAACCGTTTCTAATCATGCATCAAGACTCAATCAACGAGTCAACGCATTAAATTTAATTTGCAATCATCGCCCGTAACTGGTTTTTGACCGGAATCTGAAACCCGACTCAAGCCATCACCCTTAGTTATAAATAGTGATCCTCTGAACCCATTTAGAACTCGCACACTCTCGCAATTCTCTCTGCAAACTTCTGTTATCAAGATCCTTTGTCGGAAACACTTGCATTTGCCAGAAAAGTTTACAGATCGTCGGAGATTTTAGCAATTTCTGTTGGTACATGATCCACTCTACTCTTTCATTTTTATAATTATCTAATATGTAACTAAAATGGTTGCTAAGCTAATCAAATCAACCAGGTTTATGTTCTGTGATTTCATAATAAAGAAGATGAACTGGAAGTAATGTATAAATCAAATTAAAATTTGTATTTATACCGGGTTAGACACACAGTCCAGTGGTTGGACTGTGTGCATTCGAGATCAAGGCCTCCGGTTCGAGTCATGACACGTTTCCGATTTCCCTAAATATTACAAACCTTTTTATAACTTACACATGAAACGACTCGGTTAGTATATAAGATTTATAAAAATCTTATATCCTCGGGGTTAGACACACAACCCAATTGGTCGGGCTGTATGCAACACGAAGCAGAGGTCACGAGTTCGAATCCGGTTCATTACACGGTCCCTGAAATAATCTAAACCTTTTTAATTAAATAAAAAAATGTTAAGCTACAGTATGTGTATATGTATAATTAAATCTCAATATATTTCGGGTTAGACACGTAGCTCAGTTGGTCGAGCTGCGTGCACGTAAACGAGAGGTCACGAGTTCGATCCCCACACACTGCGTAATGTCCGGCCGGTTCGATCCGGAAAGAAACATATTTTTAGTTAAATTTTTAATAATTTTTATAAAAAACTATAAAATTATATAATCAAATAATATCATTTTAAGTAAATAAAAATAGTAAGAAATACAATAAAATCATCTATAATATCTAATAAAAATGTGTAAGCAATAAACTAATAAAAAATACAAATTTTAACCAAAAGGAATATATACATATCGAATTTATTACGTGAATATTTAGGTTAGCTTTTCTCGTCGTTTGGTATCTCAAAAGCTTAATCGTGCGAAATCTTCATCAAATCATAACGCACCCACTATGAGTGAATTCTTACAACTCCCCGTTTTACTTACGTTTTTGGGGTGTATCATGTGTCGCTTTTGTTTATCTCCCTAATTCAAACCTCGTGCTATTACATTATGTGATCTAACGTGCTATGTGATATTGTTGCTTATTGTTATTTGTGTTTATATTTCTCATTACAGTCAAGCTCTCACATTAGGCCCATTTGTTCCCCGTTACTAACGGGTGGAGCATCGCGTTGCCTAATATATTAGATCGGCTCCGTTTGATTGAGCCTTGATCTCACAGCACATCGCTTATCGTGCTCACATGTACATCACTAGTTGATTGTGTGGTTTGTGAATTACATTGCATATACGTTTCTCATATTTGGTTAATGCACATTTTATTAAAGATAATAAACACATCTTTTTCCTTAATGATTACGTGGGATTCACTCGCCAACTTATGTTGACCCAAATCTCTATTTTTACACATGATACAGGTGAACGAATTTGAAGCAAGGAACACATAGGCCATGGGCCTTAGAAGAAAATAAAATGTTACTTGAAAGCCTTGTTTGGAACATTATAGTGTTTGTATGAATTATGTGTTGATTGTAATGTTTTATTTAAATTTGGAATAATAAATATGAAAATTTTATAATAGTAAATGTCATGATCTTTGATGAAAACCCAATCATGCTCCGACTACCATATTCGCTGCGGGTCAGGGTGTGACACACACACACAACAACAAAAAAATAATAAATAAATTGTCACACCCCGACCCGCAGCGGAAAAGGTGATCGGGGCATGATTGGGTTATCATCAAAGCTCATGACATTTATTATGCGTTTCATGTTCATTAAATACAATTTAATGGAAATTTACAATAATTGTTACAACATATTCTAACTATCAATCTAAGCTTCTTTGTTCTCTTCTAAGGCATTTCCTAGGTTTTCTTTGCTTCGACCTGTTCACCTGTATCATGTGTAAAAAGGTTTTGGATCAACATAATGTTGGCGAGTGAATCCTATGGAAAACATTTGAACAAGTTTATTTGAATTGATTATGAAATATGTGCACAACCAAACATGAGTAAAAATAGATGTAAACTTATTCAACAATCATAAGATATTAAATAAAACACACATGAACAATAATGGAACATTTAGAGGCACGCGATGCTCAACTCGTCTCTCACGAGGAACTGAGGGGCCTAATGAATGAATTGCATAAACATGATAATATGAATGACACAACTACAAACAATATAAACTCAATGATACACACATGAACAATAATGAATTTGATTTGAGGCACGCGTTGTTCAACTCGTCTCCCACGAGGAACTGATGGGCTTAATGAATGAGTTTCATATAATTTGACAAAAGGAAATAAGTAATCACAACAATATAACAATCTAAGTTTAGATCATGATGTGGTATGGCACAAGTTTAAATAAACAAGTTAATTATTTTTATAACACATGACACACCCCAAAACGTATAATTTAAAAGGGGGAGTTGTAAGATTCACTCACAGTGGGTGCGTTCGGTTGATGATGTTGAATGCACGCGAAGTGGTTTTAACCACGAGTGAGATTAACCTAGATAAATCGCATTATGGTTTGGTAAGTAAACGGATTTTATTAACCTATTTTAGTAGGATTGTTGGGTGTATTTTTGTGAGTTTGAGGCTATTTCTAACCTTAAAAATGTTATTTCTAAGTATTTTTAATTGATTTTTAATTAAAATAATTAAATAAAATAATAAAAAAATTTGACTTTTTCTGACCGTTGACTTGACCGTTGACCGTTGACCTGACCGTTGACCGGTTCGAGTGCGTATTGTTGTGCGCTGAGTGAGGCTCGAACCCGAGACCTCCCGTACGCGTGCACGCAGCTCTACCAACTGAGCTACGTGTCTAACCCGTTATATATCTGATTTTAATTATATATATATATTAATTAGATTTAAACAGAAATCCTTTATTTTAAAAACGATTTTTAATCCAGAGAACCGGTGCGCTCCACAGGTCTCGAACCCGGGACCTGTGGCTTGTGTAACACACAGTCCACCGCTGGACTGTGTGTTTAACATGTTATATAATCCAATTTTTATTATACTTAAATACAAACTACTTGTTTTCATTTCTGACTTATTTAAAAAGGTGACATAATGGTCCGGGTCGATGCAGAAGACCGGACTCGAACTCGTGTGCTTTGATTAAACATACACACAGTCCACCGCTGGACTGTGTGTCTAACTTGGTTATTATTCCGGTTATTAATATACTTAACATATACCTGTGTGACTCCGGTTCAGTTTAACAAAAAAAATGATTTTTATTGAAGCAGCGTGTGTGAAACAGGATTCGAACTCGAGACGTTTATGTTTAATGTGCACACAGTCCACCGCTGGACTGTGTGTCTAACCCGAGTAATATCTTGATTTTAATTATTCTTATACGTTTACCGCACTTCATCTTCTTCGTCTGATTTTTAACCAGAATCGATAACTGACTGGTTAAATGTTTTAATCGGTTTCTTAGCGTTTTTCAGTTCATTACGGTGAGATATAAGTGAAAAGAAAAAGAAATTAGGCGAAGAGGTATACCGACTATCTTCCTCTGTTTTCCGGCAGAACTCCGGCGACAGCAATCCCTTCCGGCGACGAGTGTCTTGCAGCAGCGAGTCTCCAGGAAACTTACAAAGGGTGTGGGTATCTCCGGATAAGCTCAGGGGGTTCAGTAAGTTTCAGAAATGATGAACCCGGTTTTCCGGTGATGAGCAGAGAAATTCCGGCGAGAGAGTTTTCGCCGAGAAAGGGTGCGGTTTTGAGCGAAAGTGTTTGCAGAGGTTCGAGGTGGTTTTTATAGGGAGAAACCGAGATGTATTTGGCCTGATTTCCAACTGGATTCATTGGTTTGAATTTCTCCGGCGGTTATGACTTTGGTCGCGGACTCAGACGTCGGTTATAACCGATGTCTTAGTAATTGTTTACGTTATAACGGAAGCATTCGTTAAATACTCGCGAGATTGCCGGGATTTCCGACGACTGAACTTTGGGCGTCGGTTTTGAATTCGTAACGTCATGATATCAATTAAATGATTCTAATATTTAACAAATAACATCAGTGGCGCAGTGGTTCAAGTGTTGCGTGTTAAGTTTGTTTGCTGACCGGTACTGACCCGGGTTCGAAACCCGGCAGAACCAAAACATTTTTATATTGCGATTTTTAACAGTTTTTCAAAAACTAATTATATATTCCCGTATAATAATTGATTATGTATCGTTTAAAATTATTTTGGGCATTTAATTCGCAACGAAAATTTTGACTGACTGTTCGGTTGATAAACGGAGCGGGTTTGGTAAATCCGTTTTCGACGGATGTTACATAAATAATAATAAGAAGAGCTACCTTTATCCTTGTATGTGTATATCGGCGCTGCCATGAGGTTCTTCGGAACCCACAATAAACTCATCCCAGCGGCACTAGCGCCTTCTCTTCCAACTGAAGCATTGTAGTAGGATTCCTCGTTAAGGTTTTGTACCATTGTTCATCGGCGTACAGGATCACCGGTAACTTAGGCACCCCTTCGCTATCAGAGCGATAGTGCATATCAATCAGAATGACACCACGACGGATGTAAAATATTTTTTGTTTCCAGTCGTGAAGACTTTTATCCTTGCTACAAGGAAGTACGTTGGCAATCCGAGAATTGAAGGAATAGAAGTCGTCAGTGATGAAAACCTGAGGTTCGTTGAGAAACCAATTTCGATCGAGGATCGACAGGTTAAGAAGCTCCGAAGAAAATTGATACCTATAGTAAAGGTTAAATGGGACGCCTTTAGAGGGCCCGAGTATACATGGGAGGTTGAGTCCACTACGCGACAAAAGTACCCCCATCTTTTTGAATAAAATCTCGAGGTCGAGATTTCTTTTAAGGGGGCGAGGATGTAACACCCTGTAAAATCGTGTCCAATAATATAGTGACACGTATTGTATTTTTAATATAGTCAATTAAAGACTAATATGGACTAAAAGTGACAACATCTCAAACTGAGCATCTGAATGACTTTCTGATGTCAACATGACATAAACCTAGCCTCTGAACGACCATTAGTGTCGTCATGCATAAAAACATAGCCTCTGAACGACCATTAGTCTCGTTATGCATAAAACATAGCCTCTGAACGACCATTAGTGTCGTTATGCTTAAACTCGGCCTCTGAGTGACCGTTGTGTCAACATGCCTAGCCTCTGAGTGACATCGGAGTCAACATGCTTATACTGAGCCTCTGAGTGATCCTTTACGTAGTCTAACTCTCAAATGTCCTGTTTGTTGGACGGGAGTAATTAAATCCAATAATATGTGAAAGTTGGATGATAGAGGGATTAAAAGTGTCAACATGTTAATTTATACCTCTGAGTGACCTTTTAACGAACCGAGAGCTCGACAATGTCCGGGCATAATCCCGGGTATGCCAAGTATTGGTACGGAGAGCTAAAAGAGCCAAAAAAGGTTTTTAAAAGATTTCTAGAAGCTTTAATAAGTTAAAGGGTTAAAAGTGTCAAACTTTGAAACTGGCCAAGAGGCGGTCGTGGGCCGCGAGAGTCCAGGCCTGGGTCTCTCGCGGGGCGCGAGAAAGGCTCTGCTGCAGAAAGTTTGTTTGGCAGCCAAGCAAAACTCCACAAAACCATTAATTCGAAACCATGGACTTGTAATCAGCTATGCCACGTTTTGGGACACTTGTAAGCTTCCTCTTACACCCCTAAACACCTGGCTTCACCTCTTTTGAGCTGTCCAACTATAAATAGGTGTTCAAGTACTTCATTCCAACTTGCACCTTTCTTATTCATACTCTTCTCCCTCCTCTGGAAGTTCCTAGCTAAAAGGAGCATCTAACATAGTTCTTTTACACCTTAGGAATCACTGAAAGTGTTCCTTCTTTATGCATTTTCGTTTATAGGGTTTTATAGCCAAAAGTCAAGTGTTTTGCGGAAAACGCTTTTACTTTCGGTTAAGACCATTATGGTCCAGCCATTGTTCGAAATGAACATGGCTAAGTGATCGTAATAAGGTAGGTGTTAATCCCTATAAAGGGCACCTCCTGAAGATCACGTTTGCTAGACCAATTGACGGGTCAAAGTTAAGTTATTAAAAAGTCAAATAGGCCATTTTTCAGAAAAATCATAAATTGATCTTATATAAGTTATGAAACCTGTTTTGACACTTAAACAAGTTAGTAATAACTATTAGAACATGTAAGAACATGTTCGGCTCGTCAATTTCAGTTCTAGGGTCGGTTCGCAACCGAAAGTCGCGAAGTTTGACTTCTGCTTTAACTATCGATTCTGACCCGATTTAAATTAGTTACCTACTGATCTAAAGTTGCATTATGATCGTAATATAATGTAGCATAATCCTCTGAGGTTAAATTACATGATCATAATCAGAATCTAACTTTATGCGCAAGTTCCATAATTATGTCATTCTTGACCAAAATGTCCTTTTTGCATAAAACAAGGTTTTAAATAATAATGAACTTGAAAATGAGCTTCCTACTGATGTTATATCATAAGTAGGATTATTTGGGATGTTAAATTAAGTTATAAACTGAGTTTTCAAGCAAGTCTTTAAACTATGTCGATAAATGACGGTTTTAGCCCTTGTGGCTCATAAAATGATTTTAATTAATCTTTTCAACGTAAATCATTTACCTACTGATATGTTATATTAAATAACATATTTTAAACATTTAAATCTGACCCTAATGTCAGTTTTCATTAAACATCGCATAAGACGTCATTTTACGACATAAGCGTCGTTTCGGCACATAGTATGGTTTTAAACCATATTATTGACCAAAACTTGTTACCTACTGATTTTAAAACTTATTTTAAATATATTTACAGTAGGTACATGTTATAAACTCAGAATCCCAAATAATTTATAAACTATGTGTAAAATGACCAAAATGCCCATTCGGTGCATAGTTTGGTCATAAAAGATAAATTACCCATATAATTGGTATCCTACTAATATTATATCATAAATAAACTATTTTCCAGAATAATTATGATTATAAACTTAAAATATATTCAAGTTCCTTTTATACGGTATATAATTACCGAAATGCCCTTATAAGGCATAATTTCGTTTTAAAACCTTAACGGGCATACGACTTGATATCCTACTGATATCTTAACTTATTTAGAATATAATGGCATATAGAACTTATCCATGACTTATCCGGTTACCCATTATCGCTTATAAGCATACGGTTGATTATACGTAACTAGTTTACGGAAATTAACCGAAACGGGTATAACCTTGTCATTTAAATTTCAAAATCCAGAATGTTAATTGTTTACCCATATTATGCAAGTCAAAGTACTTGTAGGGTTTAAACTACATTCTATCCGATCATCGTTTAATCAAGCGTTATACGTAATGATCATGTACAGTATTCGGTTTATAAGACCGTTAGCATTTAATTGGCTAGCTTATGCCATAATCCAGACTAGAGCCTTCCCGGTAAATGCTATCTGCACTTGGTACTTTTGTATACGGCCGAGTTATTTAAAAATAAAAGAAGAAGACAAGCTCAGGTAAATACTCTCGACTTATTTTCCCTATACGGGCTTGGGATACGGTAAATTATTATCGCTTGGTCTAAAATGGGGTCAATCGAATGGCCGTTTGTGGCTAGTAAACCCCATATTTTGTTTTAATCAGTTTTGTTTGATAACTTACACATCGAGTGTTAAATTATCGTGTTCTGGATATTCTCGGCTCAATACATTAGTTATTGGCCACGACCTTAGCACGGGCTGTAGGCATACGCCTTTCAGATACTCATATGCAAATTACCCAAGACGTTGGGGATAACTCCTTCGTGAGTTTTTAAGTGGTGTGTATTTAATCATGTCTCGGTTTCTGTCCCGGGCCCTGTATGTATTGATAAACATGTGAATTTGATAGAAGGTTGTAAATTCAACTTTCCCAAGTTAATAAAAGATTTTGTGCCGTTTTGCACTTAAAAACCATTTTAAAGTTTTCAAAATGAGTCAGTTAGATGTATTTACCAGCGTAAGCTGACGTATCGTCCAAAGGCTAAACTGCAGGTACAATACGAAATAGGCCGGAAGCTGTTCGGTAGTGAATAAGAGGATCTTGCAAATCCTTAGATCTGTCCTAAAGTCTGTTTTATATTCTTTCTTGTACATTTTAGTGATCCTCATGTGGATCTTCTATTACGAGCCTGTATATTATTTTGTATTTCCGAACATTTGGTTTGTAATACTAATTTTACTCCAAGACTTCCGCTATGCCGTGTTTAATTGACTATGATGTTATCAACTGACGTCGCAATACTCCCCACCTGGGCCAACCGGTGAATGGATTTGGGTTGGAAATCCGGGGTGTGACAGGTTGGTTTCAGAGCCAACGTTTGAGAGAATTAAACACTAGCCTTTTGTGTTTAATCTCAAACTTACACGAGCACATTCCTTAGACTTACGAGTCTAGGCATTGACATAGGATTACTCATTTCATTATTAAGTTATTAGTATTGTTTTTGAATTGTTTTTTAACAGGAAAATGCTGCCACGTGTGAGAGGACAAAGTGGAAGAGGAAAAGGTCCAACGAGGGGAGGACCATCGGGACACATCCCCCCATCAACCTCATAACCCAGATGCCTACCAAGAATCAGGAGATTCATTTCCTTGGCAACCAGCAAGACGTTCAGTCTCTAATAAACACTCGTCCTCATATTCCACAATTCTTACCACTCTCACCACTCTTATCATTCACACCATTCTCACCATTCCCATTCTCATCACTCTTACCATGAAGAATTTAACCCTAACCATTTCCTAAACACGCCTCCAGCCGATCAAAATCAGTTGGACCAGCCACACCCCATGGACGAGGACTCCGACCCGCAGATGCCGCCGTCGGGATCAAATATGCATCCCATTGAAATTTCAAGCGATTCAAACTCATATGCTGGATCGCCCTACCAAGGTCCTATGAGTGGGACCAATATTGGAATCAATTCATTTTCGCCCACACTCCTTCTCACCACTCTCAACCACCTCCTGTTCAAGAAGATGTCCACATGGAACCAGTGGACCAACCTCAGCCACCACCTGAACCACCAAGAAGGAAGCGTGGAGCACGTATGTCGGTACGTGCAGGACAAAGGTCGGGATCGTTGCCACCTTTGCCCAACTCTTACCCACAATACAAGAGGACCCACAAATGGGTGGACCCTCTAATATTTCACCTATAGGGGAACCAACACCGACAGCTGCTATTCAACCACCATCGGGTTATACTAACCTAATTCCCACATATCCAGACACGTCTGGATATGATCATGTTAACCAGTCTACACCGATAGACTATCAAGCATGGTCGCAAGACCCCTATATGCAAGCAGTTATGCACAATGCACTTTATCCGTCTCCTTTTCCTCCTGCTTATCCACCGACTGGATATCCAACTTATGGGTACTGGTATCCGGTTATGCCACAACAATAACCACAACCTCCGCCGCCACTTGAGGCCATTAATGAGGCCTTAGAAAGAATGAAAGAAATGCAGCAACAAGCGGAGAAAACGGAGAAGAAGACAAACAAGTTCTTCAAGAAACTCTCCAAGTTGGTCAAAGGAAAGAAGGACGAGTGAAGTCTCTTCTAATTATATTTAGTCCCTGCGAGGACATTGTTATTTCCTTAGTCCCTGTGTGGACATGTTTATTTCTTTAGAGTCCTTGCATGGACAGTTTATTTCATTTTCTAGTATTGTAATTTCTTATGGAAGTTTAATGAAGTATTTTGGAATTATATATATATGTATTCATCCTCTTCAAAACGAGCGTCTCGATTTTACTCGAAATTTATGCTCTGCGATATAATTCCAAAAAGATCTTAATGGTTTTGATTTGCCGAGTGGCACAAACCACATATTTGGCCAAATATATAAATGATAGTTAAGAACTGAAGGGTCTTCTATCATGATAGTTAAGGGAAGTTATCCTTCTATCTAGAGGTGGCGGACTAAGTTCAATTTCCAAGTCATTAAGGTCAATGCGACCGGGACTATTAATCAACCATTAAGGTCCTCTTATGTTAACATTCAAGTAATGTTCATACTCATGGTAGTGTGACTTGAGGAATCACGCTAACCTTTAAGGTAATGGACTATGTCCTAACCTTATATAGCCCTTGTGATCTGTTTGATCCCGGCTAAATATCACCAGTGCGGTGATGAATAAAACATCCATTAGAGATGTATTTTATATAGCCCTTGTGATCTATTTGATCCGGCTAAACATCACCAGTGCGGTGATGAATAAAACATCCATTAGTGATGTATTACCTTTCGGGTTATAATTTATTTTATATAGCCCATGTGATCTATTTGATTCCGGCTAAATATCACCAGTGCGGTGATGAATAAAACATCCATTAGTGATGCATTACCCTTTCGGGTTATAATTTATTTTATATAGCCCATGTGATCTATTTGATCCCGGCTAAATATCACCAGTGCGGTGATGAATAAAACATCCATTAGTGATATATTACCCTTTCGGGTTATAATTTATCTTATATAGCCCATGTGATCTATTTGATCCCGGCTAAATATCATCAGTGCGATGATAAATAAAACATCCATTAGTGATGTATTGCCCTTGTGGCTATGAATTATTTTATATAGCCCATGTGATCTGTTTGATCCCGGCTAATGACACCAGTGCGGTGATAAAACATCCATTAGCGATGTAGTGCCTATGTGCCATAATTTATGTCCATTAGTCTGTGTGCCATAATCTTACGTCCTTTGTGACAAGCCTATGTGTTATAAAATTGTCAAATATGACAATGACAGTTGTGACATTGCGATCCCCTGTCTAGTAATAAATGGACTATGTCCAGATTGTAATTTGCCTATGATGGTCCTATTAAGACCTAGGCCAAATATAGCTATATTAAGCCTAAGAGTTGTAATGTTATTCACACTAGTATAGGCAGTGGATTTTTCTTATATTCAATATTTAAAAGCCGATATGGTTGTTATACCATGGCTAAGAGAAATTTTATTTGGTATTATAGAACCAAAGCTTTGAAGAATGGCTAATTCTAATGAGGCACAAAGTAGCCATCGGAACGTCAACTCTAAGAACGCCGAAAATGTAGCCATAGATAATAATGACTTCCAAACACGCATTGATGCGGCTGTAGAAAAGGCCATGGGTAAGGCCATAGAGAAGTTAAGAGAGTCGAGTGCTACTCGCTCTAGACCCATATCTATTCCACCATCTTCAGCTCATAAGGAGAGCTCCGTTCACTCTTCAAATGCGAAGAGTGAACCAAAGAAAATATATTTCGATGAAAGGTCCGTTCTGTTAAAGACAAATGTACCTACAAATACTTTGTCTCCTGTAAGCCCTGAAACTTTAATGGGGAAAAAGGAGCTGTAGAAGCCCTAAAGTGGCTAGACGAGATGGAGACTATCGTAGACATCAGCGGCTGTGCTGATAAGGATGTGGTCAAGTATGAATCACAGTCCTTTAAGGGCGATACCCTAACATGGTGGAAAGCCATGATTCAGTCTACAGGTAAAGTACACCTGTATAATTTGGGATGGTCCAAATTTGTGGACCTTGTTAAGGAAACATACTGCCCACCCCATGAGGTGGAGAAAATAGAGACAGACTTCTTGTCTCTATCAATGAAAAACCTAGATTGTCGGAAATATGTTTCGATTTCAATTCCCTATCTAAGTTAGTATCCTACCTAATCACTCCTGAATCCAAACGCATTGCGCGTTTTATTAATGGGTTAGCGCCCGAGATAAAGGGCAGTATAGGCTGCTCAGCCTACTACCTATAGGTCTGCTGTTGACCGATCTCTCTCTCTCACCCTTGATCTTGTAAGGCAAAAGTTAGTTAAGCCGGAAACTGACAGAAAAAAGGAAGAGGGAAGATGACAACTCCCATAGATTTAATAAGAAAAACAAAGGGAAATTTGGGTTCAAAGGGAACCAAGGCAAGTCGGCTGTGATGCCATTTTGTAAGACTTGCAACCGAAGACACTAGGGACAGTGTAATTCTGATCCACAAGCTAGACCCTGTGACATATGTAAAAGAAGAGGGCATAAGACCCTAGAATGCAAGGATCTTAAAGATGCCATATGTTATCTGCAATGAAAAAGGGCATTTTGCAACTAACTGCCCTAAGAATTCAAAGAATAATAATCCAAAGCCTGGAGAGGCCAAGAAGGGGAATGCACGCGCTTTTCGTCTGACTGCTAAAGAAGCTGTTAGTGACAATAACGTCATAACTGGTACTTTCCCCATTAATGATATTTATGCTAGAGTTCTTTTTGATTCGAGCGCAGATAGATCTTTTGTTGATCATAAGTTTAGTAAACTATTAAACCTGTCCATAAGAACTCTAGACAAAATTTATGAGATAGAATTCGCCGATGGAACCTTAGAAACTGCTTCTTCCATTCTTGATGGATGCTCTATATCCATTAAGAATCATTCCATCCCTATCTCTCTTTTGCCAATGAAATTGGCGGGGTTTGATGTTGTCTTAGGCATGGATTGGTTATCTCATAACCAAGCCCGCATTGCGTGCGATAAGAAGCTCATCGAAATTAAAACCCCATCTGGTGAAATGATCACCATACCCGGAGACTCACACTATGGATTGCCAGACAAGGTGTCGTTATTTAAGGCATCCAAGTGTTTGAGAAGAGGTTGTGTCATCTACATGGCACAAGTCACCATAAATGAACCTAATCCGAACCTTGAAGATCAACCAGTTATCTTGGAGTATCCCGATGTTTTCCCTGAAGAATTACCAGGCCTACCTCCGGATAGGCAAGTGGAGTTCAGAATTAACATCCTATCAGGATCAGCACCAGTGGCTAGAGCTCCATATAGACTAGCTCCAACCAAAATGAATGAGTTAAGAGTTCAATTGGATGAACTATTGGAGAAAGGATTTATTCAACCTAGTTCCTCGCCTTGGGGAGCTCCTATTCTGTTTGTAAAGAAGAAAGGCGGTTCGATGCGAATGTGCATCGACTACCGAGAGCTAAACAAGTTAACAATTAAGAATAGATATCCTCTGCCTAGGATCGATGATTTATTCGACCAACTTCAAGGGGCTAGTTACTTTTCTAAGATCGATTTGAGATCAGGATATCATCAACTGAAGGTTAAGAGTGAAGATGTTCCAAAGACAGCCTTCAGGACCCGTTACGGTCATTTTGAATTCTTAGTGATGCCTTTTGGGCTCACAAATGCACCTGCAGCATTCATGGATCTCATGAATAGAGTCTGCAAACCATATTTGGATAAGTTTGTCATTATTTTCATAGACGACATACTTATTTATTCTCGTAATCAAGCTGATCATGAGAAACATCTTAGGTGCATCCTAGAACTGCTAAGGCAAGATAAGCTTTATGCTAAATTCTCTAAGTGTGAGTTTTGGCTTAGGGAAGTCCAATTTCTTGGACATATGGTAAGTGAGCGTGGTATCCAAGTGGATCCCGCTAAAATTGAGGCCATAATAAATTGGGAGGTACCCAAAACCCCATCGGAGATTCGTAGTTTTCTAGGGTTGGCTGGTTATTATAGAAGGTTCATCGAGAACTTCTCAAGAATAGCCACTCCTCTAACTACCTTAACCCGAAAGAATGTTAAGTATAATTGGGGTCCAACATAACAAGAATCCTTTGAGATTCTAAAACATAAGTTGAGTAATGCTCCTGTGTTATCTCTACCTGAGGGTATTGAGAATTTTGTTGATTATTGTGATGCATCACACACCGGTATGGGCTGTGTGCTAATGCAAACGGCAAGGTAATTGCCTATGCATCACGACAACTAAAAGTGCATGAAAGGAATTACACCACCCATGATTTGGAATTGGGTGCCGTTGTATTTGCACTAAAACCGTGGAGACATTACTTGTATGGCACGAAGTGTATTATATACATTGACCATAAAAGTCTTCAACACCTGTTCAATCAAAAGGAATTGAACATGCGACAACGTCGGTGGATGGAAACGATTAAAGACTATGATTGCGAGATTCGCTACCATCACGGCAAGGCAAATGTCGTTGCCGACGCCTTAAGTCACAAAGAAAGAATTAAGCCCATTAGGATTAATGTGAAGAGCATTGAGCTCAAAAATAGCTTGAATGAGAAGCTATTAGATGCGCAAAAGTAAGCCTATCAGAGGCTAATATTCCTAATGAGGGATTAGGCGGAACTGTTGATCAATTAGCGCCTGGAAAGGATGGAATCCTAAGATTTAATGATAGAATTGGGTTCCGATCTTTAGAGGACTTAGAAATCTAATCCTCCAAGAAGCGCATAATTCAAGATACTCTGTTCACCCGGGTGGTGACAAGATGTATCAAAATTTGAAGAAGAATTATTGGTGGATGGGTTTGAAGAAATCCATAGCCACTTATGTAGCTAAGTGTCTGACGTGTTCGCAAGTTAAAGCCGAACATCAGAAACCACTAGGACTTCTACAACAGCTAGAGATTCCCACTTAGAAAGGGGAAATGGTAACTATGGATATGATTACCAAGTTACCAAATACCAAATGTGGTAATGACACTATTTGGGTCATAGTGGATAGGCTGACTAAATCAACACATTTCTTGCCAATTAAAGAAACATATAGTTAAGATAAATTGGCTAAGTTGTATGTGGACAAGATTGTGTCCCTACACGGTGTGCCGGTATCTATTGTATCTGATAGAGATACTAGATACACATCTCATTTTTGGAAAAGTTTCAACAATCTTTAGGCACACCATTAAATTTTAGTACAGCTTACCATCCGCAGACTGATGGTCAAAGTGAGCGTACTATCCAGACACTAGAAGACATGCTTAGGGCATGTGTGATTGATTTAGGTGGAAGTTGGGATGACCACTTACCCCTAATAGAATTCTCCTACAATAACAGTTATCATACGAGCATCAAGGCTGCTCCTTTTGAGGCCTTATATAGGAGAAAGTGTCGAACGCCCGTGTGCTGGGCAGAAGTTGGGGAAGCCCAACTATCAAGACCAGAGATTGTCCTGGAGACCACGGAAAAGATTGTGCAAATCCGTGATCGTCTCAAAGCTGCCAGGGATAGACAGAAGAGCTATGCTGACAAAAGGCGTAAACCTCTTCAGTCCAAATAGGGGACAAAGTCATGCTGAAAGTATCACCCTAGAAAGGTGTGATGCATTTTAGAAAGAAGGGCAAGTTAAGCCTAAGATATATAGGACCCTTCAAGATAATCGAATGTGTCGGCACTGTAGCTTATAAGCTCATGTTGCCAGAGGAGCTTAGTGGAATTCATGACGTATTCCACATATCTAACCTTAAGAAAAGTCTAGCCGATGAGTCGCTAGCAATGTCGCACGAAGATGTGCAAATTGATGAAAACCTGAGGTTCGTTGAGAAACAGATTTCGATCGAGGATCGACAGGTTAAGAAGCTCCGAAGAAAATTGATACCTATAGTAAAGGTTAAATGGGACCCCTTTAGAGGTCCCGAGTATACTCGGGAGGTTGAGTCCACTACACGAAAAAAGTAACCCCATCTTTTTGAATAAAATCTCGAGGTCAAGATTTCTTTTAAGGGGGTGAGGATGTAACACCCTATAAAATCGTGTCCAATAATATAGTGACACTTATTGTATTTTTAATATGGTCAATTAAAGACTAATATGGACTAAAAGTGACAACATGCTCAAACTCAGCCTCTGAATGACTTTCTGATGTCAACATGCATAAACCTAGCCTCTGAACGACCATTAGTGTCGTCATGCATAAAAACATAGCCTCTGAATGACCATTAGTGTCGTTATGCATAAAACGTAGCCTCTGAACGACCATTAGTGTCGTTATGCTTAAAATCGGCCTCTGAGTGACCGTTGTGTCAACATGCCTAGCCTCTGAGTGACATCGGAGTCAACATGCTTATACTAAGCCTTTGAGTGATCCTTTACGTAGTCCTAACTCTCATATGTCTTGTTTGTTGGACGAGAGTAATTAAATCCAATAATATGTGAAAGTTGGATGATGGAGGGATTAAAAGTGTCAACATGTTAATTTATACCTCTGAGTGACCTTTTAACGAACCTAGAGCTCGACAATGTCCGGGCATAATCCCGGGTATGCCAAGTATTGGCTACGGAGGGCTAAAAGTGCCAAAAAGGTGTTTAAAAAGGTTTTTAGAAGCTTTAATAAGTTAAGGGGTTAAAAGTGTCAAACTTTGAAACTGGCCAAGGGGCGGTCGCGTGCCACGAGAGACCAGGCCTGGGTCTCTCGCGGGGCACGAGAAAGGCTCTGCTGCAGAAAGTTTGTTTGGCAGCCAAGCAAAACTCCAAAAAACCATTAATTCGAAACCATGGACTTGTAATCAGCTATGCCACGTTTTGGGACACTTGTAAGCTTGCTCTTACACCCCTAAACACCTGGCTTCACCTCCTTTGAGCTGTCCAACTATAAATAGGTGTTCAAGTACTTCATTCCAACTTGCACCTTTCTTATTCATACTCTTCTCCCTCCTCTGGAAGTTCCTAGCTAAAAGGAGCATCCAACATAGTTCTTTTGCACCTTAGGAATCACTGGTAAGTGTTTCTTCTTTATGCATTTTCGTTTATAGGGTTTTTTAGCCAAAAGTCAAGCGTTTTGCAGAAAACGCTTTGACTTTCGGTTAAGACCATTATGGTCCAGCCATTGTTCGAAATGAACATGGCTAAGTGATCGTAATAAGGTAGGTGTTAATCCCTATAAAGGGCACCTCCTGAAGATCACGTTTTCTAGACCAATTGGCGGGTCAAAGTTAAGTTATTAAAAAGTCAAATAGGCCATTTTTCAGAAAAATCATAAATTGATCTTATATAAGTTATGAAACCTGTTTTGACACTTAAACAAGTTAGTAATAACTATTAGAACATGTAAGAACATGTTCGGCTCGTCAATTTCAGTTCTAGGGTCGGTTCGCAACCGAAAGTCGTGAAGTTTGACTTCTGCTTTGACTATCGATTCTGACCCGATTTAGATTAGTTACCTACTGATTTAAAGTTGCATTATGATCGTAATATAATGTAGCATAACCCTCTGAGGTTATATTACATGATCATAATCAGAATCTAAGTTTATGCGCAAGTTCCATAATTATGTCATTCTTAACCAAAATGTCCTTTTTGCATAAAACAAGGTTTTAAATAATAATGAACTTGAAAATGAGCTTCCTACTGATGTTATATCATAAGTAGGATTATTTGGGATATTAAATTAAGTTATAAACTGAGTTTTCAAGCAAGTCTTTAAACTATGTCGATATATGACGGTTTTAGCCCTTGTGGCTCATAAAATGATTTTAATTAATCTTTTCAAGGTAAATCATTTACTTACTGATATGTTATATTAAATAACATATTTTAAACATTTAAATCTGACCCTAATGTCAGTTTTCATTAAACATCGCATAAGACGTCATTTTACGACATAAGCGTCGTTTCGGCACATAGTATGGTTTTAAACCATATTATTGACCAAAACTTGTTACCTACTGATTTTAAAACTTATTTTAAATATATTTACAGTAGGTACATGTTATAAACTCAGAATCCCAAATAATTTATAAACTATGTGTAAAATGACCAAAATGCCCATTCAGTGCATAGTTTGGTCATAAAAGATAAATTACACATATAATTGGTATCCTACTAATATTATATCATAAATAAACTATTTTCCAGAATAATTATGATTATAAACTTAAAATATATTCAAGTTCCTTTTATATGGTATATAATTACCGAAATGCCCTTATAAGGCATAATTTCGTTTTAAAACCTTAACGGGCATACGACTTGATATCCTACTGATATCTTAACTTATTTAGAATATAATGGCATATAGAACTTATCCATGACTTATCCGGTTACCCATTATCGCTTATAAGCATACGGTTGATTATACGTAACTAGTTTACGGAAATTAACCGAAACGGGTATAACCTTGTCATTTAAATTTCAAAATCCAGAATGTTAATTGTTTACCCATATTATGCAAGTCAAAGTACTTGTAGGGTTTAACCTACATTCTATCCGATCATCGTTTAATCAAGCGTTATACGTAATGATCATGTACAGTATTCGGTTTATAAGACCGTTAGCATTTAATTGGCTAGCTTATGCCATAATCCAGACTAGAGCCTTCCCGGTAAATGCTATCTGCACTTGGTACTTTTGTATACGGCTGAGTTATTTAAAAATAAAAGAAGAAGACAAGCTCAGGTAAATACTCTCGACTTATTTTCCCTATACGGGCTTGGGATACGGTAAATTATTATCGCTTGGTCTAAAATGGGGTCAATCGAATGGCCGTTTGTGGCTAGTAAACCCCATATTTTGTTTTAATCAGTTTTGTTTGATAATTTACACATCGAGTGTTAAATTATCGTGTCTTGGATATTCTCGGCTCAATACATTAGTTATTGGCCACGACCTTAGCACGGGCTGTAGGCATACGCCTTTCAGATACTCATATGCAAATTACCCAAGACGTTGGGGATAACTCCTTCGTGAGTTTGTAAGTGGTGTGTATTTAATCATGTCTCGGTTTCTGTCCCGGGGCCTGTATGTATTGATAAACATGTGAATCTGATAGAAGGTTGTAAATTCAACTTTCCCAAGTTAATAAAAGATTTTGTGCCGTTTTTCACTTAAAAACCATTTTAAAGTTTTCAAAATGAGTCAGCTGGGTGTATTTACCTGCGTAAGCTGACGTATCGTCCAAAGGCTAAACTGCAGGTACAATACGAAATAGGCCAGAAGCTGTTCGGTAGTGAATAAGAGGATCTTGCAAATCCTTAGATTTGCCCTAAAGTCTGTTTTATATTCTTTCTTGTACATTTTAATGATCCTCATGTGGATCTTCTATTACGAGCCTGTATATTTGTAACGCCTCGTATTTCCAAGATTTATTATTTTTATAAAAATTCACGCTCGTTTTCTATTTCCTGAGTCGCAACTTCAATCGGATCGAAAAACGGTTTAAAATCGGAAAACTACGCGATTTTACGCGTTTTAACGAAACGACAACTGAACGCAATCATTTTCGAGCGCCGACGTTTAAATCGCGTGTTTAAACCTAAAAACGATATTATACCCTGTTATGTCACGTTCGGGTTCGAAAACGGGTTTCAGAACCATAACGGGCCGCGTAAAACACATGAACCGGGTGTAACGCTCCGCGTTTCTATACTTTCTATATTTGGAAACCTTGTACCGTACTTCTATTTTTTGTAATCGTTGTATCTTGTATTCGTCTTTTGTTGTAGACGTTGTAAACCGAGACTTGGATCGTAATGAGAAACTCGTATTTTATTCATGTTGTGTTAATCATAATCTTGTTACACCTATACTTGTTCATACTTTAAACATGTAAACGTATTCGTGGTACTCTCAATAGTAAACGTGTGATAACTTGCAAACATGGTATGTATGCGTAATCGAGACTTAAACGTGAAACTCGTAATCGTTAAACCAAACTCGTTACGAAAATACAATTACCTATTCGCTAATAAATTAATTAATTAAACTAGCAATAAAATTAATTATTTCATACGAATTATACCTCGTTTATTTTTGCCTGATTAAACATTTAATCCTTATACATACTCGTACACTAGTAGACACTTGTGTAACTTACACTCAATACGTGATTCTAGATACCCTATACGTACAAACACTTGATTATACGTTCACAATGCACAACCTATACCTTACGTTATAAGAACTTATTTAATTTCGTGTTTTGTATAAATAAAACATTAATGTATATGTATGGTTAATAAATTAATTAATACATAATATACTTTATTTTAGTCAAACTTGTAAGGTTATGAGATGGCTTTATGGCCGATCACAATTCACAAAATGGGCTGGATAAGCTTTTTTTTTTTTTCTTATTAAACTAAATGTTATTATTACACTAGGGACTTAATAGCCAACATAAAAAAAATATATATACACATTCAATATAACCAAAGTTACGGCCAAATCATGTGTCCGCAGCCCACTTCTTTTCAGCCAGCCATTGGCTGATTTTTGGCTCTTTTTTTTCCCACCTAATTGCATTTAATCCCATTGAACATTAACCCTAATCCTTTCCTTTAAATACCACACTAATCCCAGCCACTTTTCCAATTTTGCAACACTAAGACACTCTCAAAACATTCTAAATTCGCAGCTGAATCCAAGCACAAGACAGATTCATACACTCTTACAAAAGTGAGCATAACTTGCTCAAAACTCAACCAAATCACCTCATTCTTTTTCCCACTTGCTTGGATTAACCTAAGGATCATTTCCATTGGTTTTCCATGGAAAACCAAGCTCTGGAATGACCAGAAAAAGGTTCCAAAGTGGACTGTTTTACTTTATGTTCTTATAAACTTGTTTAATCTCATACTTTTCTCATTCATCCTAGTGTTCTTGAACTCCTAATCACATGTATGATTATTGGGACTAACCTAGGTTGTTAAACTTGTAAATAGGAGTGTTTAATCACTCCAAACTTTCTGTTTTTGAAGAGCATTGTGCTCACAAGTGATGCAAGTTCTTAAACTTGTTCATGTGTGTCCACCAAGGAAGCTTGGGCTATCCTAACTTGAGACCACACATCACTTGATGATTTTCATCAAGATCCCAAGATAGTTTGCTAGACTTAAAGTGTCACAACCCCACAAAGCCGTTGACAATTGTCCTCGTGTGCTCGTCGGGTTGTTGAATACTTGGCTACTTGGTATCTAGATGACACCTTATCATTCTTGTCTTTACATTCTTGTATAGTATATAGTTCTTGTACCCTCCTTGTTACCAATGGTAACTTGTGTAGTGGTGAACATAATCCGAGGTTCAAAGTGGATGGTTTAACCTCCCACCTCATACTTGACATACATGACACTAGAGGTTACAAAGTGGATGGTTCATCCTCCCACCTCCTACATGATTATAATGATATATATATAACTATATTATAATTCTAAAACCGAAACCTTGATAACGAACTTATAATCACCTATCAAGTTATTAAGTTTAACACTAAAGTATGTAATTCCTTGTCACGATTCTAATAGGCCCCGAACCTATGAAATCACACCCAAACTCGTAAGAGCTACTATAGTGTCAAGAACGAGTGTTACATCTTAGTGAATACTTTCGTATCATAATACTTTATCAAACATATTTTTTTATCATGCTCGAATACTCCTAATCTCCCGTTGAAACTCTATACTCATACGCCTCATTTCCTCTTGTAGGATAATTCGGCGTCATCCTCGAACCAACGTCTTCACGGATTGTCAAGTGTAGAAAAGACTTAGCAAAACCGTGAGTACACTCGACCCACATTTGTTTAAATCACCTTTTGGGTGTAACATGTTTCCATATACAAAAATCACAAACACTTAAACTTTATGAAACGCACAAACAATCCTATACACATGACTACTTGAATCGTATACTTGTTGCTTGTCTAGGGATAAACGTTGTGCTGTGCTTTAGTCATTAACTATTTTTAGCCTTTGTTTGACATGCTTAGCGCTATAGGAATTCACGCATCCACCTCCATCGCTTTACACGTGAGGTCATGTTAAAACAGCGTGATTGCGTTACGGGTTTGATTATTAGCATTGCATGCCTTGATATTGCTCTTGTATAGATTTAGTTGCCATGAGGATTGTTAAAACTTTATTCGTATACGTATGCTATGCTTAAACTTGTGTACTCGCCTTTGCTTTTGCATTGACTTTATTTTAAAACATGTTACAGGTTGAAGGAGATGACGCTATGAAAACAATATAGCAAGGACTAGATACACACAAATTAGACGTTAGGTTTATTGTCGACGTATCAATTTCGTTATGACTTTGCAAATGTTAGATTGTTCTTTGTTTTGTTACATTGATGTATTTGACAATTCTTATGAAATGAAATATGGTTTAATTAATTATTGTCACTTAATAATGTTGTGAGCAATGAGCAATCTCGTTTTCGTCTCATCCCGATGTTTCCGCCATCGGTTGGGGTGTTACAATATTATTTTGTATTTCCGAATATTTGGTTTGTAATAGTAATTTTACTCCAAGACTTCCACTATGCCGTGTTTAATTGACTATGATGTTATCAACTGACGTCACAATACTCCCCACCCGGGCCCACCGGTGAATGGATTTGGGTTGGAAATCCGGGGTGTGACAGCGGCAAAAACTGAAACGCCGCCTATTAAGGATGTGTGGCCGCCACGCGCCTGACATCGCCGAAAAGACAACTGACGGTCTGACGGTTTCCCTGCAAAAGTAACTGTTCCACCCCTCCGATGGGACAACCACCTCAACCTGCAGTACTACAGTGACATGAGTCAGGCGTCAATCCCACCAACCACACAACTTGACAAAGGAAACTTCCTCCTTAAGAAATCTGATCCAAATCCATGCGCTTTTTTGGCTCACTTCGGTACGCCAGAATCCATGCGCTTTTTTTGGCTCACTCCTTTACGCCAAAATCAATGCGCTTTTTTTGGCTCACTCGTGTACGCCAAAATTCATGCACTTTTTGGCTCACTTCTGTATGCCAAAAATCTATTCGCTTTTTAGGCTCACTCTTGTACGCCAAAATCCATGCGCTTTTTTGGCTCACTCCTATATTCCAAAATCCATGCGCTTTTTGGCTCACTTCTGTACGCCAAAAATCCATGCACTTTTTAGGCTCACCCCTATAAGCCAAAATCCATGCATTTTTTTGGCTCACTTCGGTACGTTAAAGTCCATACGCTTTCTTACAATAAAATAACTATGAACTTTTACATCACTTTAAGTCCAGAATCCCTCCCTGATGATAAACTCATCTGGAAGCCACACTGGACTAGGGGACTTGAAGAGGTATGATCCTAAATCACATGTGCACACATGTCAAAGGGACCTCACCACTCCAAGCTTGCGTCCCCATCACACAAGAGCATCCAAAAGGTTCTAGAAGCTTCTAGAAAAAGACACCTGGCAATAGAAGATGCTCTCTGCAGACAAAAAGGACAGTAAGTGGCACCAATAGCGAGACGCCAACAGTGGTTACAAGATCTTGGGAGGAAAAGGCGACAACTAGTACGATCGCAAGTTGACCTAGAGCGAATAACCGTGCGCCACGTCACAACAAGGCCTGACGTCATCAGAGGAGACGGGACGGATATTCCTTCTGGTCGGAGCTAACATTGGCTAGCTGGCAAGTCGCCTCCTTCTCCATTCTTCGGCTATAAATAGAAGGCTCAATCCACAGGTTTAAGGGTTCGATTATTTACTCTCTCACCGCATAACACACACTTATCCTCAAAACAATTACTTATTCTCACGCTGGAGGGTGGTTACAAGGAGAACCCCTATCTTCTCCTCTTTGTAGCGAGTCACCGGTGTTGTTCGTTTTGCAGGACATCTGGAAAAGTTAGGCATCAGGTGAGTGAAGGATAGAGGTTGAACCTCCTTACACGAGACGACCCAACTATTTAGCTTAGTGCTATTTAGTGTTTCTTCACAATCCGAATTCAATTCAGTAATGTTTAAACCTAACCGAAAACCGAATTGCTTATTCAATTTAGGTTTCAAACAAAATCGGAAACTGAATTGATTATTAGGTTCGGTTTCGGTTTAATTGGTTTCAAAATGAATAATGAAAAACCCGTAGTACGAGGGGTACCTTCAGGTAAGTGAACCGGATTCATCGGGTACACCACCACAATTCTTGCGGGTTATGATTATGGATCAAGTTTTTGGCTGGCGAACCCGAGAGCAACCGAAGAAGAACATTGGAAAATGGTTGGAAGTTGGGTTCAAAGTTCATCGGGTGTTCTTCACCGTCATAATTGAATTAGGTTCATTTGGATATTTTTGGGTTACAATGAGGTTTTATTTGAACAACTAAATTTATTCTTATACCTTACACAAATAAATTACTCATTTGCCGGTTGAACTTAAGACCTCCTTTATAACAGGCATATGCCTCTACCAAATAAGCTACCCCATATTAAAGTATTTAATTGATTTGGGTTCATCGAAGAGTTTTGAAAGTGACCAAGTCACCGTATTATTTATTTCTCTTTGGTTAAAAACTTCTTATATCAAAATGTAATATAGTTTTACTTGTTCTATTTACTTCCCTTTTTACTATTTTAATAATGTTTTAATTACAAACTTCTACGTATAGAAGTGTTAAATGCTCATTCTTAGGTTGGGAAGTTAAACTCCATACAAAACTAAAAATCAAGTCAGATATATGAACCGTACATGAAACAAGTTTTCGTAGTTTGACACGAGTATTATGTATTTTACCTATAACTTAATTAATTAATTTATTTGAATATTAATAATCTAAAACTACATAACCTGTAAAAAAAATATAAATACAAATTCATATGAAGTAATTAAGTTTAAACAAAAAAAGGCCAATGCTAGTTTTCTTTAATTACGTTTTAGCATAAAATACCTAGTTATTTTAAGTCAAAGACAAAAAAATATATTTTTTTAAACTTTTAAAATACCCGGTTATCTTAAGCTGAGACATAAAACATATTTTTCTAAACTTTTAAATAGGTTAATTGGCGAACCCACTAGGTCGAGCGAACACAATGTGTTTAGTCAAACATATTTGCAGGTTCGACTCAAAACTAACCAACATCCGTTTATCCGTGAGTTTCATGTTGTATAATATTCACAACGATAGTTATGTTGCATTAAATCTTAAAAACACTAGACTTTTCAACTATTTTTGATGGGTTGGTAGTTAATTTTAATTATGTTGCATCAATTAATAGAACTGAAAATATGCTACATTAATTACAAAAATGTATGCTAAAGCTATTTTTTTCAACTTTGTCACATTAACGGAAATTTTCGTAAACCTACTGTAATGTTGTGTTTTGTGCTTTTATCCGAGACTCGTGTTTTTTTCTCAGTTTCTAGCTGGCTCTATATATATACTGGGTTGCGTTAAAAAAAACTAAAGGAATTTCTTTTTCTAATCGAATGTTATTTAAATTTTGTTCTTACGTTTGAATTATGATATTTATAAATGTAGATTTTCATATATTTATGTTTGTTAAATTATGTAATAGATAGAAATCCCTACCGTTGTGTTCCTGAATTAAAGAGAAAAGTAAAATGAAGTGGAAAAGAAACTAAAAGGACACGAAAAGGATATGTGAAGTTGTGAACTATTATTTACCTATTAAAATATAACATAGAAGAAATATTAGCTTTCTCTCATACATGCAAGTAAATAAAAAAGTAAAACAATAATAATTTTCACTTATTTTTAAATTACATTTAAACAAAGAGCCATTTAAAGATTACTTGTATAGATCATCTATCTGTTCTTTATATAGTTCCACAACTTGATTCCTCCTGATCTTCATGGTCGCAGTCATCAACCCGCTATCGATCTGAAATTCCATAGGGTTGTCATCAAGATAATCTCGAAAGAACATTGTCAGGAGTTTTAAAGCAATCAACATAATTAAAAGGGAGATTTTGGCCCATGTACTCGTAAACATGTTGATCAGGTTTATGTATCTTATGTAACGGGTCAAAGACAAGAAATGAAAAAAGGAACGGGTTAAATGGGTAGTTTGACCAAGGTGTTGACCCGCTATCAAACTGAAATTCTATATGGGATGTCATCAAAAAATGTCGAAGGAACATTGTTAGGGGTTTTAAAAGTTAAAACAATCAACAAAATTAAAAGTGATGGTTTTTGACCCATTTATTTATGAACAAGTCAATCTTGGTTATGTAATTTTTGTAATGTGTCAAACACAAGAAATGAAACAAGGAAACGGGTCAAATGAGTAGTTTGACCAACGCGTGATGCTCTAAGTAATAAGAAGGGGGTATAATTAATGCAGGCATGTTACCGTAAAAGGCTCTTCAACGACGAGAATAGGCCCGATCTGAAACGAGCAATCTGACGTCCTGTATGAAGAGATGAATCTAGTCATATATGGAGACACTGGAAACGGGTAATAAAAATAAATAAAAAAAGGAGGATGTATTTTGTGATAAAGTTTTTATTACCATTTTCGAAGCTCTTCTGATAACAAGCCGGTTATTTTCTCCTTGCTAAGTTCAACAGCATCTGAATCTGACGTAGATGACTTTTTGGATGCTAACAAAATTTCTTCTTTGTTTGGTGTTTATCCTGGTTGTCATTTGTGTACGACACATATAAATATCACTTGTGATGTAAATGCTGACAAACTCGTGTGAGATGTTGAAGGATAGAGATCACAAGTCGTACCAACCGGTCGATTTGGGTTATGTTTTATCTCAAACATGTCAAATTAAAAGATGAGTAAGGTATACGGATGGATCCTGTGATTTACCAAAGTTTTCGATCTGGTCCCTAGCTTTCCAAAAGTACACAATTAGTCCCTATGGTTTGCACTTTGTAACGCATTTAGTCCTCAACTTTTTCCAAAGTTCATGGATGGTCCCTGTGGTTTGCACTTTGTAACGCATTTAGTCCCTAACTTGCACATGCTAAAAACTTTAGATTTGTTAGCTGGGGACTAATTGTGTTACAAATGCAAACCACAAGGACCATTTATGTACTTTTGAAAAGTGAGGGACCGAATCCAAAATTTTGGTAAACCACAAGAACCATCTGTGTACTTTACTCTTAAAAGATCTAGCTACCCAACGAAAAGAATTTAAACAGATACAACCACATCATTTTTTGAAACCATATAACCCATTAGTTCTGTATAAAATAGGGAAAAAGTGGCGACCCGTTTGGGCCTATAACAGACCCGCCAATTTTCTCACTTCCATTTAAGGGAGATTAAAGGATCTGATACAGAAAATTTAAATTAAAGTGTTACCTGGCCGATGACAACAATTTGTTGTATCAAACTACTTCTCATGGCAGCTTCTTCTAGCTGTTTTGGTTCAACGTTTTCACATATTACCCCATAAAAATATTCAGCCCGATAAGGAAATATAAAAAAAAAAGAAGAAAAGAAAACACAAACAATGTCATAATTACCTGTTGAAAGGACAATTGTATCCTTGGCACGTCCTTCAAGAACAACAATGCCACCAGAATTACGCCTTCGTCCTACTGAATGAACAGGAGAAATCCACCCAATATCTCCTGTGTTTAACCAACCATCTTCATCTAAGGCTTGGTTTGTTGCAATGGGATTCTATTTCAATAGTAAAGATAAATTAATTACCAAAAACTAAAAAAACAATTTATTATGTTTTTCTTTTTGGGAAAATTGGATTTTAATAATTCGAACTTTGACATATTTGTAGGCAACAATCCCAACTAACGAAATGTTTTGCGACAGTCCCAACTTTTAACTTATTTTCTATTAGTGATCACATACTAACTCCACGTAGACTGATATGGGAAACTTTGGAGGATAGATGAGTCCTTGGGAAGTATATAGACATAATTAGGGATATGTATGATAGGACTAAAACTAGGGTATGTGCGCCTGTAGGGGATACTGATTCTTTCCCTGTGGAGGTAGGACTCCATCAAGGGTCTGCGTTGAGCCTGTTTTTTTTGCAGTTGTATTGGATGAGTTGTCTAAGTCGATTCAAGAGGCAGTTCTGTGGTGCATGCTTTTTGCAGATGATATAGTGTTAGTTGTGGAGACTAGGCAAAGCCTGAACGTAAGACTAGAGGATTGGAGAACAACTTTAGAGGGCAAGGGTTTAAGGATTAGTCGCTCTAAGACAGAGTACCTCTATTGTGATTTCAGTGGTGCAGGTGACAACGAGGACACTCAGATTACCGTTGAGGGTCGTTAAGCAGTCCCGCAAACAACTAAGTTCAAGTACTTAGGATCGTTTGTGCAGAAGGACGGGGAGATAGATAGTGACGTATCTCATCGCATCCAGGCGGGCTGGTGTAGGTGGAAAGCAGCCAGTGGGATTTTGTGCGACAGCATGTTCCCAACTAAATTAAAGGGGAAGTTTTATAGGGTCGCAGTTAGACCTGCTATGCTATATGGGACCGATTGTTAGGCCATCAAGAAAACACAAGCGCGCAAGTGATGGAGGTAGCAGAGATGAGGATGCTTAGGTGGATGTGTGGCCACACAAGGCTAAACCGGATAAGAAATGAGGTTTTAAGGAAAAGGTTAGAAGTAGCTAGTATCGGACTATTAGCCGCGAATTATGCTTGTGATTGTGTTTCCATATATTCATAATTGTATTGTTATTAGGTTATGATTATTGTTTCCTTGTTTAGTGCTATGGTTCAATCCCTATATAAAGGGATCCTTTATAAACATATTATTCATTCAGAAAATACAATACATAACCACTTTTATGGTATCAGAGCCCTAGGTTCTGAATACCTTCTTCCTTTTTCCCTTTTTTTTTCCGATTGTCTGCTGTTTCGACAGCCTCTTTCCTTTATTTCATAAACCCTAGCACATCTATCCTATGACAGACGATAACAAAAAGGATGACCCCGAGTCATCTTCTTCCGATAAACCCACCAAAAATCTGCACCCGGCCTACTCAGTAACAAACGTGCAGTCCAAGATACGTACCCTCGACGGCGTTAAGGTTACGTATACGTCTTGGGTTAAACTTTTCCGGCTCCACGCTGTGGCTTATCAGGTTCTCGATCACATTGCTGGATCCGAACCGCCACTAGCCACCGCAGCAGATTACCAATCCTGGAAAGAACTGGATGCTCTCGTCCTCCAATGGATTTACAGCACTGTGTCCGACGACCTCTTGCCCCGGGTTCTTGAAAGCGGCTTTACGGCTCGCCATGCATGGGTGAAGCTCGAAAAAATATACCTGAGCAACAAAAAGGCTCGGGCCGGGGCGCTTGAAACCAAGTTTTGTAACCTCACCTTGTCCACCTGCTCGTCTTTTGACGACTACTGTCAGCGCCTCAAAGATCTCGCGAACCAGCTCAAGGACGTGGACCATCCGGTTACTAAAGAAAGGCTTATGCTTCAACTTGTTCGGGGGCTGCCTGCAAAGTATGACACGACTGCCTCTCTTATCAACGCCAATAATGCAGATTGGGATCTTGCTAGGAGTATGTTAGAGGATGAAGTTATTCGACAAGAAGCCCGCCAAAAGACCACACAGTCCGTTCATGTTACAACCTCTCAAAACCAAACCTCCCACAACCAACAACAACCACACCCTCCTACTGGATCAAATACCTACAACAACCAACCCTTTTCTAACCGATCTGGACGTGGCCAAGGACGTGGTCGGGGGCGTGGTAACCGCGGCCGCGGTTCTGGACGCGGCAACAACCCTTCACCACAAACTTGGGCCCCAAGCAACTTCTCCTACCCTCAAGGGGCTTGGTGGAACACTCCACCTTGCCCCTACCCGACCCAACCCGCCTTCCAGCCCCCTGCTCCCTATTCCCAACCCACAGCCCAAAATCAGTGGGCCCACTATACTGCAGCCCATTCGACAAACCTGAACCAAACCACACTCGCCTACGGCCCAACCCCATACCCTTCCACACCTTACACACCGCAGGCCCACTTCAGTTCCATCCAACCCACTGGTTACAATCCTATGTGTCCATCAGATCTTATTGCAGCCTTCTCCTCGATGCAGCTCCATTATGACCCGAATTCAATTATGGACACGGGAGCAACATCACACGCCACAGATGAACAAGGTATGATCAAAACTCCCGACTATTTTCCTATTAACAGTAACATATTAGTCGGCAATGGCGCGTCCTTGCCAGTTCAAGGGTCTGGAACGGGCTATTTAACCTTACCCAATCGCACTTACATACTACCCAGAATCCTTTACTACCCACAAATCATTAAAAAGTTAATTTCTGTTAGACGATTTGCTCGTGGTAACAGTGTTTCCATTGAATTTGACCCCTTTGGTTTTTCTTTGAAGGACCTTCGAACTGGGCGTCTTCTCTCCGCCACAATAGCACCGGGGATCTCTATCCTGTCACACCGCCAGAACTCCCACCTCAAGCAGCATTCATCACTTCCACATCTCTTCTATGGCATGATCGTTTGGGGCACCCCGGCGCTCAAGTCTTGGATGTTCTTAGTTGTCATTTTAATTTCTCTTGTAATAAGATCAAAACATCTAGTCTTTGTCACTCTTGTCAGCTTTCCAATAGCAAACGTTTACCTTTTTATGCATCTAATTCTTTTACTTTTGCACCATTTGATATCATTCATTGTGACCTTTGGACTTCCCCGTGTTAAGTAAATCTGGGTATAAATATTATCTTGTTTTGATTGACAACTTTTCACACTTCATTTGGGTATACCCTTTAAAATACAAATCAGAAACTTTTCCAACTTTTGTTAAGTTTCACCGCCTAATTGCCACCCAATTCAACAGAAATATTAAAACCTTCCAATGTGACCTCGGTGGTGAGTTTGACAACGACGCTTTTAAAACCTTTGCCAGCCAGCACGGCTTGTTATTTCGTTTTTCCTGTCCCCAAACTTCTTCCCAAAACGGCCGTGCCCAGCGCATGATCCGTCGTCTAAACGACATCATTCGCGCTCTCCTTATCCACTCACACCTTCCACCTAGTTTCTGGGTCGAAGCCCTTCACACCGCCGCTTACCTCCACAATATTTTTCCTACAAAAAGACTTAATTTTTTTACTCCTACCTTTGCCCTCTACCTTCGTCACCCCACATACGACCATCTTCGGGTGTTCGGATGCGCCTGCTATCCGAACACATCCGCAACTCAACCGCACAAACTTCACTCGAGGTCCATCAGGTGCATATTCCTTGTCACACCCCGACCCGCAGCGGAATAAGAGTCGGGGCATAATTGGTTTATCACCAAAGCTCATGATATTTACTAATATGTTTCATATTTATTAAAGTCAAAATTACATTCCAAATAATCCAAACATGTCCATACAATACAAAGAAAATAATCAAACAAAATAATTCCAAGCTCTAAATCATTTTATTCTTCTAGTCCAATCCTATGTGTTTCTGGCTGCAGCTGGTTCACCTGTATCATGTGTAAAGATGGGGGTTTTTGGGTCAACATAAGTTGGGGAGTGAACCTTGTTAGACAAACATTTATTATTGATTTACTTGTTAGTTTATCAATGAAAAATTGTGCATAATCATAAATGAGCAAATGTAAATAATCAAGCAGTAGAAATTGCAATCACATCTATAACATACAATAACATATGATAGCATACATTAACATACCAACATCATACGATAACTAACATGAATGAAACTGTGCGATCAAGGCTCAATCAAACGGAACCGATCGTATTGCATTACTGAAAATGATAAATGTCTGTGCGATCAAGGCTCAATCAAACGGAGCCGATCGTATGTTGGCACGCCAGGTTCACGCTCATAATGTAATGGGGATCATGCTCAACGCTCATAATGTAATGGGGAGCGGCGGCCTATGAAATTGCATGTACTGAAAATAATAAATTGAATCTAACAATAACCACACAAACAGTTGAAACAAGCTGAATACACAAGTTCATGATATGATGTATGCACAATGATTTAAATATAATATATAGCAAGACACATGATACACCCCAAAACGTGATTAAAACGGAGAATTTGTAAAGATTCACTCACCTTGGGTGCGTTTGATTGGAGATGATGAGATGCGCACGAGTCGGGAGAGTTGAACAACGAGAATTACTAACCTAAATAATAACGGAAAAATGTAGTTAATGAGTGGATTTTATTAAGGATTTTAATGGAATTTTTAGATATATTTTTGTGAGTTTAAGGCTGTTTTCTATCTTTAAAAATATTATTTTTAAGTATTTTTAATTGATTTTTAAATTAAATTAAATAAATAAAAAATATAAAAAAATTGTTTATTTTTGCGTTGACCGTTGACTTGTTGACCTGTTGACCGGTTCGGTCAGTGTGCATGTATGCGCTGGGTGAGACTCGAACCCGAGACCTCCCGTACGCGTGCACGCAGCTCTACCAACTGAGCTACGTGTCTAACCCGAAATAATCTTGTTTTTAATTATATTTATATACTAATTCCATTTATTCACAATTCATTTGTTTTTAAAAAAGATTTTAAATCATCGAACCGGTGCCGTTAACCAGACTCGAACGCGTGACATGCGAGTTAGTGTTGCACACAGTCCACCGCTGGACTGTGTGTCTAACCTGGTTAATATTTCGGTTTTTATTATACTTAACATCTATTTGAGTTAACACGGTTCGGTTAGAAAAATAAAACATTTTTATAACAGAGAGGGTGCGTGTATCAGGGATCGAACTCGCGTCGCGTATGAAATTTGTTTGCACACAGTCCACCGCTGGACTGTGTGTCTAACCCGTTCATATTACTGATTTTAAATAAACTTATAACTTAACTATCTTCGTCTTCTTCGCTCAATTTACAGTCGACTGTGTTACTAATCTGTTTCTTGCTTTTACGATTATCAATCATTTCATAAGACTAAAATGAAATGGCAGAGACGGTGTTGGAAGTAAACATACCGTAGGAATGATCTATCACAGAATTTCCGGCAATGCGTCGGCTCTGTTTTTTTCGAACTTCGACTGGCGAACAAATTAATAGTTTTGATTTAGTTAACTGTGGAATTGAAGTACTAAATAAGAGTTATCAGCAGGTTTGAATGGCTATACCGTTTTACAGCGGAAGATAAGGATTTTCAGAAGTTTTCCGGCGAGCAGAAATTATCCGATGACGACGTCTGAATTTGATTTCAATTGGAAGTTTTGAGTCAGAAATAGCTTAACAATCGATAGACCACAAAGGTATTGAAAGACTTACTGTTTTGATGAAGAATACGGTTTTCCGGCGACTTGCAGAATTTTTCCGGCGAGTTGATTTAAGCTTTCTGATGGACTGAATGTATGACGAAAGTGAAATGGAAAGTTTGTATGATGTTTCTGAGTCGCGAGAGGGGTCTTGATTGAAGTAATTCAGACATTGATTATTTTCGGTTATAAAAACCGATCATGATCAAAATTGAAGTTCATTCAAATCCGAATTGATTAGGATCGTCGGTGCACCGGTTTTGTTCAGTAATTCGCGAGTAATCAATCGTCTTTGGACGATTGGTGACCGATTTCGGTTATGGTTTGGCATTCGGGTTGTTTTCTGTTTGAATATAAGTTTCATTTGTTTCCTAGTGATAACAGAAAACAACAAGTGGCGGAGTGGTGATGTGTGTGTGTGTGTTAAGTCTTTGGATTTCAATTTCCGGCTGACCCAGGTTCGAGCCCCGGCAGCAACATTTTATTTTTATTTATTTTGTTTTCACTTTTTATCAAATATAATTTTTATAGTTTAGTTTGTTTATTAATTATGTATCATTAAAAATCAAAATAACCATAAATACACAACGTGATATTCGATTACAAAACGGAGCGGGTTTTGGAAACCCGTTTTTGACAAATGTTACAGTATCCCCTACTTTTAGGAATTTCGTCCCGAAATTTAAGTAGTAGTAGGAAAAAGATGTGGGTATTTTTCGCGCATTTAGTCTTCACGTTCCCAAGTAAACTCAGGTCCCCGTTTCGACTCCCAGCGTACCCTAACAATTGGAATGCGACTTCGTCGTAAACGTTTTTCTCCGAAGTCCATGATCTCTATAGGTCTTTCAATAAAATGCATAGATTCATCAATCTGAATATCTTCCAGCGGAATGTGGAGGTTCTCATCAGCGAGGCACTTCTTCAAGTTTGATACGTGGAATGTGGGATGAATCCTGTTGAGTTTTTCTGGTAGGTCAAGCTTGTATGCTACAGGTCCTACTCTTTCGAGTATCTTGAAGGGTCCTACGTAGCGTGGTGCTAGCTTGCCTTTTTGACCAAAACGAACTACTCCCTTCCATGGTGATACTTTTAAAAGTACATGATCACCAATGTTAAACTCCAAAGGCTTCCGTCGTTTATCTGCATAACTCTTTTGACGACTTTGAGCCGCTAGAAGATTGTTTCGAATTTGATGGATCTTGTCTGTGGTTTCTTGAATCAGTTCTGGACCAGTGATTTGAGCTTCCCCAATTTCGTGCCAACATACTGGAGATCGGCACTTACGACCATATAAAGCTTCAAAAGGTGCCATGCTGATGCTTGAATGATAGCTGTTGTTGTACGAAAATTCAACTAATGGTAGATGAGCGTCCCAATTTCCCTTGAAGTCTATGACACATGCTCGAAGCATATCTTCAAGAGTTTTAATTGTGCGTTCAGATTGTCCATCAGTTTGAGGATGATAGGCGGTACTGAGATCTAATCGCGTACCCACAGCGGATTGTACTGCTTGCCATGTTCGTGAAGTGAAACGACCATCGCGATCTGAAATAATGCTTACTGGTACACCATGACGGCTTACGATTTCACTGATATAAATACGAGCTAGCTTTTCGTTCTTGAAATCTTCGCGGATAGGAATAAAGTGAGCTGATTTTGTAAGTCGGTCAATGATTACCCATATAGTGTCATACCCACCAGAAGTGCGAGGTAACCCGGTAATGAAGTCCATGGTTATGTTTTCCCACTTCCATACAGGTATTTCAGGTTGGATCAGAAGTCCTGAGGGTCTTTGGTGTTCAGCTTTCACCTTGGAACATGTAAGGCACTTAGAAACAAAAACAGCAATATCCTTCTTCATTCTAGGCCACCAATAGGTATATCTTAGGTCTTGATACATCTTATCGGTTCCTGGGTGTATAGAATATCGCGTTTTGTGAGCTTCATTCATAAGAATTTCACGAAGATTGTTGTGGTTAGGAATCCAGATACGATCTAGGTAGTACAGAATACCGTCAGATTTAGTTTCAATTTTAAGTTCAGCTCCACAGGACATCTCCTTTCGTACATCATCTTCCGTTATTGAAACATGTTGTGCTTCTCGAATTTTATCTTTAATGTCAGTTATGATTTGCGAACATAGAAGACGAATGGAGTTCGTATAACCCTTTCGACTAAGTGCATCAGCCACCACATTTGCTTTGCCAGGGTGGTACCGAATTTCGCAGTCGTAGTCATTTAGAAGTTCGACCCATCTTCGTTGCCTCATGTTTAACTCCTTTTGATTGAAGATCTGTTGAAGACTCTTGTGGTCAGTGTATATTTCACACTTAGTACCATAGAGATAATGTCTCCATATCTTAAGAGCGAACACAACGGCTCCAAGTTCTAGGTCATGAGTGGTGTAGTTCTTCTCATGCGTCTTGAGTTGTCTCGAAGCATAAGCTATAACTTTTCCTCTTTGCATTAGAACGCAGCCTAATCCTTGCCCTGACGCGTCGCAATAGACCACAAAATCATCACAACCTTCAGGAAGAGTGAGGATTGGTGCATCACAAAGTTTTTGTTTAAGGGTTTGGAAGGCTTCTTCTTGCTTGGGTCCCCATATGAAAGGTTTTCCCTTATGAGTTAAAGCCGTGAGTGGTACAGCAATGCAAGAGAAGTTTGAGATGAATCGACGATAATAACTAGCCAAACCAAGAAAAGATCTTACTTCAGTTGGTGTACGTGGAGCTTGCCATTCTTGTACCGCTTTGATCTTTGAGGGGTCGGCATGTATTCCCTTGTCATTGACTACATGTCCGAGGAATTGCACCTCTTGTAACCAGAATTCGCATTTGGAGAATTTGGCGTAAAGCTTTTCATTCTTTAGAAGTGTAAGGATGAGTCGAAGATGACGCTCATGATCAGACTTAGACTTTGAATAAATAAGAATGTCGTCGATGAAGACTATAACAAATCGATCAAGATAAGGTTTGCAGACTCTGTTCATTAGGTCCATGAAGACTGCTGGAGCGTTGGTTAAACCAAATGGCATGACCATGAATTCATAATGACCATAACGAGTTCGGAATGCGGTCTTTGGGACGTCTTCTTCATGTACTCTAAGTTGATGATAACCAGATCGAAGATCGATTTTGGAAAAGTAGCTGGCACCTTGAAGTTGGTCAAGAAGATCATCAATGCGAGGTAATGGATAGCGATTCTTGATTGTTAATTTGTTGAGCTCTCTGTAGTCGATGCACATACGAAACGATCCATCTTTCTTCTTTACAAAAAGAACAGGTGCACCCCAAGGCGATGAACTAGGACGTATGAATCCCTTGTCAGTCAACTCTTGTAATTGACTGGCTAGCTCTTGCATTTCAGAGGGGGCTAACCTATAAGGAGACTTTGCAACTGGTGTAGCACCAGGTATAAGATCAATACAGAATTCGACTTCTCTAACTGGAGGAAGTCCTGAAATGTCATCAGGAAAAACTTGCGGGAAGTCTTTTACTACTGGGATGTCTTCAAGTTTCTTCTCCATGGTTCCCTTGTTGATGATATGAGCTAAAAACGCGACATAATTTTTGCGAAGATATTTTTGGGCTTGAAGACAAGACATTAAGCTGAGCCCCTTCGACGAGGTTTCTCCAAGGATTCGAAGAGTCTGACCGTTTGAAAGAGGAATACGTATAAATTTTTCGCGACATACAACTTCTGCCTGATGTTGACTAAGCCAGTCCTTACCAATTATGATATCAAAACTTCCCAGCTTCATAGGAATAAGGTCGACTGAGAAATCGTGGTCGTTTAAGGTGAGTGTACAGTTGCGTATAATAGAGTTTAATGAAACTGGTTTCCGTCAGCAACTTCTACCGTTATGGATTCCATGAGCTTATCCCGATTTTGGTTTAAGATAGGTTCAAATTCTAAGGACACAAAACTTCTATCCGCACCAGTATCAAATAACATAGAGGCATATCTACCATTTATAAGGAACGTACCGTTAACCACGTTGCCGTCAGCTCTAGCCTGATTAGCGTTGATATTGAAAGCTCTTCCCCTTGCAGGTGGAGGAGCTTGGTTCGCTTGACAACCCGTGTTGGCTTGGGCCTGAGCATGAATAATGTTTACCAACCTTGGACAAGTGTTTCTGAAATGGCTTGGGTCTCCGCAATTGTAGCAAGCCCGCATAGGTTGACCCATAGGATAATTTGGTTGGTAATATGTTTGGGCTAAATGTTGGGCGGGTGGATATAGTAGGGGTTATTGGGTTTGACCCATTAATTGTTGGTGGGTTTGGGTTGAAGGCTGGTGGCGGTTCGTACGCTGGGGCATGCGGCAGGTTTGAACAGTATGACCTGCGCGACCACAGCCGGTGCAATGCTGGCAGGGATAATCAGGAGAATGGTGATATTGGCAACGGTTGCATTTTGGTAACGGGCCAGAGTAGGGTCTTTTGTAGGGTGCAGGTGAAGGAGCGACTTGGGTAATGGGTGCAGCAGGAATTGGGAGGTTGGTTTGTGTAACGGCGAAGTTTCTGGTGTTGCGCTTCCTCTTGTTAGCAAACTTAGAAGAGGAGATGGAATGGTTTGAAGTTTGACCCTCAACAGGGGCTTTCTTTTTCTCTTCTTTAAACTTCCCGTTGCGAATTCGATTCTCGGTCAGTTCAGTCGCTAGCTCCATAGCAGCTTCAAGTGTTACCGGTGAAATGCTGAGAACTGAATCTTGAATTTTCGAGGGAAGTCCTCGAATATAATGTTCGATCAAACGATAAGTTGGGGTAAACAAATTTGGAACCATTTGGTTCTAAGAACCTCTTGTTATAGGTGGTGTGATCACCCTCCTTCTGCTTTAAAGAATGAAATTCGTCCTCCAACTTTTTAATTTCACTCCTAGGACAGAAACGCCTAGTCATGATTTCCCTTAATTCCTCCCAAGTTAAGGCCATTGCATCCTCAGTTCCCCTCTTCCCCTTTTCAGTATTCCACCAGGTAAGAGCTACCCCAAATAGTCTTCCGGTGGCGTATCGAACCTTGCGATCCTCGGGACAATCGCAGTTGAGAAAAGTGTTTTCCATCTCCTCAAACCAGTGGAGGAGAGCAGTGACACCTTCGGTCCCTTCAAATTTAGGAGGATCACAAGACTTGAAATGTTTATATGAGCACTTGCTGGTAGGAGGGTTGCCGATGTTCTGGTCGTCTTGTTGGGGAGGGTTAGTAGGATTTGTAGCGAGGGCTTGTTGTACTTGGACCACAATGTCAGGCAGTATCATGGCCATTTGTTTCGCGATTTGTGTGGCCAAGCGTTCCTGAGACCTTCCTGATCTTTTACCCCTTCGTTGTTGTCTGGACGACATCTACAGGAACATACATAAGAATATTGTGAGTTTATGGTGTCTTTTTAGGTGTCATGTGTCTTTAAGAAAATGAAAATAACATAAATATCAATAATGCAACTACATCCATAGGATGTCTTGGGTTTGCTCATGTTGGGCCTCAAATGTCCCCCATACCTTCACCTGTATAGTCATGTGGGCCCCCATGGCTATTGGCTTGGTAGGATTCACATTAGTATTGGCGATTTAACACTCGCATCACCCGAATGCAAACCACAAAATATGTTTACGAGATGTATGGTCGGAATGTGTCCAGGTGTAGACACAATGACAACTCAAAGTGGGGTTAGCTCACACGATTTTGGTATAGCATGCTTTGGCCTAATAGGTACTTCGTACTCTCATCGTTAGTCCCCAGGTAGGCAAACTGGTCCTTTATTTTGGATTTATACGAATGCCAACCTAGACAGGATGTTCCGACTACCGGTACTGATACCCTTCCAGCTACTACATGCCCGTCATGAGAACTCACTTTGATGAGATTTGAAAACACAAAAATCATTGTAAAAGCAATCATGATGTGGTGTGTGCTTTCATGGATGTGATATGTGATGAGAATATGATTCATGATAGGCATTATATGATAATACATACTTATGAACATGCTTGCATAATATTGAATGTAACATTTAACATAAAACATATAAACATCATGACATTTGGCATGTAACACACAAAAACCTTATAAGTTTCTAATCAACTATAGTATAGGCTCTAAGGGTCTAATAACCTATCCTATATCCCTATAGTCATGGCTCTGATACCAATCTATCACACCCCGACCCGCAGCGGAATAAGAGTCGGGGCATAATTGGGTTATCACCAAAGCTCATGAAATTTACTAATATGTTTCATATTTATTAAAGTCAAAATTACATTCCCAAATATCCAAACATATCCATACAATACAAAGAAAATAAACCAAGCAAAACAATCCCAAACTCTAAATCATTTTATTCTTCTAGCCCAATCCTAAGTGTTTCTTGCTGCAGCTGGTTCACCTGTATCATGTGTAAAAATGGGAGTTTTTGGGTCAACATAAGTTGGCGAGTGAACCTTGTTAGATAAACATTTATTATCGATTTACTTATTAGTTTATCAATGAAAAATTGTGCATAATCATAAATGAGCAAATGTAAATAACCAAGCAGTAGCAATAGCAATCACAACTATAACATACAATAACACATGATAGCATACATTAACATACCAACATCATACGATAAATAACATGAATGAAACTGTGCGATCAAGGCTCAATCAAACGGAGCCGATCGTATTGCATGTACTGAAAATGAAAAAATGTCTGTGCGATCAAGGCTCAATCAAACGGAGCCGATCGTATGTGGTCACGCCAGGTTCACGCTCATAATGTAATGGGGAACATGCTCAACGCTCATAATGTAATGGGGAGCGGCGGCCTATGAAATTGCATGTACTGAAAATAATAAATTGCATCTAACGATAACCACACAACAGTTGAAACAAACTGAATACACATGTTCATGATATGATGTATGCACAATGATTTAAATATAATATATAGCAAGACACATGATACACCCCAAAACGTGATTAAAACGGGGAATTTGTAAATATTCACTCACATTGGGTGCGTTTGAATGGAGATGATGAGATGCGCACGAGTCGGGAGAGTTGAACAACGAGAATTACTAACCTAAATAATAACGGAAAAATATAATAAATGAGTGGATTTTATTAACGATTTTAATGGAATTTTTTTAGATATATTTTTGTGAGTTTAAGGCTATTTTCTATCTTTAAAAATATTATTTTTAAGTATTTTTAATTGATTTTTAAATTAAATTAAATAAATAAAAATATAAAAAAAATTGTTTATTTTTGCGTTGACCGTTGACTTGTTGACCTGTTGACCGGTTCGGTCAGTGTGCATGTATGCGCTGGGTGAGACTCGAACCCCCCGAGACCTCCCGTATGCGTGCACGCAGCTCTACCAACTGAGCTACGTGTCTAACCCGAAATAATCTTGTTTTTAATTATATTTATATGCTAATTCGATTTATTCAAAATTCATTTGTTTTTAAAAAGATTTTAAATCATCGAACCGGTGCTGTTAACCAGACTCGAACGCGTGACGTGCGAGCTAGTGTTGCACACAGTCCACCGCTGGACTGTGTGTCTAACCTGGTTAATATTTCGGTTTTTATTATACTTAAAAACTAACGGAGTTAACCCGGTTTAGCCTTAATCAAAAAGGATTTTTATTCCATAGAGGGTGCGTGTATCAGGGATCGAACTCGTGACATGCGCGTATTATTTGCACACAGTCCACCGCTGGACTGTGTGTCTAACCCGTTTAAAATACCAATTTTAATTATACTTATAACTTAACTATCTTCGTCTTCTTCACTCAAATTACAGTCGACGGTGTTACTAATCCGTTTTCTTGTTTTTACGATTAACAATCATTCTTAAGGCTAAAATGAAATGGCAGAGACGGTGTTGGAAGTAACATACCGTAGGAATGATTTATCACAGAATTTCCGGCAATGCGTCGGCTCTGTTTTTGTGCACCTCAACTGAACAAAACAATTAACCGTTTTGCTTAGCCAATCGTGGAATTGAAGTGATAAACAAACGTTAAAAGTGTGTTTGAAGGTCCTTACCGTTTCACAGACGAAGATAACGATTTCCAGAAATTTTCCGGCGAACTGGAATTATCTGATAACGGTGCCTGAATTCGATCTCAAATGGAAGGTTTGAGTTAGAAATAGCTTAATAACTGTTAGACTACGATGGTATGGAAGAACTTACCGATTTCAGGACAAATACGGTTTTCCGGCGAACTTGCAGAATTTTCCGGCGAGTTGATTTAAGCTTTCTGATGGACCGAATGTGTGACAAAAGTGAAATGGAAAGTTTGAATGATGTTTCTGAGTCGCGAGAGGGGTCTTGATTGAAGTAATTTGGACTTTGATTATTTTCGGTTATAAAAACCGATGATGATCAAAATTGAAGTTCATTCAAATCCGAATTGATTAAAATCGTCGGTGCATCGGTTATAAACCTGAATGTGCGATTAATCAAACGATTAGACGGTTGAATTGCCGATTTCAGTTTCTCAGTTGGCGCAACCGGTTTAACTAGGTTTGTGTATAAGACTTATTTGTTTCCTAAAGTTGACAGAAAACAAACAAGTGGCGGAGTGGTTATGCGAGTGAGTGTTAAGTCTTTGAAGTTATAGTCCGGCTGACCCGGGTTCGAGTCCCGGCAGCCCCAATTTATTTTTAAACACTTTATTTTTACTTTTTATCAATTATAACTTTTATGGTTTAGTTTGTTTATTAATTATGTATCATTAAAAATTAAAATAACCATAAATACACAACGTGACATTTATAACTTAATATTCGATTACAAAACGGAGCGGGTTTTGGAAACCCATTTTTGACAAATGTTACAGTTAGTGTCACCGCATTTAGTGCGTCCAGCACTTTCTACCAACACTTTTAGGGCATTGTTTTGGTTTGTTTCACGTCGTAACGGAGACAAGTATATGTTATGATCTGATTTACCTACCCTAATAACGTACGACTCAGTTTTGAATTTAGATTACGATAATTATGCATGAGATTATAATATGAAATTAGTGATTACATTGTATGGAATTACCAGTTATTTTCCAGTTGTCATATACTCCCCCTGTTAAAAAGAATTTCGTCCCGAAATTCAGCTTGAGGCATCCATTGAAGGAGTCTTCTCGAACAGGCGGGGGTATTTTGACTTGATTTGATCTTCACGCTCCCACGTATAATCGGGACCGTGACGTGAATTCCAGCGAACCTTCACCAGTTTGATTTGGCTTCTTCTTGTCTTTTGGACCTTCCAGTCCGTGACTTCAACTGGTTCTTCGTTGAATTGTAATTTGTCATCAACATGAATTTCATCTGCTGAAATGGTGAAGATGTCATTTGTTGGACTTTTCTTCAGATTTGACACGTGAAATGTGTCATGTACGTTATTGAGTTCCTCTGGCAGTTTTAACTTGTAAGCCACAGTACCAATCTTTGCCAGAATTTCAAAAGGTCCAATATACCTCGGGTTGAGCTTCCCGCACTTCCCGAACCTAGCTACGCCTTTCCAAGGTGAGACCTTTAACAATACTTTGTCTCCCACCTCGAAGGATAATGGTTTGCGTCTTCGATTCGCATAGCTCTTTTGTCTATCTTGGGCTGCTTTTATGCGCTCACGTATCTTAAATATTTCGTCTGTGGTCTCTTGCATTAGTTCGGGACCAATGAGTTGTCTGTCACTGATTTGCGCCCAACATAATGGCGATCGGCACTTTCATCCATATAGTGCTTCGAATGGTGCGGCCTTGATACTGGTGTGATAACTGTTATTGTAGGAAGACTCTACCAACAGTAAATGAGTATCCCAGTTTTCGCCTAAATCCGTCACACAGGCCCGAAGCATGTCTTCTAATGTTTGAATGGTTCGCTCGCTCTGACCATCGGTCTGCGGGTGAAAGGATGTGCTTAAATCCAAGCGAGACACAAAGCGACCATCTCTATCAGAGATTATCGAGATGGGCACACCATGATGTGCCACAATCTCCTTCAGGTACAGTTCCGCTAGTTTCTCCGTACTGTCTTTCTCGCGGATGGCTAGGAAGTGAGCTGATTTGGTTAGCCGGTCGATGATAACCCAGATCATGTCATGACCTCGAGAGGTCCGTGGTAACTTTGTAATGAAATCCATTTATATATGTTCCCACTTCCAGACCGGGATCTCTGGTAGTTGTAATAATCCAGATGGCTTCTGGTATTCGGCCTTGACCTTTGCACAAGTTAGGCATTTCCCAACATAGGTCGCAATATCTCCCTTGAGATTAGGCCACCAGTAATATTCTCTCAGACCTGGTACATTTTGTCCGATCCTGGGTGTATCGAATACTTGGACTTGTGTGCTTCGTCCAACACCAAGTCTCGCAACTCACCATAATAGGGAATCCAAATCCTTCCCATGAAATATAGAGTTCCATCCTTGTTCGGTTCCAATTGCTTTTCCATTCCTTTTAATGATTCAGCTGGAATGTTTTCCGGTTTCAATGCTTCTTGCTGTGCTTCACGCACTCGGGTTGTGAAGTTCGTCTGGATTATCATATCCAAGGCTCGCACCTGTAATGTTTTGACTCGCTCCTTTCATCTCAAAGCATCTGCTACGACATTTGCTTTGCCGGGTGATACTTGATTGCACAGTCATAATCATTCAACAGTTCCACCCAACGTCGTTGGCGAATATTCAATTCCTTTTGGTTGAATATATGTTGAAGACTTTTATGGTTTGTGAATATGGTACACTTAGTTCCATATAGATAATGACGCCAGGTCTTCAAGGCAAATACCACGGCACCTAGTTCCAGGTCATGCGTGGTATAATTCCTTTCATGAACTTTCAACTGTCGTGACGCGTACGCGATGACTTTTTCTTGTTGCATTAACACGCAACCTAAACCTTGATGTGAAGCATCACAGTACACCACAAAGTCATCGGTACCGTCCAGGAGGGATAGTATTGGTGCTTTGCATAGCTTCTCTTTCAATACTTGGAACGCTGATTCTTGCTTCTCTCCCCAATCAAACTTTTTATCCTTCTGGGTTAGCGAGGTTAGGGTTGTGCAACCTTGGAGAAGTTTTCAATAAATCTCCTGTAATATCCCGCTAATCCTAGGAATTGTCGTATTTCTGTGGGATTTCTTGGCCTGGTCCAGTTCTTTATTGCCTCGATCTTCGAAGGGTCAACATGTATTCCGTTCTCGTTTACCACATGGCCAAGAAATTATACCTTGCGAATCCAAAATTCGCATTTTGAGAACTTGGCGTATAATTGCTCTTTCTTCAGCAATTCCAAAATAGTTCTCAGGTGTTGTTCGTGCTCTTTCTCGGTGCGTGAGTATATCAGTATATCATCTATGAATACGATCACAAATTTGTCAAGGTATGGCTTACACACTCGGTTCATCAAATCCATGAATACTGCAGGGGCGTTCGTTAGGCCAAAGGGCATAACAAGGAACTCATAATGACCGTAACGAGTCCGAACGTTGTCTTAGGAATGCTTTCCTCCTGGATTCTCAACTGATGATATCTGGATCTCAAATCAATTTTCGAATAAATACTCGATCCTTGTAACTGATCGAACAGATCATTGATTCGTGGTAATGGGTACCGGTTCTTGATATTTAACTTTTTTAACTCCCGGTAGTCGATACACATACGAAAGGTTCCGTCTTTCTTCTTTACGAATAGTACCGGAGCTCCCCAAGGCGAGAAACTCGGTCGTATGAAACCTTTGTCGAGCAGCTCTTGCAACTACGTAGATAATTCTTGCATTTCCGAGGGCGCCAGTCGCTATGGATCTTTTGCCACAGGTGCAGCTCCTGGCACTAAGTCGATGCGGAATTTGACTTGTCGCTGTGGGGGTCGTCCCGGCAAGTCTTCTAGAAAGAACTCGGGATATTCCCCCACTACTGGTATGTCCTCAATCTTGCGCTCCTCGGTCTTTCTTATCCACCACGTGGGCAAGAAAGGCGATGCATCCTTTCCTCAAGCATTTCCGAGCCTTCATGCAGTTTATGATTCGGAGAGGTGTACCAAGCTTCTCCCCGTGGATCACCAAATGTTCTTCGTCGGACAAGGGGATGCGAATGATTTTCTCATGACATATAACCTCGGCTCGATTATTGGATAGCCAATCCATCCCAATAACAACATCAAAACTACCCAGTTGAACTGGTAATAGATTTATATCAAACTTTCGTTCACCCAACTCTAACGTACATTTCTTTATTATTTCTTTCGACTCTACTAATATTCCGTTAGCTAGCTTAATCGAGTAGGGAACATCTAGTTTACTCGACTTTACCCCAAGTATATCCCTAAACTCTTTAGAAATAAAACTGAAATCTGCCCCGGTATCAAAAAGAATAGATGCAAAGTGATCATTGATAGGGAACATACCAGTGACCACGTTTGGATCCTAACGAGCATCCTTAGCTCCAATTACGAACGCTCTCCCACGTGATTGATTTGCTTTAGGGCATCTTTCTTGAAATGCCATTTTTATCCACATCCGAAACAACCTTGATCTCCAGTATTGGTTCCCGGCACGCTTCGGTGCGATGACCAAATTTACCACATTTTCCACACTTGGGGCCACGACATGCCCCGTGATGGTGGAAAGGACACTTGGGACATTTTGGTGCTTCCCCAGTATAAGCTTTCTTAACCGAAGTGCTTGTGGATGTGGTAACATATGCCTTAGCTTCCTTGACCTCTCTTGTGGCTTGTTTCTTACTATTGTTGTTACCACGAGAACCTTTCTTGAAATGAGAAAATTTTCGTTATGTTGGAATCAGTAGCCTCCTCAGTAGATTCTTTCTTGCTTCCACCAATCTCTGTGGGTTTTAAAGAAGTAACCAAACTCAGAATCTCTGGGGCAAGTCCCCAAATGTACCTATCAATACGCTTGAATTCAGGCTCCATTAGATACGGCACCACTCGGGACAAGTGATGGAATCGCTGCGTATACCCAGCAATGTCTGAACCAAAAAAGTCCCTCTCAGTCCAACGTACGAAGGCTACAGCGCCTCCGTTACCATCAAAGTTCAGAGGTTTACAGTCAAGAGACTGCTTATATGTGCAACCTGAAATCATTGGATACACCATTTAAGCATGAGTAGTAGCATGAGTAAGTAGCATGAGTAAGTAGCATGAATAAGATGGATGAGAGTGTATCGAGGTTTTATGAGAAACCGTGTATTACCAGTGGGAGGATTTACTCCTGTTGAACCTCCTGTAACGCCGCTATACTCAGAGCGGTTTGCCTCGTACTTTGCAATGGCTTGGGAGATACGTTCGTTCAGCTCCGCTTGTGTGGTGGGTAGGGTGTTATTGTTTAAACTTCTTCTGCGGGGCGGCATTGTCTTCTAACACAATATGTCGCTCATAATTAGTTGAATTAATACTTTCATGTTATTATTACCATTTATTTATTTATCTATTTTTAATTAACTAATTAATTAATTTTTTTTAAATATATGCAACAGCACATCGGTATATGATAAATAAATAAATGTATATATGTAAACGCCATACGCACACCCATCGTCATCATACACATAGCTCGCCACATCATAAGGTATAAATCATAATATCACCACGGTGCAATGCATCAATCATAAAATCACCACATCATGACACAATCAACCATAACATAAAAAAAATACAATGTAACATAAAGAAAATACACTTTTATACAATGACAACTTGCTACAATTTGTTCGCGAAGAGCCAAAAAGGACTTAGGGGTACACAACCCTAGTCAATACAAGTTTTTACATTACAAAAGTACCATTTTCTACTACATTGCTTCTTCACGTCAATAAGTTGTCTTCCAAAAGCTGGGATCTTCAAGGCTGGGTCTTCATGAGCCAAAACAACAAAAGTGCAGCTGATCCCCAAAAGATATCTACAAACCTGCTACTGGGGTGGAGGAGGTGGTGGAAATGGTGATCGTGGGAACATACTGTGATAGTAGGCCATCTCCTCCTCAAGGCTAGAAATGCGCTTAGTAGCATCCGTCTGAAACTGCTCTAGCTCTTGCACTCGTGCCTCAGATGGGCATGACGAGTGGTGGAATGGGCAGTAAAAAGGTGGAGCCGGTGGTGGTGACAGGGGTAGTGATGGTGGTGATGGAGGTGGGTTTGATGGTGGGGGTGGTATCGGTGATGACAGTGGTGGGGGTGTCACTCTGGTAGTGGCATGAGCAGTACGCTGCGACTCTATCTCCCAAATCCTACGAAAGATAAGAGAGAACTATAGGTCATGTGAAGTCACCCTTTCCTCCACAGGGATCAGAGGAAAGTGTGAGGGATGATAAGGGTCTGAAGGGCTCATGCCCGGTGGAGCTGTCGGAGTAAACATACCTGCTGGAGGTGGTGTGGGTCGTGGGTCATACATGGGGGGCACTCTATCAGAGAAAGAAGGTCCTGGCATATGAGAAGGTCCAGCTGCCGATGGGTTGAAAACAGGGTGGTACGTGGACCTCTCAGAGAAATACGGTGGTGGCTGCTCGGGGGCACGTGGAGGGCCGCTCAGAGAGTAGTAACGAGCAGGACCTGTATAGTGAGTGGGTCCAGGGGTCGGGACTCTGACAGGGAACGAACTGACGCGAGCCGGTGAGGCCGCGGGGGGTGAATACATAGATGCAGGGGTGCCTGGGGCGGCAGATGAAGCATCGTCCGCCTCATGCTCACTCGGAGCAGCATCAGTAGATGACGAGATGTCCACGACTGAGATATCTGGGGGTGGAATCTCGAGTATAGCGATATCGTCGAAGACCTCGCCATCACCCAGGTCGTCCTCCATGTGTTCACCATGGAACACTGGTATCTCGTCGTCGTCATCGTCTAAATCAATCACGGGAGGACTACAACAAGGGGCACGACCAGATGTACAATAGCGTATTCACCCTCTGGGTGACCATACACTAGGATGTCATGTGGGGCTGAGGGACGGCCAGTACGTCGTCTGCTGGTGGTGCATCTACCTCCATAGGATCGATTAGTGCCAGTGGCTGAAAGTCCTCATCGTCTTCGTTTTCGGCTCCATCCCCTAAAGGTTGGGCCTCGGCAGCAAGATCATATCCATCATCGGATATATACTCCTCTGGGTCTTCCTCATAACTCGATGCTGAAGACATAGTCCTGGAAAATAATCCGTACCATACATATATATACATGTTAGTAATTTATGATATATTTTAAATTAATCACCATTTCTCATGCAAAGAGTGTTCTCTTTTGTGTTCCATGGAATCTTACTGTTTTGTGTCTATCCATCATTGACTAATTATGTATTGACTCCGCTCATTACTTATAGTTGAGCTCGTGTGATAGATCCTTGTGTTATAGTGACACAATGAAAACCTTTTTGTTATCTTGTTGTAATTCCAAAACATTTCTATCATGTTTTAAAAACTTTGTTTTCATGTGTGAGCCCTGGTGATTGTAGACCAAACTTTTATTAAAAAGTTTTCCCTGGTTCACTACAATCGGAGCTCTGATACCAACCTGTCACCCCCTGGTCGTAGCGGAAGCGCAAGTGTGTGACTAATAGGTAATCATTGCATCCGTATAGTAAACATTATAAATTACCAACGATGCATGCCATTCATAAGTTTCGTTCCGATGTTACAACCATCAAAAGGTGAAATCACATTGTTATCAGTTTCAGATTTCCATTACAAACATAGTTTAAAAGACATAGTTCCAAAATAAGATAGTGTTTTCATCACAATTCCATGTTGAGGCTTTTGACCTCTATATACCCAAAAGAGATTGGGATATAAAGGCAAACCCTCCAAAAGTAATACATCGTTGTCTTGAAAATCCCATACCAGAACCCCAATCACCAGCTCAAGTCATGCGTCCTGAAACACATGTAATTTTAAAAAGTCAACATAAAGTTGGCGAGTTCATGTAGTTTAATGTTTTCGTATCAAAATGTCATCCTTGAAAACCTGTATTGAAATCCAAGTATGTTATTAGCATCAATGAGTTAATTAAGGATCTATCAGTGTATCGCGAGCACCCTGACATACTTGTGCCATAAGTAAGTAACCAAACCGAGACTACTTTGACATCATTGAGATCACAAAAGCACTCCGAAGGGAATACCAACTAGGAGTGGAGCGGGTCTCAAACTCAATAGATCTACTTCTTTTGCACCTTGGTCACTAAGTGATTAATGGTTACTATTGTTATCATCCTACTTACGCACAATGATCTATTATCTGCTAACCCATAGCTAACATACTGTTTTGACATGACATGTATTTCCCTTGATAGTTTAAAACAAAACTTGAAATAAGTGAAAGGAAGGACATGAACTCACAGTTTTTGCGTTCCGTTTAAGTCGTACTACTTATCGATCGGTGTCCGTACATATGTAACCTACATGCGTATTAGTTTCATTAGACACCCAAGTCTCAATGGACCTTTGTACACGTTGTTCATCTTGAATTCTTGTTATATGTTTCTTTGTTATGATTGAACAACTTAGAATGTTATTATAGTGTTGGTAGTTTGTTTGTTCGATGAATATTGTTATATATATTTTTTAAATATATATATATATATATATATATTATTGTTTTCAAACAATGTGTGAAATGGGTCTTACCCTTCACGTGTCATTGGGCCTAGCCCATGTTTTCTTGTCATTGGGCCTAGCCCATGTAATTTATGTCTTTGGGCCCCTAGCTCATGTATATTATGTATTTGGGCCTAGCCCATGTTTTTTATGTTTTTGGGCCTAGCCCATATTTTTAATGTCATTGGGCCTAGCCATGTATTTTATGTCTTTGGGCCTAGCCCATTTATTTTATGTCTTTGGGCCTGGCCCATGTATTTTTATATGTTTTTGGGCCTTTATTAGTTTGGGCCTTATAGTTTTGGGCCTTATTCATAACTATTATGGAATTTGGGCCCAATATATGATTTTCACAATTTGGGACTAGCCCAAATGTATATATATGTAAGCCCATTTTTATTATAAGTGTTTACTTATAATTTTTCTAACTTTTTATTACACTTAACTTTCAGGATTTTTCATTTCGATAACATATATATGTTGAATGCCCAAATATATATTTAGACTTGTCGTCGGCGTCGTTCGTTATATATTTATTTTCGTCGAGGATGCCGTTGTCGCAAGGACCCTTTCGTGTCGGTGATCACCCGTTGGTCGTCGATGCGATGGTGAAATCTTGAATGTCCGCCTATTGTTCGCATTGCTTTAATTGTCCGATTTATTGTTTCGACGCATTGTGAGAATATATTTATTATGTCACCAATACTTGGTATATTGTTTAAGTGTTTGTATTTTGTATAAGATTGGGTATTTTATTGTGAACACCCTAAGTTTCTAATACATACATATACAATACACACATGTATACATACCATTTATTAGTAGCAAATATTCATGCAATTACTTGTATTATTTTCCATATAAGAAATTATATTTGTAAAAAGTATTTATTTTTACTTATAAACATATATTTATAACTTTGTTTAAACACTTGGTTATTTAGGGATAACCCTTGTCATTAGAGTCCACTTAATGACGTTTTAAGTTACTAATCACGTTTAGTCCCACTAATCACCCCACTAATCATGCTTTAATCTCGATTAGATTTTTAGAAAATTTCGCCATAGTTTCCCGTAAACAATGGCATTTTCCACGTTTCAAAAACGTATTTAAAACATGTTTAAACTCATATTCATCATCAACAAACCATCTAATATTTATTTAACATAATCTACATATCATCATCCATGACTTTTGTTGTTAAAAACCCTAGTAAATCAACGGGTTTTTAATGTTTGTTATTCTTTTCAAAACAATACTTTAGTATGTTGTTTAAACAAGTTCAAGCATGTAAACCTTTGATTACTACACATTTTTAATGTGATTACAACTTAAATACATAGTTTACTTCTTACAAAAATCATTCTTATGTATAAAAATTATTTTTAAATTGTAGTATTTTACATGGATGATGTAAGTGATGATCTTGTTTAGATTTAAACCTTATCATGTTTAAATCCTTACTTTTATACTAAATCACACAAGTTCATCCTACTTTTATATCATAATATCAACATAAACAACTTCAATATACAATCTAACAATCATATAAGCATATAATCAACACAAAATAAACAATATTTAGTGTTGTTTTTATGTTGTATTTTAGGGTTTTTGATGTATCTTTTCTTGATTTTCAAGATGATCAAACGTACACTACTAATCTAAGCATAAAAATAAGTTAGATTATGGAGGAGATTAGCTCACAATGGGTGCACAAGTTTCTTGAAGATTATGGAAGAAGAGAAGCTCCTTAAGAACCCCTAATGATCTCCATCCTTGAATGCTTCTTTAATAGGCTTGATTAAGCTTCAAAGTGTATGGAATGTGGTGTTCTTAGGTGGCACAATGGTGGCGTAGGGTGGTGGTGTTGTTACCGTGAGCAAGAGGGGGAAAAGGGAGGAGAAGTGTTGTGAATTTTTGTGATAATGAGATAATATCATGAGATGTTTACTTATATAATTACACATATCTTTCCATCTCATCAAAATCTAACAAGCCATGCTTAACATCACAATTTTTCAACCAAAATCAAGTGGGGTGGGACCCACTTGTGCAGTGAACTTGATGGAGGGGGGGGGGGGGCGAAGTGTAAATTTCATTTTCACCACATGTTAAATTTATGAGATATTTAGGTGATTATGTTAAGTATGGTAATTAGGTTAATCTTCTAGCATCTTAAGCATAAGACTTGTGTTTAGGGTGTAATTACATGGCATTTAATCCATATGATCTTCCAAAATAAGTTTCGAATGACGGATATGTCGCTAGATCGTTCATCGTCGAAGTATTCGCTAATAAACGGAACTATATATTTATTACCGGAAGCGTTTGTTTTTCGACTACCACAACTAATATGGTGTCAAATTAGTGCATTTCCGATCCAAAAATATCCATGACTAGTTCGCTAGATGAATACACGATGAATTAGGTTGCCTGATATGTCTTCGTTCGACCGTTCGATCGATATCGACACTTTTATGATCCGCCGTCGAACTTTTCTGAAAGTTGTGTTTCCGTGACCTCATGTTAGTTGACTGGATTCTGAGTTCCAAATAACGCTTAACTAGTTCACTAGACGTCCGGATGAGACTATCGGCTACTAAAATATTCGTCGTTTCGACGATCGGTCGCTTTCCGGTCAAGTTGTGCACTGTTTGCCGAATGATCGGAAACGATGTGTTATGTGCATGTTTGCTATTCTCATATTATTTTAGGATGTTTAGAATTGTTTTATTCTTATCTTGACCTCCGGAATCCTCTGAATTAGTCTTGCGGACAAATCGCCATTTGTCGCCTTTTTGGTCGAAACGGACAGTTTTGCAATTAGGCGTTATACCGGAAGGTTATGTATTTTTGTAATAGTTGTTCTCAAATATGTGTTTTCATTATATATGGACTCAGGTATGGCATTCACATGCCGTCATTTCTTGTTCGGATTCGTGTTTGCGGATTTACCGACACGGTTAGTGTCACCACATTTAGTGCGTCCAACACTTTCTACCAACACTTTTAGGGCATTGTTTTGGTTTGTTTCACGTCGTAACGGAGACTAGTATATGTTATGATCAGATTTACTTGCCCTAATAACGTACGACTCAGTTTTGAATTTAGATTACGATAATTATGAATGAGATTAATATGAAATTAGTGATTACATTGTACGGAATTACCAGTTATTTGCTAGTTGTCACATTGGGTTTCGGCTAGATGTAACTACCTTTACTCGTGTGCACATGGCAGAGAATGCGCACACAGGGAAAACCAACTTTGGGGGCCGGCATGCCTCTAAATCCCAATGGTTCACATCGAATCTAAACACTGTTTTTGGACTAACTTTAGAGCTACGCCATTGTAGATGCCGATAGCGGATTCTCTGATTTTGGGGAGGTCTCCCGGACGTTGCTGTGATTTTAGGGGTGGCTAAGATACGCTTCCGGGAATACGGGGACGGCTAGGATAGGCTTCCGTGATTATGGGAACGTTTCCTAATAAATTCAGGGTTTTACGCATAAATAAAACACAATTACGAGCTTTGAAAATTCCGGCCTTTACAACTTTATCACGTAGTTATTATATTATGTATATAATCATCATCCATTTCAACTTCATCACGTATCCTATCATCATTATCTTCAGTCTATAATCATCGATTCATCATCATCATTTATATTCATCACTTTTCCTATCATCATCTATAATTATCGTTGATTCCTCCATCAACATCGATATGTCTTCTCGAGAAACGCAAGCATCATCAACTACATCAGTCGAAGAACCTCCATTGTGGGACTATGTCACTAAAATTGAAAAGCAAGGTGTAGTAGGAGGATTTTGGAAATTTAAGTGCAACATTTGCAGTGAAATCTGACAAGGATCATATTCAAGGGTTAGAGCATATTTGCTTATAAAAGGTAATCTTTAAAAGTGTTTGATATTTTGATGTTGATATATTGATCATGTTTTACGATACTTTGATGTTGATATATATGGGTTATATTGACATGGTATTTGATGTTTATATAATGATTGGATGTTAATTAACAAAACATAACCTATATTGATTGCCATGACCATGAACGAAATTTCATGATATATAAATGTTTTTAAATTCAATGATTGCCATGACCATGAAATGTTGATATATAAATGTTTTTTAAATTATTTGAATTGATGTGATATATAAGTGTTTTTAAATTCAATATTGGTTGCCCACATATAAATTCAATACGGTTGCCATGACATGTTTTTAAATAGCAATTAGGGCTTAAACGAACGAACGAACACCAACGAGGTCATGTTCGTGTTCGTGTTCGTTCGTTAAAGAAATTAACATGTTCGTGAACTGTTCACGAACGCATACTGAACATAAGTTTATGTTCGTGTTCGTTCGCTAAGAAATTCAGTTGTTCACGGACAGTTCGTGAACACTAGTCTCGAACACAGACGACGTAAGCAAATAAAAACGAACCCAAACGAACGTTTAACTAGAAAATAAAAAATATAAAAAACATTTTTAGATATAAGTAGTTAAATACAACCATTAAATGATAAATTAAAACACAAGAAGCTTACTACACCACCAAACGATGAATCAAGTCTAACTAACTACACATAATTATCCCAAAAATGTCTTATTAATGTTCAAATTAGAAAAAAATAGGGTTTCAAGTTTTCAATATGTTTAAATAAAAGGTTTATCATTTATTATATTATTAAAATAATCAAACGAACATAAACGAACATATCGAACATCTTACCGAACATTCACAAACGTAACCGAACATCTTACCGAACGTTCACGAACGCAGTCGAACGAACGAGACCTATGTTCGTGTTCGTTTGCTAAGCTAACCGAACGAAATTTTGTGTTCGTGTTCGTTCGTTAAGCTAATCGAACGAACATAAACGAACTTTCCGCCGAACGGTTCACAACTGTTCGCTGAACGTTCGGTTCGTTTACAGCCCTAATAGCAATCATAATGATGTTGTGATGTTGTGTCTTTTATGATGTCATATTAACCATTGAAAACAATTTGTCATATTGACATGTTTTTTAAATTTTAATTTATGCTTGGATGTATTTAAATAAGAGCAAACTGTCAAAATGATTTCTAAAGTTTGGTATTTTTTATCGTTTTAGTTCAAAATTCAAACTTTTGAATCTGCATCCATTTAGTTTTAATTTTATTGTCATTTTAATCCAAAAGAAAAATCTTGCCAGATTTTTTGGTTAATATCCAGTTTTTTTTCCTTCCTTTTAATGAAGGGCAAAGTGGTCAGATTTTTTTAATTTGTTATATAACACGTTAAAGGACCATTTTGCCCTTTAAAAGCGAAAGAAAAGACAAAAAAGTTGGATGTTGACTAAAAATCTTTCTACTTGAGGCAGATGGCAACAAAATTGAAACTACAGGAACCCAAATTCAAAAATTTAAGTTTTGGATTAAAGTGGCAAAAATGACAAAACCTTAGAAACCAGTTTACTCATTTAAATAATAAATGGGTATGAACCATATTGAAACCCAACTAAAAAAAGTAGTAAAAATGAAATCTTATTTAGTTCTAGAAAGCCAATATTGAAATGGCCCATCTGATATGAGCTTGACTTGTTTATATAGGTACTGGGATTCGTATTTGCAAGAAATCAACAGCGGGTGACAAAATTGAGATGAGACGGTTAGAAGATGCGTATGAAGAGAAGAAAGTCTTGTCAAAATTGAAATAAGTCGGGTTGCAATGTGAAGCTGGTGTTGGATTAAGAAAATAAAAGGTCTTTCAAAACATCTTCATTTTCAAAGAGCTATTGGTGTTGAAATTAGGACCAACTGGATCAAGAAATAGCAAGGGTGTTTTATACCAGAGGTTTACCTTTTAATCTTACAAGAAATCCACACTATCTAGAGCTTTTCAGTTTGTTGCTGCCAACAAAATTGATGGTTATGTACCTCAAGGTTATAATAAGCTCAGAACTACTTTACCACAAAAAGAAAAACACAGTGTTCACAAGCTATTGGAACCACTTAGATTTTCATGGAAAGAAAAAGGTGTGACTATTGTGAGTGATGGTTACAAGAAAGCCTCTAATCAATTTCATGGCTACCTCAGGTAGCGGTCCTAGGTTTCTAAAGGCAATGAATTGTTTTGGGAAAGTAAAGGATAGATTTTTTATTGCTGATTTGATGAAAGAAGTAATCAACGAAATTGGTCGTCAAAATATTGTGCAAATCATTACTGCAGCAAATTGTAAGGCTGTCACACCCTGACCCGCAACGGAAATGGTAGTCGGGGCATGATTGGGTTTTCATCAAAGCTCATGACATTTACTATAAAGTTTCATATTTATTATTTCTCTTTAAAGAATAAGTTACAATAAACATACAAACACAACAAGTTCAAATACATTTTCATTCAATTACAAACAAGAGTACAATTACAAAGGAAAACAAAACTAAACGTTCATTCCAAGGCATTAACTTGTTTTTTCTTCTAGGCCATCCTATGTGTTTCTTTTCTCAACCGGATCACCTGTATCATGTGTAAAATAGGGTTTTGGGTCAACAAAAGTTGGCGAGTGAATCTTATTTAAATAATTGAAAGGATTAGTTATGTTGGTTATTTGAATAAAATTGTGCATAACCAAATATGAATAAACGTAAATGTAAATTTAATCACAAAACACATAATATCAATAAATGCACAAGCACACACACCAAATGATGAACAATGAGATCAAGGCTCAATCAAACGGAGCCAATCTAATGAGGCACCTGATGCTCAACTCGTCTCCCACGAGGAACTGATGGGCCTAATGAATGATTTGCACGTAACTTGACAAGAATATAAAAACGCATCACAACAAACAATATTTACATCACAAGTTTAGATCATATAATGGTAATAGCACAAGTTTGAATAAACGAAATAATTAAAGCGACACATGATACACCCCGAAACATGAATAAAAAGGGGAATTTGTAAGGATTCACTCACAGTGGGTGCGTTCCTTGATGACGATGAATGCGCACGAATATTAGGATTTGATCGACGAGGGAAAAACTAACCTAAAATAATAACGAAATGATTCGGTAAATAAATGGATTTTATTTGAGATTAATACTTTAATTCATACTCTTAATGGGATTTTTAAATTTATTTTTGTGAGTTTAAGGAAATTTTCTAACTTTAAAAATCTTATTTTTTAAGTATTTTTAAATAATTTTCTAATTAAATAAATAAATAAATATAAATAAAAAATTTGACTTTTTTGACCGTTGACCGTTGACCGGTCGGACTGCGTTTTTATATGCGCTGAGTGAGGTTCGAACTCGGGACCTCTCGTATACGTGCACGCAGCTCTACCAACTGAGCTATGTGTCTAACCCGAAATATTTCTGATTTTAATTATATTTATATACTTACTGGTTTAAATCTGGAATTTAATTAATTAAAAAGGTTTATACTGGCTTGACCTGGACGCGTACCACATGTCTCGAACCCGAGACCTTGGCTGTAACTTGCACCCAGCCCGACCAACTGGGCTGGGTGTCTAACCCGTATTATATAGTTCTTGTATTATATTTAACAACATACTGTGGGACAATCTGTTTTGGTTTAAAAAAATTGGATTTTATTTCAGCAGAACGGACATGTTCAAGACTCGAACCCGGGACGTGTACGTTATGTTTGCACACAGTCCACCACTGGACTGTGTGTCTAACCCGGTTAGAAACCCGAGTTTAATTACATTTATACTTTAATAAAGCTTCATCTTCTTCATATGAATAAAACCCAGAAACATAACTCGACTGTTTGATTTAAAACTCTTTGTTTTACATTATGAATGGACGATTACAAGACATTTAAGAAAGGATTCAACAGGGTTATACCAGACAGTCGTGATCTTCACTTCTCCGGTGGAATTCCGGCGACAACACAAAATTCCGGCGAAGTATAACTTGCGACAGAGGCTCTACAGGGAGTTTGAGGTGAGTGTGGGTGACTTCTGTCTGAGCTCTAGAAGTCCTATTTTAGAGTAACGCAAAAATGGAATGGGTTCGGTTTTCCGGCGAGTGGATTTTGGTGATTCCGGTGGTTCTCCGGTGGGGCAGAGCTCCTTTCAGGCGATCGAGTTTTTGAGAGTAAGCTAGAGAGCATGAACGAATTCTGAAGGGAATTCGTCTGGTATTTATATGGAAAAACAGGGGATGTTGAATTTCGGTTTTTGGAACCTGTTCGCGTGATTTATTCTCGGTTAAATGTAAATGGGTTCGAATTCGGAAAGAGTTGACGAGGTTACCATCAGTTATACTCGTTTGAAAACAAACAGAAGCCGCTACTCCATTAATTCCGTGAATTGATCTTAACGATTGATTCGGAGTTTGAAACTGGATTGCAGGTTTCTTTATAAGTTATCTGTTTTCTAAATAAATCACCAAAGTGTGTGTAGTGTAATGGTATGTTTTGTGTGTACAAGCGGGAGACCCGGGTTCGAGACCCGGCTTCACCATTCTGTTTTCCTTAATTAATTTTCATTAATTTTTATTATTATTATTTATTAATTGTGGTGTTTTTTTTTTACCTCTAAAATATTTATTAATTATGTATTATTTTAAATAACCGACACGATAAATACGCAACGAACTTTTAACCGAATATTTGATTGATAAACGAAGCGGGTTTTGAAAACCCGTTTTTCGACGAATGTTACAAAGGCGGCTAGAGAGATTATATAGACTCAGTTTCCTCACATCTATTGGACACCATGTGTTGTTCATACGCTTAGTCTTGCGTTGAAGAACATTTGTTCACCAAGGTATGTGGAAACAAATGAAACACCATATGAAGAGTACAAATGGATAAAAGAAGTTCATGCAGATGCGCAAGCAATAAAAAAATTTCATCATTAACCATAACATGAGACTCTCGATTTTCACCAAGTTTACTCCTATTAGACTTCTTTCGATTGCTGACACTTGCTTTGCCTCAATCTTCATTGTGATGCTTAAGAGATTGAAAGTTATCAAAAGGGGTCTTCAAGCTATGGTTATAAGCGAAGAATGGTCTTCTTATAGAGAAGATGACATTGTGAAACCAAACTTTGTTAAGGAAAAGATTGTGGATGATGAATGGTGGGAAAAAGTATCATATATTCTTAGTTTCACTGGACCTATATATGAGATGATTAGAGTTGTGACACCGACAAACCATATTTACACTTGGTGTATGAGATGTGGGATTTGATGATTGAGATCTAAAAGATAGAACAACGCCCAACATCTCAATTAAGTGTTTTTATGATGTTGTGCATGGTATTTTACAGGCTCGATTGGCAAAGAATAACACTCCCTACATTGTTTAGCTCACTCTTTAAATCCAAGGTATATGATTTAAACTATACGCTTGATTTCTATTATGTACTTATGTTCTGACTTTTGAATGTTTTAGATATTATAGTGATGCGTGGTTACTTGAGGATTCCTCGAGAATTGCTCCACATAGGGATGGAGAAATTTAACAAGAAAGGATTAAATGTTTTTGAAGGTTGTTTCCTAATGCTGACGAGCATAGGAGAGTCCTTGATGAGTATGCAATGTTTTTAATGAAGAGTGGTTCTTTTGAGGATTTAACAAGCATTTTACATATGGCTACTATGGAACCCAAGAATTGGTGGGTTAACACTTTGGTGCTCAAACTCCTTTTCTTTAGACTTTGGCATTTAGATTACTTGGACAATTTAGTTTTTCTTCTTGTGCTGAGCATAATTAGAGTACTTATGCATTTATTCGCTTGCTTAGGAGGAACAAGTTGACTACAAGTCATGCTCAAGACTTGGTTTACATCCACAATAATCTCTGACTTTTTGTCAAGGAATCTGAATGACGATGTAAAGATGTGGGATGTGCGTGGAGATGATTTTGATTCAATGGAAGATATTGGGTTTTGGAGGTTGCCGATATCTCGCTAGATGGTCTGGAATTGGAAAATGATTTGATTATTAATAATTTATTACACCTATGGTTGATGTAGTGTGTTTGAAATTTACACTTTACATCAATATATATCTATTTTGGACTTTGGTTAATTTATTTTTATTTTTTATATTTTTTTGCCATACCCGTGTCTAGAATTTTTTTAATTTTGTCGTTCCCCATACCTGTATCTCCCCGTACTCTATTTATGTACCCGTTTTCGTGCTACATAGGAGCTCTGTTGTTGGACTAATTCAAACAAACCCACTAACACTGTATTAAGTCTTTTCATAGACCACGACCAAACAACAATCTGCCGTATTTGAAATAGGGGGAGGTTGCCATTTCAGGCTTAGAAGACCAACGGTGGCAACATAATGCTTGTATTGCTATTTATAGAAAATATTACCGGCGTTGCAAATGGACCCCACACTGACAAATGAGTGAAAAACCTAGGTGGGCATCTGTTAAGAAATCATATTCTCAATTATCAATGACAGAAATGTACCCATACTAACAAAAAATGACTGGACAAGAATCTTATTAGATATCTTATCCTCAATCAGCGTGGTTCCACCAAACCTGCGAAATTTTAAACGTGGTAAATTTTTTAAAGAAAAATAATTACTTGATTTCACCGGTAGTTATCGACATATAGTAGTTAGTTAATACTAATTTATTTAGTAATGTATTATAATGATTCATAAACTTCTTGGACGCATTAACATATATTTTAATAAACATATAGTTATCAAAATGCCGTTCAAAACTAATGCACTAATGTATAAATTTTATAGAACGTTAAACCAATGCAACAATATTACAAAAGTGTTGCAATATATATGAAGGTGAATGCACTACTTCTATAGCTAGCCTTGATTACTATGTTATTTAGACGATGATGAAACGAACTTGATATCTAATCAGATGCACCCTTCCCAGTTATGTTCACCTGATAAACAGGACTCCCATCAGGATTTAGCAAGCCCCAATGTCTTTCAGTAGCCGGCCCAAACTTTTGATCCTCATCATACAACGAGAATATAAAAGTTGGTATAACCTCCCCGGGCCGAGCCGGAGTTCCAACACTTGGGACCGTGGTCATCTTTCGTACAGATTGTTGTTGTACTCAGCTGCATTTTCCGGCTTGCACCCGACTCGCCTGCGTGTGGCCAGCCTGTTTCTGAAATAGCAAGCTGCACATCATTATATCCAAGTTTAGCCATTGCATAGACCACAGAGTCAAGCATCTGGTCAAGGAGGTTCGTGTACACGAGCCCGGTTTGTGGGTCAGTGTAGGTTACATTTCCACTTCTAAGTAAAGCATAATCAAGGTTTATGCTAGTTTGATTCATGGCTTGATTTTCGAACCATGCGAAGTAAGGGTAAACATCTATGAAGAAATAAGATTTTGTCGCGTTTATGTATTTTAGCAATGGGGCCATGAGTTCGTGTAACTCGCGTTTAAAACTTCCATTTGAAGGTGGAAATGTAATTGACATCATGTCCATTGCAAGAGGTGTTGCTACTTTAATGTTGTGAATCCCTTGTGCTTTTATGGTGTTTTTAATCCGTCTAATGGCAGGTAGAAGATCACGCACTATTTGCATATCTTGTTCCGTGCCAATGGTGCTGAAAACTTCGTGCCCAACGAGCACGAACCGAATTCTAGTGTTGGGATAGTGAGCTTGGACATGTTCATACACCCATTGGTCTGCAAGGTGTTGGTTTGCAGCGATTGCCGAGATTTCATCATTTGCGATTGTGATTGCAACGTCGATATTCTTTCCTGATAGAAGATGGAGTATTTCGTGGTCAGCGTCGTAAAGTTTGACTCGACTCACACTCATGTTTTGTAGGAGTTCGATTGATAGCGCTGGAGACGGAAGGTTGTTTCCTAGCCGCCCATAGCTTATACCGATCCCATTCGATGCCACTGCACCTGAAGTCACAAAAGTAAAAGGGTAAAGAATAGGATCATGTTGAAGAACATAGGTACATATAAAGAAATTTGTTGAGAAGGTAAACAATGTGATACAAGAAAGAGAGGAAAAAAGAGCCATTTTGGGGAACTTTTTATTCTCCATATGATCAAAAAAAATGCTAATAAATGATACTGTTTTATTGATGGAATGATTTGTGAAGAGGAGATGTATGTGTATATATATGTATTATAATATTTATATTTATATGTATATACACACACATGGAGATTAATTATGTTAGAAATAGTGATTGTTCAACTTCATGAGTTATTGAGTTGGGTGTGCTGTAAGGGTGTCAATGATCTTTGTGAGGGTTGCATATTTTATTCACAATATAATTTAGAGTTGATAAGGTAAAGAGCATTTGAGATGGTAATAATTTAGGTAGAGAAATGCGGAATCAATGTGACAAGGTAAAGGTTAAGGTTTGGTTTTGTTCAATTAGTTTATTGGTGGTGAAATGTATTGGTTTTACTTTTATGTGATGGGAAAATTACTAAAATATCATTTGATCAAACATATTTATTAAAATACACAAAAGCATCGGTTAAGTCAGTTTAGTCGTCGGCTTAGCTGGTGATTTTGTCTGTTTTCTCGATCAACATTAATCATTATGGAAATTTTCGCATTGCAATAAAATAGATGGTCTAAGCCCTACAAATTTGTTTTCTCTTTTGTTATTTTTTTCTTTTTCAGTAAATTTTAATGTATCGTATCAATCCGTCTAACATTCATTGATATGATGAAATTAAGTAGTAAGAAATTTTGTTAGGATTTTATCTATGCGTCATGATTCTCGATGGAAACATTCGGTGTGTTTTGTTGTCGATGAATATAAACTTCTAATAGCGAAATAATTCAAATTTAAACCGTTCAAAATTAATAATGTTTTTCAGTAAATAAAAGTTTAGTAATTCAAGTGTCAAAAAGGTTTTGAGTTTCTTATTTCGCGTTTTTTTTTTGTTAATATAACTTCATTACTAACCTAATTAAGTGCAACTTTTGTGAAACAAATTGTGCTATTGAAAAAAAATATAAATTGTTTTTTTCATCGGTTCATAAACTTTTTTAATGGTTTTAAGTCAAAATCTTTTGTAATGTTTTTTTTAAATAACCAAAATATGAATACAATATGCTTACCTAGGCTTTCAACATAAACTTCATAGATACCATTACAAACTTATGAAATATCACGTATATCCAAATGAATTTTATGTCACATCCTAACCCGCAGCAGAAATGGTAGTTGGGGTATGATTGGGTTTTCATCAAAACTCATGACATTTACTATAAAGTTTCATATTTATTAAATTCCAATTTAAAAGATAAATTACATCAAACATACAAGCATAACATGTTTTAAACACAACATTTATGAACTCTTTATTTTTCTTCTAAGGCAAATTCCTATGTGTTCCTTGCTTCAACCTGTTCACCTGTATCATTTGTAAAAAAATGGTTTTTGGGTCAACAAAAGTTGGCGAGTGAATCTTATAAAAGCATTTGAACGAATTAGTTATATTGGTTATTTGAATAAAATGTGCATAACCAAATATGAGTATACGTAGATGTAAATTTAACCACAAAACACATAATATCAATTAATGCACACACACACATATCAAATGATGAACAATGAGATCAAGGCTCAATCAAACAGAGCCGATCTAATGATGCACTGATGATTAACTCGTCTCCAACGAGAAACTGATAGGCCTAATGAATGATTTGCACGCAACTTGACAAAATGTAAACACGCAATACAACAAGCAATATTTTACATCACACGTTAGATCATATAATGGTAATAGCACAAGTGTTTGAATAAACGAAATGCATAAACGACACATGATACACCCCAAAACATGTATAAAAAGGGGAATTTGTAAGGATTCACTCACAGTGGGTGCGTTCCTTGATGTTAATTAATGCGCACGGATTGAGGATTTGATCGACGAACGAATTCTAACCTAAAATAATAATACGATAATTCGATAAATATAAACAAATTAATATTTTTTAATACTTTTGTTAGATGTTTTGGTTATTTTTGTGAATTTTTATTGACATTTTAAAAACCTTCGTAATTGTATTTTTTTAAGTATGATTAACTGATTTTTAACTAAAAAATAAATATATAGGTAAAATAAATAGGTAGAATAAAAATAAAATAATATAAAAAAAACCTGTCAGGTCTGACTGGTGACCTGACCGGTTCATTCGTGATAATAGGCAGCGTGCGTAGGATTCAAACTTTCCGTTCACGTGCACGCAGCTCTTCTAACTGAGCTACGTGTCCAACCCGTTAGAAACATGATTTTTATTATTCTTATACTCTTGTTAGACTAAATCAGAATTTACTTTAATTAAAAAGAATTTTAATAATCGAACCGGTGGGGAAAGCAAGCTTCGAACCTACAATCGCTGTGTTACCCTGCACCCAGCCCAGCCAAGTAGGTTGGGTGTCTAACCCATTGGAAACTGAAGTTACATTATACTTATAAATACATTGAAAACTGCTTTAGTTAGGTTTTAAAAAGGAAACATTTTATTCAGAAAACCGGTGTTGCCTAGCGACTCGAACTCAGGACGTGCAAGATAACTGTGCACAGTCCACCACTGGACTGCGTGTCTAACCCTGTTATAACCTGTTTTTAAATAAACTAATACACAGCCCAAACTTCGTCTTCTTCATCTTAATTATACCAGAACCCATTTCCATCCGGTAATCCCCCTTCATTGAAACGAATTAGATGATCGCAACATATAACACAACATTTACAGAAAGTTAGAGGGTTTGAATTGCTATACCGACGGTGTACGATGCCTCTGGTTCCAAACTCCGGCGAGTGACGAAGGATTTCCGACGATCGACACAGATTGAATCTTCAGAGAATTTAGGTTTCTTTTGAGTGAGCGAGTGTGATGATGAAAAGATTTGCGAGGTATTTATAGTGTTTTAAGAGTAATCATCTGATTCGGTTTCGAATTTGGATTTCAATACCAATGATTTCTTTTCAGTTACGATCATAAAATTAAGTTTTCCGGTACCAAAACGGAAATAACAATAACACTTTTTGATTTTATTGGGCGCAATAATCTCGATTTAAACTCTCCGGTGGTTACAGATGTGAAGCTTAAGTTTGCCGGTTTTAGCCGTGGGTCTTAAATAAAAGTTAATGGTTTCAGATTTATAGTACATAAGTGTGTGTAGAGCAGTGGTGTGTTAGTGTGTGCAGTTGGTGAGGGAACCCGGGTTCGATTCCAGTTACCTCTCTTTATTTATATATATATATATATTTTTTAAATCTTTACCCTTTCGATTTTAATAACTTTCTTTTATTCTCTTAATATTTTTTTATTTATTAATTACAAACCTTTAGATTTTTGCAACACTTATTAGTAAAAAAAATAATATGCAACAATTAATAAAACAATACTTGATTGGTAAACGGTGCGGGTTATTGAAACCCGTTTACCACGCATGTTACATTATCCCCTACTTTTAGAAATTTCGTCCCGAAATTTTAAGTAGTAGCTGCAACTGGAAAAAGATGCGGGTATTTTGGCGCATTGGGTTTTCGTGTTAGACTCCCAACGTATCCTGATTGAATATCTCTTAACATAGAAGAGAGGGGTGGTGTTTTAATTTGACAATTACATAACCAGAAGAGTGTGAAGGTTTGAATTTTAATTGAGGCGGTAACGTTCCTAGTAAATGTTGAATACTTTGCTACAGGAATCGCTTTTTGATGCCTAAGATGAGAAACGATGATACACAGAATTGATTGATTGGATATGATCTCATGCATAAGAGTTTTGAGAGAATTGATGCGTTGAAAAGATAAAGTTATATCACAAGACAAAAACTTCAACCATGACGATATTAAAACCTACACGGAACTTCTCATAACCGCCTGACAATGCTTTTGATCTTTTGACAAGAATACTTATATATAGGAAGTACCAGCGGCGTATCCACCATATTTTTGTCAAATTTTCATTGGCTTTGTCAGTAAGTTATGATTAGCTTATGTGACTCCAAAACATAAACAAACACAACAACCAAAGCTTGAGTTTCCAATCTGAAAGAATACATGACTGAATGACGACAGTACCTCTCTCGTTTGTTATGATGAAGGGGTCAATCTATGAAAAAGTGAGACACGACCCAACTTCTTTAAATGATGAGAACGAGATGCGTCGTGATGTATAATGATATGAAAATTAAATTAATGAGTAAAGATATGAAATAAAACAGTAATATCAATCTGCATTAAAATTCTTGGATACATAAATTCCCAAATTAAAACAGTGATACACAAAGGTTGAGATTTATAGAAAACATTAAGAACTAAACGGTTGGAGCTGTGTCTTGAATCTTGGTGCTGGAAAGCTAGTTAGGTTGCTCGTTTGGGCCGTTATTATCTTCAACTGGATTGACGTTTATGTTGTAAGCTCTTCCTCTCGCTGGTGGTGATGCTGGATTTTCTTGATTTGCTTGGTTAACTGGGTTTGCTTGAGCTTGGGCGTTTATGATGTTAACCAATCGAGGGCACGTGTTTCTAAAATGGGTAGGGTCACCACAATTAAAGCAAGCTCGAACATGTGGACCATGGGTATTGGGGTTGGATCATGTTTTGAGCAGGGGGTGTAGCTTCGTTTTGGGGCATGCGACAAGTCTTACTTAGATGACCATAACACCCACAATTAGCATACAATCGACAGGGTATAGTAGGTTGATGGTGATAAAAGCAGGTATTGCATTGAGAGTGAGGTCCAATGTAGGGTTTCTTATCTGGGTGAGCAGAGTTGGGTGCTACTTGAGTGATTGGGATAACTTGGAGTGGTACGGCTTGTGGAGCTGGTTGATTGCCTTGAATGACAACGAAATTTTGCCCGTCCCGCTTCCTCTTGGTAGTGGGTTGGGAAGAGAATTCAGTTGGTGCTTTATCTTTCTTCTTCTCCTCCTTGAAGTCTCCATTCCTAATGTGGTTTTCGGTGAGCTCTGTAGCTAACTCCATTGCTGCTTCCAAAGTTGCAGGTGTGGTACTTATCACAGGGTCCTGAATATTTGAAGGAAGACCCCGAACGTGGTGCTCGATCAAACGATAAAGGGGAGTGAACAAGTTGGGGACCATCTGATTTAATTCAAGGAATCTATTGTTGTATGTGGTGTGGTCGCCCTCCTTTTGTTTCAAAGAGTAGAACTCATCTTCTAATTTCTTGATTTCGCTTCTTGGACAGAAGCGTCTTGTCATGATCTCCCTCAACTCTTCCCAAGTCAAAGTCATAGCATCCTCAGCACCTCGCTTGCCCTTCTCTGTGTTCCACCATTTAAGTGCTACTCCGAAAAAACGACCGGTAGCATATCGCACCTTGCGATCATCGGGGCAGTCGCAATTGAGAAAAGTGTTTTCCATCTCCTCAAACCAATGAGGGAGAGCGGTAACATCTTCAGTCCCTTCGTATTTTGGGGGATCGCGGGATTTGAAATGCTTGTAGGTGCATTTAGTGGTGTTGAGAGGAGGTTTGGCGACATTTTGCCTTCTTGATTGGTTGGGGTGATAGGATTAGCGGCAAGGGCTTGTTGGACTTGAACTACTATATCGGGAATAACAGCGGCCATTTGTTGAGCGATTTAGGCAGCCATGCGCTCGCTGGATCTTTCTGATCTCCTACCTCTACGAGAGTGTCTAGAAGACATCTACTGGAAATCGTACGAGATTAGGAATTGAACGTTTTTAGGTGTCATGTGTCGTAAAAGGTGAAAGCATCATTTAAAATAAATGAAACAAGAATTTAACTACATCCATAGGATGTATTGGGCTTTGCTCATGTTTGGGCCCCCATATGTCCCAATACTTGGCCTTGGTAGTCATGTGGGCCCCCATGACTACTGGGCTCTGGTAGGGTTCGCATTGGTGTTGGCCTGTTAACATTCACGCCACCCGAATGAAAATCGTAAAACATGATTGCAAAGTACAAGGTTGGAGGGTGTCCTGGTATAGACACAGTGACAACTCAAAGTGGGGTTAGTTCGAACGACGTTTGGTGTGGCATGCTTTGGCCTAATAGGTCCTTCGTACTCTCATCATTAGTCCCAAGGTAGGCAAACTAGTCCATTATATTGGATTTATAAGAATGCCAACCTAGACAGGACGTTTCGACTACCGGTACTTGTGCCCTTCCAGTTACTACATGCCTGTCGTAGAACTTACTTTGATGAGATTGAAAAAAACGAAAACACCACAAAATCTCGAATAAAGAAAATATGAGAATGATTTGAATATGTGAAAATTGAAACGTGCATGATGAATGTATAAGTAAGCATGTTATGTTTGACAATATGTATAAAAGTATCACACAAAATGATAGTGGAAGTGGTTGCATGCATTTGTGTGTGTAGCAAATATGAAACAAATAAACATCATAAGTTTTGCATGTAACCATATAAGCAATTAAAATCTAATCGACTATAGTATAGGCTCTAAGGGTGTAATAACCTATCCTATATCTCTATAGTCAAAAGCTCTGATACCAATCTGTCACACCCTGACCCGCAGCGGAAATGGTAGTCGGGGCATGATTGGGTTTTCATCAAAGCTCATGACATTTACTATAAAGTTTCATATTTATTAAATTCCAATTTAAAAGAGAAATTACATCAAACATACAAGCACAACATGTTCTAAACACAACATTTATGAACTCTTTTTTTTTCTTCTAAGGAAAATTCCTATGTGTTCCTTACTTCAACTGTTCACCTGTATCATGTGTAAAAAAATGGTTTTTGCGTCAACAAAAGTTGGCGAGTGAATCTTATAAAAGCATTTGAACGAATTAGTTAGATTGGTTATTTGAATAAAAATGTGCATAACCAAATATGAGTATACGTAGATGTAAACTTAACCACAAACACAATAATATCAATTAATGCACACACATACATATCAAATGATGAAGAATGAGATCAAGGCTCAATCAAACGGAGCCGATCTAATGAGACACCTGATGCTCAACTCGTCTCCAACGAGGAACTGATGGGCCTAATGAATGATTTGCACCAACTTGACAAAATGTAAACACGCAATACAACAAGCAACATTTACATCACACGTTAGATCATATAATGGTAATAGCACAAGTGTTTGAATAAACGAAATGCATAAACGACACATGATACACCCCAAAACATGTATAAAAGGGGAATTTGTAAGGATTCACTCACAGTGGTTGCGTTCCTTGATGATAATGAATGCGCACGGATTGAGGATTTGATCGACGAACGAATTCTAACCTAAAATAATAATACGATAATTTGATAAATATAACCAAATTAATATTTTTTAATACTTTTGTTAGATTTTTTGGTTATTTTTGTGATTTTTATTGACATTTTAAAAACCTTCGTAATTGTATTTTTAAGTATGATTAACTGATTTTTAACTAAAAAAATAAATATATAGGTAAAATAAATAGGTAGAATAAAAATAAAATAATATAAAAAAACATGTCATGTCTGACTGGTGACCTGACCGGTTCATTCGTGATAATAGGCAGCGTGCGTAGGATTCGAACTTTCCGTTCACGTGCACGCAGCTCTTCTAACTGAGCTACGTGTCTAACCCGTTAGAAACAGGATTTTTATTATTCTTATACTCTTGTTAGACTAAATCAGAATTTACTTTAATTAAAAAGAATTTTAATTATCGAACCGGTGGGGAAAGCAAGCTTCGAACCTGCAATCGCTGTGTTACCCTACACCCAGCCCAGCCAAGTAGGCTGGGTGTCTAACCCATTGGAAACTGAAGTTACATTATACTTATAAACACATTGAAAACTGCTTTAATTAGGTTTTAAAAAGGAAACATTTTATTCAGAAAACCGGTGTTGCCTAGCGACTCGAACTCGGGACGTGCAAGATAACTGTGCACACAGTCCACCACTGGACTGTCTGTCTAACCCGGTTATAACTCATTTTTAAATAAACTAATACACAGCCCAAACTTCGTCTTCTTCATCTTAATTATACCAGAACTCATTTCCATCTGGTATCCCCCTTCATTGAAACGAATAGATGATCGCAACATATAACACAACATTTACAGAAAGTTAGAGGGTTTGAATTGCTATACCGACGGTGTACGATGCCTCCGGTTCCAAACTCCGGCGAGTGACGAAGGATTTCCGACGATCGACACAGATTGAATCTTCAGAGAATTTAGGTTTCTTTTGAGTGAGCGAGTGTGATGATGAAAAGATTTGCGAGGTATTTATAGAGTGTTTTAAGAGTAATCATCTGATTAAATTTCGAATTTGGATTTCAATACCAATGATTTCTTTTCAGTTACATCATAAAATTAAGGATTCCGGTACCAAAACGGAAATAACAGTTATATGTGTTTGATTTTATTGGGCGGAATAATCTCGATTTAAACTCTCTGGCGGTTACAGATGTGAAGCTTAAGTTTGCAGGTTTTAGCCGTGGGTCTTAAATAAAAGTTAATGGTTTCAGATTTATAGCACATAAGTGTGTGTAGAGCAGTGGTGTGTTAGTGTGTGCGGTTGGTGAGGGAACCCGAGTTTAATTCCAGTTACCCTCTTTTATTTATATATATATTTTTAAATCTTTACCCTTTTGATTTTAATAACTTTCTTTTATTCTCTGAATATTTTTTATTTATTAATTATAAACCTTTAGATTTTTGCAACACTTATTAGTAAAAAAAATAATATGCAACAATTAATAAAACATACTTGATTAGTAAACGATGCGAATTAATGAAACCCGTTTAACACGGATGTTACAAATACTTTACGTATCATGTATGTCATTAAAAATCAGTTAAAATACTAGATCTACCCATTTTCATTAAGAATGATTTACCAACTGATCATTTTACCTTTATTTTCTAAAACTAAAAAACTTTATATGTAGCACTCTAAAATTTTATATTTACTCATCCCCAATATTAAGATATTCCTTAAAAAAATATAAGATTCATCAACAATATGAATGTTATATTTGATATTTACAATTTGAATGTTAGAGGACCTACATATTCTTTGCTCACCAAGATTACAACTTTTATTTAACTAATTTGTTGTGAGGTTTTAGAATGCGTTTTTTAAATGACATATACATATATTTTTATTTTTATTTTTTGAAAGGCAAATTTCATTCACAACCAAACTAGCAAGGCGCTAGAACTGAAACAAAATTACAAAAAACTGAAATTATTCCATTGCTCCTCTTTAAGATTAAAGCCTTTTGCCCTACTCTTAATCCATAAAAAGCCTAAAACTTTCACCTACTCAAAACACCCTGTGAAGTCGTCTTTTATCATTAAAAATGAGATTGTTTCTCACCTTCCAGATTGCCCAGCACGTAAGAAGCAAACCGACTGAGTTGCACAAACAAAGTATGTCGATCCCGATAGTCTTTCATGAAAGAAGAGAATGTCTTTAATAGAGAAGAAAACAACATTTGGTAAACCACACCAGCTCGCAATTTTCGACCAGACTTCATAAGCAAACCTACACGCTGTGAACAAGTGTACCTAAAATCTAGGCATCAGTGGTAAACAAACATATATGATAGGTGTATCAAGTATATGGGAATTGGTAATCTTTGAATTAAGTGTACCTAAAATTTAGGCATCAGTGGTAGACAAACAATTACATAGTGTTGGAGGCGGTGTTCTTGGTAGGCTTAATCTTAGAAAATAGTTAAAATAGCCCAATTGTGTTAGGCTAGATCACCAATCTATTCATAAGATGTACACATCATTGGCATGAATTTGTTTCTGGCTTTAACAATAATCCTTTGTTACCAAGCTTTTCTAATTAAATGGAACTCGAAGATGCGCATGATAATGCGTAGGTCTTTTGGTGCATGAGCTAGAAAACAAGCATGATAGTGTGCAGGTCAGTCTCATGGATTGCATTGTGATGGACTGGAACTGTAATAGCACACATGTTAATAAGTCGATATGTAGTGGTAACCATACACACCAGTGAATTACCTACTATCTATTTACAGACAAATATCAACGATGGATTCTCGATGAGACATACCTTAACTCAAGAACACTGAGGTGTCGGAAAAAATTGTCTAGTTTGTAGTGAACATTTAAAACAATATCTTACAACAAAAAAAGATACTCTTTAAGTTTAAAAAATAAATAGTTCATATATTATTCTCGCAATAATTTGTGTTTCGCTTACTTCCATCCCTTGTGCCATCCCTCGTTTTGTATATATAGGATATAATTAAAAAATGTATGATCCAAAACTTTATGAGATGTAAGTTATTAGGTAAATGCTTAGGCCCCAAAATATAGGGTCTCAATATTTAATTTAGATATATCCTGTACCTCTAAAATTTAAAAAAATCTTTGGAATATTCACTGCATCCTATCCCCTATTTCTTTTTTCTAACCCTAAATTCTAAAAATAAACTCCACAGTAACTTTCCTATGTATGCAAAGCTACACCTCACGTTTCTGTAACTTTAATTTCTTGTTTAGGGTTTGTATGCTTGATGATAGTCTGCTAGATTATGTGATATGGGTGTTTTTTTTTAAGATTTAGGGTTAATAAATTTCACTAATTTTCTCCTTGTTCCCACTTTTAATGTAAATTAAGAATCGACTTGGTTTGGTTTGTTAATTGTTATAAATAGGGTTACAACTCATGAGCTTGTCTGATTTAGAAAATAAATACATGTTATACCTGATGGTTATCGATAATGGAAATTTGGGCTCATTTTGATTAGTGTTCAACTTCAGCCTCATTTTGTTTAACTTCGCCTTAAGACCAAGAAGATGGAGTATGACAAGAAAGCTGAAGATGAAAGGTAGAGGTTATTGTCAAAAAAGTTAAGGATTGAAACTGAGAAAACAGAGCTTGCAAGGAAGGAATCGGATCAACGGAGTATGATGATGGATGTGAGCGGGATGACAGAAATCCAGCGACTATATTTTGAAGAACATCAAAGGGAAATCATAATGAGACACGACCACGCGGGCATTCCCACAAGCAACTTCTATAAAGAAAAGTTATTAGAATTAATTTTAGAGAAAATCTAATAAGACAAAATAGATAGTAGTTAAAATTGTAAATGAAAGAAAGAGAAAAAATAAAAATAAAAATAAAAAGAATATAGAGATAGGTATGTAAGATGTTTTTAAAAATATGTGATAAATTTTAAAAATTAGTAATTTTTAGTTAAACTATAAGGTTAAAGATGATGGATTGAATGTGAATGCTTTTACATTGAATTTTGGTCCATATAAACAAACAAATAAAGTAATGACATAATGAGTATTGACCCAAACAAGTAAAATATTTAACTCAAAACTTGAAGACTTAATGGCCCAAATCCTTTTATTTATCATTCTTCATGACCGCTTTAAACAGTTGACATCAATAAATTTAAACTAAACATAAATTATATTCATATACACAACTTATAATTTAAAAAAAATTAACTCTACCGACTATAGATTTTCAACCTATTATACCAAATGCATCGACCCACTAATTTGTCGTTGCGCCATCCCCCTTTATCGCATTTATTACAATCCACCAACTTGTTTAACACGTTTACAACTTTATTATAACTTGTCACATGTTTGACTTTAGGTTCGGGCTAAACATATCATATTTGGGTTAAATGTGTCTGGGATATAGTTGATATGGGCCAGGTTCAAGTTCAACGATCCGAAATGATTTACATCCGCTGAAATTAGGATTTAAGACCCAACATTTCATTTCAGTCCATCTCTCCTACTTTGTTGGCGAATTTCAAAGTTAGCTCGTGGTTGGGCTCAGAGCAGGAGTTGGAATGTTAGTCGAATACCTCAATTAACCAAATAATCAATTTAATTAACAGTGGATATTGTGAGTTAATTAAAATGTGTACTAGTTATAGTCTAATGCGAATATATAATCTATATATACCAATTGAATTGGTAGTGATTATGTAGGACATTTTATAATAAAAATTATATAAATAAATATAAAAATTGTAAAGATACTCTCTTTACATAATTTTGAGAAATTGTAGTACCCGTACCATGTACAAATCCATAAAAAATTGAATATGAAATACAACATATTTAAATAAATCGATTCAAATGATGTCTTCAACAAGAGCCTTAACTGCGTCTTCTTGTATGGTCCGTTGTGTAGTCTTCAACGAACTCTTGAATCGTGTCTCCTTGTATGATCCTTTGTGTAGGCTTCAACAAGGTCTTGAACCACATCTTCTTATACAATAATTTCCTACAAAATGAACAAACAAGTGTTGACGGTTGTGGCTGAGGCACGTATTCAACACGCTTCCCTTAAAACAGATTTCACGGCTCTACTAAAGACGACGCGTCTGTTTCCCAAGGTACAACAGCCGAAGCAGTATGTACTGCCGAGATGGCTCACGCGCCGAGGTTACACCGGATAAAATCATAGTATTTGAACATGTGGAAAAATAATGATACGAAAGTGATGGAATCGAGTAGAGAAAAGTTATCTCTCTATAGTTCTCAACATATGGATGTTCAAGTCTTCACAACTTCTCCAACAATTTTTCATCCATATTATCTTTCTCTTGTAGTTTTCTCAAAAACCAATGAAGCACAATGCCTAACATTTTTTTACAAGAATGTGGGTAGTGAAAAGTTTCACTTAATTAGTGATTTATTTAGAGATATAAAAATTAATAAAGTGACATAAAAAACTCTACTCAAGAGTTTGTCACCATGAAAAGTCCCATTTATAATTACTGAATTAATTACTAAATTATTCTAATTTTCCAACATATTAATCGTATGAAGTTGTTAAGATTTCTTTATAATAAAACTTTAGGTGTTTAGCCGTGTGAATTCCCTTTATATCTACCAATTCGTTTATACTTTGGAACTCAATACTCATATTGATATACATGCTTTCAAAATAGAACTTGAAAAGGAAATACTTGTATCCATTAATAATCATTTAATAAAATTTCAAAATACTACCTCATGATTTACTATGAATTAATTATTTGATGAATAATAGTATATCATAGCCCAGAAGTTGTATCTCATAACATGGTTGGTTAACCCATCCGAGTTATATTCACTGCATAAACAGGACTCCCATCATGTTTTAGCAAGCCCCAGTGCCTTTCAGTAGCCAGCCCATATTTATGATCCTCATCATACAACGAGAATATAAAAGTTGGTATAACCACCCCGGGTCGGGCCGGAGTTCCAATACTTGGGACCGCAGTCATTTTTCTTACGAGATTGTTGTTGTATTCAGCTGCATTGTCCGGGTTTGCACCAGACCCGCCTTTGTGTGGCCAACCTGTTTCTGAAATAGCAAGCATCACATTATCATAGCCAAGTTTAGCCATTGCATAGTGCACTGAGTCAAGCATTTGGTCCAGGAGGTTGGTGTACACGAGCCCGGTTTGGGGTCAGTGTAGGTCACATTTAAACTTCTAAGCAAAGCAAAATCAAGGCTTATGTTTGTTTGATTCGTGCCTTGATTTTCGAACCATGCTAGGTAAGGGTAAACATCTAGGAAGAAAAAGGATTTTGTCCCGTTTATGTATTTAAGCAACGGTGTCATGAATTCGCGTATTTCGGGCTTGAAGCTCGCGTTCGATGGTGGGAATGTCATTTCCATCATGTCCATTGCCAGAGGAGTTCCTACTTTGATGTTGCGAATTCCTTGTGCTTTTATGGTGTTTTTAATCCGTCTAATGGCGGGTACAAGATCACGCGCTATTTGGATATCTTGGTCAGTGCTTATGGAGCTGAAAACTTCGTTCCCAACAAGCACGGTTCGAATCCTAGTGTTGGGATAGTGGGCTAGGACATGTTCATACACCCATTGGTCTGCAAGGCGTTGATTCACAGCGATTCCTGGGATTTCGTCATTTGTAACTGTGATCGCAACCTCGATGTTCTTTCCGGATAGAAGGTTAAGTATTTCATGGTCAGCGTCGTAAAGTTTGACTCGACCCACATTCATGTCTTGCAAGATTTCGATTGACCGAGCTGGAGACGGAAGGTTGTTTCCTAGTCGCCCGTAGTTTATACCGATCATGTTCGATACCGTCGCCCCTGAACTCACACAAGAAAAGGGGGAAAGGGTTAGAATTATGTTGAAGAACATTACTAAAGCTATTGATGTTAATTGATAAGGTACCCGAGATAGCAAGGAGAGACAAGAAAGAGAGGAAAACAAGAGCCATTTTGGGGAGCTTTTTATTTTCCATGACAAAAGAAAAAAAATCTAATATATGATATTGATGGGAAATATATGTAAACATGAGATTATATATACACACTTGAGGATGGTGATATAAATAAAGAGTGATTGTTCAACTTCATAAGTTATGTGAGTTGTATTGGGTGGCAATGATCTTTGTGAGAGTTAATTCACAATATAATTTAGAAATGTTAGTTTTTTATTATACCCTTGCAAATGATGGTGAGGTGGTTAAAGATTATGAGTGGAGACCTTTGACTTGGTAGTAATTTAGGTGTGGAAATGTTGGATGAAGTTGAGAAAGATACATGTCAAAGTTTGATTTTGTCTCGTTTACTAGTGAACCAAACTCTCAAAACCAAAAGCTTTAACAACAAAATCTATAGTGGAATGCCTAAAAAGATCTTAGAGGTGGAACTAATATTATTCACTGCTCGTTGCTTGGTTGTGATTTTAGGTGTACATGGTTTAATTTTAAATCAAAATTAAGAATACAACAGTTGTTGTTGTATCTAGTGAATTCCATAAATAACAAAGCTATTGGTATTGGTTGGATCTAGAAAGGGTAAAATATAAATAAACATTACCTCTATTCTAAGGATAAAGTTGTTTTTAGAAAGACATAGACCTTCAACTTCAAATCAAACTGTTTGTTGTCAAACGGATGGAACTAAAAACATAGAAATAAAGAAAGACCTATCAAAGTGGTAAAGGAGTAATATAGTAAAATAGAAATAAATATAATCCAAGCCCCTAAAACAAAGCTAAGACACATATATATATTCCTGATCATGTCCGTAGAAAGATGCAACCATACCAAATCATGTGTAATCCGCTAATCCAAGTCAATTTGGTATGTCGCTACCTAACCCCCCCCCCCCCCCCCTCTCACAGTGAAGTCTTAAATTAGAAACAAACTAATTAAGAATAAATAATGCTGTTAACAATGATATTATATATTTATTTACAATAAGTTATAAATCTAACATTCTTATTCATCTAACAAAAGAATGTTATCAATTCTGTCATAATAATATCGAATATTTTTAATCAGTACAAAACTTTAATATAAATTTATCTAGTAAACAACTCCCTAGATGTAGATATATATATATCGAATTTATACTATGATAGTGTATAACTGTATATAACCTACCAAATGGATTCATACTTGGCAAATTGGGCCCAAGTGCGTCCATTATGCGGGCCTTTTACATCGTATCTTTAAGACTTTTAACAGATCCGAGTAGAGTACAAAACCATGTTTGTTTGAAAATACGTCCGGTTATCTTTTACATTGGGCCCAAACTGTTTGGCTTAAACCTATCCGAGTTGAGAACCGATTTTATAAAAGCCCAATCCACTCAAACCGATTTGGATTGGGTTCAAGACCAGCTTGGCCCCAAAAAAGACAGTTTTATCGGGTTCAAACCTATCCAGTTGGGGTTGTAAACCGGTTCAACACATAAAAAAACACAAACCCTTACCAAAGCGTCGGGTTGGGGTCGGGCCCAGATCAGTTTGGCACATTTATATGTTTTAGTATATAATAAAAATACAAGGTTAAAAAAATTATTATATAATTAAATGAATTTAATGCATGCGTGTAATTAATAGGTTAGGTATTGGGTTGGTTAACCAACAACTCGACTCAAGTCAGCTTCAGTTCAAACTCTAGCTCGAAGTGAAATGAGCCAGCTCATTTCATCTATTTTTATCGAGCTGAAAAATAAGCTCAAACCAACTCGTTTAACTCTAAATTAATAAAAAAGATATACTACTACAAGTAACTCTTAAAAGTTAATACTCGATTGTCGGTCTTTAGTGGGCTCATGGACCATAAATCTAGTTAACTTAAATGAGCCAACAAATAAGCTTACCTAAATTGATTTAATGACTTCCACCAATTTTACCCAAGGGATAAACGGGATACGAGCTTTTTGAATGTCGCTAGTTAAATTATCCGTTTAAATAACTAAATTAAAAATGAAAGACAATACAATCATTGATTGTAAATTGAAAATATTTTGATTTAGTTTGTTTCTTTTTGTATTCATTTATCTAATAATATGTTATGATTATGCCGTATAGCATAATTACAATATATTCAACTTTATAAGTAGTATATTGTAAAACGAATGATATGAGTTCGGGTATAATAATCTATATAAATTCTAATTGAATAATTTGCCATGTTTGAGGGCATCACATGGTCTGATTGGTTGGTGAACAACTAAACTGCAGTTGACCCACATAAAATACTGGTTATATAAATTATAAGTGAATCCACATAATTTTTATCAGTCAAATTTGGACTGTCATTTACTATTTACTAATAAATTTGTCACCGAACAACAAACCAAATTAACCGAACACTTTTTTTTATCGAACCAAACAAAAGAAGTCACAACTTCAAAATTTTGGTTAACCGATCTAATCGAACAAAACAACTTTAACTAAAACCGATTCATTATTGTTTTTTAATGGCTTAACTATTCAGTTTATGACAATTACCTAACGGAATCAACCTATGCTCACCTTCGATCATTGGCAGATTCAGGAAATTTTTTCAGTGGGTTCGTATTGATATATTCTCATCCCAAATCATACAAGGTTTTCACTAACTTTTTTTCATTTTTTTTCCAAAGCGAGTGGGTTCATATGAACCCACAAAATAAGGCTGGATCCACCGCTTCCTTCCATCTAAAACTAGTGAAAATTTAATAAAGGAGTATTTCATGTGTACCAAAAATGTTAAAGTAGGTGATTCTTATATTATACATGAGAATTTGAATTTAGAGTTAGGTTTCTTTATAAATGAGTATTAACATATAAATTGGCTTCATGTAAGAAGTGAATAAGAGATTAGTTCATTTATTTTATTGTTTTAATTTTTTATCATTTTATTAAGCACATATTTTAATGTCATATAAAAAATTGTGTAAATAATATTAGTATAGTAATTACACATAATTACTCTACTATAGTAACTACATGATTTTCTTTTACATTTTCTAACTAAATATCGTGCCTTAAATAGATGGGGGGAAATTTCAAACTCATTCACTTCTAATTTAATGCCATTTTGTATTTTAAAACTCATTTGTATGTAATCCTTACACTATGAATTTATATGGTCAAAATTGTGAGATGGTCGCAAGCAAAAAAGTCTACATAATGTAGCCTCTATAAAAGAAATGATTAATAGATACGAATAAAGCAAGAAAAGAAGAAAATAAAAACAACAATTAAGAATGCTCCATAAAAGGCATCTAAGTAACCCTAATTATATGACCAATCATATATAGCATTTTTTATTTTTCAGAAAATATATTAAGAGCTAAACTGGCTAAAGGTATGGGTTATAATTAGTACGGTGAGCCCACATGGCCCAACGATCTTTTATATATTTTTCCGTAGTAATTCTAGACACGGTAGCATGTAACATAGACATATGCCTGAATCAAAATATATTATTGCTACGAGAGCATGTACAAATTACATGTAAAGTATACTAACAACTACATTTACAGTTGTTCTATACAAGTGATTTTAAAAAGGTGAATAGATTTTAATATACCAAAACTGACTTTACTTAAAAATATTCTACAAGATAAAAAAAAATGTTATTTTTTAAGTAACACTTCATGCTTATTTGTGTCATTATCGTTGAGATTTGAGATATTAAAGGAAAATAATACAACATAACTATAAAGGGTCGCTGTCACAAACTCACAGCCGAAACCAGAGCATCTATGTGAAGTCGTTACTAACTTAATCATTGAGTCGTTATCCATCAATAGCAACCAACCCATGTGCATAGTTTCTTTATCCTAACATTTTTATTAAATTTGACAACTGAGATGTCATCTACCCAACCCAACATGTTTTTATTCCTCTCAAACCCACCAATTGCTTCCATTCTTTTCTTTCCACTCCATTGCCAGCTTTCATTTGTCCCCACAACCTCATTTCCATTTTTATAATTTATTCTAAATTGTTTTGTGGAAAAATGGTAAGCACGTGATTCCACTCTAGCAGAGGTTTCAGGAAAAAAAATCTAGCTTTTAGTTGTTTTTCGTCTAAAGACCGCATGTCTAGCGTAAACTGTTTTATCTAAGCTTTTACTTGTTTTTCTTCACCCTTTAAAGACCACTTCGTCTAGCGTAAGTTTCGCTTTTTAAAACGCAATCCCAAACATCCTCCAAAGAATATTTATTTAGTGAATAAAAGCATAAAACAAGAATTGTGCATGTGAAGAACAAAAAAATGAAGAAATTCAAGAAACCCTGTAAAGATCACTCATTTAACTATCTTTCCAACATTTATATATCTTTTGCAATCAAAAAGATTTAAAGAATCCACATTGAACTATCTTTTCAACATATAACTGTCTTTTGCAATAAAAAACATTTAGAGAATCCAGCCAACAAACAAAGAAAAGAACATTTACTTTAAAGAATATATCCTCTAATGTAAAAGAATGAACAAATCAAAAAGTGAAATGAGTGAATTTACATATTCTGATCAAAACTTGAACTTTTTAGCTACCGGCCTGTTGATGTGAATGTGTCTGCTAGTCCAGGGGGTTTAGAGACAATGCTCGACTGAGTTTGACCGAACGAATCATCAAACATTCTTGAAGTACCTTCATCTGCCTGCCACCTTTGAAGAATTTGAGGAAGGCTCATATGGAGGTCAATGCCGTAACTATCTTCTTCTTCGATTGTGAAGGTTTCCATTGTTGTACTAGAGGACCCAACACATTTACAGCATGACCCATGTCGGGTCTTTGATATGGCTCGCGTGCAGTACAGTGGCCCGCCAGCTCAGCAACTTTGCAAATGCTTTCTAGGGTTTCTTCGTCTTCAGTGTCGAGTGCTTGGTCTATAGCTTTAATGATGTTTTCTCTCGAGATGAGAATCCTTCGGAACCATGTCACCAAATGACTTCTATCTTCTGGCATAGTTTCGTCTAAGGCTTTTCTGCCTGTTATCAGTTCCATTAGTACCACTCCAAATGCATAAACGTCCACTTTTGTAGTCACTCTTCCTGTGGCTGTTTGCGTTACAAAAACCCGATGTAAATATTTAACAAATAATCAGAATCAATAATCAACAGTAATGAAAAAATGCGTACATAACCGAATATCATACTTACCAGCATATTCGGGTGCAAGATAACCAAAAGTTCCAGCCAATCGAGTCTCAACAGAATACTTCCCATCCGGGCGTTTCTCACCAAACCGAAGTCTGCAACTTTAGCCCGCATATCATCACCAAGAAGAATATTAGACGGTTTTAAATCTCTATGTATAAAACTTTGTTGTGCCAAACTATGCAAATACTCGACCCCCCTCCCAACATCCAAAGCTATAGACACCCGTTGTTTCCAGCTAAGCGGGCCGGTTTTATATTCCCTCCGGTCAAACAAGTGTTGACTTAAAGTTCCTTGTGGCATGTACTCGTATACCAAAAGTCTCTCGTTACCATTGATACAATATCCAAGAAGAGCCACAAGATGTCGGTGTCTAACTTTGGTTAGTACTGCAATTTCGGCTTGAAATTCTTTCAACCCTTTTGTACCCATCACACCCGACTCCATTCGTTTGACAGCTATTTTAGTCCCGTCATGCAACTCCCCTTTGTAAACGACCCCAAATCCACCTCTTCCTAAGACATTATCTTCACTGAAATTGTTGGTGACTTCCCGAAGAAGTTGAATGGAAATTGCAACATTACCCCCTTCAAAAACCGACATTTCTGTATGATCACCGCTACTTTGACTCTGTAACTCACTAACAACGTTATGCGCATTCGAACTCACGCCCATTTCACTAGCTTTAACTATTTGTTTACCGTTTTCAGGATCTTGAACTTTCACGGGCTTTTGGTTTTTCTTCTTCATATAACACTTGTAACACACAAACGATATAATCACAATGAAAACAAGAACGCCAATGACAATCCACAACAACCATACCAGTCGAACCCGAACCTCCTTTCTCCATCCCGTTTGAACTCCCACCCTTGTTACTAGGACCCAGCCCTGACCCAGGTGGCCCACTAGACACATTTTGACCCAATAAAGCATTACCCGTATGCGTAAACTTGACCCGGGTGAAAAAACAGGTATCGGACCAGAAAGATCATTATTCGACACATCAAGAAGTTGAAGGCCCGGTAACGAAGTCAACGTCTCCGGGATTGACCCAGAGAGATCATTATCATTCAACGATAAACTCCTCAACGAAGTCAAATTCGCAAACGCAGGCGAAATCGTCCCAGAAAACTTCTGCTTTCCAAAGCTTACACTCGTCACATTCTTTCCCGAAGAATCACAACTAATGAAAATCCATCCTTTGCAGGCATCATTACCTTTCCAAGACTGCGCCAGTGATATCGGATACCCAATCGCTCCAGCGACCGCAAGAAGCGCTGTCACTTGCGGGTCACAAGGTCCAGATGTAGGCAAACAAAAACTATTCGTATTTTCATTTCCCAACTCAGTAAGAACCCCACTCTTAAACACAGGCAATGGACCTTGTAACCTATTGTTTTGCAAAGTAACATTCGCTAACTTCGGCAAGCCCATCAAACTCTCAGGAACCAAACCCGTCAACTGATTATCCCTAAGTTGCAAATCGAACAACACAGTACAATTCGTAAGATCCGGAATCGCTCCAGTAAACGAATTCGCCTGCAACCACACCTGACTAATCTGAGTCATCAAAGAAATCACATCAAGCGTACCGGAAAGCCCTTGCACCTGATTATTCAACCACAAATTCTGTATCTGCGAACCACCGAAACTTGGCGGCAACGCCCCAGTAAGATTATTATAAGACAACCTTAAATTCTGCAAATTAGTAAACTTATCAAACATATCTGGAATGGACCCAATAATATTAGCATTACTAGCTTCAAATGTTTGTAAATTACTGTTTTCCCCTAGGGTATCCGGAACAACCCATGGGGATAGATCTGGGTTACCCGAAATTCTTACGGTTTGAAGATTGGTGAGACCGGTGAAGAAATCGGGTGGGATTGAAGTGAAATTGTTGGATTCGAGAATAACTTGTTCGAGTAGGGTGAGATTGGCGAGGGTGGGGAGGGGGCCGGCGATGTGGTTGCGGGGAAGGGATAGGGTTTTGAGTTGGGTGAGTTGGTTGAGGTCTGAAGGCAGGGTTCCGGTGAGTGATTTGTCAGGGAGGTTGATGGAAGTAACACGGTTGGAGTTATCACATTTGATGTCGTCCCAGTTGCAGAAGGAGGTGGTGGTGGTCCAGGTGGGTGGGGTGGGGGAAAGGGTGGTGGAGAGTTTTGACATGACGGCAGCGTCGTCGCCGGTGGTTAGGGTGGTGAGGAGGAGGGTGGTGGTGATTAAGAGGTGGAGGTGGAGGTGGAGGTGGAGGTGACGGTGGCGGCCGTCGTGAAGTAACATCGTGGGGGTCAATGGGTGGTGTGGGGTGGCGGATGAATTGCCGGTGGGGTAAAGGGGAAGCTGTGGTTTGTAAGGATGTAGAAATACCGCGTTGTGTTTAGCCTAGCTTTAACGGTGCGATATAGTTTTAAAAACGTCCCTTAAGTTTAAGGGTGTTACAATTTCAATAGATGTTGATTGTTACGACTTATGAGATTATCATGTTATGTTGTCAACTTATCATATCCTCTCAATTTCTTAAGTGGAATGGACCGTACAAGAAAATGCTGACTTCATAATGAACTATCCAATCAATTTAGCTAGCGGTAGAGGTACACAAAATACCTGAATTTAAATCTAAGAAAATACTCAGACCTGGGTTTAAAAGAATTGGGTTTTTAAACACAAACCTGATCATATCCGTAGGGTAGGACCCGATATGTATATTCTCATCAGTACTAAACCCGGGTTTTTTCGTACTGATTTATACCCGGGTTTAATAATACTTATACCTGGGTTTTAGGAATACCCGCACCAGGGTTTTTAGGAATACCTGCATCGAGTTTTACGAATACCCAATACTAGGTTTTAGGAATTTATACACTTTGATTATTCTAGTTCCTAGTAACATGTAATCTTGTTAAATTAAAGTTTTATATAATTAAAGTTCATGTTTATACCCATTCGGGTTTTTTTAATACCCGCCCGGGTTTTTTTTCATACTCGAACCCGGGAATAGGGTATTCTAATATCCGGTTAAAGAAAACCAGAACCTGATCCCGAGTACACAGGGTATGGATTTCCTTGCCAATAATCGGTCATATCTGTACCCGAGTATGTACCCGACCCCATGTATTAAAAAAGACCCTGTTTGTGCACCTCTATATGGAAGGTAGGTATGAGATTGGTACCTATACGGTACTGAAATAGATTCAAAGGTTGGGCCAAACTAGGAAATAGACTCAACCCCAAAACCTAAGATAGACCCGGCTGAAGCCCGGAAGTGCCTAGGTCGGTCTTGGTCAAGTTGGTTCAAAGGTTGGGCCAAACCAGGAAATTGTTGGGCCTTTGAAAACTAAATGGGTCAATATCACTTTTTCAGCCTATTCGAAGCCCATTGGCCATTATCTCAACCCCAAGAATTATAAACACACTGAACACGATATTAGAAGTTACAGTGTTATAGACAACACCTTTCTTTCCGGTTTATAGATATTGTTTGAAGAACGTTTTTTTTCAACCTTCATCAATGAGAACTATAGTTGCATCCATTCATAGAGTTTCTTATAATTGACCCAATGTTATCATAAACATAAATTAACGTTAAGATATTATTAAACTTTGATGAATTACATAACAAATTAAGAGTAACAATTTAAAAACCTTTGCAAGATCTTCTAATTTATCTAAATCTTTGATGTCATTAATGTTTTTTTCTCCGACTTTCAAGCACAATCTTATGTAAGATTAACGAGGTCTAAACAACAGTTGAAACAAGAACCACCAAAATATCTAAACTAAATGAAAAAAAAAAAAAAAAAGAAGAAGCATTTAAGATAAAGTCAAAAATAAACATGTACGATACATTTTGTCATTTTAGAGAGTTATATTTTAAAAGTGACATTTTCTTCACAAAGAGAAAAAAAACACTAAACATTTACATAACTGCTATGGAGATACTCCTTCCTCCCATGTCCATCAACTACAAAATCTTCCTATGTAAAACCCTAGTTCTCCCCAAACCCTCAACCAGAACCCTAACACCTGTAAAACCCCAATTCTCTCGTTCATCCAAACACCCTCCTTCAATATATTTCCCACGTCATAAAACCACCTCCCACAAACAAAGCACAGTCCAATTCAATGATCTCCACCGAAATTGGACCCTCAAACGGACTCTATTCGAGAAGCTCAAACAAAAAGACTCTGACCTAGTTCGGATTCTCGAAGAAGATGGAGATTGGAGCAAAGAACTCTTCTGGGCTGTTGTTGGATTCCTCAATCAAACCTCAAGATCGCACCAGATTCTTCAGGTGAATGTTGATTTGTTTTGAATTTTTTCTGTTAGATGAATTGAAAGGGTACCCATTTGGGGGAATTGAACTTTACATTGTTAAATTTCCGTGTTTTGTAATGTTGTAATGTTGCACACCAGGTGTTTGATGAATGGTCTAGCAGAGACGAGTCTCGAGTTAGCGTATTTAATTACGAGAGAATTGTAAGGCTGTTGGTTGAGGAGGGATTGGTTGATATTGCAGTGTTGGCTTTAAACCAGATGAAGGATATTCCGGGTGTTCAGCCATCGTCCGAGATTTACCGTTTGATCGTCTACGGTTTTATTAAAAGCGGTCGATTTGAAGATGCATTGATTCATCTTAAGGTGATGGAAGATAGTGAAATGAAGCCACATGCTTCAATCTATAATGGGCTGATTAAGTCTTATGCGAAGAATGGTTTGTACGATGAAATGGCGAAATGTGTGAAGAGAATGGAATTGAATGGATGCTTACCTGATCAGTCGACGTACAATTTGCTAATTAGAGAGTTTTCGCTAGCCGGATTGGTCAAGAGGATGGAAAGAACGTACAGGATTGTGATCTCGAAAAAGATGGACCTTGAAGCTTCTACAATGGTGGCAATGCTCGAAGCGTATGCTAGTTTTGGGGATCTGGAGAAGATGGAGAAGATTTATAGAACGGTTATGAGGTTTAAACCGAGAGTTTACTTGAATGATGATTTGGTTCGTAAAGTGGCTGCTGTTTATATAGAAAACTACATATTTTCTAAGTTAGAGGACATGGCTATCAGACTTTACTCCAGAACCGGCAACACGAACATCGTGTGGTGTTTAAGGATGCTTTCTCATGCTTGTCTTTTGAGCCGAACTGGAATGGAGTCTATCGTGCGTGAAATGGACTATAGGAAAGTTAAATGGAGTGTGACAATTGCAAACACAATGCTATATGCATATGCCAAAATGAAAGATTTTAGACGCTTTAAAGGTGTGATCTTGGAAATGGAAGCTCGAAATGTGAAACCCGACATTGTTACTTGTGGGATTTTGTATGACGCCCACGGTTTGGGTTTCGGGTTTGGGTTTGATGAGCTGGATTATAGGATAAAGATGGGATTTTTTGGGGACGTTGTGGAGTTAAAAACTGACCCTTTGGTTCTTGTTGCTTTTGGAAAGGGGGATTTTCTAAAGATTGTTGAAGAGGTTGACCATACAAGGAGCCAAAGTTGGAGTTATGAGCATCTAATCGATTTGGTTAAGCAGCGTCAACAAGGCATATGATGTCTTTTGGGGTAGATTAAGTGAATATCATCCTCACTAATTTTGGCATGACTTTAGGAGTGTAAACTAGTCAAGCTGAATATCTTTCATGTGTATATATATACTTATGTAACATAAATCATCGGTGCTTTCTATTTTACACTTCTGAATCCGTCTTTGAGTGCTTACCTGTTTATTATTTTTCATTGTTCAAAGCTCCTTTACGGGTCATTCATAAACTTGATGGACTAAGAAAGCGGTTCTTATGGGGAGGGAAGGAAGGGAAAAACTGCATCCATTGGGTGCATTGGGAGAAAGTGACAAGGCTCATAGATAAAGAGGGGCTAGGGTTAAAGATTTTAACCCCAGCCTGCTGACTAAGTGGCAGTGGCATCTCAAGCAAGAAGGGTTGCGAATGTGGAATAAGGTCATCAATGCTATTCATAACAAACATGTGATAGGATCTTATATTCCAGGGGCTTCGGGCATCTGGAAGAGCATTGCACGGCTGGTGAAAAAAGGTATTAACGTGGCTAAACTAATTAATTCGCTTCTGGCTTGATTATTGGATAGGAGAGGTTAGGCTGTGTGATCAGTTGCCATGTTTGTACAATATGGAATTTTACAAAGGTGTTGTGGTGGCAAAGAGGTTGGGAGTGGTGGATGGAATCACAAAATTCAACTGGGAATGGGCTCACAGTTTTAAGTTCTGATAGGGAGCAGGCAGAGCTGGAAGGTTGCCAAAGCATTTTAGCTCAGGTCAGTTTCGACAACCAACCTGATGCTTGGAAGTGGATGGCAGATACAACTAAAGACTTTTCGGTGAAATCAGTGCAAAGACTGTGTTTGGAGGAAGGATTACCTGCTGCTGATCCGACACCATTTTCATGGAATAAGTGGTTGCCTAAGAAGGTAGATGTGTTTGTACGAAAGACAACCTTCGCTATTGCAACGTGCAGGTCCAATCCTTGTTGTGTCCGTTCTGTGAAGAGATGGAGGAAACTGCTGACCACATTTTTTCAAATGAGGTTTGGAAAACTGTGTCGGCTGCCATACGCCTTTTCTACAAAAGACATTCTCAACCTCCACACAAGTTTAGAAGGCGGAAAGACTTATAGGCGGATGACATCAGTTCTGCTCATGGCCTGCTGGATTCTTTGGAAGTCGAGGAATAATATCGTCTTCAACCATAAGAAAGCAAAGGCTGTGCAGGTTTAGTGCAGGAGCTGAAAGTATTGGGCCTGCTCTGGATTAAAAATAGGGCCAGGAAAGTGAGTTTGGATGAGTCAAAGTGGAACAATTTTGTTTTTGATCAGTTTGCTTTTGTCACACCATGACCCGCATCGGATATGGTTGTCGGGGCATGATTGGGTTTTCATCAAACCTCACGACATTTACTATAAATAAGTTTCATATTTATTAATTCAAAATTTAAAGAGAATATCCCAACAAACACGTAAAACAATACAAACAAATAAATATTCTAGACAAACAATATTTTATTCTTCTTCTAAAGTCAAATCCTAAGTGTTCCCCTCCTTAGCCTGTCCACCTGTATCATGTGTAAAATAAAGATTTGGGTCAACAAAAGTTGGCGAGTGAATCTCATTTAAACATTTGTAAGAAATAGTTATGTTGATTATTTTAATAAAAATATGCATAAACCAAATATGAGCATACGTATATGTAAATTTAACCACAAACCACATAACATCAAGCAATGTACACATAAGCATGATAAATGATGAACTGTGAGATCAAGGCTCAATCAAACGGAGCCGATCTAACGAGGCAGGCGATGCTCAACTCGTATCAAACGAGGAACTGATGGGCCTAATGTGAATGTTTGCACTGAAATGAGTAAATGTAACCACGTATAACAACAACCAAACATTTCACAAACGTTAGATTATATAATAGTAGTAGCACAAGTGTTTGAATAAACAAGAATATGTAAACGACACATGATACACCCCAAAACATGAATAAAAGGGGAATTTGTAAGGATTCACTCACAGTGGGTGAGTTTTCTTAAATTGACGACGATTGCGCACGATTTAGGATTCAACCGACGAGGGAAACTAACCTAAATAATCACGTAATAATTCGATAAGTATATAACTTTTATTTGAAATTAATATTTCTAATTAATGTTTTTATTAGATTTTTAAATCTATTTTTGTGGTATTTATTACAATTTTTAAACTTAAAAAGTCTTATTTTTAAGTATTTTTAAATGATTTTTAAAAAAATAATATAGAAAATAGTTATTAAAAAATATACCCTTTTATTGGGTTGAACGGTCGGACCGCGTTGACTTTGGAATTATAGGCATCGTGTGAGGTTCGAACTCGTGACCTCTCGTATACGTGCACGTAGCTCTACCAACTGAGATGCGTGTCTAACCCAAAATTATCTCTATTTTAATTATATATATATATATATATATATATATATATATTATATAAATAAACTAAGTTAGCTTAACCATATTTTGTTTTTATTTAAAAAGAATCTATAATGCTTAAAACCGGTTACAACAACCCGTTTCAAACCCGAGACCTACGGTTCATGTGCACACAGCCCAACCAGTTGGGCTGTGTGTCTAACCCGTAATAACATAGGATTATATTAGTTATAAATACTTACTTCAAAGTGATCTGATTAGGTTTAGAAAATTTTGGTTTTTATTTCAGAAAGTTTGCTACGTGTGAGACTCGAACCCGGGTATGTGCTCTGCAATTGCACACAGTCCATCACTGGATTGTGTGTCTAACCCGGTTAAATACCCGTTTTTATATACATATATATGCACTATCTCGACTTCATCATTTTCATCATTAAAACCCACTGAACCAACTTCGTCTGTTTATTCATAAAAATCGTTTTGGTTAACTGCTTTCGGACATCAACATAATATACAACAGATATCAAGAAGATTAAGATAATTTTACCGATTTGGAGATGAGTTGCAAAATTTCCGGTTGAGAATTCCAGCGATGAACCGAGGATTCCGGCGATGACAATTTCAAAATAAAGTGGTTTTTCAGAGATTTTTGGAGTGAAGATTGAGGGAGTGAGCGAGTTTAGAATGGTTTGGAGTTGGAATTTATAGGTAATGATAATCGTACTTTCGGTTTCAATTTCGGTTTTAAATCATTGTTTGAAATCGGTTTCACATCGAATTGGGTTTAAAATTTTCGGTTATAACTGATGTTTGACATCAGTTATACATGTTTAATCATAAGGAAGGCGGTAATTGCTTTGATTGTGAGGGTTGAGCTTGTCGACAGTTTCGGGTTCTGCAAGCTTTGATTTGCAGGTTTAGCTTCTTGGTTTTTTTAATATAAAATTTAATTGTTTCTAGATTCAAACACAAAAGTGTGTGTAGCGCAGTGGTGTATGCTGTGTGTGAGTTTGATGGGGACCTGGGTTCGAAACCCGGTTTCCCCTTTTCCTTTACTTTCTTATTTTTTTTAAACTTTTATTGATTAGTATTATTTTTACTTTTTATTTATTTAATATATTAACTATATAATTTATTGATTAACCATAAAATTAACTAACACAAATTGTAAAATGAAATAAATGGGTAATGAAACATTTAATACAATACTTGATTTTTTTTAAAAGGAGCGGGTTTTGGAAACCTGTTTTACAACGAATGTTACAGCTGTTGTGTTTGTTGTTTTGTTGTCTAGTAGCTTCTTGCTTGTGTTGGAATAAAATATCGCCATCCAAAAAAAATATATCTAAACTTAAGATTTTGTATTCGGTAATTAGCAATTTCAAGGATCAAAATTTTTAAAAGAGATAAGTTGAAATAACCGGAAAACTCAAAACCTAAATAACAAATAGGAAAATGATTGGGAGAATAAGATTCTTGTGCATGTTGATTGAGATCAAAGTCTTAATCACATAGTAAACAAATATATATATATTATATATATATATATATATGAACCCGAGTGATTTCCTGCAAATTCAAATCAGCAAACCCGCCGATCTTGTCCCTGCTTCTGGAATCCGGAACCAGCTATTTGTCCGCGTAAACCCTTTCCCAAATTTAGAACCAATCAATTCAAATCGCGAGCAATCGATCTTCAATTCGTTTCCGAATTCGAAATTCAAGCAACCCCTTTCAAGCCTATAAATACTGATCGAACTCCTCATTGTTAAACTCGCTCCCTCATTTTCACTTCTAACCTCAAGCTAACTCTGCTAAACACCCCCCTCTGTCTCGCCGGAGCCATAGTTTTGTCGTCGGAAATTTAACCACCGGTAAAGATAAGCCAAGATCTAGCGACATCAGTGGTATAAATCCTTAATCTTCCTTCTTTTATGTTCGTATCATACTAATGAAATTCATAATAATCTGAGGAATGTCGGATTCTGATCTGAAATCATACTCGTCGGAGAAGATGAACTATAACCGTTAACTGATTAGTATAATTAAAACATGTGTTTTAAACAGGTTAGACACACAGTCCAACGGCGGACTGTGTGCATTTTATACGCGTGATCCCGTGTTCGAGTCCACGCCCTCACACCGGCCTGACATTTTAAAACCCTTCTTAAATTCACCTTTTCTGTGTAAACTTATTTAGTATATAAGTATAATTAAAATGCATGTATAGCCGGGTTAGACACCCAGCCCAGTTGGTTGGGCTGGGTGCATCACACCGTCAAGGTCTCGGGTTCGAGCCCTTTGGCACGCACCGGTCGGATTATTAAAATCTTTTTGTAAATTTAATTAAATTAGAAATAATCTAAAGTGTGTATAAATATAAGTAAAATCCAGAATATGTCGGGTTAGACACGTAGCTCAGTTGGAAGAGCTGCGTGCACGTGAACGTGAGGTCTCGAGTTCGACTCTATACACACGCATGCCTACCACACATTGAGCCGGTCTGACAGGGACCTTGTCAGACTGACAAGATTTTTATTTTTTTTATTATTTTATTTTATTTTTATTTTATTTATTTCAATTCTATTGTATTTATTTAAATGGAAGGTTAAATATATATATTTTTTAAGGGACTAAAATATCAGTACAATCCACGAAAAGAACTTAAAAATCTAAACAAATGTTTTAACCAGAAATATTAGTTTACTTATTTATCGCGTTACTATTTCTAGGTTAGTACTTTCTCGTTGGTAAACCACAACTCGTGCGCTCTTTTTCCCGATCAAGAATACGCACCCAATGTGAGTGAATCTCTACAAATTCCCCGTTTTAATCACGTTTTGGGTGTATCATGTGTCGTATCATTTCTTTATTTTATTTAACACTTGTGCCTATATCATTTCGTGATCAAATGTGTATTGCTTGTAGTGTGGTTTATATGTGGATACATTTTATCATTTCAGTGCACTCATTTCATTAGGCCCATCAGTTCCTCGTGGGATACGGGTTGAGCATCAGGTGCCTCATTAGATCGGCTCTGTTTGATTGAGCTTGATCTCAGATACATCATCATTCATGTCATATATTCATTCAATGTGGTTTGTGATTGGTTACATATATACATTTGCTCACATGTGATTTATGCATAATTTTATTTAAATAAACATAAAAATCAATTATTTAAATGTTTTATCAAAGTTCACTCGCCAACTTTTGTTGACCCAAAATTTTCCCTGTTTTACACATGATACAGGTGATCAAGTTGAGGAAAGAAACACCTAAGATGGCCTAGAAGAATAATCAAGTTATTTCGTTGGAACGAGCATTTAGATTAGTATTTGTGTTTGTATGAAATTGTGTTGGATATTTGAATTTGAATTTGAATTTAATAAATATGAAACTTGTTAGTAAATATCATGAGCTTTGATGATAACCCAATCATGCCCTGACTTTTATTCCGCTGCGGGTCGGGGTGTGACAGATTGGTATCAGAGCTTGTGACTATAGGGATATAGGATAGGTTATTAGACCTTTAGAGCCTATACTATAGTTGACTAGATTTAAATTTTATGTGTTACATGCAAAATTCATGATGTTTATATGTTTCATGTTTATATTCACACACAACATTATGCAAACATTCTCACAAGTACATGTTAATATGCAATGCTCATCATAGATCATACCCTCATATCATATCATATCTATGAAAGCACACACCTCACAATTTCACAATTTCCGTTATTTCTTTTCAAAGATTTTTGCAATGTTTTCATATTTTTCAAATCACATCAAAGTGAGTTTTCACGACGGGCATGTAGTAACTGAAAGGGTACGAGTACCAGTAGTCGGAACGTCCTGTCTAGGCTTGGCATTCGTATAAATCCAAAATAAAGGACCAGTTTGCCTACCTGGGGACTAACGATGAGAGTACGAAGGACCTATTAGGCCAAAGCATGCTATACCAAACGTCGTGTGAACTAACCCCACTTTGAGTTGTCATTGTGTCCACACCTGGACACCCTCCGACCATACATCTCGCAATCATGTTTTACGATTTTCATTCGGGTGGTGCGAGTGTTAACCCGCCGACATCAATGTGAATCCTACCAAGCCCAATAGTCGTGGGGCCCACATGACTACACAGGCAAGTAATGATAGTATCTTGTACCTGAACCGGTGGCTCACTTTTTCTAAGTAATGGGGAAGAGGACCGAAACATGCCACTGAAAGGGCCCAAACATGAGCAAACCCAAGACATTCTATGGATGTAGTTAAATTATTTTCAGTTATGTTGTTTTCATTCTCTTTACGACACATGGCACCTAGGAAATTCTTGAACTCACAATCTCCCTACATATATTCCTGTAGATGTCTGCTAGGCAATTATATGGAGGTAGAAGGTCAGGAAAGTCAAACGAACGCTTGGCCACGCAAATCGCTAAACAAATGGTCGCAGTGCTTCCTTACATCGTGCTACAAGTTCAGCAAGCCCTCACCGCTAATCCCATTAACCCTCCCAACCAAGGAGACCAAAGCGTAGCCAACCCTCCTCCCAAAACCCCTAAATGCACCTACAAACACTTCAAGTCTTGCGATCCCCCAAAATATGAAGGGACTGAAGGTGTCACCGCTCTCCTCCACTGGTTTGAGGAGATGGAAAATACCTTTCTCAATTGCGACTGTCCTGAGGACCGTAAGGTATGTTACGCGATTGGAAGATTGTTTGGGGTAGCCCTTACCTGGTGGAACATGGAAAAAGGAAAGCGAGGTGTAGACGATGCCATGGCCTTATCATGGAAGAATTAAGAGAGGTCATGACAAGACGTTTTTGCACTAGAAGCGAGATCAAGAAGCTTGAAGATGAATTCTATGCTCTAAAGCAAAAAGAAGGGGATCACACCTCCTACAACAAGAGGTTTCTTGAGTTGAACCAAATGGTTCCCAATCTATTCACCCCATTATACCGCTTAATTGAACACTACATTCGAGGCCTCCCTTCAAAAATTCAAGATTCGGTTTTAAGCACTTCGCCTGCAACACTCGATGCCGCAATGGAGTTAGCTATGGAACTCACTGAAAATCGCATTCGAAATGGCAATTTTAAAGATGAGAAGAAGAAAGCACCCATTGAGACCCCAATTCCAAATCACTCAGGTCCATCCTCGAAGTTTGCTGGTAAGAGGAAGCGAACTGGCAAGAACTTTGTTGTCACCCAAACCAACCCTCCCATCACTGCTGCTCCAATCACCCAAGTTGCCCCTCCAGCCACACCGTTCAAAAGGCCATACACTGGCCCACACCCAAAGTGTAACCGTTGCCAATACCATCATCCTCCTGAAAACCCTTGCCAACATTGCACAAGTTGTGGCCGTGCGGGTCACACTATCCAAACCTGCCGTACCCTTCAGCGATCGAACCGCGGTCAACCTCCAACCCAAACCCAAAATCAAATGGTGGGCCAAGCCCAACAACCCTTACTTCTACCACCTGCACAACTCACAACCCAACCTTACTACCAACCCAACTACCCCATGATGCAATCCATACGAGCCTGTTTTAATTGTGGGGACCCAAACCACTTCAGGAATACTTGTCCACGCCTGGTGAACATCATCCATGCTCAAGCTCAAGCAAACCTGGTAAACCAAGCTAACCAAGCTCCTCCACCTGCTAGAGGAAGAGCTTTCAATATCAACGCCAACCAAGCCAGGGCTGACAACAATGTGGTCAACGGTACGTTTCTCGTAAATGGTAGTTATGTATTATTCGATACTGGTGCGGATAAGAGCTTTGTGTCTTTAGAATTCGAATCTATTCTCGACCAACATCGTAATAATCTCGTTGAATCTCTAACGGTGGAAGTTGCTGACGGAAAACCCACTTCATTAAATTATATTATACGTGATTGTACTCTCACCCTAAATGATCACGATTTTTCAATTGATCTCATTCCTATGAAATTGGGAAGTTTCGATGTTATCATCGGCATGGACTGGCTCAGCCAGCATCACGCTAAAGTGGTGTGCCATGAAAAGTTTATTCGTATTCCTCTCGCCTACGGTCAGACACTACGTATCTTGGGGAAACTCCTTCGAAAGGGCTCAAATTGATGTCCTGCCTTTAAGCCCGAAGTTATCTTCGCAAAAATTATGTCGCATTTCTAGCTCACGTCATCAAGAAGGAAGGCAAGGAGAGGAAGCTCGAAGATATTCCAATTGTGAAAGAATTCCCGCAAGTTTTTCCCGACGACGTTTCAGGACTTCCTCCTGTGAGAGAAGTCGAATTTCGAATCGATCTTGTGCCTGGCTCTACACCGGTGGCAAAATCTCCCTATAGGTTAGCCCCATCTGAGATGCAAAAGTTGGCCAGTCAAATGCAAGAGCTGACTAACAAAGGATTCATACGTCCTAGCTCATCGCCTTGGGGTGCGCCCATTCTTTTTGTGAGGAAGAAATATGGAATGTTTCGCATGTGCATTGATTATAGAGAACTCAACAAGTTGACGGTTAAGAATCACTATCCACTGCCTCGTATTGATGACCTTCTAGACCAACTTCAAGGCGCCACCTGTTTTTTCCAAAATCGACCTTCGTTCTGGTTATCATCAGCTTAGAGTGCGCGAAGAAGATATTCCAAAAACTGCCTTCCGGACTCGTTATGGTCATTACGAGTTCATGGTTATGCCCTTCGGTTTAACCAACGCCCCCGCTGTCTTCATGGATTTAATGAATAGGGTATGCAAACCCTATCTCGACCGTTTCGTCATAGTCTTCATCGACGATATCCTTATCTACTCAAAGTCAAAATCCGATCATGAGCGACATCTTCGACTTATTCTTACACTCTTAAGGACTGAAAAGCTTTACGCTAAGTTCTGAAAATGCGAATTCTGGTTAAGAGAGGTACAATTCCTTGGTCATGTCGTCAATGACAAAGGGATTCATGTCGATCCTTCGAAAATCAAGGCAGTACAAGAATGGCAAGCGCCACATACCCCTACCGAAGTTAGGTCATTTCTTGGCTTGGTTGGTTACTACCGACGCTTCATTGCCAATTTTTCCCGTATCGCTGTTCCGCTCACGGCCTTGACTCACAAGGGAAAACCCTTCATTTGGGGACCTAAGCAAGAGGAGGCCTTCCAAACTTTAAAGCAAAGGCTTTGTAACGCACCTATCCTTACACTCCCTGAGGGTTTTGATGACTTTGTGGTTTATTGCGACGCATCAGGGCAAGGTCTAGGCTGTGTATTGATGCAAAGAGGAAAGGTGATAGCCTACGCCTCTAGGCAACTCAAAGTTCATGAGAAAAATTACACCACCCAAACCTGGAACTTGGAGCCGTTGTGTTCGCTCTCAAGATATGGAGACATTATCTTTACGGTACCAAGTGTGAAATATACACTGACCACAAGAGCTCCAGCATATCTTCAATCAAAGAGAGTTGAATATGAGGCAACGAAGATGGGTCGAACTACTCAACGATTACGACTGCGAGATTCGGTATCATCCTGGCAAGGCAAACGTGGTGGCTGATGCGCTCAGTCGAAAGGGATATGCGAACTCTATTCGTCTTCTATGTTCGCAAATCATAACCGATATCAAGGATCGAATCCGGGCAGCTCAACATATCTCTGTAACGGAAAATGACGTACGCGATGAGTTGTCATGTGGAGCTGAACTCAAAATTGAAACCAAATCCGATGGTATTCTATATTATTTAAACCGCATATGGATTCCCGATTGCGACAACCTTCGTGATTTCCTCATGAATGAGGCTCACAAAACACGATACTCTGTACACCCAGGAGCCGATAAGATGTATCAAGACCTACGAAACACCTAATGGTGGCCTGGCATGAAAAAGGATATCGCTGTTTTTGTTTCCAAGTGCCTTACATGTTCCAAAGTGAAAGCTGAACATCAAAGACCTTCAGGACTTCTAGTCCAACCCGAAATACCTATATGGAAGTGGGAAAACATAACCATGGACTTCATTACCGGGTTACCTCGCACCTCCAGTGGGTATGACACCATATGGGTAATCATTGACCGTCTTACAAAATCAGCTCACTTCATTCCAATTCGCGAGGACTTCAAGAACGAGAAGTTAGCTCGTATCTACATCAAAGAGATCGTAAGCCGTCATGGTGTACCGTTAAGCATCATTTCAGACCGTGATGGTCGTTTCACTTCACGAACATGGCGAGCCGTACAAACCGCTTTGGGTACGCAGTTAGACCTTAGCACCGCCTTTCACCCTCAAACTGATGGTCAATCTGAACGCACCATCCAAACCCTTGAAGACATTCTTCGAGCATGTGTCATAGACTTCAAAGGGAACTGGGACGCTTATCTACCGTTAGTCGAGTTTTCGTACAATAATAGCTATCATTCAAGTATCGGCATGGCTCCTTTCGATGATATATATGGTCGTAAATGCCGATCTCCAGTATGTTGGCACGAAATTGGTGAAGAGCAAATCACCGGACCTGAATTGATTCAAGAAACAACCGACAAAATCATCCAGATACGAAACAATCTTCTAGCGGCTCAAAGTCGTCAAAAGAGTTATGCTGACAAACGACGAAAGCCCTTGGAGTTTGGCATTGGTGATCAAGTACTTTTGAAAGTATCACCGTGGAAGGGAGTGGTTCGTTTTGGCCAGAAGGGCAAGCTAGCACCACGCTACGTAGGACCTTTCAAGATACTCGAAAGAGTAGGTCCTGTAGCATACAAGCTTGACCTACCAGAAGAGCTTAACAGAATTCACCCCACGTTCCAGGTATCAAACTTGAAAAAGTGCCTCGCTGACGAAAACCTCCATATCCCTCTAGAAGACATTCAAGTCGATGAATCAATGCACTTCGTTGAAAGACCAGTGGAAATCATGGATTTCGGTGAGAAGCGTTTAAGGCGAAGTCGTATTCCAATCATCAGGGTGCGTTGGGAGTCAAAATGAGGACCCGAGTTTATTTGGGAACGTGAAGACTCAATGCACGAAAAGTACCCGCATCTCTTTCCGGTTACCATTACTACTTAAATTTCGGGACGAAATTCCTAAAAGTAGGGGATACTGTAACATTTGTGTAAATCGGGTTTCGAAAACCCGCGCCAAATTATTAATCAAGTATGTATATCTATGTCGTTACGTTTATTCCTAGCATTTTTTTATTATTGTTTAAAAATATTAGAATCAAATATTTAAAATTTATGTTTTAAAATAGTCTTAAATGAAATAATAAATAAATAATCAATTAAATATTTTTAGTTAATAATAACAAATGATTTGAAATAGGCATAATAAAATAATAACATAAACAAAAATCAAAAAAAAGAAGAAAAAAGAAAGAGGGAACCGGGATCGAACCCGGGTCGCCCGGGTAAACACACACGACAAACACCGCCGAGACACACGCACCTTTTGTTAAGATTTTCGAATAATCTTATATATATATATATATATATATATATATATATATATATATATATATATATATATAAATATATATATATATATATATGAACCCGAGTGATTTCCTGCAAATTCAAATCAGCAAACCCGCCGATCTTGTCCCTGCTTCTGGAATCCGGTAAGAACCAGCTGTTTGTCCGCGTAAACCCTTCCCAAATTTAGAACCAATCAATTCAAATCGCGAGCAATCGATCACTCAATTCGGTTTCCGAATTCGAAATTCAAGCAACCCCTTTCAAGCCTATAAATACTGATCGAACTCCTCATTGTTAAACTCGCTCCCTCCTTTTCACTTCTAACCTCAAGCTAACTCTTCTAAACACCCCCTCTGTCTCGCCGGAGCCACAATTTTGTCGTTGGAAATTTAACCACCGGTAAAGATAAGCCAAGATCTAGCGACATCAGTGGTACAAATCCTTAATCTTCCTTCTTTAATGTTCGTATCATACTAATGAAATTCATAATAATCTGAGGAATGTCGGATTCTGATCTGAAATCATACTTGTCGGAGAAGATGAACTATAACCGTTAACTGATTAGTATAATTAAAACATGTGTTTTAAACAGGTTAGACACACAGTCCAACGGCGGACTGTGTGCATTTTATACGCGTGATCCCGTGTTCGAGTCCACGCCCTCACACCGGCCTGACATTTTAAAACCCTTCTTAAATTCACCTTTTCTGTGTAAACTTATTTAGTATATAAGTATAATTAAAATGCATGTATAGCCGGGTTAGACACCCAGCCCAGTTGGTTGGGCTGGGTGCATCACACCGTCAAGGTCTCGGGTTCGAGCCCTTTGGCACGCACCGGTCGGATTATTAAAATCTTTTTGTAAATTTAATTAAATTAGAAATAATCTAAAGTGTGTATAAATATAAGTAAAATCCAGAATATGTCGGGTTAGACACGTAGCTCAGTTGGAAGAGCTGCTTGCACGTGAACGTGAGGTCTCGAGTTCGACTCTATACACACGCATGCCTACCACACATTGAGCCGGTCTGACAGGGACCTTGTCAGACTGACAAGATTTTTATTTTTTTTATTATTTTATTTTATTTTTATTTTATTTATTTCAATTCTATTGTATTTATTTAAATGGAAGGTTAAATATATATATTTTTTTAAGGGACTAAAATATCAGTACAATCCACGAAAAGAACTTAAAAATCTAAACAAATGTTTTAACCAGAAATATTAGTTTACTTATTTATCGCGTTACTATTTCTAGGTTAGTACTTTCTCGTTGGTAAACCACAACTCGTGCGCTCTTTTTCCCGCTCAAGAATACGCACCCAATGTGAGTGAATCTCTACAAATTCCCCGTTTTAATCACGTTTTGGGTGTATCATGTGTCGTATCATTTCTTTATTTTATTTAACACTTGTGCCTATATCATTTCGTGATCAAATGTGTATTGCTTGTAGTGTGGTTTATATGTGGATACATTTTATCATTTCAGTGCACTCATTTCATTAGGCCCATCAGTTCCTCGTGGGATACGGGTTGAGCATCAGGTACCTCATTAGATCGGCTCTGTTTGATTGAGCTTGATCTCAGATACATCATCATTCATGTCATATATTCATTCAATGTGGTTTGTGATTGGTTACATATATACATTTGCTCACATGTGATTTATGCATAATTTTATTTAAATAAACATAAAAATCAATTTTTTAAATGTTTTATCAAAGTTTACTCGCCAACTTTTGTTGACCCAAAATTTTCCCTGTTTTACACATGATACAGGTGATCAAGTTGAGGAAAGAAACACCTAAGATGGCCTAGAAGAATAATCAAGTTATTTCGTTGAAACGAGCATTTAGATTATTATTTGTGTTTGTATGAAATTGTGTTGGATATTTGAATTTGAATTTGAATTTAATAAATATGAAACTTGTTAGTAAATATCATGAGCTTTAGTGATAACCCAATCATGCCCCGACTTTTATTCCGCTGCAGGTCGGGGTGTGACAACGTAGAAAGATATTGAATCAAACGAATTTGAAGCCGCAGGCTACAAATGGTACGTTGTTTTTTCCCCACTTATGTTCCTAAATAAGTTGAGTAGTGATAAGATTTGTAACATGTACGAAGTTGGTGATTCACCCAAATGGAAACAAGAGTAAAGATGCCGGAGAATTCTTGCCTTTATATCTAGCCATGGCAGACGCAACCTCTCTCCCGCCTGGTTGGGAGGTCTATGCGACTTTCAGGATCTTTTTACTTGATCAGAACAATGATACTTACATGACACTTGAAGGTAACTTGGGTTAATATGTACCATACATGAATGGTTATATATAATCTCTTGCGTGTGTCTGCCGAGTTAATTATCTATTAAAGTATCACTATTTGATTTATCATTTATCTTTAAATTTGTTTGTTAGTCGTTATTCTGTCTCTAATTTGAATATTGTGATAGGTATGGATGTTTTATTATTATCATTAGTTGGTTAGCTTTATCATTACACTTTTCATTATAAAATTTAAGATCTATATAAATAGATATGGTTGACCACTTTACCGTTATTCAACACAATGAATATATATAATTCACCAATATCGTTTTGTTTTTTGTTTCAATCGTTTTAATCCATATATGTTGGAATTGTCACCCTGCAGATGGAATGAGCGAAGGAAGACGATTTCATCGGTTGAGAACTGAGTGGGGCTTTGATCAATTCATCAGTCTTAAAGAATTTGGTGATTCGGAAAACGGGTATCTTGTTGGAGACAAATGTGTGTTTGGAGCCGAGGTGTTTGTGTCTAAAGAAACAAGTAAAGGCAAAACCGAGTGTTTGTCAATGGTAAAGGATGCAGTTTCTTACAAACTCCCATGGATGTTCACCTTCTCAAAAGTAAATCCAATCTGTGAACTTCCGACATATTCACTGCTGGGGTCACAAATGGTAAGCGATAATAGAATTGCTCAATATAAGTTGATCAAGTTCATATTTCAGTTACCGGCCTGCATGACTTTGTGCAGGAAGATACTGCTATATCCTAATGGAGTCGAGGGTGTTGGTGGTGGCTATATATCCCTTAAACTGGCTCTAGCTGATGTTGAAAATCTTCCATCTGGAACCAAGATATTTGTAGAATTTACTCTTCGTATCTGGGATCAGTTGAACGCAAAACATGATGAAGAAAAAGGTAAAATGTATATCTCATCACTCACAATGATGCATATCATATCACGAGCTCAAAGTGAATCGTATATAAATTGCAGCTAGTCACTGGTTCAGTGCTTCAGATTCGGAATGCGGTTGGCAAAGATTCGTTTCACATGCCATATTCTTCCAGACAAAGAGAGGGTTGTTGCATACAGATATATGTTATATACAGGCATATGTTGCCATCCATGGAGAGAAGACTGTCTTTGGATAGGTTTATTCAAAATTTGTGTAATGCAAGAATAAGGAAATTAAAGGTTGTCATATTCATATGTTTCCACAGATGTATAAAACTTCATTTGAAATGAAGTGATTGACTTTAAGTTTCTTCATGTTTATTATTTAAATAAACATACGCGGCCCCTTCATTGGTTGGATTATAACACATGCGCATATTATTTGTAATACTGAAAGTTGAGTGATATTATATGTTTTTGAACGATAACAGTTATAAATAATTGGTGTGATAGAAACAGAAGAGGACATATGGTTGGATTGATAACCAAGCAGCTCCTTCATTGAAATGACTCGAATCTGAATTCCATACACCTTATTTTTTAAATTTACTTTTCTCTTTATAAGTTATCGAGATTTTTGATAGGACTTTTATAAGTAGACGTCTATAGAGAAAATGGAACTCTACACCACAGGACCATCATTTCTTTTTCCAGCCTCTCGCCCTCGCCCTCTCCCTCGCCTCCTGCTGAAATCAACCCCTTACCTTGCACCATTGACCAAACAGCCATCAACCAACTGAAGTAGGCAATATTATTTTTTTATGTTGCTGAATGAATGAATGAATGAATAAATAATATCTAACATCATGAAACCATTATGCTTTCTTATTTTTAATGAAAAAGTTTTTCTTACATATGTTTGGAATATTAAATTCCCTTAGGATTTCAAAAAACCCTAAATAATTCTATTAACTCATTTTTTTATATTTAAGTCCATACACTTGTCTTTTTTTTATTTAAGTTTATACACTTGTCTAGAACGCATATAAATATTAGTAAAAATACAAAAAATAGGAAAAATTACAAAAATAATCATATTTTAATTAAGAAATTCAAAATAAACATGCTTTTCAATCCTTTCAAATTTGTACCAGCCAATCAGAAGTAGGATCTTCTGAAGTAGGACCTTCCTACTAAGACATCTAGTACTCAGTCGTTACTTTTTGGCGCTGAAATACATGATACTCAGGTGTGCGAACAATAAAACATCCAACCAAAGTGTGACACGTGGACACCTGCCGATTATACCACCCTGTTGATCCATGTCATCAGCCGTCAATGCCATGTCGCTTAGCAGGCTAAACTGGCTGGCTACATTGGATTAAATACGAGTTAGTCAGCTAGTTATATAAATATTGGCTCGGCTTAAAACATGAAACGACCGTAAGACCATGTTCAAACTTAAATTTGAGCTCATTTTATAAATGGGCTCCAACCCAAGCTTGAATAAGCATGCAAACCTAAATGGGCCTAATATATACAAATATGACTACTTTGTATAATTTAATAAAAATGTAATTATGTAATAAATATTAATATATAAAAAAATTACAATAAAAGCAACAACATAATATAGATTTTGATATATTTAGAACATGTTATTTTTAAAACATTATATTTCTAAATCTGTACATATATACATAAAATAACTAAATATTTAATTAATATTAAACAAGTCGAGCCGGGCCAAAGCTTAAGTTTAAAAACTTATAACGAATCAAACTCAAGCTTCAGATATAGTGCTCAAAACGAGGCGAGCTAGAACTGAGGCGAGCTCAACCTCACTCAGCTCGTTTACACTCCAAGATTACTTAATTAGGGAAGAAAATAGGAGAGGTAGTTAGGAGTTAAATAGATGTGTAAATGACGGTCGATTGTTTGCTCTAGTTGAAAAATGAGATCGTATGAAATTTCAGTGCCCTGACTTGTTTCAGTAAAGAAAAAAAACAGATCTGTTGAACTGTCTATGTAAAATCCCTTTTGATAGATCTATGAATACCAAAATAATATGATACCCGAGAAAAACGTTCCGACTTCTAGGGTCCGCCAAGATAAATGAACATACGCAAAGCGTCTTACAAAACTAAATCAAAAAATATTTAAGCGGACCGCTTGATTGAATAATTGACATAAAATATCATGAAGATGGCCATTTTGATTAAGTTATCAAAAGATTAAAGTACAGCTTCAATGCCTTGGGTTTACACCCAATCACACTTTCAGCCCTCATTTGAAAAAAAAAACGAACATTTAAGTCCATGTGGTTGTCGATTGCAAACAATCGTCCCTGAGAGCATTTGTTGTTAGTCAATTACTAGTTGACTGGACATGGATGCCTTTTACTTTTAATTTCAAGGGCAATATGGTCCTTTCGTTGTGTGTAAAAATGAAGATCTTCATCTCCATTGCCTTTTCTTTCTCTGTCTAACTTCTCTTTCTAAAAATGCAGATGTTCATCTTCATTGCCCTTTCTTTCTCTCTCTAAAAATACAGATCCTCATCCAAAAGTTGGAGTAAATTATTAAATCTGAATGTAAACTAACCCTAATTGGATATTCTTTATAATTGGTGAATTTTACACAAATTCGCCCCATCAAAATAGCTCATGGAAAGATATGGTAGTAGACGACATTTACATAAGTGTGGGTGACTATGCCATTGCAATAAAAATTGGTTGGGTTAATTTGGTTTTGCTTATGGTCTGAAATTTTATGGTTCGTTCTATGATGAAGTATGATTTCCATGTAATTTGTTTCATCTTTAATAGTCCAAATTCGCCATGATTTTTATCATGATGCTTGTATGAAGATCGGCCTGTAAAAACCCGAAAGTAGACCTTACCCTAAGTAATTTAGTCGGGCTTCGTGCCGTAACTATACACTTTGATGTTTGGTTGAAAGAAATCTTATACATCTTGTAACTATAAATTACATTTATTTAAAAATAGAAAGTTATTAAAAATTTGAATATAAAAATAGAAAGTTATTAAAATTTTTGGAAAAAGTCAATTATAATGTTGACTTATTCATACACATTTTGATATTTAATTTTTTTATTTGACATTTATGTTTTATTTACCCACCCTGTGTATTATACAGGATAAGTAACCTAGTTTAAATTTATATTCAGGTTTAGCAATGTCTATTAAATTTATAAAATTCTATTGTATTTTATGAATTAAGTTTGTGACAACCTATCGGTAAGTCATTTCAAGATTAGTGTAATGACTTATTTTGCGGTGTGGCTTAGAGATGAGCAAATGCCTCAGTATGTTTTCGGTATAGACTTTTGACATTTTTGATACCGGTCTGGTACGGCACCGGTATTTACCCTCAAATACCGGTACCCACTTTTTGAGGAATTTAGATAGTATCGGTATCGGTCAGTACCGATCTCATCCCTAGTCTGGCTTGTATGTTTTTATTTGAGTTTTTTTCCCAAACTAGTGTAGATACAAAATATGGTTAATTAATTTTTGTACTTTAAAAAATATTTACCTATTTAGGTACTTTTCTATATGCCTTTAATTTTTTACCTAATTTATACTTTTCTTTTTATTTTTTTACACAAAGTAAAATTAGATCACTCACAAATTCAGAATCAGCAAAAATATGGTTAATTAATTTTTGTAAAAAAAATAAAAGAAGTTCTAGAAATATTAAAAAAAAAATCTGCAAAAATTCTACAAAAAAAACTGAGAAAAATCCACAAAAAATCTACAAAAATATATTAAAAAATTATACAATAATTCTGCAAAATTTAAAAAACAAATCTGCAAAAAATATTATAAACCAATAAGTTTCCAATAATCTCAATCATAAACTTAATTAAAATAATTGTCTTTTCAATCAATCAATACAAATAAAATACCGAATAAAGTCATTTTCGTTCATAATATAAAAATCGGTCGGTATTGAGCTCTTCCCTAGTGTGACTTGTATGTTTTTATTTGAGTTTTTTTTTCAAACTAGTGTAGATACAAATTAACGTTGATAAATTATTTGGGGCTTTTAAAGATTTCAAGTCATTGCTTTTATTCATATATATTGTGTTAGGTCAATCATCTAGAAAATCTAATATTATAAAAATTGCATAAAACAAACTATAAAGTATCTCAATCTAAAAAAATGTTTAAACGTATGCAACTGAATATCTTTATATCAATTAAATACGAAAAAAAATTAAACTAATATAATATAATAGTGAATAAATTGTTCAATTTGGTAGTGAAGATCAGCGAGTTAAATGTAGTGAAAAAGGTCTTGCCAAGAGAAAATGAATTATCAACTTTGTGAAGGCGATTACAGGAAATAAAAAAAAGGCTTTCAGTATTTTAATTTTTTTTAAAACAAACACTTTCTATTAAAAAATTTCAAATACACTCTATTTTTTTAATACCAAAGTAATCTGCTCCTATTAGTGCACCTTTAAGATTTGAACCCATTTCTTCTATTATTTGAAGTGTTGTTTTTTTTTCTTATTTTTTATATAAAACTTCTTTAAATATGCTGTATAATGTTCCAAAAATGTTTCCAAAACGATAAAAAAAAGTTTAACAACGTATTAAAAGTTATGGCTCTTAAGTTATATGACGTTAAATACTCTTTTTGTATTATTGTGATTCTATGGGATCCATCGGTATAAATATTGCATGTATCTTCTTTTTGTGATTTTTTTATTTTCAGATGACAACTAATAGCTATTATTATTTTTGGGATTTTGTATGATTTAATCAGTAACTACGCGATGACAATTAGGAAAAAACTAGTAAATTTTCTCGCGCGTTGCGGGGTTCAAATGTAAAGTAACTCGAATTTATAAAGTAAGACCTAAGTAGTATCCGAACAAAAGTTACTTTAAAACGTAGACAAACTAAAGATGTACATAAAAATAAGCAGGGAAACGTATTATATATGGCCCAACTTATTTACGAAAGAAATTTACGTCGAATACCAACCTGAACTTACCCGGACATGTACATATAAATAAGTAAAACATTATGTCTTTAACGTTAAAACTAGTACCGCGCGTTGGGGTTGCGTCGATACATAAAGTACGTCGAATTTATAAAGGTTAATGAAAACATATTATATTTGACCCGACTTGTTGTAAAACAAAATTTATGCGAAAAGTAAATCAACCAAAATGTAAAAAAGCAAAAAAAAAGGCATACTATATTTGAGCCAACCCATTTTCAAAGAAACGTAATCAACTTTAATTTATATCGGCAAGTACATAAACATAAGCAAGTAAAAATGATTATAACCTTTTTAGAAAGTTAAAGAATTGCAAGTGCCAACACTAAATGTTGAATGGTAAAGGTTGGATGAAACAAAAACTTACTTGCGGAGGTGCCGAAACGTAAAGTAAGTCAAATTTATAAAGTATGACGAAAACATATTATATTTAACTCGAGTTCTCGTTAAACAAAATTTATGCGAAAAGTAGATCAACCGAAAACATAAAAAAAAAACAAGAAAACACATATTATATCCGAGGCTACCCATTTCCAAAGAAACGTAATAAAGTTGAATTTATACCGGTACATACATAAATATAAGCAAGTAAAAAACAATTATAAGGTTTTTTAGAAAATTAAAAGGTTGTAATAAATTTAAAAAAAAACTAACAGTTAATAAAAAGCAAAAAAAAAAAAGCAATGACCAAGTCATGGCACTGTTCATCAATCTTCAAATTGTAGGTTTATTAAAAGAAAAAAAAAATGACCAAGTAATGGCACTGTTCATAAAACTTCAAGTTGTAGGTTTATTGAAAGAAAAAAAAGAAGCAATGACCTAGTTATGGCACTGTTCATAAAACTTCAAATTGTAGGTTTATCATCAAACTTCAAGTTGTAGGTTTATTGAAGGTTTATTGAAAGAAAAAAAAGAAGTAATGACCAAGTTATCGCACTGTTCATCAAACCTCAAATTGTAGGTTTATTGAATGAATTGAATGAATGAATGAAAGAATATATTGGAAAAAAATATATGTATGATTCACATATATTTCTTCACTGTAAATCATCTTTAAACAATGGAAAAAATACACTAAAAACATCATTCAAAAATAAATTGTTACCGTTCTTGGCAGTCCCTTTAATAATTAATGTTACATATATTATATTTTTATATTACTAGTAAAATGCAACTCCATAATCTATTTAAATTCCTTGCACCACCATTATTCGTAAATCTTCTTAATCTATTTAAAAAAATTATATATTTGTTATACGAAAACATTTAATATCACTGTTATCGTGTATATTACTATTTAATAACAAAATCTACTTCCTAATATGTTACGTTCTTGATCTAATTCCTTAAAGAGTATAAATTTACAATGCTTGAGCCATTTGAAAGAACCATTGCCTTCAATAATCTTCTGATTTCAACATATCAAGAAATTATAAGAATGTCTTCTATCAAGTTTTATGTTGCAATCTTGCTCATACTCACAGTTGCTGGTAATCTACACATTAGTTGATACTTATAGATTCGTTAATATTTTAAAATCTGACCTTATCATTGTTAATGATTAATATGTATTACTTATTGTTTATTGCTCCTTATATGTCTATGTAATTTAGGGAGCATCATGATGATTGCTGAAGCGTGTGAAGAAACTTGGTACTCCTATCCGTGTGAGTATAAACAATGCCACAATGAATGCATTGCTAGAAGAGGAGAAAGGGCAGCGGGCCGGTGCCTAATGGCGCATACTTGTAGATGCATTTATCAGTGTTAAGAGCAATGGATTATCAATAAAAGATCGTTTATCGGTGTGGAGGTGTAAATTGGGAGCCTTTCCTTGGGAAGAACATTCTTATTCTATCTCGTTCCTCAAAATCTGAAGATCTCACTTCACGCAAAGGAACTGGTGTAATCTTGCCAACTGTGTACCTGTTAACTTCAAATAACACATGAGTTGCAGTGTAGATCAAAAACAAGAATCATATCCTGGAATAGTATTTGCGCATGCTATTAAGAAACGGTGAATCAAGATCAAAGCTCATAAGCTTACATAACATAATGACTTTTCAAAACTACACACTGAGATTTAAAACAATGAACCATAGAGATGCTAATTCGACAAGGGGCTAGTAATAATTGTCAGTATGCACCTTGGAGAAGTATCCTTGTGTCTCGCTATATAATTCATGAACATATCGTTTTTTAAAATCTATACATTATAATAAAGTAAAACAAAGTTTTGCCACTTGATAGCCATTTAACCCATTAATTGTCACGTGGCATTGTAATACTCCTTGTTGGTTTCGCTTGAGCCGCAAAACAAGAACATACCCTTCCGCTTTTCCCTTTCTCGTTAATGAATCGAATTCCTCTCTCTCTCACATTGTGGTTACCATAATCATGAAACACTCTTTCCTTTCTACTAAGTATGAATTCCGCTTAATTTTTAAATGTTTGTTAGTATAATATCCATTTACACGCCAAATAAATCCCATTTACACGTTTACCTTGTCCATTCAAACAAATAATTTTAGTAAGTTAGGATATTTGTAGTGTCTCGAGATAAAAATAAGATTCATGTCCATCATAATGACTTTGCAATTTAAAAAAAAACATATAATTGTTTACTTATATAAATTTGTGCTATGATGTGTTCTATTAGTTTATTGGTTGGTTATTAACCATGGCGGTCTATAGACACCAATCTTTGGCAAATGGGCTTGCTCACGTAATGGGTAAAAAAAAACAAATCCAAAGAGTCGAAGCCATAACGTCCAAGTCACATTGCGTATCACATGAAAAAAAAATGACCAAAGCGCATTAATCTAGACCTAAAAATCTAGCCAATTCTATTACGTCCAAGTCACATTTCATATTCATTTATTTCAATTAAGTCATTAGTATTAATACTCAAACGATTCTTTCATTAAAAGATTTATGTCAACACCGTTGAATTATATATATGTCACCAAGCTTTCCTCCTTTTATTCACTTCATAAATATCCTCGTATTTTTATTTAGTTTTAATAGTAACACATAGTTATTATTGTTTCTAGCAGTATGTTTAATCGAAAACCACATTTTAAGGTAATAAAAATATGTTTTATCAGTTAATTATAGTCATGGATGAATAGTGTATCAATTCCTTATGTCGTTGAAGACTAATATGGGGCCTAATAATAATACATAGTAAAAACATTTTTTCACATGGTGTATACAAGTTGTATAACGTTATACGGCACGTATAGAATATAATAAACTGACAAAGGCTGTTGTACAGCTATGTCAGTGTATTTTATTTTATACGTGCCGTATAACGTTATACAACTTGTATACACCATGTGAAAATAAGTTACTTGGTCATATACAATGTATACGATACTTTTATACGGACCATATAAAGTTATACGGTCTACTTCGGATTTTTTTTGTTTACTTTTTGAGTTAATATTCACATATTAGGGTTTCGATTTCGTACTCTTTAAGATTCACGTACATGCATTTATTTCCAAGCATCATTACAAAAAGTAAGAAATGAAATTTTGTACTTTTTAAGATTCACGTTTCGTTTGTTTCATGTTTTGATAATTTGTAATGATGTATTGATATGATTGAATTAAATGCATGTATGGACTCTAGATAAAGCAGTTGGTATGTGTTCTGACCGAATATGTTCATACATGCATTTAATTCACTCACATTATTTACAAATTGTTAGAACTTGAAATATACAGTTTTGGACTAAATTTCTTACTTTTTGTAATGATGCTTGGGAATTAAATGCATGTACGTGAATCTTAACAAGTATGAAATCGAAACCCTAATTTGTAAATATTAACTCCAAAAAAAATATAGTGACTAAACCCTTAAAGATATTATTAGACCCTTAAAACTCACTAGCAGAAGAACCCGACATGTCTTTTTGTTTCTCATTAAGCAAAGCAGATGCTGCCTAAAAATTATGAAGCCCGGTGAATAACCAACAATGTTAATCTTTGTTATATATTAACGACTAAAACCTTGAATCCCAACGCTTCTCCTTACAATATTTTTGGAGTTTGTTGGGTTGTTTGTAGCTAGGGTTCTGAATGCTTGAAATAAGATCAAACCATGGTATCTAAACCCTTGAAACCCAAATTCCAATGTCGTACAACTATAATCCTACATTATTGAACATAATCCCAGATTGTCTAAAGAAGCATTTTTTTCATGTGTCATATGTTGGACCGAATATAGTTAAACTATAGGAGATGGCTAAAGAAAAGTCAACTAGAGAACGAAAGCTATCAACACGGGAATGGGTACAAAAAAAGGAAAAGATGGGATTTGTTTCAAAGTAAAAAGTTTGCTGACGTCGGTATGTCAGAGTTAACTTTCAGATTCAATAATAAAAAATGGGATTTTAACACGGTGTCATTTTAGGGGATTTCGGTTCACTACGTTATCGATAATGACTGTATCACCACCATTTATCTTCTGCAATACGTCTTTTTTCTTTCAAAATTCAAATCAAACTCACCGATCACATAATCCTACTACCACAACCCTATTCTTATAAACTGTTTCACCAATGTTAAACCCAATGGATTTCACTTTCCGAAAAATTTATAAGCACCACCACCACCACTTGTCCAACTACCCCATCATTGGTATGTAATCACTAACTTTACTTTCTTATCACAAGCACCTGACTTCTTGCACGACTGACGTCAGCAATGTTTTTACTTTGAAACAAATCCCATTTTTTCCTTTTACAAACAAACACGTTGTTTCTAAAGTAGTGAAACCGAAATCCCCCAAAACGACACCGTGTAAAGATTTTGGAAGAAGTGTTAGGATTCAAGGGTTCAGACGCCATGGTTTGAGTAGTTATGGAAACGGTGGCATTGCACATGTGGTTTCAGTTGAAGATGTCATTGAGTTCATTACGAATAATTTCCTGAATTTGAGCTCATTAAGAAGTAACGACTGCTGACTAATTGCAAGACTTTTTGTTAGGCTTCTAAGGGTGATAAATAATACATGTATGAAAAGATTCAAATAAAATTTATTTTTTAATATCAAAGTAACCTACTCCTATTAGTTCACCTTTAGGATTGAACCCATTTCTCCTATTATTTTAAGTCGTTATTTTTTTTCTTATTTCTTATATAAAACTTCTTTAAATATATTTGTCTAATGTTTCCAAAACCATAAATATAAAAAGTTTTACAACGTAATAAAAATTAAGGCTCCTAAGTTATATGAAATTAAATTATCTTTTAGTATTTTGTGATTCTATGGCTTCCCATCGTAAAAATTAGTATGTATCTTTTTTTGTGGTTTTTTTTTTTTATTTTCAGACAACAATTGATAGTTATTACTATTGTTGGGATTTTGTATCTTCTTTTTGTGATTTTTTTCTATTTTCAGACAACAATTAATAGTTATTATTATTTTTGAGATTTTGTATGATTCATCGTTAACTACGTGATGACAATTAGGAAACAAAATATTGGATTTTGTGGGTAATGATTTCATCACTGAAACAAAAATCATTCACATATATTTCGTGACTGAAAATCATCATTTGGAAAAAAAAATACACTAACAACATCATTCAAAAATAAATTGTTACTGTTCTTGGCAGTCCCTTTAATAATTAATGTTACATATATTATATTTTTATATTACTAGTAATATGCAACTCCATAATCTATTTAAATTCCTTGCACCACCATTATTCGTAAATCTTCTTAATCTATTTAAAAAAATTATATATTTGTTATACGAAAACATTTAATATCACTGTTATCGTGTATATTACTATTTAATAACAAAATCTACTTCCTAATATGTTACGTTCTTGATCTAATTCCTTAAAGAGTATAAATTTACAATGCTTGGGCCATTTGAAAGAACCATTGCCTTCAATAATCTTCTGATTTCAACATATCAAGAAATTATAAGAATGTCTTCTATCAAGTTTTATGTTGCAATCTTGCTCATACTCACAATTGCTGGTAATTACACATTAGTTGATACTTATAGATTCGTTAATGTTTTAAAATCTGACCTTATCATTGTTAATGATTAATATGTATTACTTATTGTTTATTGCTCCTTATATGTCTATGTAATTTTGGGAGCATCATGATGATTGCTGAAGCGTGTGAAGAAACTTGGTACTCCTATCCGTGTGAGTATAAACAATGCCACTATGAATGCATTGCTAAAAGAGGAGAAAGGGCAGCAGGCCGGTGCCTAATGACGGATACTTGTAGATGTATTTATCAGTGTTAAGAGTAATGAATTATCATTAAAAGATTGTTTTTTATCTTCTTTAATATAAGAGTTTTATGTTTGAGGAAGATGTTATGACTGTATCAATTCATATCAAGAATAAATAATGCGCTTAATAAGAGGATATTAATGTTTGCAGAAAAAAAACGATTTTAAAAAAATTACTTGATAAACAAAATTAAGTTAATTATTGAGTCAAAGGTCTAAAAATCATTTTATAAATAACTAGTTAACTAGAATTTGTTTTCGAATGAATTTTTCATGCATTTTCCATTGTGATTATCATATCCTCGTATTTATATTTAGTTTTAATTTTAATAGAAACACATAGTTATTATTGTTTCTAGCATTACATTTAATCAAAAAGACACTAATAATAATAATAATAATAATAATAATAATAATAATAATAACACTAATAACACCTTCTAAGGTAATTATAGTCGTCGCTGAATAGTGTATCAATGCCTTATATCATTACAGACATGATAATATTACATGATAATGAGAATAATATTTAATGGTATAAATACCATAAATATAATTTAGTGTGATGGATAGTGTAACTTTTGTTTGTTTATAATTGTATCCTCATGTTATTACTAGAATGTAATTTTTTTTCAGTTAATATAGGAAATATTGACATATTTTGATGAAAATAATGACGATTATTTACTATATATCGCATTAGAGTGGAAGGGACACTAGGTGATAGAAGGTGTATGATTAGTGTAACCATCATTACCCATTATTGCAAGAAAAGATATATTTTATTCATGTATACCACCGGACAAATAGACTTTCATACATAAGAATTGCACATCTATATATGTTCTTAATATTCATCCCAATCTCATAAATTAACTTTATAATTAATGTATAATCACTACCTAACCAACAATGTAGGCTTGATGATCACGTATTCACATAGAGGGACATATTAACCATCACTACACGAAACACTTGCCATTAGATGTTGAGAGTTTGTGACAAAATTGGTTGTCACGAAAGATCGTACCATTTCCTCTTATAAGTCACATCTTTTGACGAACCACTAGATCAAACCAAAGAATAATCTCTTGTGCAGACCATCATACGTGTACAGAAAAACCTAACTAACTAATTGGGGCCCTTAGGAATAATAACCAAGATAGCGGTTGGCTCGGCTAGACCATTGGCTTACGTCGTGCACACCCAAGGGTATGTATATATATATATATATATATATACCCCATTTAAAGGATAAAAAGTGAACGCTAAAAACAGAGCTTTGAGTCATTTCTTCTCAATGTTTTCTCTCCTCACATACATATACTTTTTCTCATGTTGAAGGTGGTCACAGAGAGACTTCTCGTTTTGCTTCTTGTAGACCAGAATCACCAGATATTTAACTTCCCTAGTTGATTTAGTTTTTGCGTCTTCAAGGATCAAATTATATGGGGAAGATGAATTTGGCTTTTGGTATATAATTTTTCATAGTTCACTATTTTTTAGGAATTTGAAAGTGCCATAGGTAAAATATTTAAACGCAGTGATGTGGACCTCATGTATATGTGTTTGCCTTCCTTCTTTAGTTTTGTGGGATTTACTTCGTGTATGCTAAGAGAAAAAGACATTTCCATGCTAAATAATAGTCACTATTTAAAGTTACGCTTTTTTCTTTCAACAAGCTAGTTGAAATAACAATGTACCATCATCGACAATTCTTGAAACCAATGTTAACCTTAACTAACAAGTTTATGATCCCACAAGGGTTTAGGTTTATGATCTCCGTGCATGTGTGGGTGTTTTCAAGCACTAAAATTTCAAACTCTTTGAGTAAAGTACAGTTTCAATCTCTGAGTTTAACACCCGTTCACAGGTTCAGTCTCTATTTTAAAAAATTCAACACTTCAATCTCTTATGTTGTCAAGTTGATTCAATTAAACCCCTGGGGTTGAGGACATGCATGACCTTTAGAGAATAAGAAGGAGCACAATGCATTATATATATATAAAAACAACTAAAAAAATATTCATGGAAAGGCAAATAATACAAATAGACAAAAACTTTATACAACTTTCACAAGTGGCTAAATAAGTAACTCGAACGGTTCTCAAGAAGACCGCATCCCGGCAACGGCGCCAAAAACTTGATGTGCATGAATTATATATATTTTTATAATTTAATTTTCCTGCACAAATTTAGTTTTAAAATGATTTTCACCCAGGAACTAAACTAGACACACAAAAGGGCAAATGTACCAGTCAGGTGGTAATATAGTTTATCGGTAAGAACCGGATATCAATCCGTGGACGCGGTGTCTCGATACTAAACTTTTGCTACTTTTTAAAGCCTTTTCAATTGACGGGTTGATTTTTGTTTCTAATTTATCATGCAGAAATAACAAACTACTAACTAATCTAAGGAAGAACAATATCTAAAAGAGGTTGCCTAAACTAAGTATCCACTAATAAACATGTGATAACAAATGGGAAAGACCAGCGGTGATGCAAGCTCTAACTTCAACTAAGTCCCCAATCAAGACTTCCTAGTTTTATAAATCTTAGAAAAACTAAAATGAAATAACATTCTAATCACCTAAAATTTATTCTTTTAAGTTCACTTCTAAGTTGATGTTAATCTTTATGATGAGTTGTTTGTTTGTCAAAACTCCTAACTCTACAAGTTGGGGAAACTACTATGAACAACATATTAATCACCCTAACTTGGTTTTAGGTAAGCAATACCTTTATCATGTTCTTGATATGAACCACAAGCATGGTCATGCTAGAAAACAATCTTGGCCTAAATCATCATACTAACACAAAAATAAACTATAGAATTCATATAAACATTCTTTTGATCTTTCCAAATCAAAATGCAAGAATCCATACACATGTTCAATCACCATTAATTCATGTTAGCAATTACCTTTCCTAGTTCCATGCTATGAATCATACTAACAAGTTAACAAGAATTAACAATCATAATCTCTACATAGGCTTTCCAACATAACATGTAATACTTATGACCAAGCATTCAAGAACAAAGACTTTAACATGTACATGAACTCCAAGAACAAGATTAAACATCACTACGAAGATTAACAAAACAATCACCACATCTACTTCCATGTTATCACATATTTATTAGCTTCAACAAAGTTTAAACAACACAAATGTTTAGCCCATAAGGCTCATAACTAGCAAATCAAGTACAAGAAAGCTCAAATTTTTCATAATGTAAATAGTAAGCTAACCAAGTTTAAATACAAGATTAAATGGTAAATGAGTAAATCTTCTTATGATTAAATCTTCTTCAAGGCTCCTTTTTGGCTCCAACAAGCTTCAAGTCCAAATTCTTGAGAGAAAACTTCACCAAAATGCCCCCACTCCCTTGCAAATGAGCTTGAAACTCGTATTTAAGCTACTGGGTGTTTGGCACGACCATGCCACCTTTTGGCACGGTCGTGCTTGGTAAGTGTCAGAGTCGTCTTTCGTTTGTCAATCTTGTTTGCTACCATTTCTGGAAAAATCCCGCTCAAAGTTTCCCGAGGTGACATGACCATGCCAAACCATAGCATGACCTTTCTTATCGATGCATTGCCGATGATGACTGCTGCGATCTCGGAAATGAGCTTATCAGAGACTAACTTAGACCAGGCACGATCATGCTTCGGGGTGGCACGGTCGTGCTAGTTGTGGATTTTCCTGGTTTGCGTTGTCGGTTGATAGTGCTGATGAGAGTGTCGATACTGGTTGGCCTGGCACGGTCGTGCCAGGTGTTGGCACGGTCATGCCATATCTGGCAGTTTGTTGGAATGTTTCGTTTTTGCTCCATTTTGCTCCAAAAGCCTCCATTTCAACACCAGACCTAAGCCCGGACCTGAATTTTCACAAACAGCTCAAATGAGTACCAAAATCAATGAAAATACAATTGAGTTCTCGCATAAACGGGGCATATTTGACGTTTAAATATATATAAATTCTTATACATCAGTCATCAACATCTGAAGGACACTAGTTGGCTAATAAGTGTTCTTAGAAGATCGAAAATCTAGTGAGGGTGTATTGACTTCTGTTGGAATAAAGCACTGTGAGATCATCTTTTTCCCTTTTTACTTTTTGTCTCATGCTTTTGTATTGTTAGGCATATCTTGGTTGGGTTAGGTGGACCAGCAGTTGGATTTGATAACAGGGAGAGCCATACCCTGTTCTTATGTGTTTACATATCTTCATGATTGTTAATTTTGCAGTTTACTACATGTCTCTAGTGTAACATTTGTAAAAATCGGGTTTTCAAAACCCGCTCTGTTTTGTAATCGAATATCAAGTTATAAAAGTTACGTCGAATATTTATGATTATTTTGATTTAAAACGATACATAATTAATAAATAAACTAAACTATAAAAATTATATTTGATAAAAAGTTAAAATAAAATAAATAAAAAAATTATGATGCTGCCGGGACTCGAACCCGGGTCAGCCAAGACACACTTCAGCGACTTAACACCCACTCACAAGACCACTCCGCCACATTGTGTTTTCTGCTAACTCTAGGAACACAAATGAAATTTATACACAAACCCAGTTAAAATCGGTTGCGCCATCTGTGAAACGGTAATCGGCAAACCAATCGTCAATTCGTTGTTTATTCACACATTTAGTTTATAACCAATGCACCGACGGTCTTTAATCAAATCGGAATTGATTAAACATAAAGCCTCATCATTATCGGTTTTTAAAACCGAAAAATCATCAAGTCCAGAGTTCTTCAACTTCAGACCACTCTCGCGACTCAGAGATATCATACCAATACTCCATTTCATTTTCATCGCATTTTCAGACCATCAGAACGCCTAAATCAGCTCGCCGGAATTTTCTGCAAAAGTCGCCGGAAAACCGTATTCAACTCAAACCGGTAAAATACCTCTACTTTACTGTTTCAATCAATTGTTAGAACCTTACTAACATTAACCCATCGCTCGTAATCAACCACAGACGACATTACTGGACTTTCTGTTTTCACCGGAAAACTTCTGGAATTGTCGGAAACTCACTGATTACCGGTATGCTCATTCCAACGTGCTGATAATCAATACTCATTAGTTCAATTTCACATCTGATCCCTTAAACCTGTTAATTGATTCTCACAGCCGAAGGTTCCAAAACAGAGCCGACGAACTTCGCCGGATCCTCTGAAGAAGACGATCTATTCGGTATTTTCTTCCCCAAACTTTTCGGTTCAATGCATTCAAATTGGTCATCATGTTCATTAACTAAATTAATCGCGTATCAGTTGTTTTGATTGATGTCTGTGTTTGTAATGAAGAAGACGAGTTCAAAGATGACATAAGATTAATTAAAATCGGAATTATAAACCGGTTAGACACACAGTCCAGCGGTGGACTGTGTGCAAAATACACACGCACGTCCCGAGTTCGATTCCTGCTATACGCACTCCTTATATAATAAAACGCCTTTTTGTTTAAAAACTAAACCGGGATAACTCAGTTAGTTATTAAGTATAATAGAAACCGAGATAATAACCAGGTTAGACACACAGTCCAGCGGTGGACTATGTGCAACATGAACCATACGTCGCGCGTTCGAAACCCGTCACTTGCACCGGTCCGTTGAATTAAAATGTTTTTGAAATTAAAGAGAATTTCGGTTAAACTGAATAAGTGTATAAATATAAATAAAAACAGGATTATTTCGGGTTAGACACGTAGCTCAGTTGGTAGAGCTGCGTGCACGCGAACGGGAGGTCTCGGGTTCGAGCCTCACCCGGCGCAAATTAATTCGCCGACCGAACCGGTCAACGCTAAATAAACAATTTTTTTTTATATTTTTATTTATTTAATTTAAAAATCAATTAAAAATACTTAAAAATAACATTTTTAAAAATAGAAAATAGCCTTGAACTCACAAAAATATATCTAAAAATTTCATTAAAATCCTTAATAAAATCCACTCGTTTAATATATTTTTCCGTTATTATTTAGGTTAGTATTTCTCGTTGTTCCGCTCATCTAATTCGTGCGCATCTCACCATCTCCAATCCAACGCACCCAATGTGAGTGAATCTTTACAAATTCCCCGTTTTAATCACGTTTTGGGGTGTATCATGTGTCTTGATATATATATATTATACTTAAACGTGTGCATACATCATATCATGAACCAGTGTATTCAGTTTGTTTCCTGTTGTGTTGTTATTGTTGGATGCAAGTTTATTATTTTCAGTACATGCAATTTCATAGGCCGCCGCTCCCCATTACATTATGAGCGTTGAGCATGTTCCCCATTTCATTATGAGGTTGAACCTGGCGTGCCCACATACGATCGGCTCCGTTTGATTGGGCCTTGATCGCACAGACATTTTCATTTTCAGTACATGCAATACGATCGGCTCCGTTTGATTGAGCCTTGATCGCACAGTTTCATTTATGTTATTTACCGTATGATGTTGGTATGTTCATGTATGCTGTCATGTGCTATTGTATGTTATAGTTGTGACTGCTATTTGCCATTGCTTGATTATTTACATTTGCTCATCTATGATTATGCACAATTTTTCATTGATAAACTAACAATTAATTCATTAATAAATGTTTATCTAATAAGGTTCACTCGCCAACTTATGTTGACCCAAAAACCCCCATTTTACACATGATACAGGTGAACCAGCAGCAGCTAGGAACACATAGGACTTGGACTAGAAGAATAAAACGATTTAGAGTTAGGATTGTTATGCTTGGTTTATTTTCTTTGTATTGAATGAACATGTTTGGATTTTTGGAAATGTAACTTTGACTTTATTAAATATGAAACATATTAGTAAATGTCATGAGCTTTGGTGATAACCCAATTATGCCCCGACTCTTATTCCGCTGCGGGTCGGGGTGTGACAGATTGGTATCAGAGCCATGACTATAGGGATATAGGATAGGTTATTAGACCCTTAGAGCCTATACTATAGTCGATTAGAAACTTATAAGATTTTTGTGTGTTACATGCTAAATTTCATGATGTTTATATGTTTTATGTTAAATGTTACATTTGATATTGTGCAAGCATGTTCATAAGTATGTATTATCATATAATGCCTATCATGACTCGTATACTCATAACATCCATGAAAGCACACACCACATCATGATTGCTTTTACAATGATTTTCGTGTTTTCAAATCTCATCAAAGTGAGTTCTCATGACGGGCATGTAGTAACTGGAAGGGTACCAGTACCGGTAGTCGGAACGTCCTGTCTAGGCTGGCATTCGTATAAATCCAAAATAAAGGACCAGTTTGCCTACCTGGGGACTAACGATGAGAGTACGAAGTACCTATTAGGCCAAAGCATGCTATACCAAACGTCGTGGGAGCTAACCCCACTTTGAGTTGTCATTGTGTCTACACCTGGACACGTTCCGACCAAACATCGCATGAACATATTTTGTGGTTTGCATTCGGGGGATGCAAGTGTTAAATTGCCAATACTAATGTGAATCCTACCAAGCCAATAGCCATGATGGCCCACATGACTATGTAGGTGAAGGTATGGGGGACATTTGAGGCCCAACATGAGCGAACCCAAGACATCCTATGGATGTAGTTGCATTATTGATATTTATGTTATTTTCATTTTCTTAAAGACACATGACACCTAAAAAGACACCATAAACTCACAATCTTCTCATTTTATGATCCTGTAGATGTCGTCTAGACAACAACGAAGGGGTAAAAGATCGGGAAGGTCTCAGGAACGTTTGGCCACTCAGATCGCGAAACAAATGGGCACGATACTGCCTAACATTGTGGTCCAAGTACAACAAGCCCTTGCTACAAATCCTACTAACCCACCCCAACAAAAGGACCAGAACATCGACAACCCTCCTACCAGCAAGTGCTCTTACAAACATTTTAAGTCCTGTGATCCTCCTAAATTTGAAGGGACTGAGGGTGTCACTGCTCTCCTACATTGGTTCGAGGAGATGGAAAACACCTTCCTAAACTACGATTGTCCTGAGGATCGCAAGGTTCGATACGCCACCGGGAGACTATTTGGAGTAGCTCTCACTTGGTGGAATACTGAGAAAGGGAAGAGGGGAACTGAAGATGCGATGGCCTTAACTTGGGAGGAGTTAAGGGAAATCATGACTAGGCGTTTCTGTCCTAGAAGTGAAATTAAGAAGTTGGAGGATGAATTTCATGCTCTAAAGCAAAAGGAGGGTGATCACACTACATATAACAAGAGGTTCTTGGAGTTGAACCAAATGGTTCCAAATTTGTTCACCCCAACCTATCGTCTGATCGAGCACTATATTCGAGGACTTCCCTCGAAAATCCAAGATTCAGTTCTCAGCGTTTCACCAGTAACACTTGAAGCTGCTATGGAGTTAGCAACTGAACTGACCGAAAACCGAATTCGCAACGGGAAGTTCAAAGAAGAGAAGAAGAAAGCCCCTGTTGAGGGACAAATTTCAAACCACCCCATTCCTTCCTCTAAGTTTGCTAACAAGAGGAAGCGCAACACCAGAAATTTTGCAGTTACCCAAACCAACTCCCCTATTCCTGCTGCACCCATTACTCAAGTCACTCCTTCACCCGCACCATACAGAAGACCCTACACTGGCCCGTTACCAAAATGTAACCGTTGCCAATATCACCATTCCCCTGATCATCCTTGTCAATATTGCACCGGCTGCGGTCGCGCGGGTCATAATGTTCAAACTTGCCGCATGCCTCAACGAACGAACCGCCATCAACCTATAACCCAAACCCACCAACAAATAATGGGCCAAGGCCAACAACCCCTACTACCACCCACTCAACATTTAGCCCAAACATATTACCAGCCCAATTATCCTATGGGTCAACCAATGCGGGCTTGCTACAATTGTGGCGACCCAAGCCATTTCCGAAACACTTGTCCAAGGTTGGTTAATATTATTCATGCTCAGGCCCAAGCCAACCCGGTGAACCAAGCAAACCAAGCTCCCCCACCTGCAAGAGGGAGAGCTTTCAATATCAACGCTAACCAGGCCAGAGCTGACGGCAATGTAGTCAACGGTACGTTCCTTATAAATGGTAGATATGCCTCTATGTTATTTGATACTGGTGCGGATAGAAGTTTTGTGTCTTTAGAATTTGAACCTATCTTAAGCAAAAATCGGGATAAGCTCACGGAATCCATAACGGTAGAAGTTGCGGACGGGAAACCAGTTTCATTAGACTCTATTTTACGCAACTGTACACTCACCTTAAACGACCACGATTTCTCAGTCGACCTTATTCCTATGAAGCTGGGAAGTTTTGACATCATAATCGGTATGGATTGGCTCAGTCAACATCAGGCGGAAGTTGTATGTCGTGAAAAATATATTCGTATTCCTCTTTCAAACGGCCAGACTCTTCGAATCATTGGAGAAACCTCGTCGAAAGGGCTCAGCTTAATGTCTTGTCTTCAAGCTCAAAAATATCTTCGCAAGAATTACGTCGCGTTTTTAGCTCATATCATCAAAAAGGGGACCATGGAGAAGAAACTTGAGGACATTTCTGTAGTAAAAGATTTCCCGCAAGTTTTTCCTGACGACATTTCAGGACTTCCTCCAGTTAGAGATGTCGAATTCCGTATTGATCTTATACCTGGTGCTACACCAGTTGCAAAGTCTCCATATAGGTTAGCCCCCTCTGAAATGCAAGAGCTAGCCAGTCAATTGCAAGAGTTGACAGACAAGTGATTCATACGTCCTAGCTTGTCGCCTTGGGGTGCACCTGTCCTCTTTGTAAAGAAGAAAGATGGACCGTTTTGGTATGTGCATCGACTACAGAGAGCTCAACAAGTTAACAATCAAGAATCGCTATCCTTTACCTCGTATTGATGATCTTCTTGACCAACTACAAGGTGCCAACTGCTTTTCAAAAATCGATCTTCGATCCAGCTATCATCAACTTAGAGTGCATGAAGAAGACGTCCCTAAGACTGCTTTTCGAACTCGTTATGGCCACTATGAATTCATGGTTATGCCATTTGGATTAACCAACGCACCAGCTGTCTTCATGGACCTAATGAACAGAGTCTGCAAACCTTATCTTGATCGATTTGTTATAGTCTTCATCGACGATATTCTTATTTATTCAAAATCTAAAGCTGATCATGAGCGTCATCTTCGACTCGTTCTTGCACTTCTAGAAAAGGAAAAGCTTTATGCCAAGTTCTCCAAATGTGAATTCTGGTTAAAAGAGGTGCAATTCCTCGGGCATGTAGTCAATGACAAGGGAATACATGTTGACCCTTCAAAGATCAAAGCAGTTCAAGAATGGCAAGCTCCACGTACACCAACTGAAGTAAGATCTTTTCTTGGACTAGCTGGCGATTATCGTCGGTTCATTTCAAACTTCTCTCGCATTGCTGTCCCACTCACGGCTTTAACTCATAAGGGAAAACCTTTCATATGGGGACCCAAGCAAGAAGAATCCTTTCAAACTCTTAAACAGAAACTTTGTGATGCACCAATCCTCACTCTTCCTGAAGGTTGTGATGATTTTGTAGTCTATTGCGACGCGTCAGGGCAAGGATTAGGCTGCGTTCTTATGCAAAGAGGAAAAGTCATAGCTTATGCTTCGAGACAACTCAAGACACATGAAAAGAACTACACCTCTCATGACCTAGAACTTGGAGCCGTGGTGTTCGCTCTTAAGATATGGAGACATTATCTCTATGGTACCAAGTGTAAAATATACACTGACCACAAGAGTCTTCAACATATCTTCAATCAAAAAGAGCTAAACATGAGGCAACGAAGATGGGTCAAACTTCTAAATGATTACGACTGTGAAATTAGATACCACACTGGTAAAGCAAATGTGGTGGCTGATGCACTTAGTCGAAAGGGTTATGCGAACTCCATTCATCTTCTATGTTCGCAAATTATAACCGACATTAAAGATCAAATTCGAGAAGCCCAACACGTTTCAATAACAGAAGAAGATGTACGAAAGGAGATGTCCTGTGGAGCCGAGCTAAAACTTGAAACTAAATCAAACGGTATTCTGTATTACCTAGATCGTATCTGGATTCCTAACCACAACAATCTTCGTGAAACTCTTATGAATGAAGCTCACAAAACGCGATATTCTATACACCCAGGAGCCGATAAGATGTATCAAGACCTACGATACACCTATTGGTGGCCTGGCATGAAAAAGGATATCGCCGTTTTTGTTTCCAAGTGCCTCACATGTTCCAAGGTGAAGGCTGAACACCAAAGACCCTCAGGACTTCTATTCCAACCGGAAATACCTGTATGGAAGTGGGAAAATATAACCATGGATTTCATTACCGGGTTACCTCGCACTTCTGGTGGGTATGACACAATATGGGTAATTATAGACCGACTTACAAAATCAGCTCACTTTATTCCTATCCGCGAAGATTTCAAAAACGAAAAGCTTGCACGTATTTATATCAACGAAATCGTAAGCCGACATGGGGTACCGTTAAGTATTATTTCTGATCGTGATGGTCGTTTCACCTCACGAACATGGCAAGCAGTACAATCCGCTATGGGCACACGATTAGATCTCAGTACCGCCTATCATCCTCAAACTGATGGACAGTCTGAGCGCACCATTCAAACTCTTGAAGATATGCTTAGAGCATGTGTCATAGACTTCAAGGGAAATTGGGACGCCCACCTACCACTAGTAGAATTTTCGTACAACAACAGCTATCATTCGAGCATCGGCATGGCACCTTTTGAAGCCTTATATGGTCGTAAGTGCCGATCTCCTGTATGTTGGCACGAAATTGGGGAATCACAAATTACTAGTCTAGAATTGATCCAAGAAACCACAGACAAGATTCATCAAATTCGAAACAATCTTCTAGCGGCTCAAAGTCGTCAAAAGAGTTATGCAGATAAACGACGGAAGCCCTTAGAGTTTAACATTGGTGATCATGTGCTTTTAAAAGTATCACCGTGGAAGGGAGTGGTTTGTTTTGGTCAAAAGGGGAAGCTAGCACCTCGTTACGTAGGACCTTTCAAGATACTCGAAAGAGTAGGTCCTGTAGCATACAAGCTTGACCTACCAGAAGAACTCAACAGGATTCATCCCACATTCCACGTGTCGAACTTGAATAAGTGCCTCGCTGATGAGAATCTCCATATTCCGCTGGAAGATATTCAGATTGATGAATCTATGCATTTTATTGAAAGAGCAGTGGAGATCATGGACTACGGGGAGAAACGTCTTCGACGAAGTCGCATTCCAATTGTTAGGGTACGCTGGGAGTCGAAACGGGGACCTGAGTTTACTTGGGAACGTAAAGACTCAATGCGTGAAAAATACCCGCATCTTTTTCCTACTACTTCAACTACTTAAATTTCGGGACGAAATTCCTAAAAGTAGGGGATACTGTAACATTTGTAAAAATCGGGTTTTCAAAACCCGCTCTGTTTTGTAATCGAATATCAAGTTATAAAAGTTACGTCGAATATTTATGATTATTTTGATTTAAAACGATACATAATTAATAAATAAACTAAACTATAAAAATTATATTTGATAAAAAGTTAAAATAAAATAAATAAAAAAATTATGATGCTGCCGGGACTCGAACCCGGGTCAGCCAAGACACACTTCAGCGACTTAACACCCACTCACAAGACCACTCCGCCACATTGTGTTTTCTGCTAACTCTAGGAACACAAATGAAATTTATACACAAACCCAGTTAAAATCGGTTGCGCCATCTGTGAAACGGTAATCGGCAAACCAATCGTCAATTCGTTGTTTATTCACACATTTAGTTTATAACCAATGCACCGACGGTCTTTAATCAAATCGGAATTGATTAAACATAAAGCCTCATCATTATCGGTTTTTAAAACCGAAAAATCATCAAGTCCAGAGTTCTTCAACTTCAGACCACTCTCGCGACTCAGAGATATCATACCAATACTCCATTTCATTTTCATCGCATTTTCAGACCATCAGAACGCCTAAATCAGCTCGCCGGAATTTTCTGCAAAAGTCGCCGGAAAACCGTATTCAACTCAAACCGGTAAAATACCTCTACTTTACTGTTTCAATCAATTGTTAGAACCTTACTAACATTAACCCATCGCTCGTAATCAACCACAGACGACATTACTGGACTTTCTGTTTTCACCGGAAAACTTCTGGAATTGTCGGAAACTCACTGATTACCGGTATGCTCATTCCAACGTGCTGATAATCAATACTCATTAGTTCAATTTCACATCTGATCCCTTAAACCTGTTAATTGATTCTCACAGCCGAAGGTTCCAAAACAGAGCCGACGAACTTCGCCGGATCCTCTGAAGAAGACGATCTATTCGGTATTTTCTTCCCAAACTTTTCGGTTCAATGCATTCAAATTGGTCATCATGTTCATTAACTAAATTAATCGCGTATCAGTTGTTTTGATTGATGTCTGTGTTTGTAATGAAGAAGACGAGTTCAAAGATGACATAAGATTAATTAAAATCGGAATTATAAACCGGTTAGACACACAGTCCAGCGGTGGACTGTGTGCAAAATACACACGCACGTCCCGAGTTCGATTCCTGCTATACGCACTCCTTATATAATAAAACGCCTTTTTGTTTAAAAACTAAACCGGGATAACTCAGTTAGTTATTAAGTATAATAGAAACCGAGATAATAACCAGGTTAGACACACAGTCCAGCGGTGGACTATGTGCAACATGAACCATACGTCGCGCGTTCGAAACCCGTCACTTGCACCGGTCCGTTGAATTAAAATGTTTTTGAAATTAAAGAGAATTTCGGTTAAACTGAATAAGTGTATAAATATAAATAAAAACAGATTATTTTGGGTTAGACACGTAGCTCAGTTGGTAGAGCTGCGTGCACGCGAACGGGAGGTCTCGGGTTCGAGCCTCACCCGGCGCAAATTAATTCGCCGACCGAACCGGTCAACGCTAAATAAACAATTTTTTTTTATATTTTTATTTATTTAATTTAAAAATCAATTAAAAATACTTAAAAATAACATTTTTAAAAATAGAAAATAGCCTTGAACTCACAAAAATATATCTAAAAATTTCATTAAAATCCTTAATAAAATCCACTCGTTTAATATATTTTTCCGTTATTATTTAGGTTAGTATTTCTCGTTGTTCCGCTCATCTAATTCGTGCGCATCTCACCATCTCCAATCCAACGCACCCAATGTGAGTGAATCTTTACAAATTTCCCCCATTTTAATCACGTTTTGGGGTGTATCATGTGTCTTGATATATATATATTATACTTAAACGTGTGCATACATCATATCATGAACCAGTGTATTCAGTTTGTTTCCTGTTGTGTTGTTATTGTTGGATGCAAGTTTATTATTTTCAGTACATGCAATTTCATAGGCCGCCGCTCCCCATTACATTATGAGCGTTGAGCATGTTCCCCATTTCATTATGAGGTTGAACCTGGCGTGCCCACATACGATCGGCTCCGTTTGATTGGGCCTTGATCGCACAGACATTTTCATTTTCAGTACATGCAATACGATCGGCTCCGTTTGATTGAGCCTTGATCGCACAGTTTCATTTATGTTATTTATCCGTATGATGTTGGTATGTTCATGTATGCTGTCATGTGCTATTGTATGTTATAGTTGTGACTGCTATTTGCCATTGCTTGATTATTTACATTTGCTCATCTATGATTATGCACAATTTTTCATTGATAAACTAACAATTAATTCATTAATAAATGTTTATCTAATAAGGTTCACTCGCCAACTTATGTTGACCCAAAAACCCCCATTTTACACATGATACAGGTGAACCAGCAGCAGCTAGGAACACATAGGACTTGGACTAGAAGAATAAAACGATTTAGAGTTGGATTGTTATGCTTGGTTTATTTTCTTTGTATTGAATGAACATGTTTGGATTTTTGGAAATGTAACTTTGACTTTATTAAATATGAAACATATTAGTAAATGTCATGAGCTTTGGTGATAACCCAATTATGCCCCGACTCTTATTCCGCTGCGGGTCGGGGTGTGACAGATTGGTATCAGAGCCATGACTATAGGGATATAGGATAGGTTATTAGACCCTTAGAGCCTATACTATAGTCGATTAGAAACTTATAAGATTTTTGTGTGTTACATGCTAAATTTCATGATGTTTATATGTTTTATGTTAAATGTTACATTTGATATTGTGCAAGCATGTTCATAAGTATGTATTATCATATAATGCCTATCATGACTCGTATACTCATAACATCCATGAAAGCACACACCACATCATGATTGCTTTTACAATGATTTTCGTGTTTTCAAATCTCATCAAAGTGAGTTCTCATGACGGGCATGTAGTAACTGGAAGGGTACCAGTACCGGTAGTCGGAACGTCCTGTCTAGGCTGGCATTCGTATAAATCCAAAATAAAGGACCAGTTTGCCTACCTGGGGACTAACGATGAGAGTACGAAGTACCTATTAGGCCAAAGCATGCTATACCAAACGTCGTGGGAGCTAACCCCACTTTGAGTTGTCATTGTGTCTACACCTGGACACGTTCCGACCAAACATCGCATGAACATATTTTGTGGTTTGCATTCGGGGGATGCAAATGTTAAATTGCCAATACTAATGTGAATCCTACCAAGCCAATAGCCATGATGGCCCACATGACTATGTAGGTGAAGGTATGGGGGACATTTGAGGCCCAACATGAGCGAACCCAAGACATCCTATGGATGTAGTTGCATTATTGATATTTATGTTATTTTCATTTTCTTAAAGACACATGACACCTAAAAAGACACCATAAACTCACAATCTTCTCATTTTATGATCCTGTAGATGTCGTCTAGACAACAACGAAGGGGTAAAAGATCGGGAAGGTCTCAGGAACGTTTGGCCACTCAGATCGCGAAACAAATGGGCACGATACTGCCTAACATTGTGGTCCAAGTACAACAAGCCCTTGCTACAAATCCTACTAACCCACCCCAACAAAAGGACCAGAACATCGACAACCCTCCTACCAGCAAGTGCTCTTACAAACATTTTAAGTCCTGTGATCCTCCTAAATTTGAAGGGACTGAGGGTGTCACTGCTCTCCTACATTGGTTCGAGGAGATGGAAAACACCTTCCTAAACTCGATTGTCCTGAGGATCGCAAGGTTCGATATGCCACCGGGAGACTATTTGGAGTAGCTCTCACTTGGTGGAATACTGAGAAAGGGAAGAGGGGAACTGAAGATGCGATGGCCTTAACTTGGGAGGAGTTAAGGGAAATCATGACTAGGCGTTTCTGTCCTAGAAGTGAAATTAAGAAGTTGGAGGATGAATTTCATGCTCTAAAGCAAAAGGAGGGTGATCACACTACATATAACAAGAGGTTCTTGGAGTTGAACCAAATGGTTCCAAATTTGTTCACCCCAACCTATCGTCTGATCGAGCACTATATTCGAGGACTTCCCTCGAAAATCCAAGATTCAGTTCTCAGCGTTTCACCAGTAACACTTGAAGCTGCTATGGAGTTAGCAACTGAACTGACCGAAAACCGAATTCGCAACGGGAAGTTCAAAGAAGAGAAGAAGAAAGCCCCTGTTGAGGGACAAATTTCAAACCACCCCATTCCTTCCTCTAAGTTTGCTAACAAGAGGAAGCGCAACACCAGAAATTTTGCAGTTACCCAAACCAACTCCCCTATTCCTGCTGCACCCATTACTCAAGTCACTCCTTCACCCGCACCATACAGAAGACCCTACACTGGCCCGTTACCAAAATGTAACCGTTGCCAATATCACCATTCCCCTGATCATCCTTGTCAATATTGCACCGGCTGCGGTCGCGCGGGTCATAATGTTCAAACTTGCCGCATGCCTCAACGAACGAACCGCCATCAACCTATAACCCAAACCCACCAACAAATAATGGGCCAAGGCCAACAACCCCTACTACCACCCACTCAACATTTAGCCCAAACATATTACCAGCCCAATTATCCTATGGGTCAACCAATGCGGGCTTGCTACAATTGTGGCGACCCAAGCCATTTCCGAAACACTTGTCCAAGGTTGGTTAATATTATTCATGCTCAGGCCCAAGCCAACCCGGTGAACCAAGCAAACCAAGCTCCCCCACCTGCAAGAGGGAGAGCTTTCAATATCAACGCTAACCAGGCCAGAGCTGACGGCAATGTAGTCAACGGTACGTTCCTTATAAATGGTAGATATGCCTCTATGTTATTTGATACTGGTGCGGATAGAAGTTTTGTGTCTTTAGAATTTGAACCTATCTTAAGCAAAAATCGGGATAAGCTCACGGAATCCATAACGGTAGAAGTTGCGGACGGGAAACCAGTTTCATTAGACTCTATTTTACGCAACTGTACACTCACCTTAAACGACCACGATTTCTCAGTCGACCTTATTCCTATGAAGCTGGGAAGTTTTGACATCATAATCGGTATGGATTGGCTCAGTCAACATCAGGCGGAAGTTGTATGTCGTGAAAAATATATTCGTATTCCTCTTTCAAACGGCCAGACTCTTCGAATCATTGGAGAAACCTCGTCGAAAGGGCTCAGCTTAATGTCTTGTCTTCAAGCTCAAAAATATCTTCGCAAGAATTACGTCGCGTTTTTAGCTCATATCATCAAAAAGGGGACCATGGAGAAGAAACTTGAGGACATTTCTGTAGTAAAAGATTTCCCGCAAGTTTTTCCTGACGACATTTCAGGACTTCCTCCAGTTAGAGATGTCGAATTCCGTATTGATCTTATACCTGGTGCTACACCAGTTGCAAAGTCTCCATATAGGTTAGCCCCCTCTGAAATGCAAGAGCTAGCCAGTCAATTGCAAGAGTTGACAGACAAGTGATTTATACGTCCTAGCTTGTCGCCTTGGGGTGCACCTGTCCTCTTTGTAAAGAAGAAAGATGGACCGTTTCGTATGTGCATCGACTACAGAGAGCTCAACAAGTTAACAATCAAGAATCGCTATCCTTTACCTCGTATTGATGATCTTCTTGACCAACTACAAGGTGCCAACTGCTTTTCAAAAATCGATCTTCGATCCAGCTATCATCAACTTAGAGTGCATGAAGAAGACGTCCCTAAGACTGCTTTTCGAACTCGTTATGGCCACTATGAATTCATGTTATGCCATTTGGATTAACCAACGCACCAGCTGTCTTCATGGACCTAATGAACAGAGTCTGCAAACCTTATCTTGATCGATTTGTTATAGTCTTCATCGACGATATTCTTATTTATTCAAAATCTAAAGCTGATCATGAGCGTCATCTTCGACTCGTTCTTGCACTTCTAGAAAAGGAAAAGCTTTATGCCAAGTTCTCCAAATGTGAATTCTGGTTAAAAGAGGTGCAATTCCTCGGGCATGTAGTCAATGACAAGGGAATACATGTTGACCCTTCAAAGATCAAAGCAGTTCAAGAATGGCAAGCTCCACGTACACCAACTGAAGTAAGATCTTTTCTTGGACTAGCTGGCGATTATCGTCGGTTCATTTCAAACTTCTCTCGCATTGCTGTCCCACTCACGGCTTTAACTCATAAGGGAAAACCTTTCATATGGGGACCCAAGCAAGAAGAATCCTTTCAAACTCTTAAACAGAAACTTTGTGATGCACCAATCCTCACTCTTCCTGAAGGTTGTGATGATTTTGTAGTCTATTGCGACGCGTCAGGGCAAGGATTAGGCTGCGTTCTTATGCAAAGAGGAAAAGTCATAGCTTATGCTTCGAGACAACTCAAGACACATGAAAAGAACTACACCTCTCATGACCTAGAACTTGGAGCCGTGGTGTTCGCTCTTAAGATATGGAGACATTATCTCTATGGTACCAAGTGTAAATATATCACTGACCACAAGAGTCTTCAACATATCTTCAATCAAAAAGAGCTAAACATGAGGCAACGAAGATGGGTCAAACTTCTAAATGATTACGACTGTGAAATTAGATACCACACTGGTAAAGCAAATGTGGTGGCTGATGCACTTAGTCGAAAGGGTTATGCGAACTCCATTCATCTTCTATGTTCGCAAATTATAACCGACATTAAAGATCAAATTCGAGAAGCCCAACACGTTTCAATAACAGAAGAAGATGTACGAAAGGAGATGTCCTGTGGAGCCGAGCTAAAACTTGAAACTAAATCAAACGGTATTCTGTATTACCTAGATCGTATCTGGATTCCTAACCACAACAATCTTCGTGAAACTCTTATGAATGAAGCTCACAAAACGCGATATTCTATACACCCAGGAGCCGATAAGATGTATCAAGACCTACGATACACCTATTGGTGGCCTGGCATGAAAAAGGATATCGCCGTTTTTGTTTCCAAGTGCCTCACATGTTCCAAGGTGAAGGCTGAACACCAAAGACCCTCAGGACTTCTATTCCAACCGGAAATACCTGTATGGAAGTGGGAAAATATAACCATGGATTTCATTACCGGGTTACCTCGCACTTCTGGTGGGTATGACACAATATGGGTAATTATAGACCGACTTACAAAATCAGCTCACTTTATTCCTATCCGCGAAGATTTCAAAAACGAAAAGCTTGCACGTATTTATATCAACGAAATCGTAAGCCGACATGGGGTACCGTTAAGTATTATTTCTGATCGTGATGGTCGTTTCACCTCACGAACATGGCAAGCAGTACAATCCGCTATGGGCACACGATTAGATCTCAGTACCGCCTATCATCCTCAAACTGATGGACAGTCTGAGCGCACCATTCAAACTCTTGAAGATATGCTTAGAGCATGTGTCATAGACTTCAAGGGAAATTGGGACGCCCACCTACCACTAGTAGAATTTTCGTACAACAACAGCTATCATTCGAGCATCGGCATGGCACCTTTTGAAGCCTTATATGGTCGTAAGTGCCGATCTCCTGTATGTTGGCACGAAATTGGGGAATCACAAATTACTAGTCTAGAATTGATCCAAGAAACCACAGACAAGATTCATCAAATTCGAAACAATCTTCTAGCGGCTCAAAGTCGTCAAAAGAGTTATGCAGATAAACGACGGAAGCCCTTAGAGTTTAACATTGGTGATCATGTGCTTTTAAAAGTATCACCGTGGAAGGGAGTGGTTTGTTTTGGTCAAAAGGGGAAGCTAGCACCTCGTTACGTAGGACCTTTCAAGATACTCGAAAGAGTAGGTCCTGTAGCATACAAGCTTGACCTACCAGAAGAACTCAACAGGATTCATCCCACATTCCACGTGTCGAACTTGAATAAGTGCCTCGCTGATGAGAATCTCCATATTCCGCTGGAAGATATTCAGATTGATGAATCTATGCATTTTATTGAAAGAGCAGTGGAGATCATGGACTACGGGGAGAAACGTCTTCGACGAAGTCGCATTCCAATTGTTAGGGTACGCTGGGAGTCGAAACGGGGACCTGAGTTTACTTGGGAACGTAAAGACTCAATGCGTGAAAAATACCCGCATCTTTTTCCTACTACTTCAACTACTTAAATTTCGGGACGAAATTCCTAAAAGTAGGGGATACTGTAACATTTGTAAAAATCGGGTTTTCAAAACCCGCTCTGTTTTGTAATCGAATATCAAGTTATAAAAGTTACGTCGAATATTTATGATTATTTTGATTTAAAACGATACATAATTAATAAATAAACTAAACTATAAAAATTATATTTGATAAAAAGTTAAAATAAAATAAATAAAAAAATTATGATGCTGCCGGGACTCGAACCCGGGTCAGCCAAGACACACTTCAGCGACTTAACACCCACTCACAAGACCACTCCGCCACATTGTGTTTTCTGCTAACTCTAGGAACACAAATGAAATTTATACACAAACCCAGTTAAAATCGGTTGCGCCATCTGTGAAACGGTAATCGGCAAACCAATCGTCAATTCGTTGTTTATTCACACATTTAGTTTATAACCAATGCACCGACGGTCTTTAATCAAATCGGAATTGATTAAACATAAAGCCTCATCATTATCGGTTTTTAAAACCGAAAAATCATCAAGTCCAGAGTTCTTCAACTTCAGACCACTCTCGCGACTCAGAGATATCATACCAATACTCCATTTCATTTTCATCGCATTTTCAGACCATCAGAACGCCTAAATCAGCTCGCCGGAATTTTCTGCAAAAGTCGCCGGAAAACCGTATTCAACTCAAACCGGTAAAATACCTCTACTTTACTGTTTCAATCAATTGTTAGAACCTTACTAACATTAACCCATCGCTCGTAATCAACCACAGACGACATTACTGGACTTTCTGTTTTCACCGGAAAACTTCTGGAATTGTCGGAAACTCACTGATTACCGGTATGCTCATTCCAACGTGCTGATAATCAATACTCATTAGTTCAATTTCACATCTGATCCCTTAAACCTGTTAATTGATTCTCACAGCCGAAGGTTCCAAAACAGAGCCGACGAACTTCGCCGGATCCTCTGAAGAAGACGATCTATTCGGTATTTTCTTCCCCAAACTTTTCGGTTCAATGCATTCAAATTGGTCATCATGTTCATTAACTAAATTAATCGCGTATCAGTTGTTTTGATTGATGTCTGTGTTTGTAATGAAGAAGACGAGTTCAAAGATGACATAAGATTAATTAAAATCGGAATTATAAACCGGTTAGACACACAGTCCAGCGGTGGACTGTGTGCAAAATACACACGCACGTCCCGAGTTCGATTCCTGCTATACGCACTCCTTATATAATAAAACGCCTTTTTGTTTAAAAACTAAACCGGGATAACTCAGTTAGTTATTAAGTATAATAGAAACCGAGATAATAACCAGGTTAGACACACAGTCCAGCGGTGGACTGTGTGCAACATGAACCATACGTCGCGCGTTCGAAACTCGTCACTTGCACCGGTCCGTTGAATTAAAATGTTTTTGAAATTAAAGAGAATTTCGGTTAAACTGAATAAGTGTATAAATATAAATAAAAACAAGATTATTTCGGGTTAGACACGTAGCTCAGTTGGTAGAGCTGCGTGCACGCGAACGGGAGGTCTCGGGTTCGAGCCTCACCCGGCGCAAATTAATTCGCTGACCGAACCGTTCAACGGTCAACGCTAAATAAACAATGTTTTTTATATTTTTATTTATTTAATTTAATTTAAAAATCAATTAAAAATACTTAAAAATAACATTTTTAAAGATGGAAAATAGCCTTGAAATCACAAAAATATATCTAAAATTTCATTAAAATCCTTAATAAAATCCACTCGTTTAATATATTTTTCCGTTATTATTTAGGTTAGTATTTCTCGTTGTTCCGCTCATCTAATTCGTGCGCATCTCACCATCTCCAATCCAACGCACCCAATGTGAGTGAATCTTTACAAATTCCCCGTTTTAATCACGTTTTGGGGTGTATCATGTGTCTTGATATATATATATATATATTATACTTAAACCATTGTGCATACATCATATCAAGAACCAGTGTATTCAGTTTGTTTCCTGTTGTGTTGTTATTGTTGGATGCAAGTTTATTATTTTCAGTACATGCAATTTCATAGGCCGCCGCTCCCCATTACATTATGAGCGTTGAGCATGTTCCCCATTTCATTATGAGGTTGAACCTGGCGTGCCCACATACGATCGGCTCCGTTTGATTGAGCCTTGATCGTACAAACATTTTCATTTTCAGTACATGCAATACGATCGGCTCCGTTTGATTGAGCCTTGATCGCACAGTTTCATTTATGTTATTTACCGTATGATGTTGGTATGTTCATGTATGCTGTCATGTGCTATTGTATGTTATAGTTGTGACTGCTATTTGCCATTGCTTGATTATTTACATTTGCTCATCTATGATTATGCGCAATTTTTCATTGATAAACTAACAATTAATTCATTAATAAATGTTTATCTAATAAGGTTCACTCGCCAACTTATGTTGACCCAAAAACCCCCATTTTACACATGATACAGGTGAACCAGCAGCAGCTAGGAACACATAGGATTTGGACTAGAAGAATAAACGATTTAGAGTTGGGATTGTTATGCTTGGTTTATTTTCTTTGTATTGAATGAACATGTTTGGATTTTTGGAAATGTAACTTTGACTTTATTAAATATGAAACATATTAGTAAATGTCATGAGCTTTGGTGATAACCCAATTATGCCCCGACTCTTATTCCGCTGCGGGTCGGGGTATGACATCTAGTTCTAATCGATTTCTGTGTGTATGCTTAAGTGCCTTCATACTACATGTCACACCCCGACCCGCAGCGGAATAAGAGTCGGGGCATAACTGGGTTATCACCAAAGCTCATGATTACTACTAAAATGTTTCATATTTATTAAATTCAAATTACAACTTAAATATTCAAATCAAAATTCATACAATTACAAGGAAATGAAACTATGTAAATAATCCAAAGCTTAAACTGGTTTATTCTTCTAGGCCTTCCTATGTGTTTCTTGCCTCAGCTGGATCACCTGTATCATGTGTAAAACAGGAGATATTTTGGGTCAACAAAAGTTGGCGAGTGAACCTTGAATAAACATTGTTATCAATTTCTTGTTTTATTTAATATGGAAAATTTGTGCAATAATCACATGTGAACAAACATATATAAATAAACAAACACAAACCACTTTGGATGAGTATATGATATGAATGATGATGAGTGTGAGATCAAGGCTCAATCAAACGGAGCCGATCTTATGAGGCACCTGATGCTCAACCTGTAACATCCGTCGAAAAACGGGTTTTCCAAACCCGCTTCGTTTATTAATCGAATAATCAGTTTCATATTTTTGTTGCTCATTTAATGCTTATTCTAATTTTAAACAATACATAACTAATAAACATTTTAGATTATTGAAATTAAAATTGTTAAAAAAATAAAATTAAAACAATTAAAAATGAAAAGGGGCTGCCGGGTTTCGAACCCGGGTCAGCCGGAGAACCTTAACACCAAACACATAACAACTCCGCCACTTGATGCCTTTGTGAAATCTAGGAAACAAATAAAACATATGATCACCTGAGAAACCACCTGTTTGCGCCAAAACTGAAACCGATATCGGCTTTCAACATTCCAGTCGATTGAGTGATTGTAATTACTGGTTATAACCGATGAAAACATTACGACGCACGATCTCAATCAATTCGGCTTTTATTGAACTTGAATTCATATGATTTCGGGTTTAATAACCGAAAACATTCACTTCCTGAATTACTCCAACAATATCATCATCTCGCGACTCAAAATCATCCACTGAACCTCCAATTTCACTTTCGCTCTATTTTCAGTTCGTCGGAAACGCTTTCTGAAATCCCCGGACTTTCGCCGGAAAACCGTGTCTTTCATCAAAACGGTAAATTCTCAAATCTTTCATCTTCTATCTGTTGTTAGACTTTTACTAACTCGAACCCTCCAATCAGAATCGGTCCCAAACGACGATATCGGATAATCTGCAGTCGCCGGAAAACTTCTGAAAATTTCTAAATTGCGCTGTGAATCGGTATGAGCGTCTAAACTCTCTGATAACTCTTGTCTAGTCATTCAATTTCACAAATTGTTAATCAAAACTGTTAATTGGTCCGCTTAGACGGAGTTCATAAAACAGAGCCGACGACTTCGCCGGAGTTCTGAGAAAAGTCGTCATTCCGGTACGTTCATTCCCAAAACTTTTCCTATCCGTTACATTTTAATCACTTATATGTCTGTTAATTGAATTGAACAAGATCAGTCGAAAATCAGTTGTCTGGGTTATTGTAACGAAGAAGATGAAGTTAGGCTGTATAAAAATTTAATATAAATCGGATTATATCTCAGGTTAGACACACAGTCCAGCGGTGGACTGTGTGCAATTGAAACGTAGCGATACCGGGTTCGAGTCCGTCCTTGTTCCGATTCGTCACAATATTCAGACTTTTTATAAAACCCAAATATGAAAACTTCCAGTTAGTATATAAGAGAAATAAAAACAAGTGTTTTAACCAAGTTAGACACACAGTCCAGCGGTGGACTGTGTGCAACGTTAATCAACAGGTCCCGGGTTCGAGACCTGTTACGCACGCCGGTTCGATAGAATTAAAATCCTTTTTAAAATAAATGAATTTTGTAATAAATTAATTAGTATATAAATATAATTAAAAACAGAAATATTTCGGGTTAGACACGTAGCTCAGTTGGTAGAGCTGCGTGCACGCGTACGGGAGGTCACAAGTTCGAACCTCACTCAGTGCAAATAATATACACGACCGAACCGATCAACAAGTCAAAGTCAAATAGTCAACGGTCAACCCAAAAAGTCAGCATTTTTTTTATATTTTTATTTATTTATTTAATTTAAAAATCAATTAAAAATACTTAAAAATAATGTTTTTAAAGTTAGAAAATAGCCTTAAACTCACAAAAATATATCCAAAAAAATCCTATTAGAATTGTTAATAAAATCCACTTATTTACCGTACCTTTTCGTTATTATTTAGGTTAATTATTCCTCGTCGATCAATCCTCTAAACTCGTGCGCATTCAACATCTTCAAACGAACGCACCTAATGTGCGTGAATCTCTACAAATTCCCCGTTTTAATCACGTTTTTTGGGGTGTATCATGTGTCTAATTATTTATTACATTTAAACAATTGTGCATCCATCATATCCATGATCAAATGTGTATTCAATATGTATCAACTGTTTGTGTGGTTATTGTTTAGATTAAATTTATCATTTTCAGTACATACATTATCATAGGCCGCCGCTCCCCATCACCTATGAGCGTGAGCTGTTCCCCATTACCTATGAGCGTGAACGAGGCGTTGCCAACATACGATCGGCTCCGTTTGATTGAGCCTTGATCGCACATACATTCATCATAGGCCGTCCGTTCCCCATTACCTCTGAGCGTGAACGAGACGTTGCCAACATTTACATTATCATTCATGTTATATATTCATACAAGGTGGTTTGTTATTGTATGTTATTGTTTGTTATTGTTATTGTTATTGTATGTTTATTTACGTTTGCTCACATATGATTATTGCACAATTTTCCATAATAAACATAACAAGAAATCAATAATAAATGTTTTCTAACAAGGTTCACTCGCCAACTTTTGTTGACCCAAAAACCCCCATTTTTACACATGATACAGGTGATCCAGTTGCAGCAAGAAACATATAGGATGGCTTAGAAGAATAAACCGGTTTAGACTTTGGATTGTTTAGTTAGTTATTTTTCTTTGTAATTGTATGAACATGTTTGGAATATTGAGGATGTAATTTTGAATTTAATAAATATGAAACATATTAGTAAACATCATGAGCTTTTGTGATAACCCAATTATGCGCCGACTCTTATTCCGATGCGGGTCGGGGTGTGACAGATTGGTATTAGAGCCATGACTATAGGGATATAGGATAGGTTATTAGACCCTTAGAGCCTATACTATAGTTGATTAGAAATTAAAGTTATTTGTGTGTTACATGCAAGATTCATGATTTTATATGTTTTATGCTTATTGTTACATTCAATGTTATGCAAGCATGTTCATAAGTACATATTATTATACAATGCCTAGAATGAATCATATTCTCATAACATATCATATCCATGAGAGCACACACCACACTATTTTCATGACTTTTGCAACGATTTTTGTATTTTCAAATCACATCAAAGTGAGTTCTCATTACGGGCATGTAGTAACTGGAAGGGTACAAGTACCGGTAGTCGGAACGTCCTGTCTAGGCTTGGCATTCGTATAAATCCAAAATAAAGGACCAGTTTGCCTACCTGGGGACTAACGATGAGAGTATGAAGGACCTATTAGGCCAAAGCATGCTATACCAAACGTCTTGTGAGCTAACCCCACTTTGAGTTGTCATTGTGTCTACACCTGGACACCCTCCGACCATACATCTCGCAAACATATTTCATGGTTTTCATTCGGGTGATGCGAGTGTTAAACCGCCAATACCAATGTGAATCCTACTAAGCCAACAGTCATGGGGGCCCACATGACTATACAGGTGAAGGTATGGGGGACATTTGAGGCCCAAACATGAGCAAACCCAAGACATCCTATGGATGTAGTTGCATTATTGATGTTTATGTTACTTTTATTTTTAAGACACATGACACCTAAAAAGACTCCTTAAACTCACAATCTTCTTATGAATGTTCCTGTAGATGTCGGCTAGGCAGCAACGTGGGGGTAGAAGGTCAGGAAGGTCAAACGAACGCTTGGCCACCCAAATCGCAAAACAAATGGCCGCGGTTCTTCTTGACATCGTAGTTAAAGTCCAACAAGCTCTCGCCGCAAATCCCATCAACCCTCCCCAGCAAGAAGACCAGAATGTTGACAACCCTCCCTCCAAAAAGTGCTCATACAAACTTTTCAAGTCTTGCGATCCCCCGAAATTTGAAGGGACTGAAGGTGTCACTGCTCTCCTCCACTGGATTGAGGAAATGGAAAACACCTTCCTCAACTGCGATTGTCCCGAGGATCGCAAGGTACGTTACGCAACCGGGAGGCTATTTGGAGTAGCTATTACCTGGTGGAATACTGAAAAAGGTAAGAGAGGAATCGAAGATGCAATGGCCTTAACGTGGGAGGAGTTAAGGGAAATCATGATGAGACGTTTCTGTCCAAGAAGCGAGATCAAAAAGTTAGAGGATGAATTTCACTCGTTGAAGCAAAAGGAGGGAGATCATACTACCTACAACAAGAGGTTTTTAGAGTTTCAAATTTATTAAATTCAAACTACAACTTAAATATTCAAATCAAAATTCATACAATTACAAGGAAATGAAACTATGTAAATAATCCAAAGCTTAAACTGGTTTATTCTTCTAGGCCTTCCTATGTGTTTCTTGCCTCAGCTGGATCACCTGTATCATGTGTAAAACGGGGGATATTTTGGGTCAACAAAAGTTGGTGAGTGAACCTTGAATAAACATTGTTATCAATTTCTTGTTTTATTTAATATGGAAAATTTGTGCAATAATCACATGTGAACAAACATATATAAATAAACAAACACAAACCACTTTGGATGAGTATATGATATGAATGATGATGAGTGTGAGATCAAGGCTCAATCAAACGGAGCCGATCTTATGAGGCACCTGATGCTCAACCCGTCTCCCACGGGGAACTGATGGGCCTAATGAAATGCGTGCACTGAAAATGATAAATCCAAACTACAAATAATCCACACAACAATTGATATACATTTGATACACATTTGATCACGGATATGATGTATGCACAAGTGTTTAAATATAATAAAGAATTAAACGACACATGATACACCCCAAAACATGATTAAAACGGGGAATTGATAGAGATTCACTCACATTGGGTGCGTTCTTTGATGACGTTGGATGCGCACGAATTTTAGGATTTGATCGACGAGGGAAAACTAACCTAAAATAATAACGAAATGATTCGGTAAATAAATGGATTTTATTTGAGATTAATACTTTTAATTCATACTCTTAATGGGATTTTTAGATTTATTTTTGTGAGTTCAAGGAAATTTTCTAACTTTAAAAATCTTATTTTTAGGTATTTTTAAATAATTTTCTAATTAAATAAATAAATAAAAAGAAATAAAAAATTTGACTTTTTTGACCGTTGACCGTTGACCGGTCGGACTGTGTTTTTATATGCGCTGAGTGAGGTTCGAACTCGGGACCTCTCGTATACGTGCACGCAGCTCTACCAACTGAGCTACGTGTCTAACCCGAAATATTCTCTGTTTTAATTATATTTATATACTAATTAATTTTAAACTTATTTGATTTTTTATTAAAAATGATTTATATGGCCGAACCGGTTGCAGGGACCCGGAGTCGAACTCGGGTCCTTTGGTTCGAGTGCGCACAGCCCAACCAGTTGGGCTGTGTGTCTAATCTGTTTAACTTATGGATTATATTACTCTTATAAACATTCTGTGACTTGATCTGATTAAGTTTTAAAAATGTTGGTTTTATTTCTGAAAGTCGGTAACGTGTGCGATTTGAACCGGGATGTGTGTATTGTTTGTGCACACAGTCCACCGCTGGACTGTGTGTCTAATCCGTCCGAATATCCAGTTTTAATTATATTTATACCTATACTCGACTTCATCTTCTTCGTTTACAAAAACACAGAACAATGAAGTCCGACTGTTCTGTTTAAATCGATCATCAAGACTTATAATTGGTTGGAATGAAATAGATAAAGAAGATTATGGAATAAAATGTACCAAAACAGAATGTTTTCTCAGATTTCCGGCAAGAGTCGTCGGCTCTGATTGGTGACTTCCGGCTGAGTGAATTGATTAACAGTTTTGATCAATGTGTTGTGCAATTAAGTTACTAAACAAGAGATATCAAGAGGGTTTAGATGATTATACCGATCGACAGTGAGACTTCGGATTTTCAGTGATTTTCCGGTGAGTGTGGGTTTTTCCGGCGGCGTAGTCTGAGACAGATTCTGGTTGAATGATTAAAGTTAGGACATGCCGAATAATGGATTACAAACAAAAGAGTCGAGAATTTTACCGAATTGAAGTAAGTCTCGGTTTTCCGGTGAAAGTCCGGCGAATGCAGAATATCTCCGGCGACGTGTTTATGGATGAATAAAGCTTCGGAAACGATCGTGGTTCTGAGCGAAAGGATTTCCAGAGTGTTCAAGTGGGTATTTATAGTGGAAACAGGCTGAATTGGGTTTGAATTGGGTCAAGGTTCGCGATTGGAGCTTTCCGTCGGTTATGACGGAAATTGATTGCCGGTAACGGTTATAACCAACGTCGACATCAATTTGTGCGGTTCAGACAAAAGGAATATGGCCAAAATCGCGGATTGCCGGATTTTCCGGTGATTGCGAGTTCTGGCGCGTTGATTACCGGATTTGACTTTCAGTTTTATTATATATGTTATTCGGGTTAGTGTTTATCACAAAAACAGTGTGTTGTGTGTTTGAGTTTGTGGGTGACCCGGGTTCGAAACCCGGCGTCTCCATATTTTTTTTATTTCATTATTTTTTTGTTATTTAATAATTATGTTTTAAAATTCTAATATATATATGTATTATGTATTGTTTAAAATTCATCTGAGCAATAAATACGCAACGAAAAAAAATTATAACTGAGTATTTGATTTATAAACGAAGCGGGTTTGGAAACCCGTTTTTCGACGAATGTTACACTACAGTTGGGCAGTTTTGCTGATAATAAATGACTGAAGGTTGATATGATGTGAAAACCGAAACAAATGTTATTAAAATAGATGGTAATGATCGGTTATACCTTCATGCTAGAGATGAGTTGTTTAATTGTGGTTAATGTCAAATTAAAGAGAACTGAAAACATTTCTATATGGGTCAATACTTTGAAATTAGCCTTTCAAGTTAAAATGATAAAACATATATAAAATCAACCAAGAATGAGGTTTTTTAGTAGACAATGAGAAAGATACTTTATGTAACATTCATGTAAAACAGGTTTTAAACCCACTTCGTTGATTAAGCAAGTATTTATTTGATGACTCGTTGTGTATATAGATGTGTTATTTAAATTTTATATTTATAGTTAAATAAATGAATAAATTAAAACCTGTGTAAAAAATATATCTATATAAATAATATATACATTATATATATATAATAAATTAGCTAAAAATAATAAAGTAAAAAGAAAAGGGGTGACCGGGGGTCGAACCCGGGTCCCCACAAACCCGCACACACCAAGTCACCGCTGTGGTAGACACACCATATGCTTTTAAATTCAAAGTAAATAAATCTTATACTAGATCAACCCCCTTAAATCTGTTCAAAATTCAACCGCCCAAATCTCAGCATCTGTAACTTCCGAAATCTCATTCACTTGCTGTTTAAATCTAAAGAAAACTGATCCTCAATCATGCGTTTGACTCAAAATCGGTTACAAATTATTGAGTTAATCAAGCTATAACTGAAAACAGTTAAATCGATTTCTGAAACTGTCAATCCCTGCTACAGCTATAAATAGTGAGCTCTAGTATTGGTAAATCTCGCTCATTCGCTTATCTAAACTCTCAAACACAACTCACATCCTCTGATCCCAAGTTTTTTTTACTTCACCGGAGTTCGCCGCAAGACGCCGGAATTCGGGTGTAATCATCGAAGGTGTCACCGGAGAATCAACAGTCATCGTTCGGTATATAATCACCCTCTCTATCCTTGTGTTTAATGTTATATCAGGATCGAATCAAATCAACAAGATTCAAATGATCGATCCTGAAACAGTGGGATTCAAATAAAGAAGATGAAGTCTGATCAGTCTATTAATAAAATTAAAATGGTAAGTAAACCGGGTTAGTCACCCAGCCCAGTTGGTAGGGCTGGGTGTGTTGCAAGACCAATGTCGAGGGTTCGAGACCTGTTATGTGCACCGGTTCGGCATAATTAAAATTATTTTTAAATTAAATGATTTCTGAGATATACTAACTATGTATAAGAGTATTTAAAATAGGATTCCTTATGGGTTAGACACGTAGCTCAGTTAGAAGAGCTGCGTGCACGCAACCGAGAGGTCACGAGTTCAAGCCTCACCACACGCATCTTATACCACAATTAAACCGGTCAGATCAACTGTCAGATCTGACAGTTTTTTTTAATATTATTTTTCTTTTATTTTTACTTATTTATATTACATATATACTTATATTTTAGTTAAAATTAATTAAAATACTTAAAAATTACAATTTCTAAGGTTATAAAATTTCAATAAAAACCACCAAAAAATAACTTAAAAATCTAACAAAAAGTATTAAATCCAAAATATAATTAGTTTATATTTTTGAAATTATCATATTATTATTTTAGATTAGTTTTATTCGTCGATCAAATCCTCCACTCGTGCGCACTCATCATCAACCAAGAATATGCACCCACTATGAGTGAATTCTTACCAATTCCCATTTTTATTCATGTTTTGGGGTATATCATGTGTCGTCTTATTTATTTTGTTTATTCAAACACTTGAGCTATTACCATTATATGACCTAGACGTGTGATGTAAATGTTGTTTGTTGTGTTGCGTGTTTACATTTTGTCAAGTTGCGTGTGCAAATCATTCACTAGGCCCATCAGCTCCTCGTACGAGACGAGTTGAGCATCAGGTGCCTCATTAGATCGGCTCCATTTGATTGAGCCTTGATCTCATTGTTCATCATTTGATGTGTGTGTGTGTTGCATTAATTGATATTATGTGTTTTGTGATTAAATTTACATATACGTATACCCATATGTGGTTATGCACATTTTTATAACCAATATAACAAATTCGTTTAAATGTTTTTTATAAGATTCACTCGCCAACTTTTATTGGCCCAAAAACCATTTTTTTACACATGATACAGGTGAACAGGTTGAAGCAAGGAACACATAGGAATTTTGCCTTAGAAGAAAAATAAAGAGTTCATGAATGTTTGAGTTTAGAACATGTTGTGCTTGTATGTTTGATGTAATTTCTCATTTAAATTGGAAATAATAAATATGAAACTTTATAGTAAATGTCATGAGCTTTGATGATAACCCAATTACGCCTCGACTTTTATTTCCGCTGCGGGTCAGGGTGTGACACTTAATGTTTTCTCATGTGATTGAGTTGATTTCATTGTTCAAGATTTAGATTTTTGTTTTTTGTTGAATCGGTTGTAGTCGTTAGATTGAAAGATTGGTTTTTCTATGATGATAATCAGTGATTATTCTTGAGGATTGGGTCTTTTTTAGTTTCAAGAGTCTTTTTTGTTGTTTGTTCATTGGATTTTTGTATTTTTTGGAAGTGTCTTTTCTTCAAGGTATCTTGATGAGTGTTGTTGATTTATTGACATGTTTTTTTGAAAGTAATATCTCTATGTTTTTAGCGTGTCATAAAAAGGGACTTAAAAGACCCCCTCTTATAAGTGTTTTTATTATATGATAGTTGTTTTAAACCAAAATTGATTTAGTATTATAAAATTATGTTTTGTAGAAAGGTTTTGTTTATGATTTTGTTATATAACTATTCTGTGAAAAATCGTGTAAGGTTTGTCATTTCGTTCGCAAATCAATTTATGATCTTGTTGTTCATAGCCATAGTATGATGTTAAGTCTTATGTGTTAGTGTTACTGTCTTGAGTGATCATGTTGGTTACCCATATACGTCTTGTTCTTCAAATTTTTTAGTTGTTCGAAAATTTGGGAGTCTTATATCACACCCTCAAATTCCACATGCGGGATTTTATCGCGTGGCGCGTGACAAATCAGGATCATCGACACATGACCATACAGATTTACCTTTACATGAGTAAAACCGAGTTTTGACGTTGGATTAAATAAAAATGCGGAAGCGTAACAAAGTTTGAAAATATAATTTGTAGCGCCAACACGAAAGCAAAACCAACATAGTGAATTATAAATAACGCAAACTTTTTTTTAAAAAAAATAGTGTAGAATGTTCATGCGGGACTGCCTACTCGTGCTCGTGAATCCTTAGCCACCTTAGAAAATATGCAAAGAAACAAGTGTCAACATAATTGATGAGTGAGTTCACAGGTTTTAGTTTGTTTTGGTTATTCCTCAAACGGCCACTGGTTCAAACCCGAACCAGGGTGTAATAAATGTTTCGCCCTGATCCTATCCCGAATCAGAAATGTATAAGTTACCCTTGATCCAATTCCATATCAAGAACCCCAAATTGATTATCAAGTTCAAGTTATATTTGTAGGTAGCTAGCCTAGGTTATGTCACCAAAGAGTTCGAACCGAAGCTAACGTTGTTGCCCCTGAAGGTGTCAGGCTATCACCAACCATGACTATGTTAGGCAAATTCAACACCCGTTAGACCTTTACCGGTCTGGCTAGCGCGACTAGCTCAGGTGGGGCTTGTTGGGCCCAGTAGTACTACCATAAACGTCCTCGCTAAAAATCCATTACTAAAGGCTCGTAAGGTTAAGAGGAGACTTAAAATGATATGCTACTTTGTGACCAAAACCATATAACATAACTCAAATCAATTTAGATTTTATATGCATGCTACTAAACCGTAACACGTTGTCGTAAGTTTATTGAATTAGCGCTACTATACCATAGCGGGCACATGTTTTCTACCCTGTATTTAAAACCATTTAAAAGTAAGGGCCGTGAACTCACCTTTGTTTGCTCGGTAAGAATTCAAAAGCAAGTGTTGTGTCCGGTCAATCGCTTCCTAGAACGATTACCCTTTTGATTAGTTTTAATGTTGACGCACGTTTATTGCACACAATAACACTTAGCACATTTTCTCGGTTAAGCACATACTAATGACATGTTAGACAAGTCGCAACACATAACAAGCAAGCATTCACAAAGTTATGAACAATTAAGTTGATTTCATGCATAAGTTCATCTTTGACACACATCAGCTAGTTTTTCCTAATTTTTCAGCTGTGTTTAGGGATTTTTATAAAATAGTTACAGGTCACTAAAAATTACCAAAAATTTACAAGATGTGTTAAAAGATTCCTACGTGCTTGTATAAAATTCGTAAAGGCTAATTCTTTACAGATTTTTCATAAAAAATCATTCAATGGACAGTGTTCTGAATTTTGACGATTCTGCCCCCTGTCCGCTAAATATTTTATTTAAAAATCTCAGAGTATCGAAAGGAGTTGATTCCAGTTGGAGAAGTTCGGTCTACTTTTTTAGTTTCTGTAAATCAAATTTTATAACAAAATTCCCAAAATACCCATAGTTATGACCAGAAACGCCGTCTGCATTTTCTGCAGATTTTTAGCAGCCCAGTGTTGTGTTTTGGCTAAATTCTTTTGACATGTCAAATAGACTCGAAAAATTGCAAGGCTGACATGGTTTGAAAGATAATTTCACGAGGTACGTTTTAGACTCAGAAAACATAATTTTTCGTTAAGTAAAACCTGTGTTACAGTCCGTTAAAGTCGCCCGAAAACTGCAACAACTTTATGTTGCTTCCGTTTTTACCCGCGCCCGCCAAATCCCTGCCAATAAGATCTGTTTTAACAACTCTAAATCATGCATACTATATTCTGTAATTTAGTTCCACGAATATAAGTCTACATATCGTGTGTGTAACATCCGTCGAAAAACGGGTTTTCAAAACCCGCTTCGTTTATTTAATCGAACAATCAGTTTTAAATTTTTGTTGTTGTTTATGACTTATTTTAATTTTAAACGATACATAATTAATAAACCAATTAGGATTTAAAAACAAAAAGTATTAAAAAGTGAAAATAAGAAAATTAAAAATAAAACAAGGCTGCCGGGATTCGAACCCGGGTCAGCCGGTCAGCCAAGTCTTAACACACACACATCCAACCACTCCTCCACTTTTGTTATTTGATAACATATCGAAACAATTAATTCAAATAATGAAACACAGAAATCAAATCCAGTCAAAGACGCGCTCATTTCGCAGTCGCCGGAAATCCCGACGACTTCGCCGATAATTGACGGTTTCTATTGATTTAACCGAAGAATTAACCTCAACGTCGGTTATAACCGATGTCTAAACCCGCCGCATCAGTCGTAACCGCCGGAAATCAGCTGACCATGAATTGAGACTGAAATCAGACCCAATTCGTCTCGATTCTTCCCTATAAATACACCCACAAGTCTCTGGTAGCCTTTTCGCTCAAAATCGCACATTTTCTCGAAGCAATTTCACTCGCCGGAAATATTCTGCCATCACCGGACTTTCCCCGGAAAACCGAGACTCACCTCAAAACGGTAAATACCTCGACTCTTTCTGTTTCAATCTGTTGTTAGACTGTTACTAACTTCAATCCAACCATCAGAATCAATCCCAGACGACGTAGCCGGAATATGCAGCTCTCGCCAGAAAACCTCTGAAATTTCTGATCCCACGCTGTGAATCGGTATAATCATTCAAACTTCTGTTAATCCTTGTTTAAGTACCTCAATTTCATAACTAATCGAACAGAACTGTTAATTGATTCTAACAGCCGAAGTTCACAAACAGAGCCGACGAATCTTTGCCGGAGTTCTGTGAAAGACACTGATCGGTACATCCTTTCCCCAAACTCTCTCCGTTCATTACCTTTCAATTACTTATAATGCTTGTTAATCGAATTAGACATGAATCAGTTGAATTATCATTATCTGTAATCTTGAGTGAAGAAGACGAAGTTCAGTTATATTATAAGATTAATTAAAATTAGTATATTGAACGGGTTAGACACACAGTCCAGCGGTGGACTGTGTGCAAACAATACACGCACGTCTCGAGTTCGATCCTGTCCCAACCTCACTCTCTTGAAATAAAAATGCCCTTTTTAACCGAACCGGGAGAAACTCACAGAATCATGTTAAGTATAATAAAAACCGGATTATTAACCAGGTTAGACACACAGTCCAGCGGTGGACTGTGTGCACATTAACCCACAGGTCCCGGGTTCGAGACCTGTTGACAGCACCCGTTCGATACATTTAAAATCCTTTTTAAAATAAATAATTTCTGGATAAATCTAAATAGTATATAAGTATAATTAAAAACAGAATTACTTCGGGTTAGACACGTAGCTCAGTTGGTAGAGCTGCGTGCACGCGTACGGGAGGTCACGGGTTCGAGTCTGACCCAGCGCACATATATAAGCGACCGGACCGGTCAACGGTCAATGGTCAACGGTCAACGGTCATGGTCAACGGTCAAAAGTCAACATTTTTTATTATTTTTTATTTATTTATTTAATTTAAAAATCAATTAAAAATACTTAAAAATAACGTTTTTAAAGTTAAAAATAGCCTTAAACTCACAAAAATATATCCAAAAATCCTATTAAAATAGTTAATAAAATCCACATACTTACCGTACCTTTTCGTTATTAATTAGGTTAGTTATTCCTCGTCGATCAATCCTCTAAACTCGTGCGCATTCAACATCTTCAAGCAAACGCACCCAATGTGAGTGAATCTCTACCAATTCCCCGTTTTAATCACATTTTGGGGTGTATCATGTGTCGCTATTTATTTATTATAATTAAACACTTGTGCATCCATCATGTTCATGATCAAATGTGTTGCCAATATATATCTATTGTTTGTGTGGTTAATGTTTAAATTAAAGTTATCATTTTCAGTACATACATTTCATAGGCCGCCGCTCCCCATTACCTATGAGCGTGAGCTGTTCCCCATTACCTATGAGCGTGAACCAGGCGTTACCAACATAAGATCGGCTCCGTTTGATTGAGCCTTGATCTCACATACATTAGCATAGGCCGTCCTTTCCCAATACCTATGAGCATGAACGGGACGTTGCCAACATATACATTGTCATTCTTATTATATACTTAAGCAAGGTGGTTTGTGATCGTTATGTTTACATACATTTATTCATATATGATTATTGCACAATTTTCCTATATTAATTACAATAATGAATCAATAACAAATGTTTTTAACAAGGTTCACTCGCCAACTTTTGTTGACCCAAAATTCCCCATTTTTACACATGATACAGGTGATCAAGTTGAAGCAAGAAACATATAGGGCAGCCTAGAAGAATAAACCAGTTTAGATTTTGGATTGTTTTGTTAATTTTTCCTTTCCTTGTATTGTATGAATTTGACTTCGAACTTTGAGATATAATTTGAATTTAATAAATATGAAACATATTAGTAAACATCATGAGCTTTGGTGATAACCCAATTATGCCCGACTCTTATTCCGCTGCGGGTCGGGGTGTGACAGTGTGGCTATCAATCCTAACACATAACATTGAACCCCGTTTTCGACACACCCAACCCGATAACCCGAATTCATGTAATCACGCCAAAACGAACTCGACATGGCAGCCCTATACATACTCCATCGCATAATCATAGGAATTTCATATCGGCAATCATCCATTATAATTTATATCTATTATCAAAAGCACACGCATACGCATATATATGTTATTAAAAGTACACGTATTCGTATATGTCTATGATCAAAATACACACTACGATTTTTGTCTAGCCTTTATATAAACATGTATATGCATAACCAGTAGGATCGTTTAAACCGAACATAATACACACAAAAATCAAGCTTTCACAAACCCGACATAACAATTTTTCCTATGCATATAAACACGCGTCAAGATAACGCACCGACACGTAACATATAACCCAAATCTTAGAGTCACACCATCAACTTTTTATACTTAACGGACTACTCCACCCTCTAGATCACTCTCGATTCTTATGGTATAATCGAAATCAAAACTGAAAATACTTAACAAATCTAATAAAATTAAATCAAGATACCTAAACGATCGAAGCCGACGAGGAGTGACGTTCACCGTGAGAGGGTTGGTAGTTCAGTGTAGCGACGGTGGAGGGGGTGTCGTCTGCCGTCTGCCGTCAAAGAGGTGAGGTAGGGCAGTTCGATATTTTTTTTTTTTAACTACATACATGCATACGTGGTTGGGAGATGGGTGGGCCGCAAGATTAGGATTGTTTGTTGTTTTATCTTTTTTTTTAATAATACTACATACATATGTATGTATATCTGTACACAAAAATAGGGTGGCTGCAACTTGTGGATTGATTTGTTATTTTAATTTAATTTAATTTTTTTAACTAATCACTATATATGTATATATATAAACTAAATCGTCAAATATCGCGTTACAAAACTAGCGTGGTAATCGGAAACAATACTAACCTGATTGTTCGGGTTATTACATTATCCCCATGTTGAAAGAATTTTCGTTCCGAAAATTTACTTGAGTAAAGTGTTGTAAGATGTCAGAATCGGAATAAGAGCAAAATTGAGCGTAAGCCACCTCACGAACAGTGGAGTAATAAGCTTCCTGTTATAGTGTCATGCCTTGCGGAGTAGTAACTAAACAGTAAACATCCGAGTTGTCGCATCTTAAAACATCAACTTCATAAGAATTAATAGGGTTTTATTCACCTGAATCGTGTTCAGAATTGTAACTTAGCACATTGTGTTTTTCATAGTTGTTTGCTGATAGAACTATGTCTTTTGAAATTTAACTGGTATTTGTTCAATATTGGTTCTTGAATTATGTTCTATCTTGTCTAAGAGTTATTGTCTCTTGTTGAATGGTTAGCTGAACCGTTCGGTACGTGTGTTTCTAACCAGTTGTATTGTCTCAAGATTGTTCTTGGATATGTTTTACAACCTTGTTTATTTCTCTGGTGTGTGAGATGTTTTTTTTCTAATTGAAAATTCTCTGTTTTTATTCAACCATAAGTTTTCAGCTGTAAATTTGTCATATGATGTAGAATTGTGTGATTCTAAGTTTTGTTAGAATTGTGTTTTGAATCGTGTGATTCAAAAGTTTCAGACTTAGTTCTGATTTCTTAAAAGTCTTGTGACCTTTTATGGTCTTGAATCATGTGATTCAAGTTTTCAGACATCGTTCTGAGTTGTATAGAGGTTTATAACTCTTTGTTTTTATCAGATATGTTTCTAGTATTACGATAGCACCATGTGGTTCTTCATTATTTGTACTATTAGTATTGTATCTGATAGTTGTTAGTTGTTTGGGATTTTGTAATTCCATGTTTGATGGGATTTAGAAATCTGATATGGTTATAGAATATTTGGGTTGTTTTTGCTCTTATATTTGTCTTGTGACATTTTTTATATGGATTTAAAGTCCATTATTCAATTAAATGTTCTTTAAATAAGCGAAGTGCAATTTTAGAATTTTTGGAAAGTATTACGAAATCCAATTTTTTTATTAAGGTTTTTTCAGAAAGTATTTCTGGTTCTTGAGATTCTTCGGTTTTCACATATGTTTGTGGTAAGTGTTACAAAATCTTTGACTCTAGTTTTCTTATTAAGTCTTCAGTTCGGTTGTGCTTAGTCAAGTCTGATTTAGTAAACGATAAAAAAACCAGCACATACAACTATAACTTTCATCACTTTAGTTGTGCTTCCTCTACTGGTATGAGGTATCTCAGTCAAACGGATATGCCAGGTCGGAACTAATCAAATTTTGTTGCAATGATGAGTTAGAAGCCGATCAAACATCATTCACTCAAATCAAAATTTTAGATTCAGATAAGAAATATATTCTCTTCTCTAAATTGTATGAGGCGCATCAAAGATCTAGGGTGTATCGTACTATTGTATAGTGAATCTGTTAGATCTGATGTTGTTCTTGTAGACAGGTCATTGTGTTAATGATCTGTGAGAGTATTAAGTTAGGTTTTCCACCTTGTTTCTTTCAAACTCTCTGGAGCGTTATCTTAGATCTCGTTTTTTTCTTTTTTGTCAAATCGTTAGATCTTGTAGTTTTGATAACACGTCTTTGTGTGATGATCTGATCCATAAGTCTTGTAAAGAACTTGTGTGTTTGAGTTATTTGTGAGTTTTTAATGAATCAAAGGTTATTTGAATTCGCTCATCTTTTGTTTCTCGCTCTCTCTCTCTAAAATCAAGATTTAGGGTTGTTGATCTTGTTAATAGTTGTAGATCTTCGTAGCCTGTCTAGATCTTGTTTAGAGTGTGTCAGCCTGTCAGGTCATCGTGTTCATGATCTGAAGTTTGAGGTTGAGATTTTTATTTGTTACGAACTTATTTTGTGTTTGTTGTCTAAAAGTTACGTTGTTTTTATACAAAATCGTCGTATAATCAGTGACGGATCCAGAAAATCTTCGTAGAGGTAACGTTTTATAGAAAAGGGTAACGAAATCAAAAAAAATGTCAAATTTTTCAAAAATTTACACTACCGTCGGAGCGTCAAGGTGTAGCGGAGGCTACCCCTACCGATAAGGTAGGTCCGCCCCTTGGTATAATTACTCATTTTTTCTCTAATATGGAAATTCGAAAAATCAGCTATGTTCTTCAGTTTGACTTGACAAGTGCTTTATCATTAGTTTTTTTCTAAAAAAGGTTGTCATCCATATATGTTGTCTACAATGAAATGCAAGTTTCTTAACAATGTTGTACAATTTTCAAGTCTGTTATTTTCTGCTAGCAGGACTAGCTTTCTAGTGATTAAGTGTTGTGGATGTTATTTTTTGCTAAATTGTTCGACAATTTGTTTCAAGTTTTTTTTTTTAATTTGTTTTATAATTGTCTGGACTACTCTTTTCTATATATCTCAGGTAGATATGTGATCGACAATGCCCATGGAAGGGTTTTTTTTTTCATATCTTATTTTTAGTCATTATTTGTTAACTATCCATCTTATTGATTTGATAACTTCTGTTAAATGTTTAATATAATTTTTGAGTTTTATGATGGTATGGGCTTAGATTCTGGACACGAGATGGCTGAGTCTAAGGTTGCACATAAAAGTTGTTTGCGTTTTGCTGATGTTTTTCAGAAGATTTTTCCATTTCGTCGTCTAGCTTCAACATTCTCTCATCTTTGTTCATTCACATCCTATTTGTCACAGATGTGAACCTTGGTAATGTGTTTACAAAGAGTTGATTCCTCTATCTCATTGTGATATGTATTTGTATTCCTAACAGAAAAATTGTTGTTGGTATAGTTAATGTTGTTGGGGTTGAGTCTGCAAACCAAGTGGAAGATATCTTTACCAAGGGATTATTACCTAGGCTGCATCATGAGATATGTAAGTCTTTGGGTCTTACTAATATGTTTTAAATATAAAACTGAGGGGGTGGGGTGTAAAAGTAATACATGTATTATAAGACAGTTTTATATTTTTGTTATAGTAAATTAACAATTTTAACCATTTGTTAATTTGTTCATTATGAGGTTGGGCTTGTTAAGTCTTACTGGGCATGTCAAAGATTTGTTGTTAAAAGGCTGATTAAAGGATGGGAGTTGATGGGCTTCTAGATGAGTTGTGTTCGTATATCAAAGAAAGGGTGGAGGCCTTTGAAGTAGAGGTGTACAAAACGGTTTTTTTGGAAAACCGGTTTCGGTTAAAAACCGAACGGGTTTTTTTTATTCTGAAAACCGGTTGTTCAATAACAGGTTCCGGTTAAAAACCGGTTTTTGTACTTGAAAACTGTAACTGGTTATAACCGGTTACAACCGGTTAGTAATCGGTTTCTGTAATAACCGTTTTTTTTTAATTGATTGTATAACCGGTTTTAAAAACCGGTTTATTAACCGGTCGGAAAAAAACCGGTAAAATAACCGGTTCTGCAGAAACTTGTGCAGAATGTTTAAAACATGTTGTTTTTGTTGTTTACCTTCCTTTTTAAGGCCTAAATGTTGTTTTTTTGTTTAAAATCATAAGAATTACAATATATAAAGGTTAAAATATAATAATACGATTAAGTTTTGGAACAAACGCTTATATAACAATGAAAATACGAAGTTGTTCGTTACAAACGAAAACATAAAGTTAAAATATTAATCCGCAAGAACGTCCACTAATATTTTTTTAGTTGGACTAATTAATATATCAAGCTTGATGAGCCTCGTTTAATCTTCTTCGCCCGAACCCGAACTCGAACTATTGCGTAGGAATTCATCTAGTTCGGCTTCTTCCTCGGTCATTGGGGTTGTTAGTTCGGCTACAACCTCGTCATCGTACACTTCGTCTTCGTAATCTAATTCTCCCTCCAGTGAGCGTATGTGTTGACATCTTTCCGCCGCATCCAAGTAATCTTTCAAGCAAATCGACATCTCAACCGCCTTTGGTGTTAGCTTTGTCCTCCGTATAGAAATCACCCTACCACTTATAGAAAAAGCACTTTCCGAAGCTACGGTTGAAGCTTGGACCGTTAGTAAATCTCGGGCCATTGTGGCTAGGATCGGAAATTGATCTTCCTTTCCTTTCCACCAACCCAACAAATCAAAATTTTTAAATTCTTGTGAAGTCATTGTTTGTAGAAAGTTCGACCCACCATACCGACCGATTTCGCTACCACTAGTGTTACCACGTTGCATTTGACTCGACTCATCTAACAAATTGTTATAAACATACAAATCTTCATCCTCCATACTTGATGAACCTTCGCTGAAAGCGGCATTTCTCATCGAATCGTGAATGTGTGACGAGGTTTGACCATATTTTGTTACATAAACATCAAACATTTTTTAAAGTTGTTCGTTAAAACAAATTTTTGCGGCTTCGCCAAAGTTTGGTTCGTCATCGGTGTTTAAATCCAACTCGTTTGTAATTTTTAAAATCAAAGACCCGGTTCTAAAAATTTAAAGCAAGGGTTTAAAGCGGCGGCACAAGTGAAAACCGCGGGTACTTTTAAAATATTTTCTTAGTTTTTCCTTCATCGTAGCTACCATATCACAATATGGTCTACCCCTCCCCGACAACTCGTTTAATTTCCTACACATTTTAAACAAATTGTGAAGTACCAATGAACTAGTTGGATAGTAAGCTCCCGATAAAGTCTTTGTTGACGTTTTGAAAACTTGAAGCAATTGTGTAACCATTTCAATAAGACCCCAATTCGATTGGTGGTAAGACGAAACCTTTCCACGACTCGACAAAAGGTTATGAAATGATATTAAACTTTCCTTTTGCAAAATTGCATTTTCAAACATGGTGCAAGTCGAGTTCCATCGATGAGCGACGTCCCAATTGGGTCCTAAGCATAATCGACCTGTTTCCTTACACATTTTAATATATTCTGAATGTCTATGCGTGTGACCATATATATGACGTAACATTTTTTTGAAAGCTTCTTTTTGAGTTTCAATAACCTTCAAGCCATCTTGAACGGCTAAATTTACGATGTGTGCGACACATCGACTATGGAAAAAATACCCTCACAAATTGGATTGTACTTTAATCTTAAATGCGTTACCGAAAGCGTATTGTTTGAGGCGTTATCAAAAGCTATTGAAAAAATCTTGTTTTCCAATTTGTACGTTTTAATGCATTTGTCGATTGCTTTATATATAGACTCACCGGTGTGGGGGTAATCAAATAGTTTAAACAAAATCGTGCATTTCATCATTTGCCACGTCGCCGGTTCAATCCAATGGGCGGTGACACAAATATACGAGTCGGGTGAATTGTGCAGTGCGGACCAAACGTCGCTAGTCAAGTTAACACCGGTTTCTAATTTTTCAAAATAAGAGATTAATTCTTGTTTAGCATTTTTCCACAATCTTAAACAATCTCTCCTAAGAGTAGCACGACTTACATGGGTATATCGTGGTTGGAGAGTTCTTTGAACCAACTTTGTGTAGCGTTGGTTGTCGAAATGGTTGAACGACAAACTTTCTTGGATTTCAAACTTCGGCCCATTTCCACTCTAGTCACATCCAAATTGTACGCGAACAAGCTAGCGCCTTCATTCCCCATTGAAGCTTGACCACTAGTGTGTTGTTGTTTCAACGACTTGCAAAATGGTTTTTCAACGTGTTGTCTCAAGGTGGTGTTTGCCCCTACGGCGTAAAAACCATTACAATGATGACAACGTGCTTTTTTCGTGTCGTTCGCCATCTTGCACAAATCGAAATGTGACCAAACTTCGGGGTTGCGCTTCGTTGGAAGTACACGAACAACCGTATCGGTTGTAGACTCACCAACATTGACCGAATCTTGAGCACTAGAACATGCCATGCTTTTTGTAAGAGTTACCGAACAAGAAAGTGAGCGTTAGTGAGCGTTTTTAAGAGATTTAGGAGATTAGAGAATGGTGTGATTGAACCAAAACACCCACCACCCTTTTATACTACTTTGGAGCTGCATTTTAGGCCCAAAAAAACAAAAAAAAAAACGGCTACTTTGAGGTCCTAACGGTCATATGACCGTTTTTCTGATTTGGGCACAAATAACCGGTTTTTATAACCGGTTTTTTAATATCCGTTACCGGTTAACCGGTTTTCATAACCGGTTTTTTAATAAACGTAACCGGTTAACCGGTTTTTTATCATAACCGGTTTTTGTAATAACAAGTTTTTTTTTCCGGTTTTACCTTTAACCAGTTTTACAACCGGTTTTCTTTATAATCGGTTTCTAAACCGAACCGGAAACCAAATTATGCAACCGATTAATAACCGGTCAAACTGGTTAGTAACCGAACCGGTTACAAAATAACCGGTTTTAAAAATAACCGGTTTGGGTTTTTTTTCGGTTTCAGTTGCGTAATCAGTTTTTTTGTACACCTCTACTTTGAAGGCCATATATGAAGCTACGGGACAACAAACATAAAGAAGTTAAGTCTCATTCAGAAAAGATCTTCACATTCACTCTCTCTCTAGATTTGCAATTAGGGTTTTGTCTAAGTTGATTAGATATGTATTGAATCTAATCATAGCTTTGATGCTTCTCGTTTTCCATAGTGTAGATTTTTTGTTTGATAATCTTCTGTAAGTATTTGAAGAAGTTAGGGTATCATACGTTTGTGGAACAGATTGTGTATTTGTTTGTTTGGGGTAATAAACATTCAGGTTTGGGTATTCGTATGTGTTAGATCTTAAATCTCTGAATAATACCTTGTTTTTGACATAATTATCATTCAAACAATCTACAAATTTTCAAAACTTGTCTGCTTATCAGTTACTAAATTCAATTACTAAAGGTTATATGTTACTCACCGTGGTACATTGACGTCTCGTAACCACCTTTGACAGAAGGTGTCCGATAAAATGTCACCATAGCTAGCGGCAAGAGGATCATTAGTTTGTAACGGTCGATTGAAACACCTGCGATAGCGGATGTGGCGGCAGCGGTGGTGGTTATTGCATGGTGGCAATAACACTTTTCCGCCTTAGCGGCTTCTTTGTTTGCAGTTTTTTGCTCCATTGGAGAGTGTTAGGGTAAGGGTTTTTGTTTTGGATTTAGGGTATAGATGATGAAGATGATAGTATTCTGTAGGTATATTCTTTTACGCAGAAAAACTAAACCGTATTTGATATTATATTATATTGTATTATATACAGAGGATTAAATATTGAATATTTTAACTCAATTTGAATTTATTTATTATGGTTAAAGTTAAATTTAAATGAGTTAAAGTGAAGGATGGAAAGTTTTTTTTTAATATTAACTTTTTTTTATATTTTTTTTCATCTAGAAAGAAAAATGTTTAGTTGCAAAATATAATATATATATATATATAATATATATATATAAAGGTTTATTTGAGAAGAAATTTAATATGAGAAGAAAAAAAGAAAGGACATAATTGTAAAACATTAAATAATTTATAACTCTCATTAATAAAAACAAAAACATTTTATCCTACATATTTCAAAGTTTATACTATATATATTTTATACTTATCGGAATTTACCCTACACACGTGTAAATTTACCGTACACATTTCAAAATTTATCTTACACATACTAAAATTTATTCTACACATGGAAAATTGTCTTTCACCATAAATTATTTATCTTGAAAAAGTATATTAAAAAATAAGTTACAAGTTTAACTAATTAGCTAATTAATGACAATTATAGATTTACCTATATGATCTTTTTTATAATATTAAATACACACATTAAGTGAAGTAAATGGAGAATTTCTATTGGTTTAAAAGTTACTTTTTTTTATTCTTACAAAAGTTTTCTTCTCATTTGAACTCTCCACTATATATATATATATATATATATATATATATAGGATTAGGATCATTTGTAAACAACTTCTTGAGAATGAACTGAGTGAACTAATCTTGGCCTTTGATCATTTTTTATATTAAAATGGTAAGATTGATATCAGTCAATTACTTTTAATTAAAATCTCTTAATTTTCTTATATCTTAACTCTCTCTCTCTCTCTCATTTTTAATTATTTCTCAATTAGTTTAATTATAAGAGATTAAATTATTTTTAAATAAACTCTTATGTTCTTTTTAAAACTAAATATTATCTCTCTCACTTTTAATTATTTTTCAATTATATTAATTATAAGAGATTAAATTATTTTTAAATAAACTCTTATATTCTTTTTAAAACTAAATATTAAACCTAATTAAATTATTTTTTATATATGTGTATAAATGTCAGTATATACAAGACTTATACACTTGTGTATAATTACATCTTGTTCCCATAAGTCGGTATAAACCAGATTTATACACATGTGTATTATTCAAGTACATATGTATATAAACTAACAGCTGTGTATCTTCTATAAATTGATAGTTAACGAGACTGTACACATGTGTATAAACTAACATCTGTGTAACTTGTATAAATTAATACTATTGAGACTGTACACATGTGTATACACTAACAACTGTGTATCTTGTATATACGGAAACTAGCAATATTTAGGAATTTTGATTATATTGTTTAGTAAATGCAATTTACAGAAGACGCAAATACCCTTCTGTTAGTTAATTTAAAGGGAAGTTACAACATTATAATTACAATTATTCCATTGTTTAAAAATCTCTAGATGATATAATCCAATGGTTCAGATTAGTTCACACTGTTCACTCTCAACTTAGTGTTCACTCTACAACCCTATCATATATATATATATATATATATATATATATATATGGGGAACTTTATTTAAGAAGAAAATTAAATTGAGAAGAAAAAGAACAAAAAGTACAATTGTAAAACATTAAATATTTTTTCTCTCATCTCATTTATTATTATCTTTGACTAATTAATTAATCATAAAGACTATCATCCTCCACACTAAAAATTTTTCCGACACACATCAAAATTTATCCTACACGTTTTGAAATTTATCCTTCTTATATTGAAATTTATCCTACACACCTCGTAATTTATCCTACACTTTAAATTAAATTTTCTTCTCTTTTGAAAAATATATTTTTTGAAAATAAATTACAAATTTAATGTAATTAACTATTAAAAAGGAAGACTACCAATTAATGATCTATCTATGTTTACCAATATACACGTACAATAATATTAAATACAAAATTTAAATAAAGTAAAATGAAGCATTCTTATTGGTTGAAATTTCTTATTTTTTATTCTTGAGTAAAATGTCAAAATGGCCCTTAAGTTTAGACTACTTTTACCACTTCAGTCCAAAAATAAACCTTTTATATCTGGGTCCATGAGTTTTATTTTTATTGTCATTTTCATCCAATTGGCATACTTGATTAGAATTTTCTATTAGTTTCTTTCTTTTTTTGTCATTTTCCCCATTTAAATAAGGGTATAATCATCATTTTATGTTATATATTTTAGTTAAATAAAGAAACTGACAAAAATTAGAATAAGTCAATAGAAAATTCTAACATAGTTTGTCAATTGAATGAAAATGGAAACAAAAAAAGAAACTTCAAGGACCTATATACAAAAAGATTCATTTTTCGACCAAAATGGCAAAAGTGATCTAAACTCAGGGTCATTTTAGCATTTTACTTTTTATTCTTACAAAAAACATCTTCTCATTTGAACTCTCCAATATATATATATATATATATATATATATATATATATAATATATATATATATATATATATATTATAGGATGGGGTTCGGCTACAAAAGCCATTTTGCGACAAAGTGTACAAAGTCATAAAACACCGTAATTTTAACCATAAAACACACTCAAAACTCATAAATAACATAGTGAAGATCACTAAAACACAATACCCAAACCCTAACAGCCCATAAAAACAGCAAACACACCATTGTAGAACTACGAATATAAAACACAACATGATAATGGAGGGGTATGGTCCCGAAAACTCTGCGCCTGTGCAGGGAACCTTACCCTCAACAACAATTAACATGAATAACCTTGTGCGCAATGCGCAACGGTGCGCCTTTCTTGGAACTAGCAGGTCATACAACGAACCTTGCGCAGCCTGCGCAACGGTAAGTTAGACCTGGAAGGACAGACCCCTTGACCCTGTGCTGACAAACAAACCTTGCGCACAACGCGCAATGGTACTACAACTCCAATGCTAGCAGGTCACACAACGAGTCTTGCGTAGCCAGCGCAACGGCAAGTTAGACCAATACTTACAGGTCACACAACGAGCCTTGCGTACATGCCGCAACGGCAAGTTAGACCAACTCATACATGTCACACAACGAGCCTTGCGCAGCCAGCGCAACGGCAAGTTAGACCAACTCATACATGTCACACAACGAGCCTTGCGCAGCCAGCGCAACGGCAAGTTAGACCAACTCATACAGATCACACAACGAGCCTTGCGCAGCCAGCGCAACGGCAAGTTAGACCAACTCATACAGGTCACACAACGAACCTTGTGCACTCAGCGCAACGGCAAGTTAGACCAAACAATATAAGTCACAAAACGAACCTTGTGTACTTGGCACAACGGCAAGTTAGACTTAGACGCGTAGGCTACTTGACCCTGCGCGGACCAAACAACCCTCTAGCCACAAAGTCCCAAAACTTGCAAGGACAAGACAAACATGAGAGCTGCTCATAGTCTTGTGGACAAAAGGATTTATCCCTGCAACTCTGCGCTGGCCAGAAAGCACTGACAGCCTCGCAGAAGGGATAAGCGCAAAGAGGCGTTGACTATACACAAGGATACAAAAGTGACAGAGCTGTGACCAATGGTCGCTCGGCAGGTTGTGTCAGACTGCGTCGCATGAACATTATTTCAGAGGCAAGACTGTACACCAACCATACTCACGCCAGTGACTGTCACGCATGCTCCAATTTCGGCTTATAGCAGGTCTGACACCAGGGACAGCTGCCTTTACACGTGGCACCGCTCAACATCCGACAAAGCACACCTCCTACCAGAGACCGTTAATGCTCTTGCAGGGAACATTTAATGATCGATACCGAGGAACAGAACGGATAACCCTGGTCGTCTGGGCCGGGCCCAAGGCCCATCAGCCCATCTCCTAAATCCACTTACTTCGGCTATAAGGAATATCGAACCACAAGGTAAAACCATCTTGATCTTCACCCACTCACTACTTACTTTCTTACCATGCAATATATAAATACTTATTCTCACGCTGGAGTGTGGTCACGGAGAAACCCCCCTTCTCCCGTGACGAGGCTAACGGCGTTGTTAGCTTTGCAGATCATCTCGAAGTGAGATCACCCAGCAGAAAGAACGAGAGACAACCTTTCATGCAAAAGTATTAGACTGTAACTGAGATATCTCTGGATATTTCTTGGTCAGCCGATGTTTCTTCATTGGCGCCATCCGCTACTTTCTCTCTCTCTCACATCCGTCTCTTTGTTTAGTTTTTTTCTCAAACCTCAGGTCCAAAATGGCTAACTTTCCATCCAGCACACCACGAGGTCCTCGAGCTGAAGGCAAGAACCCAGTTCATGCCTCTCGGCTCGAAGGACAAGTGGAAGAAGGTTCCTCCGGAATGCTAGCGTCCACCACGACTCCGCCGTGTGAACGTCCCAGTAACCTTGAGTTCAAATGGAGACTCATTGTGTACCAATCACTTCGGTTTTTCCAGCGGGCGAAACTCCGATGTCTTGGTACATCAAGTCTCAAACGGCTCTGAAAGTCGTTTACGCGCAGCTCTGCCCACAAGTAAACACTCCCGCTGCGCCGGTGCAGCCAACTACTCACGTGCACGCCTCGCCTGCACCGTGAGTGCTCAGCTATGACTCGCCGGATGGAGTGAGTGTTCCATCACAACTTTTTCCACATGAAACGGAGTACTCTCAATCACTACCTAAACATGAGTCTCATACTCATAGGCGAGCGTCCGCACACTCACGGTTTGGCCCACATCCTCTAAGGGGCGGGACACCCAGTGTGAGGCAGACCGTACATATGGCGAGGGTGATAGCGCCAGTGTGTTTCACCGGCTGCCAAAAGATCACGTGGCTTATAGATCTGTGCCACGGGCTGTACACAACCCGGAAGCGGAGTACAACTATAGTTTGATCTACAGGCCGGCTGAAGCAGCCGAGCATTCGAAATTCATCAAGGAAATCGCGCTCGCACCATTGGAGCGCCCAAAACTTCCCTCCAATGTGGGAAAATACAATGGGTTAACAGACCCAGATGATCACCTGCGCTTATTCACCGGCGCAGGACTGATTGGAGCCTGGACGTTGTCTATGTGGTGCCACTTGTTTGTTCAAACCCTTACAGGCGCTGCGCGCCTATGGTTTGACAACTTACCCATGGGCAAGCTTGCGTCATGGACTGACCTCAAGGACAAGTTCCTAACACACTTCAGCCAACAGCAGCGTTATGTCAGAGATTCCTCTGACGTAATGAACATTTGGCGGCATGACAATGAAAGTCTCGAAGACTTCATCACCCGCTACAATAAAGAAGTGATGGAAATCGGGGAAGTGCACGAAGACCTTATTAGCGCATAGTGCAACGTGCAAATAGAGAGCAACCTAAAGGCCAGCAGACCTCCCCTACCGCACTACCGTCCCCAAGACATGAGCAAGAGTTTTGGGAAGAAAAATAAGGGTTGGAGGGAGCACAACCAAAACCCTCCTCACTCAACGGTCAACGCACGTGCGACCATAAATAAGATTGCTGCCCAAACAGCAATCAAGTAGGAAAACCGGGATCGTCAATGGACACCACTAACGAAAACACCAGCGGAGGTGCTTAGCACGGAAGACCGCCAGTTCAAACCGCCTCCGCCGATGCACAATAAAAAAGGTCAAGACCCCAACCTTTTTTGTGATTACAATAAAGATACGGGGCATACGACCGATAACTGCTTCTCCTTGCGCATAGAGATCGAAAAAGCATTGAAAAGTGGGAAGCTCTCCCACTTACTTCAAAACGTGCGCAAGGAGATACGCCAAATTACTCGCGGCGGGGAAGGCCCGAGTAATAAAAAGATGAAGACCATTTGTTAACATGATCCAGGGTGGCCCAGCGCGCAAAAGCTGCCATCAGAAGAAGTACCGCCACACTAAGGCGACGCTACATGTTATCCAACCATGTTCAAATATCAAGGCTTCATCAACTATCCACGCAACACACTAGCAAACCTATTATCTTAGTCTACTTTGTACATGGCTCTTACGCCTTTTCAATAAAGATAATGGATATACAATTTTCTTCTACATGTTTTGTTACAAATGCGCGAAACTACTTTGGGTCTACGCGAAATCACCATGGTACACAATGACTCATGAACCAAAATTCACTACCTACTGCATGCGCATGGGAGGGGATGTTCATACACGAGTTCATTACCAATTCTATTCGCTATACCTACACAAAGTCGTTCTATTCACGCAAGTATTGTAATTGGAAAAACATTCATTTCATTACAAGAAAATATTTACAATGCGCAGTGCGCGGGTACATTCAAAGATCCTACATCAAAGATATTACAATAAGGATCCTACACTACTCTTCAATCCGCAGCGGCCTCAGCTTCTTTCGGAAATATATCTTTGAGGCGACCAACAAAGTCGTCGTGTGTGAGCGCCTCGCTCACCAATTCCATAGCCGTGAGTTCAAGACGATCGTACTCCCGCTTAGCCCAGGAGAAGGCAACTTCAGTATCAACACCATGAGTGGCAGTGTGGTTGTTGTCCCATTGAACGTCCATTGCATGAGTGACGTGATGCGCACACTCAGCATAGCCCGCGCGTACCCGTCATGGCGTGCAGTGACCACTAGCTTAGCCACTGCGCCGTCCAGCTCCGTGGAATTCAAATGGAGTTCGCGATCTGCAATACAAAAAAAAGGGTTAGAATCAACACAAAGTGACCCAAAAAACAAAATGAGCACTTACATTGACAACTCCATGTTGTTGCATCCACAACATGTTGTTGGTCAGCACTACACCAATGCCTCGGAGACGGCGTGGGCGGCTTCAGAATTCTCATATCTTTTCTCGCCCGCGTCCACCTTGGGCCCTCCGCCAATCGCAGCCGCTCCTTATCCTCCAGTTTCTGTGTTGTAATTCAGCCTTTTCCACCAAGGCTACCTGGAGATCCTTCTCCGCGCCCTGGAGATCCTTCTTGGCACTCTCCAAAGCGTCACAAACAGCAACCTGGTCACATGCATAAGGTTAGTATAACATCCCGTAGATCATACAAATAAAGAAAAATAATGAGGCAAGTTTTTACCTCCTTCTGCTCACTGCGCTCGCGGTCCACCCTGGCCTTCGCGGCCGCAGCAAAAGCTGCCTCCTTTTCTTTCCTCTAGCACTCTACTTCTCCAAGATCTGGGTGTACCAGGTGGGCTCCTCGGGCCAAGGGCAAGATTTTCAATATGCCCCTCCTTCCGTTGGAACGCCACCAAGAACAACGGCACCCCTGCTAAGAAAGAAACATACAATCAGTCTACACACAAGGCGAAATCAAGAAATTCAACAAGAAAACGGTACTCACTCTTATCACCCTCATATAGACGAGCCTCTCCCAGTGGTTGGGCTTCCACACCAAACTCATGTCCGCCGCCACCAACGCCCTCCGGCAGTTAGATCGTCGGGGTCTCCTTCAAATCCTTATACCAGGAATCCACCACTTGGTATAGGGACGGTCTCCACCGGAATATCCTCCACCCCCCAGAAGAATAAAACCCCATTGAACAGACCCCGTCGACCGGCACAAAAACTCAAATTGCTTGACTCTCACCATCCCTATCGATTGAGTTGGGAGATGTGGAATCCGTTAAAATTCAAAATTTCAAGGAAAAATTTTGTTGCCGGTAACCGGAAGTTACCATCGGCGAAAAAATCAAAAAATAATGTGATATAGCCGGTCGGAGCATCGGCGGCTTATCCCCTCGGCCGGAAACCAGGCATCCCAGTCCTTGGAGAACGGTAGCCGGAAACCATGCGTTCAAAACTGGCCGGATTCCACTTCAGAACCAGTAAAGAGGTCGACGCCTCTGACGAAGAAACATTCTCAGGACCCCTAGTCGCCATGAGAATCAGAAAAGAAAGTTTTTGAAGAAGAAAAGTTTTGAAGACGAAAGGTTTTGAAGACAAGAAAGCAAGAACTCTAAGAAGATTTTAGAGAATTTCAAAAGACACAGTTTGAAGGAATGAAGAAAACCCTAGACGGTTACCCCTTTTTATACACATCGCATTTAATGCGATGGACCGCTGTGATGCACGCGAGAAATTAACAACCAATCTGCACAAGACGCGTGTCACGCAAGTGACAACTAACGTTGTCACGCGCGCGTGGTCGCCACTTTCTCTGCCAATTCATTAACGAATGTGAGGCGGTACTGTTGACAGCATGCAACAGCTGTCAAATGTCCTCTCCAGGGCACCCCTTTTTCTCACTAATCCACCTGCAACGTCAGCGTGACAGAGATTAAAATTTCAAAAAACATCATTACGAAGAGTTTCCTTCACACAAAAGTTTTCTCTAACCCTTCTAGAATTTTTGCCTTTCAAATAAGCACGCATACAAGAATTCTTTTAGTCCAGCACTCCTCCCACTTGCCAACATGCGCATAGGAGCAGAACTGGACTGGGGGGACTTGGAGAGGGTATGGTCCCGAAAACTCTAGCCTACGCAGGGAACCATACCCTCAACAACAATTAACAAGAATAACCTTGCGTGCAATGCGCAACGGTGCACCTTTGTTGGAACTAGCAGGTCATACAACAACCTTGCGCAGCCTGCGCAACGATAAGTTAGACCTGGAAGCACAGGCCCCTTGACCCTGTGCTGAAAAAACAAACCTTACGCACAACGCGAAATGGTACTACAACTCCAATGCTAGCAGGTCACCCAACGAGCCTTGCGCAGCCAGCGACAACGACAAGTTAGATCAATACTTACAGGTCACACAACGAGTCTTGCGTACATGCCACGATGGCAAGTTAGACCAACTCATACAGGTCACACAACGAGCCTTACGCAGCCAGCGCAACGGCAAGTTAGACCAACTCATACAGGTCACACAACGAACCTTGTGCACTCAGCCCAACGGCAAGTTAGACCAAACAATATAAGTCACAAAACGAACCTTGTGTACTTGGCACAACGGCAAGTTAGACTTAGACACGCAGGTACTTGACCCTGCGCGGACCAAACAACCCTCTAGCCGCAAAGTCCCAAAACTTGCAAGGACAAGACAAACATGAGAGCTGCTCATAGTCTGGTGGACAAAAGGATTTATCCCTGCAACTCTGCGCTGGCCAGAAAGCACTGACAGCCTCGCAGAAGGGATAAGCGCAAAGAGGCGTTGACTATACACAAGGGTACAAAAGTGACAAAGCTGTGACCAATGGTCGCTCGCCAGGTTGTGTCAGACTGCGTCGCATGAACAGTATTTCAGAGGCCAGACTGTACACCAACCATACTCACGCCAGTGACTGTCACGCATGCTCCAATTTCGGCTTATAGCAGGTCTGACACCAGGGACAGCTGCCTTTACACGTGGCACCACTCAACATCCACAAAGCACACCTCCTACCAGAGATCATTAATGCTCTTGCAGGGAACATTTAATGATCGATGCCGAGGAACAGAACAGATAACCCTGGTCGTCTGGGCCGGGCCCAAGGCCCATCAGCCCATCTCCTAAATCCACTTACTTCGGCTATAATGAGTATCGAACCACAAGGTAAAACCATCTTGATCTTCACCCACTCACTACTTACTTGCTTACCTTGCAATATATAAATACTTATTCTCACGCTGGATGTGGTCACGGAGAACCCCCCCCCCCCCCGTCCCGTGACGAGTCTAACGGTGTTGTTAGTTTTGCAGATCAGCTCAAGTGAGATCACCCAGAAGTACGAACGAGAGACAACCTTTTATGCAGAAGTATTACGCTCTAACTGAGATATTTTTGGATACCTCTCGGTTGAGTCGGTGTTTCTTCAATAATCAACATAAAACACATAATGTTAGTCATTCGATAATCAAAGCCTTATCATCCAAAACACAACATAAAACCCACAAATATGGGTTTTAGTAATCTTCCCTTTGTTATTTATCGGTTTTGACTTTTGAGTGTATTTTATGGTTGACAATATAGTGCTTATGACTTTTTACAGCCAACTCCCACCATATATAATATATATAATATATATATATATATATATTGGATGGTTCAAATGAGAAGAACTTTTTTGTAAAATAAATTCAACCAATAATAATACTTCATTTAATTATTTTATTTAATATTAGAGTAAGGTATATTCGTAAAATTATATAAATCATTAATTGGTAGTCTTCCTTTTCAATAGCTAACTACATTAAATTTTTGATTTATTTTAAAAATATATATACCTTTTTAAAGAAGAAAAAAAATTGATTTAAAGTGTATGATAAATTACGAGATATGTAGGATGAATTTTGTTGTGTGTAGACAGATAATAGTTTTTATGACTAATTAATTAGTCAAAGATAATAATAAATGAGATAAGAGAAAAAACTATTTAATGTTTTATAATTGTACCCTTTATTCTTTTTTTTCTCAATTTAATTTTCTTTCTTTGTTCTTTTTCTTCTCAATTTAATTCTCTTCTCAAATGAACCTCCCTATATATATAGGCCGGTTAACTTATAGTATTCCTTAACGTACGAGCGTACGCTTTGAAATTACGCACATTGTAAAACTCAAAACCCTAATCACGTGTTGAAAAACCATAATCACGCATGTTGAAAAGACATAACCACGCATAATTTATATAACATGCTTCATTACATAATTATAACATGCGCGATTAGCAAAACACATTATTACTAGATTTATATAACATTCTTCATTACGTAATTATAACATGCTTCATTACATAATTATAACATGCGTGATTGTGCTTTTTCAACATGCGTGGTTATGGTTTGAATTTTACAACATGCGTAATTTCACAGCGTACGCTCGTACGTTAAGCAATATTGTATTTTACACTTTCAGTGTATACATATATATATATATATGTATGTATGTATGTATATGTATATGTATATATATTTACTTTTTTTGAACAGCGAACAGAATTAATACCGAGCACTCTCGAGGCACCTACTGGACCAAACGGAGTACTCTGAGAGTAACCCGAGTCAACCACCAATTTCGGGAAAACCCGGTAATCCACCCGTCTGTAGACACGACGATGAAATTCCCGGTTAAACCTGTTTGGCTCAAGTATCGAATCCAAATGTCCTTGGTCTACTATCATTGCTTATCAGTGCCTCACTCTACACCATGTGGGAGTTGAAACTGCATCTCCCATGAGAAATGCAAGTCTTCTACCATTTGATCTGGAGATCATTGGCTATATATATTTACTTTAATAGAGTATTATAATTACCTAGGGTAAGTAATTATAATTACTCTACTAGTGTAAATAAAAAAATCAGAAAAAAATTATATGCTTAATAAGATGAAAAAATTTCAAAAAAAATCTCTTCTTCATTTATAAGTTCTCATGTTAAGCCTATTTATATGTTATAACTTATTTGTACAGATACCTAATCCTATATTTTAGATATGATAAAGTAAAATAATTTAAAGAGTTTATTAATATAATTTAAATAGTCGATTATGTGGATACTCCCTCGGTTAGGTCATATTGCACATGTGTCATATGATTTTCATTGTGTTCGACCCTTTGATTGCATCTTATAAAGCTATCTTTTTTATATTCATTAGTATCAAATGAATCAAAATTTCCATCCCCACTAAGCATGCATTTTGCCATGAAATAAAAGACATTTAGTGTTATGTGTTTGAGAATTTACCATAATTACGAGCGAGAGGAAATTGTCCTGTTTTCCTAAGATTTTCATGTATGTTGCATCAGAACCATTGACGTTTTCCCAGAATTTTCCGCATACTCTCTGAGATAATAGTCTTTTGTGCAATTCCAAATGTAGTAAGTCTCCGTATCTATTGGGTCACATCAGTTTTTTCTTTATTTTTTTCTCAGTTTTTCTCAGAATGTACGACGTCATCCCAGTGTTCCCGAGAATTCCCCAAAGCAAAACCAACTCACTTTTCTCCCCACTTTCCCCTATCCGCACTTCCCCTTTCACGGTGTAGGCTCACAAAAATTCGATGAAATTTTCTTCCCTAAAACGGGGGTGGTGTTCCCGCTGGCTCTCCTCGGACACCTCTCGGACTTCCCTGACAGAAATATAAAAAGACCGGGTCCGTCACCCAAAAGTTATTTGGAAAGAAGCTCGTATCATGTCAAGACTTCACCATTCGAAGTTAAAATATTTAGTTACTAATTTTGAAAGGTTAAGTTATAAAATATTTAGTACTTTTAAATTTACAAGTTTACAATTACAAGCAATGTCATATCGAAATGTATCTGTATTATTATAATTCATAAATATCATTTCTATCAACATTATTTGTTCACTTTCACTAAATTTACAAGTTTACAAACAATGTAATATGAAAATATATCTGTATTATTATAATTCATAAATATCATTTCTATCAACACATTATTTGTTCGCTTTCATGGCATTTTGCTCCGTCGCATTTCTTTTTCATTTTCAAGGGATAAAAGGGAAGTGTGAAATGAGTTGGAAATTAACTTAGTTGGCGGTACAACTTTTGCCAGTTACCCACGTATTTAAATTATCATTGTAAGCATGTTCAGATTTTAATGGGATTATGTTTTTTATCTGATTCGGTAAGGGTGACACATTAACACGAATCAAGCCAAGGTAGTGCGCCTTAACAGAACGAAAACTTAAACTTGACTTATAAATTGAGCATTGATCACATTCTCAAAATCAATGAATTTCTCACTAACCTGTGACTTCTATTTAGAAAAAAAATATTCCTAGGTAATGCGAGTACAAACAACAAAAATAACAAAATTGTTCTATAAAAAAAGATAGTATAAAAAAGATAGAAAAGGGCCGAGTGAATTAGTGAGAACAGAAATTTTTTTCCTTCTTTGACGGATACAAAGTTCGATTGTTTTTCAGGTTATACACGTTGGGTTGGCAAGCGGTAGAACCGACTAAGACTTTTGGGCTGGTTTCCGCAATGCCATTGCAAGATTTTTCTTTTTTATAATTTAGACTGATCTTTTTTGGTCTTTTAGCTCCATCAGGGGCATAATCCACTCCAATATATAACCTCAAAGTTAAATACACAATCAACATACTATAGTCTCATCAATAACTTACAAAACTGTCGAAATGTAAAATGTCTTTTTAAATGATCAAATACTCGTCTCACTAATTTGCAGCCTCAAATTAATCACTCACGCAACGGTCTTGGCACAATTCATATTGCCAAAAACCCTTAATAGAACGATTTGTTTCGATTCATGTTGCAGAATTGATCACCCACCACCCCATGAGTTTTAGAACTTTGTAAAGCGCTTAATTTTGACTTTTGGGTCAAGAGGATTGAACTGCCAGCTTCTGTAGATGCTCAAAGAACACTTGAAGATTCACATCATCCGTGAAAATAACATCCATTCCGGCAGCTACTTCATTGTTGTATGTTGCTGATGGGTTCAACTTGGCCAATAAGAATCTAGCCTGTTTTATATAAAACAACCATTTAGTCAAACCTATAAGATTAGAATCAAAATAGGTTCTGGTTCAAAGTTCAAACATGTCATTTTTAGTGAGTAGGGGTGCAAACGAGCCAAACTTTATCGAGCCCGAGCCCGAGCTCGAGCCTGGCATGTGAAGATCGTCAGGCTTGTCGAGCCTTAGTGTAATATTAGTTTTTATTAATATTAAATAACATTTACCCCTTATTTAAAGTTGTCTACCCTTATTTAAAGTTGTCTAGTAAACAAGCCGGGCTTATTTAAACTTGTTTACAAGCCAAGCCCAAGCCTGAGCTTCACTTATCGAACTCGCGAGCCTAAACGAGTCTATTATTTTTATTTAATATATTAGTTAATCAATAATAAACGAGCCGAGCTCGAGCTTTGAAAACGAAACTTGAACCGAGACGAGCTCGAGCTCTCATAAGTTAATCGAGCTCGGCGTAAACATGTTTTCGTTCTTTTTTAGCTATACTTTTTGACGTGCCATGTTTAAATGTTGAAAAACCCAAATTGACCAACTCATTAGTAATTGCGTTGACTTGCAATAAAATAAAGATTTACGCATCATACGATGCACATTTTATAACGTAATATAAAAAAATAAAAAGCAGAACAATAACCTGAGAACCATGTTGATCGCACACCACTAATCTTGGGACAGGAAACCGTTCACGTATTATCACTTCAGCATCATCATGTGGAGCTTTCAATAATTGTGCAAATGCCTATTGAGAGAAATAAACAGTCAACACATTAAGGGGCTACAATGCACATAGAAATATATACACACATATACAAGAGAACGTTATAAGGCACACACCTCATATGATTGCGTAAAGAAAAGCATATGGACATAATTATCTCATATAATTTAAAACTTAGAAAGTGATTGATTTAAAACTAATGATAGGTAGATATTTTACATTTCTTCCAATTCAGTTTTATAACAACTTGCAGCGGTGAGCAGAAAACTGAACCAAAAACGCCAATTTGACCGAGCCCAAAAAAGCCAAACCGTAGAAAAAACCGAAAGAAACCGAACCGAAATTTACGGTTCGTTACGGTTTTGCATTTTATGAAAACCGAAAAAAAACTGAACAAAATAACCTAAAAAATCATATATTTAAAATGTTTGTTATATATCGATTTAGGAATTATTAGTTTTATTCTTGAATGTAAAGTATTTATAATACAAACATTAACATGTTTATTTATCTTTGAAATGATTTATCCATTGCCTACAAGAAATAACAAAATTTAACATAAAAAAATGATTTTCAAAGTATAATACAAGAAAATGTTTTAATAAAAACTTTGAAGAAGCATAAAATAGAAGTTAGGTTTATGTGAACGATATTCATTAAAAAAGGGTAAACATAATAACTTAAATGTAAGCATCTAAGAAAGATTATTAAATCTTGGGTTATAGTTTCTATTTTTGAATCTTACGTAATTTTGTTTCAAAAACCGAACCGTTGCTAGAATCCGAACGGTTTTCAATAACCAAAAACCGAACCATGCACACCCCTAACAACTTGTTACATGCTTCTCAAAGAGTGTGTGCAATACAGAACCAATATTAAGTAGAGAACTGCGAGAACCGCATAAACACTAAAAATTGAAATAAAAAAAGAAAAAACATACTTGATGTTCGGGCTGATTCTGGTAACCCAAGTTCCGCCATTGAGCTATAGTCATGCCGTGGAAAATAACTATACTAAAATACGAATCTAGTAAAAGGATTCGATCAGGTGAAATGGATGCCACATCAAGCAATGCTGGTGTAGGAAGTGACTGAAATGAATATGATATTAATGACGGTTGAATCATAACTGTAGCATTTGTAATGCTCTCTCGATTTAGCATCATGCGAAAATACGCAGTTTCATCTGGACTGTTATTGAACACCTGCCACAAAAAGAAACATAAAATGAAAAGTGTCCAAATTTTGAAGCCGGTTAACGTACAAGACCACCTTATCATGCGATGCGTACGCGAGCATCTCAACCGCACGTCTGATCTAACCTAGGCCTTCAACTCAACGCGGCGGCACAATAGTAATTAACTTTGCAAATTACGCACGTTATAATACATAATTACGCACGTAATTTGCATAATTACGCATGGGATGGGTTAAACCCTAATTACGCACGTTATTTGCATAATTACGCATGGGTTGGGTTAACCCTAATTACGCACGTTATTTGCATAATTACGCATGTTATATTGGTAGTCGCATACTTTCGCATGCTAAGAGCCTTTTGTATTCAAACCTTTCACCCAAATTTTAATCAAGATTAAAAACTAAAATCGGCAACACATCTAAGTTTACCTGCACGAATTGTGATCTCCGAAGATTGAACATAAACTGAGGGAACAATGAGAAACAAGGATTTAAAGAAAACGAAGATGGGTCATCTTTTCGGTAGTCACCGAATTTAGAACATAGACGAATGAGGTTCCTATCTAACCATCTCGTAGCATCAAATGTGTCCTGAAATCGATAATAATTTCCATCAGTGATAAATAAAAAAATATACAAAAGAAATTAAGGGAAATGCTACACAATAAAGCAAAGAACTCGACTAATTCGCACCTCAATCTCCATCTTATACGAGGCTAATCTAGCCATTACTACCGCAGCAGTCTCCTGATCGAAACCTTGCATCAATTCCTGTAAAAAACCATCTTTCAACTCATAGGTAACTAAATACTTTGTATGTGACTATTTGAAACACAATAGATTTAAGCATGAGCAATGTGTGTGAACTTCATGTAATTCTCAAAAACAATTCGTTCTCAAATATCCACGACTTTTGGCTCGTGTTGTTTTTAATCAATTGTATAATTAGTTGCATCTTTACTGATTTTTTAATATATTAAAGTAACAAAAGATGAATGGTTTTACTACGTTACCTCAGAAACAACGGCACTCTCTACCCATCTTCTAGTAACAGTAGTAACTCGTAATTTAGATTGCCCATCAGCAGTCTGGTAACTGCATCAAAATTCAAAATACATAAGCGTAATTTTCAATTACACAAATTTATCGTGTACATAAAATGTATTAAAGGAACCGTCTCTAATTCTCAAAAAGAAAAACACACATCAAGTCTCTTATTTACCTTGTGACAGTTTGTATATACAACTGTGGATTTACATTGCCAGAAGGATCTTTGTCACTCGATATATCGAAGAATACAGTCAAGCAAGTATCTTTGTCAAGTCCACACAATTTCCAAGCTGTCGTATTCCCCTGACCAATCGTTGTGCTGGCAACCGCAGGTCCTTTCTGCAACGCGAGTGTCAGCAAATAGCATTTTCAGAGAATTAATTAATTAATTATTTTAATCAATAATCGATTTCTAATTCCAGTGAAGATTTAGCAACTGACCTTGTCCAAGGATGTACAAGGTCCAATTATCCCCTGAATTTTAATATCCTTTGAACAGTTGATCTCGAGAGTGCCACTGATAATAAGAAATTAGTGGTGAGTTTCTAAAGGATAAAAAGGCATGATATATTAGTACAATATATATATATATATAAACCGTTGGGCATCGAGCATGATAATAATTACTTATGAGCAAGGCCAAGAGACACTTCGCCTTTTTCGAAAACACGTTTGAATGAATCCTTGAAAACTGAATGACCAAAACTTTCAGCTAGAACAACAAGGCCACCAGTTCTTTCGATAACCACCTTCATCTCTGCAACCCCAACCTAAGAATATAGAAACTAAATTAGTAATCTAATATTTAGAAGTCAAATATTCATTTTTTAAATCAGTTGCATACCAGATTACCAGCTAAAAACACTATGTTTACCCATTCTTTAACGTAATTTTTGAGAGATAATAGATAATATGCAGTTACTATCGGTGATATATCGGTCATATCGGTCCTCTAGTAAAATATCGGTCAAAACATCGGTATCGATATTATCGGCGATATTGACCGATACAACCGATATTTGACCGATATAACCAATATATCACCGATATCGGTTATATCGGTCATATCGGTCCTCTAGTTACATCTAGCCTATTCTTTTGTTCAAAAGATTGCCCTTCTTGATAATTTGGCGTGTTCCTCAAAATCATCAAAATATATTGAAACACTCAAACAACTAATAATCTATTTATTACAACTAGCAAGTACCCTATGCAGTTAATATCAGTGATATATCAGTTATCGATCACATGTAAAATATCGGTCAGAATATCGATACCGAATTATCAGCAATATTGACCGATATATCAACGATTTTCCCAATATCAGTGTTTTAAGTCTTATTTGTTAAATGTTAGTGCTTTAAGTCTTAATGAGGTCCTACTTGCTACAATTGTTCGTGTTTTGCAAGTTGCAAAAGGTTCATTTGTTCATGGTAGGAGAGTATACTGAACTGTTAATGTTAAATTGTTGTATATATAAATTCTGCATGATATTAAAATTACCAATATCCCCCTGTGATAACCAATATCTCAAATATCGGTCATCCAATATTTTACCGTATTAACAGCTTAGCAAGTACCAACAGCAAAATCACATCCAAACACTATCTCATGCAGCCCGTTAATTACAACTGATTTTCTTATTCTAATTACTCAATATCGCATAATCATTCCCAAATGAAAATCAAACACCCTCTGATAAAAAAGAACTATGATAGAAGATATGCATCATATATGAAGAATTATTGACCTTATAAAAAATTGACGGTATCGGAAATCGTGATACATGGTTAACATTGAAGACATAAACCGCCAATATATTTAGATCTACAAACAGATAAAAAGGATCAACGTATTCACTGTTGTACCTGATCAAGAGCAGAAGCAAAAAGGTCCAAGACATGACCCTGGTTGACCATCTGTTTTGCAAGTTCCTCGTAAAACTGAACCGCCTTCCTAAAAAACGGTGCTGCATCCTTGTCCAGATCTTTATGTGAACGAACTGGATCCGATAGATCTTTAGATACAATCTGCCAAAAACCAAAAAGTAACGAAAATTTCAGATTTTCTCAGAAGTGGAAAAGAATATAATTATAAGCTATGATCGTCAAACCATAAAACGCCAAAACTAGTATCGATTACATATGTTTATGGTTACAAAGTTCACTAATTTGATCAATAAAGAACCAAAATTTAAAGTAATTCATCCAATCAAGTGTTTAAACGAGTCGTGTAAGAAACCACCTACGGTACCAGTTTTATTTGTTCTTGTATAAATGAAACATTGCTAATAAGACAATGCAGAAACATATTCACATATATTTTACCATGATTACGATAGAAACATAGAATAACGATAACCCTGATGATCCTTTCAAAGATGATTACCGATTCACCAGATCACAAAAATAACGGCAACGAAATGCAACATACAAATAAAAATATTAACTATAGATTATACAAACTATGGTTATCGACAAGTAGACCATCAAATCTAGTATCATAATTATTAATCAAGTGAAAAGAGTTGCAGAATGTGCTTACAGAACCAGGTCCTTCAGTACACGGACCACCGACTAACGCTACGATCCGCGCACCCGTACCAGGCAAGCAAGCCCCAAGCAAACCCGCCGCAACACTCAACGCCACACCAGTACACCTCAACGCTCGATTCCCGGGCGCAACCGGCCACTGATCCGTCCCTAACTCCTCCAAAAGCTGCATCACCACCACATCAATAAGCATCCAATCGGCAATCACATCAAATTATTTGAATTTATATATAAACTAATAATTTTAACTTACAGAGTGAATAACATATGCTCCCTCAGAAGCAGGCAGCAAGAACCTAGCAACCCCAGGATTCGGGAACCCTTGACCCGCCACACCGCCAACACCACCACCAACTCTCCGTCCACCGGCAAACCCGCCACCCAACCCCAACTGCTCCAAGACCTGATCTTTACTCATCTCCTTCGACCGACGAAACACATAAACCTTCGACATATCCGAATACCCCAACTCATGAACCTGCACTTGAGTCCCAAAACTCACAAACCCCACCAAAGCATTCTCCGGCAAGAACTCAAGCGCCTGCTGTAACGCCGATCTAGCAAACCCTAACTCCTCCTCAATCATACAAGTATCAAGTACAAACACATACACAGGTGGGGGGAGCGCGTGGCGCGCGTCAAGGTTACCAACAGCATATTCAACAGTTGTGTATTGTGGGTATAGTTCAGCAGGGACATTAGTTTCAGAAATACCCGAATAATGGACCGGAAAGTGGTTCCTTTGGAAGCAAAACGGGCAGATCCAGATGAGGGCGGTGAAATCCACGCGGCAAAAGGGGTTTAAGATGGCGGAGCAAGTCTTGCAACGGAGTGGCGCGTAGGGGTTGGTGGGGATGAGGGAATGGGGGCGGATCGGAGAGATCGAGGCGGCGATTGGGATGACGCACTTGCTGGCTTCGACTTTGGTACGGGGCCAGGCGTTCCAGGTCATGCGGACGCCGTCGATGCCTTCAGGATCGGTGATGGGGGTTTCTGTTGACATGATTGGTGGTGCAAGATCGGAGCTTTTTGAGTTGGGGTTTTGTGGGTTTGGGGGAAATTGGGTTTCAGATGAACCCTTTTGGGGAGATGGTGAATTGAAGTCAAAATTGGGAGAGGGTGAATTGGATGGTGGATGGGGGAGGAAGGACTGTGGGTTGTAACTGTTTGGTGAGGTTATGAAGTTCAATGCTGGATGTGTGTGTAATTGTTGTTATGATGATGATGATGATGATGATGATCTTGTATATGTTTTAATAAGTTATGTATGTATATCACCATGAGATTAATACTCAACTACTTTCGTAAAAAAAAAAAACAGTAAAATAATAAATAATGAATTCCGTGTAACTATTTTAAAAATGACTACCATCTTAAATAAACCGTGATATGTTTATTTTTTTCTGAAAAGTTCTGCAGAAGTTTTTCTGTTTTTGCCGTACAGATCACGTGCACACTGTTTGTTTTTTAAAGACGTTTTACTAAAAAATGTTTGTGCGAGTTCTTTTTGGTACAACCACTTCTAAAATCTTCTAAACTCTGCAGAGGGTTAAACACCACCACCCACCACCACCACTGTCCGTACACCACCACTAGTTTATTTTAGAACTCTACATACGTTAAAAAACAAACAGTCTTCTTCTTGCAGACTACAGATGTTTGCTCCACCACTTCTTCTACAAATATCTGCAGATGTGTCCTCAGACTGCAGACATTTTACCATTTTAAAAAACAAACAACACCATAGTTTTGTGTATTATTAGGCTGAGTAATAAAACCTATTTCTTTGTAAAGTATGATAAGATAGGTAGTTTTACTTGATAATCATTATGTAAGCTTGTAATATCTTGCTTAAATTATGTGGTGTGGTATAAAGCCTCTATGGGTTTTATCATGCCACGTATGCGTCACATAAGTGAGGGGCTTTATCATTAATTTGTACTGTGTGAGATTATGCCTCTTTAAAGTCTCTTTTAAACAATATAAAAAAATCAAAAAAGGGTAGAATCTTATTGGTGAGAATGAATGGGGTCCCACATAGATACCCTATAGCGCTCGCTATTGGGTAACAAAATTGCCCAAAATGCATCCCCCATAGCACCCAATAAATGGGGAAGGGCGCCAAAGAGGATAAGGTGGCAAGGGGCGCTATACCACACCCTTTAGTTTTATGATAACCAACACATAACCAGTTTCCAAAGTGCTTAACACCCTCTTCGCAGTCATTAAATCTTTAAAAAAGTTTTTAGTTATTTTTACATCGTTAGCCAATTAAGTAGTGGGATAATTTAAATTAAATATATTAGAGAATTCGCATAAACTATAAAAGGTTTTAAGTATCCAAAACCAAAAAACCAAACACAATTCATTTCAGAGACAGATAAACAAAAGCTATTGTCTTGACAAAATGATCGTTTATTTTTATGTAATTTAGTTTAAAACTATTATCATCAATTTAATACTGTATAAAAGTATCTTTCATAAAATTTGGTTTTTTGCAAGGCTAAATTCAAAATTTTAATTATATTATCATTATCATTACAAATTAAAGATATTTTGTAATAAGAACGGATATTGTCGTTTAGCAAGTCTAAAAAAATAGTTAACTTAAAGATATATTTGAAGTAAGAACGGATACTAAGGTAAAGATATTAAAATTCATAGTTTTGTCATTCTATGATATTAACCCAATTTATAAAAAAATAAAAAAAAGTTGAAGTTAGATGTGTTGTTGACACATGACATTATGTGAAATGGTTTGTTACAAATAGGATTAGAGGTCAGCAACCAAAATCCACTTAGGTGATAAATCTAACCAAAACATGACTAATAACCTATGGTTCGATTTTGGGGGATTGGATTAACGGATCGTTCGATTTCGGTTTTGGTTAAATGCACAGTGACCAACCCTCATAATCGAATCAAATGTCTAAAAGCAGCAGCATCAGGATCATGTCTCCAAATCTCTCTATCCTTTTGAATGGTCAGTTTCGTTATGTTTATATATTATGTGTTAAGTATGCACTATGTATAAACATGATGAACACTAGAAAAAAATAACAAAAACAACCTATTATATTGTTGGTTCATACCTTGTGCATTGCCAAATACTTAGCTAGCATATACTACAGCATGAATGTTAAACAAACATCAGTTTAGCAACAACATCAAACCGACAACAACACCGAATAATAAGGGGCATCGGTGAATCACCCCATAATCGAACTGAAACCCATGCCAAAAAGATATTAATTGACAATCTTTTGGTTAACACAAACAACAAAAGTTTCGTTTTCAATTTGAGGAGGGCTCAAAATCAAACCAACCGAACTAGCACATGCACACCCTTAAGTCAATATACGCATCACCCAAATATGTATCTTGTTGCATTTATCGTAAGTTAAAAATATATATTAATTAGAATAGTTTTTTTTAAGTTAAAAATTATATTTTAACATTTTATATTATAACTAGCTTATAGAACCGTGTATTAGACAGGGTTGTATAATATAAATTATAGAACCTCATTGAATAAATGTAATTTTATATAATAAATAATAAAATATTACATCTTTTAAAAACTCATGTATTGCACAGATAAACAAACACTTGTATTACACGGAGCACTGAAGTCTGAACATACCCTCCTAGACCCAAATAAGCATATGAAAGTATTCCATACTTTCATTAGTATTGTAAATCAGTCAAACATCAATATTCGTTTCTTTGTTGTAGTGTATATGTTATTAGCATGCCTTTGTTCTATTTTGGCTGTTTCTTGATTTATTTTCAAAACATTTTGGTCTATCAACTTATTAGAGTCCACTATCTTGATCACTTAACATGCTAATTGCCTAAGAGCATTCACATCATGTCTACCAAATTTTGTGAGAGACTCCTCCATATTATAGATAGTGGCTATGAGGGGTCGTGAGTGGAGAAAAGAGAAGATATTATTATTTATCTGTAAATATGAAAAAATAAATAAAAAACGTTGGTCACCCTTATAGATTTTTTTATATTTTTTAAAAAAGTGACTGTGAACAAAAGAGAAAGAAAAGGTAAAGATTAAAATATTTAAAAAATATTATTTAATTAAAAATGAGAGAAAAAGGAAGTAAGTTTTAGTGTGATTATAAAGATGAAGATTGTGGATAGGATGTGAATAAGGATATGATTTTTATTGACTCAAATCCTAACTTGAAGGATCTTCAAAATAATTGGATCAGCCTTGTAGAAGAGATAAATAATAAGTAAGGGCGAGAAAATTTCAGAAAGTGACACGTATCCTCAATAATTTGATTCACAATAATAATACTAATAATTAATTACAATGTTAGTATCCGAGGTTTACTTATTTTGCCATTTTGATACCTATATTTAGAAAATCACATGATTGGTAATTGTTTCACCACTAATACTTGTAGTTGTAGAGTTTGTTACATGGTTAGTACCTCTAATATACTTATATATGGTGAAATGATTTTGTAAAATTTGTTACTAATTGTGTAATTTTCAATAAATAGGTACGAAAATCGTAAAATAAAAAAAAACCACAAGTAATAACCATGCAATTAATTCTAATAATAAATATAAAGATTATATAGTAATTGTATCATATAGATATTTAATATATCTAGGTATTTGTGGTTAAAAACTTGAAAAAACTTTTATACATTATAAAATTAACATATAATAATGTAAGTATTTACCTTCATCTTTCGTCAGTTCTTTTAATAATGATATAACAACATGTTATTTAAATACAAAGTGCACATAAAATATCAATAGATATAGCAAAATGTTATTTAAATATATAATACACTTAAAATATGTATTGTGTAAACTGAAGACGTAGTATAGTTTATATAGGCTGGATGATCTAATATTAAACTTAGAAGAATAGATTGTATATATTATAATTAAAATTAAGAGATTAATAATAATAATATGGTAAGTATATATTTTTTATATATAATATTAAAATTAAATTGAGAGATTTACAAATAATAATAAAGATAAGGATAACAAAATATTTTTAAATTAAAAAAATATAATTGTAAGGTTGATGAAGAAATTGCCATGTAATATTTATTGTAGTCTTTTATTAATATTTATATTAGATTAAATTGTTTTCAAAGCCACTTAAATACAATTTCATTAGTTGACATATCATGTTAATCAAAATTAGTTGATTTCTCGTACACATTGTTATGTAAAAACAGAAACAGAATGCTATAAGCAAAGTTGAAAAAATCAAAGCAATGTAAGGGTGGAAGGGGTGCTCAAACATATGGGGAGTGGTAAACTCTTCACCTAGTAACGTGCGTGAAGGTGTGTATGATTTTTAGACATATTTTAAGTACTTTCACTCGTTTATTTAATTTTTAAATTTATAAAAACATAATATGCAACTATCACTCTCTATAACACGTTAGGGCAAGTGCACCTATCGTTGGCGTAGTATAGTGATGATAAGATACCGAGGTCGTTCAAGAACACAAGAACTTTAAATGCCGGAACATAGTCGACGTCTAATCTAATCAATTTTTTTAGGAAAGGTTTTTGATAAATAAAAATAAAGAAGTAACTAAAATAACAAAAGAGACAAATACATATCCTTTGATGAGTTTCATGCTTTGGGTTTTTTTAAGAGATTATCTTAGTTAAAGTGGCATGTCCCTCTTTTGGAGAAAACGCTACCCTCAGTCATATTGGTCTAAGTTAGCAGGGATACAGTCCTATAAGGCCGGAATATTGAAAGATAACTAAGTGAGTTATTAATGCAAAATGTGGCATGTCCCTCTTTTAGGGGCAACGCTACCCTCGGCCATATTGGTTTGAGTCAGCAGGGATATAGTCCCGCAAAGCCAGGTTAAAGTTTTAATAGTAGTTTATTTATAACAGGTTCAAGCCGTTCTTACTTCCCCCGATTTGATGCTATCTGCCTCAAGGGAAGTCTTAATAAGCTTGAACCAAGTTCTCGCAGGATCTATACACTGAACTAGGCAAAACTTTACCCATACCACCCTTCTAACCCCCTTTCAGGCAGTTAACACGCTTTATATAGACCGTAAAGACATGAATGAGTGAATCAACAAAACATGAAGGATGATAGAATAAAGTTCACTTTCAATATAAAAAACTAGTTATTAAAGTTATTAATACATATCCAATTAAAAAGTTAACCAAAGCTAGGAAATCTAAAGTAATACATAAATAACTTTTCTATGTAAGAGATTAGCCAAGCATGACCTTTGTTTGACAAAAACTCTTACGATCGATCTTGGATCTCGATACTACCACACACACTCTAAGATGGATGATGGGGATGAATGTGGTGGATGATGGTGGAGTGGTGGCAGATGTGAGAGAAGTGCTTTGCCAAGGGATGAGTTGGAATGAAACCAAGCACCCATATTTATAGCTGGGAACAGGCCCTTCACACGGCCCCGTCCCGCAAGGCACGACCCTGTGTCTTCCTTCTTCTTTGTCTTCATTTAATTCGTATGTCAGATCAGTCTGCTACACGATCCCGAGTGTCAACAACACAGCCCCGTAGCCATTGTACTTGTTGTACTATCCTAGATATGAACGACCCCGTGTCTCTTGTTTGCTTTTGTTTGTCTTCTTCTGATCTGGAATCTTGAATGGGCACGGCCCCATGCCGACTAATCACGGCCCTATGCCAGACTTCTGATTCGTTGTCTTTAGTCTTGGGGTGAAGCTCGGAGGGCTGGTATAGTGTGTTGTCTTCCCGTCTTCTACACTTATGCTGGATTTTGTCATTAATTTGTTCCTTTTATACATTTAAGCTTCTTTTATTCTGAAAATCAAAAGTATACAAAGAAATACATTTTTTCCAACATTAGTACTAAAAAAGGGTTGATTTTATATCGTATTTGATACAATTTATATGTTACATTTACATATATCACCTAGCCAACAACCTCATGTCATGTCAACCCTCATATTCACTCCCCATTTTTGCACTTAACAACTAGGGGTACTTCACCAAAACATTTTTTTCTTAAAAAAAGTGTGATTTGTTGGAAGAGAGTGAGGCCCATCATTAACCCCCCTCCCCTCTCTTCCCTCTTCGATGAGTAGTCACCGTTCCCACCTTTCACCGCTTATTGAAAAGGTGCCGACACTATATACCCGCGCGGCAAACCCCCTTCCCCACATCACTCACGGAAGACGCACCTAGCAGCATAAATGATTTTTGTTCCATTAGTCAACTATTTGAAAAAATCAAACCAATGTAAATGATGTTTTGTTCCACTAGTTAACTATTTATTTGAAAGTTTTTACGTGTAAATGATCATAAAAATTCCAGATTTAATATTTTAAAGTCTCGAAAGAACTTTGAAATCTAATGTATTATGGTAGAGTTCTTGATAATTAATAAAATCTACTCATTGTAAGATGATGTGTAGTGGTCAAGCTTGATAACCTTTGTGGATGTAGATATGTACGATATGAGACAAATGTGTAAGAAATGAGATATAACTTGAGTGTGTAGTGGGGTTATACCCCTTCAATTATACATATATATGTATGTAGGAGGAGGTTCATTTGAGAAAAAAATTAAATTGAAAAAAAAGAATAAATGGTACAATTGTAAAACATTAAATAGTTTTCTCTTATCTCATTCATTATTATCTTTGACTAATTAATTAGTTATAATGACTATCATCATCCACACTCGTTTGAAATTTATTCTACACACATTGAAATTTATCCTACACAACTCATAATTCATCCTACACACCTCGTAATTTATCCTACATTTTAATTTTTTTTTCTTCTTTGAGAAAATATATTTTTGAAGATAAGTTACAAATTTAATGTAGTTAGCTATTAAAAAAGAAGATTACCAATTAATTATCTATCTAAGTTTATCAATATACCCTTACACTAATATTAAATATAAAAATTAGATGAGAGTAAAATGAAGAATTCTTATTGGTTGATTTTTTTTTCTTTTTTGTTCTTACAAAAAATATCTTCTCATTTGAACCCTCCACTATATAAGTATGTGTGTATATATCTATCTATGTATGTATGTGTGTGTATGTATGTAAGAGAGAACCCAAAGCTCGCATTGCTATGCGAGGGGGAGGGGGGTTTGGGTGTTTTGGGGCGTTATAACCCAATGTGACGCTATATAACCTGGCCTAAAAGCATTGGTAGTCTTTGATTCTTATTAGGGGTGACCACTAATTATTTGCTTTTGTTACCAATTACATAATTACACCAGTAACATAGTTATTGTTAATCACCAAAGTTTAAGTTAATAGCCTAAATAATTGTTCATAACATGGTTATAGTTGATTACGTATTTACTATTGAGAATAATTATTACTGATCATGATGTTGTTGATAATCACGTAGTTACCATCAATAGTATAGTTGTTAACGATGACCCAACTAGTAATGATGGTCATCTCATCTTGATGATAAAAAATTGTTAACATTAACGTAATTGATGGATCAATCAATCAAGGTAAATCAGAAGCAAGTTTCAAAAGAATTTAGACATGATAATTGAATTTTCACTCGCCAAGACCCCACCAGGGGCTCTACATCATGTGATGGCCTTGGCCAACCCCTGATCCTTCGCTTGGACACTGCAAGGGCGCTGCCTCTCGAAACCCCAGGTTCATTGGTGTTTGAGATAAGAATAGCCTTAAACGAGTATGCATACTATTGTAACATCCGTCGAAAAACGGATTTGCAAAACCCGCTTCGTTTATTAATCGAATATTTCAGTTATAATTTTCGTTGCGTATTTAATGTTCATATTAATTTTAATCGATACATAACTAATAAACATTGTTAGAATTTTAAACCATAATTAATAAAAATAAAAAAATAAGTGAATAAAAATAAATAGGGCTGCCGCGTTTCGAACCCGGGTCAGCCGCTTCAACAAACACCCAACATACCACTCCGCCACTTGCCTTCTTTGTTAATAAACTGAAACAAGTAATACTTAAATTAAAACTCGAAATCAAAATCCGGAAATCAGCGCGCCCAATCCGCAGTCGCCGGAAAGACCGACGATTTCGCAAATCACGACCGTTTTTCTTTGCTGAAACGCGTGAACTAACTTCGACATCGGTTATAACCGATGTCTAACCCCCAATTCCAGTCGTAACCGCCGGAGAAGTTTTGACCGCGAATCAAGACCAAATTCGGACTAAATACATGTTGTTTCTTCCCTATAAATACCCACCCAAACCTCTGGTAATCTTTTCGCTCAAAATCGCACAAACTCTCGAAGCTTTAGCACTCGCTGGAGATATTTTACAGTCGCCGGACTTTCACCGGAAAACCGAGACTTACTTCAAATCGGTAAAATTCTCGACTCTTTTGCTTGTAATCCATTATTAGACATATATTAATTTCAATCCTTCAACCAGAACCTGTCCCAGACTACGCTGCCGGGAAATCCCACACTCGCCGGAATTTCACTGAAACATCAAAGTCTCACTGTCGATCGGTATAATCATCTAAAAACTCTTGTTATCTCCTACTCAGTAACTTAATTTCATAACACAAGAAACTAAACTGTCAAACATTTCACTCAGCCGAGAGTCACAAATCAGAGCTGACGACTCCTGCCGGAAATCTGAATTAAACGCACTGTTTTGGTACATTATGTTCTTTAATCTCGTTAACCATTAGCATTTCAACTAATTATAAGTTTTGATAATCGAATTAAACAAAACAGTCGGAACTCTCTGATCTGGGTGTTTGTAAACGAAGAAGACGAAGTCGAGAATAAGTATAAGTATAATTAAAATCACATAATCAAACGGGTTAGACACACAGTCCAGCGGTGGACTGTGTGCGCAAACAACACACACGTCACGAGTTCGAATCGCACAACGTACCGACTTTCAGAAATAAAACCAATATTTTTAGAACGGAATCAGAACATGTCACATTATGTTTATAAGAGTAATATAATCCGTGAGTTAATCAGATTAGACAAACAGCCCAACTGGTTGGGCTGTGCGCATACGAACCGAAGGACCCGAGTTCGACTGCGGGTCCCTGCAACCGGTTCGGCCATATAAATCCTTTTTAATAAAAAACAAATAAAATTAAACTTAATTAGTATATAAATATAATTAAAACAGAGAATATTTCGGGTTAGACACGTAGCTCAGTTGGTAGAGCTGCGTGCACGCGTACGAGAGGTTCCGGTTCGAACCTCACTCAGCGCACAATTAACCACGGTCCGACCGGTCAACGGTCAACGGTCAAAAAGTCAAAAAATTTATTTATTTATTTAGTTTAAAAATCAATAAAAAATACTTAAAAATAATATTTTTAAAGTTAGAAAATGTCCTTAAACTCACAAAAATAAATCTAAAAATCCATTTATTTACCGAACTATTTCGTTATTATTCTAGGTTAGTTTTCCTCGTCGATCAAATCCCAAAACTCGTGCGCATCCAACGTCATCAAAGAACGCACCCAATGTGAGTGAATCTCTACAAGTTCCCCGTTTTAATCACATTTTGGGGTGTATCATGTGTCGCTTAATTCCTTATTATATTTAAATCACTTGTGCATCCATTATATCCGTGATCAAATGTGTATCAATTATGTATCAATTGTTGTGTGAATTATGTTTAGATTGAAGTTATCATTTTCAGTACATGCATTTCATTAGGCCCATCAGCTCCCCGTAGGATACGGGTTGAGTATCAGGTGCCTCATTCGATCGGCTCCGTTTGATTGAGCCTTGATCTCACATACATCATCATTCATGTCATTCGATCGGCTCCGTTTGATTGGGCCTTGATCTCAAATACATCATCATTCATGTCATTTACTCATCCAATGTGGTTTGCGTTTATGCTATATATATATGTTTGCTCACATGTGATTATTGCACAAATTTTCAATTTTAAATACAACAAGAAATTAATAACAATGTTTTCTCAAGGTTCACTCGCCAACTTTTGTTGACCCAAAATATTCTCCGTTTTACACATGATACAGGTGATCCAGTTGAGGCAAGAAACACATAGGAAGGCCTAGAAGAATAAACGAGTTTAAGCTTTGGACTGTTTTACTTAGTTTCATTTCCTTGTAATTGTATGATTTGATTTGAACATTTAAGTTGTAAATTTGAATTTAATAAATATGAAACATTTTAGTAAACATCATGAGCTTTGGTGATAACCCAATTATGCCCCGACTCTTATTCCGCTGCGGGTCGGGGTGTGACAGAGCGTCGCCAACCCTCACTCCAAAAAGTGCTCTTACAAACACTTTAAATCTTGCGATCCCCCAAAGTATGAAGGGACCGAAGGTGTTACTGCCCTCCTCCACTGGTTCGAAGAAATGGAAAACACTTTCCTCAATTGCGATTGTCCCGAGGATCGCAAGGTACGTTATGCATCAGGGAGACTGTTTGGAGTAGCCCTTACCTAGTGGAACACAGAAAAGGGTAAGAGAGGAGTCGAAGATGCCATGTCCTTAACATGGGAAGAGTTAAGGGAAATCATGACAAGACGCTTCTGTCCAAGAAGCGAAATCAAAAAGTTGGAAGATGAATTCCACTCGTTGAAACAAAAGGAAGGGGATCACACTTCCTACAACAAAAGATTTCTCGAACTGAACCAAATGATCCCTAATCTGTTCACCCCCGTGTACCGCCTGGTTGAACACTACATTCGAGGCCTCCCCTCGAATATTCAAGACTCGGTTCTAAGCACTTCGCCTGCAACACTTGAAGCTGCAATGGAACTAGCTACCGAACTTACCGAGAATCGCATCCGAAACGGTAAATTCAAGGATGAGAAAAAGAAAGCCCCCATTGAGGCCCAAACTTCAAACCATTCCATCTCCTCTTCAAAGTTTGCTGGTAAGAGGAAACGAAACAACAGAAATTTTGCCGTCACACACACAAACTCTCCTATCACTGCCACACCAATCACCCAAGTTGCTCCCTCAGCTGCACCATTTAAAAAGCCATACACCGGCCCATACCCAAAATGCAACCGTTGTCAATACCATCACCTCCCAGAAACTCCTTGCCAACATTGCACCAGCTGTGGCCGTGCGGGTCACACCACCCAAACCTGTCGCACACTTCAGCGAATTAACCGCAATCAACCCTCAACCCAAACCCACCATCAGATAGTGGGTCAAGCCCAACAACCTTTACTCCTACCACCTGCCCAACATATAGCCCAATCCTACTACCAACCCAACTACCCCATGATGCAACCTATGCGAGCTTGTTACAACTGTGGAGACCCAAACCACTTCAGGAACACATGTCCCCGTTTGGTAAACATCATCCATGCTCAAGCCCAAGCGAATCCGGTAAACCAAGCTAACCAAGCTCCTCCACCTGCTAGAGGAAGAGCTTTCAACATCAATGCCAACCAAGCTAGAGCTGACAACAACGTGGTTAACGGTATGTTTCTCGTCAATGGTAGTTATGCATCCATGTTATTCGATACTGGCGCGGATAAGAGTTTTGTTTCTTTAGAATTTGAACCCATCCTCAACCAAACTCGTGATAATCTCATGGAATCTCTAACGGTGGAAGTTGCTGACGGAAAGCCCGTTTCATTAAATTCTATTATACAAAATTGTACCCTCACTCTAAACGATCACGATTTTCCAGTTGACCTCATTCCTATGAAGTTGGGAAGTTTCGATATCATAATCGGTATGGACTGGCTCAGCCAGCATCACGCTGAAGTAGTATGCCGCGAAAAGTTCATTCGCATTCCTCTTGCAGACGGTCAGACCCTACGTATCTTTGGAGAAACCCCTTCGAAAGGACTCAAATTAATGTCCTGTCTTCAAGCCCGAAAATATCTCCGCAAGAACTATGTCGCATTCCTAACTCACGTCGTCAAGAAGGGAAACAAGGAGAAGAAACTCGAAGATATACCAGTAGTGAAAGAATTCCCACAAGTCTTTCCCGACGACATCTCAGGACTCCCTTGAGAGAAGTCGAATAACGCATCGATCTTGTACCTGGCGCTACACCAGTCGCAAAATCTCCTTATAGGCTAGCCCCATCCGAAATGCAAGAGCTGGCCAGTCAACTACAATAACTGACTGACAAAGGATTCATACGTCCTAGCTCCTCGCCTTGGGGTGCGCCTGTTCTTTTTGTGAAGAAGAAAGATGGAACGTTTCGCATGTGTATCGACTACAGAGAACTTAACAAGTTAACAGTCAAGAACCGCTACCCATTACCTCGCATCGATGACCTCCTAGATCAACTTCAAGGCGCCACCTGTTTTTCAAAAATCGACCTTCGTTCTGGTTATCATCAACTCAGGGTACATGAAGAAGACGTCCCAAAGACCGCCTTCCGAACTCGTTATGGTCATTACGAATTCATGGTCATGCCGTTTGGTTTAACCAACGCCCCAGCTGTCTTCATGGATCTAATGAATAGGGTATGCAAACCCTACCTCGACCGCTTTGTCATAGTCTTCATCGACGATATTCTTATCTACTCCAAGTCTAAATCCGATCACGAGCTACACCTTCGACTCATCCTTACACTCTTAAGGACCGAAAAGCTCTACGCAAAATTCTCAAAATGTGAATTCTGGTTAGGAGAAGTACAATTCCTCGGACATGTCGTCAATGACAAAGGAATTCACGTTGATCCTTCAAAAATCAAGGCAGTGCAGGAATGGCAAGCGCCATGTACCCCTACCGAAGTTAGGTCATTTCTTGGTTTGGCTGGTTACTATCAACGCTTCATCGCCAATTTTTCCCGTATTGCTGTACCACTCACGGCCTTGACTCATAAAGGAAAACCCTTCATATGGGGACCTAAGCAAGAAGAGGCCTTCCAAACTCTAAAGCAAAAACTCTGTGATGCACCTATCCTCACACTCCCTGAGGGTTGTGATGACATCGTGGTTTATTGCGACGCGTCAGGGCAAGGACTAGGCTGTGTATTAATGCAAAGAGGAAAAGTGATAGCCTATGCTTCTAGGCAACTCAAAGTTCATGAAAAGAATTACACCACCCACGACCTGGAACTTGGAGCCGTTGTGTTCGCTCTCAAGATATGGAGACATTACCTCTATGGTACCAAGTGTGAAATATACACTAACCACAAGAGTCTCCAACATATCTTCAATCAAAAGGAGTTGAATATGAGGCAACGAAGATGGGTCGAACTTCTTAACGACTACGACTGTGAAATTCGGTATCATCCTGGAAAGGCAAATGTGGTCGCTGATGCACTCAGTTGAAAAGGTTATGCGAACTCCATTCGTCTTCTATGTTCGCAAATCATAACCGACATCAAAGATCGAATCTGAGCAGCTCAACATGTTTCTGTAACAGAAAACGACGTACGCGATGAGCTGTCATGTGGAGCAGAACTCAAAATCGAAACCAAATCCGACGGCATTCTATACTATCTAAATCGCATATGGATTCCCGATCGCGATAACCTTCCTGATTTCCTTATGAATGAGGCGCACAAAACACGGTACTCTGTACACCCAGGAGCCGACAAGATGTATCAAGACCTACGATACACCTACTGGTGGCCGGGCATGAAAAAGGATATTGTTGTTTTTGTTTCCAAGTGCCTTACCTGTTCCAAAGTAAAAGCTGAACATCAAAGACCTTCAGGACTTCTAACCCAACCTGAAATACCTGTATGGAAGTGGGAAAACATAACCATGGACTTCATTACCGGGTTACCTCGCACCTCCAGTGGGTATGACACCATATGGGTAATCATTGATCGTCTTACTAAATCAGCTCACTTCATTCCGATTCGCGAGGACTTCAAGAACGAGAAGTTAGCTCGTATCTACATCAGCGAGATCGTAAGCCGTCATGGCATACCCTTAAACATCATTTCAGACCGTGATGGTCGTTTCACTTCACGAACATGGCGAGCCGTACAAACCACCTTGGGTACACGATTAGACCTCAGTACCGCTTTTCATCCTCAAACTGATGGACAATCTGAACGCACCATCCAAACTCTTGAAGACATGCTTCGAGCATGTGTCATAGACTTCAAAGGGAATTGAAACGCTCATCTACCATTAGTTGAATTTTCGTACAATAATAGCTACCATTCAAGTATCGGCATGGCTCCTTTCGAAGCTTTATATGGTCGTAAGTGCCGATCTCCAGTATGTTGGCACGAAATTGGGGAAGCACAGATCACCGGTCCAGAATTAATTCAAGAAACAACCGACAAGGTCATTCAAATTCGAAACAATCTTCTAGCAGCTCAAAGTCGTCAAAAGAGTTATGCAGACAAACGACGAAAGCCCTTGAAGTTTGACATTGGGGATCAACTACTTTTAAAAGTATCACCGTGGAAGGGAGTGATTCGTTTTGGCCAGAAGGGCAAGCTAGCACCACGCTACGTAGGACCTTTCAAGATACTCGAAAGAGTAGGACCTGTAGCATACAAGCTTGACCTACCAGAAGAACTCAACAGAATTCATCCCACATTCCACGTATCAAACTTGAAAAAGTGCCTCGCTGATGAGAACCTCCATATTCCTCTAGAAGACATTCAGATCGATGAATCTATGCACTTCATTGAAAGGCCAGTAGAAATCATGGACTTCGGAGAGAAGCGTTTAAGATGAAGTCGTATTCCAATTGTCAGGGTACGCTGGGAGTCAAAACGAGGACCTGAGTTTACTTGGGAACGTGAAGACTCAATGCGCGAGAAATACACACATATTTTTCCTGTTACCACTACTACTTAAATTTCGGGACGAAATTTCTAAAAGTAGGGGATACTGTAACATCCGTCGAAAAACGGGTTTCCAAAACCCGCTTCGTTTATTAATCGAATATTTCAGTTATAATTTTCGTTGCGTATTTAATGTTCATATTAATTTTAATCGATACATAACTAATAAACATTGTTAGAATTTTAAACCATAATTAATAAAAATAAAAAAATAAGTGAATAAAAAATTAATAGGGCTGCCGGGTTTCGAACCCGGGTCAGCCGCTTCAACAAACACCCAACATACCACTCCGCCCCTTGCCTTCTTTGTTAATAAACTGAAACAAATAATACTTAAATTAAAACTCGAAATCAAAATCCGGAAATCAGCGCGCCCAATCCGCAGTCGCCGGAAAGACCTACGATTTCGCAAATCACGACCGTTTTTCTTTGACTGAAACGCGTGAACTAACTTCGACATCGGTTATAACCGATGTCTAACCCCCAATTCCAGTCGTAACCGCCGGAGAAGTTTTGACCGCGAATCAAGACAAAATTCGGACTAAATACATGTTGTTTCTTCCCTATAAATACCCACCCAAACCTCTGGTAATCTTTTCGCTCAAAATCGCACAAACTCTCGAAGCTTTAGCACTCGCCGGAGATATTTTACAGTCGTCGGACTTTCACCGGAAAAACGAGACTTACTTCAAATCGGTAAAATTCTCGACTCTTTTGCTTGTAATCCATTATTAGACATATATTAACTTCAATCCTTCAACCAGAACCTGTCCCAGACTACGCTGCCGGGAAATCCCACACTCGCCGGAATTTCACTGAAACATCAAAGTCTCACTGTCGATCGTATAATCATCTAAAAACTCTTGTTATCTCTTACTCAGTAACTTAATTTCATAACACAAGAAACTAAACTGTCAAACATTTCACTCAGCGAGAGTCACAAATAAGAGCCGACGACTACTGCCGGAAATCTGAATTAAACGCACTGTTTTGGTACATTCTGTTCTTTAATCTCGTTAACTATTACATTTCAACTAATTATAAGTTTTGATAATCGAATTAAACAAAACAGTCGGAACTCTCTGATCTGGGTGTTTGTAAACGAAGAAGACGAAGTCGAGAATAAGTATAAGTATAATTAAAATCACATAATCAAACGGGTTAGACACACAGTCCAGCGGTGGACTGTGTGCGCAAACAACACACACGTCACGAGTTCGAATCGCACAACGTACCGACTTTCAGAAATAAAACCGATATTTTTAGAACGGAATCAGAACATGTCACAGTATGTTTATAAGAGTAATATAATCCGTGAGTTAATCAGATTAGACACACAGCCCAACTGGTTGGGCTGTGCGCATACGAACCGAAGGACCCGAGTTCGACTGCGGGTCCCTGCAACCGGTTCGGCCATATAAATCTTTTTTAATAAAAACCAAATAAAATTAAACTTAATTAGTATATAAATATAATTAAAACAGAGAATATTTCGGGTTAGACACGTAGCTCAGTTGGTAGAGCTGCGTGCACGCGTACGAGAGGTTCCGGGTTCGAACCTCACTCAGCGCACAATTAACCACGGTCAACGGTCAAAAAAGTCAAAAATTTTTATTTATTTATTTAATTTAAAAATCAATTAAAAATACTTAAAAATAATATTTTTAAAGTTAGAAAATATCCTTAAACTCACAAAAATAAATCTAAAAATCCATTTATTTACCGAACTATTTCGTTATTATTCTAGGTTAGTTTTTCTCGTCGATCAAATCCCAAAACTCGTGCGCATCCAACGTCATCAAAGAACGCACCCAATGTGAGTGAATCTCTACAAGTTCCCCGTTTTAATCACATTTTGGGGTGTATCATGTGTCGCTTAATTCCTTATTATATTTAAATCACTTGTGCATCCATCATATCCGTGATCAAATGTGTATCAATTATGTATCAATTGTTGTGTGAATTATGTTTAGATTGAAGTTATCATTTTCCGTACATGCATTTCATTAGGCCCATCAGCTCCCCGTGGGATACGGGTTGAGTATCAGGTGCCTCATTCGATCGGCTCCGTTTGATTGAGCCTTGATCTCACATACATCATCATTCATGTCATTCGATCGGCTCTGTTTGATTGGGCCTTGATCTCAAATACATCATCATTCATGTCATTTACTAATCCAATGTGGTTTGCGTTTATGCTATATATATATGTTTGCTCACATGTGATTATTGCACAAATTTTCAATATTAAATACAACAAGAAATTAATAACAATGTTTTCTCAAGGTTCACTCGCCAACTTTTGTTGACCCAAAATATTCCCCGTTTTACACATGATACAGGTGATCCAGTTGAGGCAAGAAACACATAGGAAGGCCTAGAAGAATAAACGAGTTTAAGCTTTGGACTGTTTTACTTAGTTTCATTTCCTTGTAATTGTATGGATTTGATTTGAACATTTAAGTTGTAAATTTGAATTTAATAAATATGAAACATTTTAGTAAACATCATGAGCTTTGGTGATAACCCAATTATGCCCCGACTCTTATTCCGCTGCGGGTCGAGGTGTGACAACTATGCTTTAACCTATACCAATATTTATTCTTATTTCCATTTGGTCTTATCAAGTTACCGAAATGGTTTCAATGATACTAAAATTACCACTACAGAGATCATAACACCAAAATAATTGTTGCATTGTTGCATAAAAATTAAAGAAACGTAAAAAAAAGGATGTGTAGTTTTACCATGGAAATATTTGCAAAAATAAACAAACTGAAGCACTCAATCTACCCCTTTAAGATTTACCTTAAAACACTAGACATAATGATTGGTTAATGTCTTAAATAAAATGATGACTATGGGTCTTTGATCTCATTTACATTCAGACCATGAGTAACGTGTCACACCCTGCTCGAAACAGAAGTATGAGGTATAATCACGAAAGGTTTTCATAACATTCGATGTGTAAACGTCTACATGATTTAAAATAAAAAATGATGCCGAATATATATTACTTGGATAGGTGATACAAACTAGAGTATTTTTGTTTACAAATATGAACCAAATACTTTACGTTTTTGCAAAATATATTTAAACAAAGATAGTTCTAATAATTAGACTTTGGCTCATATATCCCGCATGAAGGCGGAAAATACGAGGCAAAACCCTCAAAACGACATCGTTTATGCAACTTTAGCCCTTGACTTCCAAAAACCATCACCGTCTCATATTTCCCTGAAATACATGTTAAGTAAAAATCAATATAATGTCAGTGAGTTCACATATTTTGCTTGACACAAATGAATCTTTAAAAAAAAATACAACTTTTGAATAAAACCGGTATGCATAGTTTCAATAAATTCGTTGATCAATTAATGTTTAGCTAGGACATTACTATATATGTGTGTGTGTGTGTCAACATAAACTAGTAACCAAACCTTGACAATGTTCATTTATGTCGTACTGGATCACTAATTCCTAGTGACACTCGTCTAGTAGGACACAAAAGCACTCCCACATGATCTCATGGACCAGGAGTGAAGCTTGCTTAGACTCGATAGATCTACCCGATTATTCCGCAGTTTGTGTTGTTATTAATGGCTACTAAATGCGCTACCACTTATACGCACATGATCCAGTTGATTTCACTCTATATATCATACTATTGTATAAACATGTATCTTCCCCTAACTTTGAAAACAAAATATTTAAAAGAGGGGTCGTCAAACTCACTGTTTGCGTTCCCTGCACAATTCTAGCAATTCACAATGTTCCTTGTATCATCTCCGACCTACAGATGTCATAATTCGTTAAGGCACTTAGGTCTAGTCGTTCGTTTTGTGTACAAGTCTTTCACCAATTCTTGTTAAGACTTAATATTGTTTTCTTTGTTTGGAAATTCCCTGTTTGTTTAGATACGTTGTTGGGCGATTATCCGAATAATCCTATCTGTATATTATCGCATATATACATACACACTTGTGTGTATGATGTCCGGGGCCTAGCCCCTTATGTAAACTCGTGTCTCACACGTTTGTTTTGTTTAGTAAAAATAATATTTTTATGTCTATATATAATTATATATATATATATATATATATATTCCTTGTGGAGTATCGTTTCACCAATCGATAGTTTAATCAAAATATATATTTATCCTTAAATATAAATATATATTTCTGTATTCGCAACTTTGTTAAAAATAATACTCTTAATATTATTCTTGTTTACTTGTCGTTGCCCGTTTGTTGTTACGAATACCTCCTTTAACTCCCTTGTATATGTATACATATATTTACTTATATATATATATACTTTTCTAATCCATTTATGTGTCGCGTATACACGTATACTTTTACACTTCGTATACTCCTGTGTTTACTAAGTGTGATATACGTAGGCGTGTAGATGTATGTGTGTGTATATATATATCTATCTTTCGATTACTCAACACTTAGTATCTTGTCGGTTTTTCCAAAAGTATATTTTAGAAAATGTATTCTTGCAATTACTTAAAAATAATATATACTTGTAACCAGTTTTAAAATATAGACATTTTTATAACGGCATCGAAAGAAATAATATATATATATATATATATATATATATATATATATATATTCATAGTTTGTATGAAAATATATATACTTTTGCAACGGTTTGTTAATATATACTTTCATCCAATGTTTATATATGCTTGTGATTTGTCTAAATGTCTGGTATTGTGATATGTATAGAATGAGATCAGGAGAAAACGTCTAGAAGTTTGAAAATGATGAGAACAATTTTCAGCCACAAGATCTTTTATGATTTGTGTCTAAGATTGATGTAGTGACATTTTTGTAAATAATAGGAACTTAGAACTACTAGGAGGGTAATATGGAAAGATCCAAACAAGGGTGCACATGCTAATCACATGCCATTTCCCCCCGTCATATTTAAACGTCAATAACTTTTTATATGTGATTATTTTTAAAAAAATTACACCATAAATTCAGCGTTTTTATATTTCCAACGAGTATACTATTGATATATTTTTTTTAAATGAACAGGATTTTTATGGCGTTTTGAACCTTTTTTTTGGCGTTTTGAACTTTGTTTTTTATGGCATTTTGAACTGGGTTTTCATGTTTTTTTATGGCATTTTTGAATTGAGTATTTTATGACATTTTCAACTTGGTTTTCATGGTTTTTTTTCTTTGAATTTAGGTGTTTTATGGCGTTTTCAACAGGGTATTTTCATGGTGTTTTTTCTGAACTGAGTGTTTTATGGCGTTTTTATTTGAACAATTCATGTCATTTTTTTATTTCAAAAGTATAACAATATTATACTCGTTGGAAAGATAATAAAACACTTGATTTTATGGTGTAATTTAAAAAAAATAATAATCATGTATAAAAAAGTTACAGGAGTTTAAAAAAGATGGTGGAATGTGCATGTGACTTGCATGTGAATTGTTTTTGTCATGTGAGTGACATGTGCATGGACTTTTTGACAATATTTCCCCTTAGTGTAGGTTAGCAGCAAATCCACATGTCAACACTAAAATGGTTTTTCACCGTTTTCCACACTTTTAGGTGTTTTTCCCAAATCTCACCCCTATATATAGTCATATTTTTATACCAAGTATATACATACATAATACTTTATATATACGTATATGTATATAGTACTATATATATATACTTTTTCATACTTTAACCAAATAAAATATATATAACACCTAAATGCATATTTATATCCATTTTTATGCCTTTATAAACCCTGGTTTACTATGGTGTTATATTAACATATATTTTTTCAGAATTATACGTATAACACATAATTAGTGAATTAATCCTTGTTCATGCTTGTAAGCCCTATTTAACTATTTTTAGCATATTCTTGTCAACTTTGTAATTTTTAGCATGGTATCCCTATATTAACATCATTCATTCCATCATTCTCTGATCCTCATCATCAACTTTATCTATATATTTTAACAAGATCTTTCAAAAATGAAAGTTATATATATGAAACCTTAAAAATTTCAAGAATCCTTTCTTTGATATCCATCTTTTGAACAAAGTTCCACCCACTTTTATACTTAAAAATCATGTTAAATCACTTTTCTTCATTAATTTATAAGTTCAACACGTACACTAACATCATCAACTTCAAGATCCTTATAAAATCACCAACATTTCTTATAGTGGAGTGTTTTCATTGATAAACTTTTTAAACATCTTAATATGACTTTTTGGTGAACACGTGTACTTAACACTAAATCAACCTTAAAAACATGAAATGAAGGCTTACTACTAGCTCTAGGCTAGGGATGGACAACCTTGTGGAAAAAGAAAAGAAGTGCTTCAAGTCTTGCAAGAACAAGCCCTTTTGATGATCTCCTATGCTATACACCACCTTGTATCACCTTGTATTATCCTAGAGATTCTTTAAATCTGTTGTTTGAAAGTTGAAAATGGGAGGAAGGAGAACGAGAGAATGGAGTTGGGTTTGGTTGTAAGATGTGAGAATGAGATGTATGGTTACTTGTATTTTCTTATATATTTCATCACTACTTATCTCCACTGAAGTCAAATCACCATGCCATCTTATTTCTTGCAAGTCACCAAATGGGTGTGTGGGACCCCCTTGGGCCGTCCGTTAGGGGATGGGGTGGGCCTTGGGGTTGGTTAGATTTGGTTTGAAAATGTGAAGCCTTGAAATGATGAGTTTGGAGATATTTTGGTCATTAAAACTAGTTAGAGTGTTTTGAGGGTGCTAATCTAGCCTTAGGATGCTAATTGGGGTTAACTAGCTCACTAGACTATGTTTAAATGATGATTTGATGTAAAATGGACATTAGTTTTTGCTAATTATTCAATCAATGAATAATTATACAATAATAACGAGTAATTATTATTTAGACATCTTTATGACATATAATAATTCTTAATTACCCCAAATACTAATCAATGTTATTTATTGATCCAATACTAGTATATGTTTGGTGATCATTTATAATTCGTTGTTAAAGACGGACGAAAATAATACTTGTGCGATTTACCGGATAATTCATCAACGTTCGTTAAAAAAACCGGTTTCATCGTAATCTGACAAGGCGATAATGATTATACTAAATGCAAATACTCATGCATTTACCAAACATTGCTAGACTTTAGGGACTCAATTAATATATAATTAAGTCTAAATGCACGTAATTCAGTATATAAACAGTGATTAGATCGTACGATTCAAACTGTAATTTTGTCGGTTGTCACATAACGGGCATTATAGGGGCGTGAAGTGGCTTTGATAATGCCCCAATACCACCTTGTGGGCATCATAGGGCCATTAAGAGGGATTGACATTTCTAGTATAATGCCAAATGAAGAGAAAAATAATTGAAAGTAATAATTGAATGGGCATTAAGGGGCGCTAACCATTACACATTTTTAATGGACATTATGATATTGATATGGCGGAAAATGCCCCTCAGGGCATTAACCATTACGAATAACCTCATATTGAAATATTACATGTTAATCCTTCTTCCCTTGAATTGTGAAAGGGGAAGAAAGCATGTCGTGCATCGGAGGTGAAAGAGGAGGGGGCGTGAGAAAGTTCATGCCGTTAAACTTGGTGAAGGATAAAGGTTTGGTGGGCCCCAATGCTCTCAACCAATTGAATCCTCCTTTTTTGTTAAATTTTCTAATTTATTTAATATAAAACTTATTTTAACGATTGTTGGACATTGAAAGCTTGTGAAAACATTACACATAATAGTGAAAAATGTGAGTGAGAGCTCATGTCTATAAATAGAGGCCCAACAACCTATAAATAGAGGCCTCTTCCATCATTTTTACTTGTCATTCTTCTCCACAGCACATTTCTCTTCTACCCACTATCTCTAGTCATTATAATCATTAAGCAAAACTCAAGAATCTTAGTGTAGTCAAGCTTTTGATGATTAATATAATTTTTTAAAGTTTGAAGAAAACTATTTCCATGGCCATTATTAGCTAGATTTCTTGAGGGTGTTTGGGGGAACTTACCCCCTTGATGGTGAGTTAACTAATGAAGATCATGGGCAAATTAGGGGTGTGTGTGTGTTACTGACGTTGGTTTATTAGTAATTTTATTGAAAGTGAGTGTAATATTAACGTCACCATTGACTTGGGTCATTAGTTTTTCAACTTAACCCTTAAATCTACTAATAATTTTGCAGCGCCATTGACTTGGGTCGTTCATGTTCCTAATGTCTTTATAGAGTCATAACATGTTGATGTGACTTTGGGTTGGGTAAGCTCTTTCCTTTATGCGACACTAGTACAAAGTGTAAAGGATTTGGTTTTTATAAAAGTAACCTTATGAGAATTGACGACTCATCGAAGGACTAACATGGACAAGTAATTAAAACCCCTTTAACTATCTAGTTAACTATAAATTTCTATATATTATAAAATTAAATTATACTAGTATATACTTTCCTTGCTGATTAGGCGTTACCACTATGGTTTAACTTCGGCCTTGAGTAGCGTTTCCCTGCTAATTCAAAGCGATAGATTCGAGTGTGTTATGATTCCGACCCAGATATTGCACAACCTTATGCATAAAGACACATAGCTCCTCGTCTGACAATCGAGCCCTTGTTGCCCCATGGTAAGAGTTAGTTAACAAAGTATGAAGAGGTATGTTGATAATAAACACACCCCATTTTCTTACATTGGTCACTACCTTTGATTTTCCTCTTCATTTTTGTTTTGAACCATATCTTTAGACCACTAACGAAGACTCAGTACTAAAACTCTTTGGATTGACCTCGGTATCTTACCATCACTATATTATGGCAACGATGAGTGCACTTGCCAAACGTGAAGTGTAGTGTGATAGAGTTTTGTTGTGTTTTTATATATATTAAAACTATAATTAGTGCATAACGACTAAAAAATATACCATCTTTTATAAAAACACCCGTTAAATAAAAATCAATCACCATAACTAAGAACAAGTCACATTTGCAATATTATCACCAAGTATTTATGCGTTTGTCGGATCTAAAAAGGGACCACGATGATAAAGGCCGTGAGGTGTAATTTTGTAGAAAAATAAGAGTATTGGATGTCTTTAAATTAGACCTAGGTTGGTGGCTTTATAAACAAGCTTTTCTCTAGGCTAAATGAATGAGGTAACCTTAATCGAAGCCCTTCCATTTTAACTTCAAAAATATAAATTGTGAATTTAATATAAACCCACCAGTAACCTTAGCTAAAAGCTAGGTCCTTTCAATTAAGTTCAACACGTCACATACCAATAACCTAACTATAATTAATTCCAAGTGGATTCGAAAACCCAAAGCAGTAGTTCATGTGATCTTGATATTCTCCTCTTATTTCTATTACCTGTTTTTATTTTCTGATTTTATATTTAGTTTAATAAATAAAACAAACAACAGATAATTATTAACTAGTCGGTAATCTAAAAGTTGAGTAGCAAAAGTCATGTACAATTGGATTTGATATTTGGTTTTTACATAAATTTTACTATAAATCATATGTACCCCTATTGGTTGTGCTTAGTCTAACTGAAAATCATTTATTATAAACTAAAAACAAGGTAACCGTGTTTCAAAGTTATTAAAAAACTACTACGACATACCAGTTGTGTACCATGTTTTTCATGTTTTTACATCCACACAATATTGCTACTCCTTTTTAAATCCAAGTATTTTAGATTAAAATATTTAATATTTACTCATAAGATTTAAACTTCGTGCTAAGAAAAAAAATGTTATATTAAGTTACGTTCATCAATCTTGTCTTTTGACAAGAAATAAACACATTAATGGATTCCTGGTAAAACAACACTCAGAAGAAGACGAATACAAACAAAAAAATAATAAATAAATAAAACTATGATGTTATTAATCTCAAACCATAACTTAAATGAAGAAAATAACTCAAAGAAACCTAAACCAAATGCAGATTTCAATCACGCAAAGCAATGGCAACAGATCTAAAGCAAGCAAAATGTATATATGATCTGAAACTGTAAAAAACAGTTCTACATAACTAAAATTGTGGTGATGGCGAGTGTTATGTGATTGTGGAAGAAAGTTTGGGGGTTTTACCTACTTGATGTTGGTAACGTTCTGGTCCCTCGTGGAATCAAAGGAAAGACGAGTAAATCGCATACTTGAGAGGATAAAAGGGTTAAAGAGGTGCTAAGCTTGATTGGATGGAGACGATGACTCTTTTGTGCGCTAGCGTTTTGTTTGAAATTAGATCATTCGATAATGGCAGCACACACACAAAAAAATAAAATAAAAAAACCACAAGGGGAAAAAGGAATGCTTCAAATGAGCTCGTGTTTCCTCCAATTGGTTTCTATTATTAAGTAGTATAGAAGATACATATACATATATATATATATATATATATAGTGAAAGTGTATTGTACGTTTTGTCTTAGCGTACGAGCGTACGCAATGTCAAGTTCGCACGTTATAATCCCAGAAAGGAAATCTCGCATGTTGTAAAAAAAAGCCGCATGTTCAAAAGAAAAAAGTCGCATGTTAAAAAAAAGTCGCATGTTGTTAAAAAAAACTAAACTCGCATGTTTAAAAAAAATCACATGTTGATATTGTATCGCGTACGCATCGTACGTTAAGACAATTTGTACAATAACCAGCCCCCCCCCCCCCCCCCCCTCTCTATATATCTTTATAGATTAGGCATGTTGACATTTCACGCGCACAACGTCTAAAGTTACAAATGTTATCAACGACATCCAAGTTTTGATTTTTATATATAGTTACGTATTTTGACGTTTTGACATCATTTTTCATGGTTTTACGTTAGCTCTTTATGTTGCGACACAGAATGTCAGTACTACGATAAAGCGAGCAAAATACCAACCAAATTATTGTTGCAATGTGTGGGTTAAAAATATTAGTAAAATTAAATAAGCAATATGTTATGGAAAAAGATTATAGTATACCACACGAATTGAATTTCTATGGTCAAATCAATACACACTTGGCCACTTCAGACAGTCTATGGTTCAAATTTATTTGTATGTATCGAACAAGTTGATTTTATTTCAAATTTCATGTCAACATGTGTTAAACATGCAAGACATATATGAGAGAACTTAAGTTGATTTTATTTGTCTTAAAGTATGTCTATGACTTGAAAACTTAAGAAATTTGTAAGTAATTTGAAAATTATAAGTAATTTGAAAACATTTTATATTGGTCATTGGTGAAAAAGTTTTATGAAATGTAAGTCGAACAATACGCCTGGTTATGCTACAAAATCCCTAATTTTCTTATGGGTTCACTAATAATAGGCATTTTTTTTCCTTCTTGTACATCAAATTATCATACGCTCAAGAAAGGGGATATGAATTATGAAAGAATGCTAGAGACATACAAAGGCATTTGAAGTAATATATGTAATTAACTAGAGGTGTAAATTGTATATCAAGTTATGTACGTCGTAAGCATTTATTGGACTTGGTTTGTGATTTGATTATGTATAAAAGAAACATCAACTCTAGTCAGATTAGGGTGTCACCTATAAAGATTGATTATTTATTTTCATTGGCCTGGTCTTTTTAAGCTATAATGACTACACATTGATTGTCACATGTTAATCATATTAAACCAATAAAAAAGATATATGAGAAAACATTTTTTTTAACTAAAAGTCTACATGTTAACAGGGATGACAAAAATACTCGAGTCAGACAAGTATACTCGAAATCCGAAGCATTTGGGTTGGGTATACCTGATACTCGACGGGTATTGAGTCGGATATGAGATTGGAATGTATAGGACAAGTATGGGACCAAGTATAATAATATATTAGACTAATAATAATAAAATACATTCCATATACAAGTATAATAACATATTAGACTAATAATAATAACATATTAGACTAATAATAATAAAATACATATTATCAAAATTGTGTCTCATACCTGATACCCGATTTGATTACCCGAAACTATATATAAGTTTACCCAAAATATACCCGAAAACTTTAAGTTTTATATTTATTTCATTTAAGCACTTTTTAGTAATTTTTCATTCTAGTAGTTTTATTATTTGAAAATTAAACCTTTCTTTTCCAATATATTTTGATTGCAGTATTTATATTTATATGTTAAGAAATTCAAAATTATTTTAGAGATTAATATTGTAAAATATTTAGATTTTTAAATATATCAAATATTATTACGGTAATGATATATATGTTATTTATCATAATATAATATATATGTAAATTTTTAAAACATAAAATTGTAAATGAAAATAAAAAATATAGTTACATGAAAATCCTAATGGGCATGCCTGATACCCAACAGGTAATGAGCTGGTGTGGAACAAGATTTAACAACCGGGTATTGGTATAGAATTAGCCATACCTGATCCATTACCATCCTTAAATGTTAATCATGTCATGTTAAACCATTAAGAAAAGATATATGAAAACAAACACATTTTTTAACTAAAAGTGGACACATCATTCTATTCTCTCACAACATGAGCACCATAAAATATATTTATTTGTGTTTTTAGACATCATGACAATTGAATATATCCAGTGAACACAATGAAATTTGATCTTAGAGAATGATAAGTTGACACTGAAGCCATTTATCTTGTTTGTTTCAGCAACGAATTTTCAAACTTATTTACATGTTGAGGATAAATAAGTTCTTCAATTGATATTCTACCACTGTTGAGACAAGGGTAAAGGCATGTGTTAGTCCTTGTTTCTCAATGAATAAATATGGTGATGAAAACATTTAACTTGTATATAGAATTAGTTCTGATACCCTTGGATCATCATCGCACAAGACGTATAAGTACCAACAATGTAAAAGTTGAAAAATGTATAATCAAGAGATAACTTGCGTATAAAACAAATAACCTTTGGCTATAATGATCATGTGTTGTTAATCTGATTGATTGTATTGTATTTACACTTTTGTTCTATCCGAAGCTAAGGGCTTAAGTTACCACCTTAAGGTGATGTCAAGAAATCGAGACTTTGATAGCCTTAATAAATATGGTGTGTCTACTGTCTAGATGCATGTAACTATTTAAAATGGATACGAAGAATTCAAGTTTTTGCCTCACAATAAATGTTGTTTTCGTCACTATTCGCTCTATTTATTTATTTATTTATTTATTATATATGTTGTTTATTTGAATTTCCTTTATTCAACGCTTACCTACCTGTGTTGCCATGTTGGTTTCTGGTATGAGATTACTTGTGTTGTTATTAAAATGTTAATTACTGATTCTTTTAGGCGATTCATAACCTAACATAAAGCAAAATAATTGATAAATTAACAGAAGATGATTACATCATTGTAAATTGTTCACTCCGCAACGATGCACAAGTACCCTACTAGTACTCAATCGTAATCATAACAATATTAATTAAATTAATATTCTAATTCTACAGTCACTAAAAACTCAAAATCCTCAATACGATAGAATATAGTTGACTATTTGACATTTAAAGTTGATTTTGACACAAGTTTAGATCAAGTTTTGTACAATTAATCAATGATAATCTTTACACATGAACTTTAATCATATAAGAGCATAAACATGTATTCCCCTCCCTGATACTTGCAAATCCTCAAACACTAAACCCAGTTAGTAGCAAATATAAAACCAAGTATGAGACACAATTTTAAAATAACATATTAGACTAATAATAATAAAATACATTCCATGTCTGCCTAGGGATGTCAATGGGTTGGGTATAACTAATTCCATATCCATACCCAGCTGTAAAATATTGTCTCATACCCGGCCAATTACCTCGGGTATTTACCCATCGGGCATACCCGAGATTATTAGGTATACCCGTCGCGATTTTCATGTATATATATTTTCTACTTTTATTTATAATTTTATGTTTTAAAAATTCATATAATATATTAAATTATAATAAACAATATACATATTGTCATCATCATAATAATATTTAATATATTAAAAAAATATGAATATATTATAATATTAATCTCAAAAATAGTTTTGTATTTCATAGCAAATCTAATCTAAGTATTAATAAAACGCTCAAATTAATCACACATGACAATCTCTCTTTCAATCTTATAATTTTACTTTTATTTTATTTAAAAATATTTTCGTTATCCTTATTATTATTATTTATTATAAATTCTCTCAATTTTAATTTTAACATAATCTAATATGATCTAAGCTCTAATAAACCATTCCAACAAATGCAATATAACAATTCCTCATGCTATGTAAATATAATATTAATTAAATAGCATCTTTAAAATTTTTATATGGATAACTACAATTAATATATTTACTACAAGTAATTTCTATTTTGTTTAATCGTTATAATGCTTAACTACAATTACCACATAGCAAATTTTTGTTCTATTTGGTTATCATCAACAAATATTTTTTTTGAACGATTAACAAAAAAATATATTTTACTACAATAAGGTATATTAAAAAATATATATCAATTAAATATAATAAAATATAATTATGTCTTTTATGTTAATGTATATTTTAGATTTATAATGTTATGGATATTTTTGAAAAACTTAATATTAATATATTGTCAATAATTAACTAAATCCATAAAAAACTAAAATATATTAAAATGTAACAACTTTGGGGTTTTTTGTCTAAATTTTGACATGATTTGTGTGTTGGATTTTTGATACTTAAAACTTTATTGTTGATTCAAATATGTTGTAGAATCTCCGATGTATTTAATGAAAATTATCTTATTACTTTGTTATCTCATTGGCGGTGTAAAAATAATTAAAAAGTTTTATAAAGAATTGATGACTGTAACGAGCACTTTACAAGTGGATTGGGTATTAATTACTATGAGTAAAACATTACAAGCTTATGGAATGACTATCGTGTACGTCTACGTGTCTTATTTATAAATAAACTATTTTTATTATTCAACATGTATACACAGGAGTATAACCTAGTAAATATAAATAATGTCATCATCAAAATATATATCTAAAATGATTTTTTTTTAAAATAAAGAAACATTACTAAACTATTATTAAAAGAAAATAAATAGAAAACTTAAAAGTTTCGGATATATAATTCGGGTAAATAGATATATAGTTTCGGGTAATCGGGTTAGTTATCATCTAATATCAAATCCGTCCTATACCCACAAAATAATTTTTTTCCATACTCATACCTATTCCGATACCCATTAAATATACCCGTTTCAAATGGTTCAAGTTTCAGGTATACTCGTGCAGCTCGAGTATTTTTTCCATGGAGGCTTGAACCCATCCCATTTACATCACATGGAATAGAGTGGAATTATCGGGACTAAGCAATCAAACTTGTTGACCAAACTATAATCTCAATCTAGAACCCCCACCCTTGAAGCAACTACGTGTCACATAACGACTGATTAACCTCCAAATAAAATCACACCAAATCAACTAATCAAACTATTTCATTCATCTCTAATCACGTTAGGTCAGAACAAAACCCTAATTTCAATTCAATCCAATTTCGTCATTGTTTCTCTCTCTTGTTCGTCTCTGCAACCAAAACGAGAGAGAGAATCATCATCCTCTTCTCAATTTCAACTCGCTGTAACGTGTATGACACGTTACTTCCATCACCGTTGCGTTCCATGAACTTTTGCTGAAGAAAAAGCGAAATTCAACCGTTAATTCGACGGTTTTGTGCAGGAATTTGTTCGTGTGGTTCCGGTAGGTCAGTTATGTTGTCGTTACAGACCGATCAACGGCAGATTCAGCAGCAGCAGTTGTTGATGCAGTCCGCTCGGGTTTCTTACAACAATGGCGATCATCAGCGTGATAATTCGTATGGATTGTCAACGGAAATTGTTTCGTCTTCGTATGGATTGTCTACGGAGTCACGTGAAGGTTTGAAATTGAATTTTGTTTCGATAATTGTTTGTATGTGATGATAACTAGGAATGTTTAGGGTTAGATTGGTTTTGAGAGTGTTTTTAGGGTTTTAAGACTCTGAATTTAGTTGATTATTGGTTTGTTACAGCTACAGAAGAGATGCTGATGTCTGTGGCTCATCAGAGTTATAAATCTGGAGATTTTAGACAGGCTTTGGATCATAGTAAGGCTGTTTATGATAGGAATCCGATGAGATTGGATAATTTGCTTCTCCTTGGTGCGATATATTATCAGGTTGGGTGATTTTTGCTGCATAGTGTGTTAGTTTCTGCATTTAGATTTTAGGCATTGGGATAAGTATGATGACACTAAGTAACTGTTTTTCCAGTTGCATGAGTTTGATTTGTGTATTGCGAAAAATGAAGAAGCTCTGCGGATTGATCGGAAGTTTGCTGAGTGCTATGGGAATATGGCTAATGCATGGAAGGTGATTTGTGTTTTTAGGTTTTATGGTGAGTTTTTTGTTTTTGTTGTTCGAGCATGGTGAATCTAAGCAGTGTGTTTTGATCTTACAGGAAAAGGGGAATATTGATGTTGCTATTCGTTACTATTTGATTGCTATTGAGGTATGTTATATTTAGCTGTAACTGAATTTAATAATTTTTACTTGGAAATTAATGACTATCAATATTACTTGCACTTGAAACATTAAGTGCGACTACATGCCAAATCAATCTTGAGGAACCTCTAATAATATTCTAGAGGCGAAGAAAGCATGAGAATTTATGTTTTTTAGTTGTATACGTGCACCCACGTCTAAGTTCTGTCTTTCTACATTAAATGACATGGCATAGATTTGACATGCTTCATGATTGCCCACATCCTTCATTGTGTGTATAATTTTAATACGAAATGAAAGTTCCTGCTTTCCTGGAGAAGACATGGAACAGGGTTGGAAGCACAATGAAAATGTTTGAGAAGTTAATTTTATATCTGGTAATATACAACATTACAACTGTTGTTTTGAAGTTAGATCATATATTTAGGAGGGCTTTCTTATTGCAGAAGAAAGTCAACATAAATCCAACCGCCTGTTGGGCCTTTTAAAGAGGGAAGTTGAATAAATGATTCATAATGATCTTTTTCATCACTACACTACCAAACACTTATAATTCAGATAAAGAAATTATTATACACAAAATCTAATCCATAGTACTTGTACATACTGGGAATTCCAACTAGAAGTCTAGAAGTACAGGGCACGGGTTATGAATTAGTGAACAGTGTTGTGCAGGGATAAGATGATGTGCCATCATGCATTATTGCACTCTAATTAATTTATAACGTTTGTTGAAACCACATATCACTTGATATCTAGATGTTTATTTTTACCTTTTTTGGTACATCAACTCGCCTCGATCATGATTGATGCAGCTGCGTCCAAATTTTGCGGATGCATGGTCAAACCTGGGAAGTGCATACATGAGGAAAGGAAGACTTACTGAAGCTGCTCAATGCTGTCGGCAGGCTCTTTCATTAAACCCTCATTTGGTAGAATTTTTGGTCTTTGTTTTTCTGTCCATATATAGACACACAGTTGCTCGAAGCTTACGTTAGGTTTCTTCTATTCATATGCTTATGTAGGTTGATGCTCACAGCAACCTTGGAAACTTGATGAAAGCTCAAGGACTGGTGCAAGAAGTAAGAAATATAATTTCTTTTCGGTGCTATTGTATCACAAGTCATAACCATAGAGGAGTTGAAACTTATAACACCACACATTACCATTCATGCCATTTTCACCTCTCATTATTCACCGACTCAAACATGATAATGTTCCACTATGTCTGTTCACATTCTAGAAATGTTGCATTATCATGTAGTGTATTCTCATAGCCTTTTTTGTATTCTGCTGTTTTCCCATTGACTTCTAGGTCTATTGTTCAGAGCTTCTAGAGGACTGATCATTTTGTGCATAGCAGAGTTATAGGTTGTAGTGTTTGGCTATTCACTGCATCTGTTTGTATGTGAACATAAAGATTGTTGTGTTTGTCTGTTCACTGCATCTCTTTGCATTAAACATAAAGACCAACCAGAATTTTGTTATCATCATTACGGTGAGTACCTTTGCTGGTCCTTGCAATATATCTAGAATTATTTTTTGAACAGGCTTACAATTGCTACCTGGAGGCACTTCGTATACAACCGACTTTTGCCATCGCCTGGTCTAATCTTGCTGGCCTTTTCATGGAGTCTGGTGATCTTAGTAGGGCACTTCAGTATTACAAGGTAAGGGGAATTTGGATGAAAATTTAAACTTAAAAATCAACTGATTGATTGGCTTAGAGGTGGTTCGAAATTAGCGGGTCCAACAGGTTGGGTGATGGGCTGCAATGGGCCGGGTTGGGTTAATCCACTCGTAATCTATTTCTACTTTTGAATTTTTTCTATAAAAACTTCATGCTTTAAATTTGATTGCAAAAACTAATTGAGGACGATAATAATTGAAATTATTATGAACACATATGAGGTGTGTGCATTAAAAATACACTTTGGATGACTTTATAACCCGATTGACATGTCCGACCCATTTGACCCATTTGGCATAAAACATACCATAGCCAACCCCGTTTATATGTAAATGGGTTGACGTTGCTACCTTTGTTTGCTTCTTTAAAGAATGCTATGAGTTGTGATAGAAGCTTTGCACTTAAACATTCCCGTACACTTTTTATATCTACTGATGTTTCGTTTGTTGATGGTATTTGTATACATGTGGACACACCTGCACATCACATGTAACATCTTATTGTTCAAATTTACTCTAATCGCTGTTGTTGACACTTTTAGGAGGCGGTGAAACTAAAACCAGCATTTGCTGACGCATATTTGAATTTGGGGAATGTATACAAGGTGAAGTTTCTGTGGCATCCCTTCTAACATTTATGGTTCTGTTCTGATGAAGATGTTTGCTAAATTAAGAGTCATATTGCACTTCACAGGCTTTGGGAATGGCTGCTGAAGCTATCGTCTGTTATCAGCGAGCTCTTCAGTCCAAACCAGATTATGCTATGGCTTATGGTAAGTTAGTAACCACCAGTTCTATTTTAATATTTTTCTACCTACCTTCTGTATTCACTAAATATTTATTTATCTTCATTTATATTTTCACATTAAATCAGGGAATCTAGCTAGCATATATTATGAGCAAGGTAACTTGGACATAGCAATTAACCACTATAGACAGGCAATCACTTACGATACTGGATTTTTGGAGGCTTACAACAATCTGGTTAGTGAGTTTGTTGCTTCAACTTTAATCTCTCTCACATTTATCTAAAACTGCAACATTTCTTTTTCATTCGGACTAAGTTATGAGTTTTGGCCGCATGTTAACTAGGGTAATGCACTTAAGGATGCTGGCAAAGTTGAGGAAGCCATTCATTGCTATCGTGTAGGTTATGGTTCTATTGGCTTTTAGCTTTATAATTGTTTTTTCTTATACTGATTGACTTTCTTTTAATGTCTAGCAATGCCTCTCTCTGCAACCTAGCCATCCTCAGGCACTCACTAACCTTGGGAATATATACATGGAATGGTACATTTGCGATGCTTTATATCTGTAGTTAGATGTGATTCTTAAGCATAAATGTTATATTTGGTACTTGAAAATGGTTGGGTTCACCCAAGCACTTTAATCCTTAATTATTGTTCTTTTAATAAATAACTGAAGTGACTTGTGATTACAAAAGTTATATCATCATTAAGAGTAAAGTACATGGATAGTCCCTCCGGTGTATCAAAATTTTGGATTTGGTTCATAACTTTCTAAAAATACACAGATGTTCTCTGTGGTTTGCACTTTGTAACGCATTTAGTCCCTAATCTGGACATGCTAAAACCTTTAGATTTGTTGGCTAGGGACTAGATGCGTTACAAAGTGCAAACCACAGGGACCATCCATGTACTTCTAAAAAGCTAGGGAATAGGGACAAAATCCAAAATTTTGGTAAACCCCAGGGACCATCCGTGCATGTTACTCTATTTTCAATAATCCGCTAGCTTTCTAAATAAAACGATTTAAAAGATTTTATGCATTAAAAATACACTTTGGGTGATTTCAGTTTGTCTGACTCGTTTCTTTTTAAGCTTACTGCTTTATTTTTTACTAGTTTAATCATAACCCGAAAGGACCCATTTATAAGTAAATGGGTTGATATTGCCACCTTTAAAATATGAATGTAGTTATGTAAAACAGCCTTAACGAGATGCTTTCGATATTCAGGAACATGATGAGTGCTGCTGCTCAATGCTACAAGGCAACTTTGTCTGTAACTACAGGGTTGTCAGCTCCCTTCAACAATCTTGCAATAATTTACAAGCAGCAGGTATCAATCCTCTCTGTCTCTCTTAATGTCATATCACCAGTCTTAATGTGTGCATATGAAATATTATCTAAAACCTGAACTGGCATGTGGAATGAAATAACAGGGTAATCATGCTGATGCCATATCTTGCTACAATGAAGTTCTTCGGATCGACCCTCTGGCAGCTGATGGTCTTGTTAACCGTGGAAACACTTACAAAGAGATAGGGAGAGTGAATGAAGCAATTCAAGATTATTCACATGCTATTGCTATTCGTCCAAACATGGCAGAAGCTCATGCAAATCTGGCTTCAGCTTACAAAGACAGGTATTTAGAACTTAATTGGAATGTTGAGACATATTAGCTCGGTTATGCTTATGTATGGGCTTAAATATGGATCACATTTGAACTTGTAAATTTTGGAAATTCTAGTGGGCATGTGGAAGCAGCTATTAAAAGTTACAGACAAGCATTGGCTATACGTCCCGATTTTCCTGAAGCCACTTGCAATCTTCTACACACGTTACAGGTATGAGCTTAAATCTGCCAATAATATATTGACTCAAGTCTTCACTAAACGGTAACTGCTTGATTCTATTCCCTTTTCGTATTTGTCATGTTGCATCTTCCTAGTGCGTGTGTGACTGGGATGACAGAAAGAGAATGTTTATTGAAGTAGACGGTATTCTTCGAAGGCAAATCAAGGTATTGTACTATTGTACATAATCTTCTTAAAGTTATCATATGTGTACACACACACATTTATTCAACAAGTTCATTGTTCTCTGTATATTGGTGTATAATGTATATGTTATTATTCTCCCAGACATCGGTTATTCCAAGTGTGCAACCTTTCCATGCAATTGCATACCCACTTGATCCTATTCTTGCACTTGAAATCAGGTACATACGTAGTTTATGTGGGCTTAAAAGTCATGGAATTTTATGTATAACATTGCTGATTGGATTTTTTAAAAATTTTTGTAGCCGGAAGTATGCAGCACACTGTTCTGTTATCGCAAGCCGATTTTCTCTTCCTGCTTTCAACCATCCTCTGCCTTTAAAAATAAAGAGTCCGGGGGTAACAAGCGGCTTAAAATCGGGTAAATGTTTTAATTTGTAAAAGAAATCTATTCTTTCATGCTTGTTATTCCAGCTTCTAAGAAAATGTTACTTACATGGACATTAATTCTGTTGTAGATACGTGAGCAGTGATTTTGGAAACCACCCACTGTCTCATCTGATGGGCTCAGTATTTGGCATGCATAACAGACAAAACATGGAGGTTTTTGTTGATTTCGATCTTTTATTGATTAAAGTTGTTGTTTGCAAGATGTTACAAACTATAGTATTTAGGTCTTTTGCTATGCTTTGAGTCCAAACGATGGTACCGAATGGCGGCTACGTACTCAATCAGAAGCAGAGCACTTTAAGGACGTGTCAGCAATGACATCTGATATGATTGCTCGGCTAATAAATGAAGATCAGATACAGATACTTATCAACCTCAATGGTTATACGAAGGTTTGCATAAAACCCAACTCATAACTTATTATCATACCTGATGCAGTTGGCGGCCCAACAGGCCTGATTGAAGAACCCGCTATAGGCTCAGCAGGCCCAACTGAAGTGGACGGCCCAGTCGGCAGTCCAGGCTAGTCCGATTGGGGATGTTTTTCAAGCTGGAACTATTCGTTTTTTTATTCTGCATATCTTTTATTTTCGCTATTTTATTTTGGACTATGTTTGTTTGCTTTTTCCGCGTTTTGCCTATTTTGGAGGCTTAGGGTTGTCTTTAAATTGTTCCAGAATTCTCATTGTTAAGGCAGTTTTTGATTATTAAAAGTTATAAGAAGCGTTCCAGATTGTTTTCGTTTTGGTGTTTGATCCAACTTGATTGCATAAGAAAAACTGCATTAATACCCTTTTTAAGTAACAGTTCAACCTCAATGGTAACTGAATGATGTGCAAGTAGATATTATGTATTTATGTTTGTGGCCCATCATCACTTCAGTTTGTAATTGATATCTTGTTTGCTACTTTACTTCAGGGGGCCAGAAATGAGATTTTTGCCATGCAACCTGCTCCTATCCAGGTGTCATACATGGGATTTCCTGGGACAACCGGGGCCGACTACATACAGTATCTTGTCACGGATGAGGTCAGCGAGTTCTTTTTGTATTGTCACCGCTAGTATTGTGTCTAGATCATCTTTTTGTTAATACTGACATCTTGCAACATCTATGACAGTTTGTATCCCCACTCAAGTATTCCCATATCTACTCGGAGAAACTTGTGCATGTTCCTCATTGTTACTTTGTGAATGACTACAAGCAGGTAATTCACATTGCACACTTATGTATGTTTTTGACATAGCTAGCTGATAATGTGAGACACTTGTGTCACCATTAATTTTGTAAATACTTTTCCAGAAAAATCTTGATGTGCTCGATCCAAACTGCCGACCAAAGCGTTCTGCATATGGGTTGCCAGAAGACAAGTTTATATTTGGTTGTTTCAATCAACTTTATAAGATGGATCCGGAAATATTTACGACATGGTAACTTGTGTACGTATGTTTGACAATAAGAAAGTTTGTTTTTCATGCAACTCATAAAATTGCTGTACCTACGTATGTTTTAGGTGCAATATTCTGAAGCGCGTTCCAAATAGTGCACTTTGGCTTCTTAGATTCCCAGCAGCTGGCGAGATGCGACTTCGTGCTTGTATGTGATGCTTATTAGTTATTACATGTTATCGTGCATACATAATTACCAGGTGGATAAGTGGGTGGACACTCTACTCTTGACACGACCTGAAACAAGAAAAATACGGGTTTTAACGAGAATTTATGACACTACATGGGGATCCAACACGAATTCGTAGATTTGGGTTTAGTGTGTAACGGGTTCGGTCAGTTTGGGCACACACCTGCGGACACAAGTAAAATGGGTCGTGTTTGGGTCATTTGGCAGGTTGGGTCATGGGTTGACACATTCATTTCAAAGCATCTTTTAAAAATGAGCTGGAGTATTTTTTTACCAAATTTTAAGAAACAAAATGGAAATGACAAGCTTTATAGTTTAAACATGGTATGTAGATTTGTGAATTTTTACTTTACAATATATGCATGTAAAAATAAAATATCGTTTTCTCGTGATGAATGTGTGACACAAGTAACTTGCAAAAGTTTTATTACGTTTTGTTCGACATGATTTTGGGGTTTACGCTGTGTCTGGTTTTGACCTAAGTTTTATTGTGTTTTGGTTTGTTTTGTCCGACACAATTTTGGGGTTTACGTTGTGATTGGGTTTGACCTGCAGCCTGCAAAAAGAGAACATCTTGTTAATAAACAAGTCGCCTGTTTGTGGCGCATTTAACCAAATTATGACTTGTTTCGATACACAACTTACTTTTAACATTCAAACTACCAAATTATGACTTGTTTCGATACACAACTTGACTTTTAACATTCAAACTGCCCGCTCATTTTGCGAGTAATGTATGTTTTATGTAGTTAACATGGATATATACATGGATCATGTTCGGCTTTAAGCGCAATTGTTTTAACTTGCATCATGTTTGTCCATGTAGATGCTGCTGCACAAGGTGTTAAGCCAGACCAAATTATTTTCACAGACGTTGCTACGAAAAATGAACACATCAGACGCTGTTCTCTTGCTGATCTTTGTCTAGACACGTATACTACTTGAATCTAAATATATCTGTGAAAAAAGTGTACTCACTTTTAAGGGGAGACCTTTTACCAACCATTTATATGTGATTTCGTGAAACAGGCCACTATGCAATGCACATACAACAGGCACAGATGTTCTTTGGGCTGGTCTGCCCATGGTGACCCTTCCCCTTGAAAAAATGGCTACTAGAGTTGCTGGCTCACTCTGTTCGGCAACTGGAGTTGGCGAGGAGATGATTGTCAACAGGTCAGCATTTTTTTATTATTTATGCATTTATTATTGTTATTATTATTATTATTATCATCTTTATTTATTTATTTTACTATTATTATGGTATTATTCATTTATTTATATATTTATTATTCTTATTATTATCATTATTTTTGTATTTTTTTATGTTTTTTTTTTCAAACGTTGATTAATTTTGAGTTTTGACATGAAGCATGCAAGAGTATGAAGACAGGACAGTATCTCTAGCTTTAAATCCAGCCAAGCTTCAAGATCTTACAAACAGACTCAAGCAGTCTCGGCTCAGCTGCCCTCTCTTTGATACATCACGCTGGGTAACTTAACACCACTTTCAATTTCATTTTCTGCATGGTCAACTCCTTGACTTTTCATGGTCAACTGATTAATTTGTTTATAAACTTTCAGGTTACAAATCTAGAACGAGCATACCTTAAGATGTGGAATCTGTACTGTGCGGGTCAACAACCACAACACTTCAAAGTCAAGGAAGACGATTCCGAATATCCTTATGATCATTAAATGCACACAAGCATGTATATGGTTATTACTTATTAGACATCAAACTTATGATTAATGATTTTATCTTATGATATCAACCATCGATATGTATCCGGTTTTGTTTCCAACTTGTGATCCCACCACACCTTTGTATTTCAATATATATTTTCATGCATGTTGTTAACCATTATTATACTTGCCTCACATATTACACCTACATTCTGAAGTCTCAACAAGCAAAAAGAACAAAAGAAACCGTTAACCGTTCACCACACGGGTAGCAAGTTTGCGGTTGACGGTGCGAATTTCAACAGCTTCTTGGAATGAAGCCATGGTTTCACCTCCACAACCGCCTGAAACACCTTCGGGTCACCGCTACTCTTCGACAACGTCTCGATTGTCAAATAATACTTCATCCCGGCCACCACTTGCTGCTCTGCCTCCACAACTTGAGAAAATGTGAGCTCTCCCTCGTTATTCCCCGGCCGGGTTTGCCGCAAGCGGTTGTACTCCTCCACGGAGTACTTCCCCATCTCCTGAATCTCCTTGTTCGTTCTCACATCGTCTATCTTCGTCCTCCCTCCTAACCTGATACCTACAGAACTCGAAATCGAAATCAGAATGACAATTGAGAAGGTGACTGTGGTTACAGAGAGGTTGAGTTTTGCCATGGAAGTGGTTATGGTGGAAGGGTGAAATGGAGGGTGGGTTATGTATAGGAAGAAAGAGATGGACACGTGGGTATAAACGAGGGAGTGGCAACACCTACGGGTGCCGCGTTTCGAAGGCGTTTTGGGGAAGACGACAAACAGTGTCAGTGGGTTTTGTCATTTATCGGATGAGTCTTTTCGTTTCTCCTTTTATATCTTTTGTTGCGTTATCTGTAAGTAAGGGGTTTGTCATGATTATTCATATCTATCTAGTTTTCGACCTCCAAGAAAAGCTTGTCGTATGTTCATCGTGCATGGTATTTGAACTCGTAATAAATAAATAAATAAAATTATATGATACTATACAAATATACCGTGGTTTAATAAATTTAAAACACATACTTATTTTCATTGGTCATGATGTTAGGTATACTGAATTAGATCATCTAAAGTCCCCGTCTACGTGGTGCGATAACTAACTCACACCGAATAGCCTAATAATAACTTTACTAAATTTAGAGTGTTACTCATTTTACTTTTTTTTTAGCATTATACAATATATCTGGATTCACTGTGGTACACATGTATGGTATCGGTTTTGTGTTATCCGGCCTTATCTAATAGCATACTTGTATTTGAACCCGTGAAAAATAATCAAGCCTGTTGGACGTCTCAATTCTTGAATTGGATTTTGGTCTTACTTGTTGAGTTCAGGTTTCCCTAGCTTGCATAAAGATACTATACCCGTGTTCTCTGCTTAACATAATCTCAAAAGACTTGAATTTTGTTTGAAAATTTATTCATGTACTATAATTGAAGTCATATGTGTTAAAAAAATTAAAAGACGATGTGCACGCATATATGTCGTAAACTTGAGATCATGTGAAAATGGGGAAGCACAGTGCTTACATAGTTAAAGATTATCTTGTATTCCTTCTTATAAATCTAAAATTTTGATAATTTGAGTTGAATGAGACGTAGAGATGGGCATAAAAACCGGTTTCGAACCCGAACCGGTAGAACCGAACTGGACCCGGTTTCAGTTCTACCCGACATTAAGTAGAACCTGTTCCGGGTTCAAAATACCCGTTGGTTCCAACCCGGTTCCACAATTATACCATTTGAATCGGGTCGTACCCGGTTCCTACCCGTACCCGGTTTCACTAGTACCCGGTTCCACCAGTACCCGGAAATGCAGTTCTAGAAGGAACCGGTTATACCCGTTATAATGTTACCGTTGGAACCGGTTATAGCCGTTAAAATGTTACCGTTGGAACCGTTCCTGACCGTTGGAACCGATTCTATATATGTTGTTTAGAAATCTATTGTTTAGCACACAATTTCTCATATCTATTCTTCTTGTTACATTTATTTCTTGTTCTTTTTCACATTCTAATCAACAAATGGCCTCAAAGAGTTCCAAAAACGCAAATTCCCAATCCGTTAACAATGTTCCTCAAGATCAATCGGTTCCATATGTGGTTGGAACATTGTCTCATAATCGCAGTAAGGAAGTTTGGAGCAATTGGGAGTTGGTCGAGATGAGCGACGGCTCGCAAAAAGCTCAATGTAAACATTGTGGATCGTTATTAGCCAAGTAATCAAACTCAACGTTAACGAAGCATATTAATAAGTATTGCAAAGCTTTAAAGGAAATGACATCCGGTCAAGTTCCACTATCCAAGATGGTACCATTTTTCGTTATGAGCAAAAATTAGCTCGCGATCGGATGGCGAAGTTGGTGATACAAAAAGCGTTGCCGTTTGGACACTTCGACGACCCCGATCTTACTAATCTTATTCGGGAGACGCTACAACCTCGCTATAAACATGTAAGTCGTCGCACTTTAAAACGTCTTTGTTTAAGTTTATGGGAAAATGCAAAAAAAGATTTAGTTGTTTTTTTTAAGAATTAAAAGCTAGTGTAAACCTAACTAGTGATGTGTGGTCGGCTCCACATGGTTAGCCGGAATCGTACATATGTGTCACCGCTCATTGGGTTGATCCCGATACATGGCAAATGATGAAGCGTACGATTGCGTTTGACGAGTTTCCTTCTCCTCATACGGGAGAAAATATTTATAAAATTATAAATGGTACAATAATTAAATATGGTTTAGAAGATAAAAATTTTTCAATATCCTTTGATAACGCTTCAAACAACACAACGGCGATTGAAAAATTAAAGTTGAAGTACAAACCAATACTTGATGGTGTTTTTTTCCACACACGATGTGTTGCACATATTATTAACTTAGTAGTGCAAACCGGTTTAAAAGATCAATTTGTATCGGATTTTATTATAGCATTTAGAGCTATGCTCCAAGATGTTTTCAAAAGTGGAAAAGAATGATATCAAGAATATAAAAAACTTTGTAAAGATGTCAACAAAAAAATTATTGGACCGAATTGGGATATACCGACTCGTTGGAATTCAACTTGTCAAATGTTTGAAATGGCTATAAAGCAAATGGGCACTTTAAAATCTTTTCATACAACTTTAAGTGATGAGTACCTAGTCGTCCCCTTTCCCGACACGGCTTGGGAAAATATTATTAACCTAAGTACTTTTTTACAAGTTTTTAAAACTACAACGACTTTGATTTCCGGTGTTTATTATCCTACTAGTTCTAAAGTTGTGGACCAATTGTATTTGATAACAACTAATTTTAAAAAGTTTGAAAATTCTAGTGACATGTTAAGGAATATGACGAGACCAATGATTCAAAAATTTTAAAAATATTTTTTAGAATTACCACCCGTTTTTCTATGTGCCGCCGCTTTAAATCCAGCTTTAAACGTACCGGGTGTTGAAGCTTTAATTGATGAAATTTATGACAAGTTGGATATGCATGAGGAGGATCCAACTTTAAAAGCAAAACAAAAAAAATATTCAATGAGTGTATGGCCAAACTTTCTGATCATTATTTTAAAAAATATGGTGAAAAAATAATACAAATTTGTTTGAGTCTCAGTCCACGGCCTCTAACGATGAAACAAGCAGGGATCCACTTATAACCATGTTGAATGTCGTTAGAGACGAGACCGCTAGACAACAAAGGGGTAGTGAACCAACAAGTGAACTTGGGAGATATAAAAAAAATCAGTATTCGCTTACTATGACCACCGAGGGTATAGGAAATTTGATGTTTTGGCATGGTGAAAATCGAAAGAATCCGAATACCCGATTCTAGCCACCATGGCTCGTGATATACTAACGGTCCAAGCTTCCACGGTAGCTTCGAAAGTGTGTTTTCTCTTAGTGGCAGGGTTTTGTCAATTAGAAGAACAAGACTAACTCCGAATCGCTAGAGATGGCAATATGCTTAAAGGACCATTTGGATGCCGTTGATCGTGTTCAACATAAAACTAGTCTAGAAGATGAAGTTGAGTTAGAGCATAAAATTGTTGATGAAGAGGAGGACGAAGAAGTGGAGACTAACGATTCGGACGACGATTGTACCGAGGTACCCACACCTAAGAGAAACTCATCGGAAAGTGTTGCATTTGCCGCTAGTAAACGATCAAAGAAATAAAATCTTACTGGAACCGGTTCTGAGTAATTTTTTATTTTTTTTGTAACCGGTTAATTTTTTTATATATTGTAACCGACTAATTTGTTTTTTAATTTTAACCGATTATTGTTACTATTTTATTTATCAATGTAACTAATAATAAAAATCAAACATAACAAACACAATAGAAAGAAACATTACACAAACTTTATTAAAAACACCAAACCAAACGGGTTACATCAAACATTTGAAGAACCGGTGCCGGAACCTTCTCTCGTCTCATTTTTCTTTGCCTTCGTCACTGGGCAATGCCGCTCAGTGTGTTTCTTAAGGGTTGAGTTGGCTGCGGCCTTCATAAATTTTCCACAATCTTTGCATCTAGCCATCTCGTGGCTGTCGGACATTAAACAGAGATCAAAATTCTTCCATATAGCTGGGTTTCTTTCGTCTCTAAGACCGTAACAACTTCGTTGTTGCAAGCCAAGGTATTTTGCAAGAACTTAGAAGTTGATTGATTTTGTAAGTTGATGATGGTGGGTGTTAAGTTTAGAAATGGTAAGTAGGAAGGGTTTATATACAAAAAAAAACCGATTTTTTAATCAGGAACCGGTTTCCAACGGTAACATTTATCAGGAACCGGTTCCAACGGTAACATTTATCAGGAACCGGTTATGAACAGTAAATGACAGGTTTGACTGTCAGGAACCGGTTCCCAACACTATCAGAAACCGGTTCCGCACCATACCCGGTTCCACACCATACCCGGTTCCATAATACCCATACCCGGTTCTACACGGTTCCATATCCTTGGGTGTGAACCCGGGTAGGAACTGGACCCGGTTCCACACCATACCCGGTTCCAATGACATCCAAGCAGAACCGGGTCCGGGTTGGAACCGTTTCCGGGTAATAATAAAACCCGATTATGCCCATCTCTATTGAGACGTACATAATGATCATATGTAATAAGTTTATAAGTCCCAAAATTATGGTAAAGTTGTGTGTTCTCTAACCAAGTGGTTGTGTGTTCAAATCCTTGCAAATAGCTGGTGGGTGTGATTTTAGTCGTTAAAAATATGTTTATAACTTGATACCACTATATCCAAAACTGTAAAAACATGAGTAGTTGAAAACAAGAGAAGCTATTGTTACAACTCCAACTCCATAACTCGGTGGTTTGTGGCTAGCACATCTACTCGTAATATGCCAACCACAGGATTCCTACTCGTAACAAGGGTGATCAAAGGCCAAACGCCTAACCGGGTGATCTAGCCGTCCAATTTTTTAGGGCGACACATAGTTCCTTCTACGGTTGTATTTGTTTCTTATTATATGCAAATGGAACCATGGCGGGGAGATTTCCAAAAGAAAAATTGTTTTATGTCTTTGCTTCCGTTACCAATTCAAAGGTATATACTAATTGTGAAAAGGTTGAGTGGTATCATAAAAGATATAATCATTGTGCTTTTATACAGAACTCGAAGTTTTTATAAAATAATTTGATTTTATATAAAAAAGGGAATGAATATTTATGTAGAAAAATATTTTTTCAAATTTAAAGCTAAAAAAAAGCTAAGAAATTGGTCTAAACAAATAGAGAAGTGACCAACACTTTACAAAGAAAACCATGTTATTTGCTTGTTGTAAGGTGCCTTGCAATTTTAGCTAAGGTCCCATTTATACCAAGTTGAACCCATTATTTCGCACTAGATGTTGTAACGTTTTAATTCTGAGGTTCAAACCTAAGCAGCGGGAATAATTTAGAATTATTGGTGTAAAAAAGTAACATTTGCCGTTAAAATAAGATGTTCTAGTGCTTCAATTCTGAGATAAAAGAAGAAAAAAAGTTGAAAACAAATAAATTTTGACTTAAACATAAAATAAAATTACGTATTATTCGTTTATTTGTCTCCTTTTGACCTAGTAGCTATCAGTTATCGCATGTTAGTACTATATGTTTACACATACATATACATTGGCTAGATGTAATAGTTAACACATTAAAACATACCTTAGTTATAAACATCAGTTCAAGTTGCACATAACGTAGCTTATAATCAAGTTAATGTAACATTTACTTCAAATTAGGGATCAAACATGCAATTAATTAATGTCCTTTGATATCCCAAAGGTTTAGCCTATACACATACAATTTTAAATCTAACTATCCTATTTATAAACAAATATTTCTTTTAAACCATAGCTTTGATATCAACTTATAATACGCATAATTTAAAAATAATTATTAAGAAATACAAATATAGGTTCTATTATACTATTCATAAAAAACAGAAAATTTTCTAAAAATAATTAGAAATAGCATAAGAGTATGGATGTATTCTACCATTCTTTACAAAACACAAACTTCACAAAATTGAAACCAAAATGATTTACAAAGTTTGGTAATGGGGTGCAAGTTGTTATCATATACATGGTCCAAAAGTACTTTGTGGCATACAAACGAAATAATATAGAGGAACTTGACGATAAAGGACTCCCCTTCTCGACCTTGGCTTATATGTTTGGTTCACCTAAAACTATGCATCACATGCTAACAACTCAGTTAATATGTAGAGATTTTAAACACTAAAACATACCCAAAACTTGTCACAAGCTTAATTTTTTTTATAACAAAAGGTTGTTCATTCGATTGAAAGTCCAATCGCATATTTACCATGAACCCACTACTAAAAAGCAAATTTTATAGACGGTGAACAATGGTGGACCCACACATTTGGTTTCATATGTTACTAATTTTTGGTGTTTGTATATCTATCTACATATTTTTGATTCGGTTGGTCAGGTTATACTATTTTGGAAACACAAAATCTAACATTATTCAAATTCAAGATCCTAATCAACAGTTCCATGATTTTAGCTATGTAAATAAGTTTATTTTATAGTTTTATGATCATGTTTGGATAATTTCTTTAATTGTTTTTTTTAAACACATGTCAATTTTTTTATAATATATAAGATCTCTTTAACATGAATTTGTAAATACTAAGAAAAATAACATTAGCGTACTAAATAAATCTTAAACTAATTCAAAGTTTTGAACATTTATAAAATCGTGATGTTATTACTAGCCACAATATGTAATAATCTGAACATTTTTTAAATAATAATAATAATAATAATAATAATAATAATAATAATAATTAAATTTTTTATCGACGAGGGTCATCAAGTGGGCTCCCTTATCTGGACTTGCGGCCATCAGCTAGGTATTGGGCCTCTTGACAAGCCCAAGGAGTCACGGCTGTGTCAAAATCCTGGTTTCCCGCCCATGCCTTAGAAATCAGTCCACTGTTCCGGTAAGAGATAGAGAGATGCACCGGTCCTTAGCATTTAATGCTATATGTGGCGCCAGCTGGCAAGTCATGCGTTACCCATGCAGAGAGAATATAGGTTCCTTCTGAAGTTAAGGAAGAATTAATAAGAGAAATTCGCACAGATCCTATAAAGGAGACAAGTCTCTGAGTATTACGCGGATATCCTTATTATCCGAAAGGAAATTCCGATAGCCTGCTAACATGAGAGGTACATCTCGTTTATCTTTAAGGGACCATATAAACAAGACAGAATATCATAGGAATGTAACTTATCACAACCCCACAACAAGAAACTCATAATTGCTTTCAAGCCACCTTGAGAACATTCTGACCCGTTTATTTACATTTACTATTAATTCAGTCTAAGAAACGAATCTTATTCTTACACTGGAACTTAGTTAGTTAAATAAAATAATAATTAAGAGAAGGTTACATGTAGAAAAAAGTAAAGCAATTTAAAATTTAGATTTGCAGGAATAAATACATAAAACCACTAACAATATAAAACGTAAGAATTTGTACTCTGAACCTCTTTTATAGATACCACTTTTGATTTTATTTTCTGTTAATTCGTTTATGAATGTCACTATCAAAAAAACTTAAGATATCACTTGAATTTCGATTCTATATATTATATGCAATTATCATTTTTCATTTGTTTGTTAGGTAATAACTAAAAATCCATGATAAACTTTGAAATTTAAAATCAAAAGTCAAAAATTCTCAAACCTATAGATCACAATCATCACATTCAAAATCTGGTCAAACCCATAAAGACCATTATTGACTTCATTTCACAAACCAATTTAAGTTACAAATTAAAACTTTAAATCTTCACATGTATCCATCCAAACTAAAAAAAATAACGTTAATAATAATAATAATAAGAATAATAATAATAAGAAGAAGAAGAAGCTCCTTCGTCCCCACCTTCCATTTCAAATTCAATTTCCCCATCTTCCAACGGCTACATCTCTCACTCTCTCTCTCTACTCTCCCACTTTCTCTCTCTAGGGTTTCAGAAATGAAGCATTTTATGCAACCAAGACACGCCATTTTGCGAGAACACTCTTCCGATACTCCACCACCAAACCCTAGCTCGATGAAGAACCACAGATCGGGTAATCGGAAGCACAAATCGAGCAAAGAAAACGCTCCCCCGCCTTCCGATAACGTCTTCATTCCAGATTCAAAACCTTCGCCGAGTGTTGGTAAACTCAAATCGATGCTCCCGCCCAGACCGCCTTCTTCGAACCCTCTCAAACGGAAGATTGGGACCGATTTTCACCCCGAAAATGTCGTCGGCGGGTCTTCGGATACAGGCGTTAAGGTATATTAAGTTTTGGTTGAAAAAATTGCAAGCTTGTGACATGATTGTGAGTTAGAACAGTGAAACTGTTGAAACCCTAGTTTAGTGGTTTAAATTAGTACATATAATGGATTAATGGGTTAAATTTATCGGGTGTTAGATCTTGAAAGTATTCAAAATCATGTTAAGATCTGATTTTTTAAAGTAGTTATTGCTAAAATTATGTATAGGGGTTAAGGTACATAAACTGTCAAAACCATAGTTTGGTGTTTTTAGTGGAATTTTTTTTAGTTTGTAACAGTATTTATCAGTTGGAACAGTAAATTAGTACATATTATATGTTAATTTATAGGGCTTAGATCTAAAAAATATCCAAAATCATGTTAAGACTTGCTTTTTTAGAGTTATGATTGCCAGACACTTGAATGTGCATCCAAACACTCCAAAAGATTTAATGTTACTGATGATTATTAACTTGTTTGGGTTATGGAGACAGAGTGTCATGGTAGGTGCTAATATAATTTGATGTGGTGTAATGATTTATTAGGTTATAGTGAGAATGCGCCCGCTGAATAACAAAGAAGAAGGAGAAACTGTAGTCCAGAAGACTTCAGGAGATTCGTTGTTGATGCTCGGACACCAATTTACTTTTGATCATGTAGCAGATGTATCATCAACTCAGGCAAGTAGATCACTGTTTGCTCTCAGTTTAAGATTTCATGAATCGTTCACATTGTTTCTCAATGTTTGTAGCATCAATTTGTCTTTCAGATTGATATATTCGAGCTTGTGGGTGCTCCTCTTGTTGAAAACTGTCTCGCTGGATTCAACAGTTCAATATTTGCATACGGGCAGGTATAATTCATAAATGCACTCTCTTTTAACAATTTATTATATGTTTTTTTGTTGCTGTTTGTGTTAATTTAATTTAATACTTTTATTTTGATTTGTTTAGACTGGGAGCGGGAAGACCTACACCATATGGGGACCGGCCAATACGTTGTTAGAAGAGACCACGTATAGTAATGAACAAGGATTAACGTCCCGTGTTTTCGCACGATTATTTTCTCGCATGAATGAGGTGTCTTTTATGTCATATTTCTCGTAGTTTGAGTTGTGAGTTGGCAACATAAGTTTGTTTCTGAATTATTTGTGGTTTGTTTATATCTTTTAGGAACAAAATACACATGCTGACAAACAACTAACATATCAGTGCCGATGTTCGTTTCTCGAGGTAACACGATCTTTTACAGTTTATACTATCAAGAACCGAACTTTATGTTGTCACGGTTTTAGTGATACCAAAACATATTATATACAGATCTATAACGAACAAATCACTGACTTGCTGAATCCATCTCAAAGAAATCTTCATCTAAGAGAGGATAATAAAACCGGAGTGTATGTCGAGAATTTAACAGAGGAGACAATTTGCAGTATGAAAGATGTGACTCAGCTCCTCAAAAAGGTATTATATTAGTCCACAAGATTCATATGTTTTCTCAATGGTATCTCTAGCATTTGACTAATAGTCAAACCAATGTATTATTGGATAGTATCCTTTGGTAATTTTTAACAAATACGCAGGGTTTATCAAACCGGAGGACTGGTTCAACAAGTTTAAATTCCGAGAGTTCCCGTTCACATAGTGTGTTTACATGTGTTGTGGAGTCAAGTTGCAAGGTAATAAGACCCTAGAATTTACGTTATTTTGTATTTGTCTTGTAGCATGCATATCAGAAGCTAGGGGTGTGCACGGTTCGGTTTTCGGTTATTGAAAACCGTCCGGTTTTAGCAACAATTTGGTTCGGGTTTTCGGTTTTTGAAACAAAATTACGTTGGATTCAAAAATAAGAAATTATTATCCAAGATTTAAGAATCTTTCTTAGATGTTTACATTAAAGTTAATGTGTTTACCCTTTTTAATTAATATTGTTCATATAAACCTAACCTTCTAATCTATTTTTATGTTTCTCCAAAGTTTTCATTAAGACATTTCTTTTATAACACTTTGAAAATCATTTAAGTTTTGTGTTAAATTTTGTTTATTTCTTGTAGGTAATGGATAAATCATTTCAAAGATAAATATACTTGTTAATGTTTTTATTCTCAATACTTAACATTCAAGAATAAAACTAATGATTCCTTAATCAATATAACAAACATTAACAAACTGATTTTAGGTTATTTGGTTTGGTTCGTTTTTTTTGGATACACAATAATCTGTTCTTCATATGGATGGCCATAACTTTGAATTTATAATTCTATAGAGCGTACATGGTCTGAGATGCTTTAAAACGAGTCGAATGAATCTTGTTGACCTTGCCGGGTCAGAAAGGCAAAAGTCAACTGGTGCAGCTGGAGAGCGTTTGAAAGAAGCTGGTAACATTAATCGTTCACTTTCACAGCTAGGGTAAGTCATACATTTGGTTACATTTTCAAATTGGTTTTTATTAATTTTTGTTTGATTACATTCATAAATTGTTTTTCTTATTGTTTTTGGATTTGCAGAAACTTGATTAACATTTTAGCTGAAGTCTCGCAAACCGGAAAACCGAGGCATATTCCTTACAGAGATTCCAAATTGACGTTTTTGTTGCAGGAATCTCTTGGCGGAAATGCGAAACTGGCTATGATTTGTGCCATTTCGCCCGCTCAAAGGTAATATATGACTAGAGTCTAAAGGTGCATCGTTTGACCTGTTCGCTTATAAACGGGTTGAGACGTTATGCCTCTTTTTTTCTGTACAGGGTTAAATGGGTCAAGCAAAAGGACAACTAACTAAAAAGGAAACAAAACGGGTCTGACGAGTTAAAGTTGCTAAAGTGTATTTTTAACTCTAAAATCTCTAAAATCTTTTTTTTAAATGCATAGATTATTGGTAGAGTAAATTGCCATTTTCGTCCTTGAGGTTTCGCCGGTTTGCAACTTTTGTCCAAAGGTTTGTTATTTCGCATCTGGGTCCAAAAGGTTTGAAATCTTGCCAATTTCATCCGGCTCGTTATGTCGCAAAAGGATGAAAATGGCTAGATTTCAAACCTCTTGGATCTAGATGCGGAAAACAAACCTTTGGACGAAAGTCGCAAAACTGGCCAAACCTCAAGGACGAAAATGGCATTTTACTGTTATTGGAATATGATACTTTTCATAATCACAATTTACCCATTTTGACCGCTTACCCAACCCGTTTGACCCATCTATTTGGCTCCAAACTGCTTTTCTTTCTGATTTTTCCAACTTCCTAACACAAACGAAAAATCGTGATGCAGTTGCAAAAACGAGACGTTCAGTACATTACGGTTTGCCCAACGTGCCAAGGCTATAAAAAACAAAGCAATCGTTAACGAGAAATTGCAGAATGATGTTAATACATTGCGTGAAGTGATACGCCAACTAAAGGTATATTTTTCTTTAATGTCAAGATATTATTTTGTGCATCAGCTACTAACTTTATTGGACCAACAACATTTGACAGGATGAACTACAGCGAATGAAGTCAACTGAAAACCAAGTTGACCCGAACGCCGGCTACTCGTCAGGGTGGAACGCTAGAAGAAGCATAAACCTTTTAAAATTCAGCCTCAATCGTCCCATGATTCTACCTCATGTAGACGATGATGGGGATGCCGAAATGGAAATAGTTGAAGAAAGTGAACCGATTCTCGACCGAAAAGATTCAAAAGACACCGATGTTAATATGCAAGAAGATATATCAGATCAAGTCGGCAATCTTGAACCGACAGCTGTTCAGAATATCAAAAACAATGATGATAATAAAGATTCTGTAAAGGATGCATCTACTCAAAATGGTTTAAGAGATTGTGTTATTACTAATTTACCCTTAGAATCATCTGAAGCATCACCAGTCCTCAAGTCACCGACTTCAAGCGTTTCACCGATACCGACTAACAGCAGCAGGAAAAGTTTACGCACTTCCTCAATGTTAACTGCTTCTCAAAAGGACCATTTGGAAAAATCGTGTCCGAAATCGTTTAACGACAATTTGTCCGCGAGTCTACACCGCGGTCTTGATGTAATTAATAAGCAAAGAAAAAGTTCTGCTTTTAAACAGTCTTCGTTCCGGTTTTCGTACAAGCCGTCAGACGATAAGCCGTTATTTGTTAAGAAAGATGTCGGTGTGCAAGCGGTTCTTCAAGGGAGTGAGTTAGAAGAAAAAGAAAAGCCTGTTCTGTTTTTGTGCAGAAACTGCAAGTGTACGAGTTCTCAAGATGTAAAAGATGGAATCGATGGTTCAAACTTGCAGTTGGTTCCTGTTGACGGGTCAATATCGGCTGATAAAAATAAGCAGATGGTTCCAAAAGTTTGTATTTTTCTTAATATAAAGTTTTGGTTATGTTATTTTAGAGTTAACCGCCATTTACGTCCTTGTAGTTTGTCCACTTTTGTCATTTGAGGCCAATTTTAAAATTGTATCATTTTCCTACTTGACATTCTTGAAATGCGCCTTTTCAGTACAAAAAAATTAACCCCAGTTAAAGAACTCAGTTAGATCAGGGTGAAATGGTCATTTTACATAGTGGTTTGGAGGTTGGTACATGGGGGAGAGTATGTAAAACCTCCGAATCACTATGTAAAATGACCATTTTACCCCTGAGCTAACTGAGTTTTTTTAACTGGGGTTAGTTTTTTATACTGAAATGGCACGTTTAAATAATATCAGGGAGGAAAACTGTACAATTTTGAAATGGCAAAAGTGGACAAATCACAGGGACGTAAATGGCACTTAAAGTTGTTATTTTAATATTTCTTAATTTTGTTATTCTGCAGGCTGTTGAGAAGGTGTTGGCAGGAGCTATAAGGAGAGAGATGGCATTAGAAGAACTCTGCGCCCGACAAGACTCAGAAATAAACCAACTTAATCGTTGGTATGTTTGTTTCAGTTTCTAAATACAAAAGTAGTGATAAAGTCGACTTTAACGGTTTAACGTACTATATTCTAATCACTTCTATGTTATATGACAGTTGCAACAATACAAGCATGAACGAGAGTGTAATTTGATTATTGGCGAAATTCGGGACGATAAAATTGCTTGTCTTGAGAGCTTGATGGATGGTATTTTGTCCACTGAGGAGTTCAAGGATAAGGAATTGGTTTCTTTAAAAAATGAGAATAAGGTACGAAGTTCATTATTTTGTATAATTGTTTCGATTGTAAACTTTGTTACGTTATAGTCTGTTTAATGTTTTCTTACATTTAACTAAACGGACTGTAAACTTTGTTATGTTTTAATCTGTTACTGATGATTGTGTAAACTCTTGAAAAGTATGGTCTGTGGGGTTTTACACATTTAACACTTTTTATTTCTAAAAGGTTTGTATAACGTCGCTTTGACCCCCTCATGTTTCTAAAGTTTCGGGTTTAACTCCTGTACATATTTACTTCAAAAAAATAATTATTACGTTCTTATTTTTATGAATAGCCGATATAAATCCGAGTTCGTCTATGTTTTGACATAAATTTTATTCGAGAACGAGCCAAGTCAAATATATACGTTTTTGTGATTGGTTTTATGTACATTTCGAGGTTGTCTACGTTTCGTCGTAAATTTTTTTTGGAAACGAGTTGGGTCAAATATAACACGTCTTCATTTGAAGGTATAAATTTGAAGTTGCTCTATGTTTCGTCGAAAATTTAGTTCGAAAACGAGTCAAGCCGATTGTAGCCTTTCCTGTATCACGACGAGTACGGCCCCGCAGCAATGGCGGCTGGTAAAACAACTAGTTACAATAACAAATTAATTAGTATAATAAAGTAAACGTTTTAAGTAAATCTATTCAGGAGGTTATATGCTTTATAAGTAAACTTTGGGTGACTCTCAACCCGTTCTACTCATTAAACCTGAACCCGAACCCCTTTAAGCTTAATTCTGTTTTTGTTTGAAATTTTGTCTATTTACAGATTCTGAAGGAAAATTATGAGAACCATCCGGAAGTTTTAAGGACGGAAATAGAGTTTCAACGATTTCAAGATGAATTAGAACGATACCAAAACTTCTTCGACTTGGGGAACGGGATGTACTGTTGGAAGAAATCCATGATCTAAAAACTCAACTTCAACTTTATATGGATTCTTCATCCAAAAGAAGTAACGTTTTACAACTAACCTATCAATCTGACCCGAGCGTGGGTCAACCTTTAAGCACAGTACACGAGTCGGCTGGTAAGATGAATGAAGCAGAGAGCAAATGGGTTTCTCTTGTACAAGATTTGGAACTTAAACTACACGAAAGCCGTCTTCTTGTTGAAAAGCAAAAACTTGAACTTGAAACCGAAAGAAAATGTGCGAAAGAACTAAAGGATGCAATGCAAATGGCGATGGAAGGGCATGCAAGAATGCTTGAACAATATGCCGATTTAGAGGAAAAACATATTAATCTGCTAACAACGCAAAGGAGAATTGAAGACGGAATTATCGATGTAAAGAAAGCTGCTGCGAAAGGTGGTGTTAAGGGGGCTGAATCTAAGTTTATTAACGCACTTGCGGAAGAAATTTCGATTTTGAAGGCGGAAAATGAAAAAGAGAGGAGGTATTATAGGGATGAGAGCAACGGGCTTAAAGCGCAATTGAAGGATACTGATGAAGCTCTGGTGGCTGCTGGTGAACTACTTGTTAGACTTAAAGAAGCTGAAGATGCTGTTGCTGCTGCTGAGGTATAATTATGTTACATTTCTGTTTTTTCGTTTTGTTTTTAATAGGGGTGAAACGAGCCGAGCCCGAGCTCGGGCTCGATTTACTTATGAGAGTATGAGCTCAGCTTGGTTCGAGCTTTGTTTTCAAAGCTTGAACTCGGCTCGGGCTCAGCTGGTTCGATAATACCTTGTAATGAATATATTAAATAAAAATAAATATAAATAATAGGCTCGTGGGCTCGATAATATGTAAATGTTATTAAATACTAATAAAAACTAATATTACAAAGGCTCGATGAGCCTGACGAGCTTTTCACGTATCAGGCTCTCGAGCTCGGGCTCTTTAGTCTCAAGCTCGTCTCGGGCTTGATTATGGTTGGCTTGTTTGGGGCTTTTTCTCGAGCAGTTTCGCTCGTTTGCACCCCTAGTTTTTATTTATATTTTTATCATGAACTTCGTTTTATGCTTGTACATATCAAGAAGACGATAGTAATAAAAGGGGGAGGTGGGAAGCTTTGCTTCTCTTGGGGGTATTGGGTTCAAATCCAGGCATTGGGGAATTTTAATACTAACTTGGTGATACTAACTACTAACCTGGTTAGCGATATCCTAACCGTACGCCGTTCAAAAAAAGTAAAAAAAAAAAAAAACCCAGATCTTTCATAATTATAGAAATCATTTGAATATATTTAATAGATCTATTTTGTTCCGATCACATACGTGCCCATCTTGCATATGTTTTAGTCATAAGATTTTCTATAATCAAATGATTCATTGGTCATCTTGCATTTGTTTTATTCAACTAACAATATACGTTCTAAATACGCAGGCGCGCACAAGGCAGGCAGAAGAAGAAAGGGAGAAAGCTTACAAAGAGATAGAAAAGCTGAAGAAAAAACATGATAAACAAGTTTCTAACATGCCAAAATATGAGCACAATAGCACAAACACTGACCAGAAATGGAACGATGAAATTGGCGATTTCTACAATGAAGATTTAGAGTTGGCAAAGTTGTCGGAACCCTCTTCTTGGTTATCTGGTTATGACACATGCAACATATAGGTGACAAGTTAGATGTTTATGAGATAAAAGTTTCTTGTATAGCCTTCAGGGTTGAGTCTTTTTTGGCATGCCCACAAGGGGTGTTCTCACCATTTGTGAGGACCAATCTATTGTGGTTATCATGTCTAACTTTGTATTCCTAGTTAACTTTTGGCTACATTCTAAATCCTCTTCATTTTATCTCTTAAAGTTGTCTTGACTATCTAAGAATTTTATATTTGTGACTTGTATTTATAATATCCAATCTCAGTTGTCCTAATCCAAGAATCTAGATTTCCTTAGTGATGTAGTCCTAAGCCCCCCCCCCCCCCCCCCCCCCCCCATTGTAATCAAGCTATAAGCCTGGTTTCGAAAACCCCCCTTAAGCGCAGGTCCTTGCGCCTTATGTAACACAAGGCGATGTCTGTACATGACGCACAACTGAGGCGCGCTTTTTAGGGTAAAATTTGACCTGAGGCGCACGCTTTTTGTACATGGCGTGCAGCTGAGTATTATACAATAGGCATTTTATGTTGTACATTTATGTTTTTTTTCATTTTAAAACATTTATAAAGCTTGATTATAGCTAAATCACAGGTATTGGATACTAAACACTTATGGGATACATAAAATAAATTATATAATCACTTTGCGCTTTGCGTACGAAAAGCTCACCGCTTTTGTGCGCTTCCCGCTTTTTAAACCAAGGCTATAAGTGGATTATCTGGTTTAATAGGAATAGGACCAAAAAGTTTGCGGTTGTCATAGAGAGTAACTAGTAGATTGAACATGCATGTTGTTGTAGGGGTGTTGATGTGACGGTAAATTTGCAAAGCTCGGTTTTGAATAAATCCATCTGGAAACGTAACACGTCTCAAAGTTATATCTGATAAAAATAATGGTGTGCGACCATTTGGTATATGCACAACAAAATAATGTTTACAACAGCCTAAATAAAAGTTACAAACGTATCGGTACGTTAACGACAATTAGTGGTACCGGTACTCGTATAGTTTACGATGATTTCATTACACAAACGTTGAGAAAGCTATAAAACAAATACCGGTACCGATGTTTAGACAAGAGCGGTTCGTTTTGTTACAGTTAAAAACAAACAATCAATTATATTTGACCTGCTACTTTTTTTTATCGAAATGTTGATAAAAATATGCAAGTCCCAATGATATATTCAGGATTTTATAAACAATTATATTATAAGATTAAAATTAAGAAATATTGGCCTCTAATAATCCATACTAGACGTCAGTAGCCATTGACAGTCCCACCTTTCTTTATTCCCCCGACAGTCTCACATTTCAACTATTTTTCCTCCAGCGGTCCTCAGTTAAAAAACTTAACGGGGTTAAGTTTTTTTCGAATTACAAACTGACGTGTTAGGGCTTTTGATCAGAACGAGGATACGAGTCTTTTAATATAAAACTTACCTCGAAATGGCGCTCCAAACGACTTGATTTTTGTTAATTGGAAGTTTAAACACCCGAATTGAAGCACAGTTTTCGTCATTTGGAGCACAATATCAAGGCAAGTTTTACATCATTCGACTCGTATGCTCCTTCTGATCAAAAGCCCTAAAACGTTAGTTTGTAATTCCGAAAAAAACTTCACTCCGTTAAGTTTTTTTTAACTGAGGACCGGTAGAGGAAGAATAGTTGAAAGGTGGGACTGTCAGGGAGAATAAAAAAAACTGAGCCTGTCAATGGCCAATGACATCTAGTAGAGATTATTAGAAGCCAATAATAAAGAAAAAGTAAACATCACGTTGTATAGAAAAACTAAACCATGAAGTGATGACACATATGTTTGTACTTCGATCACTTGTACATTACTATTCACAATCTAATTTTGAGTAAAATTTGTATCGAGACGTAGATTGAAATAAACACATCATAACAGAATATGAATTACAATAGAAAAAAAATATTTTACTTACCCTTATTACGTACTTTAACATAATATGTTTTGAAGTAATTACAGTAGAAAAAAAAATATTTTACTTACCCTTATTACGTACTTTAACGTTCTTTTTAATTAAATTAAAGATTTTATAAAAAACAAATACTGTAAGAACTAATTACGTGTAGATTACTTTATTCTTCTTTGTTAATGATTTAATAATACAAAGAATATATTATTATGCCCATCATAATGTTTTTTTTAACCCTATACATGTAATCTTTTACAAATTTGTCATAAAGCTTTCTTCAGTATTTTTTACTTCAATTTTTACCCCTCTATACTTTTTATCTTGTACAAATTTTTCGTTTAATGTTTCGGTCTAAATTTTGCAAGTTAACACGCCTTAACGCGTGTGTGATTTAACTTTTTTCACGTCTATCTTTTTTCCAATTTAACGGATCCATCGCAAAGCATAGGTCCTAAGTCGACGTAGTTATTCTTTTCTAAGTTTTACGTTTCGGTCTAATTTTTAGAGCATTAACATGCCGCAACGAACATGCGTGGTTAACGTTTTTATGTCTACTTTTTGTTCGGGTTAACAGTCTCATCGCAAAGCACGAGTCTTAATTATATATATATTGTGCTTTGTTAATACATTTTCATTTTTCTAATCTTTTATTTTTACTTTTAACCCTTATAATTTTCATCATTTAGTAATTGCTCACAAATCATATTTCATCTTAAACCCCAACATTTTTCCACTTTTAACTTTGGTTCCTATACTTTTCATCCTTAACAAATTTTTCGTTTAATGTTTTGGTCTAAATTTTTCTAGTTAACACGCTGCAATGTGCATATGTGGTTCCACGTTTTATGTCAATTTTCCCAGTTTAACGGCCCCTCACAACACACGAGCCCTAAGTTGAATTAATTATTCTCCTTTATGTTTAACGTTTCAGTTTAATTTTTGTGCGGTAACACGCCGCAACAGATATGCGTGGATGAATGTTTTCACGTCTACTTTTCATTCAATTTAACAGTCCGGTCGCAAAGTGCAGGTCCAATGCCCCCGTCAACGCACGGGTTCAATAAACATTTAAGTGTTACTTTTTTCACGATTTTAGAGCCTTGCCGCAACGCAGAGAGCTTAATACTTGTTTAACATTCAAATGCCAAATGAGTAAAAGATTTAAAAAAGTTAAATTTTGGGCTTAAACAATTTAACTATTAACATATGCTTTTTTTATTTGCTTAGTTACGGGCTTATATATATATATATATATGGAAATCATAAATAGAAAACTTATTTGTAGTGAGAAAATTTGGCGAATGCTCTGTTTAGCAAAATCGCTCAAAGCCTGGGAGAAGCTTTTAATTTGTCATCCCGCCAGAAGGCGGTGTTTGAGTGCCTGAAAGGTCCCCATGCTCAGGAATTTTGACCGTTATACCAATTGACGGGTTGGGACAATGTATGTCTGCGGTAGAATATAGAGCTATTCTCAAATACCGGTTGATGATCCCTATGTACCCGGAAGATGAAACTTGCCCGATATGTTGTAAAGCTTGTATGGATAAATAGGGGAGCATGCAGTTCACTGTAAAGAGCTCCCCTGGGTTCAAATATCGGCACGACTAGGTGCGTGATGCTTTGTGGGACATCTTAAGAAAAGCTGGGATTTTGGCTAAGAAAGAGGCCCCTGTGAATTTCCTCACGGACCCTATGGAAGGGAGATCTACTCTGTGACCAGCGGATCTGCTCGTCTTTGGCTGGGCTGGGGGGAAACATGCTTGTGTAGACCTCACGGGGGTTTCCCCTTTGGTTGGTTTAAGGGAAAACGGGTTTGTAGCTGGACAAGCGGCAAGAAAGGCAGAATCAAAGAAAGTGGATAAGCACGCTAAAGCTTGCGCAAAGAACCAGCATGTCTTTATCCCTTTTACCTTTGATACTTTTGGCTCCCTAGCTCCAGAAGCTATCCACTTCTTGACAAGGGTTCAACGGGTCGTCTACAACAATTGTTCAACCCCAAGGGGCAAGGGTTTGTATTTGGAAGGTTAGGGTTTGCAATTCAGAAAGGATTGGCGGCGCAGCTTGTTGCCTGGCTACCTTCTGTTTTGATGTAACGTGACAAGTTTTCTGAATTTAAAATAATATTATTTAAAAAAAAATCTAATGATTGAGATAAAAGGATCCTAATTTGATTTAAACATGTTATTTTCTATGTGTTGTTAAGTGGCTGGAGGGGTATTTATGTCATAAGAACATGCCACAAAGTACATAAAAATACTATTAAATATATCTTATTCTCTCTCTTCTTGTACAATTGACACCATCAAACCATCATCATCATCCATATCTTTCATTCTCTCTCTTCTTGTTTCAAAATTCAAAATATCAAAACCATCATCACCCCCATTTCATCTCTCATGTGTGTAAAAGAAATTTGTTGTTTTAGAAAGAGAAACAAATTGTTGTTTTAGAGAGAGAAAGTTGTTGGTTAAGAAAGAGAAACAAGAATCTCCACCATGTTCATCAATAACACTAGGAACACACGCACAAGTGTGTGAGAAAGAACCAGGTTTGAAATCGGTCGGTTCTTCATCTTATCGCCTCCCTCGTTTTTTATCTCTAGAAATCAAAAGCTTTGAACTCATGTGTGTGAGAGAAAGTTTTTGTTTGAGAGAGAGATACACATTGTTGTTATTAGATAGAGAAAGTTGTTGGAACACCAAGAACACACACAAGTGTGTGAGAGTGAAGCAGGTTTGAATATGTTACTCTTGGGTTTCATAGGTTTTCTCCCTTGGGGGATTGTTAAGTTATCCTGTGGGTTTAATCTTTTTATAAAGGAATATTGGATTTTAATAATCCCAACTATTCGTCGTTGGCCGTCAACAGTCTCAACTTAAAAATAACCACTTGCAGTCCCAACTATTAACATATTGGCCTCCAATGAACCCTAACTAACTGAACCCTACCGTCGTAAGTCTCCGGATCGCCGGAAAAAACGTTTTTGACGGAAAATCATTGCTGGAAAACTCATTCTTCGCTGGAAAACTCAACATTTTCGTCCAATCTCTTTGTAACTTATTACGGAACTTTAGGAACCTTATCTAGTAAAAGCCCAAATTATTGAAGTCGCCGGAAAAACTCATTCTTGTAATTTTTGTTCGAATCTTTAACCTTTTTTTGGACCTATCTAGTAAAAGCCCAAATTATGAAGTCGCCGAAAACTCATTTTTTTGCCGAAACTCTTTGGCTAAACTCAACTTGGAAGAAAACTTATCTTCATCTCAAACCTCTTTTTAAACTAGATCGGACCTTTGAACCTTTTCCTAGCTAAAACGTTAGAGTTCCCTTAGTTAGGGTCCATTAGTGGCCAATATGTCAATAGTTGGGACTGCTAGTAGTTATTTTTGATGTTTGGTTTGTTGGCGGCCAACGATGAATAGGTAAGATTATTAAAATCCAATATTCCTTTTATAAACATGGAAGATTAATTATTGAAGTTGTTTAATGTAATAGGATTGTTTACTTGACTTAGGTTTTTCCATTACATGGATGAGATTTGATATTTTTTCTATAATTAAAAATAAATAAGATATGAAAAGAAGGAATTTTGTTGTTGTTTTGTGGTATTATAATACTACATGTGAGATACAGTTTTGTTTTTATGTTTTAGTGGTTGGAATAGCAAAATTGCACTTGGAAAAGCGAGCGAGTTTCTAAAAAAAGGAATACGAGCACGTTGAATGAAAAAAGAAAGTAATGTTTGAAAGGATAACAAAAGTGCACTTGAAAAAGAATGCATAATACCAAAAAATGTTGGTTGAAAAGATATCAAAAGTGTATTTCGGAAAAGCGGGTGAATTGCGTAGATGTTACATGTGTATTCAGAGTTATTGTCACACCTGTTACGGAACATTGGCACAAACTTATGTAACCTGTTACTAAACGATGATCGTTACGTATGTTAAAAGGGTTGTTACATATGTAACATGTTGAATGAAAAATAATAAACTACTATTAAACGTGTCAGTACTAACATGTGTTACATATGTAGGTAGTAAAAAATTTAAGTTTTGTATCCACACTTAGGGGAGAAAAACTTTACAAACTTTATATAAGCCCTTGATTGAATTTCATGAATATGTGAGATTAAAACTTCATGAATATGTGAGATTAAAACTTTACTTCAAACCAACCATGCAAATAGATTGTTAAGTTTAACTTATCTAATGAAACTAGGCCATAGAAGACTATAAACTGTGCATGAAAATGTCTAACATGCATACTCATGTGTAACCCTGATGTTGTTACACATGTAACAACTATATGTAATACGTGAACGTGTATACTCATGTGTAACCTTGACGTTGTAACACATGTTACAAACATGTGTTATATACATGCAACCCCCTTTATGTCAGGTTACACGTAGTAAAATTACATATGTAACAACATTACATCATCTAAAATGTCCACATGTAAACAAAGTAATACATGAGACTAGTGTAACAAATTAAAGGGATAAATAGAAATACACCGGGTTACATCATGTTTTTTGTATTTGAATATACACACTTTTCATTATCACAAAACTTAATAAAAAGAATACATATGTGCTAACAAACATGTTTCCTGTATATGTTAGATTTTTGTTACCTTGTGATAGTTTTTGGATCATTTTTATATATTTAAGTTTGTATAAATACTTTTGTTACATTTAAGTTTGATTGTAATGTGTGAAAATACTAACAACCAATCATGACATAAAACTTACTAACACCTGTAATGTGTGCAAATACTAACAACCAATCATGACACCTGTAAGGTTTTGAAACGAAATTATGCCTCATAAGGGCGTTTTGGTAATTATATGTCATATAAAAGGAACTTGCATGTATTCTGATGTTATGATCATAAACATTCTGGAAAAATACTTAATTTGTGATATAATATCAGTAAGATAGCACACATAAGTGTGGTTTATGGTTTAAGACCAAACTATGCACCGAAAGGGCATTTTGGTCATTTAAAAGTATAGTTTACGATATTAACTAAAATCAGTTTATGATCAGAATATTAACATCATAATATGTTAATTACATTAACATCTCAGTAGTACCTCATTTGCAAGTCGATTGTTGATTAAAACCTTGTTTTATGTAAAAAGGCATTTTAGTCAAATTTTGACATTTTACGGAACTTGTGCATAAACTCAGATTATGATTATAATCATATAATATAACCTCAGAGGGTTATGACTACATTGCATTACAATCATAATGTGACCTTAATACAGAAGTTAACTAATCTTAGTCGGGCCAGAATCGAAAGTCAAAGCAGAAGTCAAACTTTGCGACTTTCGGTTGCGAACGACTCTAGGACTGAAATTGACGGATCGAACATGTTCCCACATGTTCTAATAATCATTACCAACTTGTTTAATGTCAAAAACATGTTTATAACATATATAAACTCAATTATAATATTTATGAAATATGACTCGTTTGACTTTTTAAAACATAAACTTTGACTCGTCAATTGACCTAGTAAACGTGATCCTTAGGAGGTGCCCTTTAAGGGGTTAATACCTTCCTAATTACGATCACTTAGCCATGTTCATTTCGAACAATGGCTGGACCATAATGGTCTTAACCGAAAGTCAAGGCATTTGTCGAAAATGCTTGACTTTTGGCTATTAAAAGCCTATAAAAAGAAAAGAGCAAGATGGAGCACTTACAAGTGATCCAAGAGAAACTTAGAACTCAAAGGGAAGTCCCAAATGGTTAGGAACTTCCAAGAGTGTAATAGAGAGGAGAAAAAGTGAATGAGCAAAGAATGAGTGAGTTTAGGTTGCTATTTATAGTGTAAGAAGTGCAAGGAGATGGAGCCATGTGTTAGGTGTGTTGTAGGATCATTACATGTGTCCAATTAGGTGTCAAGAGCTGGTGAAGTGTGGTAATGTGCAGGCTTGGTGGCTTCCTCACAAAGATTTGGGGTTTTTAACACATTTAGTCCATCAATATAGTTTTATTAAATGTCATGAATTGTCCCTTGACTTATATTTCATGACATAATGGCACAACTAGTTCTTTTTGTTCAATACAAGATGCATTGTATAAGAGTACGAATAACCGAACGTTAATGGGTGTCACACTAGATGTTCTTATGACTTATAAATGTTTACTAGCTTAAAATGTGAAAGATACGATACTTGCGGTTTCATGGGTTAAATTACCCAATCCAGTAAGGTTAAGGGTTTGGTGAAGGAGCGGAATGCTCAAGGATGGTAAATAGAAAGATATCGTCTCAACCGACAGACGTTCGGGCCTAAAAGTGGCTTGATTAAATAAGTAATATGAAAATAACAAAGTGTGGGGGCCTTTGGGTCATTTAAAGATAGTTAAAATAAGGAAAATCTAAGACTCTAGGAGCCCCCGTAGGCTACGGCCACCAGACCGTAGCTTACGGTCAATGATAAATTGTTCCAGCAGCTTCAAACCGTAGGATACGGTTCTCAACTGTAGGTTATGGTTAGTTTTGTGAATTTTTGAGATTTTTGAACATGTTTGGGTGGCTAGCTCATTGAGGTATACGTGTCGGTATATTACCGAATACGAATTTTTTTTACGAGGTATTACATAATCCCTCCATTGTCCAACTAGTGGCTCATATGAGAGTTAGGACTTCGTAAAGGATCACTCAGAGGCTCAGTATAAGCATGTTGACCCTGATGTCACTCAGAGGCTAGGCATGTTGACACTAATGGTCACTCAGAGGCCAAGTTTAAGCATGTTGACACTAATGGTCACTAAGAGGCTAAGTTTATGCATGTTGACATCAGAAGGTCACTCAGAGACTTAGTTTGAGCATATTGACACCTTCAGTCCCTATTAGTCTTTAATAGATTTATAAAGAAAATATATAACACGTGTCACTATATTATTGGACACGATTTTACGAGGTGTTACACAAACTAAAGCGACAAATAGATACACATCATGTTACATCATGGTAAACAAAAAACCACATAACCTAGCTACATATTCAGATTGTAAAACATAATTATGTTCATTTCTTGATAATCATCTTCATCTTTAACATCATTGCATATTCAGACCGTATATAGATAACAAGTCCTTCATTACATATTCAGACCATATATAGATAACATTTCGTTGCAATAGGTATCTAGTATTTGGTGCCAATAGGAGTCTCATAACAGAGTTCTGAGGCAGGTGTTACTGGTCATCTGTAGAAAGTAGACATGCGAGAATCTAAAAACCACATTAACAAGTGTATACTCATGTGTTAGATAAGAGGCTATAAACGTAGGTAACATCAAGATGTAACATGTGTAAAATGGGTATATATGTCTAACCCACCGTGTAACACATGTAACACCCTGTATGCAACATATGTAACCCTACAATGTAACATGTGTAAAATGGGTATATATGTCTAACCCACCGAATGTAACACATGTAACACCCTGTATGCAACATATGTAACCCTACAATGTAACACGTGTTACAACATATAGGATAAACAGTTTAGAAATTAACACTAATTGAGGGAAAACAATTTAGAAACTTAACATTAATATTCGTAAAAAATATCAATATACATTGGACAAACAATTTAGAAATTCAACATTAATCTTCATAAAAAATATCAATATACGCTTGACATAAATGTAGCTGATAGAAATGTAACATATGTAGCTAATTATGCCATTAAAAACACGACTTTCTATTTGTAAAATAAAAGAGATAGTCCGATAAAATTATGGACTTTCTAAAGGTAATAAAAATGTGATATTCGAGTGAATTTATTCAAAAACAACTAAATCAACAAAGAAATTTGAAACATACATCGTAACAATTATGGTTTTCAAACTAATTATCTACCATCAATGGTCATGTCGAATTTTAACAAAACCATAAACAACTTAAACCAAATCTAATTCATAAACCCCCAAAAAAACCCTGCTCACCCCCACACACAAAAAAATCCAACTAAAAGCAATCATCAACTCAAAATCGATGGACAAACAATTTAGAAATTCAACATTAATCTACGTAAAAATATCAATTAACTTTGATGAGATAAATATCAATATACTTTGAAGAGAGAAATATGGCATAGAAAAATCTCTTCTAGATCTTGATTAAAAAAATAAAATAAACATACTAAGCTCTGATTTTAAATCTACGTAACGTCATACAAAGTATAAATCTAAACAAATAACATAAATAACAAAAGTAAGATTTTTAAACCTGTTTCTCTCACACACACTTGTGCATGTGTTCTTGGTGTCTAGGTGAGCAAGATGAAAATTCTTCTTTCTCTCTCTGAAACATTAGTTTTCTCTGTCTAAAAAAGAAACAAAGATGTGATTAAAACAACACCACACTTCCTTCTCTTTAAGAGCTTCGATGGTGGCTTCAATCTTCAGATCTGATGGCTTACCTAGAAAGGATGGGAACAAGATCTAAATCTAGTTCAGATATGGTGATTTTAAAAAAGAAAGAGCTTCTTGTTGATTTTTAGAGAAAAAGAAAGAAATGAGTTGGTGAGAGCGTGAGGTACGATTTGAAACATGAGATAATGTGAGGATTGATATGGTACAAGGATGGACAAAAAGATACAATTGCCCTTTAAGCATATATTTGTAGTTATTGATGTGGAACAATCTTGTCCACACAAATAAGGTTTTCTTATTTAAGATGGTTTTCTTCATGTACTTACATTGTGTGATATATATATATATAATATATATATATATGGAGAGTTCAAATTAGAAGAAAATTTTGTAAGAATAAAAAAATAACTTTTAGACCAATAGAAATTCTCCATTTACTTCATTTAATGTGTGTATTTAATGTTACGTAAAGGGCATATAGGTAATTCTATAATTGTCATCAATTAGCTAATTAATTAAACTTGTAACTCATTTTTTTCAAATACTCTTTCAAGATAAAATAATTATGGTTTTCGAATGTGTAAGATAAAATTTTAGTATGTGTAGGATAAATTTTGAAATGTGTAGGTAAATTTAAATGTGTGTAAAATTGTATTTGCATTTAATAAATGAATTAGATAAACATAATAATAATAAAGAGAGAGTTATAAACTATTTAATGTTTTACCATTCATTCCCTTTCTTCTTTTTCTTCTCACATTAAATTTTTTTCTCAAATAAACCTTCCCATAATATATATATATAATTCATACGAGAATAGCTTTAAGGAGAGAACTTGAAAACTAGTTGAACACAAACCAAAACAATTATAAATAAATAAATAAAACACAATCAATGAAACACCCACCACCACCACCACCCACCCCACCTCCACTCAAGCTAAATGCTAAAAAACCTAAAAAACCTCAAATGCTAGTTCCCTATAACGGATCCTTACCATATTATATATATATATTATATATATATATATATATAGTGGATGGATCATTAAAAAGCTAGTTTAAATGAGAAAACCAAAAAACTAACTAAAAAGTTTAAAAAACATAGAAAAATTTTTGTTTTTGAATTTTTTTTAAAAAAATAATAAAAAAGAATTTTTTTTCAAAAAAAAAAATTATACTGCACATGTGTAATAATACAAAAAACCTAACCCACCCCCACCGACACCCCCCCAAAACCTAAATCCCCACTCCCACCTCCCAAAACCTAAATCTACCCTCCCATAAAAAGCCTAAACCCCCACCTCCAAAAAACCTGAAACACCCTTACAATTTTTTTTACAGGTAAAACAATATTTATATATATATATATATATATATATAAAATATTTATATTAATTAATATCCAAAATAGTTAAGATATTAAGTATTTATAATCGTTTTACATCTGATGTTACTGTCAATACTGACTAGATAAAACAAAAACGGAAGCTTGAAATTTAGACATGTTCGGTGCTTTGGTGTAACTTGATCTTCATTGAAACTTGACTTGTGATCCCTTTAAAACTGAAAATTTTATAACTTATTAGTTATATGTTTAATTGAAATGTACAAGACAAAACAACTTAAACAAATAATAAAAATTAAAATTCCAATCTACTGAGTGGCATCGGCGACACAATATGCCGCGTCGACGATGCCGTGTAAAAACTTGCTTAGGGTCAAGACTACCGTAGACAATAGCATAAGGCGTCGGGTGATTTGCATTGCGTCGGCGACGGCCATATATGTCGTCGCCGACGACATCTACTGCACAACTTTTGCTGTGTTTGTTTATTCACCCGTCCGAACCGTTTCGCGTACCGTATATCATCATGTGACTTAGGACTTACAGAAATTCGTCCGCAAAGTGTTATTCTTTGCTTTCGTTGCTGTAATGCCGTCCTCACGAATGTTTATACCAATCAAACTATGTATATATATTTTTATAAGTTTCATAAATTGGCATTTTAACCAAATTTTGGCCAACATACTAATTCTGTCTTTTTCATGCAGTTTCATTAATTATATTATATCCTCATATTTCGTAATAAGGACTTATGAGTTGCATGTTCGATACTCGCTTGTTGCATATATAATTTCTTTTTCTGATTTTACCCTTCAACCTATTAACCGTAATAAGGTTGATATATTCTTCCCGGTATTCTTTTAACCCCATTTAGGACATATTAGTTGTTTTAACGATATCATCGCTTCATTTAACAAATTCTTCATTCATCTTGATATTTCAACCCGTTTGATCTCTTTAGTAAAGTGCATCCCTTCTTTGACCGAACTCATATTAAATATGTTATTTTGACCCGTTTGATCACTTTAGCGAAATCCATCGCTTTATTTGACCAAATCTTCGTCTACATCAACATTTTGACCCGTTTGGTTACTTTAGCGAAATCCACGCTTTATTTGACCAAACCTTTATATATTTCACTATTTTGACCCGTTTGGTTACTTTAGCGAAATTCATCGCTTTATTTGACCAAACCTTTATATATTTCACTATTTTGACCCGTTTGGTCACTTTAGCGAAAGTCCATCGCTTTATTTGACCAAACCTTCGTCTATTTCAACATTTTGACTCGTTTGGTTACTTTAGCGAAATCCATCGCTTTATTTGACCAAACCTTTATATATTTCACTATTTTGACCCGTTTGGTTACTTTAGAAATCCATCGCTTTATTTGACCAAACCTTTATATATTTCACTATTTTGACCCGTTTGGTTACTTTAGCGAAATCCTATCGCTTTATTTGACCAAACCTTTATTATATTACACTATTTTGACTCTGTTTGGTTACTTTAGCGAAATCCATCGCTTTATTTGACCAACTTATTATTCACTATTTTGACCGTTGGTCTTTAGCGAATCATCGCTTTATTTGACCAAACCTTTATATATTTCACTATTTTGACATGTTTGGTTACTTTCGCGAAATCCATCGCTTTATTTGACCAAACTTTTATGTATTTTTACTATTTTGACCCGACTTATTCGGTTCAATTGTATGAAATCTTTCACTTATGAATGAACCAAATTTTGTTTTGGGTTCACTTCATTATTCAATATATATTCACTACAAGGATTGTAATTAAAATTCTACGAAGCAATAAGCTACGTACGTTAGAGCTTTCCTTTTAAGCGTGTAACCGACTTGGTTTGACCTTCCTTAACTTCACTCGAGTTGCCTAAATAGTACAACCCAATTATTATTAGGAACTTGTAATTCAAGTCTACGACATGTAAACTTGTCAACAATCAGTCACTAGTTCTCTTCATATAATTTCATACATTATCAATATCAAACCTTTCATTAAAGCTTTTTGTCAAATATCTTATGGGCATAAATGTAAAACTTTACTTTTTTATAAATTTTATGAACTTTATAAACTCAATCTCATATTATTATGAATCTACCATCATAGAATTTAATTTCTAGTGCAACATATCTATTTAGGGCTTCATGTCAAACTAATGAAATTAACAATTTAGCTTCTTTCATGTTAAACATCAAAACCCACTTATTCGTTCAATCATATATAAACCCTAACATATGAATTATGCTAGAATCTTCCAATAGTTTAGCCAGCATTGTGAGTTTAAACACTTATTTGTCATGAATTCTACCATAAGATCTCTAATTTATTCCAGAACTTAGATTCACAGTTCTTCTCTATGAGTCATACTTCACCAAATTAAGAATTTCAACATACCTTATGATCTCCTTGATTAGGTGATCACTAATTTCAATTCATGCATGAACTTTGACTCCAATTTCCCTTCAATTTTGATCAATTGGTCAATTTAGGGTTTTCTTGGTGTTCTTCATGTCTGGTTATATACACACATACTCAGACAATATGTTGTGTTTCTATCCATATATATATCTATTATTTTTTAACATTTCAAGTTTCATCCATTTGACTTATTTAGTCCCTCATGTTATAATTCATTCTAAAGGTACCAATTTTATTGTTCCCTTTTATTACTTAGAAACTTAACATTAACTAGGTTAATGTTTTCTAGTTATTTGTGTGATTTTAATATTTTGGGGTGTTATAAATCCACCCTCCTTAAAAGGGTTTCGTCCCCGAAATATGTGTACTTACCAAAAAGTGAAGGGTAGAGTCGTCTCATTCTTCTTCAGATTCCCAAGTGGTTTCTGATCCCTTCCGATGTTCCCATTTGACCTTCACTTGATCAATCTTTTTGTTTCTTAACCCCTTGACCTTTCGATCCAAAATTTGAATTGGTTTAGCTATGAAGTTGAGCTTGTTATCAATTTCAATATCACTGTAGGTACGTACGCCGTTTCGTCCGCTAAAAATTTGCGGAGATGTGATACGTGAAATGTAACATTCGTCGAAAAACGGGTTTCAAAACCCGCTTCGTTTATTAATCAAATATTCAGTTATAAGTTTCGTTGCGTATTTATTGTTCAGATTAATACTAAACAACACATAATTAATAAATATATTAGAATTTTAAAACCATAATTTATAACTAATAATAATAAGTATAAAAAAATAATAATAGGGTAGCCGGGTTTCGAACCCGGGTCGCCCACAAAGACAAACACACACCACACCGCTCCGCCACACACTTCTTTTGTGTTTAATACCGAAACAAATAACATTTATAATAAAAACCGAAAGTCAAATCTGTAAAACAGCGCGCCAGAACTCGCAATCACCGGAGAAACCTAAATTCCGCGATTTTGGCTATTTTTCCTTTGACTGAAACGTATAAACTGATTTCGACATCAGTTATAACCGTCGCCGGCAATCAATTTTAGTCAAAAACCGTCGGAAATCTTTAATCGCGATTGTTGACCTCAATTCAAACCCAAATCAGCTGCCCTCTTATAAATACCCACTCCAACCTCCTGTAAACCTTTCGCTCAGAACCGAACTCTCTTTCCGAAGCTTTATCCCTTCCAAAGTACGTCGCCGGAGTTTCTTTGCACTCCCCAGAATATCGCCGGAATCACTGAACAGAAAACCGAAGTTGTCTTCAGACGGTATAATTGTCTAAACTCCTTGCTATCTCTTGATTAATAATTTAATTGTTCAAACCAATAGTCGAAACTGTTAAAACAGTTCCCTCAGCCGGAAATCGCAAATCAGAGCCGACGAAATCTTGCCGGAAATCTGAAGAAAACTCTCTGTTTGGTATACCATATTACTTAATCTTCACCTTTCTATTCTATTTTCAATCAATTATAAGTTGTTAGTTGATTAAACAAAACAATCGGGTTTCACTGTTCTGTGTTCTTCACAGTGAAGAAGATGAAGTTGAACAAGTGTATTAGTATAATTAAAATCAGATATTTAACCGGGTTAGACACACAGTCTAGCGGTGGACTGTGTGCAAATACAATACACACGTCCCGAGTTTGAATCACGCATGCTACCGACTTTCTGAAATAAAACCAACATTTTTAAAACCTATTTAGATCAATCCACAGAATGTATTTAAGAGGAATATAATCCAATAGTTAAGCAGATTAGACACACAGCCTAACTGGTTGGGCTGTGCGCACTCGAACCGAAGGTTCCGAGTTCGACTCCGGGTCTCTGCAACCGGTTCGGCCATATTAAATCATTTTTAATAAAAACTAAATAAGGTTAAAGTTAATTAGTATATATATATAATTAAAACAGAGAATATTTCGGGTTAGACACGTAGCTCAGTTGGTAGAGCTGCGTGCACACAAACGAAAGGTCCCGAGTTCGATCCCACGCACCGCATGGAATAAACACAGTCTGACCGGTCAGACCCGGTCAACTGTCAGAAAGTCAACCCATTTTTTTATTATTTTTATTTATTTATTTAATTGAAAAATTATTTTAAAATACTTAAAATAAGATTTTAAAGTTAGAAAATTTCATTAAACTCACAAAAATAAATCTAAAAATCCCACTAAAGAGCACTAATTAAAAATATTAATCTCAAATAAAATTTACTTATTTATCGAATTATTTCGTTATTATTTAGGTTAGTTTTTCCTCGTCGGTTGAATCATAAATTCGTGCGCATTCATCGTCATCAAAGAACACATCCACTGTGAGTGAATCTCTACCAATTCCCCGTTTTAATCATGTTTTGGGGTGTATCATGTGTCGTATAATTCTTTTATTTATTTAAACACTTGTGCATACATCATATCCGTGATCAAATGTGTATCAATTGTTGTGTGAATTATATGTAGATTGGATTTATCATTTTCAGTGCACGCATTTCATTAGGCCCATCAGTATACGGGTCGAGCATCAGGAGCCTCATTAGATCGGCTCCGTTTGATTGAGCCTTGATCTCTCATACATCATCATTCATGTCATATACTCATCCAAAGTGGTTTGTGATTGTTTATCTATATATGTTTGCTCACATGTGATTATTGCACGAATTTTCTTTATTAAATAAAACAAGAAATTAGTAAAAATGTTTTATCAAGGTTCACTCGCCAACTTTTGTTGACACCAAAATCTCCCCCGTTTTACACATGATACAGGTGATCCAGCTGAGACAGGAAACACTTAGGAAGGCCTAGAAGAATAAACAAGTTTATGCTTTGGAATAATTATGTAGTTTCATTTTCTTGTAATTGTACGAATTTTGTTTTGGATATTTAAGTTTATAATTTGAATTTAATAAATATGAAACATCTTAGTAAACATCATGAGCTTTGGTGATAACCCAATTATGCCCCGACTTTTATTCCGCTGCGGGTCGGGGTGTGACATGAAATGTGTTATGTATTCCGCTTAATTCATCCGGAAGTTCTAGTCGGTAATCCAGATTTCCTACCCGATTAATAATTTTAAATGGTCCAATAAATCGTGAGCTCAATTTACCTCTCTTCCTAAATCGAATGATTCCTTTCCATGGAGATACTTTGAGCATTACACTATCGCCTATTTGAAACTCAATAGGCCTTTGTCTTTTATCCGCATAGGACTTTTGTCGGTCTTGAGCCGCTTTTAAATGAGCTTGAACTGTATCAATCTTCTCATTTGTGGCCTTAATTACTTCTTTATGAGCGAGTTCTCTCGGGCCTACTTCGCCCCAACATACTGGGGTCCGACATTTCCGTCCATAGAGCATCTCATATGGTGCCATACCAATGCTCGAGTGATAACTATTGTTGTAAGAAAATTCAACTAACGGGGTAAATAAACATCCCAACTACCAACGAAATCAATGATACATGCTCGAAGCATGTCTTCTAAAGTTTGAATTGTTCGTTCGCTTTGTCCATCTGTCTGGGGGTGATAGGCAGTACTAATAAGGAGTTTTGTGCCCATATGCTGTTGAAAATCTTGCTAAAATTTCGAAGTAAATCGAGTATCTCTATCGGATACGATTGATACCGGGACTCCATGGCGCGCTATAATTTCATTTATATATACTTCTGATATCCTTTCTGAAGTGTGAGTCTCTCGAATTGGGATAAAATGAGCGCTTTTCGTTAATCTATCAACGACCACCCAAATGGCATCGAATCCCCGAGCCGTTCGGTAGTTTGGTCAATAGATCCATGGTAATGTGTTCCCATTTCCATACTGGTATTTCTACGGTTGGAGCTTGCCATAAGGCTTTTGATGCTCCGCTTTTACTTGCAAATAAGTTAAACATTTCTCGACGTATTTTGCTATATCTCTCTTCATCCCAGGCCACCAATAATTTTGTTTTAAATCTCTGTACATTTTGGTTGCTCCCGGGTGAATTGAATAACGTGATTTATGAGCCTCGTCGAGTAAAAGATCTTTTATCCCACACGTGTTTGGGACCCAAATTCTACCGCATCGATATTTCAGACCATTTTCTCTGTTTTCAATATCTCTTACTACTCCCTTTAATCGTTCTTTTCCCCAATTCTTTTCTTTATCGCTTCTTCTTGTGCTACCTGGATTTGCTCCCGTAATCCAGAAGTAACTATAAGTTGCATGGATTGTACCCGAATAGGTACATATTCCTCCTTTCGGCTAATGATATACACTAAATTATACACGTTTTAGTCCCTCATTTTACTCCCGTTTTACGTGTTTTTTACTACAAATTCGATGTTTAGGTTCTTAATCATGTACTTTTGGGTTTTCAGGTCTTAAACGACGTTTCACGGTCAAATTTGGAGAAAACAAGGAGCTTCCAGGCATTTTGGATGAAAACTTCACAATCTGTTGAATGCACGGCTGTGTGCCTCGGTTGCACGGCCGTGCGACTAGGTTGCACCCCCGTGCGTCTAGGTTGCACGACCGTGCACGTGCTTTGCCGCCAAATCAGCCACTTGCTCGACCCATACCCTGCAGCTGACGTCATGATTAGACTTGTACAGTGCACGGACGTGCACTTTATGTGCACGACCGTGCAGATATGAAAAGCTCTATAAAACAGGGCAGCCACTTCTGATCAAATTGTTGGGTAATTTTCCAAGTTTCTGGGAGATTTCTGAGGTCCGAGAGCTGCTGATTCTGGTCGATTTCACGCCTCAAGGTTGCAAGAAGATTATCTTCCATCCAATCCATCAAATCCTTGCTTGTTTATGGTTTAAATTCTTGTTCTTAACACCTATTTTAAGCACATTTGCAAGCATTGAGTTGATGCTTATGTATTATTATTATGAATGTTAATAAAATACTTGTTTTATGAACAATATCTAGCTTGTAATCATGTTGGAATGATGCTCAGACAACTTGTTCATGTTTGAATCTTGATGATCATATGGCAAACTTGGTTCATTGATGTTGGATTCTTGATTGAGGTTGTTTATCTTGGATGATTAGTAAATGGTTAGTTATGATAAGTTGAACAAACCCCATAATTAATCATTTATTAGTAGACTATTAACTTGTTAATATGTTTACACCATGAAACTAGAAATGGGTATTGGTTTAATAAAAGATAAATCTGATTTAGATCAAGAATGCTTTCTTACACGTAAGGGCTCTAACGGGTTAGATGGTGTTATTGTAAGTTCTTAATATGTATCATAATCTTTGTTGAGTATATCTGGCCAAAATGACCAACTTGGTGGATTTATGTTTAAGACTTGCAAAATGGATAAGTTTGTGATATGATCTACGTTATGCTTGTCTAGGTGGTTGTATTGTGTTTATCGGTATTGCTTTCCTTGATAAAGTGAGGTTAGAAAACTCTTAACGAATGACTAACTTATTTTTAAAGCTTCACATGAAAATATATCAATAGCTCGTTAATGAATAATTTTAGGTGGTTAAAGTGTGTTTATCGCGTTAACTTTCCGAAGAATTATCATGTTAGGATTCCCGAAAGGGATACTAATTGTCTTTATATTTGGAAAATTGATCAAATGCCTTCGCGTCATTTCTGATTTAGTTAACATGCTTAGGTTGTTTATAAAACAAGACAAAAGAAAAAGAAACTATATTTTTGTATTTGGAGTCTTATATGTTTTAAAATATATTTTTAGAAAATTCTAGTAAAAGCTCTTTCACATACTTTTTTACCGGTAGATAAATGAAAACGGTTTAGTACATAAGCGCCTGCCCGCATCCATGGATCGACATCTAGTTCTTACCCATACTTTACTACATATACGATAGGGTACATTTGTCCTTTTGTGTGTGTTTTAATGTTAGGTATAACTCATTTTTATAAATATTAAAACCGAGTTCGTGTGTAAAATTCATTGTAAAAACATGTATATATACGCACACATCAACTAAGGGCATCAGCCACTATGTTAGCTTTTCCTGGATGGTAATGGATTTCATAGAGTCTTTCACAGTCTCTAACCAGCGCCTCTATCTCATATTTAATTCCTTTTGATCGATGAAATATTTTAGGCTTTTATGATCGGTAAAAATGACGCATTTTACCCCATACAAGTAGTGTCGGATATTTCTTTTCGTGGACTTTTAATTGTCCCGAGGCATAGGCAATCACCTTGCCTCGTTGCATAAGCACGAACCCAAGGCCTAGGTGCGTTGCATCCGAATACACTACTAAGTCGTCATTACCATCCGGTAAAGTCAATACTCGAGCACTGGTCAACTTCTCTTTAAGCGTTTGGAACGCTTTTTCTTGTTCGTCGCTACAGACAAACTTTTCGTCTTTGCGGGTTAACTTAGTCAATGGTGAAGCAATCTTGTAGAAATCTTGAATGAACCTTCTATAATAACCCGCCGGTCCTAAAAAGCTTCTTATTTCAGAGGGATTTTTCGGAGAATTCCATTTAGACACTACTTCCATCTTGGACGGATCAACCAATATTCCCTCAGGGCTAGTAATGTGCCCAAAGAATTGCACTTCTCGAAGCCAAAAGGCACATTTTGAAAACTTTGCGTATAGTTTTTCTCTTTTAAGTGTTTCCAATACTTCACGTAAATGGTGCGCATGATCCGCCTTGCTTTTTGAATAAACAAGAATATCATCGATGAACACTATTACTGATTTGTCTAACATCCACACCCTATATATATATATATATATATATATATATATATATATGGATCATTTGTGAACAACTTCTTGAGAGTGAACTGAGTGAACTAATCTTTACTTTGATCATTTTTTAGATTAAAAGGGTAAGATTGATATTACTCAACTACTTTTAATTAAAATCCCTTAATTTTCTCACCTCTTAACTCTTCTCTCTCTCATTTTTAATTATTTCTATACTATTTTAATTATAAGAGATTAAAGGGTTAATGTTTATTTTTAAATAAACTCTTATGTTCTTTTTAAATTTAAATATTAAACCTAATTAAATTATGTTTTTTACATATGTGTATACAAGTCAGTATATACAAGACTTATACACTTGTATATAATTACATCTTGTTCCCACATGTCGGTATAAACCAGATTTATACACATGTGTATTATTCAAGTACATATGTGTATAAACTAACAGCTGTGTATCTTGTATAAGTTGATAGTTAGCGAGACTGTACATGTGTATAAACTAACATCTGTGTATCTTGTATAAACTAATACTATTGAGATTGTACACATGTGTATACATTAACAATTGTGTATCTTGTATATATGGAAACTAGCAAGATTTTAGGAATTTTGATTATATCGTTTAATAAATGCAACTTCCAAAAGACACAAATACCCTTCTGTCAATTAATTTAAAGGGAAGTTACAACATTATAATTACAATCTTGCCATTATTTAAAAATCTCTAGATGATATAATCCAATGGCTCAGATTAGTTCACATAGTTCACTATCAACTTAGTGTTCACTCTAGAACACTACCATATATATATATATATATATATACACATACACATAGGGTTCGCTTCAAATGAGAACCACCACGAGTGGTGAGAACTGTGAGAACTTTTTCTTCCCGCGTGAGTTGGGCCCAAAGGTAAATAGTTTGACTGATGCAAGTTTTTTTAGGCGCTGGTGTAAATTTTGTACGAAGATAAATATTTTTTTACGCTTCATGTAAATGTGGGGTATGCGGCATTTTAAAAAAAATTGCTGAAACAAGTGATTTTTTATGACTTTTGAGGAAAAAATTCGAAAAAACCTTTTGGATGACCTAGTAGGTTCTCACAACTCGTGGTGGTTCTCGTATTAACCAATCCCTATCTATATATACACTCCCTTATATAAAAAAACTCAACCTTTTCCATATTTTTCACCTTATTCTTTTCTAACCAACTCTATACTTTATAAAATCTCTCTACTTTTTTATAAAAAAACATGTACGCAACTTCAATCAAAACAAACCCTATCGTGTAGGCGAAGTACCGAACACCACTTCGCTTCAAGCGTCTGAACCAAACCAACGCCAATATCCTGATCCGAACATACGAGAAAGCGAAATACGAAATAATGTATAAATATCGTACCTAGCTTCATTTTTTATTAGTTTTGGTTATTTTTTTAGCTTTCATTTTTTAAAATTATGTATTTTTTAATTATGTTATCTTTTTTATTAATGTTATTTATTATATTAGTATTAATGGTTCTTTTGTAATTATATAGATTTTTAATAGTTTACAAATATAAAATAATAACAAAAGGTGTGTGTCATGTGTCGAATAATGTCATTCTTCCACCCCCTCCCAAACCTTCCCTTTTTTGCATCACACTATTTTTCTGACGCGTGCTAACGTGTCGCATAACACCGCATTTTCAAGTCCCGCCACATCGTATAGTCTTATATTGTTGTGTTTTTTTTTATAAATGTTAAAATAAGTCATGCAAATAAAACAAATAAAAAAACTTAGATTGCTATTTATTGATTTATTTTCAACCTTAACCTAAACTAGGAAAGATATCGGCGCTACACAGAACCTAAAATAATATGCTTAAAAGTATATCAACACAACACGTGTTGAACACAATACGTGTTGTATATCAATTGAAAACCATGACAAATTATAGTTGTAAACGAACACAAAAAGCAAAAAATAATCACGTACTCGTCGGTTTTGATGCATGCGAACAAAAAAAATAGTATTTAGTTAAATTAAAAAGAAATGTTTAGTAAAGTTTTGAGTTATAGAAATATAATTATATATTATATATATTAACTTTGAAATTAATATAATGTTAGTAAGTAAAGTGTCTCAAGTGTTTCTTTTCTTTTTTCACCTATGAGCACACGTGTTAATCATTCAACCTAATCTCATCCACTTCTTCTTCTTGTTAAAACATAAAAGATATAAAAGGATTAAGAAAAACATGTTGTGAAACAACGGTCTATTAGCAACTAATATATATGTATATAAACATGAGAGCTAGACTATGAAATCATGTAGAGAATAGAACATGAAGAATTCTTCTTCATTGATCTAACATCATATACAAATGCCATTATATATAGGCACTCACATTAGTACAACAGTAAATAAGAGAAAAGGGTTATACATGTGGAAAGTCACTACATAATGGATGCATTCATAGATAGGGGTTATACATGTGAAAGTCACTACATAATGTATGCATTCATAACACTCCCCCTTGACTATCCACATGATGGAATACTATTCTTTAATACGCTTAGTAATGTTGCCTCATTAAAAACCTTACTAGGAAAACCCAATGGGACAAAACCACAGCTAAGGGAAAAAGAGTGCAACGCGTATTGTATCCCCCTGATACTTCCGGATCAGGTACGTTGTCTCAAAAAAAACTTTACTAAGAAAATCCAATTGGATAAAACTTAGTAAAGGGTAAAGAGTGCAATTTATGTAAAACTCTCCCTCAATATAATATGTATCATTTCAAGTAACAAGTGCCAATCTTCTATGATAGTTGTTGAAAAACTTTTGTAGTGAGTGATTTGTCCCTTGATGTGCAATCTATTAATGAACTTGATGTATGATCTTCATGTAAAACTTTAATTACCTCCTCTTGTAAGTAGATACTATAAGATCCATGAATGTGTTCTGTTATAATCTCTGCATTTACAAAACTAACCAAACTTGTTGATGGGTTAGTAAAATATGAACCCATACCTTTCGTACCTTAAGGGTATAGAAAATAAATGTTCTACTCATTACACTATCTCCTCGTCGTACACGAGTTAAATCTTGCCAATGAATTTAATGGTATATCTTCGTGTATATCTAGCAAGATATATTAATACAATTTGTATTGAATTATGGTACTTCATAACCAAGGATCTTTGCTTCTTTGATAGAAGATGATAAAAGTCATTTTTATCTATATCAAATATTTGAACATCATTAAATGTACTTACACCAAAAGTTTTGTCCATATGAAAATGTCCAATATTTTCTAGATGTATTATGATTGATGGATTAATATAAACGTATGTCCTACGTATTGAGCCACAAATTTGAAATATTGTATTTCATTTGCAAATTCTTGCTTAAATATTTGAGCTCTTTTTTTCTCTTCGGGAGATTCAATGACATCATCAACATATATTGCAATACTTGTAAACCTCATATCGTTCTTTTAATGAAAACAAATGGACCAACTTCACCATATGTATTTCTCGTTTTCGAGCTCACTGGTGAGTCAATTATATCATATTTAACTCGACTATTTTAGTCCACATATTTTGTCAACTTCATATAGTATGTTCTTGAGGTTTTGACATCAATGCTTCTAACATTATCAATCCATGAGGGAATTTGTTCCATCTTATTCATATATGCATGTGCTTTCACTCTTCAGGAGTTTTGCTATATAAATTTGCCCATTTAACACATAGATATCTATATCATGTAAAAGTGTCATGAACACTTGCTTTTATCTCCAAAATCTATATTGTACCATGCGTGTACACTACTTATTGAGATATCACAATCACTTGGTACACGTTTTCAATGTATGTTTATTGGTGCACAAAAATTACATCGTTAAGATGTTTTGATTCACCTTAGAACTCAATTGCTTTAAGAAACTCATTAGGAGTTCAATCGTATTCAAAAATGAATCTGTATACAACGATCATATTGTTCTCGAGAACTTACTTTACATGAATTACATAATTTAAATCCTTCAAGGACTTGCATATAAACTTTAGTATCTAAATGATACATAACATTTATAAGATGCATATAAATTCTCTCTTTATATTACCAGACTAATTAAATACTAGAAAGCTATTGCATCCACCACTAGAGAATACGTCTCCTCATAATTAATCATAGGTCTTTGCGAAATCCTTGTGCCATCAATTGTTGATCCACATAAAAGACCTAATTATATTAAATATATTTTATAACTTTTTATGGACTACTGGCCCGTAAGCTTTCCATTTCAATAGAGAATTCAACTCTGCTTCATTTGCGTTGTTCCATTTTGGCCAATCATTTCTTTGTATTTATTCATAGGCAGATTTTAAATCTTGATCCTTATCATTTTATTTTTTTAAGCGCTATATATACAAAAGTATAATGACGTCGATTTTGTTTCGATTCTATACACTTCTAGACATGATATAATTTACTAAGAGCTCTTTATTTTCAGGTACCTGAGGTTCTTCCAGAACCATCATGTCTAATGTCTCTTCAAGAAACCCTTTTTTTACTATAACCTAAACTTGATCATCTTCTTCATTACTTGCTCCAATTTTTCGAGGAATTTTTATTTTCTTGGAATCGACTAGTCTACCACGCTTCAGGCGTGCAATGGACTCACTGATATATGGTTTGCCCTACTAGGACAATTACTTAATGGGAGCATTAGCAGTTGACAATGTGACTTACTTAGTCACTATATTTAGGTTAGTTAACATGTCTGGTGATTGATTCTTTAATCTAGGTAACGAATTATCTTTTGAACTTCTTGTTCACACAGTTTAGTTTGAGGATCAATGATAATTCATGCATACCCATTCCTTTCTCAACTACCATTAATCTCCCCCTAATGTTGAAAATGTTAATTTACTTAAAGTATAAATATCTCGTTAATTGCTCTAAGTATGTAATCATAAATAGTATTTTCATCAAACATATATTCCCAACATTATTTGAGTTTCAATCTTTATGCGTTGTGGTGGATCAATTCCAATGTATACCGCACAATAAAAGGTTTGATGGGAAATATTTGGTTCCTGACCAAAACCAACTATAATGGGGAGAAACTATTACAACACGTTGGCTTGATGTGAAATAATATTACCGCATGTAAAATCACATGTGCTCAAATATGAACTTTTGTTCTCTTGATTATTGGCTTTGCAATCAATTTGTAGACGTTTGATCATCGTCTTCAACAAAAGAAATTTGTGTCTTAAGCATTTAGAAAGTTCAATACTTATTCCAATAATCAATAGTAACATGGATATTAAATTCAATGTTATAACCACCATAAATATAATAATATGAAATAATATGTTTGCTATCTCATTAGCTAAGCTACACACAACTTCAAGTTGTATATTTGATGACCATTTAGATGATGCATCGATTTAAAAACACTAAACGGTATCATGTTTGGATATATACATCCTTCATTCATTCCATAATATTTTAGGGATTCACACCCTACTTTGGTTGGTAAATAATTAACTTTTGTTGAGAGCAACTATGACATGTTTAATTATCATGAAGAATCTTCTGGTTATTCAATAAGTTTCACATTATTGGCTTGGTGTGGTCTAACCAGTCACGTCAACATATAATAATCCATAAACTTATGGTTTATGATATTGTATATGTATTACTTGCACGTATGTAATACAAAACATAAGATATGAAAGAATGATTATAACTTCAAGGTTCAAACCATCGTGTTATGTAATCACTAGTTTACCACTTTTGGTGGTCGATCTCATCAACTATCATTATAATACAGATATTCAATCTCATTGTTATCTTGACTATCTTATAATTTCTGATAGTTTGATCTCTTATTAACATGATAATTGTTGTACTTCTAATGGTCATCTCATTATAATATGATCATCATTACAATTTTCTCAATGATGCCCATGATTACAATGATCAATATATATTCACTTAATGAATTAGAGTAAAACCATACAATTTTTATGGTTTTTCCATTATTTTCTCGAACATATAAATATACACTCGTTTCAAACCGTTTATACCCTTTAAATGATATTGCTACTTCAGGAGTATATTTGAGGTTTGACAAACAAAATTTGTTTTATCCGATTTCTCTTATAAATAAACTTCTCTTCGTATACGTCAGTTGAGAAGTAATTATATGTCTGATTCATATAATATTGCTTTTATACTTGATAATGAGATACAAGGAGTATGACACTTTGGGTGTCAAATCGAAGCATATTTCTACTTTTTCATGAGAATGACAATAAACCACAACTTTGGTTTAGTCGTTCTATTCGGTATTATCCATGCAAAGAAGTGATAGCATATAGAATATAAGGTATAGATAGCAACAAATCATTCAATAAATGACCTTATAGCATGTCATCATATAAAAACAACTTATAATGGGCCTTTACAAAATAAGAAACCTTTTTATCACTAATAAGCAAACGCATATAATTTATGTAATAACTTACTATGGTATAACCAAACATAATATCTTATATATTTTGAACACTTACTTTAAAACTTAAATATATATCTCTTTCAAGTTCTCAGATCATTTATTACTTGTATTTGAAAACTATAATACTGATGAATTACATAACATACTCATTTTTTTCTTCTCAATATTGATATTTAAACAACTGATGACATCATATAAGCAATCTATACATTCTACATATGAAGCAATAGCAATAGTCACTATTTTATACTAGCAATAGTAATAGATAATATGCAAATAAATTGTTAAACATTATGACATGGCATAATGAATGAATGGGAGGTACCGACATCGCTAGAAAATGTTTCTCTAAAAAACAACTAATGATATCTAGCAATATTAATCTATTATATCAATTTCTTATATGCAAAATTTGTTATAGCATTAACCTTAGTATAAGTGCCAAACGATATTTGCATAATCACGTTATAACTATAAAAAAATAATAATAATAATAATATATTGCATTATAGGTTGTATAGTTTATTTAAAACTAAATCAATTGATGTTTATAAACAGAGGATTAATATCATTTCATTTTTTTCAAGCGCTATATATACAAAAGTATAACGACGTCGATTTTGTTTCGATTCTATACACTTCTAGACATGATATAATTTACTAAGAGCTCTTTATTTTCAGGTACCTGAGGTTCTTTCAGAACCATCATGTCTAATGTCTCTTCAAGAAACCCTTTTTTTACTATAACCTCGACTTGATCATCTTCTTATTACTTGCTCCAATTTTTCGAGGAATTTTTATTTTCTTGGAATCGACTAGTTTACCACGCTTCAGGCATGCAATGGACTCATTGATATATGGTTTGCCCTACTAGGACAATTACTTAATGGGAGCATTAGCAGTTGACTATGTGACTTACTTAGTCACTATATTTAGGTCAGTTAACATGTCTGGTGATTGATTCTTTAATCTAGGTAACAAATTATCTTTTGAACTTCTTGTTCACACAGTTTAGTTTGAGGATCAATGAGACTTCATGCATACCCATTCCTTTCTCAACTACCATTAATCTCCCCCTAATGTTGAAAATGTTAATTTACTTAAAGTAAGATTTAATGAGCCATAAATAAATCTCTCGTTAATTGCTCTAAGTATGTAATCATAAATAGTATCTTCATCCAACATATATTCCCAACATTATTTGAGTTTCAATTTTTATGCGTTGTGGTGGATCAATTCCAATGTATACCGCACAATAAAAGGTTTGATGAGAAATATTTGGTTCCTGACCAAAACCAACTATAATGGGGAGAAACTATTACAACATGTTGGCTTGATGTGAAATAATATTACCGCATGTAAAATCACATGTGCTCAAATATGAACTTTTGTTCTCTTGATTATTGGCTTTGCAATCAATTTGTAGACGTTTGATCATCGTCTTCAACAAAAGAAATTTGTGTCTTAAGCATTTAGAAAGTTCAATACTTATTCCAATAATCAATAGTAACATGGATATTAAATTCAATGTTATAACCACCATAAATATAATAATATGGAACAATATGTTTGCTATCTCATTAGCTAAGCTACACACAACTTCAAGTTGTATATTTGATGACCATTTAGATGATGCATCAATTTAAAAACACTAAACAGTATCATGTTTGGATATATACATTCTTCATTCATTCCATAATATTTTAGGGATTCACACACTACTTTGGTTGGTAAATAATTAACTTTTGTTGAGAGCAACTATGACATGTTTAATTATCATGAAGAATCTTCTGGTTATTCAATAAGTTTCACATCATTATTGGCTCGGTGTGGTCTAACCAGTCACGTCAACATATATTAAGATCCATAAACTTATGGTTTATGATATTGTATATGTATTACTTGCACGTATGTAATACAAAACATAAGATATAAAAGAATGTAAACTTCAAAGTTCAAACCATCGTGTTATGTAATCACTAGTTTACCACTTTTGGTGGTCGATCTCATCATGACTATCATTATAATACTGATATTCAATCTCATTGTTAGCTTGAGTATCTTATAATTTCTGATAGTTTGATCTCTTATTAACATGATGATTGTTGCACTTCTAATGTCAATCTCATTATTAATATGATCATCATTACAATTTTCTCAATGATGCCCATGATTACAATGATAAATATATATTCACTTCATTATTCAGAGTAAAACCAGACAATTTTCATGGTTTTTCCATTATTTTCTCGAACATATAATATACAGTGTTTCAAACCGTTTATACCCTTTAAATGATATTCTACTTCAGGAGTATATTTGAGGTTGAAAAACAAAATTTGTTTTATCCGATTTCCTTATAAATAAACTTCTCTTCGTATAACGTCGTTGAGAAGTAATTATATGTCCGAGTCATATAATATTGCTTTTATACTTGATAATGAGATACAATGAGTATGACACTTTGGTTGTCAAATCGAAGCATATTTCTACTTTTTCATGAGAATGACAATAACACTTTGGTTTAGTCGTTCTATTCGGTATTATCGATGCAAAGAACTGATAGCATATAGAATACAAGGTATAGATAGCAACAAATCATACAATACATGACCTTATAGCATGTCATCATATAAAAACAACTTAAATGGGCCTTTACAAAATAAGAAACCTTTTTATCACTAATAAGCAAACGCATATAATTTATGTAATAACTTATTATGGTATAACCAAACATAATATCTTATATATTTTGAACACTTACTTTAAAACTTAAATATATACTCTTTCAAGTTCTCAGATCATTTATTACTTGTATTTGAAAACTATAATACTGATGAATTACATAACATACTCATTTTTTTCTTCTCAAATATTGATATTTAAACAACTGATGACATCATATAAGCAATCTATACATTCTAATATGAAGCAATAGCAATAGTCACTATTTATACTAGCAATAGTAATAGATAATATGCAAATAAATTGTTAAACATTATGACATGGCATAATGAATGCATGGGAGGTACCGACATCGCTAGAAAATGTTTCTCTAAAAACAACTAATGATATCTAGCAATATTAATCTATTATATCAATTTCTTATATGCAAAATTTGTTATAGCATTAACATTAGTATAAGTAACAAACGATATTTTGATAATCACGTTATAACAATAAAAATAATAATAATAATAATAATATATTGCATTATAGGTTGTATAGTTTATTTAAAACTAAATCAATTGATGTTTATAAACAGAGGATTAATATCCAATGAGCACTACCTACATAACTCATTATATCTAATTATGTAAAAGTCTTTTGACATGCTATGTAGTAACAATGACTAATAAAAAAAATTAAATTACAGAATTCATATCCATTTAAATTATAAACTATAAAAATGAAAATCTAGTAAATACATCATGTATATATTACCACCAATACAAGAATATATACCTAATACAATTGAATTGTTTAGTCTATAAATATTGAGTTCCATACTTTGTAATATTGAATATTGAATTTAATTGTTTTTTATAGATTCTAAAAGCACATATAATATTCTCTAGATTGCAAATTAACTTCCTCAAATCAAAATAATTCAACAATTCATTTACAACTTAACAAGGTCAATAAAGAAGCATAAATATATGATTATGGTGGCTCAAGTAATATGTAGATTAGCATAACTAGATTGTAAGAGTCCTAAACAACATATATTAAATTAACTAATCTAAATGATAATCCAGCCAATTAAGAATAATAGAAGGGATCATTTGTAAAAGAGAAAAATAAAATAAATATTCGTAATATCGTCCGTCGTCAACGAAGATTATAGTTATTAATTAATAATGAGTATTAGAAAAAGATGAATTAGTCAATTGTAACGTCATAATTTATGATGTAACATCTAAATTCATATGAATACCAACATTATATATATATAATATATATATATATATATATATATTATATATAATAACTTCTAGAAGCAAATGAAAAAAATATAATAAGAGTTCAATCATGAGACTACATTCTAGAATTTATAGTAATGATCAGTTTAAGTTTATATATGTATATTAATAAGTGTCACCAGTAAGATTGATGTATCATCATCAAATATAATATGAAATAATCATACGAAGAATCATACCTTTATTAGTAGAGATTGCAGATCCGAAGATCCAACGTTTTGTCAGCAGTGGCTACGCATCTATGGTTTCCAACTTTCCATCGCATAAGAAACCATCTTTATCATTTTGGATAATATTGGGTTGTTTTCTCAACGTGTGAGATTGAGTTAGGCTGGAAAATAATGCACATCAAAGGCAAGGAAAAAGGGATACCAAGGGTGGCAAAACACATAGAGCACGTTCGTGCTGATAACGTGTTGTAAACAACGGTCTATTAGCAACTAATATAAATGTATATAAACATGAGAGCTAACTATGAAATCATTAGAGAATTTGAACATGGAAAATTCTTATTCATTGATCTAACATCATATACAAATGCCATTATATATAGGCATTAACATTAGTACAATAGTAAATAAGAGAAAGGGTTATACATGTGGAAAGTTCACTACATAATGATGTATTCATAGATAGGGGTTATACATGTGAAAATCATTACATAATGAATGCATTTATAATAAAAAGAGATAAAAAATTAGAAAAAGAAATTGCAAAAACAATAAAAAACAAAAAGGAAGAAGAAATAAAAGGACAAACATTGATTGGGCAATAAACAAACAACCAAAATTTTTACTTTTGAACCAACATTAAAGGCACTAAATGCACAACAGACTAAGGAGTGATTTGTGTTTTATCCGGAAAAAACACGTGCATACCTACCCAAAAAATCTACATGCCTAAAAAAATAAAGTAATAAAAGTATCGTTAGTAAGCAACCAATAACAGGAAATCGGTGAAAACACAAATCAAATAACAAATCATATAGACAAAACAAACGATAACATATAATAACCACCTAAATAAACCAAAATACTAAGCTCCTAAGGCAAGAGTCAAATACAAATCCATACTATTCTCCTAAAAGTCGTTAATTTTAATTATACGTCTCCATAAACTCATATTCTCGGCCATGTCTTAAATAATGCAAGTCTAGCAAATTATGTCTAATCCATTGCTCCCATTCTCTCAAGTCAGTTTTGTTCTATCTCTACTCACATGTGACTATCGCCTCTTCCTCCTTATATTCCCAAACCATCTCAACCACTAATATAAGTGAACGTCTTTATCAAAGACTTAAGTATCTTTCATTGTTATTAGTTATGTTTTGTCACGGCCAATTGTTCATATAGTCTAGCGACGTCTTGAGGGAGGGATAAGGCTTAGGGATCATTAGGTATTCGGTTTGATTTCCACAAGAGGGTTTTTTGCTGATTTATTTGGTTTCGGCCTAAATTGGTGTATAGGCGTTATTGGCTAAGGGAGATAAATATGATTGAGTGGTTCCGCTGGTGATACAATGATACGCTAATAATCCGTTAGTAATTCAAATTTATTGTTAAAAAACTATTATTTGTATTTTTGTTTTGCAGTATAATGATATCATATACTTAATTTTGTTACCGACGGTTCATCAAAATACTTTTAATCTTTTACCAACTGTTACGTAAAACGATAAATTTAATGTATATTTAAATTTGTTGCAAAGTCTGGATGTTGTAGCATTAGCTATCAAACATATCATTTTACCTGTAAAACGTATACCATTATTTAATAATAATGACATATCCTATCTATTTTGTGTTTTCATCATAAAAGGTGGGAAAGCATTTTTGCATATGAATAACCTTTTTATTGATATGATAGGTTACGCGTGTGTTATGTGGAGGTTTTATCTTTACTTCTCGAATGTGCCATGTCATGTGTGATGGAGCAGGAGCTACGCAATTTCTAATCGCACTGGGTGAAATGGCTCGGGTGCACTTGAGGCGTCAGTATTACCTGTGTGGCAAGGGGAGTTTCTTAGTGCTAGAGATCCACCACGCATCACCTTTCCTCACCCTGAGTACGATGATGTGGTTGACATCAAACACAGCATAGTCGCAACTGATGAAATGGTCACCAAATCATTTTTCTTTGTGCCTTCTGAGATGTCAGCCCTTCGTAGGTTTGTTCCAGAAAACCTTAAAGCGTGTACCACCTTTGAGGTGCTCACAGCTTTTCTCTGGCGTTGTCGCACTATCACACTACAATTGCATCCAGAACAGGATGTGCGTCTAAAACGCGCGCAGCAAGTTCAATCCTCCTATCCCCGTTGGCTATTATGGAAATTGTATAGTCTTACCGTGTGTGGTTTCAAGAGCTGGAGATCTATGCAGTAAACTAATAGGTCACACATTAGAGCTTGTAATGACGGGGAAATCTAGGGTCACTGAAGAGTATGTGAGATCAACAATGGACCTAACGGTTGTCAGAGGACGACCTGATTATAAAGTCGATTCGACCTACATAGTATCAAACCTCACTAGAGCTGGATTGAACAAACTTAACTTTGGTTGGGGGGAACCACTCTATGCAGGGTTGCCTAATCATGCAGATCACCCTGGAGTCTATAGTGCCTACATGCCTTCTACGAACTTTGGTTGGGGGACCACTCTATGCAGGGTTGTCATTATTGCTTTGCCAATCTCAACAATGGAGAAATTTATTAAAGAACTATATATTGTGTTGAAGCACGATAATCACAATAAATATGACTGATGAGCAAGTCAATTATTTGTAGGATTTGTATGTACGTTCGGGGCTCTCTCTCTAAATAATCAATAAACATGTGCCTTTATATATTATGTTTACCTTTTCTTTTGAATTGGTTAAAATCACCACACCTGTTCTTTGTAGGAATTAAACCCATAATCATTTGGTTGGAGAATACACCACTTTATCACCAGGATTATACTATACTGACTTGCCAGTTTAACTTCTTTTGGATGCTAAAAGCAAAATGTTAATTTTTGTTTTTTTTTCACGGTAAATAAATATTTATTAGGTTTGAGATTCCGAATAAAAAAAGAATTACATATAAAAATATGAGAATAAAATTGTGACTAGTAATATATAAGTAATCGAATAAGAAACATGCGTATTAAGAAAGCTAACTCACGGGGTTTAGTTTATTACGTTGTTTTCCCTTTGCGTTGTTTTATTAGTTAATATAATATATTGTTTGATGAAATTCCGCGTATAACGTTCCATCATGTTTCTTTTTATCTACGTTTCAATAAAAACCTTATTAATAACCTTTGTTTAATCTACGTTTCGATATGTATTAAACCCATTTAATTTGATTTTTCTTTAATATGTTCCTTTCGTAAACTTTTAAAAAAAGTTTAACACTTAGTTGCATTCCGATTAGAAACAGAGTTGTATTCAAATTTGATATCATAAATTACACTGAATACCGATACTATACTACTACCATAACTAACTAACTGGCCCGATACGGATCAAAAATAAATTACAGTCATATCACGCAGGCAAATCCACTAGTATAAATTCAATTGTTAAGTTGTTAGTTGTGCCTATAAGAAAACATAATCTTTTCCTCTCCTTCAAAACCCTAGTTTCTGTGGCGATTTTTGTTGTTTCGCTTCCAGCTGCTTCATCTCCGTACTCATTGCCAAAAACAATGAGCCCTCTCATCCTTTTCACTGCTTATGTTCCGGCGACCTAAGGCGCAAACCTTTGCGCTTTGTGTGACATAAGGCGCACAGTGTACAAAAGGTGCAGGTGAGGCACACTTTTTAGGGTAAAATTGACCTGAGGCCGCACGCCTTTCGTACATGGCTTGTTTTTTTGCAGCCGAGTGTTGTAAAACATGCTTTTTATGTTGTACATTTATGTTTTTTTTCATTTTAAAAATATATAAAGCTTAATCATAGCTAAATCATTTGTGGGGCATGCTAAAAACCTATGAGATATATAAGATAAACTATATAATCACTTTGCGCCTTGTGTACAAAAAACTCACCGCTTTTGTGCTTTGTCTGTCTTTGTGCCTCGATTTTAGATCTTTTCGCTTTTGTGCGCTTCACGTTATTTTAAACCAAATGTACAAGCTAAAAAGCATGTGGTACAAGAACCTAGCTGCACAAAAACATGGGAAAAACATAATATTTCCCAAGAAATTGTGCCTCAAGTGCGCTTTTTGAAAGCACGCCTTATGTTACTAAAAGCGCAACGACTTGAGCCTTGTTGCACCTTCCAGAAGTTGTAAGGAAAGAAACTGAATTTAAAAGAGTTGAGTATCGATTCGAACATTATAAGAACCCCTTTCACTTATGGGAAACGATGCATGATTTGGAAGAAATTTATGATTTGAGAAGCCTGGGAGTTGAAGTCGAGTTTAAGAAAGTTCATAAGATTTGGAACATGTACTACAAGCAGATCACTTGATTATTGAAATTCAAGAAAGGATTAATTTCATATATATTCTTACAAACGTGAAAATTTTTATATAAAAAATATCATATACTCCCTTATAAAAACTAAAAATATCATATATATACCCTTACAAAATAGTTAAAGTATCAAATATACCCAATTTATTAAAAAACAACCTAATAAAAAATATTTTACACTTACTTTTTAACTTCTAAGTTTTCATATATACATATATACATATACTGATCTTTTAACTCCATATCTTTTATATAACACATCTTAAGTTTAAATTTATTTTTACTCATTTTTGTTTTATTTTTTCCATAAACAATAGTAATTCTCATGTATAATATAGTTAAGCTAAATAAATTAAGCTAGAAAAAAGTAAATATAATATTTGATGTTAAAGTCATATATATAAGATTTCAAAGTTACAGAAAATTAAAGGTAAAATTGTCTTTTATTAAATTGTTTTTAATGAATTAGGTATATAATATATGATATTTCAACTACTTTGTAAGGGTATATTGATATTTATAATTTTACAAGGGTATATATTATATTTTACAAGTTTGTAGGTGTCACACCCCGGATTTCCAACCCAAATCCATACACCGGTGGGCCCGGGTGGGAGTATCGTGACGTCAGTTGATAACATCATTGTCAATTAAACATGGCACAACGGAATTCTTGGAGTAAAATTTTACAAACCGAATGTTCGAAATAAAATAATATACAGGCTCGTAATAGAAGATCACAGGAGGATCATAAAATGTACAAAGAAAGAATATAAACAGACTTTAGGGCAGATCTAAGGATTTGCAAGGTCCTCTTATTCACTACTGAGAAGCTTCCGGCCTATTTCGTATTGTACCTACAGTTCAGTCTTCGGACGATATGTCAACTTGTGTTTAAGAACCTCAAAAGATTCTTGTTGTTTTGGACCGCAATTATACTTAATTCTTACGGGTTAAGGTAGTTAAAGGAGTGGCTATTCTTGAAAAGTTCTCAATGAACCTCCTGTAGTATCCAGCCAATCCTAGGAAGCTACGAATCTCCGATGGGGTTTTGGGCACTTCCCAATTCATTATGGCCTCAATTTTGGCGGGATCCACTTGGATACCACGCTCACTTACTATATGTCCAAGAAATTGGACCTCTCTAAGCCAAAACTCACACTTGAGAATTTAACATAGAGCTTCTCTTGCCTTAGCAGTTCTAAGATGCACCTAAGATGTTTCTCGTGATCAGCTTGATTACGAGAGTAGATAAGTATGTCGTCTATAAAGACAATGACAAACTTATTCCAAATATGGTTTGCAACTCTATTCATGAGATCCATGAATGCTGCAGGTGCATTTGTGAGCCCAAAAGGCATCACTAAGAATTCAAAATGCCCGTATCGGGTCCTGAAGGCAGTCTTAGGAACATCTTCGCTTCTAACCTTCAGCTGATGATATCCTGATCTCAAATCGATCTTGGAGAAGTAACTAGACCCTTGAAGTTGGTCAAATAAATTACGATCATGGGCAGAGGATATCTATTCTTGATTGTTAACTTGTTTAGCTCTCGGTAATCGATGCACCTTCGCATCGAACCATCTTTCTTCTTTACAAAGAGGATAGGAGCTCACCAAGGCGAGGAACTAGGCTAAATAAAGCATTTCTCCAAGAGTTCGTCTAGTTGCGTCCTAATTCCTTCATTTCCGTTGGTGCTAAGCCTATATGGAGCTCTAGCTACTAGTGTTGATCCTGGTATAATATCAATCCTGAACTCCACTTGCCTGTCTGGAGGTAAGCAGGTAATTCTTCAGGAAAAGACATCTGAATATTCAGAAATAACTTGTAGGTCTTCCATGTTTGGCTTAGGCTCATTAATAGTAACTTTTGCCATGTAGATGACACAACCTTTCCTAAACACTTGGATGCCTTAAATAATGACACCTTGTCTGGCAGTCCATAGTGTGAGTCTCCGAGGATGGTGATCATTTCACCAGATGGGGTCTTAATCTCGATGAGCTTCTTATCGCAGGAAATGCAGGCTTGGTTATGAGATAACCAATCCATGCCTAAGACAACATCGAACCCTGCCAATTTCATTGGCAGAAGAGAGATAGGGATTGAATGATTCTTAATGGATATAGAGCATCCATCAAGAATGGAAGATGTTGTTTCTATCGTTCCATCAGCAAGTTCTATCTCATAAGTTTTATCTAGAGTTCTTATGGGTAGGTTTAATGGTTTACTAAACTTATGGTCAACAAAAGATCTATCTGCACCCGAATAAAAAAGAACTCTAGCATAAATATTGTTAATAAGGAATGTACCTGTTATGATATTGTTGTCATTAACAGCCTATCTTGCGGTCATTTGAAAGGCTCGTGGATTCCCTTTCTTGGCCTCTCCAGGCTTTGCATTATTGTTCTTAAGGATCTTAGGGCAGTTAGTCTTAATATGCCCTTTTTCATTGCAGACGTAGCAGAAAACATCCTTAAGATCCTTAAATTCTAGGGTCTTATGCCCCTTTCTCTTACAGATGCGACATGGTTTGGCCTGTGAACCAAAATTACACTGTCCCCAGTGTCTGCGATTGCAAGTTTTGCATGTTGGCATTACAGCTGTTTTGCCTTGGTTCCCTTTGAACCCAAATCTCCCTTTTATTTTTCTTATTAAACCTATGGGAGTTTTCATTTCCCCTTTTTCTTTTCCCGTCAGTTTCAGACTTAACTGACTTTTACCTCACCAAATCCAAGGTGAGGGAGAGAGATAGGTCAACAGCAGACTATAGGTAGTAGGTTGAGCAGCCTTTACCATGCCCTTTATCTCAGACGCTAACCCATTAATAAAACGCGCAATGCGTTTGGGCTCCGGTAATTAAATAGGAAACAAACCTAGATAGGAATTGAAATCAGAAACATATTTCCGACAATCCAGGTTTTTCATTGAAAGAGACGAGTCTGTCTCTAATTTCCCCACCTCGTGAGGTGGGCAGTATGTTTCCTTAACAAGGTCCACGACTTTGGACCATCCCAAGTTATACAAGTGTATTTTACCTGTAGACTGGATCATGGCCTTCCACCAGATTAGGGCATCGCCCTTAAAGGATTGTGATAAATACTTGACCACATCCTTATCAGCACAATTGCTGATGTCTACAATCGTTTCCATCTCGTCTAGCCACTTTAGGGCTTCTACAGCTCCTTTCTCCCCGTTAAAGTCTCGGGGCTTACAGGAGACAAAGTACTTATAAGTACATCCGTCTTTAACAGAACAGGACTTTTCAGCAAAATCTATTTTCTTTGGTTCACTCTTCGCATTTGAAGAGTGAACGGAGCTCTCCTTATAAGCTGAAGATGGTGGAATAGATAAGGGTCCAGAGTGAGTAGCACTCGACTCTCTAAGCTTTTCTATGGCCTTTCCCATGGCCTTTTCAACTGTCGCGTCAATGCGAGCTTGAAAATTATCATTATCGATATATCTGTCTTCGGCTTTGTTAGAATCAACATTCCGATGACTACTTTGTGTCTCATTCGAGTTAGCCATCTTTAAGCCTTGGGTTCTATACACCAATAAAGCTTCACTTAGCCATGGTATGTCAACCACATTGGTCTTAAAACATTGGATATAACAATCCATTGCCTATTCTAGTGTGAATAACATCACAACTCTTAGGCTTAACATAACTATATTTGGCCTAGGTCTTAATAGGACCATCAAAGGCAAATTACAATTTGGACATAGTCCATATATTATTAGACAGTGGTCGTATTGTCACAACTGTCATTGTCATAATTTGACAATTTTTATTTAGCTCATAGGCTTGTCTTGAAGGACATAAAACTTTTGTGGCACATAGGCCCGTCACTAATGGACATAAAATATGGCACATAGGCCTGTTACTAATGGACATAAAATATGGCACATAGGCCTGTCACTAGTGTACATAAAATATGGCACATAGGCCCGTCGCTAATGAACATGAAATGTGGCCCGTAGGCACTACATCACTAATGGATGTTTAATCATAGCCCCAAGGACAATACATCACTAATGGATGTTTAATCATAGCTCCAAGGGCAATACATCACTAATGGATATTTTAATCATAGCCCCAAGGGCAATACATCACTAATGGATGTTTAATCATAGCCCCAAGGCAATACATCACTAATGGATGTTTTAATCATAGCCCCAAGGGCAATACATCACTAATGGATGTTTAATCATATCCCCAAGGGCAATACATCACTAATGGATGTTTTAAGTCATAGCCCCAAGGGCAATACATCACTAATGGATGTTTAATCATACCAAGGCAATACTAATGTTTTAATCATAGCCCCAAGATCAATACATCACTAATGGATGTTTTAATCATAGCCCAAGGGCAATACATCACTAATGGATGTTTAATCATAGCCCCAAGGGCAATACATCACTAATGGATGTTTTAATCATAGCCCAGGGCAATACATTACTAATGGATGTTTAATTATCATCGTACTGATGATATTAGCCGGGATCAATTTGATCACATAGGCTGTATAAGGTCAGGACATAGTCCATTACCTGAAGGCTTGTGTGGTTCATCAAGCCACATAACAAAGAGTATGAACATCCTTAAATGTTAACATAAGAGTACCTTAATGGTTGATTAATAGTCCTGGTCGCACTGACCTTAACGACTTGGAGGCTTGAACTTAAGTCCACCACTTCTGGATAGAAGGATAACTTCCCTTAACTATCCTGATAGAAGACCCCTTCGTACTTAACTATCATTTGTAATTTGGCCAAATGTGTGGGCTGTGCCACTTGGCTAATCAAAACCATTAAGATCTTTTTGGAATTATATCACAGGGTATAAATTTCGAGTAAAATCGAGACGCTTGTTTGAAGAGGATGATTACATATATATATATATATATATATATATATATATATATATATATATATATATATATAAATTCCAAAATACTTCATTAAATTTCAATAGAAGTTACAATACTAGAAAACTGAAATAAACTGTCCACGCAAGGACTAAAGAAATAACAATGTCCTCGCAGGGACTACATAGTATTAGAAGAGACTTCACTCGTCCTTCTTTCCCTTAACCAACTTGGAGAGTTTCTTGAAGAACTTGTTCGTCTTCTCCGCCTGTTGCTGCATTTCTTTCATTCTTTCTAAGGCCTCATTAATGGCCTCTAGTGGCGGCGGAGGTTGTGGTTGTGGCATAACCGGATACTGGTACCCATAAGTTGGATATCCAGTTGGTGGATAAGTAGGTGGGAAAGGAGATGGGTAAAGTGCATTGTGCATAACGGCTTGCATGTAGGGGTCTTGCGACCATGCTTGATAGTCTACCGGTGTAGACGGGTTAAAAGGATCATATCCAGACATGTCTGGATAAGTGGGGATTGGGTTACTATAACCCAATGGTGGTGGTTGAACTGTAGTTGTGGGTGTTGGTGTTGGTTCCACCACAGCTGAGGTGTTAGAGGGTCCACCCATTTGTGGGTCCTCTTGAATTGCGGGCTAGGAGTTGGGCAAAGGTGGCAGCGATCCCGACCTTTGTCTGGCACGTACCGACATACGTGCCCCACGCTTCCTTCTTGGTGGTTCAGGTGGTGGTTGAGGTTGGTCCACCGGTTCCATGTGGACATCTTCTTGAATAGGAGGTGGTTGAGAGTGATGAGAAGGAGTGTGGGCGAAAGTAAATTGATTCCAATATTGGTCCCACTCATTAGGACCTTGGTAGAGTGATCCACCATAAGAGTTTGAATCGCTAGAGATTTCTATGGGATGCGTATTCGATCCCGACGGTGGCATCTTCGGGTCGGAGTCCTCGTCCATAGGGTTTAGCTGGTCCAACTGATTTTGATCGGCTGGAGGTGTGTTAAAGTAATGGTTAGGGTTAAATTCTTCATGGTAATTGTGTGAATGGGAATGGTAGAATGGTGTAAATGATAGGCGTGGTGAGAGTGGTAAGAATTTTGGGAATGTGGGGGCGAGTGTCTATGAGAGATAGAGCGTCTCGCTGGTTGCCAAGGAGATGAATCTCCTGATTCTTGGTAGGCATCTGAGTTGTGAGGTTGAGGGGGAATGCGCCCCGATGGTCCTCCCCTCATTGGACCTTTTCCTCTCTCACTTTGTCCTCGTACACGTGGCGGCATATTCCTATTAAAAATCAATTCAAAAACAATACTAATAACTTAATAATGAAATGAGTAATCCTAGGTCAATGCCTAGACTCGGAAGTCTAAGGAATCTGCTCGTGTAAGTTTGAGATTAAACACAAGAAGCATAGTGTTTAATTCTCTCAAACATTGGCTCTGACACCAACCTGTCACACCCCGGATTTCCAACCCAAATCCATACACCGGTGGGCCCGGGTGGGGAGTATCGTGACGTCAGTTGATAACATCATTGTCAATTAAACATGGCACAACGGAAGCCTTGCAGTAAAATTACTATTACAAACCGAATGTTTGAAATAAAATAATATACAGGCTCGTAATAGAAGATCCACAAGCGGATCATAAAATGTACAAAGAAAGAATATAAAACAGACTTTAGGGCAGATCTAAGGATTTGCAAGATCCTCTTATTCACTACCGAACAGCTTCCGGCCTATTTCGTATTGTACCTGTAGTTCAGTCTTTGGAGGATACATCAGCTTTTGCTGGTAAATACACCCAACTGACTCATTCTGAAAACATTTTTAAATGATTTTAAGTGCACAGGGCACAAAATCTTTTGTATCTTGGGAAAGTTACTTTGTAACCTTGTTAACAGATTCACATGTTTGTCCATACATACAGGGCCCAGTACATAGACCGAGACATGATTAAATACACACCACTTAGAACTCATAGAGGAGTTATCCCCAACGTCTTGGGTAATTTGCATGTGAGCATCTGTCAGGTGTATGCCTGCACCCCGCGCTAAGGTCGTGGCCATTAACTAATCTAATGAGCCGAGGATATCCAGGACACGGTAATTTAACCCCCGATTTTTAAGTTATCAAACAAAACTGATTAAAATAGAATATGCGGATTTACTAGCCACAACCCGGCATTCGATTGATCTCATTTCAGACCAAGCGGTAATAGTTTACCGTTTCCCAAGCTCGTAGGGAAAATAAGTCGAGAGTATTTACCTGAGCTAATCTTCATTTAATTTCAATAACTCAGCCGTCTACAAAAGTACTAACGTGCAGATAGCATTTACCGGCAAGGTTCTAGTCTGGATTATGGCATAAGCTAACCAATTAATACTATCGGTCTTTAATTAAGTCATAGACTTAGACCGAGTAGTATACATGATCAAAACGTATAATGCTTGATTAAACGATGATTGGATAGAATGTAGTTTAAACCCGACAAGTACTTTGACTTGTATAATATGGGTAAACGATAAACATTGTAGATTTTGAAACTTAAATGACAAGGTTAAACCCGTTTCAGGGTTAAATTCCGTAAACTAGTTACGTATAATCAACCGTATGCTTATAAGCGATAATTGGTAACCGGATAAGTCATGGAAAAGTTCTATATGCCATTATATTTTAAATAAGTTAAAATATCAACTTATATGCCAGTTATGGTTTTAAAATGAATATATGCCTCATAAGGGTATTTTGGTAATTTCATACCATATCAAAGGAACTTGAATATAATTTAAATTTATAATCATTAGTATTCTGGAAAAATAGTTTATTTATGATATAATATCAGTAGGATACCAATTGCATGTGTAATCTATCTTTCATGACCAAACTATGCACCGAAGGGGCATTTTAGTCATTTTACACATAGTTTATAAATTATTTGGGATTCTGAGTTTATAACATGTAAACACTTTAAATATGTTTAAATTAAGTTTTAAAATTAGTAGGTATCAAGTCTTGGCCAATTAATATGGTTTAAAACCATATTATGCGCCGAAACGGCGCTTATGTCGTAAAATGACGTCTTTATGCGATGTTTCATGAAAACTGATGTTAAGGTCAGATTAAAATGTCTTAGATATGTTATTTAATATAACATATCAGTAGGTAAAAAATATACCTTGAAAAGATTTGATTAAAACCATTTTATGAGCCACAGGGGCTAAAATCGTCATTTATCGACATAGTTTAAGGACCTGTTTGAAAACTCAGTTTATAACTTGGTTTAACATCCCAAATAATCCTACTTATAATATTACATCAGTAGAAAACTCATTTTCACGTTCGTTACCATTTAAAACCTTGTTTTATGAAAAAATGACATTTTGGTCAAAGATGACAGAATTATGGAACTTGCGCATAAACTTGGTTTCTGATTATGATCATGTAATATAACCTCAGAGGGTTATGCTATATTATATTATGATCATAATGTAACTTTAGATTAGGAGGTAACTAATCTAAATCGGGTCAGAATCTAAAGTCAGCAGAAGTCAAACTTCACGACTTTCGGTTGCGAACCGATCCTAGAACTAAAATTAACGAGCCGAACATGTTCTTGCATATTCTAATAATTATTACCAACTTGTTTAAGTGTCAAAACAGGTTTAATAACATATATAAGATCAATTTATGATTTTTCCGAAAAATGGCCTGTTTGACTTTTTAATATCATAACTTTGACCCGTCAATTGGTCTAGCAAATGTGATCTTCAGGAGGTGCCCTTTATAGGGACTAACACCTACCTTATTACGATCACTTAGCCATGTTCATTATGAACAATGGCTGGACCATAATGGTTTTAACCGAAAGTCAAAGCATTTTTCGTAAAAAGCTTGACTTTTGGCTATAAAAGCCTATAAACGAAAATGCACAAGGAAGGAACACTTACCAGTGATTCCTAGGGTGCAAAAGAACTATGTTGGATGCTCCTTTCAGCTAGGAACTTCCAGATGAGGGAGAAGAGTGTATGAATGAGAAAGGTGCAAGTTGGAATGGTGAACTTAAGCACTTATTTATAGTTGGAGAACTCAAAAGGAGGTGATGCCAGGTGTTTAGGGGTGTAAGAGGAAGCTTACAAGTGTCCCAAAACGTGGCATAGCTGATTGCAAGTCCATAGTTTCGAATACATGGTTTCTTGGCATTTTTGTTTGGAGGCCAAGAAACTTTCTGCAGCAGCAGGCTTCTCGCGCCCCGCGAGAGACCCATGCCAGGTCTCTCGCGGCCCGCGACCGCTCCTTGGCCAGGTTCAAAAATTGACACTTTAACCCCTTAACTTTATAAAGCTTCTAAAAACCTTTTAAAACACCTTTTTGGCACTTTTAGCCCTCCGTAGCCAATACTTGGCATACCCGGGATTATGCACGGACATTGTCGAGCTCTCGGTTCGTTAAAAGGTCACTCAGAGGTATAAATTAAAATATTGACACTTTTAATCCCTCCATTATCCAACTTTCATATCTTTACAAAATTGAACCCTCTCGTCCAACAATTGGCACGCATGAGAGTTAGGACTTCGTAAAGGATCACTCAGAGGCTTATTATAAGCATGTTGACTCCGATGTCACTCAGAGGCTGGGCATGTTGACATATCAGTTACTCAGAGGCTAAATTTCAAGCATGTTGACATATCAGTCACTCAGAGGCTAAAGATTTAAGCATGTTGACATATCAGTCACTCAGAGGCTGCTATTTATGCATATTGACGTCGGACCATCACTCAGAGGCTCAGTTTGAGCATGTTGATGCCTTTAGTCCTTATTGGTCTTTAATAGACTATATTTAAAATACAACACGTGTCACTATACTATTGGACACGATTTTACAGGGTGTTACAGTAGGGGTATATATGAAATTGCCCCCAAGAAAAACGTAAACTTCATATAAACTGTATGCCTTTGATCTTTCTTCTATTCTAAGATAAACCATGGGTGTACTTCTATCATCTAACTTCCTTTGTTGAAGTGGTAATACTTTAGCGTATGTTGTACAACCAAAAACCTTTAGATATTCCATATTCAGCTTTCTTCCTTTCAATGCTTCATACGGGTCTTGTTTACCAACGCCTTCGTTGGAATCCGATTTAATACGTATAACGTATGTCTTATTGCTTCTCACCAGAAATTTTGTGGCATGTTCATTGCCTTTAGCAGACTCCAAGTAGTTACAACATCGTCCTGTTCCTTCTTTTCACTACTCCATTTTGCTGTGGGAAATACGACGCTATAAGCTGTCTTGCTATGCCGTTGTCTTTGCAATACTTGTTGAATTCAGCCGACGTGAATTCTCCCCTCTGTCTGTCCTTAGCATCTTTAACTTGGTTCGAGTTTCTGTCTCCACCTTTTCCTTGAACTACTTGAAAGTTTCGAATGTTTGATCCTTAGAAGTTAGTAAATAGGCCCACATGTAGCAAGTGCAATCGTCTACAAGTAGAAATATATACTTCTTCCCAGCATGTGTTGGTAGGGATATAGGACCACACAAATCTCCATAGACTAAATCCAGAGGTTTTAAGGATCTGAATTTCGCCTGATTTGGAAATGGTGTTCCTACAATTTTTTTTTCCTAATAAGCATGCGTCACACACTTGACTGGCATGACTTATTTGAGGAACTCCATGTACCAAGTTCTTCCGAATCATTTCTTTAATAGCATCGAAATGTAAATGGCCTAACCTCACGTGCAATACCATGCTAGATCTTCTATATTTGAGAGCAGGCAGATTGGCTTTCCAATCTTTAATTTTACTTTATACAACATGTTCCTCATTCTCCTGACTCGCATTAGTAGCTTTATATTTCTGTCGCAGATGTTAGTAAGTCATCTTCCATAACTACTTTGCAACCAACTTCTATGAGTTGTCCGAGGCTCAATATGCTGTTTTTCAGACTTGGAATGAAGTATACTTGAGAAACAATCTTCTGTTCTTGGTTCTGACATTCCAACAATATTGAACTTATGCCTTTAATCTCTATGTGCGATCCGTCACCGAAACGTACTTGTCCCGTCACCTTTTCATTTAACTCTCTGAAGTGACTTTGCACACCTGTCATGTGGTTGCTTGCCCAGTTGTCTAAGTACCATAGACTTTCGTCTTCTGTGGCATACCTTGCTGGTTCTATACGTTCTTCGTTTAGTAGAACCCTTTCTTGTTCAACGTTTTCTTCTTGTATTTCCATTAGCAATATTGGTTCTTCGTCTTCCTCGACTAGATTCGAGTGTTCTTATACTGTAACATCCGTCAAAAACGGATTTACCAAACCCGCTCCGTTTATTAACCGAACAATCAGTTAAAAATTTCGTTGCGAATTAAATGCCCAAAATAATTTTAAACGATGCATAATTAATTATTATATGGGAATATATAATTAGTTTTTGAAAAACTGTCAAAAATAAGAAAATAAAAATAATTTGGCACTGCCGGGTTTCGAACCCGGGTCAGTCGCCGGGTCAACACAGACTTAACATTCAACCCTTAAACCACTGCGCCACTGATGTTTCTTGTTAAATGTTAGAATCATTTAGTTCATAACATGACTTTCCGAATTCAAAACCGGCGCCCAGATGCAGTCGTCGGAAATCCCGGCGATCTCGCCAATAATTTAACGATTCCTTCAGTTATAACGTAAACTTTAAACACACATCGGTTATAACCGACGCCTGAGTCCGCGACACCAACTATAACCGCCGGAGAAATTATAACCGTCGAATCAAGTCGGAAATCGGACCAAGTTCATCGATAACCTGCCTTATAAATACCCCTCGAACCTCTGCAAACATTTTCGCTCAAAACCGCACCCTTTCTCGGCGAAAACTCACTCGCCGGAAAACTTCTGTATCTCGCCGGAAAACCAGAGTCCTTCACTTTTAAGCCTTACTAAACCCCTGAGCTTATACCGAAGTCACCCACATCCTTTTCAAGCTTTCTGAAGACTCGCTGCTGCAAGACACACGACGCCGGAACCTGTTGCAGTCGCCGGAGTTCTGCCGGAAAAAAACAGAGGAATCCAGTCGGTATACCTCACGCTTAAATCTTCCCTTCTTTTTACATATCTCACTTGTAATTAACTAAAGAACGCTAAAGAAACCGATTAAAACATTGAACCAGTCGGATTTCGATTCTGGTTAAAAACGGACGAAGAAGACGAAGTTCGGTAACATATAAGTATAATTAAAATCAAGTTATAACTCGGGTTAGACACACAGTCTAGCGGTGGACTGTGTGCACATTAAACACATAAACGTCTCGAGTTCGAATCTTGTCCCACACACGCTGCCTTAATAAAAATGTCTTTTTTTGTTAACTGAACCGAATTCATTTCATGTATATGTTAAGTTTATTAATAACCGGAATAATAACCAAGTTAGACACACAGTTAGTGGTGGACTGTGTGTATGTTTAATCACAGGACACGAGTTCGAGTCCGGTCTTCTGCACCGACTCGGACAATTATTTACCTTTTTAAATAAGTCAGAAATGAAAATACTAAGTTTGTGTTTAAGTATAATAAAAATCAGTTAAGTTAACAAGTTGGACACACAGTCCAGGGGTTTGGACTGTGTGTTAACGCAACCCACAGGTCCCGGGTTCGAGACCTGTGGAGCGCACCGGTCCGATTCAGTTAAATCATTTTTAAAATAAATGATTTTCGATTAATCTAATTAATATATAAATATAATTAAAAACAGAAATATTTCGTGTTAGACACGTAGCTCAGTTGGTAGAGCTGCGTGCACGCGTACGGGAGGTTTCGGGTTCGAGCCTCACTCAGCGCACATATACTCGCATACGAACCGGTCAAAGTCAACAGTCAACGGTCAATGGTCAACGGTCAACAGTCAAAAAAGTCAAATTTTTTTATTATTTTTATTTATTTATTTTAATTAAAAATCAATTAAAAATACTTAAAAATAACATTTTTAAGGTTAGAAAATAGCCTTAAACTCACAAAAATACACCCAACAATCCTACTAAAATGGACTAATAAAATCCGTTTACTTACCGAAACATTATGCCATTATCTAGGTTAATTTCATTCGTGGTTAAAACCACTTCGCGTGCATTCAACATCATCAACGAACGCCCCCACTGTGAGTGAATCTTACAACTCTCCCCTTTTTAATTACACGTTTTGGGTGTGTCATATGTCACAAAATAATTAACTCGTTTATTTAAACTTGTGCCATACCATATCGTGATCTAAACTTAGATTGTTTATATTGTTGTGATTACTTATTTCATTTTGTCAAATTATATGAAATTCATTCATTAAGCCCATCAGTTCCTCGTGGGAGACGAGTTGAACAACGCGTGCCTCAAAACCAATCCATTATTGTTCATGTGTGTATCATTGAGTTTATATTGTTTGTAGTTATTTCTTTCATATTATCATGTTTATGCAATTCATTCATTAGGCCCATCAGTTCCTCGTGAGAGACGAGTAGAGCAACGCGTGCCTCTAAACGTTCCATTTTTGTTCATGTGTGCTTTATTTAATATCTAATGATTGTTGAATAAGTTTATATCTATTTTTACTCATGTGTGGTTGTGCACTCATTTCATAATCAATTAAATAAACTTGTTCAAATGTTTTCCTTAGGATTCACTCGCCAACTTTTTGTTGATCCAAAAACCTTTTTACACATGATACAGGTGAACAGGATGAAGCAAGGAAAACATAGGAAATGCCTTAGAAGAAAACAAAGAAGCTTAGATTGATGTTAGGTCATGATGTAATTATAGTTGTAAATTTCCTATTAAATTGTATTTAATGAATATGAAACGTATAATAAATGTCATGAGCTTTGATGATAACCCAATCATGCCCCGATCACCTTTTTCGCTGCGGGTCGGGGTGTGACAGATTGGTATCAGAGCCATGACTATAGGGATATAGGATAGGTTATTAGACCCTTAGAGCCTATACTATAGTCTGCCTAAATTTTAATTGATTAGGTGGTTACATACAAACTTGTGATATTTATTTGTTTCATATTTGTTTATATTTACAGTCAAACATACATGTTTATATACATATTCATTATACATATATCAATGTTCATATATTCAATTCGTTTTCATACTCTCATTATTCAAAGATTTTGTTGCAATTTTCAAATCTCATCAAAGTAAGTTCTGCGACGGGCATGTAGTAACTGGAAGGGTACAAGTACCGGTAGTCGGAACGTCCTGTCTAGGCTGGCATTCGTATAAATCCAATATAACGGACCAGTTTGCCTACCTGGGGACTAACGATGAGAGTACGAAGGACCTATTAGGCTAAAGCATGCCACACCAAACGTCGTTCGAACTAACCCCACTTTTGAGGTGTCACCGTGTCTACACCTGGACACATTCCGAATATCACACGTTGTATACTTTCTCGATTTTCTCCGGGTTTTAGTGTACGCAACCAGGCAAACCCATGCGAACCATATGAAAAACCGGTATTCATGGGGGCCCACATGATTACGAAGGTAAAGTATGGCGGCATGTAGGGCCTAATGGCGAGCAAAGCCCAAGACATCCTATGGATGTAGTAGATTTATTTTTCTATAATTATTTTATGAATGTTCATTCCCGAGTGCGACCCATGATCCTAAAAGCATCCAACTCATACTCTTGACATGTATTCCTTGTAGATGTCTTCTAACCACGCCCGTAGGAAGACAAGAGCAGGAAAAGCCCGCGAACGCATGGCTGCCCTAATCGCTCAACAAATGGCTGCAGTAATACCCAACATTGTAATCCAAGTCCAACAAGCACTTACCGCTAATCCTGTCAATCAGGAAAACCAAAACATTATCAACTCTCCCCAAATACCACTAAATGCACCTACAAGCATTTCAAATCATGCGACCCTCGAAATACAAAGGGACTGAAGGCGTCACCGCTCTCCTCCATTGGTTTGAAGAAATGGAGAACACTTTTCTAAATTGCGATTGTCCCAATGATCGTAAAGTGCGATATGCTACTGGTCGTTTATATGGAATAGCACTTACTTGGTGGAATACAGAGAAGGCCAAACGAGGTGTTGAAGATGCTATGACCTTAACTTGGAACGAATTGAAGGAAATCATGACCAGACGATTTTGCCCAAGGAGCGAAATCAAGAAATTAGAAGATGAATTTTATTCATTGAAGCAAAAGGAAGGAGACCACACCACGTACAACAAAAGATTCCTCGAGTTACATCAAATGGTTCCCAACATGTTCACTCCCCTCTACAGTTTGATCGAGCACTACATTCGTGGTCTTCCGTCAAAGATTCAAGACTCTGTAATAAGTACCTCGCCTGCAACTTTGGAAGCAGCAATGGAGCTAGCAACAGCGCTCACCGAGAACCGAATTCAGAACAAAGACTTCAAGGAGGAGAAGAAGAAGGATAAAGCACGACTGAAACCTCCGACTCCACCCAAAACGAATCCCCTTCTCAACCCAATCCTAAGAGAAAAGAGACGGGCAACTTTTCGCTGCTATCCAACGAAACCAACCAATTTCACACGCCATACCCATCCAAGCTATCCCAATCACTCAAGTGGCACCCAACTCAACCTACCCAAATAAGAAACCATACCTTGGACCTCACCCTCGATGCAACAACTATTTTTATCACCATCCCCTTACCTTACCTTGTCGACTATGTGCAACTTGTGGACGCTATGGTCATTTGAGCAAGGTTTGCCGCACCTTTCAAAACCAAATCTCTTCCCCTACTCAAACCATGAACCAAACCTATCAACAACCCCAATACCCCATGTTTCCATATGTTCGAGCTTGTTTCAATTGTGGCGACCCTACCCACTTTAGAAACACATGCCCTCAATTGGTTAACGTCATCAACGCTCAAGCCCAATCAAACCCAGTTAACCAAGTAAACCAAGGAAACCCAACCGCTAGGCCACCAGCAAGAGGAAGAGTCTTCAACATCAACGCCAATCCGGTCGAAGATAATGACGGCCCAAACGAAGATACCCAACTAGTCCTCTTCACCGAAAATCCAGATTCAACTTCTATCGTTTAGTTTTATGTTTTTCTTTATCACATAGAACCAAACATAACTTAAGGATAAAGCCAATGAAACTTTGACGAGAATACGGTGGATACGCCGCTGGTACTTCCTATATATAAGTATTCTTGTCAAATGATCAGAAGCATTATCTGGCGGTTATGAGAGGTTCCATGTGTACATGTTAGAGTAATTATCGTTTATTATTTCAGTACATGCAATTTCATAGGCCGCCGCTCCCCATTTTATGAGCGTTGAGCATGTTCCCCATTTCATTATGAGGTTGAACCTGGCGTGCCCACATTTTTTTTTTCATTTTCAGTACATGCAATACGATCGGCTCCGTTTGATTGAGCCTTGATCGCACAGACATTTTCATTATCAGTATCTTGTGGTTGTTGTGTTTGTTGTAGAGTCGCATAGAACTAATCATAACTTGCGGATAAAGTCAATGAGAATTTGACAAGAATATGGTGGATACGCCGCTGGTACTTCCTATATATAAGTATTCTTGTCAAATGATCGGAGGCATTATCAGGCGGTTATGAGAGGTTCCATGCATAGGCTGTTTGTGTGATTGTTGTTTAGATTAAGTTTATCATTTTCAGTACATGCAATACGATCGGCTCCGTTTGATTGAGCCTTGATCGCACAGACATTTTCATTTTCAGTACATGTAATACGATCGGCTCGTTTGATTGAGCCTTGATCGCACAGACATTTTCATTATCAGTATTTTGTGGTTGTTGTGTTTGTAGTAGAGTCACATAGAACTAATCATAACTTGCGGATAAAGTCAATGAAAATTTGACAAGAATATGGTGGATACGCCGCTGGTACTTCCTATATATAAGTATTCTTGTCAAAGGATCAGAGGCATTATCAGGCGGTTATGAGAGGTTCCATGTATAGGCTGTTTGTGTGATTGTTGTTTAGATTAAGTTTATTATTTTCAGTACATGCAATACGATCGGCTCCGCTTGATTGAGCCTTGATCGCACAGACATTTTCATTTTCAGTACATGCAATACGATCGGCTCCGTTTGATTGAGCCTTGATCGCACAGACATTTTTCATTTTTAGTATTTATGAGTTTGTGTATTGGTTGTAGAGTCACATAGGACTAATCATAATTCACTGATAAAATCAATGAAAATTTGACGAGAATATGGTGGATACGCCACTGGTACTTCCTATATATAAGTATTCTTGTCAAAGGATCAGAGGCATTGTCAGACGATTATGAGAAGTTCTATGTAGGATTTAGTAGTTTCTTGGTAACTAATCATAACTTGTGGATAAAAACCAATGAAAATTTGGCAAGAATATGGTGGATACCCCGCTGGTACTTCCTATATATAAGTATTTTTGCCAAAGGTTCAGAGGTATTATCAGGCGGTTATGAGAAGTTCCATGTAGGATTTAGTATTGCCTTGGTTGAAATTTGTGTTACATTTATATCATCTTGCTATTTAAAGAAATTGGATTGTGATCCATTTCTATATAAACTAACCTCTCCATCATAACAAACGAGAGAGGAACTGCCACCATTCAAACATATATGTTATCAGAATGTGGGTTCAAATATTAGCTGTTGTGTTTATTTATGTTCTATAGTCATAGAATCAATCATAACTTACTAATATTAGCTGTTGTGTTTATTATGTTCCATGTAGGTTGTAGTATTAGAAGTTTTGCCTTAGAATATAACCATATCCTTCCAAACATATCCAAACTCTTATGCATGATATCATAGTTAGCGAATCAATTCTGCTTATCAATACTTTTACAGTAGGCAACAAAAAGCGATTCCTGTAATAGGGTACTTAACCCTTACAAGGAACGTTACCGCCTCAAACAAAAACTTAAAACTTACTTTTTCTAAGCATGTAACTGTCAAACTAAACACCATCATTCTTTTAGTCAAATATATCACTATTTAAATTTCGGGACGAAATTTCTAAAAAGCAGGGGATACTGTAACATCCGTCAAAAACGGATTTACCAAACCCGCTCCGTTTATTAACCGAACAATCAGTTAAAAATTTCGTTGCGAATTAAATGCCCAAAATAATTTTAAACGATACATAATTAATTATTATATGGGAATATATAATTAGTTTTGAAAAACTGTCAAAAATAAGAAAATAAAAATAATTTGGCACTGCCGGGTTTCGAACCCGGGTCAGTCGCCGGGTCAACACAGACTTAACATTCAACACTTAAACCACTGCGCCACTGATGTTTCTTGTTAAATGTTAGAATCATTTAGTTCATAACATGACTTTCCGAATTCAAAACTGGCGCCCAGATGCAGTCGTCGGAAATCCCGGCGATCTCGCCAATAATTTAACGATTCATTCAGTTATAACGTAAACTTTAAACACACATCGGTTATAACCGACGCCTGAGTCGCGACACCAACTATAACCGCCGGAGAAATTATAACCGTCGAATCAAGTCGGAAATCGGACCAAGTTCATCGATAACCTGCCTTATAAATACCCCCTCGAACCTCTGCAAACATTTTCGCTCAAAACCGCACCCTTTCTCGGCGAAAACTCACTCGCCGGAAAACTTCTGTATCTCGCCGGAAAACCGAAGTCCTTCACTTTTAAGCCTTACTAAACCCCCTGAGCTTATACCGAAGTCACCACATCCTTTTCAAGCTTTCTGAAGACTCGCTGCTGCAAGACACACGACGCCGGAACCTGTTGCAGTGCCGGAGTTCTGCCGGAAAAAAAACAGAGGAATCCAGTCGGTATACCTCACGCTTAAATCTTCCCTTCTTTTTACATATCTCACTTGTAATTAACTAAAGAACGCTAAAGAAACCGATTAAAACATTGAACCAGTCGGATTTCCGATTCTGGTTAAAAACGGACGAAGAAGACGAAGTTCGGTAACATATAAGTATAATTAAAATCAAGTTATAACTCGGGTTAGACACACAGTCCAGCGGTGGACTGTGTGCACATTAAACACACAAACGTCTCGAGTTCGAATCTTGTCCCACACATGCTGCCTTAATAAAAATGTCTTTTTTTGTTAACTGAACCGGATTCATTTCATGTATATGTTAAGTTTATTAATAACCGGAATAATAACCAAGTTAGACACACAGTCTAGTGGTGGACTGTGTGTATGTTTAATCACAGGACACGAGTTCGAGTCCGGTCTTCTGCACCGACTCGGACATTATTTACCTTTTTAAATAAGTCAGAAATGAAAATACTTAGTTTGTGTTTAAGTATAATAAAAATCAGTTAAGTTAACAAGTTGGACACACAGTCCAGCGGTGGACTGTGTGTTAACGCAACCACAGGTCCCGGGTTCGAGACCTGTGGAGCGCACCGGTCCGATTCAGTTAAATCATTTTTAAAATAAATGATTTTCGATTAATCTAATTAATATATAAATATAATTAAAAACAGAAAGGTTAGATTCGAAAAGGTCTCAGGTTTATAGCATGTTGACTCCGATGTCACCGGTGGGGATGTACTCGGGTTTCGAGCTAAATTCAAGCTGACATACATACTCGATAAAGATTAAGCATGTTCAATAGTCACTCAAGCTGTAATGCATATGGACATCGGACCATCACTCAGAACTTTTTAATTTGATGCTTTAGTCTTATTGGTCTTAAAAATTAATATAAACAATTACTTAAATTGACACATTTTACAGGTGTTAGTAGAATATGAAATTCACCAAAAAATAACCCATATAAGATCCTTACTTTTAATTCTAAATAAACCATGGTGTACTTCTATCATTAATTCCATTTGTTGGTGGTAATATTATCGTTGCTTAAAAAACCTTTGAGTATCATTCAACTTCTTCCCTACAATGCTTCATGGGTTGATTTACACACGCCTTTTTAATCCGTTTTGTTGTATGTTATTGTTTCACCAAAATAATTAACCTCGATTATTTACAACATCGTTGTCCTTTTTTCCCATTTTAATCGCCATACTGTTTGCTAATACTTGTTTTCAATATTGTTGGAATTCACGTTATTTCATTTTTGCCCTTAGCATTTTGAACTTTCATTCTTTACTTCCTTATACTGAAGTTTCGATGCTGAATCAGAGTTAGTAAACACATAGCAAGTGCCTCAAAAGAAATATATATTTTCATGTGTGTAGTATAGGAACTTTTAATAGAGTTTTAGTTAATTTCTTTTGAAATTGCCCAATTTTTTTAATAATGGCAATTGACTCATGCTTATTGGAACCATCCAGTTTCCGTCTTCTGATAGCACGAGTAAAGCAACCTACGTGCCATACCTTAGTCTTCATTTGTGGCAAGTTGGCTTTATTTAATTTCTATAGAATGTGTTCATATCTTATATTGATTTATTATTCTGTGCGGATGTTGTAGCATCTTTCATAATCAATTAAAATTTATATTGTCATAATATGTTTTCACTTGGAATTTTACTAGAACAACTTTTTGTTGATCCAAAAGAACTTTGCTTTAACTGATATGTGACGATCGACACCGAAATACTTATCCGGTAGCCTTTAGTTAATCATGAAGTGCTTGAATTGTATGTGGTCTTTGATTGTTAAGTACATAGATTGTCGTCTTCTATATACTTGTATTCTAACTGAATTAGTAAACCCTTTCTTGTTCAGAGCTTCTGATGATTACCAATAGCTGGTCTATCTTTCCTGCTAGAGTCGGTGTTCTATTACAACATCTTTCTCGGGACAATCTTTCTTAAAGTGTCTAAATTTCTGACACTTGAAGCACTGGATCTTACTTGTGTCTATTTGACTATTGCAAATTTTCTCCAATTTCTAGAATTTCCACTTCTAGGCTGGATGAAGATCCTTCATTCTTAGTGCTTTGCTTGTCTTTATTGTCTCGCCAATTTCCATGCGGTTGGTTGAACCTGCCACGTCCGTGATTTCCAAAGTTGTCTTCCTGCCTGAGTTGTTATCATGATGTGTAAACATCAATCTGTTTTGGCTATCTCCTAGGCTTCCTTACTTTAACCTTAGCCTTTCATCGTAAGTCTTTAACCTTCCGACTGCTTCTTCTAGCGTCATTGTGTCTAGATCGGAGTGTTGTTTCATGGAGGCGACAATCTGAGTGAACTTGTCTAGCACGACATTTAGGAGTTTGCGTACCAGAGTCGGTTGACTCAGTGTTGTCCCTAATTCAGTTGACCCGTGTCACAACACTGTTTATCTTTGTGGTGTAAAATCCACAGTGTCGTTTTCTTTCATTTTCATTAACTCGAACTCTGACATTAGTGTATACCAACGAGCCTTTTTGTACCCGATCAACACCAACGTGTCTTGTTTTCAAATTTTCCCAAATTTTTTTTGCAGTCTTGCAACTTGCAATACAAAATCTTCTGGTATTGCTTGGAATAGATAAGCAATTGGCGCTTTATCATTCTTGACATCCGTTTGTGTAATTTTCTGCCGGTTCAATCATTTCCCAAAGTCCATTCGCTTCTAAAATCGTTTTGATGCGAATTGCCCAAACTGTATAGTTCGTCGGTTTCAGGATTGGACATTAAAATTGGGAAAGAAAACTTCCCTCCTTTTGAATTACTATCTGTGGAGTTGGTCCGGTTGTTCCTGACATAACTTCTGACTGAACAATCTTTACCTTTTAACAAACTTTATTTTTCCTTGATTTCACAAAACCTCTAAACCTTAACCTGCGATTTCCAAAAGCGTAACAACCAAACAATCTAATTCGCACTAAACCCTAGCATCAAAAACCCTAGATTCCTAACCCTTGGTTCATCCTGAACCAAAAATAAGAACTGATTGTGAATTGAAAAGAACAATAAAACCTGATCGCGAAACCCTGCGATTCGATGCGCCTAGAACCTGATGCTCTGATACCAATTGTTGCCTAGAATGATCTTTGATCTCTAGAACGTGTATGATAAACTAAACTTTATAGAATACTGATTTGATAATACATAAGTGTTTTACAAATGAAATCTAAAGCCTATTTATAGTTTCTAATGGGTGCGAATGAATGGACACGTCTCTTCATGAACGAGTGTGTCTCTCGAATATGTGGATGTAATTAAATGTGAAGAGGCATGTCTCTTGAATCCAAAAGTCGCGTCCCTTGATTCTCCTTGCTTCTGAAATCGAACAAGTGTGACCCAAAGGGGTTTCGCAACCCTTGGGGTGGTGGTTATCATTGTTTGTTAGTCCATGTACTTTGTAACCGTCATGTAAATCAACTTTAAACTACATACTAATAAACCCTTGTAGTATGAATGTGAATGATTAGTATTTCAAAAATATGCTGGGATGGTTCAAGCATACAAAGACATCTTTAGGGAAGAAGGCCTTTTAGAAACACTACCTTCACATCAGCTTTAAGTTTGGTGGATAAGCTATGCTGATAATATAACGAATTGCTGTTGCTGGTGTGGACATGATCAATATATTACTTCTTCAGGTGAAATTTATAAGAAGTGTCGGTGTGACCTTCTTTAGATCTTATATTGAAGACAATAGAAAGGTATACTGACATTTGACCTTAATCTTATTATCGGGTTACTTGGCATATATGTATCTATCGGAGAAGCATTATAAAACAATCTCTTTTACCTTTATATTATATAAACTTTCTTTCATAGGCATCATTTAACTTTATGTTGAATCTGTGAAAGTTTGATTAAGCTTTAATTGTTCAGTATAAAATAAACTTTCTTTCATAGGCATCATTTAACTTTATGGAAAAGCTCTTTTGTGATGTCCCTGACTCCTCCTGTGGCATCGTCGGATCCCCATTGGTACAAATTCAGGTGATGTTGCCTGCTGTAAACATTTTATATATTACGCTTTGCTTTGGCTTCGGCTTCGAGTAATGAACTTGAAACTACATGTGACCTAGTCGTAATGTAGGTTCAGATCCTTGCAAGTGTAAGCTAGGTTACTTGGGATTTAGGCATTATTTAAGAATTTAATTTAATTTAATTCCTCCCTTAAAAAAATTATTTAATCTTTTTTCCATCATTGACGTTAGCATTATTTAAAATAAGAGGTAAAGTTATCCATGATTTATATAGAAATTAGGCATGTTATTGCGATCGATATAGATCTACCTCTTTAGAAATTATAGATTTGTCCATAACTGTTTGACGACCTTAAATACTATTTAGAGAATACAGAACTAAATCCCACAAATTTTAAAATTACAAAAATAATGGTTTATAGTTATAATGCATGCATATATACATAATTATATACTACTACAAAAAGTAACTTAAGACATGATGGTTTGAATCACACCTCTTTAAAAAGTCACAACCTTTCAAACTACTTTTATATATATCACACTTTTGCAAATGTCACAACCTTTCAAACTACTTTTATATATATACACACCTTTGCAAAAAGTCACAGCCCTCATACGTGTAAGTTTGTACTCCTTAAAATTCGCCTAGGTTAGAAATTATACATATAAGTTTGTACCTTTGCAAAAAGTCACAACTCTCATACGTATAAGTTTGCACTTCTTAAAAGTCGTGATATATAAGTTTGTATTCTTTCCTTTAAAAGTCGCATTGGTTTAAAATTAATTAGGCACATCCCTTCAAAAAGTAATAACCTTTCAAACTCTATATCACATTCTTGCAAAAAGTCACAATCTTCATACATGTAGACATCAAAAGATAATAACTTTTCAAACTATATATCACACCCTTATAAAAAGTCACAATCCTGCGGACATATATACATTGAGTGGTGTCTTTTCAAACTATTGTGATATTGAATTGGTAACCTTTTAAAAAGGTGTGATGCATATAAATCCTCTTGGTTGGAAACAAATAATCTATGCGTGTGTTGAAGTGATGCTTTTTTGGACGGTTATAAAAACAAAGGATTGAAATGTAAATGTTACCTCTTTTTTTGAATTCAATCTAGCATTTTCATCCATTAGAAAATGAATTTACTTTAAATGGCCATGCATTAATTTGAGGGGAAAATACACATGAGTCGTGTTCCATTATTTGTTCTTTTTCCTTATTTTTTATTTTATATACAAATATACACATAGATCTTTTATGAAATTTATATTATGCAGTGAACCAACTTGAGATATAATATACAATTATCAACTTGAGGTTAGTACCTCTTTGTTTAAAAGTCGTGTCAATTAAAGGATGATTTGGTTAAAGGGCTTGGATACTATTTACTTTTAATCGAAAGACATAACTATTCAGATAAAGGGTGATTTAGTTCTATGAAAGGTTGTGTTGGTAGGTCAATGAGGAGTCACCACCAAACAATCATGTCGGTTCATTTCAATATAATGCCAAACTTGACTTTGTTATAAATGGTAATAAGGTTCTATGAAAGGTTGTGTTTAACAATCACAACTTAACCATGACACAACCAAACCCATGTGTAAAAAAATGTTTTGTTTGATTGTTGATAGTTATAACCGTTTTATTACCAGCGTTTACACACATAAAAAGCATTTTAAACATATATCATTGTATGAAAACCTTTTAATTACATAAACTACAATTTTAACAATTATATTAATCTTATTATTAAATAAAAGGTATAAAAGTGCTCATTTTGATGGTTGACAGTCACATCCATTTGAATACGACCGTTTGAATTCATAAAATGAAATTCAAATAGACATATATTATTATTATTATTATTATTATTATTATTATTATTATTATTATTATTATATTATTATTACTATTATTATTATTATTATTATTATTATTATTATTATTATTATTTAAAGTAATGGTAAATGGGTGTTGATAACACTTATTCTATGGATAATTCAACAACTACATTCAAAAACTAATTAAACCCAACATATTCTACCAATCATATTACGTCCTTTCAAATAATATCTTGAATACGTCCTAGCTAAAATTCAGTTTTTGTCTAACGTGCAACATAACCAAAATTTGTTAAATTAACAAAAAAAAAAGAAGATATTTATTAAAGTTTCGTATAATCAAAGAAACGGGTGAATAATTTAAATACTAAAACATGCCATTTTATTTTTTTTATGATATGGTAGTTTATAACTTATTTCGATTTCCCTCTAATAATTGCGTCCGTTAATAATTTTTTTTAAATAAGATATTTTTTTAAAAATTATGAGTATGTCATTTCGATGTGTTTATTATTTGTATTCGTCTCGATACAAATTTTAACTAAAACCGTTTCGACATAAATCAGTACCGGTACTATTTTAATAATTTTGAATATAAACTTAATAATGTTATAAATCAATATTCCGTCGCAATGCGCGGGTTAACATCAACTCAACGTACTAACCATGAAAAAATGTATAAAATTTATTAAGGTTTAACAGCGGATTTCATGTGCCAAACGGACCAAATCGTTAAATTGTCAAACCGTAAAAAATCGAACCGTTTGAATCTCAAACCAACAAACTTGCTTCAGTTTGATGATTCTTTGGTAATTCAGTTTTTACGTAATACCATTCGTATGAATATATGGTTTGTCTAGATTAACTTTGTAACTCAGACCACTAGAACGAAATCAACAACCACTGAATTTTCCGATGAATTTTTGTATATTCTTCTATTAGGGAAAGTTATAGAAGAAAACATTAAAAATAACCAATTTCTTTCCTGATACATCAGTTACATGTTAGATGAAAGCACACCTCTTTGTTCTTGAGCTTTGTAACACAAAGGGCTATTTGCGAAGCGACAGATGAACCGTCACAGGCTATTTGTATTTGTAATACATTTGTTCCTACAAAACGGTTGCAAATAGCTTCATTGCAAACTATTATTATTTAATTTTTTGTTGTGACAAGCTTATGTGGCAAAAACTTAAGCTTTTTGATGAACTTGCATACCAAGTCATCAAAAAACTAACCGGGTTAACATTCAGTCAGTATAGTATCGTTGAAAGAAAATATGTTAAAAGTTAGAAATTTCTTTAAACATTTCTTTTGTTGGGATTAACCTAGGCCAATAGACGAAAGTTAGGATTATTCAAATCCAATAACCCTAAAAATATACCAATTTTTAGATAATAATCACATATCTATTTATTTTGTTTTCATCGTTGTTCGATTATTCATATAATATTGTGTAATATGGGTAACCTTTTATTAATTGATAGGTCACGCGTCTGTTATGTGGAGGTTTTATCTTTACTTCTCGAACGTGCCATGCCGTGAGTGATAGAGCAGGAACTGCGCAATTTCTAATCACACTGGGTGAAATGGCCCGAGGTGCACTTGAGCCGTCAGTATTGCCCTTGTGACAAAGGGAATTACTTAGTGCTAGAGTCCACCACGCATCACAGGTTGACATCAAACACAACATGGTTGCAACAGAAGAAATGGTCACCAAATCATTTTTCTTTGGGCCAGTTGAGATGTCAGCCCTTCGCATGTTTGTTCCAGAAAACCTTAAAGCATGCACCACCTTTGAGCTGCTAACAGCTTGTCTCTGGCATTGTCGTACTATCGCACTACAATTGGATCTAGAACAGGATGTGCGTCTAATGTTCTTTGTCAACGCGCGCAACAAGTTCAGTCCTCCTATATCCGTTGGCTATTATGGAAATTGCATAGTCTTACCGTGTGTGGTTTCAAGAGCTGGAGATCTATGCAGTAAACGATTAGGTCATGCATTAGAGCTTGTAATGACAGGGAAATCTAGGGTCACTGAAGAGTATGTGAGGTCAACAACGGACCTAATGGTTGTCAGGGGACGACCTCATTATAAAGTCGATTCGACCTACATAGTATCAAACCTCACTAGAGTTGGATTCAACAAACTTAACTTTGGTTGGGGGAACCACTTTATGCAGGGTTCCCTAACGATGATCCAAATCACCCACCCTGGAGTCTATAGTGACTACATGCCTTCTACAAACGAAAATGAGGGATCTGGGATCCTTGTAATTATTGCTTTGCCAATCTCAACAATGGAGAAATTTGTCACAGAACTAAATATTATGTCGAAGCAAAGATAATAACAATCAATATGTCTAATGACCTTGTAGGATTTGTATTTACATTTGTGGTTCTCTCTCTAAATAATAAACACAAATGTACCTTTACATGTTTAGCGACTTGAAAATAAAATGTCTTTAAATTTTGTTTGTTTCTTCCTGGCAATCTTGAAACACATCTTTAATCGGCCCAATGTCCAACCAATTATCTATCCAAAATAAAATGTTATCTCCCGACCCGACTAGGTTCTTGTGAAGGGATGAGTTGGGTTTAGCAAACTCGGTCTCAACTGACCCGATGTGTTTCCAAATGCCCACAACTCTTCTATTAAAAGGGAAGGATTGAGTCATTTTTTGTTATAGTGAATAGCTCGGATGACTCTCTCTCGCCCAAAGGTCCTTTTCGCTCGCTTTAAATTTCCACCGCCATTTAGCAAGAAGAGCCAAGTTCAAACTTCGGATTACTATGTTTAACAAAACGAAAATAATGATCACTTGCTAAAAAATGAAAGTTTGGAACAACTTACAACATTTAATGTACTCGGCACACAAAAAACTGTGACATCAGCGTGGTTTATGATACATGTTTGACAGCATCAGGACCTACGGATCAAACAGGAGTATGCGATAGTCAATAAAGATTTATATTGAATTATGGAAGCACACTTACACACCAAGAGTGACATATAAAGGCATCAAAACATATGAATATGCTGAACATGCGTGATCAACAACCAGCCACTTGAGTCTATTTATAAATAGAGTCCAAAGCACGCTCCTACATTAAAATGTTACAAAAAACAAAAAAATTTAATTTCGAAATGGTGTTTTTCAGACTCTTACAACAGCTGTAAAAAGCTGATTACATAAGCATGACATCACTTTTTACAACGTTTACGGTTGCCGTAAATTAAAAAAAAACTAGTTTCTTTTTATTTTTTTAGTAAAGTTCATTTTTTTAGGATTTTTGGTAAAAAAAATTTGAAAAACATCTTTCATAATGCCGAGTTCTCTAAGTTCTTACAACTCGTATAAGTTTTCACAACTCGTAAGGCCGAGTTCTCTAAGTTCTCATCACTACGAGTTGTGAGAACCGTGAGAACTTTTTCTTCCAACGCGAGTTGGGCCAAATTTTTTTTGCACAAACGTAGATGAAAATATTATAAACACATCTGTAAAAGCAAGTAAAAAAATTGTCAAGTCGGTAGTTTTGACTGATCCAAGTTTTTTTACGCGCCGGTGTAAATTTTGTACGAAGATAAATATTTTTTACGCCTCATGTAAATATGGGTAAGCGGCATTTTTTAAGTTCTTTTTTTGCTGAAACAAGTGATTTTTTATCACTTTGACAAAAAAATTCAAAAAAACCTTTGGATGACCAAGTTCTCACCACTAAAGGTGGTTGTCATTTTAACTCATCCTATGTATATATATATACACACACACACTAATAGAAAACCCGTGTGATGCGACGGGGGCAACAATTTGTATTGTGGTACTGGTTTTTTATCTTATAATAATTGTTGTAGCATCATTGTGGTAGATATACGTCATAAACGTTACACATTGTCATCAGAAGTTCCTAGATCAGTAACTTGGCTCCATATCAATTCAAAGAGCCTTTTTTTATCTTTCTTTGAGTTTCAAACATCTATTCCTTAAAAAAAGGTGCAAAATTTGAATATGCAAGTTAAAACAAGATTAAATAATATTAATATTACCTCTTCACGGAATTCACGTTAACGATCAAACTTGTATGGACTAAACATTGCACCATAACAAATTATCTAAGACTATTATCGCCATCATCCTGCAATAAAACACATACAATATACCACATAACATACCTGTAACATCCGTCAAAAACGGATTTACCAAACCGCTCCGTTTATCAACCGAACAGTCAGTCAAAATTTTCGTTTCGAATTAAATGTCCAAAACATTTTTAAACGATCCGTAATCAATTATTATACGCGAATATATATTTAGTTTTTGAAAAACTGTCAAAAATCGCAAAATAAAAATTAAATACATATGCCGGGTTTCGAACCCGGGTCTGTACCGAGTCACTAAGTGACTTAACACCTCACACACAAACCACTGCGCCGCTAGTCATGTTTGATGAATAATAGAATCATTTAATTGATATAGTGACTTTACGAATTCAAAACCGGCGCCCAATCGTTTCAGTCGTCGGAATCCCGGAATATTCGCGAGCTTTAACACCGATTTACGTTATAACGTAAACCTTTAATCACATATCGGTTATAACCGATGTTTGAAGTCCGCGACCAAATTCAAAACCGCCGGAAAACTTGAATTGACGAACCCAGTCCGAAATCAGACCAAATACATTTCATCTTTCCCTATAAATTCAACCACAACCGTCTACAAACACTTTCGCACAAAAATCACACCTTTTCTCGGCGTAATTCCACTCGCCGGAACCTTCCTGTTTTTCGCCGGAAAACCGAGTTTTAATTTTTGAACCTCACTGAACCTCCTAAGTTTATACCGAAGTCACCCTTACTATTTCCAAGCTTTCCGGAGACTTTCTGCTGCAAGGCACCAGACGCCGGAGTTGTTTTTCTGTCGCCGGAGTTCTGCCGGAAAACAGAGGAAAACGAGTCGGTATACCTCACGCTTATCTTCCTTTCTTTTTACTTCCATATTACCAGAAATTAACCTAAAACGCTAAGAAACTGATTTAAAATCTTGAACTAGTCGAACGCCGATTCTGGTTATTTTTCAGCGAAGAAGACGACGCTCTTTCGTTATCATATAAGTATAATATAAATCAAGAAATTAATCGGGTTAGACACACAGTCCAGCGGTGGACTGTGTGCACATATAAAACGCAAAACGTCTCGAGTTCGAATCCCGTCTCACACACGCTGCCTTAATAAAATCCATTTTTTTGTTTACTGAACCGGATCGCCTAAGATATATGTTAAGTATATTAATAACCGAAACAATAACCAAGTTAGACACACAGTCCAGCGGTGGACTGTGTGTTTGTTTATATCACAGGTCACGAGTTCGAGTCCGGTCCTCAGCACCGACTCGGACAATTATCTTTTCTTTTAAATAAGGCAGAAAAGGAAATATCTATTTTGTATTTAAGTATAATAAAAACCGAATACTATAACATGTTGAACACACAGTCCAGCGGTGGACTGTGTGTTGGATTGAACCACAGGTCCCGGGTTCGAGACCTGTGGTGTGCATGACCGTTTCGATTAAATTGTTTTTAAGATAAAAATGATTTTCGGTTTAATCTAATTAGTGTATATATATAATTAAAATCGGATATATAACGGTTAGACACGTAGCTCAGTTGGTAGAGCTGCGTGCACGCGTACGAGAGGTCTCGGGTTCGAGCCTCACTCAGCGCACAATAAACTGTCAACGAACCGGTCAACGGTCAGGTCAACGGTCAACCGGCCGGTCAACGGTCAGAAAAATAATAATTTTTTTATTTATTTTATTTAATTATTTTAATTAAAAATCAATTATAAATACTTAAAAATAACATTTTTTAAGATTAGAAAATAGTTTCAAACTCACAAAAATACACCCAACAATCCTACTAAAATAGTTTAATAAAATCCGTTTACTCACCAAACCATAATGCGATTTATCTAGGTTAAATCTCACTCGTGGTTAAAACCATTTCGCGTGCATTCATCATCATCAACCGAACGCACCCACTGTGAGTGAATCTTACAATTCCCCCTTTTATATTACACGTTTTGGGGTGTGTCATGTGTTATGAATTTATTAATTTATTTATTTAAACTTGTGCCGTACCACATCATGACATAAACTTAGATTGATTGATTGTTGTGATTTATTTATATTTCCGTTAGTCAAATTACATGAAACTCATACATTAAGCCATCAGTTCCTCGTGGGAAACGAGTAGAACATCGCGTGCTTCAATTCAAATTCATTATTGTTTATGGTGTTTTTCATTGATTTCATATTGTTTGTAGTTGTGTTATTCATATTATCATGTTTATGCAATTCATTCATCAGGCCCCTCAGTTCCTCGTGAGAGACGAGTTGAGCATCGCGTGCCTTTAATTGTTACCATTATTATTCATGAGTGTTTCATTTAAATCTTATGATTGTTGATCAAGTTACATCTAATTTTATTCATGTTTGGTTGTGCACATATTTCATAATCAATTTAAATAAATTGTTCAAATGTTTTCCATAGGATTCACTCGCCAACATTATGTTGATCCAAAAACCTTTTTACACATGATACAGGTGAACAGGTTGAAGCAAGGATAGCATAGGATATGCCTTAGAAGAGAACAAAGGAGTTAGATTGTTAGTTAGATCATGTTGTAGCAATCATTGTAAACTTTCATTTAATTTGTATTAATGAATATGAAACATTTAATAAATGTCATGAGCTTTGATGATAACCCAATCATGCCCCGATCACCTTATCCGCTGCGGGTCGGGGTGTGACAGATTGGTATCAGAGCCATGACTATAGGGATATAGGATAGGTTATTAGACCCTTAGAGCCTATACTATAGTCTGCCTAAAATATTAAATTGATTAAGTGGTTACATACAAACTTGTGATATTTATTTGTTTCATATTTGTTTACATTTCAGTCAAACATACATGCTCATATACATGTTCATTATACATATATACATATTCATTATACATATATCGATGTTCATGTGTTCAATTTATTTTCATACTCTCGTTATCCAAAGATTTTATGCAATTTTCAATTCTCATCAAAGTAAGTTCTGCGACGGGCATGTAGTAACTGGAAGGGTACAAGTACCGGTAGTCGGAACGTCCTGTCTAGGCTGGCATTCGTATAAATCCAATATAACGGACCAGTTTGCCTACCTGGGGACCAACGATGAGAGTACGAAGGACCTATTAGGCCAAAGCATGCCACACCAAACGTCGTTCGAACTAACCCTACTTTGAGGTGTCACCGTGTCTACACCTGGACACATTCCAAACATAACACGTTGTATGCATATTTCTCGATTTTCACCGGGTTTTGTGTACGCAACCAGGCAGAAACCGTGCGAACCATATGAAAAACCGGTAATTCATGGGGGCCCACATGATTACATAAGGTAAAGTATGGCGGCATGACGGGCCTAACAGCGAGCAAAGCCAAAGACATCCTATGGATGTGGTATTTTTGTATGATTATTTTATGAATGTTCATCCCTAATGTGACCCATGATCTCAAAAGCATCCAACTCATACCCTTTTCATGTATTCATTGTAGATGTCTTCTAACCTCGCCCGTAGGAAGATGAGAGCAGGAAAAGCCCGCGAACGCATGGCTACCTTAATCGCTCAACAAATGGCTGTTGTAATACCCAATATTGTAATCCAAGTTCAACAAGCACTTACCAATAATCCTGTCAATCAAGCAAACCAAAACATTTTCAACTCTTCCCCAAATACCACTAAATGCACTACAAGCATTTCAAATCATGCGACCCTCCGAAATATAAAGGGACTGAAGGTGTCACCGCACTCCTCCATTGGTTTGAAGAAATGGAGAATACTTTTCTAAATTGCGATTGCCCTGATGATCGCAAAGTGCGTTATGCTACCGGTCGACTATATGGGATAGCACTTACTTGGTGGAACACAGAGAAGGCAAAACGAGGTGTTGAAGATGCTATGTCCCTAACTTGGAATGAATTGAAGGAAATCATGACCAGACGATTTTGTCCAAGGAGCGAAATCAAGAAGCTAGAAGATGAATTTTACTCATTGAAGCAAGTGGAAGGAGACCACACCACCTACAACAAAAGGTTCCTTGAATTACATCAAATGGTTCCCAATATGTTTACTCCCCTCTACCGTTTGATCGAGCACTACATTCGTGGTCTTCCGTCAAAGATTCAAGACCCTGTGATAAGTACCAAGCCTGCAACTTTGGAAGCAGCCATGGAGCTAGCAACAGAGCTCACCGAGAACCGAATCCGAAACAAAGACTTCAAGGAGGAGAAGAAGAAGGATAAAGAATCTCCTTCTCAACCCGAATCTCCTTCTCAACCCGAATCTCCTTCTCAAACCGAATCCCTTTCTCAACCCGAATCCCCTTCTCAACCCAAACCTAAGAAAAGAAGAGTCAGGCGACTTTCGCTGCGACCCAACGAAATCAACCCGTTTTTCACGCTATACCCATCCGAGCTGTCCCAATCACCCAAGTGGCACCCAATTCAGCTTACCCAAATAAGAAACCATATCTTGGACCTCACCCTCAATGCAACCACTGTTTTATCATCATTCCCTTACTTTACCTTGCCGGCTATGTACAACTTGTGGACGTTATGGTCATTTGAGCAATGTTGTCGCACCTTTCAAGACCAAACCTTTTCCCTACTCAAAACATGGCCCAAACTTTCACCAACCCCAACACCCCATGTTCCCATATGCTCGAGCTTGCTTCAATTGTGGCGACCCTACCCACCTTAGAAACACATGCCCTCAATTGGTTAACGTTATCAACACTCAAGCCCAATCAAACCCAGTTAACCAAGTAAACCAAGAAAACCCAACCACTATGCCGCCAGCAAGAGAAAGAGTCTTCAATATCAACGCCAACCCTGTCGAAGATAATGACGGCCCAAACGAAGATACTCAGCTAGTCCTGTTCGCCGAGGATCCAGATTCAACTCCTATTGTTTAGTCTTTCTTTATCACATGTGTAGACTGTTAGAGAAATCATTGGATATTATATATTATATATTGTTTTCAGTATACGATTTTGCCGAGGCCGTGGCTCCCCATCCATCGAGGTTGAGTTGGATCCCCATTTTATTATGTGGTTGATCTTGGCGTGCCCGCACGATCGGCTCCGTTTGTTGAGCCTTGATCGGTTACGTAATATTACATTTCAAGTACATGCAATACACTCGGCTCCGTTTGATTGAGCCTTGAGTGCACAGTTCAATTTACATTTCAAGTTCATGCAATACGTTCGGCTCCGTTTGATTGAGCCTTGAGCGCACATACAATTTCATTATCAGTATCTTGTGGTTGTGGTGTTTGTAGTAGAGTCGCATCGAACTAACCATAACTTTCGGATAAAGTCAACGAAAATTTGACAAGGATATGGTGGATACGCCGATGGTACTTCCTATATATAAGTATTCTTGTCAAATGATCGGAGGCATTATCAGGCGATTATGAGAGGTTCCATGCATAGGCTGTTTGTGTGGTTAAGTTATTCATATTCAGTACATGCAATATGTTCGGCTCCGTTTGATTGAGCCTTGAGCACACAATTTCAATTTCAGTACATTCAATATGTTCGGCTCCGTTTGATTGAGCCTTGAGCACACAATTTCAATTTCAGTACATTCAATATGTTCGGCTCCGTTTGATTGAGCCTTGAGCACACAATTTCATTTTCAGTACATGCAATACGATCGGCTCCGTTCGATTGAGCCTTGATCGCACAGATATGTTTCATTTCAGTAATTTATGTTTGTTGTATTGATTGTAGAGTTATAGGACTAATCATAATTCACTGTTAAAACCAATGAAAATTTGACAAGAATATGGTGGATACGCCGCTGGTACTTCCTATATATAAGTATTCTTGTCAAAGGATCAGAGGCATTAACGGATGGTTATGAGGAGTTCTATGTAGGATTTATTAGTTTCTTGGTAACCAATCATAACTTGTGGATAAAACTAATGAAAATTTGGCAAGAATATGGTGGATACGCCGCTGGTACTTCCTATATATAAGTATTCTTGCCAAAGGATCAGAGCATTATCAGGCGGTTATGAGAAGTTCCATGTAGGATTTATTATTGCCTTGGTTGGAATTTGTGTTACATTTACATCATCATATTATTTAAAGAGATTGGATTGTGTTTCATTTCTACATAAATTAACCTCTCCATCATAACAAACGAGAGAGGAACTTCCGTCATTCAAACATATATGTTATCAGAATGTGGATTCAAATATTTGCTGTTGTGTTTATTCATGTTCAAATATTCGCTGATGTGTCTATTCATGTTCGAATCTTTGCTGTTGTGTTTATTCATGTCCAAATATTTGTTGATGTGTTCATTTATGTTCGAATATTTGTTGTTATGTTTATTCATGTTCAAATGTTTGCTGATATGTTCATTCATGTTTGGATATCAGCTGTTGTGTTTTTATTTATGTTCCATGTAGATTGTAGTGTTAGAAGTTTTGCCTTAGGATATAACCATATTTTTCCCAAACGTATCTTAACACATATGCATGATATCATTTTAGCAAATCATTTCTGCTTATCAATATTCATACAGTAGGCAACAAAAAGCGATTCCTGAATAGGGTACATAACCCTTACAAGGAACGTTACCGCCTCGAACGAAAACTTAAACTTTTATTTTTCTAAGCATACAACTGTCAAACAAAACGTCATCATTCTTTTTAGTCAAAATATATCATTATTTAAATTTCGGGACGAAATTTCTAAAAAGCAGGGGATACTGTAACATCCGTCAAAACGGATTTACCAAACCCGCTCCGTTTATCAACCGAACAGTCAGTCAAAATTTTCGTTTCGAATTAAATGTCCAAACATTTTAAACGATCCGTAATCAATTATTATACGCGAATATATATTTAGTTTTTGAAAAACTGTCAAAAATCGCAAAATAAAAATTAAATACATATGCCGGGTTTCGAACCCGGGTCTGTACCGAGTCACTAAGTGACTTAACACCTCACACACAAACCACTGCGCCGCTAGTCATGTTTGATGAATAATAGAATCATTTAATTGATATAGTGACTTTACGAATTCAAAACCGGCGCCCAATCGTTTCAGTCGTCGGAATCCCGGAATATTCGCGAGCTTTAACACCGATTTACGTTATAACGTAAACCTTTAATCACATATCGGTTATAACCGATGTTTGAAGTCCGCGACCAAATTCAAAACCGCCGGAAAACTTGAATTGACGAACCCAGTCCGAAATCAGACCAAATACATTTCATCTTTCCCTATAAATTCAACCACAACCGTCTACAAACACTTTCGCACAAAAATCACACCTTTTCTCGGCGTAATTCCACTCGCCGGAACCTTCCTGTTTTTCGCCGGAAAACCGAGTTTTAATTTTTGAACCTCACTGAACCTCCTAAGTTTATACCGAAGTCACCCTTACTATTTCCAAGCTTTCCGGAGACTTTCTGCTGCAAGGCACCAGACGCCGGAGTTGTTTTTCTGTCGCCGGAGTTCTGCCGGAAAACAGAGGAAAACGAGTCGGTATACCTCACGCTTATCTTCCTTTCTTTTTACTTCCATATTACCAGAAATTAACCTAAAACGCTAAGAAACTGATTTAAAATCTTGAACTAGTCGAACGCCGATTCTGGTTATTTTTCAGCGAAGAAGACGACGCTCTTTCGTTATCATATAAGTATAATATAAATCAAGAAATTAATCGGGTTAGACACACAGTCCAGCGGTGGACTGTGTGCACATATAAAACGCAAAACGTCTCGAGTTCGAATCCCGTCTCACACACGCTGCCTTAATAAAATCCATTTTTTTGTTTACTGAACCGGATCGCCTAAGATATATGTTAAGTATATTAATAACCGAAACAATAACCAAGTTAGACACACAGTCCAGCGTGGATCTGTGGTGTTGGTTTAGCAACCGGTCACAAACTGATCCGATGTGTTCCAAATGCCCACATACTCTTCTATTAAAAGGGAAGGATGAGTCTTTTTTGTTATAGTGAATAGCCGGATGACTCTACTTTGCCACAAGGTCCTGTTGCTCGCTGTTGAATATTCCACAGGCCATTTGCAGAGACCAGTTGCAAGACTTCGGATTACTATGTTTAAAAAGAAAATAATGATCATTTAAAATGAATTGTGAACATTAAACATTTAATTACTCGGACAAAAACTGTGTACACAGCGTTAGCTCATGGTTGAAGCTGAGGACCTACGGACAGAGTCTAGGGTTCGAGTCACTCAAGATCATATTGAATATGAACCATAACCGGTCATATGGAAGGAAATCAACAATGATATGCTGAACATGCGGTCAAAAAACATTAAGTCTATTTATAAAATTTTAGTCCAATGCAGTTTAAATTAAATAATTTAAAAAAAAAAAAAATTTTAAATTCGAAATTGTTTCAACTCTACAACAGCTGTAAAAACTATTACATAACATAATCATTTACAACGTCGTTTGACCGTAAATCAAAAACCATAGTTCATTTTATTTTTTATAAAGTTCATCTTTGGATGGTAAAACATTTGGAAACATCTTCATAATCCGAGTTCTCAATCCAACTGTTAGTGATTTCACAACTGTAGGCCTCTCTATTCTCATACTACGAGTTTGGGTGGATGTGTTCTAAGGAGTTGGAAATTTTTTTTCTAAACGTGTGAACAATATTATAAAAACTTAAGAGATTGAGTGGATTGTTGTGATTTAAATTTTTTTAGCCGGTAGTCAAATTTTGTACAACATTAAATATTTTCCTCATGGAAATATGAGGTAAAGCGGCATTTTTTCAATTCTTTTTTTCATAAAAGTGATTGTTTTATCATTGAAATTCAACTTTTGGTAGTTGGTGTTGTTCATTTTAATCATCTTATGCAATATATTCATCACCCCACCTAAGAAACGTGTGAGCACGCGTGCCATAAATTTGTTATTTGTGGTATGGTTTTTTATGCTGTATAATAATCTAATTGTAGTTCATGTTTGGTGGTCAATATGTCATAATCAAGTTACAATTGTTCACAAAGTTCCTAGGATAGTACACTGGCTCCATACAATTCAAAGACCTTTTTACTTACTTTGAGTTTGAACATCATCTTAAGAAAGGAACATTGGGAAATATGCAAGTTAACAAAAGATTAATATATTAATATTACCTCATTGAAATTCACGTTTAATCGTAAATGTATGGAAACATTACATAAAAAATTATCTATGATATATCGCCAATCATCCTGCATAAACACTTACATATCACTGAACATACCAAACATGTTAATATAAAGAGTAAATTGCACAAAACATCCTTTATGTTTCCTCAAACTTGCAGGTTTCAGCCTTAATGTTTAAAAGTTGCTAAAAACAGCCTTTAAGTTTATTTTTGTTGCGGGTTCAATCCTTTACAGCTAACCACGTTATTTTCTTCAGTTAAGTTCCCTCACATGATCAACCAAAATGACGAATATACCCTCACATGTTATGCATGTGAGGGAACTTAACTGAAGAAAATAACGTGGTTAGCTGTAAAGGATTGAACCCGCAACAAAAATAAACTTAAAGGCTGTTTTTAGCAACTTTTAAACATTAAGGCTGAAACCTGCAAGTTTGAGGAAACATAAAGGATGTTTTGTGCAATTTACTCTAATATAAAAGATATACAAAAAAAAGCTTAACCTTAAAAAAAGTGCAACCTTAGACGCAACCTTATACGAATGTACGACTATTGGTTTGTTCAAATCAGTATGTTCTTCATCGAAATGAATCTGCAAAAAGAAAAAAAGTTAAGATTTACATAGGAGTGAAATAAAATCATATGTGCATTTGTGTTCATGCAAACATGTTAATATATTGTATTTATATATAATATCAACTTCTAAATAAAATATGTTAAATGTACCAATTAATACAATGACCCAAACAACAAACAAACTATATTATCATAACTTGAAGATATAAAAAGGTATAATTAGTAAAACATAAACTAACAAAGAACTAACCTTAGAAGCTTCAACCTTTGAAATTATATTTGTATCCATGCCTAAATGATTTGACAAATAAAATATAGGTATGTATTGCTATATATTTAACGGATAAACTCTAGTTGTGCACTTTAGGGTTTAAATTTTAAAGTTTGTTTTTTTCGCTTGGTTAAATATAAGAGTTATTCACCCCTTTAAATTAGAAAGTTTTGTTGACATTTGACTAAAGTGTAAAAACATGCTCAATCAATTAGTTTTAAATTTTTATTGTACTTTTATTTTTTATTTTGTTAAACTTGTTAAAAAAGAACCCCCTTTAAATTAGGAAACTAAAGTGTAAGACACGTTTAATCAATTAGTTCTAAATTTTTGTTACCATATTTTTATCTTTTATTTTGTTCAACTTGTTAAAAGAATTCCCTTTAAATTAGAAAGTTTTGTTATTAAAACACATGGTTAAAATCTTAGTTAAACTTGTCAAAAAGAACCCTATTAATTAGGGAAGTTTAGTTGATTAAAACACATGTATAAAATCTCACATGTATATCGATAATTTTTTTCTCTCAAATGGTGAGTGTGTGTTTATGATAAAAAAATTATACGTTAATAATAATTATGATAACAATGTTAATATCTATGATAATAAAAAGCAGTTATATAATAATACGTTTGATATTAACGTATATGTTTAATATCCGTACACCAAGGTAATTGCTAGAAATGTATTTATAAAATTACACTTCCAATTGGACATATATGAAAATTTTATTCGGATCATCCCATTTTTTCACCACCTTCTATGTGAATAATTTAAGTTAAATTGCTACAAAGATATTTATAAAGGCAATAGTCACTTATACACTAAGGCATTACTTGCTCGTACGTTTTAATTCACAAGTTGATATTGACCAAGACAAACATCGATATTGACATAAATGAGTAGATTGTCATAGTATCTTTTAATGTTTTTATAACGTCATAGTTTAAAAGATATGACAAGAATACATAAAGTAATTAAGTGGATGATGGAAAGTGTAAGTACTACCTAATTATCCATAATTTTGTTAAAATTGATAGATTAAAGTGTAATAAGATGAAAAATTAAAATGTAATTAACCTTTAAAAGACCAATTTACCCTCATTTTAGGTTGTATCTTATGCATTAAGGAAAAAAAGTTCTTATTTTTTTGTATCATAAAATCCCCCCATGCATTATAATATAATATAGATACGCAATGTCTACTGTTTGGTAGTAGACACTTCTACCACTCTTTTGCTTACTATAATAGTTGTTATTTTCTTCTTTAATCACTTGTACACCAAAGCATCATCAACTTGTACCTTTTAATCCATACGTCGATGTTGAACAAGACAACTACCGAAACGTCGACAAAAATGTGTAGGTCGTCATGCTAACTTTGGATTTTTTTTAAACATTATAGTTTACAGATATGTAAAAAATACGTAAAAAAATATAAGTTTGTTGTGGAGGGGAAATGTGTAAGTAATTATCTATAATTTTGTTAAAAGTCGGGGATTTAAAAGTAATAAGTTTAAGGGCTAAAAAATAAATAGTGTTTAAAAAACCAAATTACCCTTATTTTAGGGGTCTATCTATAAATAAAGGGGGGGGGTTTCTTATTTTTTGGTATCTTAAAAAATCTCTCCCTCATGCATTATAATATAGTATAGTATAGACTAGTTATATAGCTCGCGCGTGTTGCGGCGCGGGCATATTGCAAATATGAATGGACCAGTTCAAGTGTTATGTAATGTGTCAACCATATGAGATCGTTTGTTTTGACGTATCCGATATAAGTCAATATAACCTATATAAGCATAGCGTTGGATCAAAATTCAAAGTAAATCGAATTTATACCGTATAAAATAAACAAAATCGAAACCGGGTTTGTTCGTTCAGTCGGGTTTCACCTAACCACTATACCGCCATTGCATTTGCATCAATACTTAGCGACCTCAAAACATACTATGTCAAAAAAAACAGATCAACTGGAAATGTATATAAAAATAATGGGAATTTGCTCTTAGTACAGTTATGTTTGATTTCATTATAGTATCCCTAACTACCACTCCATATTGCAACCGAAATAAAGGCATGATATACATTAAAAAAACTCTTGTTAGTCAATTTCATTTGTTTTATACCTAATAATGAAACCTTCAAATCTAATTTACATTTGTGAATTTTTGTTTTACCAACGCACAAATCTACTATAATATCCAGTAGACTTAACAAATTATTTACCTTGATTTTTAATAAAGTAGGAAAACCAAAGAATATAATAAAAAATGGGTTCAAAACCCCATTATCATCGGACTTCCAGGATTTATAAAAGGTCTACATATTCACACACCCACCCGCCTATTTATACACCCTTTAGACGGGTCGTCTAGACCTAGACGGGGTGTCTAGACACTGAAATCAAGAGTGCTCTGAGTGGGTTGTCAGGCACAAAATTTAAGGGGTCTAGACGCCCCGTATAGGTCTAGACTGGGCGTCTAAAAGGTTGGGGTATTTTTTATTTATAATAACACATATATTAAAAAAATATAGCCGCATGCAGTGCTAGACTGGGCGTCTAGGGTGTTTAAATGACTATTATACCCTGAGTTAGGGCTAGACTAGGGGCAAAACAGGGCTAAAATGGTCTTTTGGACCATTCTAGACGCCCAGTCTAGCCCTATATGCGGCGTATATAGGTATATATTTTTTTGTTTTCTCTTTTTAATATCAATAACACATATATTAAAAAAATATGCCGCATACAGGGCTAGAGTGGACGTCTAGGGTGTTTAAATGACTATTATACCCCTGAGTTAGGGCTAGACTGGGGCAAAACAGGGGTAAATCGGTCTTTTGGACCACTCTAGACGCCCATTCTAGCCCTATGTGCGGCATATATTTTTATTTTTTTTTGTTTTCTCTTTTTTAATATCAATAACACATATATTAAAAAGAGAAACCCAAAAAAAATAAAAATATACGCCGTGTACAGGGCTAGACTGGGCGTCTAGAGTTGTTTAAAAGACTATTATACCCCTGAATGGTCTTTTGGACCACACTAGACGTCCAGTCTAGCCCTATATGCGGCGTATATTTTTATTTTATTTTGTTTTCTCTTTTTAATATCAGTAACACTAATATTAATTGTAAAAAAAACTTATATTAATATCAATAACACTAATATTAATTGTAAAAACTCATATTAATTATAATAACACTAATATTAATTATATGATGCCTATACGAGACTTATACTCCATTATATGATACAAGACTATAGGATAAGATACAACACGTATAGGAGTTGTATGTGTAGTATAGGTCTCGTAGAGCACCATAGGTGTGATTTAGGTCCCGTATAGGCCTAGAGGAATATATAAGACCTATAGGGGACCTATACGAGACTTATACTATACACTATACTATACGATACGATACTATACTATACTACTATACTATACTTACTATACTATACTATACTATACTATACTATACTATACTATATATACTATACTATACTATACTATACTATACTATACTATACTATACAATACAATACGATATTAGGATATGATACAACACTCGTATACGCCTATAGATAGATACAAGACTTATAGGGGACCTATACGAGACGTATACTACACTATATGATACGATACTAAATTCGTAGGCCCATCCGATACATAGACGAAACTCATACTACACTATACGATACGATATTATACAATACGATACGAGAATATATGATAAGATATAATACTCGTATCGGCCTATAGGTGTAGTATAGGTCTCATATAGGACTATATGTGTGGTTTAGGTCCCGGATAGGCCTAGAGGCATATACAAGACCTATAGGGGACCTATACGAGACTTATGATATACACTATACGATACGATACTACACGATACAATACTATAGGATATGATACAACACCCGTATACGCCTATAGGCCTATACAAGACTTATAGGGGACCTATACGAGACCTATACTACACTATATGATACGATACTACATCCGTAGGTCCATCTGATGCCTATACGAGACTTATACTACAATATACGATACTATACGATACAATACGATATGAGATTATAGGATAAGATACAACACTCTTAGAGGCAAGTAGGTGTAATATAGGTCTCGTATATGACTATAGGTGTGGTTTAGTCCCGTATAGGCCTAGAGGCATATACAAGACCTATAAGGGACCTATACGAAACTTATATTATACACTATACGATATGATACGATACAATACGATATTATAGGATATGACACAACACTCGTACATGCCTATAGGCCTAGACAAGACCTGTAGGGACCTATACGAGACCTATACTACACTATATGATACGATAATACATTCGTAGGCCCATACGATGCTTATACGAGACTTATACTACACTATACGATACGATATGATGCGATAGGCATCATATAGTAGTGTACCCTAAGTCTCGTATAGGCATCATATAAAAATATACGCCGCACATAGGGCTAGACTGGGCGTCTAGAGTGGTCCAAAAGACCATTTTACCCCTGTTTTGCCATCAGTCTAGCCCTAATTCAGGGGTATAATAATATTTTAAACAACCCTAGACACCCTGTCTAGCTCTGTACGCGGCGTATATTTTTATTTTTTCTCTTTTTAATATCAATGTATTAATGTTATTGATATTAAAATAAGAAAACAAAAAAAATAAAAATATACGCCGTGTATAAGGCTAGACTGGGCGTCCAGGGTTGTTTAAAATACTATTATACCCCTGAGTTGGGGCTAGACTGGGGGCAAAACATGGGTAAAATGGTCTTTTGGACCACTCTAGACGCCCAGTCTAGCCCTATGTATGGCGTATATTTTTATTTTTTTGTTTTCTCTTTTTAATATTAATGTTATTGATATTAAAATAAGAAAAAAAATATATATACGCCGCGTACAGGGCTAGACTGGGCATCTAGGGTTGTTTAAAAGACTATTATACCCCTGAGTTAGGGCTAAACTGGGGGCAAAACAGGGGTTAAATGGTCTTTTGGACCACTCTAGACGCCCAATCTAGCCCTATATGCTGCGTATATTTTTAATTTCTTTTATTTTCTCTTTTTAATATTAAAATAAGAAAACAAAACAAAACATAACAACCTAGACGGGTCGTCTAGGTCCAGACGGCACGTCTAAACACCAAAATAGTGATCAAAACAGCCCTTTTCCAACAAAAAAAAAACCCAACATCCTAGACGGGTCGTCTAGGTCTAGACGGCCCGTCTAAACGCTAAAATCTATGGGCCCTGCCAGGTACTTGCTGACTCCTCAAAATCAGTACTATACGGGACGTCTAGACATAGACGGTCTAGAGCTCAGGGGTGTCCAAATAAACTGCAAGGGTGTGTGAATAGATTAAGCCTTTATAAAACTGAAATTTTATTTACTTTTTTGATCTCATTCTAGAGAGCTGCACCTTGAAAGCAATTTTACTTCCTTTCGTCTCTGTGCAACCATCCATGTAACCTCTGGCCAAAGAAAACAAATCAATTTACGTTTCCAATTATGAGCTTTGAAACTTTTTGTGTTTTTTGGTTTCTAATAGCAGCAGTAGATGATAGTGGTGGCGGCTGGAAGCTTGGCAAGCCGTTGGGCAGTATCTAAGGACATGGCGGTGGTCAAGGTGACATGTTCGGTGGCGATGTTGGCGCTACATTTACGAATGGCGAAAACTAACTGATTCGTTGTTAGATCTGAGCAAACAGCTTGTATTCATTCGCTTACGGATGCGGAGGAAGCAGAGGGGCTGTGCTGGCGGCGGTTTCGGATAATGGTGACACCACCGGAGTTGTCGTTTCCGGGTTACGTTCAGATCGTCGATGGTGGCACGTGGAGATCTGGGTTTTTCGACGTCAATGTTGGTGAGGGCTATAGATGAAGTTAAAGGGTCAAGTTTTGAAAAGCAAAAACAAAGCAAAGGACTATATTAGTAAATTGCACCGACATTCGCTTTTAATATGCTACATGTTTAGTGACTTGCCAGTTAAACTTTTCTGGATGTTAGCAGCAAAATTTTAGTTTTGGTTCTTTTCCACACTAAATCAATATTTATTAGGTTTGAGATTCCGAATAAGGAAACGATTATAAATAAAAATGTGTGCATGAAATTGTGGTGTGCTTATTTTATGTATGTCTTAAACCTAGTTGTGAATAGTAATTTACAAGTAATCGAAGCACAAATATGCATGTTATAAAAAACTAACTCACGATTTAGTTTTTTTACCTTGTTTTTCATTTTTTGTCATTTTGAATAATATAATATAATGGTTTTAGAAATTCCACACATAACATTGCGATGTGTTCTCTTTATCTGTGTTAAAAAAGAAAAACCTTGTTCGAAACCTACGTTTATTTAATTTAATTTTTCTCTTATATGTTCCATCTGTAAAGTTTTTGATAAAAAGTTTAATAATCAACTATAGAGTTGTAAACGAACCAAACGTTCAGCGAACAGTTCGTAAATTGTTTGGCGAAAAGTTCGTTTATGTTCGTTCGATTAGCTTAACGAACGAACATGAACTAAACATTTCGTTCGGTTAGCTTAGCGAACGAATAGGAACACAGGTCTTGTTCATTCGACTGCGTTCGTGAACTTTTGGCAATATGTTCGGTTACATTCGTTCATGTTTGGTCGTTCACGTTCATTCGTGTTCGTTTGATTATATTAAAAATAATAAATAGTAAACATCTTATCTAAACATATTGAAAACCTGAAACCCATTTTTTTCGTAGTTAGCTAAAATTTGGATATTTAAGACATTTTTGGGGATAATTATGTCTAAGTTAGTTAAATTTGATTCATGGTTTGGTGGTGTAGTAGACGTCTTGTGTCTTGATTTATCATTTGATGGTTTTATTTAACTAGTTATATCCAATGTTTAAGGATAACAATGTTTTTATTTTTTTGAGGATAGCTACTTCTCTTCCGGCTCTTCTCCTCCTCCTCCACTGCTCATCGCCGAAAATGGCAAGTCCTCTCATCCTCATGCTCGTTATAATTGAACTGTTCATGTTATTCATAGTGACATTGTAACAGAAGTACAGAACATGTTTGACAACATATAATAAAGTTTAATATGATGAATGAAAACGATAATTAGAGCTCTGTAGCTTGTAGCCTAGCAGGAACTGATTGCAAATTGCTCTGGCTTATTAGCAGGTTTAGTACATGTGTATCTTATATTTGTTAGTATTATCTGTATTTTCATTGCTGGAGCATGTATTATTAACTATTGGGGTGTTAAGTATGCCATTGTGATCAGTAAAAAAGTTATAATGTCTACTTTTGAATGCCATACATACTACATAGGAGAAGATCCATTTTGAATGCCAATCTTAGGAGAAGATTCTGTTTAGATTTGTCGGTTTCGGCCCCCTTACAGACAGTTTGGGATTAGGAGGAGCATATTAGGGTTAACTTGTTGATTAACATTAACCCTAATCATGGTCTATAAATATATTATACATCTCCTGTACTTGTAATTCATTATCACTTAATAATAAGAAAACCCTAGTTGTCCCGTGGATGTAGGTTGAACACCGAGACCGAACCACGTAAAATGTATAGTATTCCTTTACTGTTTTTCTGTTTATTTGTTTGTGTGTGCTCGTTTGAATTTAATAATAGTTTTCAATGTATCTAGTTTCCTTTTGAACGCTGTTAGGATCTAAGATCCATCAAAATCAATGAATATCACTCTTGAATCAATTGATGATATTGAGACGGATGTGTGTGAGGTCAATTAGACAACAAATTGACAATCAAAACAGAAAATAGATGACGATGTATGTTTATTTCATTGATAGAATCAAACAACCATCACATATTTAGAATCTCATGCATGCACACATACATAGTTGGTGACCTCACATCAACACACACACACACTAACAATTACAATTATATGATAATGCCTATCTATAGTAGAGGTCAAGTTTTTCCAAAGCCGCCTCTTTGAAGAACTTCTTGCACCGACTTCTCGTGCGAAAACTGTAGCATTTCGGCATTTCGCACAATCTTCTGTGATATGAACAACTCACATAGTCACATGGATTTCTTGCATACTGTTTATGTGAGAAACCACTACTCGCATGGACAATACCAGCGAAAACATCATCCATGCGAAATCTCCTTTGTGTTTACAAAATCCGGATAATTTAACCCTTACAAATGCCAATCTCGTTTAGCAAACTCAAAAAATATAAGCACAACAGAACCAGGTGTACCCAATATGTTAAGAATAATACACTATAATAATAGTGGTTTACTGGTTTATTTATATGATTCTGATTCGAATTCATTTGAAAACAAAGTTAAATGTTTTTTTACTGCAGAAGTCGTTTGTTTCTTTGTTTTTGGGTAGTTTGGAGGGCACCAAATGTTAACAAAGGTTGATTGAAAATACTGAATTGGTGTATATTTCTGTATATTACATTACAGAGGAAAGTATACAATTTATAGCAAAAAACGATAATCTAAATATGGTAGATGAGCTCTGTTTACGGCTGGATTTGTAGCTGTTTACTAGCTGTCTTTGACCCTCTTAATTGGGAGATGATGCTTGACTGATCCCGCAATCCTTTGATATCTTTTATTTTTAACACTCCCCCTCAAGTTGAATAGTCGGATTTCCAAAATTCAACTTGCCCAAACAATCGCTGAAAATTTTCCCGTTAACCGCCTTTGTTAGAATGTCAGCGAGCTGATCCTTTGATCGAACAAACGGTAGTTCAATCGTACCATCTTCCAATTTTTCTTTGATGAAGTTCCTATCAACTTCCACGTGTTTAGTTCGATCATGTTGTACTGGGTTTTCTGAAATCTGAATTGCAGCTTTATTATCACACATAATCTTACTTGTTCCTTTTGACGGAAAACCAATCTCAGCTAAGAGTCTTCGCATCCACATGGCTTCTGTTAAACCTCGAGCTATACCTCTAAATTCAGCCTCTGCACTTGAAAGAGCAACCACCTTTTGTTTTTTACTTCTCCAAGTAACAAGATTCCCCCCAACTAAAGTGAAGTAGCCTGTTGTTGACCTCCGACTTCCCTTATCTCCTGCCCAGTCTGCATCGGTATAGATTTGAACATTTAGGTGTCCATGTGATTGAAACAGGACTCCATGACCCACTGTTCCTTTGAGATATCTAATAATTCTCCAAACTGCTTCCATATGGGACTGTTGAGGTTGGTGCATGAACTGACTTACTACCCCTACAGCAATAGGCAATGTCTGGACGAGTATGTGAGAGATATATTAGTTTTCCCACCAGCCGTTGGTATCTTTCTTTATTTGCTAACTTTGCTCCTTCCTCCATATACAGCTTTTGGTTTACACTCTTAGGAGTGTCTGCTGGTTTGCAATCGATCATTCCAATCTCTGCCAACAAGTCTAAGACATACTTCTTCTGACTAATGAAAATTCCTTGTTTTGACCTTATTACTTCAATTCCGAGGAAATACTTAAGTCTGCCCAAATCTTTCATTTCAAATTCAGCAAACAAGTTTTCTTTTAGTTTTACCATTTCTTCTTTATCGTTCCCTGTAATGATCATATCATCTACATAGATAATTAGGCAGGTTACGAATTTTCCTCTTTTTTGAGAAACAAAGTATGATCGGCATTACTCTGTTTATATCCAAACTTTTTCATAGCTACTGTAAATCTGCCAAACCAAGCCCGGGGAGATTGCTTCAAACCATAAAGAGACTTCTTCAGACGGCAAACTTCTCCAGTTTTGAAATCTTTTGTGAATCCTGGAGGAGCATCCATAAATACCTCTTCATCTAGGTCCCCGTGTAAAAAAGCATTTTTTACATCAAACTGTTGAAGTGGTCACCCTTCATTTGCAGCTATCGAAAAAAGAACCCTAATTGTGTTCATTTTTAAAACCGGGGAGAATGTTTCAGCATAGTCAATCCCATGTGTCTGGGTATACCCTTTTGCTACCAGTCGGGCTTTATATCTTTCAATTGTACCATCTGGTTTATACTTAACCGTATAGACCCAACGACACCCCACAGATTTCTTTCCCAACAGGAGAGTACACTTTTCCCAAGTATTGTTCTTGATTAGGGCTTCCATTTCTGTTTTCATCGCTTCCTTCCAATGTTTAGACTTTAAGGCTTGATCCACGTTTGTAGGAGTTTCTTCGGAATAAACAGATGAGATAAATGCTTTGGCTTCCTTAGTGAAATTTCCATCAGCCACACTAGCTATAGGATAACTAGATCTTCTTGGTTCTTTTTCAGGAGAATACCGTTTGGGAGGAACCCCTCTGTTTGTTCTAGGGGGTAACACATATCTTGATGGTGGTTCTTCTTGTCTGGATTCATCTGCCTGCAAATTTTCAGCTTGTTCTGTGGCAGTTTCATGGTTAGAAGTATTGGTATCTTCGGAGTCATTAGAAACTTCAAAAGTATCACCAGACTGATTAGGGTGAGTATTACTTACCTCGGACACCAGGTTAGGAGGAACATTAGGACCTTCAGTGGCACTGAAATTGGACTCTGGTGACTCTGTAGTTGGTACATAGGGAACATATTTCAACCAACTTAGTGTGTCTAAACATTCCTTCTCCCCTGACAACTGAGTTGGGAATTGTAGTAATACTCGGTTTCAAGAAAGTCACAGTTTATTGTGGTGAACATATGACGTGTCTTTGGGTTATAACATCTGTATCCTTTTTGATTCATTCCATACCCAACAAAGACACATTTTTCAGCACAAGGGTCAAGTTTGGTTCGATCTGATTTAGGTATGTGAACAAAGGCAGTACATCCAAAGATTCGTGGTTGAAGAGTAAGAACTGAGGGTAGTTTGAAAAATTTTGAAAGGGTGTGTAATGGAGTGTTAAGTTTGAGGATATTTGTTGGGAGTCGGTTGAGAAGATAGGTAGCGGTAGCAAGGGCTTCAGGCCAAAAATATTTCGGGACCGGGGATTCAATTAGGAGAGCTCGTGTCATTTCCAGCAAAATGCGATTTTTCCTTTCGGCGACACCGTTTTGTTCTGGGGTGTTTGGGCATGTAGTTTGGTGGATTATTCCCTTGTCTTGGAAAAACAATTTAAACGAGGTATTAACAAACTCACCGCCATTATCGGATCGGAATATTTGGATGTTGGTTTGAAATTGGGTTTGGATCATGGCGTAAAACATAGTGAATTTTTCAAAGACTTCGGATTTGTTTTTCAAAAAATAAACCCAGGTCATTCGGGTACAATCATCAACGAACATCACAAAGTAACGAAGGTTTTGCCCCCAAGAACTGGGGCAGGACCCCATACGTCAGAATGGATTAATGAAAATGGCAAAGCAACCTTAGTATTATTGGGTTTAAAAGTTTTCCTGTGGCTCTTTGCTAAAACGCATGTTTCACAATGTGACATAGAATTAACTGGATATAGTTTTGGAAATAAAATATGCAAATAACTTGTAGAAGGATGACCTAATCTTCGGTGCCATAGCCAAGCTTCTCGTTCCGATGTCCCATGAGTCAACATCACAGCACCACTTTGAGTCACCTCATCCACATAATACAACCCTTGATTTTCAGTGCCACGCCCAATGATCACTCCCGTCCTGATATCCTGTAAAATACAAAACGTAGGGTACATTAGGACAATACAGTTGAGTTCTTTTGTGACGTGGCTAATGGAAAGCAGCTTATGTGACAACAAGGGAACATAAAGACAATTAGAGATTTTTATTGTGGGTGAAATCTCAATAGTCCCTCCCGATTTTACATCCATTATCCCTCCGTTCGCCGTTTGGATATGTGTTTTTTCTGGTTTGGTTGTTGAAATAATATCCGACAGCTCATAAGTCATTGTGTCGGTCGCACCACAATCGAAGATCCATAGTTTTTGTTTTTTATGGTGTACTTGGGACATATTAGCATTTCCCCTATTTCCAGGGACTAAATATGACATATTTGTTTCTTTATTATAGTTATAACACCAAGGGTTTAAGGACTGCGCCCCAAACCCGTTACCTGTTGCAGTGTCTTCTTCTTCATTTGCATCGGCCATTCCGCCGAAAACAGTTCTGCTCCGGCTTCCATCTCCGGTGACGTCTCGGTTGCCGGTGCTGGATGATTTCCCTTTTTCTTTAACTGTAGCCTTTGTGCCCTTCTTATGACCATCAGACCACCAATCGGGATACCCGACGAGTTTGAAACATTGTTCCTGGGTATGCTTCGTCATGCCGCAATGATCACATTTGAGGTGAGTTTTGTCATCTTTGTTACCTGCTCCGGTTCTTTTTCCATCGACCCGTCGGTAGCCTTTTGATGCAAGCCCTAACCCATCAATTTCAGAGGCCATTAGACCCACTGTGATGCCCTGTGTGTCATTGAGAGGTGTTCCTAGAATATTCTGGTGAGCGGCCTCCTTGCGAACAGTGGCGTATGCAGTTTCTACGGTTGGAAGGGGTTCTAACCGGAGTATTTCCCTTTTTATAGGGTCATATTTCCGGTTAAGAGCGTTTAGAAACTGAAACAATTTCTGTTCAGTCCTGATTTTGTAGTATGCTTGGATATCGGTTGGGCAGGTCATAGGGTTTGGGTCAATCCGATCAATTTCTCCCCATACCCCTTGGAGTATAATCCACAATTCTTCAAGGGAGAGATTGTTCTGTTTGATTTCATTCGCCTTGACATGTAGGTTGAAGGTTTGAAGCTTGTCACGTCCACTGCTATATGTTATAGCCAGGGCATCCCACAGCGATTTTGCTGTCGGAAATTCGGTTAGATTGCTGGCGAGGGTTGGTTCAATGTTTTGTATGAGCCATGAGAAGACGACTAGGTCGTCTTGTTCCCATTGTTCATACTCTTCGCTGGTTTGGTTTGGTGGATTGGTTGATAAATGGTTTAAAAAGGCTTTTGATTTACCGCCTATGGCTACCCTCATCATTCGGGTCCATAGAGCATAATTCTGGCTGTTGAGCTTGAGGTTTATTTGAAGGTTATCGGACAATTTTGGGTTCCGATTTTGTGGGTTGAGGCCATTCTTGAGAAGATTAGTGATTTGGATTGATAGATCTTCTCCCAAGTTACCGGCTTCGGCCATGGCAGCTTGGTTGAGAGGATGATTGATTTGGGTAAGTGATGATCAGGGTAAGTGATGAGCAGGTCGGTATTAGAACCGTGAACGCTGCTCTGATACCATGTTAACAAAGGTTGATTGAAAATACTGAATTGGTGTATATTTCTGTATATTACATTACAGAGGAAAGTATACAATTTATAGCAAAAAACGATAATCTAAATATGGTAGATGAGCTCTGTTTACGGCTGGATTTGTAGCTGTTTACTAGCTGTCTTTGACCCTCTTAATTGAGAGATGATGCTTGATTGATCCCGCAATCCTTGATATCTTTTATTTTTAACACCAAAAGGGTTGAACTTGATACCTCATAGGCACCCCTGATGATTATTTTTCTAATATTGTGATTGTTGATAGTATTAGCATACGGTTCATCAGTCAATAATAGGAATAATGTTATTCAGATCAGTTAAATTTGTGCCAATTGGGCTTTCATTAGGAAGTAGAAACCATAGATAGAGCAGGGTAAACATGTTTAAACTTGAATTGAAAACATGAATGGGTGTAGTAGTACGAAAAGGGTCAACTCGTGAGTCTCGAGTTGACCCTTTTCCCTTCCTTGTTTTCAACTTGTTCTTTGGTATGCGCAACAAAAGGTAGTTAAGTCATAAGCGCAGACAAGTATTTCATTCTGTTATGTATCATCATTATATAAAATTTTTACACATTTAAGTGTATATTAAACAGTAACCACAACACCGATTATCGGAAGCAGAATTATTTACAAGAAAATACTCTTTTTTGTATAATCACCATTCCAGATTCATCTTTGGTAGTTTGAGATCACAGATCTCACCAAAAGAAAATCAACTCAGGCAACTAGATTTGTGTATTTTTGAATTACTTGCTCAAAGTTTGTTACTTTAAGATAGATATATTCTAAAGTATTAAATTCTTATCTCATTTTTACGCTTCGTTAAAAATTGTTGAACTCTTACTGAGGATTTTTGGAAATTTGAACTTGTTTTTTATACGGCTGAGAAGCCTTACAAAGTTGTATCTACTTAAAGAGAATCACCTTTTCTAGATGAAAACATTAAAACAGAATCACCTTTTAATAGTTGCACCAATTTTCATATGTTTATACAAATCTTGAATGGGAGTTATGAGAACCTTTCAGAAGTTGTAAGGAAAGAAACTGAATTTAAAAGATTTGAAAATGAAGTCGAAAGTTATCGCAACTGCTTTGACTTATGGGAAACAGATGTGTTATTGGAAGAAATTCAAGATTTGAGAAGCCAACTACTATACATTATACAGAATCTTCATCTTAGAAAAGGCAAATTACCACAGAACAAAGATCGGGAAGTTGAAGTCGAGTTTAAGAAAGTTCATAAGATTTGGAACATGTACTACAAGCAGATCACTTGATTATTGAAATTAAAGAAAAACGTAAACTTGATTCTTGAAAAGTATGCTGATTTAGATGAGAAACATATTAATCCACTAACAACACAATGGAGAGCTGGAGATTGAGAGTGCCGGATTCAAATCTACGTACGTATGTATCTGTTTATATGCTTGTGTAGTTAATTCTAAGAATCCTTCATTATGGAAATATTGTATGCATAGCTACCAAAGTATTAAAAAGTTGCACTAAGGTCACCCAAATTTCATAACAACTTTTTAAGACACCAAATATCAATCTGATTTCGTTTATGCCAATAACTGCCACATACTTGCTTGAGAATTGTAAAATGACCAAAATGGCCATACATTTATGGGAAAGCTGCAGGTTGGGCTTTACAAAGATAACATGTTTACATGTCATCAAGAGTATTAATATCCTTACGCTTTTTGAGGGTATTTTCATCATCCAGCAACTTTTTTAGCCAAAAATATAATGCTATTTAGATAGTTTGGCGATCTTGATATGAACAATATTCTTAGCTTTCTGTATCATAAAGTCTTTCTAGTCAGTCTACATTCTTAGTGGCCCTCCTATCATTTGCTTAATATCAGTGTATAGTTTGCAATATGAATTAACAACATTTTTTTGTTCTTCCAATGGTAGTATTGGCTTTTGGCAAATAATTTATAATGATTTTGCATATACATTCTGAATGTACAGGCAGGTACTGAGTAAGGAGCCCAAACAAGTGGAGGAGATGGCTTACAGAGTGAAATTATGAAGAGAAACTTCCGATAAAACACCTATATGCACCGTATAGGTAAGTGAAACTTGAAATTTAAATGTGTTCATGATATCAGAATTTTCCTGTATAACTTACAGGGTTATGTCTTTTTTTTTTGGATTTTGCAAAAGCGGTTCTCACATATTGTAAGTAGAAATGATGTTTTGATATTTGAGTTTTGTTTACGTAGAGGTGCCAAAATGAATGGGTTGGTTTATTTGTCAAAACGTTTGGGTCAGGATGGGTGAATCTTTAGTATGGCCCAGGTCAGGTTTTGTCAATCCACAACACTTTTTTCATCTTTTCTTTATTTAATTTTGCAAGTAATTAATGTGTAAATATCATTACCAAAACTATATTCTATATCTAACAAATACAAAGAGCATTATATCTAACAAATACATGTACAGTAATTTATGGCTCCAATAAGTGAATGCCGTTTGGCATCCACTACCCTCTTTTTTCATTATTTAATTTAAGATATATTGATAATTAGATTTAGTATTATTCATCATTTAATTTAAGATATATTAATAATTAAATCTAGTACTATTTTAACCAAATATTTATTTAAATTATCCATATTACAAAAATAAGTATACTATAGGAACTTTAAAATTAATAAAAATGGTTTTAAGTGAAATGTAAGGATAAATTATTCACTCTCTACATCATAAAAAATACATGTCTAATACATGTCCATAACACATTTAAGTTTAATACTTTTAACTTTAGTTTTATTTAATAACTTACGTGAACTTAAAAAACATAAATATGTGCTTGTAATCAAATTGTTTTTTCACAACGTTTCGATACAAGTATTTTGAAAAAAGTCATATTCGAAATAAAAAAAGTCTACTATCGAATTATTAGGAGCGATATTCATTTTTATGGATTTCGACCCTTATACTACAAACTATATACATATTTAACCCATTTAATTTTTTAGTAATTTTATTTTCTCTAACAACTTGCTTTGTTGTCTTTTTAGACAAAGATAAAGAAATACACATTTAGCTTTTTTATTGATGCTCATATGTAAATTTTTAATAAAATCGGAATTGTACTTGAAATAAGTCATTTTTTATTAGTAACAAAACAAAATATGTAGTTTCTTTGTTTATCGTAATGTCGTATATGTGAAAGTTTGGTAAACAAATATGTTCACCACCTTTCTTACCACCTAGTTCTTTTACAATATTAAATAATTTTTACATAAAATGATTCAAAGGATTCATGTGACTTTACACATTGAATATATTTTCGACCTATTTTCGAAAAAAATAATGTGAGAGTTTTCAAATGCAAATGTGTTTTAACGTGCGAAGGTGCGAAGTGTGCAAATAGTGTGCCTAATTAGCGTAATTAGGGTTAACCCAACCCATGTGTAATTTGAGTTTAACCCATGCGTAATTTTCATGTTTGATAGCATACAGGATTTGAATTTTGTAACGTGCGTATTTAAAAATGAACATGTGTGATTCACTTCGTACCTTTGCACGTTAAGGGTTATTGTACAATAACCTCCCCCCAAAAATAATAATATTGCCACCTGTATATTAGCCAAGCTTTTTTATTTTATATAACACTGGCACCTGTACATTTACATGAAACAGCCAAACCGAACCTAGTTATTCGCAATCTAGAATGTGTAACCTAGAATATTTTTGGGGGCATTGGTGGTAGTAGGTCACGGGTCAATATTAAGTTCGATAACAGTTTGTGCAAATACGGGCCAAGACAGGGAGTTCACATTCCCTCTTTGGAGCCCTGTTACATGGGTAGTCTATTTCATGTCAATATAGACCATGAAACAATTAGCTTGTGGCATTGTCTTCCTTGATAAGCATCTCTCTCCTACTTTTGGACCAATTAGGGTATATAATATCATTACTATTGGACCAGAAGATAGGAACAGTAGGTACCAATCCTAACCATTCAATTTTTAATATAGATAAATTCCATTTTCTCTCTTTTTTTTGCTGCCCTTTTTATAAAAAATAGTGGAATGTTAAGAAAACATCACTGCCAGTACTCTAGACAGGAAATAGACCTTGATGGTGACTTTTGAAATCTGACAAGTTACGATATTTTATTTTATTTGCACACATTAGTTTGGCAGCAAACATTTATTGCATAATACATATAGTTTTGTCTACCAGTGTGATTACTTATATCATGTATAACATTGCATAAATTTGTAGCTTATAATTTGCATAAAATAGTTTGTGTTTTTCTGAGAAGTGTGTTGCAATGTGCAGATTGGTTGCTTGTTTTTCTGGTGGAAATGATACTTGCACATGAAGTAATATGATTATGCTTTTGCTTTGACACACAATGTTGGTGGTCAAATCATTCTCCATAGGAATTGTGAATTCAAAGTTACCATTTTACCCTCGTGTCATTCATGACTATTAGTGTCCAAATGGTCTATATATATGTAACCCTTTTGTGAATCGTGTATTTATACGTAAATGTATATGATATTACGATAGGGGTGTTTATAAACCGTTGAAAGTGTTTGACATTTACACGACTCCGGCCAATAAATTAATAAAAGCAGCAAAGGATGCTTGTTAAGGTGAAAGAAAAGGACATAAAGTGAAGAAAGAGAGTGATTTGTACCTATATGAGCTATTATAATTTGTGACAGGCTGGTAAATGGATCAATCTTAATCATATCATAATTGATTATAAACAAATGAAACCCCACATGAAAACATCTTCAATCAATCTGCCCTAACTATTCCCTTTTATTTTTATACCTTCTGTTTTCCTTTCTACTGTTCACACTTAATCTAGAAACATCTTACATCAATCCTCCCTAATTCAGTGTCGGGCGCCTTAGCTTCGATCGATTAGAGATATTAACCGAGATGAACCATCTTGTATGGATCTTCGATCTAGAGGATTGAACTCTAGCGACAATCTTTGGCAATTGTTTATGTTTTCTACCAGATTATCTACTTTATATTGAGTTTCATGTCAATGTCACATTTCAAATAAGTTGGTGACTAACTACTATTTGGTAGATCATAACATAAAAGGGGCCCATAACTCCCCTCTAGTTACATTCCCTTGACCCTACTTCATAAGTACCACCTTGATTGAGTGAATAATAAGTGTTTGTGGTAACTAATGGTGTAAATTCTAAAAGCATAACCCTATGATGAAACTGACTTCTTAATTAGGGTCAACATAGAGTTTGTTTTTCTTCACTAATATCGCATCCGATTGACAACCTTATACCTTAAAATCTAAACTACTTTCGTATGATTTTAAAACTTTAAAAACATATTATTGCATCAAGGGTCTTTGATGAATGAATAAGAAGGAAAGAAATGAGGGTGTGAAGTAATAATGGGATTCTAATGTTGATATTTGGAAGGTTGCAAAAAGTATTTATGAGCCAAGCTTTCATACAAAGTTTGGCTGTCTATCTCTTAAGGGTATCTTTCTACATCTAAACACCACTACTTTAAACATTCTACTTATCCAAAAGGATTTTCTTTTTCATAAGTTTCTTAAAGAAAGTGATTGCCAATTAAAAAGGCCTTTGATTCCTGGCCAAAGTCATATCTTCACTATGGCCAACCTGGGATCTTGATTCCCTTTCTCCTTTGTCTTTGTAATAACATCTTGATACAGACAAATATTTGCTTATCTATGAATACGATACGCATGCATGCATACGTATACCTATAGTGAAAGAGGGGCCTCAAATATAAACAACCATCAATCTCAAAAACGGTAGTTTTATACCCTCCAACTTCATGTATTGCCTTCTTGAGACACATAAAACACTAATGTATGGTTTCATCATGTGTAAAAACATGAAAATAATACATACGCGCTTATGGATAATCCATGTGCACGCATGTGAGTGGGCGCATATATACAAACGTAGTTATTGTTAATGTTGCATATGTAGAACCTCGTTTATTACAAATAAATAATTATATAATCTAAAGAATACTTGCCTCTTTTTTTCTAACAGCATATGACATGTACCAAGTGAACCTTTTTGTGTCATAAATTTTCATGTATAATAGTACTTTAACTAGAGTTACCATTAAACTCTAAGGTACAACCTTTATTGCATAAAGTACAAGTAACTAAAGAATCTTTGGGGAAAAGATGCACCCCCTAATTGGGGCCAAATTCTTCCACGGTAGAGAAAAAAAAGATTAGAACCAAAGGGTTGTCAATATTTGATTCCAGAATGGAGTCGTTCTTTAATGTCCCCACTAACAGCTGGTTTACAACATCTAATCTTCATTCTAAAGGTGCCATTTTTTCTTATTTTTAGGTATATCTTGAAAATCAATTTTCTTGTCTCTGATTATGACAACTCCAAAAAGAAAGATCACCATCAAGAATTTATATAAAAAAATCTTCTTTTTTTTTGAAATTGTTTTGTGGGATGGCCCAGAAAGTTGAGAGAAATGTGTATTTTTTCTTTCTTATTTTTGAGGTATCTTAACAAAATATCAAAGTATGTTCTAAATTATTCGCATAATCAACGGCATACTACTGTTTTGATTCGGACTTTCCTAGGTAACTTGTTGCGGATCGATCATTAATAACCCAAACGTTAAACCGGACCCACACAGAAGGTGGTTATATAACGTATACCAAAAGATAAAAAAAATAAAATAATAAACTTGCTGAGATAAACAAAAAATAATGATTAGATGTATCATATTGTTAAGTAAATAAGGTTGCAGCCTTGAAGGCTCTTCCTATCAATCAACCTTTGAACAATGTTACACAACATTTTACATAGTTTAGTACATTTCCCACCTCACAAACTTTATAGGAATTAGTTCTAGGATTATACAAACATAAGATATAAGGTGAAGATATATATATATATATATATTATATATATATATATATATATATATATATATATTGTCTTCTTCCTTTCTCTATACAAATGTTCTTCTTGCTTTAAGGCCTAAATAATTATGTCAACAATTACAGTATCATAGCTCGACTTTCATTTGACCCGCGCCCATTAGTCCTGAATCAAATCAAATCAAAGAGTTCATACATAAGATTATAGGTAAACCACTATTTTTGATGTTGGTTGACTTTCTTCGTGAAAAAGTCCAAAGTCAACTCACCTTGGAAGATTGATCCTTGGTTTTGGTTGAATCCCATCTGTACAACACTCTGAAGATCGTTTTCCCAGAATGCAGAAACCTGAAGTTTTTGATTTCATCATAAGTTAACACTTAACACCCCCTTGCGCGACAAGAAAACTATTATATTTGACTAAAAACAAAGTTTACTTACGTCGCCAAAGCCATTGGTTTGTGATGACTTCATGTTTGAACCGCGGTGCATCATTGGGGTCAATGTGTTCTGTGGTCCGTCGTGAACCAAGCCATAGAATGGCTGAGCCGGTGCATCCAAATGGTTCATCGTATTTAACATGGAAGGCCGAGTCTGAAAACGGGTCAAAATGAATAAATTACGTTAAAAATGAAGAAAATTACTTTAAAATTTAAATTCGGTACGCGGTAAAGAAAGATTACGAAAAGCTTACATCTTTGGATAAAAGTGCTTCCATGTTCATATCTGTCCTTGGGTTAATAGTTGCTAGTTTCATTGACAAGAACTACTCAAGAAAAAAGGATTACATCATTTAGATCTTGATAAATAAATATTATTTGAATTTCTTTATACCAGAATAATTGTTTATGTATATACCTCGACTTGTCTTTGCAACGACTGCACGTAGTTTATAATCTCATCAAGCATAACCGCTTTTCCGGTCACCTTTAAACAAGGATCCCATCTCAAGTTAACAACCACAATGACCAAAATGATGCCAAAAAGTTTTTTTTATTCTTTAGTTATTTTCTGAATTTTATTAGTTTACCTTGTTACAACCAGGGACAAGATCTTGAAGGAACTTCATTCTCTCACTGATCTTTTCTCTTCTAACCTGAATTTTCCAAACAGCAAGAAGAACGATAAGATGAATATCGGAATGGAATCAAAAGAAAAAGAAGGTAATGCAATTGGCATACCCTTTCTGCAAGACTATGGCTATCAGTAGCTTGACCCCTTCTTGCTCTAACATGAATGTAATCCTTTGGTGGCTCTGCTTGTTTTTCCTTTTCCTTTTCCTTTTCCTTATTTTGTTTCTGATTACGATTCTGGTTCCCTTCTTCCTTTTCCTTTTCCTTCTCTTTTTCCATTCCATTCCCTTCTTCATCTTGCTTGCTTCTTTTAGCATCTGATTCCTCTTTCTCTTGTTCTCCCACAGCCTGCAACAGTTAAAAAGATCTTAAATATCACACAAAACCTTACAATATCACAATAGTATCACAATAACTGAATTAACTAACCTTATTGTCTCCAGCTGGTAGAGTATGGAATTGGGATTCTTTTCCTTTTCCCTTGGGAATTGCTTTCCTCTTTCTACCATTAGAATTGGTACTTTGATCTTTAGTGATCTGTTCAGACAGTGATGATTCCTCCATGGAGTTATCCAACTTCTTATCCGAAGCCGGAATCGGAATTGCGAATTCACCACTCTTGAAAGACTGCTTACTTGACACTCTTGACAACTTTCCTGATTCCACCATATGAGGGAATTCAACCTCATTCATCCCAAAACAAGAATATCTTGCAGCTCTTTCAACAAATCCAGGATCTGCATGAAATGGAGCAGGTGGGAGTTGATGATGATTCCTGGGAATTGGAATCTGATTCCCATGATGATCCATCATTGAAAAATTGAGCTTAGGTGGAGAATTCAATGGAGTGTTGTAACATGATGTGTTGGTACTAGTGTTTCCAACGCAAGATTGTGGTGATATCTCTCCTGAATTACATATGCTCCCTAATCTACCAATAAGTTCCTTGAGGACTACATTTTCACTCCCCGGGATTGCGATTCCGGAGTGCGAATTAACCGGAGATGACACAATGGAACTCAATGCAGATTCAAAGGGATCACTTTGATCCACTGAATTATCCCAATTCCTGTTGAGAAAGGAATTGGAAAGATGTTTAGTACTACAATTCATTTCACTAACTTGAGCTTCCAATTCCATTCCAAAGATTGAATTCCAGGCTTGTGGGATTTGCATTCCATTGTTAAAGAAAGCATATTTTTCCATTCTTGAATCTTAAAACAACTGATCTGATCTGGGTATGATGGGAATTGAACTTTTTGATCAAAATTCTCAAATGGGTGTGTGTTTTTTGGGGAATTAAGGAAGAAAGATTGGAACTTTGAAGATAAATATGACAATTTTGTTGGTTCTTGAATCTTGAAACAGCTGATCTGAACTGGGTGTGATGGGAATTAATCTTTTTGATCAAAATTCCCAAATGGGTGTGTGTTTTTGGGGGAATTATGGAAGAAAGATTGGAACTTTGAAGATAAATATGACAAATTTGTTGGTTCTTGAAATGTGATCAAGTGTTTGGGTTATAGAGCAGTTGGGTTGGGTAAATAACAGAAAAGCAGAAAGAAAAAGGGGAAGAAAGTTGGAATAAGATTGGGTTGGAAGTGAAGAGGAAGCAATACAGAAAATATTTAATAAAAGAAACAAGATGTTCTTTTGAACTTTTTTTCATATAAAATGATTAAATAATTATGTTATTAGGTTGCTGTAAAATATATTATTTTTATATATTGTTTAATCATTTATTTACTCCATTTTAATAAACCTTACAGGTGGCAGTTGAATGTTGGACCTCTTAAACCAGGGTCGCAATTAGAAGGAAGGAAAAAACGGATTTTTTTTCTATTTTTTTTTTATTTTATGTAGAAATTAATGTCGTGTGCAAATCTTTTAACAATATATATTTTGGTGTAAATCATTTCCGAACTGATATAAAACGTCTCTAAGAATTCACGTACTCTGTTCGACTTTGAAAAAATTGGAACACCCTAAAAATATTAATATATATATATATATATATATAAAAACACATATATATATATATACAAATATAACTAGGGATATTTAACCTAGTTAATGGTGAGTTCTTAAATAATAAAAATCATAAATTAGGGTCATGTTTATGCTAAACCAAACATGAGGGACAAAAAGTGTTAAACTGGGAAAGTTGTTTTATTAATAGAAAGTTTTAAACACTCAGCACACACTTATGTGTGTACGTGAGTGTGAGCAGAACAAGGGATGAACACCCCAAACCCTACTCTCATCAAATTGATCAATTGAAGGAAAAATTGGACTAATGTTAATGCATGAATCAAAAACAGTAGTCAGTCATACCTAACTAACGCAAGGTAAGTTGCAATTTCGATTTTTACAATGTTTGATTTTAGGAGGAACTTGGGTAATTGAAGTTCTTGAGTAATTGATTGATGTTTTAGCTTAAGAAAGGTATAACCCTAAGTGTAGGATCATAATCCTAACTGAAATTAGATGATAAATTTATGTAATTTTGAGTAGATATCATTATGCTTTGCATAAGAAGTGGGTTATGTTCTTACATAACAAAGCCTTAAGAGTTTATACAATTATGAATGCTATGATGTAAATTCGCTGAAAAAGGCATGTTAATATAGAATTTTATGAGTAATGTTGATAATAAAAAAAATTTAAGAAATGATGCTATGATGTAAAGTTTGATTGTTCATCATACAAGCTGAACATAGAGATTAAAAGAATAAGGAAATACTTGAAAAGTGTGTATAAATCAAGTAAACGATGTGTTTAAAAAAATGAAACGACGTGTGTCCTAAAATTTCATTATGATTTCTAAACGACAAAACGGATTTAACTCTATAGGCAAATTGGGTGACACGTCAAGCAGTCTAGAAGGGACGGATGCGCGCTTGAAAGGAAAGATTTAAGGTACGCGGCTTGTCTTTTATAGCGTATTAATATATTTGATTTACCTTGACGACAAACGAGTCAAAATGAGGAATAATAATGTAAGTTTGCTTGAATAAGTAGATTTCGTTAAATAACCAAACGTGTTAAAATGAGGAAAATAATATAAGTTTGGTTGAATAAAACGATGGATTTCGTTAAATAACCAAACGAGTCAAAATGAGGTAAATAATGTAAGTTTGGTTAAATAAAACGATGGATTTCGTTAAGTAACCAAACGGGTCAAAATGAGGAAAATAATGAAGGTTTGGTTGAATAAAACGATGGATTTCGTTAAACAATCAAACTGGTCAAAATGAGAAAAATAATGAAGGTTTGGTTGAATAAAACGATGGATTTCGTTAAACAACCAAACGGGTCAAAATGAGGAAAATAATGAAGGTTTGGTTGGATAAAACGATGGTTTTTGTTAAACAATCAAACGGGTCAAAATGAGGAAAATAATGAAGGTTTGGTTGAATAAAACGATGGATTTTGTTAAGCAACCAAGGGTAAAAATGAGAAAAAAATGAAGGTTTGTTGGATAAAACGATGGATCTCGTTAAACAACCAAACAGGTCACAATAAGGAAAGCGATGTAAGTTTGGTGGGATAAAACGATGGTCTTCATTAAGCAACCAAATGGGTCAAAACTTAGTTGTAGCATATGCTATGAAAGTGTATGAACAATTATTTGAGTATAAATCCGGAAAAATGGTAGAATCGGAAATTAAGCATAAATCGAATAATGGATACGTAAACTGTTTTAAAGTTACTCGAGAGTATAGGGTGTAACTACTAAAACGATTCTACAAATAAAGAATCTACTTTGACTAGTTAAATTGTCGAAAATATTCTAATGGGTCAAAATTATTCAACTCATGAAGCTAAATATTAATTGTGTATTATGCTTAAACTAGAGTACTATCGAATTGAAAACATGAAATATCAATTTACAAACGTTTTCTGAAGTTACCGAGTTACGTCTTAAAGTGTGGAACTCGAAAACAGGTTAAACGGTAACAAATCTGCAGCAAAATAGCTGCAGGGAGCACCGTCGCCGACCGGTACAATATGTCGTCGCCGACGGAACTTGATTTCTCCGACGCCTTAAGACACTGTCGACGGTAGTTCAGACTCGACGGCAGATTTGACATGCCGTCGGCGACGCCACTACTGGCCGTCGCCGACGGCTTCTCGGGAAATTTTGAGTTAAATTTGAATAATTATTTATTTAAATTATTTATATTTTAAATTTTGAACAATCGATACTAATCCATTGGATAGTTGGGTTTTGTAGGAATATATTAACAAGTGCTCAGATGATGATCAAGCCATGTTAAAGAACCGAACATATCCAAGTTTCAAGCTTCCGTTTTTATCTCATCTAGTTACGTTTTGGGAACAATATTACAAGATGTAATGTGTTTATAAACACTACTAATAACTCGTCTATTTTATAATGTTTAATGTGTATAATAAGTTATGCACTTATAAAAAGAATTTGGGTGTTAGAAAAATGTACCCCTTTGTAATATTTTATGATTATTTAAGAAAAAAACACTTTATTATTGGGCTCAATAAACATAATGTCAAATGGGCTAAATTTTAAACCATCAAAGTGATTTGTAAATGGGTCAATATTTAAATTGGTATGTATTTACTATTTAAAAAATAACATATACATGTCAGAGTTTTTTTAAAATCGCGTGCCTCTCAAAATCACGGGCCTTGTGCAGAGGTCCGCCCCGCACGCCATCAAACCCGTCACTGTTAAAAGAATATTTATGTTTTGTAACGTTATTCTTCACTTCGTTTTACATATGTACAACCTTATAGCAATATAAGAGTATTCACAATCAATTCTTCATAAATCCTAGTATATAGTGTTAGCCAGTGAAAGAGAGAAAGAAAGAAAGCTATGTTGGTTATATGAATGTTTCATGTATGATAGATAAAACTCATAAAATTATTTATGTGATTTCCATACTTCTTTACTTAAGATTAATTTTGTGCTAAAGTAACATATCTATACATTATATAAATATGAGATATTGAAAGTTTTCATGTTTGATTCATTCTTGTAATCAATTTTGATACGAATATATAAAACGGGGTTTTACCTTTTTCTAGCGTTATGTCCATTTATCATGTTTGGTTTACTTTTGTAATTAGTATTGATACACTTATTTATAATTGTGAGTTCACTTTCTATTTTTGATCCGTTATTATAATGAGTTTTAATATATATATATATAATGATTACCTATCCTATTGCGTTCATGTTTTCTGGGGTTGATTTAATGCTATGAGATATTATGACCATGTATATAACAATGTACTTAACTCACTATACAGATGCACACACTTTACAGTTTTTAACATCATTTATTCCAAGTAAAATGATGCGTGTTTTGAATCTCCGATAGTCAAATAGTGTGAAATAAGTGGATAGATTTTAAATATTGTTAATCATTTATTTATTTAATAAACCTTATATGTGACGGTTGAATATTGGACCTCTTAACCCAAGGTCACAAGTAGAAGGAAACAAAACGTCTTTTTTTAATTGGCTCGTATATGAATCGCTAAACCTTATCAATTTGGAGTAAATCATTTTTGAACTAATATATTAAAAGTGCATTTATGTTTTGTAACGTTATTCATTACTTCTTTTTACATAAATTGATACAACCTTGGTGTAAATCATTTTTGAACTAATATAGTATGGTGTTAGTTGGATATGGTGGAATTAGAATGACAATGGGTCAGGTTCGGGTCGGGTATTGGTAATCCCATACTCATACCCGGTTGTAAAATCGTATCACATGCCCAGCCTAATATCATCGGGTATTTATCGTGTAATATACCCATTTGTTTGTTAAAAGATCTACGTTGGGATTTTTAAATACATTTCTTTGTGATTATAATTATTATATAATTTTATTTATAGAGCTATTATAAACAAAAAATGTACATCACATACATATAAGTTATGTTATAAATTAAAAATAACTTTATAATACTTATACACTTATATGTATATACTTCATAACATATAAAATATAAATACTATTATCAAATACATATACTAAAAGAAAATTTATTTTTTCACATTATGAACATACTAAAATAAATCACTAATAGACAAAGGTTAATAAATAATAAAAATATAAATTAAAAAATTCGGGTATATTGGGTATACCCGTCGAGCTGGGTATTTTTGCCGTCCCTAAGTGGAAAAGAGTCAGTTAGATTGGTATATGATTGTTTTATGTATCATAGTTAAAACATACATGATAGTTTATATAATTTTCGTATTTCTATGTTTAAAAGTGATTTTGTATTAAAGTAACTTATGTATACAATATACAAATACGAAGTATCATCTATAAACTGTCATCTTTATAGGAAGTGTCCAGATTTTTTTTCGAACTTATGCATCTTTAAGATTAAAATGATGACACTGTTGCGATTGCTAACAAGTTAAATATGTTTAGAATATTTTTTAAGTTTAAGTTAGTTTTTTTAGTCGCATCTATCTTTAATATGTTTCAGTTTTTCAAAAAGATTTACCAATAAATCCAGAACCTTAATACTCTTTCATTTGATATGAGTTTTGCTATATGTAAGTATATATTTCTAAATGACATTTTAAAGCGGGTATGATCCATTGTTGACCAAGTCAACGTGTCTAACTTATTATAATGGTGTGTTCAATTTTTAGGGTTGATTCGATGTTAAAATGAGTTTTATTATTCGTTATTGTAATGAGTTTTGATACACATGTATAAAATCATATATTTTACCTATTATAGCACTACATCTGCTTTTCATGTTTGATTCATCGTGTAGTAAGTTTTGATACACTTATAATTTTGTGTCAACTTTCCATTTTGATCTATTATAATAATGATTTTAAGGCATATGTATATAATGATCACCTGACCTATTGCCTCCACTCTCTTGGATGGTTTATTGTTATAATGAGTTTTTATGACCATTTATATAACGATGTATCTAAATTATTATACCGATACATCCAACTTTACATTTTTTTACAATCATATCTCATTAAATAGTATGAGTTTAAGTTCTATATATAACGATACAACCAACTTTACATTTTTTAGAGGGAAAATGTCACAGAATAGTAACCAAGTTTCAAAAGTATTCTAATTAGGTCACTCATATCGTTTTTGTCCCAGTTAGATAACTTAACATTCAAATCGAGTCATGTCCTTTTTCCATAGGTCGAGAAAAATTGAGCATAAGATGCTGTGGTCATATTATTTTAATATATGAAATTTAATTTATTAAAAATAAAAACACTTTAGTTACATTAAAAATTAAAAAAATAAGTTAAAATCCACGTCATCACTCGACGTTAGCATCAAATGAAGGGAAAAATAAACAAAAATCTGCATCACCACGGTTACCTATGAAATGGATGATAAAACCCTTAATTTTAATAAAAAATGAATGTTGAGTGACCTGATTGAAACACTTTGAAATTTAAGTGACCTAATTAGAACACTTTTAAAACTTGGTTACTATTCTATAAAGTTACCCCTTTTTTATATCATATTCTCATCAAAATGGTATGAGTTTGAGTTACATAAAGTAAGAAACAAATTGATCTCAGGAGTATATTTTAGTGTTGTGTGGCTTGTTGTAAAGTAAAAGAGTACAGATAAAAATTATTGAATGTTGAAATCCAAAGTGTTTGGTAGCCTCTTAGTTCATAAAAATTGATTTTTTTGAACTTTCGCGGCAAAGTGAATAATAGTGGAGATTTATGCGGGTCCAATGAAATAAACGAAGATCTTTTAAAGAAGTTTTTGGTATACCAGAAAATCTGAGAAATGATTATATCTTAAAATATTGGTTTCTGAATAAATACTAACATCTTTGGATTGTTCATCGAATTATGGAAATGCGTGAAGTGTAAGGGATAGCCTCCAACAAAAAAAAATACAAGATTAGAAAACAAAGCGAAGAAAAATAAAATGCATAGATAAATATGTATGTGATTGTGTATGTAATTAGTTTTGAAAGAAAAAAAAGTTCATAACTTTGGACAAGTATAATGTTAGATAATGCCTGGTTACTTAACGTTTATTTAATCAAACTTATAATAAAAGACTTTAAATAATGACATATAACATCTCTCATTCAAACTCATAAATTTTATTTATATTTGCGTAGTAAATTTCTTTTAATATTAACTAATATAAATATCACTTATTTTTATCTTTATCTAAGATCAATAAATAATTTCAATTTTGTGTTTTTTTTTACTTCTAATCCAAAGTTTTTCATCTTTTTCAATTTAATCCCAACTCTTTTTTATTTTCAATTTGGTCCACCATGGTTTTTCATCTTTCCAAATTTTTTCTTTCGTTTTAATTTTGTGTAGTTAATGCATCGTAACGTGAGTGTGCGATTCAACATTTTTCGTATACTTTTTCCTGTTTGACTGACCCGTCGCAACACATCTATTTTTCTCCGTTTGACAAGTTCGTCCAACACTCGAGTCCTGGACTGACTTAATTGTTTTTTCTATGTTTTACATTTCGGTTTAATTTCTTGCAACAAGCGTGCGTGATTCAAAGATTTTATGTCTGCTTTTCGCTTGGCGTTATTTTTTTCCGTTTTTATTTATTTTGTTTTTACGACCTTTTCCGGTGTTGGTGTCGCTGACAGTGGTATAGCATTTGGTATTACTTGATACAGTTTTACGAAAACCGCTACAACGCAGGACTTAATAATAGTTAATATAGTATATGGTTTTTAGAAAATATAAAAAATAATATGTTACACTACGAGTTGCATCGACTGTACTCATATAGGTATATACTCTTCCTTTGGCTTAGCGCATCCGCTACAACATTGGCCCTTCCCGGATGGTAATGGATTTCACAATCATAGTCTTTCACCATTTCCAGCCATCGTCTTTGTCTCATATTTAACTCTTTTTGATCAAAGAAATACTTCAAACTCTTATGATCAGTGAAAATAGTTCACTTTACCCCGTATAAGTACTGCCTCCAAATCTTTAAGGCAAACACTACTACCGCTAATTCGAGGTCGTGAGTCGGATATTTCTTTTCATGCACCTTTAATTGTCTAGAGGCATAAACAATCACTCTGCCCCGTTGCATGAATACGCACCCCAGTCCTAGGTGTGATGCGTCAGAATACACTACTAAGTCGTCAGTGCCATCCGGTAATGTTAATACCGGAGCACTGGTCAATTTTTCCTTGAGCATTTGGAATGTCTTTTTTTGTTCATCCTTCCAGAAAAAACTTTTCATCCTTTCGAGTTAATTTAGTTAATGTCGATGCAATTTTGGAGAAATCTTGAATGAACCGCCTGTAATATCCCCCAAGCCCTAGAAAGCTTTTAATCTCCAACGGATTTTTCGGAGGATTCCATTTTGACACTGTCTCAACTTTGATGGATCTACTAATACCCCATCGGCGTTTATGATATACCCAAGGAATTGTACTTCCCGAAGCCAAAAGGCACACTTCAAAAATTTTGCATAAAGTTTTTCTCGTCTAAGAGTTTCCAAGACTTCATTTAAATGACGAGCATGATCCTCCTTGCTTCTTGAATACACGAGAATATCGTCGATGAACACCATCACTGACTTGTCCAGCATAGTTTTACAAACTCGATTCATAAGATCCATAAATGTCGCAGGTGCATTAGTTAGCCCAAAAGACATCACGAGGAATTCATAGTGCCAGTACCTTGTACGGAGTGCCGTTTTGGGTATGTCTTCATCTTTCATTCTCAGTTGATGGTAACCTGACCTTAAGTCAATTTTTGAAAATCAACTCGCACCTTGCAGTTGGTTGAATAGATCGCCGATTCTCGGAAGCGGGTATCGATTCTTTACCGTAAGTTTGTTTAATTCTCGGTAATCTATACACATGCGCATACTTCCGTCCTTCTTCTTCACAAATAATACCGGTGCGCCCATGGGGAAACACTCGGTCGAATAAATCCTTTGTCGAGTAAGTCTTGCAGTTGCAACGTTAATTCTTGGAGTTCCGGCGGTGCTAGCCTATAAGGTGCCTTAGCTACCGGTTTTGCATTCGGGACTAGTTCGATACCAAATTCTACCTCGCGCTTAGGTGGCATTCCTGGTAATTCATACGAGAATACGTCTTCAAACTCCCTTACGGCAAGCACATCTTCAATCTTTGGCAATTCTTTTTCCGAATCGCACACGAAAGTTAAGTATGCCTTACACCCATGTTGAACGAGTTTATGGGCTTCCTTCATTGAACATAATATGATGTTGAAATTCTTCTCCCGTAAATAGTAATACGCCTTCCGCTCGAAGATGTTAGTTGTATTTCTTTACGGAAGCGTATCACCTTGACGTGGTAGCGAGACAACCAGTCCATTCCAACCACCACTTGAAATTCCCCCATAAAATGGGTATCAAGTCAATCAAGTAATCCTCATCGTCAAAGTTCAATTTGCAATCCCGACATATTTCATAGACAACAAACTTTCATTATTACCTATTTCTACTTCCATAGGCACATGTAATTTTATTAATGTAAACGAAGGGTGTTGAATAAATTCTTTTGAAACGAAAGATTTATTTGAACCTGTATCAAATAAAATGCGTGCGGGAATTCAATTTACAGTAAGTGTACCTGAAACCACGTGGGTTCAATCTTGGCCTCGGCCACAGTTATATGGAAGGATCTTGCCTTTGATCTTGGAACTTCGATCTTTGTGCCGGGTACCTCCTCTTCCCTTTTAATTCTGGGCACTCAGATTTTTTGTGACCCGGTTGGTAGCATTTATAACACACCGACACTTTACGAGGGCAATTTGATGCCAAATGTTTCGTTTTCCAGCATAAAACACACGGTTTATTTTTGAAATAGCACTCACCCCTATGGGCATGACCACATGTCTTGCAACTTGGTGACCCTCCTTTTGCACTCCCTTTCTTTGGAATTTCATTCATCTTTTGCTTTTAGTAGAACTTGGATTTGCATCCATTGCGCTTCGTTCATCCCTCTCGATCTGCTTCCTTAACTAAATCTCACGTTCTCGTGCAACGTTTATGATCTCTGTGAGATTTTCGTATTTTGAGGGAGTCATGAATTCTCTATAGTCAGCACTCAACATATTGTAATAGTAGTAGATCTTTTGTTCTTCTGTTTGCACCAAATCATCACAAAACCTCAACTTTTCAAGGAACACTCCCGTGATCTTATCAATTGTTTCGCCCTTGTGTCTTAATTGAATAAATTCTTCCTTTATTTTATTTATCACGGCCTTGGGGCTGTGATGTTTAAGAAAAAGTAATTTAAACTCCTCCCATGTCATGATCTTCGTAGTCTCGACTCCCTGTTCCTTCTTAAGATTGTCCCACCAATCTTTTGCTTGACCTCTCAATTGCTCGGTCCCGTAAGCTACAAAGTCGGTCTCGTCACAATGAGTTCGTTCAAAGACTCCTTCCATATCGCTTATCCATCGTTGGCAAACTATGGGTCTACTTCTCCGTTATAGATTGGTGGTTTACACGCCATAAACTTGTCGTATGGACACGCTTTCTTCTTTTTAGTCTTGTCTTTTTCTTGCACAAGACTTTCTTTTAATTCGTTCATTCTTTCTTCTACAACCGATAAGATTGTAGTTTGTAGTTTATCCATAAATTGAGGTAAGCTTGTTTCCAAAGCCTTTCCGACTTCTTCGGAAATCTTTTCTGGTATCTCTTCCATCATGAGAGACACGATATCATCTCCTGTTGCTCCTACATCTCTTTAGCTGAAATATTCATATTGATTTTGATAAGCAACTTGTTTAATAATTTCCATATTTATATGAATATCCACTCTTATCACTTAATATCACATATAATGTATCTTTCTCTTTTGGTTTCGTCAAGTGTATAACCTGCCTTCACCGTTTATGTTTAGTGTATTTCCCGGGTTCGAGTGTATTTATACACTCCTTCCCATACACTTTAAATCATCTTCCTTTCTATTATTTCTTAGAAATTTAATTTATAACTAATTCTTACCGTAAGTTTTGATCAAGCCATGAACCAAACATATTTCACCTTTAACCTTTAGCTCTGATTACCAACTTGTAATACCCAAATTTCTAAAATAAACAATTTACATAAAATTCTACATATATATATATATATAGAGAGAGAGAGAGAGAAATAATTTTCTTGGTCTTAAATTTACACACCAAATTATTTAAACTTTATAAGTTCAAGAAACAACTTTACATTTGAACAAAAGTTACTACACTAATGTAAATTAATTAAGCGGAAGCTTGCACAAAAGAATGTTCAGTTCTTCTTCCTAGCTTGACCACCTTCACCCATCAAAGCTTACGTTCTACAAAAACATCTAAATTTACTATTAATTAGTACATAACTGAATAAAAGAAACATATTATAATCAATTTAACAATTTTGAAACAATTTAAATTTTGAAATTTAATTGCCGTGTCGGCGACGGTACTCATTTCAGGTCATCGTAGCTATTTTACCGTAGACAGTAGATTAAACCGTCGGAAAAAACGCTGCAGTGTCGGCGACGGCCAGAAGTGGCGTCGCTGACGGCATCTACTGCAGCACATAAGCTGCTGCATTTTTTATTAATTCATTTGACTTGTTTCGTGTTCCGCACTTTAAACCCTGACTCGATACTTGCAGAAAATGTTCGTAATATGGTATTTCACATTTTCATTTCTATAGTAACTTTGTTTCTAGCATTTATACTAATAAAATTCAAGTTCGTAAATTAAATCATTTTGACCCGTTTGTTTGTTTTGGCAATTTAACTCATCTAACAATATCCTTTATCCATATAATCATTTTATTGTTACACCCAAATTTCTCGGGATAACTTTAGAATATTTTACATTTCCGTTACTCAGTTTATGCTTAAATTCCAATTTTACCCTTTTATCAAGTTTATATCCAAATAATTGTTCATACGCCTCATAGCATATGTCACGACTAAATTCTGACCTATTTGGTTACCACAACGAAATCCAACGTTTTATTAACCAAACTTTCATTCTTTTATTATTTGACCAGTTTGGTCGTCTTAGCGAATTCCATCGCTTTTATTCGACCAAGCCATCATTTACCATGTTATTTGACCCATTTGGTCGCCTTAGCGAACTCAATCGCTTTTATACGATCAAACCATCATTTATCGTGTTATGTGACCCGTTTGATCATTTTAGCGAAATCCATCGCTTTTATTCAACCAAACCATCATTTATCATGATGTTTGACCCGTTTGGTCATTTTAGCGAAATCTATCGCTCTTATTAAACCAAACCATCATTTATCATGATGTCTAACCGTTTAGTCGTTTTAGCGAATTCCATCGCTTTTATTAAACCAAACCATCATTTATCATGATGTTTTGACCCGTTTGGTCATTTTAGCGAAATCCATCCTTTTATCCTTATTTCAAAACAATTATCATTCATTAAAACACTACAAAGCGTAAAGTTACATACCTTAAAGTTTCCCTTTTTGTCGCGTGTCACCTCCGGCCTTGTCACCCGCCCTTTCACTTGAGTTGCCTATAGTGAACAACTCGGCTAACTGTTAAATGGCCAATATCAAAGGCTATTATTATTTTCAATCTTAGTCAAAGGTCGTACGTATAATTTTTGTTGGATTTTTACGTTACCAAAGTAAATACTTTTACATAGGCAATCTATCGAACACCTTGTTAGTACGGATTTTACACGCTATATCTAGCGTTACAAATAAAACATCATTTGTCTACACATCCTTATCACATTAAATAAGTTTGTCCGACTATAACCCAGTTCATAACAAGATTTCAGTTTATCTAACTTCGTAGGCACGGATTAATCATGATAACATATATATTCTATACTTTCTAAAAACCCATTTAACACAAACATCCATTATCATCCAATTACTCAATCTATAGCCTTTGATCACTATTTTATCAAGGACTTGTCTCCTAAATTAATATACACCTCAATTTTGCTGATACATCAATGATTTAGGCTTGAATTGAAATTTGTGATATTCATTAAAATCATAATCATCACCAAACATTGGAATTTAACATACATTAAGATCTCCTAGCTTTGTTGGTCACTAATTTCAGCTCATGCACTAATTTATGATTTGATCTCCTTTTCAATTTGAAGGAATTGGTGAATTTAGGGTTTGGGGAATTCTTCCCTTTCCCTGCTCTCATTTGGTCGACCAAAACATTCACTTGTGTGTGTTTTAAGTCTAATTTTCCATTTTATATTAACAAGTTTACCAAGTGTCCAAATCAGTCCTCAATGTTTTTTTATTTTACAAAGGCACTTTTCTAATATTTTGTTAGTCATCAACTAGTAACTAACTAAGCTTTAAATTCACCTATCAAAATCACGTGTATAATATTTATCATAAAGATAAAAAAATCTATTAGTTATATTATATTTTAGGGATGTTACGAGTCCACCTCTTCCTCAAAGAGGTTCTAGTAACTAGGTCAAATGCCCTTGGTTATTTATAAATTTTTATATTTTGGGTGTTACATTAAAACTTCTTATTTTATATTGTAGGAAACAAAAATAGTTATGTTCTTATTGATGATGATAGTGAATTTCGTCTTTTAAACTATCGTGAACTTAATGCATTCAATACTCCAATGCTATAAACCCACTGTATATTTTATTAAAAAAAAAACATTTGTTGGAAAATTGATTTTTGATTATGGAATTATGTAGTTTTGGGTAGTTTTTTGAATTGAAATTGCATTTTTGTAGAATTATAGGGTTGACTAGCCAATTTGGCTAAACCCCCGTTACAACCAGTTGAACTATTTTTTAACCTAACCTGAAACAGTAAAAAATCTGTTTTTATAACATTCCTTTATTTATATTTACGTCACAATATCTTTATTTATGTCAGTAATAAAATTAACAAATAATTTAGTTATAAGATTATTGATAATTTAAATACAATAACAAATTAGAAGATTTAGTAAAAGAAAGCCAATTACACTATCAAATATTATAGAAATATTATAGAGTGGCGTCTCAAACCATCTCATTATTTAACGCTCGCCAACCCTTTTTGCATGGGTGCCAAGGAGGGTTGAACCCTCATGGTGTGAGGCCACTAACGTCTCATGCTCACTTTTCTCCACAAAAATAATCTTCACAACCAATAAAAATACTATATATAATCCCTTTTATTATGATTTTTTTATTTAATTTAAATATTGTTTTAGTAAAGTAGTTAGTTAAACCATCGCACGATATTGAGCATTTAATTAGTTAAAGTCAAACTGTCAACATAAGGAAACTAGCGTAATTTTGACACTTTTTAGTTATTTCACTACACTTGTCTTATAGTACTAATATTTACCGATAGGGTTGGAATCTGTGTGGGCACTCCTTCGGAAGTGTTTAGTTTATTTATTACTTTTTATGATAATTAATTTTGAATACCTTTTATATTCTCCTGCAACATCTATAAATGTTTTTTTATATAAAATTTTGAGTATACTGTTGTTACGTGCTCACTTTTATGTACGTCTCGATATAAACTTTAATCAAATACGAGTTGTAAATACCAATGGATCTATTGTGTTTTCACCTGTGTTGCCTTCGACTAGGATTATGCATTAAAACACTTACAACACTACAGTAACATTACAACTTTAGACATGAATACACTGTTGAAGGTCATAGACACACAATTGAGGTGTGCGAATTTAGCTCCTGTGACCCTCAGGACCATGTAGTGAGATCGGGAACACCACCCCATGGTTTTCGGGCCCACCAAGTTTTCATCTCCTACGATAAGCGAGGTTAGATCAAAGGTGGATTTACTAATGGAATTCAAACAAATAAGGGCTATATAGCCGTAAAAAAATTAATCTAAAATAGTTTTTACATTTTCTTTATATAAACAGGCTAAATCAACCATTTTTTTACATAAAATGTCTTTTCCTCAACGGCACAAAAACTATGGACCAATGTTCTTTGTCTGCCAAAGTTGTTTAGTACATTATAGATAAAATTGCACCATTTTGAAATTTTGGTCGCACCATTGCTCAGTTGTGTGGTACGACATTGTGATAGTTTTTATAATTCTACATCATATTTTCATCATAGTAATTAGTTATATTTTTGCCATGCATGTAAAACCATATGAAGTTATACAACTAAAAAAACTTAAATTTTAAAGCAAGAAAAAGCACAAATTTCCTATTAACAGCTCGTTATTTTAGTAAAATTTATATTGAGACGGATGATATACCCTTAAATACCAACTTTTCATTCAAGTTTTCTATATAAACTTTACCAAATTTAATTACTTCACAAAAATCTGTTTTAAATAATCAACAAGTAACACAAATAGTTACTTGGTACTCAAACTTGTTCCAATTAATCCTTCAAAAAGAATGAACACACACGGTATAAACCAAATAGGATTGATAAATCATAAATTACAATGTCTTAAATAATTAAAAAAAATTGTAGCACTACAACCTTCACAAAAAAACCCTCAAAAGATCAAATTATCTGTTATAAAAACAAATCATGAGATGTATCTAATTGCTTTATGTTTACTTGTAATTTTTTACGTGGGTCACAAGTAATAAAGGGTTTTTTTTAACAATGAGGCTTCTTCTATTAACCTCAATGAAAGAGCTTTCTTGCTAAGTTCTGATGGTAACTTGGATCTTATTTCAGATATTTATATTAATATTGTGTTATGAGATAACGAGATAGTAACAATATGTTATCAAGTTTATAAATTTGAATTTATACTTTTTTAAAGCGTAAAGTGAGGGAAACCTTAGCACTTTATAATATAAGCATACATAGTAACGTGTCTATCAATGATTGAAGCAACCCTAATTATTGTTTTAAGAACATTTCTTTGACCAATTATTTAATTGATTACTTAATTTATATACTCCCTTAGAACGTGATCAATTTTATTTTTTATTTTTTCTCAATGAGAGGCTCAAATATCTAGGCAACTTTACATTATAAAAATGTTTTTTAAAAAATAGAATAAATTTCTGAACGTAGTAAGTTGTTTTAAAAATCAATATAATGCACTTAAGCAACGAAGTTTCTTCCAATCCAAGATTGCAAAGTGTGAAAGAATCAAATGATTTTATAAAATATTATCTACTATTCGTTTTTTGTCTATACATAATATTAAAAGTATTTGTTATAAATTTAAAATTTAAAACTTGAATTTATAGATGAGATCTGAATAACAAAATAATACATATTTCATTACTACTCAGTCAAATAGAACCAAAAGGTTAAGAAATTGTTATTTTTTTTTATTTAAACCGTTAACTTACACACTCTTTAAACCTATTTTAAACTTACATTAATCTCTATCATGAGACCAGATATTTTAACTAATGTGAAATAACATCTTTACTATACCTTGATATCGCTAGACTACAATAATTTGGCAAGCAGTTGTATTTAGGGCGGCAAGGAAACCTATTACTTTGCTAAACATAATTTAGTTCAGAAGTGGTCTTGAGCTCGAAGAATATAAATTTGATTGGACCATGGCTTACTCATTTATTCGAAGAGGCCAAAAAAGTATTGTTTAAAAGTATGGATGTTTCTACACTATTGGACCGAATTAGAGCAGGGTGTTACCTCGCTAGTCTAAGTCTAGGTCCACTAATTAGCACACGTTTTTTTTTTAATAAAATTGTACCATTCCAAGCATTTTGGTTTCAACTTATTCCAGTTTTTTTAATAATCCAACCTTAAATTAAATGTTAATTATGTGAATAGAAAATAAGAATACAATTTGATCTTTAATAGCTTGTAAACTAAAAATAATGTTTATTAATCTCACTTCCCACCACTTTTCTATGGCAAAAAGATAATAACAACTTGTGGTCCAAAAATCATTAAACTGGCTTGTTGCTTCAATATAGGTCTTTTATGAACCATCTAGTTCTTAGACGTGCATTATAATCAAGTTTGGGAAGTTAAACGTTGATGATCAAAGGTACTAAAAGCAATATTATTAATGAAAAGTAAATGTAACAACGAACAACATGATATATGCAGGGATGAATTCACAACACCATGTATGAGAGCATGACAAACAAAAATAAATTATTAATTTATTCAATCTCAAAAAAAAATTAGAATAAAATAATATAAGTATACAACTTGAAAAAATATGAGTCATTGATTAATAAAATAGGTGGTTTAGATTTGTTTTCACAAAAATTAGTGTTCTAGAATCATCATCTCTATGTATGTTCTCACAATTCATATTGTTCTGTATTAATCTTTTCCATATATCTTTGGTGTTATATTTTTATTGATAATATTATTTTTAATACCATTGATCATCATTTTAACTTCCCCAAATTTGATAATCTTTTGAATAGAAACATAAAATAATAGGAGATATATAATATAACACATTAATTCAAAAAAAATTAAGTACTGAAATATGTAAAAGCGAAGATTTGCAAGGAAATTACGTAAATTTAAAATGATGATTTGGATTTCTGGGTAGCTAATTGGAGTAATTGGAAAATACAATGTCAGCTTTTTTTAAAAACATTTTTTTCTATTATATAGTGCGTATAATCTTTTAAATTTAAGATAACATACGTAATTTTGTTAAAATTTTTGGATATTATAAGTTGTAATGAGCTTTTATCATTCTGAACACCGTCTAAAGCTCGAACAGTTTGTGAAATTTCTTTAAGCTCAGTTCAATTTGTTTTCTATTTATTAGTTGCTTAGTTACTTTATCTATATGTATATTTACTGTACATCTTGTAAAATCGTGTCCAATAATATAGTGACACGTGTTATATTTTTATTTTAAGTCTATTAAAGACTAACAGGGACTAAAAGCGTCAACATGCTCAAACTAAGTCTCTGAGTGATCTTCTGATGTCAACATGCATAAACCAAGCCTCTAAGTGACCATTAGTGTCAACATGCTTAAAACATAGCCTCTGAGTGACCATTAGTGTCAACATGCTAAGACTTGGCCTCTGAGTGACCGTTGTGTCAACATGCCCAACCTCTGAGTGACATCGGAGTCAACATGCTTATAATGAGCCTATGAGTGATCCTTTACGAAGTCCTAACTCTCATATGTCTCATTTGCTGGACAAGATGGTTCAATTCTGTAAATGTGTGAAAGTTGGATAATGAAGGGTTTAAAAGTGCCAGCATGTTATTTTATACCTCTGAGTGACCTTTTAACGAACCGAGAGTTCGACAATGTCCGGGCATACTCCCGGGTATGCAAAATATTGGTTACGGAGGACTAAATATGCTAAAAAGGTGTTTTAGAAGGTTTTAGAGGGTTTTATAAGTTAATGGGCTAAAAGTGCCACACTTTGAAATCTAACAAGGGGCGCTCGCGGGGTGCAAGAGGCATGGCCTTGGCCTCTCGCGAGGCGCGAGAGGCCTGTGTCTGCAAAATTTTTGCTTGGCCTCCACACATGTTGCCAAAAACCAATGTGTTCTAAACTATGGATTCTCAAACTGCTATGCCACGTTTTAGGACACTTGTAAGCTTCCTCTTGCACCCCTTAACACCTGCCATCACCTCCTTCAAGCTCTCCAACTATAAATAGGTGTCAAGGTTCACCATTTGAACTTGCACCTTTCTCATTCATAACTCTATCTCCCTCATCTGGAAGTTCCTAACTGAAAGAAGCATCCAACTTAGTTCTATTGCATTATAGGAACCTCTTGTAAGTGTTCCTTCCTCTTGCATTTTCGTTTATAGGCTCTTATAGCCAAAAGTCAAGCGTTTTACAGAAAACGCCTTGACTTTCGGTTAAGACCATTATGGTCAACCATTGTTCGTAACGAACGTGGCTAAGTGATCGTAATAAGGTAGGTGTTAGTCCCTATAAAGGGCATCTCCTGAAGATCACGTTTGCTAGATCAATTGACGGGTCAAAGTTATTATATTAAAAAGTCAAACATGCCATTTTTCAGAAATGTTATAATTTGATCTTATATAAGTTATGAAACCTGTTTTGACATTTAAACAAGTTGGTAATAATTATCAGAACATGTAAGAACATGTTCGGCTCGTCAATTTCAGTTCTAGGGTCGGTTCGCAACCGAAAGTCGCAAAGTTTGATTTCTGCTTTGACTTTCGATTCTGGCCCGATTTAGATTAGTTAGCTACTGATCTAAAGTTGCATTATGATCGTAATATAATGTAGCATAACCCTCTGAGGTTATATATCATAATCAGAATCTGAGTTTATGCGCAAGTTCCGTAATTATGTCATTTTGACTAAAATGCCCTTTTTGTATAAAAAGAGGTTTAAATGATAATGAACTTGAAAATGAGTTTCCTACTGATATAGTATTATAATTAGGATTATTTGGGATGTCAAAACAGATTATAAACTAAGTTTATAAACAAGTCTTTGTATTATGTCGATAAATGACGATAAGACCCTCATGGCTTATAAAATGGATTTAATCACATCTTTTCAAAGTAAATCTTTTATCTACTGATATGCTATATTAAATAACATATCTAAGACTTGATAATCTGATCATAACATCAATTTTCATTAAACATCACACAAATCGTTATTTTACGACATAAGCGTCGTTTCGGCGCATAGTATTGTTTTAAACCATATTTATCAACCAAGACTTGTTACCTACTAATTTCAAAACTTATTCTAAACATTTTTACAATAGGTATATGATATGAACTCAGAATCCCAAATAATCTATAAAACTATGTGTAAAATGACCAAAATGCCCTTTTGGTACATAGTTTGGTCATAAATTACACATATAATTAATATCCTACTGATATTATATCATAAATTAATTATTTTTCCAGAATACTTATAGTTATAACATTAAATTATATTCAAGTTTCTTTTATACGGTATAAAATTACCGAAACGCCCTTATGAGGCATAGTTTCACTTTAAAACCATAACGGGCATATAATTTGATATCCTACTAATATTACAACTTATTTAAAATATATTGGCATACATAACTTGTCCATGACTTATCCGGTTACCCGATATCACTAATATGCGTACGGTTAAGCACATGTAACCAGTTAACGAAAATTAACCGAAACGGGTCTAACCTTGTCATTTAAGTCTCAAAATCCAGAATGTTTATAGTTAACCATATTATACAGATCAAAGTACTTGTCGGGTTTAAACTACATTCGATCCGATCATCGTTTAATCAAGCGATATACGTTTTGATCATGTACACTACTCGGTCTAAGTCTATGACTTAAACAAGACGTTAGTATTTAATTGGTTAGCTTATGCCATAATCTAGACTAGAGACTTGCCGGTAAATGCTATCTGCACTTAGTACTTTTGTGTACGGCTGAGTTAATAAATCTTGCGTTTAAACGAAGAATAGCTCAGGTAAATACTCTCGACTTATTTTCCCTATACGGGCTTGAGATACGGTAAATTATTACCGCTTGGTCGGAAAATGGGATCAATCGAATGCCAGATTGTGGCTAGTAAATCCACATATTCTGTTTTAGTCAGTTTTGTTTGTTAACTTAAACATCAGGGTTAACTACCGTGTCCTGGATATCCTCGGCTCATTACATTAGATAATGGCGACGACCTTAGCGCAGGGTGTATGCATACACCTGACAGACGCTCAAATGCAACTACCTACACTTGTTGGGGATAACTCCTTCTTGAGTTCATAAGTGGTGTGTACGTTAATCATGTCTCGGTTTTTGTACTGGGCCCTGTATGTATGGACCACGTAAATCTGTTAACAAGGTTGGACGGTCAACTTTTCCAAGTTATAAAAGATTTTTTGCTAATACGCACTTAAAACATTTTATTTAAATGTTTTCAAAATGAGTGAGTTGGATGTATTTACCAACGAAAGCTGGCGTATTTTCAAAAGACTAAGCTTGCAGGTACAATACAGAAATAGGCTGGAAGTGCTCGATGGTGATAAAGAGGATCTTGCAAATCCTAGATCTGCACAAAGTCTGTTTTACATTCTTTCTTTTTACAATTTATGATCCGCCTGTGGATCTTCTTGTAACATCCGTCAAAAACGGATTTACCAAACCCGCTCCGTTTAGCAACCGAACAGTCAGTCAAAATTTTCGTTGCGAATTAAATGCCCAAAATATTTTTAAACGATCCGTAATCAATTATTATACCGCGAACATATATTTAGTTTTTGAAAACTGTCAAAAAACGCAAAATAAAAAATGATTTGTTTCAGCCGGGTTTCGAACCCGGGTCTGTACCGAGTCACTCAGTGACTTATCTTCACACACACAAACCACTGCGCCACTTGTTCCGTTTGTGATATAATAGAATCAATTAATTCATAAAGTGTCTTTGCGAATTCAAAACCGGCGCCCAACGATTCAGTCGTCGGAATCCCGGATTATTCGCGAAGTCTTAACACCAATTTACGTTATAAACGTAAATCTTTAATCACATATCGGTTATAACCGATGTTTGAAGTCCGCGACCAAATTCAAAACCGCCGGAAAACTTGAATTGACGAACCCAGTCCGAAATCAGACCAAATACATTTCTTTTTTTCCCTATAAATTCAACCACAACCGTCTACAAACACTTTCGCACAAAAATCACACCTTTTCACGGCGTATTTTCACTCGCCGGAACTTTCCTGTTTTTCGCCGGAAAACCGTGTTTTGATCCCTGAGCTTTATTGAATCCCCTAAACCTTCACCAAAGTCACCCTTACCTTTTTGCAAGTTTTCTGGAGACTAGCTACTACAAGGAACACGTCGCCGGAGTTGTTTTTCTGTCGCCGGAGTTCTGCCGGAAAACAGAGGAAACGAGTCGGTATACCTCACGCTTATTTTCCTTTCTTTTTACTTCCATATTACCAATAATTAACCTAAAACGCTAAGAAACTGATTTAAAATCTTGATCTAGTCGAACACCGATTCTGGTTATTCTTTCAGTGAAGAAGACGACGCTCTCTCGTTATCATATAAGTATAATATAAATCAAGAAATTAATCGGGTTAGACACACAGTCCAGCGGTGGACTGTGTGCACATATAAAACGCAAAACGTCTCGAGTTCGAATCCCGTCTCACACACGCTGCCTTAATAAAATCCATTTTTTTTGTTACTGAACCGGATCGCCTAAGATATATGTTAAGTATATTAATAACCGAAACAATAACCAAGTTAGACACACAGTCCAGCGGTGGACTGTGTGTTTGTTTATATCACAGGTCACGAGTTCGAGTCCGGTCCTCAGCACCGACTCGGACAATTATCTTTTCTTTTAAATAAGGCAGAAAAGGAAATATCAATTTTGTATTTAAGTATAATAAAAACCGAATACTATAACATGTTGAACACACAGTCCAGCGGTGGACTGTGTGTTGGATTGAACCACAGGTCCCGGGTTCGAGACCTGTGGTGTGCATGACCGTTTCGATTAAATTGTTTTTAAAATAAAAATGATTTTCGGTTTAATCTAATTAGTGTATATATATAATTAAAATCGGATATATAACGGGTTAGACACGTAGCTCAGTTGGTAGAGCTGCGTGCACGCGTACGAGAGGTCTCGGGTTCGAGCCTCACTCAGCGCACAATAAACTGTCAACGAACCGGTCAACGGTCAGGTCAACGGTCAACCGGCCGGTCAACGGTCAGAAAAATAATAATTTTTTTTATTTATTTTTATTTAATTATTTTAATTAAAAATCAATTATAAATACTTAAAAATAACATTTTTAAGATTAGAAAATAGTTTCAAACTCACAAAAATACACCCAATAATCCTACTAAAATAGTTTAATAAAATCCGGTTACTCACCAAACCATAATGCGATTTATCTAGGTTAAATCTCACTCGTGGTTAAAACCACTTCGCGTGCATTCATCATCATCAACCGAACGCACCCACTGTGAGTGAATCTTACAATTCCCCCTTTTAAATTACACGTTTTGGGGTGTGTCATGTGTTATGAATTAATTAATTTATTTATTTAAACTTGTGCCATACCACATCATGACTTAATCTTAGATTGATTTATTGTTGTGATTTATTTTCCGTTTGTCAAATTACATGAAACTCATACAATAAGCCCATCAGTTCCTCGTGGGAAACGAGTAGAACATCGCGTGCTTCAATTCAAATTCATTATTGTTCATGTGTGTTTTCATTGAGTTTATATTGTTTGTAGTTGTGTTATTCATATTATCATGTTTATGCAATTCATTCATCAGGCCCCTCAGTTCCTCGTGAGAGACGAGTTGAGCATCGCGTGCCTTTAATTGTTCCATTATTGTTCATGAGTGTTTTCATTTAACATCTTATGATTATTGATCAAGTTACATCTAATGTTACTCATGTTTGGTTGTGCACATTTTTCATAATCAATTTAAATAAATTGTTCAAATGTTTTTCCATAGGATTCACTCGCCAACATTATGTTGATCCAAAAACCTTTTTACACATGATACAGGTGAACAGGTTGAAGCAAGGATAGCATAGGATATGCCTTAGAAGAGAACAAAGGAGTTAGATTGTTAGTTAGATCATGTTGTAGCAATCATTGTAAACTTTCATTTAATTTGTAATAATGAATATGAAACATTTAATAAATGTCATGAGCTTTGATGATAACCCAATCATGCCCCGATCACCTTGTCCGCTGCGGGTCGGGGTGTGACAGATTGGTATCAGAGCCATGACTATAGGGATATAGGATAGGTTATTAGACCCTTAGAGCCTATACTATAGTCTGCCTAAAATATTAAATTGATTAAGTGGTTACATACAAACTTGTGATATTTATTTGTTTCATATTTGTTTACATTTCAGTCAAACATACATGCTCATATACATGTTCATTATACATATATACATATTCATTATACATATATCGATGTTCATGTGTTCAATTTATTTTCATACTCTCGTTATCCAAAGATTTTATGCAATTTTCAATTCTCATCAAAGTAAGTTCTGCGACGGGCATGTAGTAACTGGAAGGGTACAAGTCCCGGTAGTCGGAACGTCCTGTCTAGGCTGGCATTCGTATAAATCCAATATAACGGACCAGTTTGCCTACCTGGGGACCAACGATGAGAGTACGAAGGACCTATTAGGCCAAAGCATGCCACACCAAACGTCGTTCGAACTAACCCTACTTTGAGGTGTCACCGTGTCTACACCTGGACACATTCCGAACATCACACGTTGTATACATATTCTCGATTTTCACCGGGTTTTGTGTACGCAACCAGGCAGAAACCGTGCGAACCATATGAAAAACCGGTAATTCATGGGGGCCCACATGATTACATAAGGTAAAGTATGGCGGCATGACGGGCCTAACAGCGAGCAAAGCCCAAGACATCCTATGGATGTAGTATTTTTTGGTATAATTATTTTATGAATGTTTTTTCTTGAATGCGACCCATGATCTCAAAAGCATCCAACTCATACCCTTGTCATGTATTCATTGTAGATGTCTTCTAACCTCGCCCGTAGGAAGATGAGAGCAGGAAAAGCCCGCGAACGCATGGCTACCTTAATCGCTCAACAAATGGCTGCCGTAATACCCAACATTGTAATCCAAGTTCAACAAGCACTTACCAATAATCCTGTCAATCAAGCAAACCAAAACATTTCCAACTCTTCCCCAAACACCACTAAATGCACCTACAAGCATTTCAAATCATGCGACCCTCCGAAATATAAAGGGACTGAAGGTGTCACCACACTCCTCCATTGGTTTGAAGAAATGGAGAATACTTTTCTAAATTGCGATTGCCCTGATGATCGCAAAGTGCGTTATGCTACCGGTCGACTATATGGGATAGCACTTACTTGGGGGAATACAGAGAAGGCAAAACGAGGTGTTGAAGATGCTATGTCCCTAACTTGGAATGAATTGAAGGAAATCATGACCAGACGATTTTGTCCAAGGAGCGAAATCAAGAAGCTAGAAGATGAATTTTACTCATTGAAGCAAGTGGAAGGAGACCACACCACCTACAACAAAAGGTTCCTCGAATTACATCAAATGGTTCCCAACATGTTTACTCCCCTCTACCGTTTGATCGAGCACTACATTCGTGGTCTTCCGTCAAAGATTCAAGACCCCGTGATAAGTACCAAGCCTGCAACTTTGGAAGCAGCAATGGAGCTAGCAATAGAGCTCACCGAGAACCGAATCCGAAACAAAGACTTCGAGGAAGAGAAGAGAAGGATAAAGAATCAACTGAAACCTCCGAATCCTCTTCTCAAACCGAATCCCCTTCTCAACCCAAACCTAAGAGAAGAAGAGTCGGGCGACTTTTCGCTGCTACTCAACGAAATCAATCAGTTTTTCACGCCATACCCATCCGAGCTGTCCCAATCACCCAAGTGGCACCCAACTCAGCTTACCCAAATAAGAAACCGTATCTCGGACCTCACCCTCGATGCAACAACTGTTTTTATCACCATTCCCTTACTTTACCTTGCCGGCTATGTACAACTTGTGGACGTTATGGTCATTTGAGCAATGTTTGTCGCACCTTTCAAGACCAAACCTTTTCCCCTACTCAAAACATGGCCCAAACTTATCACCAACCCCAACACCCCATGTTCCCATATGCTCGAGCTTGCTTCAATTGTGGCGACCCTACCCACTTTAGAAACACATGCCCTCAATTGGTAAACGTTATCAACACTCAAGCCCAATCAAACCCAGTTAACCAAGTAAACCAAGAAAACCCAACCACTATGCCGCCAGCAAGAGGAAGAGTCTTCAATATCAACGCCAACCCTGTCGAAGATAATGACGGCCCAAACGAAGATACTCAGCTAGTCCTGTTCGCCGAAGATCCAGATTCAACTCCTATTGTTTAGTCTTTCTTTATCACATGTGTAGACTGTTAGAGAAATCATTGGATATTATATATTATATATTGTTTCAGTATACGATTTTGCCGAGGCCGCAGCTCCCCATCCATCGAGGTTGAGTTTGATCCCCATTTTATTATGGGTTGATCAGGGTGTGCCCGCACGATCGGCCCCGTTTGTTGAGCCTTGATCGGTTACGTAATATTACATTTCAATACATGCAATATGCTCGGCTCCGTTTGATTGAGCCTTGAGTACACAGATTTATTTACATTTCAAGTTCATGCAATACGCTCGGCTCCGTTTGATTGAGCCTTGAGTGCACAGTTCAATTTACGTTTCAAGTTCATGCAATACGTTCGGCTCCGTTTGATTGAGCCTTGAGCGCACATACAATTTCATTATCAGTATCTTGTGGTTGTGGTGTTTGTAGTAGAGTCGCATCGAACTAACCATAACCTTCGGATAAAGTCAACGAAAATTTGACAAGGATATGGTGGATACGCCGATGGTACTTCCTATATATAAGTATTCTTGTCAAATGATCGGAGGCATTATCAGGCGGTTATGAGAGGTTCCATGCATAGGCTGTTTGTGTGGTTAAGTTATTCATATTCAGGACATTCAATATGTTCGGCTCCGTTTGATTGAGCCTTGAGCACACAATTTCAATTTCAGTACATTCAATATGTTCGGCTCCGTTTGATTGAGCCTTGAGCACACAATTTCATTTTCAGTACATGCAATACGATCGGCTCCGTTCGATTGAGCCTTGATCGCACAGATATGTTTCATTTCAGTAATTTATGTTTGTTGTATTGATTGTAGAGTTATAGGACTAATCATAATTCACTGTTAAAACCAATGAAAATTTGACAAGAATATGGTGGATACGCCGCTGGTACTTCCTATATATAAGTATTCTTGTCAAAGGATCAGAGGCATTAACGGATGGTTATGAGAAGTTCTATGTAGGATTTATTAGTTTCTTGGTAACCAATCATAACTTGTGGATAAAACTAATGAAATTTGGCAAGAATATGGTGGATACGCCGCTGGTACTTCCTATATATAAGTATTCTTGCCAAAGGATCAGAGGCATTATCAGACGGTTATGAGAAGTTCCATGTAGGATTTATTATTGCCTTGGTTGGAATTTGTGATACATTTATATCATCATGTTATTTAAAGAGATTGGATTGTGTTCCATTTCTACATAAATTAACCTCTCCATCATAACAAACGAGAGAGGAACTTTCATCATTCAAACATATATGTTATCAGAATGTGGATTCAAATATTTACTGTTGTGTTTATTCATGTTCAAATATTCGCTGATGTGTCTATTCATGTTCGAATATTGGCTATTGTGTTTATTCATTCGCTGATGTGTCTATTCATGTTCGAATTTTTGCTGTTGTGTTTATTCATGTTCAAATACTTGCTGTTGTGTTTATGCATGTTCAAATATTTGCCGATGTGTTCATTCATGTTCGAATATTTGCTGTTATGTTTATTCACGTTCAAATATTTGCTGATGTGTTCATTCATGTTTGGATATCAGCTGTTGTGTTTTTATTTATGTTCCATGTAGATTGTAGTGTTAGAAGTTTTGCCTTAGGATATAACCATATTTTTCCCAAACGTACCTAAACTCTTATGTATGATATCATTTTTAGAGAATCATTTCCTGATTATCAATATTCATACAGTAGGCAACAAAAAGCGATTCCTGAATAGGGTACTTAATCTTTACAAGGAACGTTACCGCCTCGAACAAAAACTTAAACCTTCATTTTTCTGAGCATACAACTGTCAAACAAAACGTCATCATCCTTTTTAGTCAAAATATATCATTATTCAAATTTCGGGACGAAATTTCTAAAAAGCAGGGGATACTGTAACATCCGTCAAAAACGGATTTACCAAACCCGCTCCGTTTAGCAACCGAACAGTCAGTCAAAATTTTCGTTGCGAATTAAATGCCCAAAATATTTTTAAACGATCCGTAATCAATTATTATACGCGAACATATATTTAGTTTTTGAAAAACTGTCAAAAAACGCAAAATAAAAATGATTTGTTTCAGCCGGGTTTCGAACCCGGGTCTGTACCGAGTCACTCAGTGACTTATCTTCACACACACAAACCACTGCGCCACTTGTTCCGTTTGTGATATAATAGAATCAATTAATTCATAAAGTGTCTTTGCGAATTCAAAACCGGCGCCCAACGATTCAGTCGTCGGAATCCCGGATTATTCGCGAAGTCTTAACACCAATTTACGTTATAACGTAAATCTTTAATCACATATCGGTTATAACCGATGTTTGAAGTCCGCGACCAAATTCAAAACCGCCGGAAAACTTGAATTGACGAACCCAGTCCGAAATCAGACCAAATACATTTCATTTTTCCCTATAAATTCAACCACAACCGTCTACAAACACTTTCGCACAAAAATCACACCTTTTCACGGCGTATTTTCACTCGCCGGAACTTTCCTGTTTTTTCGCCGGAAAACCGTGTTTTGATCCCTGAGCTTTATTGAATCCCTAAACCTTCACCAAAGTCACCCTTACCTTTTTGCAAGTTTTCTGGAGACTAGCTACTACAAGGAACACGTCGCCGGAGTTGTTTTTCTGTCGCCGGAGTTCTGCCGGAAAACAGAGGAAACGAGTCGGTATACCTCACGCTTATTTTCCTTTCTTTTTACTTCCATATTACCAATAATTAACCTAAAACGCTAAGAAACTGATTTAAAATCTTGATCTAGTCGAACACCGATTCTGGTTATTCTTTCAGTGAAGAAGACGACGCTCTCTCGTTATCATATAAGTATAATATAAATCAAGAAATTAATCGGGTTAGACACACAGTCCAGCGGTGGACTGTGTGCACATATAAAACGCAAAACGTCTCGAGTTCGAATCCCGTCTCACACACGCTGCCTTAATAAAATCCATTTTTTTGTTTACTGAACCGGATCGCCTAAGATATATGTTAAGTATATTAATAACCGAAACAATAACCAAGTTAGACACACAGTCCAGCGGTGGACTGTGTGTTTGTTTATATCACAGGTCACGAGTTCGAGTCCGTCCTCAGCACCGACTCGGACAATTATCTTTTCTTTTAAATAAGGCAGAAAAGGAAATATCAATTTTGTATTTAAGTATAATAAAAACCGAATACTATAACATGTTGAACACACAGTCCAGCGGTGGACTGTGTGTTGGATTGAACCACAGGTCCCGGGTTAATGTGATAATGACATAGACCATGTTGATAAATGGATTTAAAATTTAAAGTAAGATTTTTATTATATATCTAATTAATGATATAAATTGATATTATCATAAATCAATTTATAATAACAACGTTTTAGACATAGCTCGTTTGGCGCATAGTTTGTTTAACCATATTTAACCAGAGTCCTCTATTTCAGAACCCTTTACTAAGCTTTACAATATAATGTTTGTCAACGAAATAATCTATAAACTATGTGTAAAATGACAAAATGCCCTTTTGGTCATAGGTCAAAAAATATAATTAATTTATTTTTCATAATTAATTTTTTTAAAATATTTTAGTTTAAACAATAAATTATATAATTATTTTAAGGTATAACAATTTAAACGCTTATGAGGCATAGTTACTTTCAAACATACGCAAAAATATCCCAATAATTCCTTACTTAAAATATTTAAATAAAATCCGTTATCTACCATCACCTAAACGACTTAAGACATGTAATCTAGTTAAAATCCAACGGGTTAACCATTGCATTAAGTCCAAACATCCAGATTTATATTACCATATCAACAGTAAGTACTGCGGTTTAACAATTCTCCGCACTTTTAACATTACACGTTTTGGATTGTACATACTGGTTTTATGAATTAAAAATTATATTTATTTTACTTGTGCCATACCAACTAGAGACTTAAATCTTCTGCATTAGTTTATTGTTGTGATTTTAATTTTCCGTTTGTAAATTACAAGAAACTCAGTAAATAACCCACTATTTCTCCTGAAACGGTTGAGATACGCGAATTTGCTTTCAAATATCAATCAATGAGATTGTGGTGTTTCCTTTATTTTTTTAGTTGTTTTTTTTTTTAAACTTCATCAGTTAACTATGTGTCCTGGATATCTTCATTCATCAGCCTAATTCCGACTTAGGAGGGTGTGAGCATACACTGGCCTTAATTGCACTCCTAATTGTTGCATAATCCTTTTGATTCGTAAGTGTGTTACTGTTATTGATCATGTTACGGTTATGTTACTAGCCTGTATGGTTGGACAAATTCATATAATTTAAACTAAGTTGTTCAACGTTTTTCCAAATTTAAAGATTTGCTATCGCACAAACATTATTTTAAATGTTTTCAAATGATAGTTTGATGTATACCAGGAAAGCATGATATTCAAAGATAAGCTTGCAGGTACAAAGGAATTAGGCTTGGAAGATGCTCATGTTGATAGAATCTTGTAAACTTTCTTAATTTTACAAAAGATATGTTTTAAATTCTTCTTTTATAACCAATTTACTGTCCGCCGGTGTGTGACACTTCTATTACGAGCCTGTATATTATTTTGTATTTCGAAAATTCGGTTTGTAATAGTAATTTAAATCCAAGACTTCCGCTGTGCTGTGTTTAATTGAATATGATGATATTAACTTTACGTCACGATATTCCATCACCCGGGCCCACCGGTGTTTGGTTGAAAATACGGGGTGTAACATGTACATAACATATAACTATTAACTATTTTGTACGTGATATATAATATATTATATTTTGTTACTATGTAAAACCCCATGTATTACATGATTTTAATAAATATAGTTTTAATACTAAGTAATAAAAGAAATTATATCTTTAAAAAAAATCGTGTATTGCACTGCACGGGTTGAATAAACTCGTGTATTACACATGTTGAATAAATATAATGTGATAGGTTAACTCATATAGACATTAAGATATGTATTAAAAAAGTAAACTTTGATGTAATATTTACTTATTAAAATATGAGAGGATTAAGACATTTTGGAATCCTATTTTAATCACAAAATTAATACTACAATCTTAATTAAAATATAATAAGATTAAGACGTATTGAAATCATATTTTAGTTACGTATATACTGTAAAAAATTATGTTGGAGACTGAAAATATCTAATAAACAAGTTGCAAAACATTGTAAATCTTTTTTAAATGATGAGGATAAAGATTATTTAAATCATTTAAGAAATATAAATATTATGTTAAGTTATTATTTAATATTATTGTTTAGTATGAGAGAGGCTATATTTATATATTAAAATTACTTGTACGAATAAAATTATTATTTATCGGCATTGAAAATCAAGGAGGCATCAAAAAGTCACACGTGTCTAAAAAGATTTTCTATATTTAACCCCTATGTAACTTAGGTATCAAACACATAATTTGGTGGAATCAGTGACAGAGTAACTCAAAAATTCAGAGTATCCCAAAAAAATTGTGATTAGGAGTATCTTTGTATAAAATGATAAAGAATTTACATTACGTAGACAAACTTTAAGGATATTTTTACATACGAAAATGGAGTTAAAGGATAACCCAAACAACCCCTTATACATGCTGGTCACTGGATGGAATGGATGTGAATGCTCTAATATACACACCCTAAACTATAGTAAATCCTCGTAAAAAAATAAATATATAATATTACATACATGAGGTTTTATATAGGCCATACATAGTTTTTTTTATTTTATTACTATTGATAATCACGTGGAATCTTGAACATGTGTAGATAATGATATTAATGCTGAATTTATAAATCTCGGGTGACTAATATGAAAATCTTAATCGCAGAAATTAAGCATTGTCATAATTTCATAATTTTCAAACATGAAACATGATAACTTAGTTAGGATAAATATATTAATTTATACATTTTATAATATTATATTATAATAGATATCGATAATATTATTTCTAAATTAAAGAAGAAAATAAAACATGATAACTTAATTAGGATAAATATATTAATTTATATATTTAATTATATTATATTATAATAGATATCAATAATATTATTTTTAATTAAAGGATAAAATATTATGTGACATTAATTAGATTCTTTTATTATAAGTTAGATTTCTATATTAAAGGAGAAAATGTCATGTGCCATTAATCAGATTCTTTTATTATAAGTTAGATTAGATTAGATAATAACAATAACTTTATACATATATATATTATATACACACACATATATATATATATATATCTTATGTAATTATAAATCTTATATTTAAAAGCAACTATTTTTATACGAAATAATTGTTTAGACTCGCAAGCCTAGTCCATCTCGGCATGTGAAGCTCGAGGCCAACCTTTTTCTTTTAGTTGAGTTCCAATATAGACTTGGGCTCGTTTAAGCTCAATTAGATCCGAGTTTTTAACGAGGCAATCTCAAAGTACTTATGAGTGTCTTGACTCATCTGAATCTCTAATTATAGAAAGTTAATGGCATTCTAATCCATGGTGATAAACTTCTGTGATTTAAGGGTCCTAAACACCAAACTGATATCTTTAAATCTCAAGGGTGAGATCTTTAAATCCCAAAGGGTGATCGAAGTGATTTAAATTAACTATAAATGAGTGAATATAGGTATTACGTAAGACCTTATGATGCTTACATTTTGGTAAATACTTGTTTAGGTATGACATGAGATATGAGATGTGGGTTTAATTCTTAGAAATTGCATGTTTATAAATGAAGTATGTGTACGTTGGCCGTACGATAATTCTGGAGATTGCGTACAACCTTACGTCAGATTATGTTGGCCATTTATCGGTTTCATATATTTTGAGTTTTCGGTTAATCAAGTTTTAAAGTAATTTGACATGTGTTCTCACATAGCATGGTTAATGTGTAATTAAAATTCTTGCTTTCATATTATATACCTTAGTTGGATGTAAGTGGACGAATTTTTCGAATGAACCCGTTGGTGTGAGTTTAACTATTTGAGTTGTCATGAAATAAGTTATGTTTTGAATTAATACTCAACCTTAGAAATATGATTATCATTTATGCATCTACAACTAAGAGTTGTTAGTTCTTGTATAAATGATTGAAATCATCCGCACGGGTTAATTTTAAAATACTAGAACCAAACTTATGAAGTTTATTACAAAAACCTTTTTCTTAATTGTTTTATCAAAACCAAAAATTTTCTAAAACCATAAAAATCAATTATGTTTCAATATTGTAAACATTGTCGTTAATATTAAAACTAAATGACTTATATATAAAATATATGTTAAACTTGGTTACTTTTATTTATTTATTTTTAGTAAAATTTACCCTAAAGTATGAGATAATTATTAAGAAAGAAAAAAGGTCGTTTAATAATAACAAAGTTTCATAACTTTTTCTTATCTATGTTATTATATTTAAACAGCTAAAAAATTACAACAATTGAGCAGTTAGTATTTCGTAATTTATCCTAAAATTATAAAAAATAATATATATGAAATTTGAGTGTTGAAATAATAAAATAAAAACATGTTGACAGACGGTCGACATAAATTATAAAAATTATATATATATGTATGTATGAAAGTTGAGTGTTAAAAATTAGAAAAAAACATGTTGACATACGGTCGACATAAATTATAATAGGTGTACTTTTAAAATATGGTTTTTGCTTCGAGATGTTGTGTACGTAACATAAGATATTCGGAAAAACACCGACTTTTTTCCGAGTAGTGTGGCGGTTGTCTCTTTGGGATTTAAAAGAGGTATAACGTATTAAGTGATTAATTTATTTATTAAAAAACGTATTTTCTAAAAAAAAAAGTTACATGGATAGTGAATTATATGTTACCTTATACTTAAACTAACACAAAATATTCTAACTCTATTTTGTACAGAGAGTTTATTTTACATAAGATTCTCTTTTGAGATAAGATTTTCTTTTGAGAAATGTAGTAAGCCATCAAAATATAACACGTGTATTTTAGATGAGAGACATAAATATTCATATATAATGACGTATTAGGGTACCAAAATCGACCTAGAGAGAAAACCAATGTCCAAAATTGAGTATTAAAAGCTCTGTATGTTGCGTACCCTAATTTTATACCTGGTCCACTCTACTCGCCACTTGTATATTGGTTCTATATTCTATAAATATCAAATATACACATTTTTCGCACTTAAAAGAGGGTAAGAAGACAAAAGAAATGAGCTCCACATATCGGTGAACATTATGTTCGGGCATTTTGTATTCTTTTTTCAATCTCTAGACTCAAATTTTACTTTATGTAAGTATTTTTATTGCTATATCTTGTTTGACTTAAATCGTAACCAATTTCACTTGGGGAAATGTTTTTAGGGATTTAGTTTTATCTATATTGTATAATAAAATAAATTATTTATGGGCATACTTATCATCATATTAGACCATGTATCGTTTGATTTTTCCGTTAATCTTTTATAAATAATTATTATTTTTAATCTCTTCTAGTTAATTATAGATAACTCTCTTACTAAATATTATTTAGTTTAATCTCTTCTACTTAATTATAGATAATTATTATTTAGTAAATTTAATGTACACTTCTCATTTATAATATTATTTATTTGATTTTCTTTATCATATTAAATTATTGTTTATATTACCTAAAGTGGCATGTAATAACTACTATTTTTAGTTTCCTTTTACCCAAATTATTATTTCTTTTTGACAGACAATATTTTTATATGTATTATACAAATTTACTTTTATTCTTTTCGATGATGAAATTATCTCTAATAAACTTAAAACTTTTACTATAGTATATATAATACTAGACATAAAATCGAAAAACATTTTGGATGACATTAATAACTGAAGATATAATATAATTATATGTATAATATGCACTTTTTAATAAGATAATACCAAACAAAATTACAAATATAAATCATTGATTTTACTAACAGTAATAAAGTCTTAATTTTTTAAAAATAATCCAAAAATATATAAGTAAAAACATATGATATTACAATACAGTTAACCGATTTACCATTATAACTTTTTTTTGCTATATGAGTTGAAAGTAAAAATTGACATAATATGTTATATTTTACAAAAAAAATCCCTTGGTTCACGAGATAATAAGTTCGGTCTGTGGAGTGCAAAACGTGGCCTCCTTTGACCCGACCCGGGTTTGACCCATGACCCAACCTGAATTCACCTGTTTTGTCAAACCTGGGCCAATCAATATATAATACTTGCCGGCCATATTATTACACCCCTTAACCAAAAATCCTGAATCCATCACTGATGTGACTCTCCTAACATTTTTAAAAACAAAGCTCTCATTCAACTCTTTATAATTGGGTTTGAATTTTAAATTAACATTTGGATCAAACCTGTATGCTGTGTTATAAAAAAATCAAGTAACATTATTTTATCTATGAAAACTTACACAATAATTAAACTTTCTTGTAGGCTGTGAACCAAAACAGAAAACGATAAAGGCTGCTTGAAGGCTCTGAAGAGAACCAGAAAACAAAGGCTAAAATCATCATCATCATACTCATATAGTTAGTAAATTACTATCAATAGCAAAGTTAGGTAGAGTCTAAGAAGGATAAGATGTAGATAGTCTTGCCTCTAACCCGTATTAATAGAGAGGCTGATTCCAGTGAAACCCCCAGCTCGATAGTATATTTTTGCATCAAGCCTTGTACATAAGACACATAACACTCGGCAATCAGGATAAAGACCGATTAGTGCATGTACCATTCTGTCTTTCAGCTATCAACGCCACCACATGATACATGATTAACCGTCTCCCGCTTTTAATGTTATTTTCATAAAATTAGTAAAATAACGTTAAAATTAGTTCACTTTTACTTTTGCCCCCTGATGACCCACACATATAATACGCAAAACAAAGACTAAAATCATAATTATTAAAGAACTCAAGAGATGATCGATTAAGAAGCCGACTTGGACTAAATAATTTAATTCTATGTGATCGATTCTAGACCAAAAAGGGCTGCTCCAAATAAAAAGCCCAGAGAAACACCAACGGTAAAGAAGAAAAAAAGGAATAACTGAGAGTAGAGATGGGCATAATAACCGGTTTCAAACTCGACCAGGTGGAACCGACCTGGAACCGGTTCCGGTTCCTACCCGGCTAATAGTAGAACCGGTTCCGGGTTCAAAAAACCCGTAGGTTCCAACCGGTTCCACACTTTATAAATAAAATCGGTTCGTAACCGTTCCTACCCGGACCCGGTGCGTACCTGGAACCCGGTTCCTACCCGGAACCGATTCCGGGTATTACAAAAAAAACCCGATATGCCCATCTCTACCGTTAACTTACACGTACAAGATATAAACCATCACAACCTCGTCATTGCACGCCATTTTAATTGTGGAAGTTTGAAAGTGTAAGTTATTGATATTGGGATGCAAGGAGGCAAGAAGGCAAGGAATTTACAATCGGTTTCTAATAGTTTTGCAGCTTTTTTCATTGAATTGACCGAATGAATAGGTTTCTAATAGTCTTTGCAGTCTTTTCTATTTAATTGTAACATAGGAACCGGTTCTTTTAAGGAACTGGAACCGTTCCAACCCGACCCGAACCGGGTACACTCGGTTCTAGTTTTAATGATTAAAACCGGGTAGGAACCGGACCCGGTTACAACAAGAACCGGTTCCATTGACACACATTCAGGAACTGGGTCCGGTTAGGAACCGGTTCCGGGTATAAAAAGGAACCGATTATGCCCATCTCTAACTGAGAGGCAGCTAGCATCCCTCTTGTCGACCCATAAAAAAAAAAAAGAAGAAGAAGAACAAAGAACAACCCTGAATGAATAAAAGTGAAAAAAATGACACATAAAGAATTCAAACCGCGTACCATTTGGATGAAAACAAGGGTCTTTCCGCTAGAATATGATTGTTTATTTTTAGATATAACTTTTTTTAAACTTTCGGCCCCTTACGTATTTGTCTCTAAGCCGGCGCCCACCTGGCCTACGCTCAATGCCAGCCCTGTACGTAAGTATGTATTTAAAAACTTGTGTTATGTGTTTTAATTTAATAATTTTGCCTTCTAGTTTAACGCAATTAATTATAAGTTAAAATTTTACATAAATTTAATTTTTTATAATGTCAAAACTGAATTCACTGTATCTTAAAATCAATGGTCGGTGACCTTGTCACGGACTAAATTTACAATTATATCCCTTGGATATCCGAAACTACGTCGACCACCTCAGGCGAAGAACCACCGATGCCTCCTCATTGAATGTTGGCTAACATGCTTTATAGGAATGCATGTACCAGATCACAAACGCATTTATCAGATCAACGGCGTCCTTCAACGCCGATGCCACCACCATTATGACGCTCCACCAAGTCCTCCTTCTTCCCTAGCAGAGACCACTTCCGGTGTGATGTCCTGATCTTTTTTGATCTAGCGACGTCGGCTGGGTCTTCTAGATAGAGAATGTTACGGTCAAGGTGATAGTGGTTCAGATCTGATCTATAACAGACTTCTTTACAAGGTGAATGTGGAGTCTTTGGTCGAGAAAGGGTAGGAAAAACTTCCCGGAATCTGGAACAGAGATTAAAGACGACGGCACGATGGCGGTGATGTCAAGGAGGCGGAGGTAGGTGTGGCGAATGGTAATTTGTTGAATACTTGAATTCCATCAACAAAAATTGAAATTTCTTATGGTACGCGTTTGAAATTTCTAATAACTATTTTTTAAGATAATGCCACCGATCAATACAATCTCTCAACGTGTTTGGACATAATTTTTGTTGGAAACAAGTCTTGTCAAATATAATACGTTTTCATGCTTATTTTTATCTAGGTTTTCGGTTAGTCTACGTTTTGATGTAAATTTTGTTTGGAAACGAGTCAGGTCAAATATAATATTTTTTTCATTCAACAGAGAAAATTCGAGTTACTGTACGTTTTGACGTCGCTATGTTTTGATGCAAAGTTAAGGGTGGTGTGGTGGTTAGATGGAACCCTCACTAAATGAACCCATACGGATTCAATTTTGTTTCTTTTGTAACTGCAATGCTTACATACATTATATTGAGTTAAATCGGATACGTCCTAACGCATCACCCATAACATGCCGCAACGTATATACGACTATGACGTTGCCGCCGCAACGCGCGACTACGGAAACAATCTATCACAAATCGGTAAGTATTAACAATTAGAATGCATTTTAACTATAGTTTAACTAGGTACCGATCAAATTAATCTCTCTCTCACCTCCTGTGTCCCTTTGGTCAATCATTTCACATCCTTTTCTAGTAAGAATTAGACGTTCAACACAAACACACACCACACCATAAAAATCAATATGAATATGAATATGTAACATCGTAAAAGCATCAAAATTAATAAGACTCAAAGAAATAAGCAAAAACGTCAAAACACACACAAAAAAAGGTTTCTGGTGGATCTAACACACACTTGAAAATCACTAGCGAGTTATCAATTATCATAAAAACCTACAACGTAAGTTTATCATATGAGAACTCAAATTTTTAATTGACGGTTTTACTAATGTGTATAATAACACGGCAAGCTTAACCCTATTCGGTTTTGTACAAATCATAAGCACTAGAGGTTTCATCCATAATCACATAGCATGTTTGATCCATAGTCAATTCGACTAATCACTTTCATCATTAGGAAGACAAATGTGTGGTAAATTTGATTACCAAGCTATATATTCGATCCATGCCGTCAAGATCGCCTACATTATATATGGGTGTCTAATGACTATAGAGAAACCAATGATCAATGATTTAGGTAGACGTTGTGTTTAATTTAATTTAACTCGTAAACCCTCTTTTTACTAACGTAAACTTGTAAAAGAAACTTTATTAATCTAACAAATGTATTGAATTATATATTGGCTAGTAACAATTTATGAATTTCATCCTTTAAAACTTAGGGCAAACGGGGCACAGGCGGGGAGTGGTGCGGTGAAGAGTTATGTTGCGGGGCACATCGCCGCCAACATTATTCACCCCGTGGGATGCTTTGAATTCGGTGGATGTTCACCGATTGAAATATGGATGTTGGAGTGTACTGTTTGATGTTCAACGACTATATAGCCGTTATTAAAAAAAGTTTTTTTATATTAAAACTATATAAACCCAACCCTTTTTAAACAAATTCATACTAACCCATTCCTTTATTTCTCCTAAAACTAAAAATCTCTACCCCTATTTTAATTAAAAAATGGTAGAAGAAATACCATTGTTTTTCCTACCCGATATTAGTGATTCATCCGATAGTAACATAGCTTTTTTCCAAAATCTCATCGATGAAGCCAAACTACAAGACACATGCACATCTAGTAGAAACGTTTTGTTCGTCATGATCGTGAGAGTGGCGACGAAACCCTTATGGCGGATTATTTTGTTGAGGATCCCAAATACAACGAAGATATTTTTCGTCATAGGTTTCGTATGTCAAAACGATTGTTTCTAAAAATTGCGAGCGACGTGGAAGCTAATAATTCGTGGTTTGAAGAGGGCGTAGATGGGAGAATGAAGAAGAGTTTTACAACATTACAAAAAGTTACATCAGCTACTAAATAACTTGCAACCGGTAACACTCCAGACGAACGCCGAATGGCCGAAAGGACTTCACACGAGTGTCTAGAATATTTCTGCCAAACGGTATGTACAATATACACTCCCGAGTTCTTATGTAAGCCAACAAGCCACGATATGGCGCTTTTGTACCAAGCTTACGAGGATAAACATCATCTTCCTGGTATTTTTGGTAGCCTTGATTGCACCCATTTTGCGGGTTTGGCATGCTTTTTGCGGTCCACCAAGTGCATAAAACGACATCAATGTGCTTCAGCAATCTCCATTATTTGATACTGAACGAAATGGAATGGCCCCAAAATGTCCATTTTACGTTAACAACCGCTTATACAAACGTGGGTACTATCTCGTGGATGGAATCTACCCTACATGGTCTGTGTTTATCAAATCATTTCCATATCCTCACCTACAAGAAGAAAAGAAATTCCAGAAGCAACATGAGGCGACAAGAAAAGAAGTAGAACAGATTTTTGGTGTTTTAGAAGTCAAAATGGGGTATAATGAATCGGCCAATGCGTGCTAGGAGTGTGAAAAAAATTAGGTACGTGGTGTATACGTGTATTGTTTTATATAACATGATTTTAAAAGACTATGGAAACGCGATAGCACCGGTACACATTCGAGATCCTCTAGTCGAGCCCGCCCTCGATGACAGTGTCTTAAATGATCTTATGGATGAAGATACACCTTGGAGACCAAAACATGATCTCGTTGAGCATCTCGGAAGAATGGATTTACCCCACCTATTGGTGGACTCCGACGAAAAATAGTAATTTTAGTTAGTTTAATCTAGTTTATTTCAAGTATTTTTATTTTTAATTTAATGTAATGTTTTTTTTAAATTTATTGTACTTTTATTTTGGTAAAAATATGTTTCATTTATTAATTAATTAGTTTAAAAAGAGGAAAAAAATAGTTTTCCCCTCGTCTCATGAGGGGGTAGAGATGTACAAAAAAACCGGTTATACAACCGAAACCTACAAAAACACCGAAACCGTTTTTTTATAACCGGTTTGGTTATAAACCGGTTTGATCGGTTACGGGGCGGTTATACATTTCATCGATCAGACCGGTTATGAAACCGGTTATAAAAAATGGTTAAAAACCGAATTTTAAAAAAATCCGTTAACCGGTAACGTTTAAAAAACTGGTTTAACCGGTCATTTTGGCCCAGCTCATTCCAACGGTTATATGACCGTTTGGACCCTTTTTGACCCTTTTTTTGTATTTTTTTTTACCTAGAAACCATCTCCAATTATTATAAAAGGGTGGTGGGTGTTTAGGTTCAATCACATCACTTTCTAAATCTCCAAAAACTCTTAAAAACGCTCACCATCTTGTTCGAAAATTCTAAAAAAATTATGGCAAGCTCTAGTGTTCATGATTGGTCAATGTTGGCGAGTCTACAACCGACACGTGGTTCGTGTTCTTCCAACGAAGCGTGACCCTGAAATTTGGTCACATTTTGATTTGTGCGATATGGCCAATGGGTAAAAAGTGCGTTGTCATCATTGTAATGGTTTTTACGCTAAAGGAACAAACACCACCTTGAGACAACACATCGAAAAACCGTTTTGAAAGGCGTTGAAACAACAACCCGCTAGTGGTCAAGCTTTCATGGCAAGTGAAGGCGCTTCTTTGTTCTCCTATAATTACGATATGGCTAGGGTGGAAATGGCGAAGTTTTTAATCCAAGAAAGTTTGCAGTTCAACCATTTCGACAACCAACGCTACACAAAGATGGTTCAAAGAACTCTCCAACCACGATACACCCATTAAGTCGTGCTACTCTTAGAAGGGATTGTTTAAAATTGTGGAAAAATGCTAAATAAGAATTAATTTCTTATTTTGAAGAATTAGAAACCGGTATTAACTTGACTAGCGACGTTTGGTCCGCACCGCACGGTTCACCGACTCGTATATTTGTGTCACCGCCCATTGGATTGAACTGGCGATGTGGCAAATGATGAAACGCACAATTTTGTTTAAATTTTTTGATTACCCTCACACCGGTGAAGCTATATATAACGCAATCGACAAATATATTACAACATACAAATTGGAAAAAAAATTCAATATCTTTTGACAACACCTCAAACAATACTGTTTTGGTAATACATTTAAAATTAAAATACAAACCAATTTGTGACAGTATTTTTTCTATAGTCGATGTATTGCACACATCGTAAATTTGGCCGTTCAAGACGGTTTAAAGGTTATTGAACCACAAAAGGAAGCTTTCAAGAAAATGTTACGTCATATATATAGTCACACGCATAGACATTCAAAATATATAAAAATGTGTAAGGAAGCGGGTCGGATATGCTTAGGACCCAATTGGGACGTTGCACATAGATGGAACTTGACTTGCACCATGTTTGATAAAAGCTATTTTGCAATAAAAAGTTTAATAGAATTTCATAACTCTTTGGCTAGTCGTAGAAAGGTTCTGCCTTTACACCCTCGGTCTATTATCCAACAAGTTCATTGGTGCTTCACAATTTGTTTAAAATGTGTTTAAAATTAAACAAGATGTCGGTTAGAGGTAGACCATATTGTGTTATGGTAACCCAAATAAAGAAAAAACTAAAAAAATATTTTAAAGAACTACCCGCGGTTTTCACTTGTGCCGCCGCTTTAAACCCTTGCTTTAATGTTTTTGGAATCGGGTCTTTGATTGAAAAAAAATGCAAACGAGTTGAATTTAAACACCGAACAAGAACCTAACTTTGGTGAAACTGCAAAAATTCGTTTCAACGATCAACTTTCAAAAACGTTTGATTTTTGTGTAACAAAATATGGTACAACCTCGTCACATATTCACGAGTCAATGAGAAATGCGCTTTCGGCGAAGGTTCAAGTATGGATAATCAAGATTTGTATGTTTATAACCAATTGTATGATGAGTCGAGTCAAATGCAACGTGGTAACACTACTAGTAGCGAACTTGGTCAGTATGGTGGGTCGAACTTTCTACAAACGATGATTTCACAAGATTTAAAATTTTTGATTTGTTGGCTTGGTGGAAAAGTAAGGAACCTCAATTTCCGATCTAAGCCACAATGGCTTGAGATTTACTAACGGTCCATGCTTCCATGGTAGCTTCAGAAAAGTGTTTTTTTTCTATTAGTGGTAGGGTGATTTCGATAAGGAGGACTCGACCAACACTAAAAGCGGTTGAGATGTTGATTTGCTTGAAAGATTACTTGGATGTGGCGAAGAGATGTCAACACATACGCTCACTTGAGGGAGAATTGGAATACGAAGCGAAAAGCACGAGGAAGAGATCATAGCCGAATTGACAACCCCAATGACCGACGAAAAAGTTGCATTGGATGACTTCCTACGCAATAGTTCAAGTTCGGGTTTGAGCAAAAAAGATTAAACGAGGCTATTCAAGATATATTAGTATTGAAGTCCCACTAAAAATATATATATTAGTGGACGTTGTTGCGGATTAATATTTTAAGTTTATGTATTTCTTTGTAGCGTTTAGTGTTTGTATTTCCTTTGTTTACGTAAAAACGTTTGAGCAACGTTGAATGAATATTTACCTTTGTTATGTGATTTTCTCGTTTGAAACGTTTAGCGTATTTCGTTCGTATTTCATTTGTACCGTTTAGCGTTCGTATTTCATATGTTATTTTTTAAGAACAGTATAAAACAGCAAAAAAAAAAAGAAAAAAAAAGAAAAAAAGCAAAAAATCTGCAGAAAAACAGCAAAAAAACAAAAAAAGCAAAAAAAAACAGAAAAAACAGCAAAAAACAGCAAAAAAACTGCATTATGTGCAGCATTTCTGCAGAAAAAATAGCAAAAAAAAAAGCAAAAAACAAAAGAAAACAGCAAAAAAAAAAACAGAAAAAACAGCATTCTGCTCAGTATTTGACCGGTTTTTTGGACCGGTTATTTTAACCGGTTAATCCGGTTTCACTGTTCCGGTTTTTTTTGCCCAGCTTTTAAACCGGTAATTTTATAACCGGTTTTGTAACCGGTTAGTACTGGTTACACATTTCATACATAAAAACCGGTTTTCCGAACTTAAAAAGAACCGATTAGGTTATTAACCAGACCGGTTTTTCAAAAATAACCGATTTGTACACCTCTATGGGGGGGCACCCCTTATGTTTTTGGGTAAGAGGAGACGTAGAGAGAGGAAATGATATGACAACATATGATTGGGTGGGTGGAAATTTCCCCCATCTTATGAGGGGTGCACCTCTTTCACTCTTATAATTCATGTATTATGAATAAAATTTCATAGATTTTTTGAATTATGCCCTTTATTTTAGCATTTTCATTTTATACTTAATAACATTAGATACACATTAGGAAGTCATTTTCATGTAATCTATATGACTATAGCAGTGACGGATTTTTATAAATAGTAATTTTGTTAAGCTTAACCAGCGAAATGATTAAGAATTTAACCGTGTTTAAAGATTTAACCATATAAATCATGAATTACATTTCAAAAAAATAAACAATAAAAACGCCCATTTAATATATTCTAAATCATGAATTAATTGTTTTTTTTTTCCTTTTTGATTTTTACTCTTATTTTGCAAATATCATCTTATTTTTTGTTACTTATCATATACTCTTATTTTGAAATTCGTGCACATATCAACTTATTTTTGGTTACTTATCATATACAGTTTTACAGAAATACAACATGTTGAAGTATTATTTATTATAAGATCAGTTTTGACGTAAATAAGAAAATGTTATTTTATGCACAAAGAAAACCTACACAAAACTTGTTTTACAAGGCAATTGGGCTTCGTGGGACATGTTAGATTATTAGGGGATCCAAAGAGTCCAGACAACATTCCTAAATCCACGCCTAGTCCAATTCTCTTTTTTTCAAAGTATTTTTTTTTAGTTTTCTTATTTACTTTCAAACAATGATTGCGTAAGTACTCACGTAATATAGATTCTATACGTTATACAAACATTAATAAAATAATTTAATATATCAATAAACTCAAATTTGTTATGAATGCATCCATTATGTAGTGATTTTCCACATGTATAACCCCTATCTATGAATGCATCCATTATGTAGTGATTTCCACATGTATAACCCCTATCTATGAATGCATCCATTATGTAGGACTTTCCACATGTATAACCCATTTCTCTTATTTACTATTGTACTAATGTGAGTGCCTATATATAATGGCATTTGTATATGATGTTAAATCAATGAATAAGAATTCTCCAAGTTCTATTCTCTACATGATTTCATAGTCTAGCTCTCATGTTTATATACATATATATTAGTTGCTAATAGACCGCTGTTTCACAACACGTTATCAGCACGAACGTGCTCTATGTGTTTGACACCCTTGGTATCCCTTTTTCCTTGACTTTGATGTGCATTATTTTCCAGCCTAACTCAATCTCGCACGTTGAGAAAGCAACCCAATAATTATCCAAAATGATGAAAGATGGGTTTCTTTTGCGATGGAAAGTTGGAAACCGTAGATGCGTAGCCACTGCTGACAAAATGTTTGATCTTCGGATCCGTAATCTCTACTAATAAATGTATGATTCTTCATATGATATTTCATATTATATTTATGATGATACATCAATCTTACTGGTGGCACTTTTAATATACATATATAAACTTAAAACTGATCATTACTATAAATTCTAGGATGTAGTCTCATATTGAACTCTTATTATATATATATATTTTTAATTTTGCTTTTATATATATATGGTAGGGATCAAGAGTGAACAAGTATATTAGAGTGAACTTTGCGAACTGATCTAGGCCGGTGGATTTAATCATCATGATTTGTATATTTATATATTATATGTATTTAATTTGAAATTTAAAGATAAAGGGTAAATTGGTAATTAAAAAATACAAAATCTCCTTTTTTTAATTGGAAACAAACGGTTTCAAAGGATACACTTTTTGAAATTGATTGCAAGAATCCCCTCCCAAAAAAAGGCCGTAGTCTATTTGGGAAACACAATACATTCAACCCTTAACCCTTCATTCAGCGCGTATCCATTCCCACAAAATCAAGAAATCGAGTACTTATTGGGGCAGAAACTTGAAGAGAAGGAACCGAATAGATCACTGTTGGGGCGGAATACACTTGAAGAACGAATCCTAACATAGCTTTACGGACAAAGGTATGATGTAATCTGTTTGTTTAAATCGAATTCCCCTTGTTAAAATCGTTCGCCGATAGTAGGATAATGTAGTGGTTGTACTCGTTTATTAGCATTCCATTGTTAGGTTTATTTAAAATACTTATAAAATCTATACGATTCTGGTCAGTCGATGTTTGTGCTTTGATGTAAAGGAATGTATGTTCTGGTCAGTCGATGTTTGTGTTTGATGTAAAGGAATGTACTGTTCTGGTCAGTCGATGTTTGTGTTTGATGTAAATGGGTTGCATGTGTATGATTACTAATGCATCTACGAGTAACTCTGAGATACACATGTGTATGTTAATAGTGTTTTTTGATTCCGGTGCATTTTGAGTGTTTGGTGTACTTTGCCCACCAATAAGTGGTATATTTCTTCGTCTTAGTATGTACATATGTGTACATTTTTGAGTTTTTTTAGTGTAAATTGACAAACTTGTTGTTGTTTAACTCTATGATATGTTTAACAGTATCTTTAGTGAATCTTAAATAACTTGGTGGTGGTATGTATGTTGTAATTTAACAGTGTATTGTAATTGGAAGAGTAATGTTTTGATGTTATTTTGCTCAGTAAATAAGCTTGGCATTCATGATCGGATTAGGCAGTAAACATGTGTATATTTAAAATCATTTTTTGTTTGCAGGGTATGTTTGAAGGATTATGATGTTTTATGCTATATTCAGTAGTGTATTGGTTGTATATAACTTCAATTGGGGTTCTATAAATCTGATACTCGTGTAAAAGGATTAGTATGTTTATTGTTTTTAGCAGGGTAGATGACTGTTGGAATCCATTGTAATTATTAAAACGCATTTGTTTAAGTGTGTATTTGGTATTTAATTGTGACAGTTAAATGTGTATGTTAAATGTGAATGTGTTAGATTATTACATGATATGTTTTTTATATCAATACAGTAAACACTGTTAGCTCCACTCAATAATATTGTTTAGGGTTTTTATTTTTTTTAAATACAGTAATTCTTAAAAAAATTAGATTAATATGCTGTTTATTGTATTTGTTTGTGTGATTTTGGTTATGCAGGCGATACCAAAGATCTGATAGCGATATGAAGAAGCGTAAGTTTTTAATCTACTAGTTCTATGTGTACTTATATATATATATATATATATGTTGATGAGTTTGCATAGAATTTTAATGAATATTACCCCTTTAGCCCTGAAAGTATTAAAAGCGAAAGAATAGCTCGTATGAGGGCCAGTATGTTCAGTAACACAGTTGATGACCCCATTCAATTTTCGGACGATGAAGGGGTTTCCGATAAAGACGGGGAAGGTAAATATAATTTTGAAATGTTGTTTATGAATATTATGTATTAAAAAACATATATCTAACGGTAATGAACATTTACCTTACATTGCATTATACATTCTTTCTTTTTTATTTTTATTTTTTGCTTTTATGTTATTATCCTAGGAATCATAAGTCTACAACCAGACCGGGTGAAGGTGAGCCCTAAAGTCGGCAAAATGCATACAAGTGATGTTTGTAGTTATTCACTGTCACATATGTGTCAACGTTTTTTTTTCATGATGTATTTAAATTCTTGTGTGTGCAATGTAGAAGAGTATCATAATTTGAAAAGTTCCAGTCGTAAACAAGACACAAGTGAAAGGGAAAAAAGTCAGAATAATAGTGATCATAATTGGAAGGATGTGGAAATGAAAGGTAGGAAAAAAAGTAAAGCATCCAAAAAAAATAAGAAGAAAAAACTGCAAGACGTTAAAGTCCCATTCCGGAACGACGAAGAAGGTTTGATTGGTTTCTTTATTATAATATATGATATGAAGAATTTTAATGAATTAAATTATAAATAAATTATAATGGCCACGTGTATTTAAAAATCTATTAATATGGTTTGCTGTAAATATTAAAGGTAGCCAGATAAAAATTGCAAAGCGCAAAAGGGTTCATAAGACGGAAGAGCATGAGGATAAAGAAGAAACAGTATGTTTACTATCAAAAAATAGTAGTTGGTATTCCCTATAGTATGTTAGGATTTATAGTAGAAATGTATCATTTTTTTGGCGCAAGTGTATTACGAAATATAATTGCTATTTCTTGACCACCCGTTTTAATTGAATTGTTTTAGTAGAAGATGTTGCACGTACAGAAGGTAAGTCACGTAAACGTTGAAGAGCACGTCGTAAAATAGCAGTGGATCAAGAAACCGTTGAAAATGAAGGTAATGTTTTGTTTTTAAATTATACACATTGTACCGTGAAGTTGTGTACTATATTTTTTTTTAGTTTTATCATTTGTAGGGATTGAAACGATTGATACCAAAGGTTTGAAGGGGCAATTTACCACGGACAAAACGGTTGCAGATGAACTTTTCAACTTCAGGAAAATGGGTATCACGAAAAAAAAGAAAAAGGGCAATTTACCACGGACGAAACGGTTGAAACATCGAAGTGATCTGGCATCGATTAGGGTTAGGACTTCACCAAATAAGCTGTATGAAGCTATTAGAGTTATGAATTCATGGCAAAGGCAGATTATTAGGGATTTAGGTTTTGGAAAGATGCTGGAATTGGAGGTTAGTGAGGTTTCGGCTCACATAGGTCATTTTGTGGTAGATATGTTAGATACGGCTAATATGAGGATTAATTTGGGAGATAGGCATATCATGATTGATAAAGATTCAGTCCGGAAAATACTAGGGATACCTGCAGGAGATATAAAGGTATCAAAAAAAAATATAGATGAAAATGGTCATCCAATGAAGGGGAAATGGTTGGCTAGGTTTGAGAAGATACCGGTTAGCTTTAAAAATATTGTTGATAAGATTAGGGAAGATTCATATGAAGATAGAGATATGTTCATTCTAGACTTTGTGTGCTCTTTATATCGACGATGATCGGATGCACCAAAAATGGCAGCGTGATGTACAACATGTTAGATCTATTTAATCATAAAAAGAGTTTCAATGAACACGATTGGTGTCAGTTCGTGGTTGATGCTGTAAAAAAATGTAAAGATGATTGGGTAAGATGTGATCCAAATGTGTATTTTCGGGGGCCGCTTACCTATCTTGTGGTATGTTTAACTAACCCTGTTACATATGCTAGCAGTGTATGCACATGTGTTCGTAATGTCAATGCACATGTGTACTGTATTAACTTTTTTAATACAACTAATTACCTTTTTTTAATTGTATTAGCTATTGTATTGTATTTGGATGCAACCGAATGTCCCGGGTTCAAGTATGAACGATGTGCATCACCACTTAAATTCTGGACGATTTATTTAATGAATCAAAGGAAACACCAAGAGATTAAAAATGGCGGATTTGGGCTTGGAGAGTTGAGGGATTTATATGATGTTGAAGATGATGAGGTAGTGACTGGTGAAAAGGTGGGTGACAAACCGAAGAATAATGATGGGGTTGAAAAGGGTCCGCAAGGTTGGTCGTCTGTAGAGGTATATTAACTGTTAACATTCGATGTTGTTCTTTAGTTACAAGTTTTGTAACCCAAATGGTATTAAATGTATAATTATTCCATTAATTTGATTTTTTCATGTTATTTAATGTATTTTATTTAATGGGTTTTTGTTTTTGTGTTTCCTTAGGAGAGTAGTGGAATGGTTTTATCAATGTTTGATGAAATTGAGAGTTATAAAATCAAATTGGAGGCTGCAATAAAGGAGCACACGTCGAGATACCCATCACATGCGTCTGTTATACCAATTCTATCGAGGTATAAAGAATTTTTTAACAAGTCAGCTGTTAATACCTCAGAAGGAACGGATGGTTTTACAAGTCAAGTGTTGAAAGAAACTGGTAAATGAATACAGTAATTACTTTAAAAATACACGATGGGAAGTTTATTTGGAACGTTAATAAAGTCTTTACTATTAAGAAGTTGCAGGTGTGGCTGACCGGAAAGGAAAAGCAAAGAGTCCAAGTAGCACAAATAGCATAGGGATACTCCTATATAACCACACTTTGCTTCTCCGACGACTCAGCTTTTTATGAAGTCAGCAGAGGTGATTGAGGATATACTTTCAGGCACGTATGACACTCAAAGGCTGGATGATATACCTACATTCAGCCTTGGCATGACACAGGACGAGATGGAAAACCAAGAGAATGTGCAAGCCCATGTTGAAAAGGAAACACGTGTTAGTGAAGACGTAGGATCTGCCGGGAAAGGCAAAAGAAAGAAGGTGGGATCGAAATACGTGCAATCTCCCTTTTTGACAAGAGCAGTGAGTGTGAGTAGCTGGTTAAGCAAGAAGGAAAGTATGTTATGGAAATACTTGTCGACAATTGCTGACGACAATACGTACGTTATAAATACTTCTAAAATTGTTTAGTTTTCCTATTCTAATACAGTATTCACAAATAATATTTTTTAATATTGTTTTATTATAGTGTGAAAGAAAGCTTGTGTTTTTTAATGTTCATACGCAGGATGGCGAAAACAAAGCAAAAAAGGTAGATGATGTAGCGAACAAATCAAGGAATGCAACAGAAGCGGCAGAGGTCGAAGCTACAAATGTGTAAGTAAACATAAATTAGCCGACTTAAATTTAATATTGTTAGGAATTTGTCTATGTTAAGTACACTCGTAAATAGGTAATTGGTTATTTGATACACTTGTGTATACTTGTATGACCAGGATTAGTTTTGTTTTTAGTATTTTTTTTTGTCAGTTCACAAGTGTACTGAAGAGCAATGGAAAGAAAAAAAGTCTATAACTTTATGTGCACTGAACTAGGTACACATAAAAGTAAAATTAATTAGGATGTGTACTGAATATCTACACATGTGTACTGAAAACAGTACACATGTATACTATGGTGATCATCTACTGTAATGTTTTTACATAAAGTTTTTTTTGTTGGAAATTTCACAAATTGTACTGAAGAAAAATGTAAAATAAAGATTTCTTTAATAGTAAGCAGGTTGTGTACTGAATATATAAACAAATAAGGCTATACCTTTTTGAACAGGCGGCTTGTATTTGAAACCGAATCGGGAGTGGGTCTTTACCATTTTCAAATGAAAGACCTTCAACCAAGCCAGTGGGTGAATAGTGCGGTTATAAATTGCTTTGCATCAATGCTAAACCATGAAAAAAGTCAAAGACTAGCTGGGGAAAATGTTTTTGGTGGTGCGGATCAAGAAAGAGGATTGAAGCCGCGTTTGTGTTGCCACACAGACTGTTTTGTAAGTGATTCACTACTGAAATAAACCTATTTATTTTTTAATTTAAAACATAAATTATATGCTGATTGTTGTTTTGCGATTATTTACTACATGTTACAGCCAGCTGATACGCTGAATGATAAAGCGTACGAGATGTTGATCGGGTAGAAAAGTTGAGAAGTTCGTTATTTCTCGTTGTGCATAAGAAGACATCGTTGATGAGTTTGTCAACCTATTGCGTAATAACCTTCCCCATTCTTGATCAAGGACATTTTTTCATTGTGAGCTTCGATCTGGTAAGGCCCGCAGTAACGGTGATTGATAATATGTCGGCAATTGAAAGCCCGGTCTAACTCATTAATGACGAAAACTTTTTTAAGAAAAGTACTGCGTACAAAGTTGTAAGAATCACTATTTTGTTTTTGGTTGTTTTTTGTTGGTAACTTTATTATTGAATAACATTAATTTGGATTTTTGTGATTTTTATTATGTTTTCAGAAGGACATTTTCACCAAGTATTTGAAACTGGTGAATCATCCAAAAGCTATACAGATTGAAAATGCGGTCCCGTCAAATATCGACTTTTCGTGGAAGAGTGTGGGTAACACGGTTGATTGCGGTGTCTTTGTCATGAGGCACATGGAAACATGGTTTGGGGTCACGAAGGAAATGGGAATGTGGATTACCTCTAGGTCATGTATAGAAGAAGGCAACATTGACAAAGCTACGCAAGAAATATGCGGTTAAATTGGTGACTTCGAGGGTGAACATACACCGTGACCGTGTATTGGCTGAGGTAGAGGAGTTTGAAAAAGCATTTTATTTCCGTTAGTGTACGGTAGTTGGTACATTTTTTATGGAAATTTGCGTATCGTTGGGGGAAAAACCATTTGTTTTGTTAAATGTCATGTTTGATTTTAATTACGTAGCTACATATGATTGCATTCTCATTGGCGATTAAGCATTGCAGTTGTATGGACTACTGACAATTTATGATATTACCAGTGGCAATACATTTATTCTGATACGTTTGTGTATTGTCTTTAATAATGCATCTTAAAATTACCTATGTAGAAAATACATACAGGTTTGATAGTGGGCATGCTTTTATTTTTATACAGATCAAATAGATACAGGTTTGATTTGTGTGTATTGAACTAATACTGGTCAAAACATGTTAAAAACGGTAATTGTGTGTATGCTTTTATTTTTATACAGGACATACATACATGTACTGTGTGTACAGTTCGAGTATACACATGTGAACTGTAAGTATGTATTGTTTCAATTTGATTGTAATTCGAATCAGTCTACTAATAGAGTATTCTATATTATAAAGCACTTGTTAATGATTGACTAAATGATGTTTTGTTTCCAGAAGACGATCAACATACAACGTGTACTTCCAGAACTGTACGTATGTGTATTTTTGTATCACTTGTTTATGAGTGACTACTGTTATGACTAAATATGTTGTCTTAGTATGTTGATAATGGTACACTGTTTTACACCATCCATTCTTAAAGTTTATGAAACACATTTGCAACAAAGATAAAAATATAGTCGGAAGAACTGTAACAAAATATGTACCAGTCACACAAAAGGAAAAATGTTGGAACAACAATTAAATTATACAAATTACAAACTAATGCCGAAATATTTTGTTATGCGTCGTATAATTTAATTCAAATCATATTGTCATCATTTTCGCTCTCGTTCGTTTGATCTTCACTTCCACTATCAGTTAGGTCATCATACTCGTTTGATTCAACATCATCTCCCTCGCCATCTTCGTCTGTAGACGAATCGTCCTTTGTGTTGTTGCCTTTTTTAATGGGCAATTTCGTTTATCATGCGTTCTCACCCTTTTGCCACAATAGTTGCATTTTCTTCTATGTTTCTTACATTGTTTTATTGCTTTCTCTCGAGGACCAATTGGACGCTTATGCTTTCCACCTCCTTTGTTTCGTATTTTCTTTGGTGCGGTACATGATACCTCTCCCGATTCGGTATGATCAAGAATTTCCTGGTAAACGACAAACTTTTTTAAGTTCTGGATCCGGTTGAACTTCACTAAAAAACTTATCCTTCAACAATTGTACTTGCTCATCTAATTCCTGCAATTTATCAATCCTACCACGAACTCTATCTCGACACATTTCCATATTCTCAAGTATCCTACGCCAGATTCTTCCACTACGACTCTGATCTACAGATAATCTATTTTCAACTCTATGTACACTGGAAGGCAAAGCGTCTCTCCTCCATCTTGGGTGAATGTACCGTCCCAGAATATTATGAACGTTATGGTGCCCAAAAACGCAGAATATATGACGGCATATATATCCGTTTCTAGTAAAACCCAAGCATTCACACGAAGCTAATACGTCTTCTTTATTGAATGTGACCTGTAATATGATGATACAAGTTGTATAAGGGAAAGAATTTTGTTGATAATAATGCACACTTGTATTCTAAGATAATAAAAAGACAATTTACTGAATGTAAAAACCAACCCTGAACTCATTTATAACTTCTTTCGTGTGGTCTTGGTGTACGATCACAAAGCTGGTTATACCTTCAGATACACATCGTTAGGCAATATAACAATTTTCCTTCCCGTTGATAATTTCCTTTTGCACATCAAAAAAAATTCTCCGTGTGTATATGTCATTTGCATGCCATTCATGTCACACCCCGACCCGCAGCGGAAAAGGTGATCGGGGCATGATTGGGTAATCATCAAAGCTCACGACATTTATTATAACGTTTCATATTTATTATTACAATTTAAAGGGAAACATACAATCATAATTACATCATGTCCTACACATCATTCTAGACTTCATTATTTTCTTCTAAGGAATTTCCTATGTTTTCCTTGCTTCATCATGTTCACCAGTATCATGTGTAAAAATGGTTTTTGGATCAACAAAAAAGTTGGCGAGTGAATCCTATGAAAACATTTGAACAAGTTTATTGAATTGATTATACAATAAGGTGCATAACCACATATGAGTAAATAAAGATGTAAACATATTCACAAAACACTTAATATCAGATAATGCACACACATACAATAATAAATTGTTTTGAGGCACACGTTGCTCAACCCGTCTCTCACGAGGAACTGATGGGCCTAATGAATGATTTGCATACAACTTGACAAGATGTAATACATAACTACAACAATATTTACATTTTAAGTTTAAATCATAATATGGTATGGCACGAGTTTAAATAAACGAATTAATTTTAGTGACACATGACACACCCCAAAACGTGTAATTAAAAAGGGGAGTTGTAAGATTCACTCACATTGGGTGCGTTCGGTTGATGATGTTGAATGCGCACGAAGTTTGATTTAACCACGAGTGAAACTAACCTAGATAATACCATAATGGTTCGGTAAATAAGCGGATTTTTATTAATCAAATTTAGTAGGATTATTGGATATATTCTTGTGAGTTTAAGGCTATTTTCTAACCTTAAAAATGTTATTTTTAAGTATTTTTAATTGATATTTAATTTAAATAAATAAATAAAAGAAATAAAAAAAATGTTGATTTTTGACTGTTGACCATTGACTTGTTTGACCGTTGACTTGTTGACTTGTTGACCGGTTCGGTCGTGTATATGACATGCGCTGGGTGAGACTCGAACCGGTGACCTCCCGTACGCGTGCACGCAGCTCTACCAACTGAGCTACGTGTCTAACCCGAAATATTTCTGTTTTTAATTATATTTATATACTAATTAGATTAATCCGAAAATCATTTATTTAAAAACGATTTAATTGCATGACTCGGTGCTCGCCACAGGTCTCGAACCCGGGACCTGTGGTTTAGTTTGACACACAGTCCACTGCTGGACTGTGTGTCTAACTTGGTAAATAATCTGGTTTTTATTATACTTATATACAAACTAGATAAATTCATTTCTGTCCTTATATAAAAAGTTGATAATTGCCAGAACCGGTGCGGTAGCCTGGACTCGAACCCGTGACATATGATTTAAACGCGCACACAGTCCACCACTGGACTGTGTGTCTATCTTGGTTATTATTCCGGTTTTCATTAAACTTAAAATCTATTTGCGAGTGAATCCGGTTCAGTTTAAAAAAAAGGAACATTTTTATTAAGGCGAGTGTGCGTGTGACAAGAATCGAACTCGGGACGTATGCGTGTTTATTTGCACACAGTCCACCGCTGGACTGTGTGTCTAACCCGAGATATAACTTGATTTAAATTATATATATATATATAACTGAAAACTTCATCTTCTTCGTTAAGCTTAATCCCAGAACCAATGTCCGACTGTTTCATCAGTTTAATCAATTTATTTAGTAAGTTGTGATTAGCTACATGTGAGATTAATAAAAACGAGAGAGATTAGGTGTAAGATATACCGAACAGAGATCCTCTGTTTCGCCGGCGAAATTCCGATGACAGCAGGTTATTCCGGCGACGTTTATCTTGCGGCAGAAGGTCTTCAGGAAGCTTGAGGTGAGTGTGGGTGACTTCGGTATGAGCTCTAGGTGTTCTGTTTTTAGAGTAAGGCACAGAGGTGAAGGGGTTCGGTTTTCCGGCGAGCTGCAGAAAGTTTCCGGCGAGTGAAATTTCGTCGAGAATGGGTGTGATTGTGAGCGAAAAGGCTATCAGAGGTTAGAGGGTGCATTTATAGGGAAGAACATCGACGAATTGGGTCTGTTTACCGTCTTGATTCGTCGGTCAAATATTTCTCCGACGGTTATGACTGATGTCGCGGATGTTAAGGTTAATGCTTCGGTTAAATCAGAAGAAACCGTCCAATCACGGCGAAATCGTCGGGATTTCCGACGACTGCGATTGGGCGCGTCAGTTTTGAATTCGAGTTTGATATTTGAATTAATTGTTTTGATATGTTACTAAAGAACACAAGTGGCGGAGTGGTTTGATGGATGAGAGTTAAATCGTTGTTGACCAGGTTGACCCGGCTGACCCGGGTTCGAAACCCGGCAGCCTTGTTTTATTTTTAAACCATTATTTTTAATACTTTTTCAAATATAACTTTTATATTCCAATATACTTATTAATTATGTATCGATTAAAATTAATTTGAGCATTAAATACGCAACGAAATTTTTAACTGATTGTTCGGTTAATAAACGGAGCAGGTTTGGTAAATCCGATTTTTGACGGATGTTACAGTATCCCCTACTTTTTAGAAATTTCGTCACGAAATTTAAGTAGTGACATATTTGTCTAAAAATGATGGTGTTTAGTTTGACAGTTACATACTTAGAAAGGGGTAAGAGTTTAAATTTTTGTTTGAGGCGGTAACGTTCCTTGTAAGGGTTGAGTACCCTGCTACAGGAATCGCTTTTTGTTGCCTACGGTAAAAATATTTATAAGCAGAGTTGATTCACTAAGTATGATATCATGCGCAAGAGTTTTGATATGTTTGGAAAGATAAGGTTATATCCTAAAACAAAATTTCTACTACTAAAACCTACATGGAACTTTTCATAACCGACTGACAATGCCTCTGATCCTTTGGCAAGAATACTTATATATAGGAAGTACCAGCGGCGTATCCACCATATTCTCGTCAAATTTTCATTGGTTTTATCAGTAAGTCATGATTGGTTCTATGATACGACTCTAAACATAAACAAACAACACAACCAATGTCTGAGTCCTAATTTTGATAGTATACATGTTTGATTGGTGACATAATCCAATTTCTTTAAATGATGAGATGATATAAATGCTAGATCAATGAGTATAAAACAAACTTTAATCAAGAAATTACTAAATCCTACATGGAACTTCTCATAACCGCCTGACAATGCCTCTGATCCTTTGGCAAGAATACTTATATATAGGAAGTACCAGCGGCGTATCCACCATATTCTCGTCAAATTTTCATTGGTTTTATCAGTAAGTTATGATTAGTCCTATGTGACTCTAAAACATAAACAAACACAACAACCAAAGCTTGAGTCTTAATTCAAATAGTATACATGTTTGAATGATGACAGTACCTCTCTCGTTTGTTGTGATGGAGAGGTTAGTCTATGTAGAAATGGAACACAATCCAATTTCTTTAGATGATGATGTGATATGAATGTTAAATCAGTGAATGTAACACAAATTTCAACCAAGACAATACTAAATCCTACATGGAACTTCTCATAACCGCCTGACAATGCCTCTGATCCTTTGGCAAGAATACTTATATATAGGAAGTACCAGCGGCGTATCCACCATATTCTCGTCAAATTTTCATTGGTTTTATCAGTAAGTTATGGTTAGTCCTATGTGACTCTAAAACATAAACAAACACAACAACCAAAGCTTGAGTCTTAATTCTGATAGTATACATGTTTGAATGATGACAGTACCTCTCTCGTTTGTTGTGATGGAAAGGTTAGTCTATGTAGAAATGGAACACAATCCAATTTCTTTAGATGATGATGTGATATGAATGTTAAATCAGTGAATGTAACACAAATTTCAACCAAGACAAATCTAAATCCTACATGGAACTTCTCATAACCGCCTGACAATGCCTCTGATCCTTTGGCAAGAATGCTTATATATAGGAAGTACCAGCGGCGTATCCACCATATTCTCGTCAAATTTTCATTGGTTTTATCAGTAAGTCATGATTAGTCCTATGTGACTCTAAAACATAAACAAACACAACAACCAAAGCTTGAGTCTTAATTCTGATAGTATACATGTTTGAATGATGACAGTACCTCTCTCGTTTGTTGTGATGGAGAGGTTAGTCTATGTAGAAATGGAACACAATCCAATTTCTTTAGATGATGAGATACTATAAATGCTAAGTCAGTGAGTACAAAACAAACTTCAATCAAGACAATACTAAATTCTACATGGAACTTCTCATAACCGCCAGATAATGCCTCTGATCATTTGGCAAGAATACTTATATATAGGAAGTACCAGCGGCGTATCCACCATATTCTTGTCAAATTTTCATTGGCTTTATCCGTAAGTTATGATTGGTTCTATGTGACTTTAAAACGTAAACAAACTGAAATAGTAATTCGCATTAAGATCCTTGGATAAGATTCCAATTTATAACTGGGATACAGAAAAATTGAGATAACATAAAGAAAAACGTAAAAACTAAGCGGTTGGAGTTGAATCTTGATTTTCGTTGAAGGGGACTAGTTGGGTGGTTTCGTTTGGGCCGTCATTATCTTCAACAGGATTGGTGTTGATGTTGAAAACTCTTCCTCTTGCTGGTGGCCTAGTGATTAGGTTTCCTTGATTTGCTTGGTTAACTGGGTTTTTTGAGCTTGGGCGTTTATGATGTTAACCAGTCGAGGGCACGTGTTTCTAAAGTGGGTAGGGTCGCCACAATTGAAACAAGTTCGAACATATGGGAACATGGGGTATTGGGGTTGTTGATAGATTTGGATCATGTTTTGAGTAGGGGGAGAGATTTGGTTTTGAGAGGTGCGGCAAGCCTCAAATGACCATAGCGTCCACAATTCGCACATAGTCGACAAGGTAAGGTAGATGGATGGTGATAAAAATAGGTGTTACATCGAGGGTGAGGTCCAAGGTATGGTTTCTTATTTGGGTAAGTTGAGTTGGGTGCTACTTGAGTGATTGGGATAGCTTGGATGGGTATGGCTTGTGAAATTGGTTGATTACGTTGGGTGACAGCGAAAAGTTACCCATCTCGTTTTCTCTTAAAAATGGGTTGAGAAGGGGATTCGGTTTGGGTGGAGTTTGAAGTTTCAGTTGATGCTTTATCCTTCTTCTTCTCCTCCTTGAAGTCTTTATTCCGGATGCGGTTCTCGGTGAGCTCTGTAGCTAACTCCATTGCGGCTTCCAAGGTTACAGGTGTGGTACTTATTACAGAGTCTTGAATTTTTGACGGGAGACCTCGAATGTAGTGCTCGATCAAACGGTAGAGGGGAGTGAATAAGTTGGGAACCATTTGATTTAACTCGAGGAATCTTTTGTTGTATGTGGTGTGGTCGCCTCCCTTTTGCTTCAACGAATAGAACTCATCCTCTAATTTCTTGATTTCGCTCCTTGGGCAAAACCGTCTGGTCATGATTTCCTTCAATTCATCCCAAGTTAAAGTCATAGCATCTTCAACACCTCGTTTGGCCTTCTCTGTATTCCACCAAGTAAGTGCTATTCCAAATAAACGACCAGTAGTATAGTATATCGCACTTTGCGATCATCGGGGCAATCGCAATTTAGAAAAGTGTTCTCCATTTCTTCAAACCAATGGAGGAGAGCGGTGACACCTTCAGTCCTTTCGTATTTTGGAGGGTCGCAGGATTTGAAATGCTTGTAGGTGCATTTGGTGGTAATTGGGGGAGGATTGACAATGTTTTGATCTTCTTGATTGACGGGATTAGCGGTAAGGGCTTGTTGGACTTGAATTGCAACGTTGGGTATTACGGCAGCCATTTGTTGAGCGATTAGGGCAGCCATGCGCTCGCGGGCTTTTCCTGCTCTCATCTTCCTACGAGCGAGGCTAGAAGACATCTACAAGGAATACATATCAAGAGTATGAGTTGGATGTTTTTGGGATCATGGGTCGTATTTAGGAATGAACATTCATAAAATAAATATAACATAACAAATCTACTACATCCATAGGATGTCTTGGGCTTTGCTCGTAATTGGGCCTTGCATGCCGCCATACTTCACCTTCGTAATCATGTGGGCCCCCATGAATACCGGGTTTTTCATATGGTTCGCATGTGCTAGCCTGGTTACGTACACTAAAACCCGGAGAAAATCGAGAAATATGTATGTAACGTATGATATTCGAAATGTATCCATGTATGGACACGGTGACACCTCAAAGTGGGGTTAGTTCGAACGACGTTTGGTGTGGCATGCTTTGGCCTAATAGGTCCTTTGTACTCTCATTGTTAGTCCCCAGGTAGGCAAACTGGTCCGTTATATTGGATTTATACGAATGCCAACCTAGACAGGACGTTCCGACTACCGGTACTTGTACCCTTACAGTTACTACATGCCCGTCACAGAACTCACTTTGATGAGAATTGAAAAATGAAAAATGCGACAAAATCTTTGAATAACGAAAGTATGAAGATGATTTGAATATGTGGACATTGAAATATGTATGATGAATGTGTATGTAAGTATGTATGTTTGACTGTAAGTATAAACAAATATGAAACAAATAAATATCATAAGTTTGCATGTAACCACATAAACAATTAAAATCTAGTCAACTATAGTATAGCCTCTAAGTGTCTAATAACCTATCCTATATCCCTATAGTCATGGCTCTGATACCAATCTGTCACACCCCGACCCGCAGCGGAAAAGGTGATCGGGGCATGATTGGGTTATCATCAAAGCTCACGACATTTATTATAACGTTTCATATTTATTATTACAATTTAAAGGGAAACATACAATCATAATTACATCATGTCCTACACATCATTCTAGACTTCGTTATTTTCTTCTAAGGCATTTCCTATGTTTTCCTTGCTTCATCCTGTTCACCTGTATCATGTGTAAAAATGGTTTTTGGATCAACAAAAAAGTTGGCGAGTGAATCCTATGAAAACATTTGAACAAGTTTATTGAATTGATTATACAATAAGGTGCATAACCACATATGAGTAAATATAGATGTAAACATATTCACAAAACACTTAATATCAGATAATGCACACACATACAATAATAAATTGTTTTGAGGCACGCTTGCTCAACCCGTCTCTCACGAGGAACTGATGGGCCTAATGAATGATTTGCATACAACTTGACAATATGTAATACATAACTACAACAATAATCATAATATGGTATGGCACGAGTTTAAATAAACGAATTAATTTTAGTGACACATGACACACCCCAAAACGTGTAATTAAAAAGGGGAGTTGTAAGATTCACTCACATTGGGTGCGTTCGGTTGATGATGTTGAATGCGCACGAAGTTTGATTTAACCACGAGTGAAACTAACCTAGATAATACCATAATGGTTCGGTAAATAAGCGGATTTTTATTAATCAAATTTAGTAGGATTATTGGATATATTCTTGTGAGTTTAAGGCTATTTTCTAACCTTAAAAATGTTATTTTTAAGTATTTTTAATTGATATTTAATTTAAATAAATAAATAAAAGAAATAAAAAAAATGTTGATTTTTGACTGTTGACCATTGACTTGTTTGACCGTTGACTTGTTGACTTGTTGACCGGTTCGGTCGTGTATATGACATGCGCTGGGTGAGACTCGAACCGGTGACCTCCCGTACGCGTGCACGCAGCTCTACCAACTGAGCTACGTGTCTAACCCGAAATATTTCTGTTTTTAATTATATTTATATACTAATTAGATTAATCCGAAAATCATTTATTTAAAAACGATTTAATTGCATGACTCGGTGCTCGCCACAGGTCTCGAACCCGGGACCTGTGGTTTAGTTTGACACACAGTCCACTGCTGGACTGTGTGTCTAACTTGGTAAATAATCTGGTTTTTATTATACTTATATACAAACTAGATAAATTCATTTCTGTCCTTATATAAAAAGTTGATAATTGCCAGAACCGGTGCGGTAGCCTGGACTCGAACCCGTGACATATGATTTAAACGCGCACACAGTCCACCACTGGACTGTGTGTCTATCTTGGTTATTATTCCGGTTTTCATTAAACTTAAAATCTATTTGCGAGTGAATCCGGTTCAGTTTAAAAAAAAAGGAACATTTTTATTAAGGCGAGTGTGCGTGTGACAAGAATCGAACTCGGGACGTATGCGTGTTTATTTGCACACAGTCCACCGCTGGACTGTGTGTCTAACCCGAGATATAACTTGATTTAAATTATATATATATATATATAACTGAAAACTTCATCTTCTTCGTTAAGCTTAATCCCAGAACCAATGTCCGACTGTTTCATCAGTTTAATCAATTTATTTAGTAAGTTGTGATTAGCTACATGTGAGATTAATAAAAACGAGAGAGATTAGGTGTAAGATATACCGAACAGAGATCCTCTGTTTCGCCGGCGAAATTCCGATGACAGCAGGTTATTCCGGCGACGTTTATCTTGCGGCAGAAGGTCTTCAGGAAGCTTGAGGTGAGTGTGGGTGACTTCGGTATGAGCTCTAGGTGTTCTGTTTTTAGAGTAAGGCACAGAGGTGAAGGGGTTCGGTTTTCCGGCGAGCTGCAGAAAGTTTCCGGCGAGTGAAATTTCGTCGAGAATGGGTGTGATTGTGAGCGAAAAGGCTATCAGAGGTTAGAGGGTGCATTTATAGGGAAGAACATCGACGAATTGGGTCTGTTTACCGTCTTGATTCGTCGGTCAAATATTTCTCCGACGGTTATGACTGATGTCGCGGATGTTAAGGTTAATGCTTCGGTTAAATCAGAAGAAACCGTCCAATCACGGCGAAATCGTCGGGATTTCCGACGACTGCGATTGGGCGCGTCAGTTTTGAATTCGAGTTTGATATTTGAATTAATTGTTTTGATATGTTACTAAAGAACACAAGTGGCGGAGTGGTTTGATGGATGAGAGTTAAATCGTTGTTGACCAGGTTGACCCGGCTGACCCGGGTTCGAAACCCGGCAGCCTTGTTTTATTTTTAAACCATTATTTTTAATACTTTTTCAAATATAACTTTTATATTCCAATATACTTATTAATTATGTATCGATTAAAATTAATTTGAGCATTAAATACGCAACGAAATTTTTAACTGATTGTTCGGTTAATAAACGGAGCAGGTTTGGTAAATCCGATTTTTGACGGATGTTACAGTATCCCCTACTTTTTAGAAATTTCGTCACGAAATTTAAGTAGTGACATATTTGTCTAAAAATGATGGTGTTTAGTTTGACAGTTACATACTTAGAAAGGGGTAAGAGTTTAAATTTTTGTTTGAGGCGGTAACGTTCCTTGTAAGGGTTGAGTACCCTGCTACAGGAATCGCTTTTTGTTGCCTACGGTAAAAATATTTATAAGCAGAGTTGATTCACTAAGTATGATATCATGCGCAAGAGTTTTGATATGTTTGGAAAGATAAGGTTATATCCTAAAACAAAATTTCTACTACTAAAACCTACATGGAACTTTTCATAACCGACTGACAATGCCTCTGATCCTTTGGCAAGAATACTTATATATAGGAAGTACCAGCGGCGTATCCACCATATTCTCGTCAAATTTTCATTGGTTTTATCAGTAAGTCATGATTGGTTCTATGATACGACTCTAAACATAAACAAACAACACAACCAATGTCTGAGTCCTAATTTTGATAGTATACATGTTTGATTGGTGACATAATCCAATTTCTTTAAATGATGAGATGATATAAATGCTAGATCAGTGAGTATAAAACAAACTTTAATCAAGAAATTACTAAATCCTACATGGAACTTCTCATAACCGCCTGACAATGCCTCTGATCCTTTGGCAAGAATACTTATATATAGGAAGTACCAGCGGCGTATCCACCATATTCTCGTCAAATTTTCATTGGTTTTATCAGTAAGTTGTGATTAGTCCTATGTGACTCTAAAACATAAACAAACACATCAACCAAAGCTTGAGTCTTAATTCTGATAGTATACATGTTTGAATGATGACAGTACCTCTCTCGTTTGTTGTGATGGAGAGGTTAGTCTATGTAGAAATGGAACACAATCCAATTTCTTTAAATGATGAGATGATATAAATGCTAGATCAATGAGTATAAAACAAACTTTAATCAAGAAATTACTAAATCCTACATGGAACTTCTCATAACCGCCTGACAATGCCTCTGATCCTTTGGCAAGAATACTTATATATAGGAAGTACCAGCGGCGTATCCACCATATTCTCGTCAAATTTTCATTGGTTTTATCAGTAAGTTATGATTAGTCCTATGTGACTCTAAAACATAAACAAACACAACAACCAAAGCTTGAGTCTTAATTCAAATAGTATACATGTTTGAATGATGACAGTACCTCTCTCGTTTGTTGTGATGGAGAGGTTAGTCTATGTAGAAATGGAACACAATCCAATTTCTTTAGATGATGATGTGATATGAATGTTAAATCAGTGAATGTAACACAAATTTCAACCAAGACAATACTAAATCCTACATGGAACTTCTCATAACCGCCTGACAATGCCTCTGATCCTTTGGCAAGAATACTTATATATAGGAAGTACCAGCGGCGTATCCACCATATTCTCGTCAAATTTTCATTGGTTTTATCAGTAAGTTATGGTTAGTCCTATGTGACTCTAAAACATAAACAAACACAACAACCAAAGCTTGAGTCTTAATTCTGATAGTATACATGTTTGAATGATGACAGTACCTCTCTCGTTTGTTGTGATGGAAAGGTTAGTCTATGTAGAAATGGAACACAATCCAATTTCTTTAGATGATGATGTGATATGAATGTTAAATCAGTGAATGTAACACAAATTTCAACCAAGACAAATCTAAATCCTACATGGAACTTCTCATAACCGCCTGACAATGCCTCTGATCCTTTGGCAAGAATGCTTATATATAGGAAGTACCAGCGGCGTATCCACCATATTCTCGTCAAATTTTCATTGGTTTTATCAGTAAGTCATGATTAGTCCTATGTGACTCTAAAACATAAACAAACACAACAACCAAAGCTTGAGTCTTAATTCTGATAGTATACATGTTTGAATGATGACAGTACCTCTCTCGTTTGTTGTGATGGAGAGGTTAGTCTATGTAGAAATGGAACACAATCCAATTTCTTTAGATGATGAGATACTATAAATGCTAAGTCAGTGAGTACAAAACAAACTTCAATCAAGACAATACTAAATTCTACATGGAACTTCTCATAACCGCCAGATAATGCCTCTGATCATTTGGCAAGAATACTTATATATAGGAAGTACCAGCGGCGTATCCACCATATTCTTGTCAAATTTTCATTGGCTTTATCCGTAAGTTATGATTGGTTCTATGTGACTTTAAAACGTAAACAAACTGAAATAGTAATTCGCATTAAGATCCTTGGATAAGATTCCAATTTATAACTGGGATACAGAAAAATTGAGATAACATAAAGAAAAACGTAAAAACTAAGCGGTTGGAGTTGAATCTTGATTTTCGTTGAAGGGGACTAGTTGGGTGGTTTCGTTTGGGCCGTCATTATCTTCAACAGGATTGGTGTTGATGTTGAAAACTCTTCCTCTTGCTGGTGGCCTAGTGATTAGGTTTCCTTGATTTGCTTGGTTAACTGGGTTTTTTGAGCTTGGGCGTTTATGATGTTAACCAGTCGAGGGCACGTGTTTCTAAAGTGGGTAGGGTCGCCACAATTGAAACAAGTTCGAACATATGGGAACATGGGGTATTGGGGTTGTTGATAGATTTGGATCATGTTTTGAGTAGGGGGAGAGATTTGGTTTTGAGAGGTGCGGCAAGCCTCAAATGACCATAGCGTCCACAATTCGCACATAGTCGACAAGGTAAGGTAGATGGATGGTGATAAAAATAGGTGTTACATCGAGGGTGAGGTCCAAGGTATGGTTTCTTATTTGGGTAAGTTGAGTTGGGTGCTACTTGAGTGATTGGGATAGCTTGGATGGGTATGGCTTGTGAAATTGGTTGATTACGTTGGGTGACAGCGAAAAGTTACCCATCTCGTTTTCTCTTAAAAATGGGTTGAGAAGGGGATTCGGTTTGGGTGGAGTTTGAAGTTTCAGTTGATGCTTTATCCTTCTTCTTCTCCTCCTTGAAGTCTTTATTCCGGATGCGGTTCTCGGTGAGCTCTGTAGCTAACTCCATTGCGGCTTCCAAGGTTACAGGTGTGGTACTTATTACAGAGTCTTGAATTTTTGACGGGAGACCTCGAATGTAGTGCTCGATCAAACGGTAGAGGGGAGTGAATAAGTTGGGAACCATTTGATTTAACTCGAGGAATCTTTTGTTGTATGTGGTGTGGTCGCCTCCCTTTTGCTTCAACGAATAGAACTCATCCTCTAATTTCTTGATTTCGCTCCTTGGGCAAAACCGTCTGGTCATGATTTCCTTCAATTCATCCCAAGTTAAAGTCATAGCATCTTCAACACCTCGTTTGGCCTTCTCTGTATTCCACCAAGTAAGTGCTATTCCAAATAAACGACCAGTAGTATAGTATATCGCACTTTGCGATCATCGGGGCAATCGCAATTTAGAAAAGTGTTCTCCATTTCTTCAAACCAATGGAGGAGAGCGGTGACACCTTCAGTCCTTTCGTATTTTGGAGGGTCGCAGGATTTGAAATGCTTGTAGGTGCATTTGGTGGTAATTGGGGGAGGATTGACAATGTTTTGATCTTCTTGATTGACGGGATTAGCGGTAAGGGCTTGTTGGACTTGAATTGCAACGTTGGGTATTACGGCAGCCATTTGTTGAGCGATTAGGGCAGCCATGCGCTCGCGGGCTTTTCCTGCTCTCATCTTCCTACGAGCGAGGCTAGAAGACATCTACAAGGAATACATATCAAGAGTATGAGTTGGATGTTTTTGGGATCATGGGTCGTATTTAGGAATGAACATTCATAAAATAAATATAACATAACAAATCTACTACATCCATAGGATGTCTTGGGCTTTGCTCGTAATTGGGCCTTGCATGCCGCCATACTTCACCTTCGTAATCATGTGGGCCCCCATGAATACCGGGTTTTTCATATGGTTCGCATGTGCTAGCCTGGTTACGTACACTAAAACCCGGAGAAAATCGAGAAATATGTATGTAACGTATGATATTCGAAATGTATCCATGTATGGACACGGTGACACCTCAAAGTGGGGTTAGTTCGAACGACGTTTGGTGTGGCATGCTTTGGCCTAATAGGTCCTTTGTACTCTCATCGTTAGTCCCCAGGTAGGCAAACTGGTCCGTTATATTGGATTTATACGAATGCCAACCTAGACAGGACGTTCCGACTACCGGTACTTGTACCCTTACAGTTACTACATGCCCGTCACAGAACTCACTTTGATGAGAATTGAAAAATGAAAAATGCGACAAAATCTTTGAATAACGAAAGTATGAAGATGATTTGAATATGTGGACATTGAAATATGTATGATGAATGTGTATGTAAGTATGTATGTTTGACTGTAAGTATAAACAAATATGAAACAAATAAATATCATAAGTTTGCATGTAACCACATAAACAATTAAAATCTAGTCAACTATAGTATAGCCTCTAAGTGTCTAATAACCTATCCTATATCCCTATAGTCATGGCTCTGATACCAATCTGTCACACCCCGACCCGCAGCGGAAAAGGTGATCGGGGCATGATTGGGTTATCATCAAAGCTCACGACATTTATTATAACGTTTCATATTTATTATTACAATTTAAAGGGAAACATACAATCATAATTACATCATGTCCTACACATCATTCTAGACTTCGTTATTTTCTTCTAAGGCATTTCCTATGTTTTCCTTGCTTCATCCTGTTCACCTGTATCATGTGTAAAAATGGTTTTTGGATCAACAAAAAAGTTGGCGAGTGAATCCTATGAAAACATTTGAACAAGTTTATTGAATTGATTATACAATAAGGTGCATAACCACATATGAGTAAATATAGATGTAAACATATTCACAAAACACTTAATATCAGATAATGCACACACATACAATAATAAATTGTTTTGAGGCACGCTTGCTCAACCCGTCTCTCACGAGGAACTGATGGGCCTAATGAATGATTTGCATACAACTTGACAATATGTAATACATAACTACAACAATAATCATAATATGGTATGGCACGAGTTTAAATAAACGAATTAATTTTAGTGACACATGACACACCCCAAAACGTGTAATTAAAAAGGGGAGTTGTAAGATTCACTCACATTGGGTGCGTTCGGTTGATGATGTTGAATGCGCACGAAGTTTGATTTAACCACGAGTGAAACTAACCTAGATAATAACATAATGGTTCGGTAAATAAGCGGATTTTTATTAATCAAATTTAGTAGGATTATTGGATATATTCTTGTGAGTTTAAGGCTATTTTCTAACCTTAAAAATGTTATTTTTAAGTATTTTTAATTGATATTTAATTTAAATAAATAAATAAAAGAAATAAAAAAAAATGTTGATTTTTGACTGTTGACCATTGACTTGTTTGACCGTTGACTTGTTGACTTGTTGACCGGTTCGGTCGTGTATATGACATGCGCTGGGTGAGACTCGAACCGGTGACCTCCCGTACGCGTGCACGCAGCTCTACCAACTGAGCTACGTGTCTAACCCGAAATATTTCTGTTTTTAATTATATTTATATACTAATTAGATTAATCCGAAAATCATTTATTTAAAAACGATTTAATTGCATGACTCGGTGCTCGCCACAGGTCTCGAACCCGGGACCTGTGGTTTAGTTTGACACACAGTCCACTGCTGGACTGTGTGTCTAACTTGGTAAATAATCTGGTTTTTATTATACTTATATACAAACTAGATAAATTCATTTCTGTCCTTATATAAAAAGTTGATAATTGCCAGAACCGGTGCGGTAGCCTGGACTCGAACCCGTGACATATGATTTAAACGCGCACACAGTCCACCACTGGACTGTGTGTCTATCTTGGTTATTATTCCGGTTTTCATTAAACTTAAAATCTATTTGCGAGTGAATCCGGTTCAGTTTAAAAAAAAGGAACATTTTTATTAAGGCGAGTGTGCGTGTGACAAGAATCGAACTCGGGACGTATGCGTGTTTATTTGCACACAGTCCACCGCTGGACTGTGTGTCTAACCCGAGATATAACTTGATTTAAATTATATATATATATATAACTGAAAACTTCATCTTCTTCGTTAAGCTTAATCCCAGAACCAATGTCCGACTGTTTCATCAGTTTAATCAATTTATTTAGTAAGTTGTGATTAGCTACATGTGAGATTAATAAAAACGAGAGAGATTAGGTGTAAGATATACCGAACAGAGATCCTCTGTTTCGCCGGCGAAATTCCGATGACAGCAGGTTATTTCGGCGACGTTTATCTTGCGGCAGAAGGTCTTCAAGAAGCTTGAGGTGAGTGTGGGTGACTTCGGTATGAGCTCTAGGTGTTCTGTTTTTAGAGTAAGGCACAGAGGTGAAGGGGTTCGGTTTTCCGGCGAGTTGCAGAAAGTTTCCGGCGAGTGAAATTTCGTCGAGAATGGGTGTGATTGTGAGCGAAAAGGCTATTAGAGGTTAGAGGGTGCATTTATAGGGAAGAACATCGACGAATTGGGTCCGTTTACCGTCTTGATTCGTCGGTCAAATATTTCTCCGGCGGTTATGGCTGATGTCGCGGGCTGGACATCGGTTATAACCGATGTTAAGGTTAATGCTTCGGTTAAATCAGAAGAAACCGTCCAATCTCGGCGAAATCGTCGGGATTTCCGACGACTGCGATTGGGCGCGTCAGTTTTGAATTCGAGTTTGATATTTGAATTAATTGTTTTGATATGTTACTAAAGAACACAAGTGGCGGAGTGGTTTGATGGATGAGAGTTAAATCGTTGTTGACCAGGTTGACCCGGCTGACCCGGGTTCGAAACCCGGCAGCCTTGTTTTATTTTTAAACCACTATATATAATACTTTTTCAAATATAACTTTTATATTCCAATATACTTATTAATTATGTATCGATTAAAATTAATTTGAGCATTAAATACGCAACGAAATTTTTAACTGATTGTTCGGTTAATAAACGGAACGGGTTTGGTAAATCCGGTTTTTGACGGATGTTACAATTCAATAGGCCAAGATGTTTTGAATTTGGGATTAGTGGTGTCAGTTTTATGTGTTAATTCCCTTTGTCCGTTCCTTATCCCATCAACAGATGTGTCATAACACAACATGAACTGAACCAAGGTGTTGTAAGGACTAGAATTGGATTTGAACAAATGGTTTGCACTCTCACACCTTGAAGTGGTCTTCATTAAAGTACACATTTGTATCTCCCGGAAATAAGCCGGTATCCAGTTCGCACGAATCGAATACATCTCGCCCAACCAGGAATGGTCTTGTAAGCCGTATTCAGCAATAAGATTCTGCCATCTAACCTCAAATGTTTGTGGTTCAATGTAAACATTCCAAACGAGCTTGTGGAACTTCTGTTTAATTTCCGCATTCCTACTGTCGTTCCCATTGATCTACATTTAAAAGGGAAAAGCCCCAAAAGTTAAATACAATATCATACTTTATAAAAGATACTCTTATGTCTTGAAAAAAAATTTGATTGAGATTTAGTACCTTAACCGGCAGTTTTTTAATAATGTGCCACATACAAAACCTGTGAATTGACTTGTCAAATACCTTTTTGACAGCTTGTTTCACAGCACAGTCTTGATCAGTTAGAACCAGAAGTGGTTGTTTACCATTGTGTGCCTCTAGAAATTTTTGAAGTAGCCATGTATAAGATTCGATAGTCTCATTATGAATCAACCCTGCACCAAAAATTGTACACCTTCTATGGTGATCGACCCCAGTAAACGGTACAAAAATCATATCATACCTGTTTCACAAAAACGCATTTAGATATGTGTATTAAAAGAAAGATAATATGTTCAAAATTTGATAACCTACTCACATATTTGTATGATATGTCGCATCGAAGGTAATAACATCGCCAAATGAATCGTAGTTTGATTTCGACACCGCATCACACCAAAAAAATTAATTGAAGTTCGGTATCAACAATGTGGGTGTTAAATGTGTAGTTTTCCTTGTTTTTGCTACGTTCCTTGAATTTGTCAATTATCATCTGGGTGTCCCTATCACCGATAAAGTCTCGGATACCACGGCCACAATTTTTGTAGTTGACAACGGTTCCATGCACATTGATGACCACCTTTTAGAACAACATGTACTTTGTGAGACTTGGTAGGTCCTAGGTTTGCGTTTTGGCATTTTGCTATAAACTCTTGTGTAGAAAAGTCAAGCTTCCTCTTCTTCAATGATAGATCAAGATTTTCAGGGGTAGTAAATCCATGGTTACGTTGCTCTACAAAGTCATAAATCTTGTACTCAGATGAATTTTTTACACGCACGAATTTAACGCATGCCTTGCAGTCTGTGACTTTGACGTTGGACCGTCTTTTTGGTGAACTTGAATTTGCTTGATCAGCCGTACCATCTTTACGTTTTGGTTTGTTAGCTCTTGAACATAATACGTATTGCCTATTGGTAACAATTTTGTCACCTATTTTTTCCTTTTGCGATGTACCAAGACGGGTCCCAAAACCGGCCAGTTGAGCATACTCTTCATACTTGCTTATAGCTTCTTCAATCGTACTAAACCTAGCTTTGATAAATGGTTTGAATCCGGGAGGGACGATTGGTGTCCAGTACCTAGTACCATTAGGGGTTTCGTATACATTGCTGGCAACTGATTCTGCAAATGGTTAAGACGCAAAAGATTTAAAACAGTTTATACTAAAAAAATAATATTACAACTTTGAATACTGTTAATTGTTAATTAGGTAAGGATTCAGACATTTTTAAACAAGTTCACGCACGTATTTTCCCCCTACTCATTCCTGTTTCTGAAATTTATACACATGTGTATTGTGATACAAATATAAGAGGGTGCAGAAGTGTACTTAACTCTGACATGTCAACGAATACATTAGAATACAAAATACATATGTGTACTGTTCTGTAAACAGCTACACGATTGGTGACTGTGAGATACAAAAACATAGAGGCGTCATAACAGTACACATCTGTAATGTTCTGGGAAATAATTGACAATCATAGAAAATAAAACAATCATATACACTACGCAGAAGAAAACACCATATATGCAGATGATTAATGTCTGGCATACACAAACATCGCAGATTACCAACAAGTGGTTTCATATGTGTACCTGTTCTGAATGATCTAAATACAGCATTCAATTAAAAACACAAACGCAGAACTAAAATAAACTCATATGTTAAAATCTGTAGCGAAACAAAAACTGACCAATCGAAGAACTGAACAATAAAACAATAATATAACATGTCTACAGCAACAATTAAACAATATTATAACGTGTCTACCAGACAAAATTGTCGAAAATTCCACAAACACCTACGCACCTGGTCGATCCAATGTAGTAACATAAACATTACTGCCATTATCAAAGTTGACTTCATCATCGTTAACCATATTCTCGTTCGTATTTGTTGTGTGCACATCCATATTTCAGAAACAATAAGAACACAAAAGGAGTTCACAACTTTGCGGCTTAAAATACCCAGTTCAAACAACATGTCAACAAAATTCAGTAAATTAGCAAAAGTTTTTGAAATATGTATATATAAAGCATATGAATGATAGGTGTAATAATAATGAGTTTAACAAACTTTTAGAACAATTTGGAAGATATCTGTCAAATCTCAAACTTATTTGATTGAATTCAATGAAACGGAATAACATATACAGAAGATCGAATCAAAATAGTTGTTTTGATTTGATTGTATATAAATTTTGAATCACGTACTTTTAGAACAGAAAATTGAAACGAACTGGGTCGTCTACAAAATTTCAGAAAATTTGATACGTAACTGATCGATTGTTATAAATATGGTAGTTTATGTTTTTGATTTAATCCAGTATAAAAATTAGGAAAGATTGTAACTACCTAGAATAAATTCTGTTTAAAATAAATTGAAAATAAAATTAATAATGTTTAATTACCATCCTGTCGTTGGGAACCAAAAATAGATCAACAGTCTAGATCAGTTCACACAGTTCATTCTTAGAAATTTATTCACAAATGATCTTAATCCTATATATATATATATATATATATATATATATATATTAGCATGTTGGTATTCATCAGGATTTAGATGTTACATCATAAATTATGACGTTACAATTGACTAATTTATCTTTTTCTAATACTCATTATTAATTGAATAATTTTAGTTTTCATAGACGACGACGGTATTACGTATATTTATTTTATTTTTCTCTTTTACAAATGATCCTTTCTGTTATTCTAAATTGGCTGGATTATCATTTAATTAGTTAATTTAATTTAATATATGTTGTTTAGGACTCTTACAATCTAGTGATGCCCATCTACATATTCTTTGAGCCACCATAATCATATATTTATGTTTTTTTTATTAACCTTGTTAAGTTGTAAATAAAATTGTTGAATCATTTTGATTTGAGGAAGTTAATTTGCAACCTATAGAATATTATATGTGCTTATAGAATCCATGAAAAACAATTAAATTCAATATTCAATATTACAAAGTATGGAACTCAATATTTATGGACTAAACAATGCAAGTGTATTAGGTATATATGCTTGTATTGGTGGTAATATATACATGATGTATGTACTAGATTTTCATTTTGTATAGTTTATAATTTAAATGGATATGAATTCTGTAATTAATTATTTTTATTAGTCATTGTTAATACATAGCATGTCAAAAGACTTTTACATAATTAGATATAAATGAGTTATGTGAGTAGTGTTCATTGGATATTAATCCTCTGTTTATAAACATCAATTGATTTAGTTTTAAATAAACTATACAACTTATAATGCAATATATTGTTATTATTATTGTTATAACATGATTATGCAAATATCGTTTGGTACTTATACTAAGGTTAATGCTATAACAAATTTTGCATATAAGAAATTTATATAATAGATTAATATTGTTAGATATCATTAGTTGTTTTTAGAGAAACATTTTATAGCGATGTCGGTACCTCTCATGCATTCATTATACCATGTCATAATGTTTAACAATTTATTTGCATATTAACTATTACTATTGCTAGTATAAAATAGTGACTATTGCTATTGCTTCATATGTACAATGTATAGATTGCTTATATGATGTCATCAGTTGTTTAAATATAAATATTTGAGAAAAAAAATGAGTATGTTATGTAATTCATCAGTATTATAATTTTCAAATAAAATTTTCAAATACAAGTAACAAATGATCTGAGAACTTGAAAAAGATATATGTTTAAGTTTTAAAGTAAATGTTCAAAATATATAAGATATTATGTTTGGTTATACCATAATAAGTTAATACATAAATTATATGCGTTTCCTTATTAGTGATAAAAATGTTTCTTATTTTATAAAGGCCCATTATAAGTTGTTTTTATATGATGACATGCTATAAGTGTAACGCCCCAAAACACAAATGTTAAATTACAAGCATGATATATTTTACAAAATGTGATATTGAGGTAACTAAGTTAGTTAACTTGGTTATAAATACAAGCTAGGTATTAATAATAAAGTTTTGTGACTAAACATATAACAATCAAAACTATAGGGGCCAAAAGAGGTCAAGTTGGAAAGTTCATTTAATAAAAAGATGGAGAAAATGGAAAAGCCCACATTTTTTGGGCAGAGCATGTGTCGACACACAGTGTGTGTGTGTTCATGTGTGAATCCAAGGGAAGAAGAATGAGAGAAGTATGAAGTTGCATGGGTAATTTGTGAATCTTGGAGTGTTCATCACCTCCTAAGCATCAAGTAAGTACCAAATTCACCCTCTAAACCTTCTTGATTAGAGTTTAATGAATTACCCTTAATAGGGTAAATTGCAAGGATGGGATGGTTGAAATTATACTTAGATACTCTTATCTAACTAATAATTGATGTTAACATCTTAGTTGAAGTTTTTGATTCGCAAACCCATGTTCAAGAAATTGGGGTTTTGAGTAAATATGGATTAATCGAAAGAAATGTGGTGTTTAGCCATGTTTGATGATATGAAAAGAGTGATGTGTTTTGTAGTAAAGGAATTTGATGATGAATTTTATGAACTTGGAAGATTGTTGCATGAATTAGTTGTACATTGTGCATTAGATGGTGTACGCACACCAAATGTTTGATGAAATGCCTAGTATAGATTAGAATGTGAAAAATATATTGTTGAACTATGAGTGAATATTTGTGAAATGTGATAATGCCATGTTTGAAAATAATTAAACTTGAAAAATGCATTATGCAAGGATTTCATGAGAAGGCGTATTTAATGGTATGAATTGAATGGAAATGTGTTTCTCGTTCTCATATACAATGTTGGAATGATATGATGTTTACTACATGTTCGTATAATTGCTTAATCAAATTGATAAGTAAAATTACGCTAAATGTGAAGCATAGGGAATCATTAAAAGGGAAGATGTGGGAACGATGTTGGGTTGTTAAGCATGGGTCATGATGCTAGTCGTAGAATTATGAGAATAAATCGAAAGTTCATATGTTGAACCATTGACTTCTGAAAGTCAACTGCGCATAAGAAGCATGCTAGACTTCTTGTCATAATTATAAGATTATAGAAAGTCATATGGTATGTGATATATCAGTACGTATTATATGTGATGACATAATGAATTATATAAATTTGAAAAGATGTGATTTGAGTATATGCCTTATGCTTGTTAGGATTGACTTATGAAAGTCAAATACGAGATATGCATTTGGTATAATCGTTAATATGTACAATCATGTATGCTAACGAGAATGTGATTGCGATGACATGAAAGTGTAGGAATCATGTCGTAATGGATGAAAGCATGGAAGGTGATCGGGCCGGAAAGAGGCAAGGTAACGGATGCAAATGCGGACGCTAAGGTAAGTGAATTCTTGAACTCACTTTGTATTTAAGTACATGAAGATGTTTATATATTCGAATAGTCAAAACTAAAGTAGAACGTATAAATAAATAAGAAATGTTTTAATAAGACTTCTTGAAAAGGGTTAATATGTCATTAAACCATGAAACCTCAATATAGCGGTAAACGGGTTGTGAATTTCATAAATGTTATTAGGCGAAAAGAGACAAAATATGTTAAGTTGTTGGAAATCGTGTTCGGAAGGCCCAGGGTTGGCCTAGATGATCAGCAAACTTGAAATGGGTCAAAACAAGCTGCAGATTAGCAGCAACAACAGGTGACTGTAAGCTACAGTACCTGACCGTAGCTTACGGTAGAGAACATCCGTTTGGTAGAAAGTCATGACCGTAAGCTACGGTATCCGACCGTAGCTTACGGTAGATGATATCTGGTTGGCAGAAATCCTCACCGTAAGCTACGGTGAGTGGACCGTAGCTTACGGCGAGAATGGGTATCAAATATTAAATTCTGTTTGTTGTGTATATTATTGCGTCTTGGACTTCCGTGTCCTTTAAGGCTTATGTAAAAGCTTCGATAAACTTCCGGAAGATAGCATAACCCAGGAAATGTTCATAAAGGTTTTAATGATGTGTATGAATACAATCAATGACTTTTGGGCTTGTAAGGGATAAATAAAAGTATATGCATGATTGAGATTTGAATCTCGTGGGAGTAAAAGTGTTGGAATGTATTACACAAATGGGGAGATAAAACCTGCTCTTAAATATGTTTATAAATAAATTATTAGGCATAATCAAAGTTCGGCGATCGAACACGGATAAGTGAATATGACTTGAACGATATAAAAGAATATAGTTGTAGAATGAAGGAGTTAAATGTAAATGTTATTATTGTATATATAAGTATGGAACTTGTATGTAAGTATGTGTATACATGAAAAATGCTTATACGTGATGTAGCCCAATGAATGTCGTTCGATGTTATGTGTTTATGTGAAGTGGCTAACTGTTTGTTGTTGAGGATGAAATTAGGAATGCAGGTAAGTAAGGGTTGGGCTCTCGGAAGTTTGAGGCTCGGCATAAGGAATAAGTTTGAAAAATACCCTATTGGAGTTTTATATAATGTTTGATGAATATGTGTAGTCGATTCATGTTCATGTTTTAAATTAAAATATATGATGTCACCATCTACTAACACGTTGGTTATATTTATATGGTGACCGCAGATAGTCGGACTATCATAATGGACAACCAACGAGGATCGAGTCGAAGACAAGGATTGTACGGAGGAGTGGTCATGTAACTGAAATCATGTGTAATATAGTTACCTTGGTTAGGAATAAATGATATAAACGACTTAAAGGAGGTCGATTCAAATGGTTTAAAGTACCTTAAAATAATTATAAGAAAGGAACATTACGATTCATAATTCCGCTGCGTCGTTTTGGGTCAAAATGCGTTTGGGTGTAACAATAAGGTCATGTATTGTATGATTTGTTGTTATCTATACCTTTTATTCTATATGCTATCACTTCTTTGCATCGATAATACCGAATAGAACGACTAAACCAAAGTTGTGGTTTATTGTCATTCTCAAGAAAAAGTAGAAATATCTTCGATTTGACACCAAAAGTGTCATACTCCTTGTATCTCATTATCAAGTATAAAAAAAATATTATATGACTCGAACATATAATTACTTCTCAATTGACGTTATACGAAGAGAAGTTTATTTATAAGGGAAATTGGATAAAACAAATTTTGTTTGTCAACCTCAAATATACTCCTGAAGTAGCAATATCGTTTAAAGGGTATGAACGGTTTGAGACGACTGTATATCTATATGTTCGAGAAAATAATGGAAAATCCGTAAAATTGTATGGTTTTACTCTGATTCATGAAGTGAATATTATATTGACCATTGTAATCATGAGCATCATTGAGAAAATTGTAATGATGATCATATTAATAATGAGATTGACCATTAGAGTGCAACAATCATCATGTTAATAAGAGATCAAACTATCAGAAATTATAAGATAGTCAAGCTAATAATGAGATCGAATATTAGTATTATAATGATAGTCATGATGATGATCGACCATCAAAAGTGGTAAACAAGTGATTACATAACACAATGGTTTGAACTTTGAAGTTATAATACATTCTTTCATATCTTATGTTTTGTATTACATACGTGCAAGTAATACATATACAATATCATAAACCATAAGTTTATGGATCTTAATTATATGTTGGCGTGACTGATTAGACCACACCGAGCCAATAATGATGTGAAACTTAATGAATAACCAGAAGATTCTTCATGATAATTAAACATGTCATAGTTGCTCTAAAAAAGTTAATTATTTACCAACCAAAGTAGGGTGTGAATCCCTAAAATATTATGGAATGAATGAAGGATGTATATATCCAAACATGATTACGTTTTAGCGTTTTTAAATCGATGCATCGTCTAAGTGGTCATCAAATTTTCAACTTGAAGTTGTGTGTAGCTTAGCTAATGAGATAGCAAGCATATTATTTCATATTATCATATTTATGGTGGTTATAACATTGAATCTGTATCCATGTTACTAATGATTATTGGAATAAGTATTGAACTTTCTAAATGCTTAAGACACAAATTTCTTTTGTGAAGACGATGATCAAACGTTTACAAATTGATTGCAAAGCCAATAATCAAGAGAGCAAAAGTTCATATTTGAGCACATGTGATTTTACATGCGGTAACATTATTTCACATCAAGCCAACATGTTGTAATAGTTTTCCCCATTATAGTTGGTTTTGGTCAGGAACCAAATATTTCCATCAAACCTTTTATTGTGCGGTATACATTGGAATTGATCCACCACAAGCATAAAGAGTGAAACTCAAATAATGTTGGGAATATATGTTGGATGAAAATACTATTTATGATTACATACTTAGAGCAATTAACGAGATATTTATTTATGGCTCGTTAAATCTTACTTTAAGTAAATTAACATTTTCAACATTAGGGGGGGATTAATGGCAGTTGAAATAGGAATGGGTACGCATGAATTATCATTGATCCCTCAAACTAAATTGTGTGAACAAGAAGTTTCAAAAGATAATTCGTTACCTAGATTAAAGAATCAATCACCAGACATGTTAACTGACCTAAATACAGTGATTAAGTAAGTCACGTAGTCAACTGCTAATGCTCCATTTAAGTTAATTGTCCTAGTAGGGCAAACCATATATTAATGAGTTTATTGCACGCCTAAAGCGTGGTAGACTAGTCGATCCAAGAAAATAAAAATTCCTCGAAAAATTGGAGCAAGTAATGAAGAAGATGGCAAGTCGAGTTATAGTAAAAAAAGGGTTTCTTGAAGAGACATTAGACATGATGGTTCTAGAAGAACCCCAGGTACCTGAAAATTAAGAGCTCTTAGTAAATTATATCATGTCTAGAAGTGTATGGAATCGAAACAAAATCGACGTCGTTATACTTTTGTATATATAGCGCTTGATAAGATGAAATAATGAGGATCAAGATTTAAAATCTGCCTATGAATAAATACAAATAAATGACTGGCCAAAATGGAATGACGCAAATGAGGCAGAGTTGAATTCTCTATTGAAATGGAAAGCTTACAGGCCAGTAGTCCATAAAAAAGTTATAAAATATATTTAATATAATTAGGTCTTTTATGTGGATCAACAATTGATGGCACAAGGATTTCGCAAAGACCTATGATTAATTATGAGGAGACGTATTCTCTAGTGGTGGATGCAATAGCTTTCCAGTATTTAATTAGTCTGGTAATATAAAGAGAGAATTGATATGCATCTTATAAATGTTATGTATCATTTAGATACTAAAGTTTATATGCAAGTCCTTGAAGGATTTAAATTATATAATTCATGTAAAGTAAGTTCTCGAGAACAATATGATCGTTGTATACAGATTCATTTTTGAATACGATTGAACTCCTAATGAGTTTCTTAAGCAATTGAGTTCTTTAAAGGTGAATCAAAACATCTTAACGATGTAATTTTTGTGCACCAATAAACATACATTGAAAACTTGTACCAAGTGATTGTGATATCTCAATAAATAGTGTACACGCATGGTACAATATAGATTTTGGAGATAAAAGCAAGTGTTCATGACACTTTTACATGATATAGATATCTATGTGTTAAATGGGCAAATTTATATAGCAAAACTCCTGAAGAGTGAAAGCACATGCATATATGAATAAGATGGAACAAATTCCCTCATGGATTGATAATGCTAGAAGCATTGATGTCAAAACCTCAAGAACATACTATATGAAGTTGACAAAATATGTGGACTAAAATAGTCGAGTTAAATATGATATAATTGACTCACCAGTGAGCTCGAAAACGAGAAATACATATGGTGAAGTTGGTCCATTTGTTTTCATTAAAAGAACGATATGAGGTTTACAAGTATTGCAATATATGTTGATGATGTCATTGAATCTCCCGAAGAGAAAAAAAAGAGCTCAAATATTTAAGCAAGAATTTGCAAATGAAATACAATATTGCAAATTTATGGCTCCATACGTAGGACGTACGTTTATATTATAATCCATCAATCATAATACATCTAGAAAATGTTGGACATTTCATATGGACAAAGCTTTTGGTGTAAGTACATTTAATGATGTTCAAATATTTGATATAGATAAAAATGACTTTTATCATCTTCTATCAAAGAAGCAAAGATCCTTGGTCATGAAGTACCATAATTCAATAAAATTGTATTAATATATCTTGCTAGCTATACACGAACATATAGCATTAAATTCATTGGCAAGATTTAACTCGTGTACGACGAGGAGATAGTGTAATGAGTAAAACATTTATTTTCTATACCCTTAAGGTACGAAAGGTATGGGTTCATATTTTACTAACCCATCAACAAGTTTGGTTAGTTTTGTAAATGCAGGGATTATAACAAAGCACATTCATGGATCTTATGGTATCTACTTACAAGAGGAGGTAATTAAAGTTTTACATGAAGATCATACATCAAGTTCATTAATAATTGCACATCAAGCGACAAATCACTCACTACAAAAGTTTTTCAACAACGTTCCTAGAAGATTGGTGCTTGTTACTTGAAATGATACATATTATATTGAGGGGAGTTTTACATAAATTGCACTCTTTACCCTTCACTAAGTTTTATCCAATTGGATTTTCTTAGTAAGGTTTTTTTTGAGACAACGTACCTGATCCGAAGTATCAGGTGGAGACAATACGCGTTGCCCTCTTTTTCCCTTAGCTGAGGTTTTGTCCCATTAGGGTTTTCCTAGCAAGGTTTTAATGAGGCAACATCATTAAGCGTATTAAAGAATAGTATTCCATCATGTGGATAGTCAATGGCGTGTTAATGCTCCATTAGTGATGATTTTCACTGTATACCTATTATGAATGCATCCATTATGTAGTGACTTTCCACATGTATAACCCTTTTCTCTTATTTACTATTGTACTAATGTGAGTGCCTATATATAATGCATTTGTATATGATGTTAAATCAATGAATAAGAATTCTCCATGTTCTATTCTCTACATGATTTCATAGTCTAGCTCTCATGTTTATATACATATATATTAGTTGCTAATAAACCGTTGTTTCATAACAAAATTATATATAAAAAAAATCCACGCTTGAAGCTTTCTTTTGCATGGTTTCAAAAGTAGAGACCACATGCGGTAAAATATCGGATATCAGCCAAGGATCAATATTTGAGATATAGGTTATTTCGGTGGGATATCGGTAATTTAATATAATGAAAAATTTGTATATATAGCAATTTAACACAAATTATTCAGTGATATATAGGTGATATATCGGTGATACGTATAGGTCAATTTCGCCAATATTATTGTACCGATATTCTGACCGATATTTGACACCGATATTTTATTAGGGACATATATAACCTACAAATCACCGATATTAATCGCATAGGATAGATGTGATTCGATATTTTGTTGTGTTATGATCAACAATTCAACACGCCAACCCGGAACCCGACACGATTAAGATCCACTATATCATACGTGCATACTTTTAATTGTTTTGTGATCATACCAACTAAACGCCATACACGTGTCATACACATGTGTGCGCGTAACCACAAATAACAAGATTTGTCAACATAAACCATGTAAAGAATATTCCTTGTCAAATTAACATTGTTGAGGAACACAAATGTAAAGATTATACAAAATCCAAAAACAAAATAAATTAATTTCCAAAATAGATATAAAAAGAATAAACATTCAGTAATCAAGAACAACAAGAGTATTTGCTTTGATCTTGTTTAGATTCCCCATCACCATTGTTTGCAAGAGTCACCCTGTTTAAAGACAACTCAGCTTTATATGAATCTGAATTCAATACTTTTCGACTTACATTATTGTAGATCTCCCGAATAACCATCTCGAAAGCTGTTTTGACATTTGTTGAATCAAGTGCCGATGTTTCCATGAAAAATAACCCATTTTGCTCTGCGAGATTCTTGCCATCTTCCACAGATACAGCCCTGATATTCTCCAAATCACATTTGTTTCCCACCAACATCCTCGCGACCGTTGTCTCCGAATGAGCTGCATAAGGTTTTATATAAAGTTAGTTATTTTTCAAAAAATGAATTAAAAAAAAACTGTGTAATTGAAGCTAGGGATGAGCACGGTACCCGTTCGGTACCGAACCGGTACCGGTACCGAAAAATGAGAAAAGTGGGTACCGGAACCGAATATATTGGTTCGGTACCAGTACGACCGGTGTTTTACCCTTAAATACCGTACTGTACCGGTACCGAAAAAGGGGGAAAGTAGGTACCGTACGTACCCGGTACCCAAAGTGGCATCCATCCCTAATTGAAGCTGACTGTCGAGTGAGCCAAAATCATTCATGCTATGTATAGGGGGTGTTTGGCATTGCATAATGAAAGTGATCATTCAGTATGGAATAATCTATAAATAAGCTAATCGTTGTAACAGAACAGCCTATCACTTATGTTGATCCTAAACTATGAAGTCCAGTCAGAGGATGTCTAGTAGGGCTGGCACAAGAAGTCTTATCGTGTTTAACAGGGCGATTGACACAATTATCAATCATGAATACGACTAGTTTAACTACTTTATACCTTATTATAAGTATGTTAACCATCATCATACTCAGTAAATACCACCAATAGCAAAACTAAGGTAGGGTCTGAGGAGGGTAAGATGTAGACAGTCTTACCTCTAGCCCATAGGAATAGAGTGACTGCTTCCAGTGAGACCTCAGCTCCTAATTATAATTATTTTTTAAGTAGTAGAAAATTACATAATATACTTCTTAAACAGGTCTTATCGTGTCTTAAACAGGTCAGGAATTATCAGCCCTCAATCTACATGAGATTAGATCAAGTAACAAATGTAAATTGTTTCATGTTATATCATCATTGTTGTTTTTTACTTGACCCATAGTTTGCCCTCGGTTATTTTAATAGAATTCGGTTAATTTTTAATTTGAAAACAACTATGAATTGGAATGTTACTTTGGGTTAGGATTCAAATTTAGTTTTTAATGGCGAAATCTTCTAACATAATCAACATAACAATTACACCAAATAACTACCCCCCCCCAAGGAGATACGGCCTTCTTTTGACACCTACTAAAGACATTTAAACCCAAATAACTCGCACACCTCAAGAAACTTTTGACACCCGCCCCAATGAGCACCCAAACATAATTTGGAGTTTAAAAATAGTTATTTAGTCCTAAAAATAGCTTTTATGCACATTAAAGTATATAGAAACTAAATGTTGATGAAGAGCTAGTTCGATGCATACACAATACATCACAATTGAAACCTTACCATACAATTAACATTGGTGATAAGTATATAATCAATTTATTTTGTCGATCAATGTTCAACTAACATTCTAAAAAAGTTAAGAATTTAACTGCTTGTTAAGAGAGTACAAGACCTCTTTGGGTTCAAAACGAAAGAAGAAAAGACAACATTCGCAACATAATAGTGTTTATCCTTCTCCTTTGTCTTGCTGTGTCAGTGGTTTTTCCAAATTTTTGGTCACCACCCACCACATTTTTGACACCGCGAGTCAGGGGCGGATCTAGAGTGATAGAAGGTAACCTCCGTTGTGCCCCTTGACGCTCCGAAGGTAGTGTAAATTTTGGAAAAATTTGACGTTTACCCCTGTTTATTGAAACGTACCCCTATGCGGATTTTCTAGATCTGCCACTGCCGCACGTCCAAACCTAGGTGCGTTTGACCTCCAAAATATGTACTACTTTTTGGTTTAAGCAGTACTGTGGCATCCTTTGGAGCCACAACGAAATAGACAACAGTTATAGCTATATCAAAAACATTATAGCCTACCAAAAAAAGTGGCTTATTCGCTAAGTCCAACTCTTAATCCTAACAACAATCTAACTTTGTACACCAAAAGCTCATCGTATAAGATCAATCAATCGTTTAGTCACCTATGTCAACTTCCTGACGCATCAATTTTACACTCGACTTTCATTGTGTAATGACCACGGAGGGTCATCCAGTTGCTTGGCCAAGCCATAACGTTCTCAAGGTCGCTAAGTATAACTCCCGATGGTACTTGACCAGTCAATTAGGCCAAAATATTTTTTCTAAAAAAAATCCACTTGGTGGAAAAATATTAATAGAATTGTGAAGGCATCAGGGGCATTAGAGTATTTACAACCAATTCATTTTCCTTATCCATATAATTACACTAAAAATCACTACTTTTTCTCTCTCCTTTTTAAATTAAATAATATTTTTTATACCTTTATCATTACATTTTCTCTCTCTCCACTCACAACCATTTTCAGAAATATTAAAAAACTTATAAGGGATGAACAGTGTTCCCGTATATTTACAGATAAACAGTAACATTTTCTCTCCTTCACTCACAACCACTCACAACCATTCCTTATAACATAACTGACTCACTCACACAAATATAAGAAATCCATTGTGAATGCTCTAATAGAGACACCACACTCAAATCTCATATTAATTTGTAGAATGACACTATATAACCTATTAACTTGTAGGTTGTTTTTGTTTAGTTAATTATTTCATGTTCAATTTTGTTTCTTGATGTTTAATTATGTTTTTTTGTTTGCTTAACCAAGTTAAAATGCTTCTGAAAAAGATAACTTGTTTTTATATTAATTATTTATTTAATTCTAATCTATTATTTGTAGCTACGGAAAGTTTCATGAAAATAAAATTCCATCTAAAGCACATACGATATTAAGCCTTCTTAGTATGGAATAATATAAATAAGATGATTAGTTGTCTACGACCTTGGCAATTCAGGATTTTTGACCTCTTAACTAGTAATATGGCCAAAACCAGTTCAGATATCCCCAATCACCAAAACTTATTATTTTCAACTTAAAATCAAACAATCACTTATCAAAAATGCAATGTCAAACACTCTTCCCCTTACAATTTACTTTACATGTTGACAAAACAATATCTGGTTTGAACTCTATTACAATTAGGGATGAAAATTTTCGAACTAAATACCTATACCATACTGGTAGTGCGGTCCCATACCATGTTGAATCTAGGTACAAGATCAAAGATGAATACAAACGAGATCCACAAATTACTTTTCTTAATTTTTTGTGAATGAATAATAAAAATTACAAGACTTAAGGAATATAAAACAATCTACTCCTACTAGGACTCCTGTTCTTACTCATACTTATATTTAAACAATTAGAAACTAATTAAATTAAATCTAATACTAAAGATAATTCAAATAATAATTCAATACATTTAATTATTATTTTACTCGTTTAGTCCTTCGACTTTAGATCTCCTCAAGACTGCCCCTTGAGATCGTCCGTACCTCCCTAGTTGATGTAATTTTATCATACCATACCAGCACTTACAAACATATATACAGTATCCCACTTAGATTTAATTATTATTTTACTGTGGCATCCTTTGGAGCCACAACGGAAATAGACAACAGTTATAGCTATATCAAAAACATTATAGCCTACCAAAAAAAGTGGCTTATTCGCTAAGTCCAACTCTTAATCCTAACAACAATCTAACTTTGTACACCAAAAGCTCATCGTATAAGATCAATCAATCGTTTAGTCACCTATGTCAACTTCCTGACGCATCAATTTTACACTCGACTTTCATTGTGTAATGACCACGGAGGGTCATCCAGTTGCTTGGCCAAGCCATAACGTTCTCAAGGTCGCTAAGTATAACTCCCGATGGTACTTGACCAGTCAATTAGGCCAAAATATTTTTTCTAAAAAAAATCCACTTGGTGGAAAAATATTAATAGAATTGTGAAGGCATCAGGGGCATTAGAGTATTTACAACCAATTCATTTTCCTTATCCATATAATTACACTAAAAATCACTACTTTTTCTCTCTCCTTTTTAAATTAAATAATATTTTTTATACCTTTATCATTACATTTTCTCTCTCTCCACTCACAACCATTTTCAGAAATATTAAAAAACTTATAAGGGATGAACAGTGTTCCCGTATATTTACAGATAAACAGTAACATTTTCTCTCCTTCACTCACAACCACTCACAACCATTCCTTATAACATAACTGACTCACTCACACAAATATAAGAAATCCTTTGTGAATGCTCTAATAGAGACACCACACTCAAATCTCATATTAATTTGTAGAATGACACTATATAACCTATTAACTTGTAGGTTGTTTTTGTTTAGTTAATTATTTCATGTTCAATTTTGTTTCTTGATGTTTAATTATGTTTTTTTGTTTGCTTAACCAAGTTAAAATGCTTCTGAAAAAGATAACTTGTTTTTATATTAATTATTTATTTAATTCTAATCTATTATTTGTAGCTACGGAAAGTTTCATGAAAAGAAAATTCCATCTAAAGCACATACGATATTAAGCCTTCTTAGTATGGAATAATATAAATAAGATGATTAGTTGTCTACGACCTTGGCAATTCAGGATTTGTGACCTCTTAACTAGTAATATGGCCAAAACCAGTTCAGATATCCCCAAACACCAAAACTTATTATTTTCAACTTAAAATCAAACAATCACTTATCAAAAATGCAATGTCAAACACTCTTCCCCCTTACAATTTACTTTACATGTTGACAAAACAATATCTGGTTTGAACTCTATTACAATTAGGGATGAAAATTTTCGAACTAAATACCTATACCATACTGGTAGTGCGGTCCCATACCATGTTGAATCTAGGTACAAGATCAAAGATGAATACAAACGAGATCCACAAATTACTTTTCTTAATTTTTTGTGAATGAATAATAAAAATTACAAGACTTAAGGAATATAAAACAATCTACTCCTACTAGGACTCCTGTTCTTACTCATACTTATATTTAAACAATTAGAAACTAATTAAATTAAATCTAATACTAAAGATAATTCAAATAATAATTCAATTTGTATTTTAATTCAAAGATAGAATCAATGTCGAATGAAAATAGGAAACCTTCACCAAAAAAAAAAAAATTATTATTTTACTCGTTTAGTCCTTCGACTTTAGATCTCCTCAAGACTGCCCCTTGAGATCGTTCGTACCTCCCTAGTTGATGTAATTTTATCATACCATACCAGCACTTACAAACATATATACAGTATCCCACTTAGATTTTAATCAATTCATTTTCAGCACTATGTGGTACCAGTTCAAGACCTTTAACACTACCATGACCGAACACATACACTATGTATTCGATTTTGGCTTTACCTAAACTCCAGTATCAATACTATGCGAAGCAACGGTACCGATACCAAATTACCCATCTCATCATTGTCAAAATTGTAATTCAGATCCTAAACTATAAACTCCAATCAGAGTACATCTCCATAATATTAGATCAACTAACAATCACACATAACATATTCACGTTCATCTACGTTCAAATTCAGTCAAACACATCTCGACACGTTCATCTACGTTCAAATTCAGTCAAACACATCTCGATCTAGCTAACACAAACTCATCAAATTATCCAAATCACAAATCAGCTAAACAACAAACTAACCTAAATCAACAAAATCAAACTCACTATGGACCTAATACTAACCGATCTAAAGCACAAAGTCAACAAATAAACCTAAATCAAATTCAAATCAGAATATCAGATCAAAATAACAAAAACAAACTCACTGTTAAGCTCTTCGAGCCATCGCGAGACGCTATCGAACGTAGTGCTTCTGGAGATATCGTAAACAATCAGCGCACCAACAGCACCCGGTAGTACGCAGAAGTAACTGCACGGAATCGTTCCTGACCGGCGGTATCCCAAATCTGCGCCTTAACTTCTTTTCCGTCGATCTCCATGCTCTGAGTCTGGAATTCAACGCCGATTGTGGCCTTTGAGTGCGGATTGAACTCGTTGCGAGCGTAGCGAGAGAGGAGGTTTGATTTTCCGACGGCGGAGTCGCCGATGATGACGACTTTGAAGAGGTATTCTTCTCCTTCGTCGTCTGATGAGTCCATTGTGATGATGTGATGGGCGTGAAAATGGTGGAATTAATGGAGATTTGGGGTTTTGATTGAGAAGGTGGACAGCAGGAAACGGTTGGCAGGGATAGACAGTGGTGCTTTATTAGTGGACCCTTATTGACTGCTTTTATTGTGCCTGATAATAAATGCCATGGAATTTTAATTTTGCACTAACAGTAAATACATAGAGAAAGGTTAATTTTTTTTAACGGTAAGATTCTATAATTATAGAACAGAGCCAGCAAATACTGTAAAAACCCAAAATATTATTACAATACACAAAATAAAACAAAAACCATTACATCCCCAATTACAATAGAGAAAGGTTACTTTACTAGAGAAGTTCGCCTTTTGATTTGAAAGATTAATTGTTGATATTAAATGGTCTTCAAATATAAAATCTATTTTCTTTTTGAGATTCAAAAAGTTTATAGTTATTTTATAGGCTAATTTTTTATAAAAGTTACATCGTATTAATAACATTTCATTATTTAATTCGATCACTCTATTGTTATAATTTTTTAAAAAAATTGTAGAATTTTAAATAATCATCACGTGATTTTGAATACCCATAAGTGATTTCGTGATATTGAATACATATTATGTGATTACGTGATTTCATTATATTTTTTATGTGAAACCCTATTAAGTGATGACGTAAATACGTAACAGTAGTTGATTGTGTATTATTATGTGGCTACGTGATTTTGAATGCCCATTTCGTGATTACTTGTTTCATTATAGTATTTATGTGAAACCTACTGGGTGATTACGTAATTATGTAAAAACAAAACATGTAATACATAATATTTCATATGGAACTAATATTTAAGGTATAATCATGTATTAAGGATAAATTATATACAAAACATTAGCCAAATCAACCTATAATATCAACATAACGTCGTATATTAGAGATTCATTCACGTAATAAAGCATAAAAATCAAGTTTTTATTATTGAATGTGTAATCACGTAATAAATTTACATTAAATGCGTAATGATTTATGTTGAATGTGTAATCACGTAATGGGTAGTCAAAAATCACGTAGTCATGTACTATGTATTCAAAATCACGTAATGGTATTCAAACTCTTGTATTTTTTAAGAAACTATAGCAATAGTCTACTCGAATTAAAGAGAATGAAATGCTCGCTAATACGGTATAATTTTTTTAAAACATATTAACGTATGAAAAGCTATAGCCATTTGAAAATTGAGGAAACTAGTTCAAGGGAGAAAAGACTATCGTACTCTTTCCTTCTTAAATTGAGAAAGACAGATATGTGATCATGATTCTCTCCTACACTTCGTATGGAATTCCTCTATTGTACATGATCTCTAATCTTACTTTAATCACTTGTATATTGAAACACCATGAAACTAATAGTGTCATGCAATGCTTAGTATTCTGGTCGATATTTTTTCTATTTAATTTTTGATCATCAAATTTGCTAATATACATTTTTAATCCTTCTGTTTTAAAAATGTTTTATTTTTATTGGTTAACTTTGTTTGTATGTGTGTTTAATCTCTAAGCTTTGACTTTGGTAGCTTTTGACGAATTACGATTTTACCCAAGTCAAAATTATGATTTCCTCATGTTCAAATTTACACGATTGTCATCATTTTATCTTTTTTAGCAAGCTATGGCATGCTTAGTTTTAATTGGTTGACTAGATTTAATTTTTATTCGTACCACACAGCTGTCTAACATTCGCCCATTGGTCCTGACAAATTACAGTTTCGTCCCAAACTTAAAATTATAATTTTGTCATCTTTTTAGTTTTTTTTCTAGCAAACCTACGATAGTGTTTATTTAAATTGATTGAGAAATATTTGGCATAACATCTCACAACCCAGACGAGGCACAAAACTAGTTTAAATATAAAACTGAAGTTATTATAAAAGTTGTATTTAAAAATTGTTACGAAACAACAGTCCTAATAATAATTTACAACTTGGTAACTCTTGATATATTTAACTTTTACTTTTTACTTTTTATGTGTTATTGTAAAACTTTTATAATTAATTGTTGGGATTTCATGGTGATTAGTTAAAATTTTATTTATCAAAACCCGGTTCAATAAGTAATAGTCAATTAATTAAGCGAGTTAATCAATAAAACGCAACAGAAAATAATCGAGCGATCAACAATAAATGAAATATGACGGGATCCGGTTACACGCAAATACGAGCATAGTGATAAGAATATCTAACTACCGATGAGAAAGATACACCTTGGTTAATAACTAACCGGTTGAGACACCAAGGTACAACGAACACGTGCTAGTGACACGAACTAATGAAATATGGGTATAGGCCGGGTAGCGGCGGTGGTGGCCACGGTACTGGCGGCGGCGATGGTGGCCGGCGGTGGTGGCGGTTGTGGGTGTTATGAGAGTTCTCTTGTGCAAGTTGTTCAACCTCTAAAAGCAAGTCCATACATTCCTTTATATATAGTATGGAGATGCATGCATGCTTGCCAATTGGCGGACATGCATGCCCAAGTTAGATAAGTGGAGAGAAGTTAATGCATGTACGACAAGTGGCGATGCAAGGGTACATGCGCAACAAGTGGCGATGCAAGGGTGCATGCGCGACAAGTGGCGTAGCATGGGTGCATGTGCGAAAAGTGGTGATGCAAGAGTGTGCTTGTCTCACCCGGTCCATGTACCCGTCTCTCAGTTAACACCCGCAACAAGTTTATTAATCATGATAAACAATTATATTATTAATAACGAGTATTAATAATATAAACCGGCCCACGATCATAAATATAAGTATGTATCGTTCGTAATTACCAGTTAAAGTGGATGTTAATTCGTTGCCCACGGTGTAACTCTTACGGGTCATAACTCGGTCGCTCGCGCTAATTAATCGGACCGCTCCATTTTTCCAACATTAATGGCATTTTATTTGATGGTGTCACGTTGAAGCTGTATTTTACGTTGGAAGTGAGGGGTTTGGGCAGAAGGGTGAGAGTTTGTCTTGGTCCAAATGATGGGGTGGGCACAATAGATTCGTTAAGGTTTGTATATGCTATGTGATCTCCCTCATATTACCTCTTTCAATCAGTTAAGTAACCTATAGCTTGCGCTTGAGCCTGCAACTTCCGTTGGTGGTTGGAGATGGTCTTGGTGGTAGTTAGTCGATGAGGGAGAGGGAGTTGTGTAGCCGAGTGCCAACCGATGGCTTTGGTCACCATTCACCTTGTTCATGCATGTAATCCATATAAAAACTTTATATGCTAGAAATATGACTTCACTGGATGCAATTGATTTAGGATGTTGTTCAAGAAAAAAGAAAGGTGTGGGATTTGGGCTATTTATAGTTTATATAATTTTAATATTCTAAGTTGTTCTTATTAATTTAGGAAGTCTTTTTATAAATTACCTAATGTGCAAGGTTAATATTATGTCATTACCACATCAAATATACATCATAAACAACATAGTGTTAATGATATGTTAGAGTAGTGTTGTTTTGGGTAACAGAGTTGAAAGTTTAAAGTGTCATTAATCAGTTTGTTAGTATGAATTAATATCGACAATAAGTTATAGTTTAGATTATTAAAATCCAATTTTCCTTCTAATAGTTTTGTTGGGATCTGAGGGTATGTTAAGATCAATCAAACAATAACGAATCATATTTTTCAGAATCAATTGAAGCGGAATAATGAATCAATCATACACACAAGTAATTAGCACTGAAGTCATCACATATTCTCATATTATTGAATAATCATGTTTACAGACTTGTACTCTCCTTCAACTTGATCTCACAATTGTATTCACTGTAGTCTAGAACAACTTAATCCATAGATCATGATAGGCACATGATACATAGAGATAATCAACTTATGGTCCAAGCTGACGTCACCTTGAAAGCAACCTTTAACAATAAAAATGATTGAATGATTCCCTGTTGTTATAAGACAACGGGTAATCTTACAAAACACTATTATATTAAAAGACTGGTAAAAACTGTTAAACCAACTGTCTTATAAAACAATTGTTATCTATGACCAAGAATTGTTCTTTCAACAACAATTCTTCTCATCAGCACTTGCTTTAGTCTTCACAATAGTTTTGATCAGTACTTGTCTTGTCTTCATCAGTCGTTTCATAGAAAAACAGTTGTTTTAAACACCTTGACTTATATCTTTATTAGGTGAAGAACAAATGTTTTAACCACTTATTTGGACTTTGACATATATGTTCTTTGCAGGGTTCGGTAAAGTTTTTACTTTTAAACAAACAATCCATATATTGCTGATTAGATACTGTTTGAGCAGCTATATTAATTAATTATATAGTTGTATTAGAGATATTTTAATAATATAAGTTTTTAAATTAAAAGTTAAAAAAAGTGATGATATGGAAAATATTAGGATGTTTGTAGGGTTGGAGATGAAATTGAGGGGTTTTAAGGATTTTTAAGAATTTATAAGGATATAATATGATAGCTGGTTGAGTTGCTAGGTGCGCCTATTGACGTTCTTGGTATTGGAGATAGTCTTAGAACAAGGATAAGAATACTAGATTCTTTCTTTCGCAAAAAAGAATTATGCTAAAATGTCAAAGAAGAGAAGCTAAACACAAGTGTGTATTTTTAAAGAAATTAATGAAGGCACGTTATCAGAGAAAAAAAAGTTTCTTAAAAAAGAACCATGCTAAAATGTCAAAGAAAATAAACTGAAAACAAGTGTGTATTATTTTTTAGGAATAATGGATTTTAATAATCTAAACTATTAGTTGTTAGCCGGTAATGGTCTCAACGTAAAACATAACCAATGGTGGTCCGACCTTTTCACATATTGTAACTAATGGACTTTTACTAAAGAACCTTAATTTCTTTTTGTCCTCTGATCCTTTTCGGTTTAGTAAAAGTCAATTAATTTACAATATATGAAAAGATGGGAGCACCACTAGTTATTTTTTAAATTGCAACTGTTGCCGACCAACAGCTAATAGTTAAATTATTAAAATCTATTATTCCTATTTTTTAAAGAAATTAATGAACACATTGTTATTAAAGAAAAATTAAAATAAAAAAAATTAAATGAGTTAAATTTGTAATATAAGAGGTTAAATTGAAACTAAAAGCAAATTTACATGGTACTAAACTGCTACGATAATGTTTTTCTTTCCTTCTAAAACAACAAATCTTATGGTAAATTGTGAACCTGGACCAAATTGATAATTAAAAAAAAAACAATCCACTTTGATCTGTACTCATTTTAATCAAAATTCATTAACATAAATCCCAGCTGATTTAAGCCGTTATCCCACCACCAAACACATCCATTTTCACAGTTTAAGAAGTTAAGATGTATATGACATCTTATATTGTTAAATTTAAATTAATCAAATCATAAATTTATTAATGTATTATATTGTATATTAAGTTATTTTGAAAAGAAAAGAAAAAATATGTATTAGAAAATGATACAAGTAAATTAGTTGCACGCGTGAGGGATAGTCATATTTAAATATTAAAGTTAAGGGTTGAGAATATAAAGTTATTCATGTTTTTGTTTTTGTTTTTCATACTTGCATCTAACTATCTAAGTTAGTTGTTATTTAATTAATGTATATATTTTTATAACAATATTTATAATTTATTATTAAATTTTAAAGTTTGAAAAAGAAAGGAAAAAACGTTGTATTGCAAGTCCCACTCGACTTGTACCTTTTTGTCTAAAAACTTTATTACTTTACCTTCAACTTTGATTATTAAAATGATCTACTTAACTTTTTTTTCCTATTTTTAATCCAAATCTTATTTATATTATTTGTAAATTAGTACTAGATCTTATAAAATATATAAGATAAACATAAGTTACTAAAAACATTTGTCAAATCTTCACATGACTAGGTAAATACCGGAAGTTAATTGCATTTAGGGCGGTTAGTTTGTAGAATATTTTTAAAGGATTTGGAATTAAAAATGGAATTAAATTTTGATTCAATTTTGTTTAAAATTTTCTTGTGTTTGGTTTGCTAATTTGAGATGGAAATGAATAATGAATTTTAAAAGAGGTTCTCTTCTCTAGCGGCTGTGCTTGACCAAAAATTTCGCATGGGTGGAAAGTTATGGGACCTAAAAGTTTTTTTTCTTATCGCTATGTTTCGGGTTATACGTTCGGGTTGGCTATTCGATTCGGGTCGAGTTAAACAATAATAACTCCAAATAAAACTAAATAATCTTCATTCATTTGAAGGCCCCGTTCTTACACATAAAAACTAAATTTGAACCCTCAAGTTTCATTTGTATAAAAACTAGTTTCAGGCTTTATTTAAACTCATTTCAAGTTTTAAAAATTATTAAAAATGACCAATAGCCCCATTTTTCACGTTTTCTTTAACTCAATACGAAAATCTGCATAATTTTTTTTGACGATAAAGTTGGTAGGGGCAGAGAATTTTTAAGCAAAAAATTGGGGGAGACGAACCTATATAATTTAGAAATAAAATTACACTACTAACCAAAATGTTGACGAGGACGAATCCACCACTTGCCCCTTAAAAGCTTCGCCGTTGCCCTTCCCTGTTGGGCTCATCTCAAATAGCACATCATTGAAGCGTTTAAGACTTGCAATCCAAAGGTATATTTAGATGTATATCTCTACTCTTACTTTATGAAAATAAATCAAGATTCGTTATTGATTTTGTTGCACCTTCGTTTTGCTTCACTAATCTTAGAAACTCATATCGCTCAACCTTCATCACTTGTTTAACACCTCCGTTAGTTATGGTTCTTGATGAACTTAAATCAGAGACGGTAGGTACCCAATTTTCTCATTTTAGATCGGTAATGGTCTTCGGTAACTTTAGATCGGAGAAGATAGGTGGCGATTTTAGTTAAGAGATGGTTTTAAGTAATGTTTTTTATGGTGATGGGGATATTTTAGTTAAATTGTCATGTAGGAATTTATTCCCTTCAAATTCCATCAGAGATGAACCAAACACTATTTTTTTTATAATTTTCCCTTCAACTTCATCTTTGTGTTAACCGTATGCTCTTCTTGGATAATCAAAATATAGGACAAACTTGCTTCCACCAAAGTTTAGTGGTAAATAGGGGCGGACCTAGGTTGTCCCCTGATGAGCGGACGCACCCCATGGATTGTTTTTCAGTTAATGTATATGCATGATGCGTGCCAAGAAATATTAATACCACACCCTATGAATGAAGAAGAAAGAGTAGAACAAAGTTTTTTTTTTTTTTATTCTGGTGGGCTGTAGTTGAAAAGAAGTTGAGGTAACGTTGGAGCTCTGCAAATTGAAAACGAAAAAGAACTTGAAAGTGAAAACAGAGAAAGATGTTCTTTAAATTCAATTGAATGCCTTTGGCGTCGTAAAGTAGTCCTTTAAAAATGTAGTGGTAATTTGTCATGTACTATCTTTAATTTAAACAATTTAAAAGTTTGAGGAAATGATTATTATTAATTTACTTTTTGTGTTATTATTCAGTAATTTCACTACAAAACACTATCAATGTGAATTATATTATTGATGTTTCATTTTACCTTTTATTTTACTTTCTTTTTTTACTAAAATGTTTATAATATATATAGTTTACACTGCTTTCATATCTTCTTTAGAGTTTTTATATATATATATATATATATATATATATATATATAATATATTCAAATGATTTATTACTATGCATAAAAACTAAGGAAATTTTTGTAGCGGTGATATAATAGAGATAATATAATGACTACATTTAAAAAAAATGTAAATATGTAAGAATATTATATTTTCTATTATACATTTGAATGACGATTGATGTACTTTAATACAAAAATCAAACGACATATGGAGACTATCAAATCAGTTAAACACAAATAACAAATAATCGAAAGAAATCAAGAAAAAAACTGAATTACTAAAAGATTACATATTGATAGGTAATTTTTTCTATTATGACCTTCCAATAAAAAGAATTTAGTTCCACCACTTGACTATCTCCCTAAAACTTTTAAACTGATCCCTAAGAAAAATTAAATTATTGATTTACAAAAACATTTAAAAAATAATATAAACAATAGTTAATTAACTTAATTATATAAATTACCAATTAGCCATTACTCCAATCCAGGACCCAACCCGATCCGACCCGACACGCTACAAAACGAAAATAATTTTTATATAGCTAGGGGCCTAAAATCCTAAAAAAAAAATCGCACCCCGAGAAAAAAATTTCTGGGTTCGCCACTGGTGGTAAATACCTACACTCAACGTTGCACATTAAGACCATGTGTAGTAATAAAGCCTATAGAGGGCATTATGCGACAAGTAGCGAAAAATATAAGAGGGGACTTTATGGGGCTTTATATCACAAGAGGGTGTAGTGGAAAGGGGTTATATAACCCCTCCAATTTATACGTATGTATGTATATATATGTGTGTGTGTGTGTGAGTGGAGAAGGAAGGGCAATGCCGCTATGGACATCATGGGGACTCCAACTCAAGACCTCATAACGCCGACAGTACTGATGTATGACATTACTATGAAACGCTATGTCCGGTTTTGCCGTGATGTACCGCTCTACTACAAGTGCTCTAAGAGACATCAATTAACTTGCATGATGTTTACTAGTAATCACCATGCTGGAGACAACATTGAAACATGTCTAAAGTCTAATCTAAATATTACAAGCATGCATGTGTCATCATTATATCATAAAGTAGATAAGACTCAACTTATTGGCTCCTATAGAAGTTAACAAACAATGTTTAATTCCATTTAGTGACGTTGTATTAGTCTGGAACTATGTATTGCTAGTACATTTCTATAAAAGCAATTGTTTATTTATTAATATATTTATTTATTATTATCGTGATATATCATATTCAAATTTGCACTTAAATATGATACTTTGAGACCAACCAATTATTTTTCATTTACTTTTGAAAATAATAGGTCATTTTGTTGTGTGCTCTTGATAAACAATGACTAAGACAATTGAACTATACACACTCATACATGGGTAGAACTAAGGGCCATAAGGGGTCTATGCTTCCCCGGTTTAGAAATGTAAGTTTAGTACATTACATTTGAAAAATATTATTTCTATTTGGTTAGTCCCTTCTATTCCAAAATCCCCGATTAAACATATACCCCCACCCCAATTAAATGCTCGTGTTCCGCCACTACAACCCATATACATTAGTTGAATGAGTATATGGATTTTCGGCTTGATCTTTTGATATTCTTGAAAACTTTTCCTATAAGCATCAAATGTCTTAATTCATGAGATATACTTTCCTTCTGATATATTCATTAGACATATTGCTATCCATATATGATATAGATAAAATTATATTTTCATCCATTATAGGATTCTGCTTCTTTAGGGTTTGGACTTTATATCCAAATACTTTTCATGAGAGATTTTATAAGTTAGTGTTTTTTTCTATTTTTTCTAGTCATTTATACCTAAAAGCAATTAGTTGTGTCATGACCGTCATTGTGCATCAGGGGCGGTTTTGAGGGTGCGCGGGAAGGACCACTATCCAGGGCCTGATGTTTCGAAAGGCATGTTATTTTAGAAAAAATCCGATATGTATATGTTTAGATCCACTTGGAGGATCAAAATAACATACTTCCTTGTTGTCTAACACACAAACGAGTGCGGAGCCCACGTATGTATGCAAACCGAAGCAAAGTAACACAAACACAATGTAACCAAAGATTCACCATCTTAATTAACTGAAGAGAACTAGTACAAATACATACACACAATGTTCATACAGACTCGGGTGCTCTCTCTTACTGAAACTGTGAAGTGCAAATCTATTTATATAGGCCCATCACCCAGTAACCCTACGAAGAAGGTTATTGGGCCATGAAGAACAGATAGGCCCACGAAGAATGTGTTCTTCGTGGCCTATCCTACGAACAACCAAGGGATCACGAAGAATGGTTCTTCGTGACCCTTTACATCATGTTATATATATCCTTCGTGAATGGTTTACTCCCACGAAGAAGTTAGTTCTTTGTGAGATGGCTGCATACAGACAGTAACTTGCAAAACAGTAGAATCAGCAAGAACATATACCAAAACACTAACAGTATGCACATATGCAACTGTTTTACAACACGAAGAAAATAAACGTCGTACCGAGTCAAGATAGGAGGATATCTTGACTTGGTCGACATGATCAAAACTTTACAGACGCAATAAACGAAGACCGTACAATTACAGACGCAACTAAGAACAAGCGACAGACACAAAAGTGCATCAACAATATGTTAAAAGATTTAATAGGGTATACCCGTACAAACATCAACATAGACCCCCTTACAAAACTATTCGTATAAATTAGATTAGTTTTTAGCCAATTGGCCATCACCACTTTGGTGGGGTGGTATAGGCTTTGTGTCATTTGGGGAGAGACCGAGGTTCAATTTCTGACATGGGGAAACTAAGTGTAATTCGGTGTAATTTAGGGATTATGTAACCTTTGTCGTTCAAAAAAAGTTATTAGGTTCAGACATTTAGTGAGCCCAATTTCGTTAAAGCCTAAGGGCACATTTTTCAAGCTCAAACAGAATACACGAATTCTCAGAGCCGACCCTAAACTTCATATCTTTCTAGCTAGACATAATATATATTAGTGAAATCTTATTATTTTCAAGTACATAAGCTCTTTTGGAATTGTCATGCTTTGTGTACTTTGTGAAGACTCTTCTAATTAATGTATTTACTTTATCGTGTTGACCATCTTCCTTGATTCTTTTTCCATTCGTTTGTATTGGGAATTAATCATAAACTCGTTGTCAATCCTTGTGGGACCCTCTAGTTGAAGCATTATTCATTTGACATTTTGTATATGTGGTCTAATCAATAAATCATTCTAAATTTTTTTTATTCCTGCACTTTATTTCATCCCGAATGAAAAATCATTTTTTTAATGACAACATGAACCTCTTTTATTATCACAATAAAAAAAAGTAGCAAGATGCTACATTAAAATTAAAAATCATTTTTAATAGCAACGAGATTACAAAACTGAAAAAAATAAACAAAAATCATAGAAGTAAACATATAATTACGGTAACAAAAACACTTTATAAGCTCACTACAAAAGGCTTCGATCTGTATCACCAAATTTCCTCCGGTTGTTCTTGTCTGTTTTAAAGTCTCTAGTCAGATTTTTTATCACTTCGAAAGCTTGTTCTTTTATTTCTTCCACAACCTTTCATATTTAGTAGCCTATCATCGTGTTTTTTAGTGGAGCGCCAACCCTGGACTATATCTCAAACCAAGAAGTATTATATGAGAAACACTTTTTTGATGATCAGAAACCAATTGTGTCAACCAATTGTCGTGTAAGATAGCATCACCAAACTGAAGAATTTTTGTAAAATATCAACAAAAGCAATTTGTTTATGATCAAGACTCAAAAGCTACAATATGTTTAACATTCAATAAGTAAGCACCTAACACTTTTGAGATAAATTCAACATTACCATTACAAATGTGATAATCCAGAACAACAGTATCATGATCTTAGTTGTAAATAAATTTGATGACTAAGCCCAAGCAACCTAATCAACAAGGACTTGTTGGACTAACACAACCCATAACAACCATTCCTACTGTGTTTTGAGGTTCCCTCTTTTATAAATAAATGGGACACTTCCTCTTTCACTAATCATTTTCCTAGAACTAAATCAAGGCATCTCATCACTTCTCACACTTAAGAACCAAGTTCTCCTTCTCCTCGTGCTGAGGAAGTGGCTTTCGTGCTACTGAGGCAACTGTTTGCCGATGAAAGCAGCTTCATGTTGCTGAGGTACCAATAACCGCTTGCAGCTACACTGGTCTGCACAACTAGCTCCCACTACTAAGGAAAGTTGCTCCAGGCCTTCGAAACACCATATTAGTTTCTTGCAGCTAAACCATCGGTCTTAATAACCACCTTCTTCTATACTCTTCATCAATAATGTGAGCGTCTGAGGGTGGTTCAGAGACCCCCCGTCTCTAACCCTTTCTACCGAGTTCTTTCATCTTAGCATGTCCAAGCAAAAAGGGTGACGAGGTTGGCACCCCGAAACATTGGACTTCTCTCTTGATCCTTGCTTGTTGTAGCGACTAAATCAAGTACACAAACAACAAGTTGCAACTTCATAATATGTAACCATATGTGTCAATATGGAACTATAAATGGTCTACAAGGTGGATATATAGACCTAAACATGGCCCACCCCATGCATTTATTTACGTTGTGTCGTGCATACATACTTAAAACTACCCATGATTTCGATCAACCCATTTAACGCTCATTTAAACAACCAATAACTCCAACTCAAATTAATGAACCTTTTTTCCAAAACCCTTAAATATTAATGAGTTAACAACTTAACCCTTTTATTCCAAGGGTTCGTGTTCATATGAACACGTGTATTAAACATAGTGTTCACGTTAACCTATTTAGTTAACTTGGTTATATTAGTTGACTTAATATTTTTCATAGTCGTATTAGGAATTGTCGCCCATTATGTTTCTTGCAACCTTTCTAGAAAATGGAAGAGTTAAGTCTCTACTATAGTAAGTGATATTCAAATAACGAGTAAATGACACAGATGGTATATATGGTATGGCAAATTTTTTACATTTCGTCAATACATTTAAAAAAGTCTATGTTTGCTCTTTACTAGCTAATGAGTAGTGACCCATAACTCTTTTGATCCTATGCTAGAAAAATACATGAATTTACCATGGTTTGGATTATGTTTAAATAAATAATGTACATGGTTTGGATTATCAATGTACGTAGATCATGAAGTGTGAATGTAATGTAGTGCATTACATGGATCATGTTGATAATCTACTGGTGAAGTTCATTACATGGATCATGTTGATAACCTTCTAATTATTAGTAGAACTTGAATATATTAGTAATATGCACATTGATAATCATGATTCTAATATGCTAATCATGATTTAGCATGTCAATTGATTTAGTAATATGCTAACAATGGTGTATGTCATTTGACATAGTAATTCACATATTGATTTTGGTGTTGATAATCTGCACATTGTGTGTAATTTGAATTTGGAGGGAAAGAAAATTAAGGAAATTAAAGAAGATTCTGCAAAGCACAAGGACAAATATTGCAAAGAAAACATATAAGGCATAATGGTCTTTTTACATTCTTTATTCAACAGAATAAGAATTCTATATAGAAATTTTAAAAATCCTATAATACATGTTTACATAGTGTTGTAGATAAATAAAAGTTGGAAAGGGAGTGGGTAATTAGTTACATAATCTCTCATGTATTAAATAATATGTTTGTTGTTTATATTGTTCTCAGAGTTTGAGTCTTAGGTCAATTGATTTGGGAGAAGGGAACTTAATTACCTTTCAATGTAGAGGTCATGGGTTGGAGTCTTAGTTGGTGTAATTTGCTTCAGGTAGGCAGGCGAGAGGTTTTATTACAGTGGGTCTTTGGGTTGTGTGTTTCCTCTGGAATTGTAAAGTTGTATGTGTTCATAGCGCGTTGATGAGGCTTTCGCCAATAAGTTCTTTCCCAGATGGCCATTTTACATTCACTATAATTCTCTACATAAAATGAGTTTTATATAGAACTTCTACGCCTAACTATAAAAAAAATAAATAACTTTTATTTTTTTACCAATATAAATAGATCGAAATATAACTTCTAGTAACTACTATAAATATCAGATACTAGTAATCCAAATCAAGATCTCATCAATTTTTTGTAATAAAAGTTTGAGTAAATAATTACTCCACGTTATTTTCTTTTAAAAAAATCAGAAAAGAATTTTGTAATAAAATTTGAGTAATTAATTACTCCACGTTATTTTCTTTTAGAAAATCAGAAATATATTTTGACACTTTCAATAATAATTGATGTCAACACCTGTCCATGTAAAAGGTCAAGGTGAACACCAAAAAATACATATTCCATACTCAAATATTCAAAGGTTAACTTGGTATTCTTTTCTGCGTTGAGTCAAATATTCAAATATTCAAATTTTATAAATGTACGAGTCATATAGCAAATGTATTATACTCAAAATATAACTTCTAATAGTTTTCTGTTTAACATTTACTCATCTTTTAAGACTGCATGCACGGTGCAGGCTGCGGCTGTGCTTCACCTATTCGCCCTTCTATATTATTTAAACAATTTTATTACGTGCCATGTATTAAAGCTAGTTTTGGCCCCGTCCGCATTACGGCACTAAGTCGAATATTTTTTTGTCATAACATGCACGTCTATGTCTCAGTTACTTGTACATACTACTCAATAACACGATATAAAAAAAATACATCGAGTAGACCAATTAAAACAAAATACTACCATATTTAAAAACTAAAACGATGGAAAGACTATAATTTTAAATTGGTGGCAAAAATTATAATTTTTCAAAACAAATGAGTGTGTATCAGGCAATCACCTGGCATGAATGAAAATTACACCGGGTCAACCAATTAAAAAAATGCTACCATAGTTTTTTCAAAAAAAAAAAGACGATCGCATGATTGTAATTTTACACTGCAGGCAAAATCATAATTTGACAGAGAAGAAAAATAAAAATGATGGCTTACTGTAAATTTTAATGGATGGCAAAATCATAATCCAGCAAAAACAAAACCAATGGTAACTGTAAATTTAAACTGAGTAAAATTGTAATTGACTGAATCAATCGGAAAGTACTAGACAACTGCCTGACACTATTATCCTCGTTGGTTTTTGTATATATATAATTATGCCAAAGACTTTAATTCATTTATTATTAATTAATTATTTAATTTGGGGCTTCTATTTTATTTATTGATAAAAGTAGTCGCTTTATATCAGTCTATGTAACGGGTGGATTCAAGTGATGCCCGAGAGGGAAGGCCCTCACCCAACATTGTCCTATTAATTGTAAAATCTTTTTAATAACTTGTCGAGAAAAAAACCAGGTCCTCCAAGTTCTATATTATTATTAGGACGCCGCGTTTTTTATTATTAACTAGTTTTCTCACAACGCTTCGCGACGGGGTGCGATCATTTTTTCTCAATGTAACGCGGCAATAGTTTTGTCATTATCGGTTTGGCGTGTCAAAAACATAAAAGCGACACCAATACTATTTCCATTATGGAAAAATACTGAGAACGATGTTGTTTGCTCATAGGCGGTTGGGTTCGTCATGATACCTCAATGGTATTACGTGACCAAAAATGTAGACGAAGTCGAATTTATACCGACACGTATTAGAAAGCCGATGAGGTAAAAATTACCCAAGTGACCAATGTGACCACCAAACACCGTGCTAAGTAGTAGGGTGTTCAAAACCGGATATCCGAATATCCAAGTTTTTATTTAATTTTTATTTTTTTATTATTTATTGATATTCGGAACCGAATTTTTCGGATAGTTTCGGATATCCGAATATAAGTTTTCGGATATTTTCGTATATTTTCGGATACTTTGGATAATTTCGAATATTCGGATATCCGAAAAAATTAATCTTTGGGATATTTCGGATATCCGGAAATATGTTAAAATCACTATCTGAATTTGAATCCGAAATTTCGGATATCCGAATTTTCGGATACGGATAGTTTTGAAAATCCCTACTAAGTAGCAATCGGATGACGACAAAATCCTAAAAAAACATTAAACAAAATCTAATAAAAAACTAAACTCACTTTTATTGCAAAATTATAAAAAAACTAAAGTTTTACTAAAAAGCTTAAAGTCTATTAAAAAACACACACACAAAAGACGAAAAAAAATTCACTAATTCTCAACATGTTGTGAATTAGTATATATAGATAATATGCATGGATATAGATATGATATAGTTGCAAGTGTTGCTGGAGATGTAGGTATTTCGCCGGAGTCACATGTTGCTGGTGGTAGGAGGATGGAGATAGGATAAGATGAGGAAGACAAGAATGAAAAATTGTACAAATAAATCGATTAAATTTGTTGTTTTTGTAAACTTTTATTTGTATAATGGTCATTTAAATAATTGATTATCAACTTAAATTTAATGTTTAGTGGCTTGTTTTATTACATGTAGATGCTAATTAGTTCATTTAAAAATAATCACTAAATTGTAACTATTAAAGAATTTGTATTTCACGGTATTAAATAAATTGATTATCGAACTTAATTAATGTTTAGTGGCTCTGTTTTTATTATATGTAGATGCTAATTTAGATTACATTTAAAAATAATCACTAAATTGTAACTATTAAAGAATTTGTATTTTCACGGTATTAAATTATTGAAATAATGTCTCTTCCTGTTACACCATGGGTATGGTTCCCTTTCTTTAGTCTCGATCTAGACATCACCTCACTTTTTTTTTCACCTCACTATTTTCTCTCATGAGTGAAGTGTGGTTCCCCTTTCTTGCCTCCCCCCTTTCCCCTTTTTTATTTTTATTTTTAATATATAAATTCTTTATATTATATAAAAAGTTTTTATTAATTAAAAATAAAATTAGATAAGTTAGAAAAAAATACATAATAAAAAAACATAACTTAAAAAATAAAAACTAAAGCCCCTTTTAAGCTCGTTTTCCCCTCTCTTGAGCTCTTTATTCCTCTTTCTTTGCCTTTGTCGTTTGTGGTTGTGTTTCGGGTATAACATCGTCATCTACGCTAAAGATACGAAGTCATGCTCGTGTGTGGTTTGAGTAAACGGTTGGGGCAGTGGCATTTGAGATGGTAGTGATTGCATTTGCATAGCATGTTGTTGATGTTGGTATTGCATTTGCCAAGCATTTTGAGCTTGACTAAAAGCACTAAACGAAAACGGATCCATCAATGTTGTGGAAAGAATGGACGTGAGTTCGATCGGCTCGTATCCATGACTTTTTTTTGATAAAAGAGTGAAGGATGATTAAGAGAATGGAAATTGTTTGAGACTGTGAATTGGAAAATGAATTGTGTGGTATTTAAATAGGAAAAAATTAATTAATTTCAGTTTTTTTATTATATTGTACTGTTGGCAACGGTCAACAAGCCAAGATGTCACCTATCATTCACTGTGGGGTGGTGGGGTGTTTCCGATCAAGGACTCCCTCACGTATGCTTCGGCGTGTTTCTCGATCAAGGACTCCCTTCACGTATGCTTCCCGACTTGCTTTCCGATTCCATACCCCAACGTCTTAGTGTGTAGGTTCTAGTTCCATAATTAACAAAAGTGTAGATTTAATACTAGAATTAGTGTGTGTTTGTATCTAAGTGGGATCTAGTTATTTTATAAAAAGCTTAAAGCTATATTGTAACCAAATTTCGTAACTGCCCCCACCACAAGTCCACGTTCTTTTACTTTTATTAATTATTTATTTTCTACTTTTTTTCTAACGGCGTTTACTTTTATTTATTTATATTTTTGCAGTTAGTAGATTTTAGTGTTTTATTACTTAAACAAGTGTACCAATCAAAGTTAATTGGTTTTAGTCTTTTATTACTCAAACAAGTGTAACAATCAAAAGCCGTTCAAAAATAAAAGTGTAACAATCACAAACACCCTTGAGGATGAAGAGAGGTAGGTACTGGGGAATAGTCAAAAGTCAAAGGCATGCGGGCAATTTGGTAAACCAAATACGCCTGGTCAAAATTGTTGACGATATTTTTAACAAAAAATGTCAACTTAGATGACTATCTAAAGCAGATCCGGTTTAGAATCCGGGTTAAGACTAATGATCTTAATTTTTTTACTTGAGTTAACGGTTCTAATCTGACAATGACAAGTTGTTTATGAGGGTCATTTCATTTTATAAAGTTAGTTGTGTTCTAACTGACCAATCTAATATTTCGTCTGAATTATAATCTGCTCAACAATTCTTTTGACAAATGACAATTATCATTCGGTTCAATTTGTGCTTCCGTTTAGGAGATGCCGAGATCACTTATTTAAATTATTGATGCTTATAGTAATAGATGTCAGCTAATATAAAAAAAGTTGTATGTATATTATTACGATATAGTATGATTTTTAAAGTATATAAGTACCAAATAACCACGTATACATGTTGATTTGATTACGATGTATCGCATATATGTCTCTCTTTTTCTTATTTTCCGTTCTGATGTATGTAGTTTAAATTATATGCAATTAGTTCTACAAACATGCTCAATACGATCTTGCTAATGACAAAGAAAGGTTGTTTCCACTAAGACAATCAACTCTATAAAACCTTTTTTTACCGTGTAGTAATTCGTATAAAATATGATATGAAATGTATCTAACATAATTAGAGCCAACAACTATAAGGAAAATGTATCAATAATAATAATAATTGTAAACTAGTGCTAACCAACAATGATGAGTAAGGTATTATATCTTTTTTTTAAGTGTAACTCACAAACTCTCTAATCCTATTATTAACATGCATCTTTTTTGCTTATCACATGGAAAATTGAATCCTCACAACTTTGAAAAATGATTACAGTGTCGTCCTCAAGAACTCTTAAAAAAGTTTAGGCCTTGGGTGTCAAAAAAAGTTGGACCCAAAATTGTAGTTAAGAGGAAATGAATTAAAAAATAAAACCCTTGGTGATAGAACCAAGACTTAACTTGAGACCTTTACCTAATTTTAAGATGGTTTTTTCACCACACCATCAACGCTTTTTTACATAGCAAATAGATGCATATATTAAATATATAATTTATTATATATATCAAAGCTTATAAAAACCTTTTGGTCCCTTAAAATTTGGGCCTTGAGCGACGGCATGGGTTTGCTGGTCCAAGAACCGGCCCTGAAAATGAAACATTATCTAATATCTTGTTACCGCTAGATAAAAGGCTCTTTGATAGTAAGGTAAGGTATATAATACACACAAATAGAATAGAAAAGAAACAAGAAAAAGACACAATTACCCTATACAAGATTTTAAACTTTTTAAGAGTACTTTAAAAACCAAACACCTCTTGGTAGGGCTGCAAACAAACCGAACGAACACGGACAATTATTCGTTTGTTAAGATATATACGTGTTCACGAACTGATCATGAATACTTACCGAACAAGATTTTATGTTTGTATTCGTTTGTTAAGGAAAGGAACATGTTCGTTTTTGTTTGTTAATCTTAGGCAACGAACGAAAACGAACGTTGGTAAACATAGATGAAGACAAACTAATGTTCATGAACACAAATGAAGACAAACTAATGTTCATGAACACAAATGAAGACAAACTAATATTCATGAACACAAATGGAAACAAACGAACACAACGAACACAAAGAACATTCATGAACATAATATTATACATTGACACTTGTTAAATAATTTATTTGTCAAAAAGTTTAAAGCATTTAAATAAAATATAAAAAACACTAATGAACTATCGAACATAAACGAATGCGTTACCGAACGTTCACGAACATAAATGAATGAACATGACCTCTGCTCATTTACGTTTGTTTGATAAACGAATAAACACAAATAAACCTCCCGTCAAACGATTCACGAATTATTCACTGAACGTTTGGTTAGTTTGTAGCCTTAGGCTCTTGGTATAAAAGACATACAAATATACAATTATTCACACAATTCTCATAATTATGCACTTATGGCTTAACCAATGATCAACTTCTTAACAACCATTTACTTCATTATGAAAACCAAACTTGTAATATTAAATAAAATAATCAAACACTAATAAGTTTAAATGTCTTCTTTAACCATATTCCACTATTTAAGAAACAAACAAAACCATTTTAAACAATCAATCCAAACACCCTCTTGTTATAAACAATTAATCACCAAACATCAATCATTCAAAATCTCAAACCCCTAATTCAACCCTCTTCAATCTTCACCTCTACTGGTCAACACTCTACACCCTGCTATTAAAGATTCAAACTTTACAATAAATTCACGCGTATATGCCCAATAATCCATCTGGGTCACCATAATTTCGCTTCAAAAATATCTTCTATTATGTTTCTTGAAATCTTGGCAACAAATTCAATGGATTATTCAGAGAAACCGATCGAACAAAGGGCTTTTGATTCATTGGGATTAGGGTTTGATTTTGCTAGTGATTTTAGATTAAAGTTTGCAAAATCTTGCCCTGATGATGGGAGATTGGTGGAGCTTGATCAATCAAGAAAAAGGGATATTGTTTTGCCTGGATGCGGTGTAACTGTTTCTGGAGTTTCTGTTGATATTCATTGTGATAAAGGGGAACATGTGAGGTTTAAATCTGATGTTTTGGAGTTTAATCAGGTGAGTTGTTGTTGTTGGATTTGCATTTGTGGTCTCTGATTGTTTGGTTGGTTTTGTTTTTTTTAGTTGTGGAGTTGGTAACTTGTTTGTGATCTTTTTTGTTAACTTAGAATCTTATAAAAAATGAACTTTTTATTGTTAGATTTGTATTTGGTTCAAGTGAACTTAATTTACGTGCCCTGATTGTATGGTTAGTTTTGTTCTCTTAGTTATGGGGTTGATAACTTATTTGTGATCTTTTTGTTGATATCAAGCTAGAATTTTATATAAAAAATTGAAGTATGTAAAAAAACTGAATTTTGGTCTGATATGAGCCCAAAACATATAGCAAGTCAAATGTTGTGTTGATAAGAAATTTAATCTGAATTCTAGTAAAATGTTTAGCTTTATGTATCTGTTAAATATTTTTTTAATTGAGCTTGATTTGTTGAACATAAGTTTACATAGTGGTTTTAAGAGGAATTGAATTGTTTGAGTCTAGCTTGCTATATTGAACCTATATCTGATTTTAAATCTGTTGCTATTTGAGTTGTCGAAACAAGCTCAAATCTTAGCCTACCTTTGTCGAGCTGAGCTCTAGGTTGGTCGGGTGCACTCTTTAACTACTGTTATACTTTTGAAAGTGAACACAAGAAACATTGAAATGTTGATAAGTTTTTATGACTTATGATGATTATGATCATACATTCTTCCTAACTGTTGGATATTTTTGCGTTCTTTGCAATCTCTGACGTATTACAATGATTAAAAATGTTACTTAAATCATTAATATGAGCTGAATTATAGGGACGTTAAGGAGTCCACCAGTGAAAACATATAGTTGTTATTAGTGTGATTCGTCTTTTTGATCTATAGGGCTTTGTTTTCCATTGCAAATATTTCGTCATTGCGTGAAAATTCTGTAAGAACACTATATTTTGCAAGAAAGAGCTAATTATGACAAAATCGGGAATGCATATGCAAAAAAAGAAAAAGAAAGAAAGAAACATACCTATCTTGACATGTATTGTATAACATTTGCTCATTAACATGTAGTATTCTTTTGCATATCACCAAGAACAATGGGTTTATTTGCAATAAAATTAAGTATAATGGCTTAAAAAGCTAATTACTTTGTTATGAATCTAAAGCTAGAACATGATTTGGTGTTGACCCTTAACAAGTAAACGCAGATTGGATCATTTTTTTTTCTCTTTTCATCATCTATCTTCATAAAATATTGATTTTGATGTCTTTAATAGGCGCATCGTTTTTTCATTTGTTTTGTCTTGCAGATGTCAGAGTTACTTAATCAAAACGCATCGGTACAAGGAAAAGTGCCTTCAGGGTACTTCAACGCATTCTTTGATCTAACTGGCGCGTGGTTAAATGACGCCGCAGAAGTTAAAAATCTTGCTTTCGATGCCTATTATATCTCTCTATATTCTTTGCACCTCACAGCATCTCCGTTAGTACTCCGCGGAAGTGTAAAGAAGGCAGTCCCCACTCATTGGAATCCAGCATTATTAGCCAGGTAAAAAAATAGAGAGAATACGTAACTCGTTACTCGACCCGTTATAAGAAACGGGTCAAAGTTACCACTGCCAATTGGAGTTACCATAATATTGATGCTTATTAATTATTATATATGTATGTATGGCAGGTTTATTCAGACTTACGGGACCCACATTATTGTAGGGATGGGTGTTGGAGGTCAAGATGTTATTTGCGTTAAACAGAAACCATCATCTACGATTTCACCTACCGAGCTTAGAGGATATTTGGAGGATCTTGGAGACTGTTTATTTTCAGACGGAGCCAGTCCTTCTCTACCGGAACGGAAAACGAAAGATGGAAAAAGAAAAGTATTATTTCATTTTTCAAGTCGTTATACATATTATAAAAATTATGTTCTTACTTTTCCGACACGATTCTTAAATGTTCTTTTTCAGGTTCCGGAAGTTTTCAGCCGTATGTTGCAGCCACACACCATGCAGTTCACCAACATCACAGAAACTTCAAGCAAAGATGTAAGTTGGAATATAATTTTAGTTAGACGTATTTAATGAACATGCAGTTAAATATTTACAACTTACTAACCATTTTAATTAAAAGAAATCATATTATTATCTCGATAATCTAGTTCTCTAATCATAGAGTAAAATGTCATTTTTAGTTAGACGTATTTAATGAACATGTAGTTAAATGTTAACTTAAGGACTCGCTTGTACATTATGCTAAATGCTTGTACATAAAGTGAAAAAGATCGAATTGCCCATTAAGTTAACAAAAAAAAAAACGAAAATACCCTAACTTAACAGAGAAAAATGGATGGACTTAACGAGCCGGATGAAAATGACAAGATTTCAAACCTTTTGGATCCAGATGCGAAAAACAAACCTTTGGACGAAAGTCGCAAAACTGGCCAAACCACGAGGACGAAAGTGGCATTTTACTTCTAATCATATATGAAACATTGCTGATATACAAAACCCAAAAAAGTTGGGTAAAAAGTGTTGGCGGGTCGGTCAAAGCTGTTTGACCGAACCCAAACCTGACCCATGTTGTGTTGTGCCACCTAGACCCTACAACAAGTTGTTTGGATCAAGTATTCAACTATGGAGGATTAATATAATGTCAAAAACTGAAACAGGGATTGACAATTATCGGGTCTAAAAGGGGCGGGGATGTCTTTTCAGACAGTCACTCCAAATGGCTACAGACAGTGGGTTCTAGTCCCGAAGCAATACGTTTCAAGTTTGTACCGATTACTTCTCTTCTTAACGGAGTTCCTGGAAGTGGATATCTTAGCCATGCAATTAATTTGTATTTACGTTGTAAGTTATTTAAATCTTGATTAAATCAATTAAATTTATTATCCTTTTATGACCAAAGATCGCACATTATATTTATTATTTTTCGTTGTTGATCCTGACTTAAATTAGTCTTATTAGCTATTTATGACTTATTATATTTGAAATCCAGACAAGCCTCCATCGGAAGATTTGCAATATTTCTTGGAATTTCAAGTTCCGAGACAATGGGCCCCACTATTTTGCGAGCTACCTCTTCAACATCTACAACGAAAGACTTCATACCCTTGGCTCCAGTTTGGTTTCATGGGTCCCAAAATGTACCTTAGTACTACTCAAGTAAGTTGCTTCTGGGCCATTAGTTTAATCCACCACATGGTTCATTTACTAATGATCGGGTTGATTTGGATTGTGTTATCCTCTCAAACGAGTCTAAAAAAGTTTTGCTTAAAGAGGAGCATGTCGAACGGGTTAAACAGGTTGATAGTCATTCAACGTCTATTTATAATACATACGACCGCGCCGTTTTTATTAAGGATTTAGCGATGATTTCATACATCCCCCGTAATATAGTATTTACTCAACAAAAAGTCATAATATCAAATATACCGATTTTCAAATTAGTGTCATTTTTACCCTTACCTTAGAGAGAAGGATACAATGGTCATATTTTGAAGTGTATTCAATAAAATTGGTAGATATGAAATTTGAAGTATTTTGAATGAGTATATTTGATATTTTTATCTTTTAGTCGGATCATATGATATTATGCAAGTTTTCAAGGGCACATATAACATTGCTATGAGGATCTGTATTATTATTGAAATAATACTGTTTTATAATATACTTAACACACATTATTTATTTATGTGTATCTGTTAATTTTTGAATGAAATTTTCTGTGGGCCAACAATCCCATCGTATTCACGAATACCTGGAAATGACCCATTACCCAACGATCCGCTGAATTTGCCACATCTAGCATAACTTAACGAAGATTTTATATAATGGGTATTTTTCAGGTCTCAAGCAGCAAAAAGCCGATCATCGGGTTACGCCTATTTTTAGAAGGGAAAAAGAACAACCGATTGGCAATCCATGTGCAACATCTCTCGAGCCTTCCTAACATCATGACGCAAACATTGCTACCAACAAGACCATGCCAATGGCGGGGCTCAGACGAATACGAGTCAACCGCACAGTTTCTAGAACCAATCAGATGGAAACATTATTCAAACATATGTTCGTCTGTAGTCAAACACGATCCAAACTGGTTATCATCACAAGAATCCGGGGAGTCTTTGTTGTAACTGGGGCCCAACTCGTAAGCAAAGGAAAATGGCCCAAAACCGTACTTCATCTTCGACTACTCTACACCCACCTCCCTCACTGCACTATCAGGAAGACCGAATGGGCCGGTGCACCATCAGTGGGCCGGAAGTCCAGTATCTTCACGAACCTGAGCTCGACGTTTTCTTTCACTCAAAGGTCGGTAGCGGATGCACCAAAGCAGCTTCCTGCAGCACTGAACTCGGGGGTCTATCCTGAAGGACCGCCGGTTCCAATCCGGTCCACCAAAATGAGGAAGTTTGTGGACATTGAAGAGGTGGTTCGCGGCTCACATGATATGCCGGGCCATTGGTTGGTAACCGCAGCGAAGTTGGTGATGGATGGTGGTAAGATTGGTCTGCATGTTAAGTTTGCATTATTGGATTTTCCTCAGGAAGTGTGATGATTGTATATATATAGTTTGGCTGTGAGGTTTTCATTTATTTTTTTATAGGGTATTGTACATAAAGAAATTCAAATATTGAATATAGGAGATTGTTTTGAGTTGCTTATGTAATTATATACTAAATATTGATGATTAGTTAGTGTGTTAATGGCATTGGTGAATTCCCGTCAACCAGCTTTTGGTGACGTCGATGATGAAGGCGAGTGTTTAAAGATGAGCCGATTATATGTTTGACAACAAAATGAGTGTTTAAAGATGATCATGCCATGATATCTTTTATTTTAATATGTAGTTTGTATTACCCAGGGTCTAAGCAGGCTTGAAAGCTACTCGGAATTAGCTCGGTTAAAAGCTCGAACAAGTCGAGCCTTAACAAGCTCGTGCCTGAAATATATAACTCGTTTAGTTATCAAGCTCGAGTTCGAGCCTGAAATACAAAGCTTGTTTAAGCTTGCAAGCCTAAACGAGCCCAAACAAAATTATACTTATATATATATATATATATATATATATATATATATATATTGTAATGATGATGATTATAACCCAATCCTAGAAAGCCCAAGTCGGTTAATAACATTGGTGAGCCGAGCTTTAGCTCGTTTAATCGATATTGAAGCGAGCTTGAGCAGAGATTTTAGCTCGTTTGAGATTGTTCACAAAATAGCTCGATCTTTGGGTTTTACTTGCGAGCCGAGCTTGAGCTCAAATAAGTAGATTCGAACTGAGCCGAGCTCGAGCCTAGTAGGGTTCGTGCTCGGTCCGGCTCGTTTACACCCCTAGTGATACCGAAAATCAAGCGGCCCCGTAGTTTGGGTTTTCGGAAGATGACACTGTAAATAACAACTGTGATACTTTTACTCATTATGATTATTCTATTACATTATTACATGACTAGTATTGTAGTTTGATAACTTCATAATCACCTTAAATACACACACCGTTACAAACCATGAGTCTTCACAACGGTTGGGGTCGAGTCTGAACGATGAACATTTCTTTACCAACCACACATCCTTCCACATCTTGAGCGCACCCAAACTTCCGCTCAAGGAACAGACCCACGGCACCGAGCTTCTGCCCCAACTGTTGCCGGAAAACAGGGTTCACAGTCAACGGCTTCTTGCTATAGTCAACCGTCAAATGAACCACTTCCCCGTCCGCCATACCACCCACCACCATCTCTTCACTAAAATTCGCAAACGCCAGTGTTCTAACCACCCCGTCAAACTTCCCAGAACAAAGCCGCCACGGTGTGCCTCTGGTGCCAGCCGCTAGTGTTTCCCCTAGCCCAGGTGCAATCTCCGCTTCCACCAAGTTAGTGTCGTTGTCTGTCGGACTCACGGTGTGCAACACAAACGAAAGATCCGGCGAAAGCATCTCCTGGACCAAAACCGCCATCGAAGCCGCATTCTGCGGAACACCCGCAACCCTACGGCTCAAAACCGCTCGTCGAGTGTACAATGAAGCCCATACCCGACAAACCGCTTTTCCGAAACTCACGCTATTCGAAAGGGTGACGTTGGGAATCGAGTCGTACAGGCCAGCAGCCGACATTCCAGCCAAATCCTCTACGTTAGCACTTGAACGAACAATTAAACGAGCATCCTTTTCGAACAGTTTTCCTAAACTTTCAAGAATTCGGGTCGGAAGTTGCAGGGAGCTGATTAAATTTTGCAGCTCGGTGCACAATTTATCGAGCTCGCCACTGTCCATTTTGGCTGTTTCGAGCTGTTCCAGTAAGGAAACAAAAACTTCCGTTGACTTGTTTGCTTCTATTGCAAGTTCCATGGTACCGAAAGGAATCACCGCCCCGTTTGGGACATTAAACGATGCTGGAACGCCCTGATCGCTATAAACTGTAAACAAATAAAAAAAGAAACATCATATTCATGATTTCATAAGCAAAATCATTGGATATAAATCTATAATACCATTCTTGATATTTTATATAACCTTAACACAAAAGGTCGGTGGCAAAAACCACAGACACACTCTACCCTTAAAAACTTTTGTATAATGTCAAAAGTAACGCTTTAATTTTGTAAATGTCACTTTGACCCCCTTAAGTTTCTAACGTTTCGAGTTTACCCTAAAGTTAATTTCTTACGTTTTTGTTTTATGTACGTGTCGGTATAAATTCAAGTTCATCTACGCTTTAACGTAATTTTTGTTTGAAAACGAGTCGGGCCAATTATAAAATGTTTTATTTTTATGTAAGTTTTGAGTTGGACTACGTTAGTACGTTTTGACATAAATTTTGTTTGGAAACAAATCGGGCCAAATATAATACGTTTTCATTCGACGGTATAAATTTGAGTTGCTATACGTTCCGACTAAATTTAGTTCGAAAAAACGAGTCGGGTCGTTGTGGTCTATGCTTTATCATGCCGCGTACAACGCCGACGCACATGTTTACTTTATGTACGCTTTGAGTTGGTCTATGTTTCAACGTAAATTTGTTTGGAGACAAGTCGGGTCAAATATAATACATTTCCATTCAACGGTATGAATTCGGTTACTCTACGTTTCAATGTAAATTTAGTTTGAAACGAGTCAGGTTGATTGTAGTCTATAATTTATCGCGCGGTGGGTAAAAAAACTATCAAGAAAGATGGTTTTTTTACCTTTAGCGGAAACTGCAGCCAGAGAAGCTAACGTGCCGCAAGCAGCCGCCTTTGCACCAGAGGTTTGTACATCTGCATCAGCAAGTTCTATAATGTCGCCAGTAGAAACACCCTTCTATTAAACAAAACAACTCATGCGTGTTAATATATATACGTAAATGTAATCATCATTTGCGTCAGGGTCAATAAAGGCTTTTCAGTACCTGGCTTGAGTAAATTGGCTTAGAAACAGAATCTGTCGGTGTCTCATCTGATGACGTCTTCACAACAAGATTACTATTTCCATCCTCCAACGAGGACGGAATTACATTCACACCCGATGGGGATGCATCTAACCTGCATCAAAATTCTTGAGTTTAAATCTAGTATGCGGTTTTGATGTCACGGGGCAAATAGAGGGTCAATTGATTGTTTGACCAGATAACACATCCATCTTTTAGATTTGTATTACAACCAGTAAATTTCTCCCGATCGTTGCAGCTGCGTCGAAACATAAAGTAACGCGAATTTATACAGTCCAATGAAAACGTATTATATTTGACCCGACTCGTTTCCGAACAAAATTTACGTCAAAATGTAGACCAATTGAAAATGTACATAAAAATAAGCACGAAAACGTTTTGTATTTGACCTGACTAATTTCACAAAAAATTACGTCGAAACGTAAGAAAATGGTGGTTTTTAAAGTTAAAGGATGGTACCGCATTGCGGCGGCGTTGAAACGTGAAGTAACTTGAATTTATACTGTCTAATGAAAGCGTCTTATATTTCACCTGACTCGTTTCTGAACAACATTTACATCAAAATGTAGATCAACAATAAACGTACATAAAAATAAGCACCAAAACGTATTCTATTTGACTCAGCTCATTTCTGAAAAATATTTACGTCGAAACGTAAACCAACTTGAATTTATACCGACACGTATATATATAAAAATAAACAGTTAAAACTCGAGGGGGGTCAAAATGGCATTTTAGAAAGTTAACGGGGTGTAAGCGTAAAAGCTGAAAGTTAAGGGGTTAAAGTAAAAAAAGAAGACAAAAAGAGTTACTGTAGCGCCGATGGGACGGAGGGTACAGTGAAACCCTGTTGTCTTTTAATAATTATTATAATTATAATATAATTATAATTAATGAAACATAAAGAAAACAGGTTTATAAAGACTAACCTCACATACTTCCCCTCAAGATTTTTAATAGTAGCAATTTTACCGTCATCTTCACATGTCACAAATGCAACTTTCTCCTGAGTTATTACAAGAAATGATAATCCAACACAATATTAACAAATGGTAATCATAAAATAGAGAAAAAAATGGACCTAATACGTTACTCGAAATATATATACAAGACTTACTTGTCGGGCCCGGACACCAAGATGAGATAAATGAGGCAACTCCTGGAGCAGAATAACTCCCACTATGTTGTTCCCCGCAGCTGTTACCTGCAAATTGCAAACTCATGATAATAAGATAAGCATTTTGAAAACGCAAAATCCATAAACACACATGATACGATACCTCTTCGTCGCCATCGGCTTTGTTGACGACAAGAATAACAGGTCCCTCAACAGATGATGGTAGTGCACCCGGTACTATTTTTTCAACCTGATAAACAACATATGGAGAAATGCAAGGATCAAACGTAAAACGTGTTTCAGTTGACTAAATGCAAGAATGTTCCAACTAAGTCCTTTTTTGTAATCTAAATAAATTTGCCAGCTTTCACTCTATCTATTATGTAAACAGAAAAGCAGAAAACAAACGCGTTGCCAAATTAGGCCTAGATTATAGCTTATAAGCTCACCTGTATCAAAGTTCCATGAGCCAACCCAGGAACAAGAACGTCAAAACCTTGTGACCCGAGCGTGGTCCTAACCGCCTTTAGAAGCATAGTGCAGAGTTTGGAAACCTGAAAAATTATACTGGAGACCAAACAAATTCATTCAAACGGGTTGAAAGTCAACCGGGGTTATTTACTAATGTGTAAGCCTTTTTTATTCAGACAATTATATATTATCAAAATATTACTCCACACAAGAACTGTTTACCAAAAAAAAGTTTTTGAGGATCGACTAATAGCATTTTTGGTCAACCCGGCCTAAACCATTTTAATGTGTACCATAAATTACCCATCTTGACCTGTTAACAGTGTTGTAAGAATCGCTAGGCGCTAGTCGGCCGATGGGGTAGGGATTAATAGGATTGGGATTTTATACATAACTTTCAGTTTTATAGGTATATACACACATTTTTTATATGTAAGTTTTTAAAGTAGACATGTTTAACACTTCTTTGACCCATGTTTTGAAGTAGACAGGATTAATAGCCGAAATTTACAGGTTTTGGTCGGAATTTGGCCGGAGTCGCTAGATTGCCATCGATTTTTTGGCCGACTAGGACCGGATTTGACCACTGTTAACCGCACAGCGATTAATTGGCCGACTAGATGAAAATTACTTGGTGAACCTCCAACTAGCGATTAATCGGCAACTAATCTGAGGCTAGTCGGGATTTTTACAACCATACCCGTTACCGATACACATGAGCCGCCGCCCTTTTTCTTCTATGTTATCTAGTATATATAGTTTCTCATCTTACCCAGCACGTATCTCCGCTTCGGTGAATGTTCTCACACTATTCTCCGGAATTCCGAGAGCTTTTCCCAACAACTACAAGAAGCATAAGCAAGTCTAGTTTAGTTAATCTGAAATTATTCTAGAACTCCCTTTTTCATTAATATCCTCACCAATCATAGCATAACAAAGGTGCTGTTGAATGGTACCTCAACTTTTGGAGGGAAAATTTGCAGAAGTGCTTCGGAGTATTCATCAATGAGCCTCTTAGATCTATCTAATGTGGCTTTAATCCTTAATGCCCATATTGTCTTCCCATCTTCACTACCTTAAGAATAAGTACAAATCATACAATGGTTGTTACTTGTTAGTAGTGCTAACGTAAACTATATTATTTCAAGCACGATATTAAAACGAAAATGCTACCTTCTTTCTCCGAAAGACCCTTTTCTTGCCAAGCAAGAAGTTCATTTTCAATTGCTTTACATTCTTCTAATTTCCAACTGGATAACCCTAGCTGACGAATGCCAACAACAAGGGCGTTAATCGGGTCGTTCCATGAGTTAACGTTTTTTGAATTAACGTTTTCTGCAAGATATTGGGCCCCGCCAGCAGCTTCAAGTGCGTTGAGATATCTATACATATCAATCATATTCAAATGCATGAGATAAAGAGATACTGTTTCCTATTCATTATCTCCATTTAAACATTTCACTTTGCAGGTTTCATCAAGGAGAAATGAAGAGAGAGCCCGTAAAATGGAGGAAAATAAGATAACATAATAATAATATTACACAAAAACCACTGTGACATTAATATTATGCCACCTCACATATAACCAAAAACCTTGCCAAAAGAAAAACCTTTTGAGCTATGCAGTTAATACGGTGATATATCGCCGATTTCCCGATATCAGTACCTTTCTTCTTATTGTTTTAAGTCTTAATTGTTAATTATTAATGTTTTAAGTCTTAATCAGTTCCTACTTGCTACAATTGTTAGTATGTCTCAAATATCAGTCCTTGACCGATATCCGATTTTTTACTGCATTAACTGCTTAGCTATTGAGTCATATTGAGCTTTAGGTAGCATATAGACACACACACGCCCTTACAAACATACACAATAGTAGTATTACTTACCTACTCATTAGAACAAATGCATAGTCCTCAAGTCCAATCTCAGCAATACGCCACTGTAAATAGGAAAACAAGATTTACGAGTGAGGTTTTCTTCTAAAGATCCCGACTTTAAATCCCTAAAGTATCCTAATGAATATGAGTGAAGTAATAAATTTGAAAAAAAAAGTTCCCAAATACCTTTTGGCGCATTGCTATTGCGGTATCAGGGGCGTCATTACGGATGCCGCTTTCAAGACCTTTTGTGATTATCTCTCTAAGACCATTTAGCGATTGTATGGTATTGATTAATATTTCTATCCCATTTCCGTTCAAAATATCAGGTGTCCCTTGGAAATTATCCAAAGCCTACAAAAAATCAAATCAAAACATTCATTAAAAATCTATGCTTTTTCGACACATATGTAGAGGAGAACTGCAAAACACTTAAATGGGCGTAATAGTTACCTTCTTGCAATCCAAGAATGATGATAGTCTTGAGTTACCCTTTTCATCCAAAGATTCTTTAATCGAATCAAGTTGTTCAGTAAGGCTGCAAATTGTGGGGCCCATTAATTAAATCTAAAAAATATGAAAATGGGATCCAAAAATAGCAAACCTTCCGGCATTGAAGAAATCCTTGAGTTCATGATGGAATATTTTGAACTGTTCAACAAACGCTTCACTGTATTCTCCCGGATTCTTGGTGATTCTTTCAAGCATTGCAGCGGTTGCGATTAAATCTTCGGGGCCAGCACACCTATGAAGCTTGTTCTGTATTGTATGTTTGATTTCTTGCTGGCATGTGCACGATATCCAAATAGTTAGCATCATTAAACGACCAAAATACCCATACAAAACCAAGTGTTCAATTATGTTATCACCTTGAGGTTATGTGGGATATCGTTTCTGTGAGCGATGTCTCTTATTCGAGTTAACGGAACGGATGCAGTGAATTCTGCTTTAAATGATGGTAAGCATGGATGAATTTTTCGGATTACAAGTAACTCCTGTTAAATAAAAGAATGTAAAATAAGGTTTAATTTGTTCACATCATATAATTATGTTCTTGTTTTACCGTTTGTGGGCGGGCATTTATATTGAAGAAAATGATGAATTAGGGCTGCAGATGAACCAAACATTCAGCGAACAGCTCGTGAACCGTTCGGCGGGAAGTTCGTTTGTGGTCGTTCATTTATTAGACAAATGAACATGAACAAGAAATTTCGTTCGTTTAGTTAAACGAACGAACATGAACAGATGTCGCGTTTGTTCATTTATGTTCGTGAACGTTCGCTAACGTGTTTGTTTATGTTCGATTGTGTTCGATGGTTCATTGGTGCTTTTAGTTTTTACATTTTGTTCATATACTTCAAAATTCCGACAAATAAAATATTTACGAAGTGTCAGTGTATTATATATTTTGTTCATGAACGCTTGTTTGTGTTCGTTTGTTTCCATTTGTGTTCATGAACCTTCGTTTTTGTTCGTTGCCTAAAATTAACAAATGAACACAAACGAACATGAACAAGTTCATTTCCTTAACAAACGAACACGAACATAAAATCTCATTCGGTAAGTGTTCATAAACAGTTCGTGAACACATATATTTCTTAACAAACAAACACGAACAAGGTCTTGTTCATGTCCGTTCGGTTCGTTTGCAGCCCTAAATAGAATTTTTTTTTTCAAAATAATTACGTAAATCACCTGTGGGGAAGTATCTTTCCTACTAGATATTCTTTCCAATTCCCGAAATATAAGTCTAGAAATTTCCGCATGCCTATTCGGCCTGTGATGACCCCCATCCTCAAAACAAGGAATTTGCCCGGTATTTATCCACTGCGGTAAAAAGTAAAATAACCATAAAAATTAAGAGAACGCGATAGATGAAATAAACGATGCGCAATGAGCACAAAACCTTAAGATAAATGGCTGAATATATGAGTGCGTCCAAACGTTCTGCCCCATCCTTACTTTCAACCACTAGCTCACGAATAACTTCAAGCTTTATTGATGACATGCAAAAGCAAAAACACGTAAAGATTAGTATCGAAATATAAAAAGTTATAGCGCACATGAACCAAAAGGGTACCTTTCGCCACCAATTCCTGCCACTTTTATCACCTTCGACTAACTTTAACGCCGCCCCTTGAAGCCCAGAGGTATCCCAGTGTCTCTCTCTTTCTCGATTTCCATGCTCGTTTGATCGCATGAACGACGCTTCTTTCCCTTGCCAGTTATCCACAAACGGGCTCGTTGCACCCTCTACAGCTAGAGACACGTTATCATCTTTTTTCTCATCTAAGCTTTCCACTTCCACCTCATATTCATTGCTATCCAAAGGCAACAGATTCAGGGGTTCATTAGTCATATTCCAATGAAAAACGATCTCGTAATTCCCGGTTGTGGGAGCTTCAATACGCGATTATCCCCACCTTCCCAAATCATGCTTTTGTCTATCTGTTCAACGACAAACTTGAACTCGATAGTCTCGCCACCTTTACATTCCACGTTACATACCCAACCGGTTTCCGTCCAGTTTAACTGTTTCTTCTTTTTCCATGAACCGAATTCTTTCGTTGAGCCCAAGACTCCAACGTGCTCACCGAATTTAACCTGATGGTCTAACCGGAGATTCAGCTGCACCATCCCGCGAGATCCCTTCGACTTCATCTCTTTTTCCCCTGTCTCCCCTTCTCTGGAAAAGACATACTTTCAGGTTAGTTTTATACACCTTTTTCCATCATTACAAACATAATATCTTTATAGTTACAGTCATAGACTTCGACAGAAACCAAGATGATCAGACAAGCAATCCCGAAAATAACATGTAAAAATAAATAAAAGATATTTAACTAATTTTGACCATGTTAACACCCCTAAATGGTAACAAGAAACATCCCAAAAAGAACAGAAAAAAATGTAAATTTCATGGGTGAGAAAGAGTATGAATCAATTAGTTTCATAACATATAAAAAATGGCATACTCCCTCTTTCACATGAAGGCAATGTTTCTCTGAGGCATTTCATCAAACACCTGATATCCCTTCATAAATAAACCCCAAAAAACACCTTACATTCATCAAAATTCCGATGAAAGGAGATAAAACCTGGTTTGGGTGGACACAGCACAAACAACGGGAAATGATTGGTGTTGAGATCCCCAATGATGACCACGACGATGAGTAAATACCGGCTTCGAAAACCCCAGAAGCCGAAAAGTTCTTTGCCGGTTATTGTGACGAAAGAATCTGAATTCTTCCCTTGATAAATGGGTTTCTAAAGATGAAGGATTCTTGGTGGCAGAGTAACGATTGAGCACACGCAGAGTATCCATTACAGAATCTTGAAAATGTATCAAAACTCTTGATTTGGTAAAGCTTTAGAAAGAGAGAGAGTTGACAGAAGAAGAATGGTGTGTGAGAAAAGATCAAGAATTGAGGATAGAAAGACGGTGATTAAAAGGGAGTGATTTATTAAAGATTTTTTTATATTTTTTTGGTGTTAATTGTGAAGGGGTCTTGACCCTAACATTTTGGATTTGTTTATATGGAAGATTGTATGATCATGGCGTCTTTTGTCACTTTATTTCATTTCATGGCCTCGTCTTACATTTTCCTAAAAACCATGTCCACTTCTATTATTGTAAGCAAATTAATTAATTGTCCCGAATAACAATTTTAGTAGAAAATATCTAAATACATAGCTGTGTATCATATTTATGGTGTTCAATGAAAACATGGAGTTAAGTTGGATTTGGTTTAGTCTTGGACATGGGTTTTTGATTTACGTCATTACATCGGGTTTGATTATGAATAGATGGCTTAATAATAGAACCTGTTAAACCTTTCTCTTTGATTAGAATCGATGGCTTCCTCTAAAAATCAATATATTCGGTTGATAGACCAAAATGAATTGCATCCCCACCCGAGAAGCCTTGCTAAAAAGATGATTAAGCATCATTTTTCCCCTTATGCCGGCCGGAAACTGCAAACCACGTCTCACACATCTCCACTGTATTATACTAGAAGAAAGATGGTAACTGATGCAAAATCCCACGTATGTCTTCTAACTCTTGACCTTTTGGAGATCCACAAAAGCACTTAATCCAATGATTTAACAAAAAGAATGGTGCAGTTAGTCGTCCTATTGGCTATATTTATGTATTTGGGAAGCTCGCAACAAACTCGTCTTCTCAAACAAGAACGTTTGCGTAATCAACCTATTTGAGAAAATCAAAACAGACAGAATTTTATGGGTGAAAAGCAAGTTAAAGATACCAAACTTGGAGCGGTCCCATTGGAGTAGTTTTGATTTCACTAATATATAGCCTAACACTACCTAAGTAGTTTATGTATCTAGCTCATGGCTAGTCTATGTATTTATTTCCTTTTCTAATAAGAGTTAACTGTCATTTTCGTTCCTGTGTTTGTTCAATTATGTTAGTTTAAACCAAATTTCAAATTTGTATAATTTTCATCCCTGTCATTCTTCAAACATGTCAGTTCCGTCCAAAAAACATGAATTAACTGTCATTTTGTCCTTGTGATTTGCCTAATTATTCGATTCAACCTTAGCTTTTTGGATGGAACTAACATGTTTCAAGAATGTTAGGGACGAAAATGATACAAATTTAAAATTTGACATGAACTGACATAATTGGACAAACCACGATAACGAAAATGACAGTTAACCATTTTAATAATATATCGTCGGTTTATTAAAAAAAAGTGATATTAATATAGATATGTTAACTGAAAATGTAATAACTTTTTACAAAGCTTATTAGACAATGTAAATCCAGGAATACAAAAAACTCAAACCACATGACTCAATAGTCAAGACTAGCTACCATGGTCAAGGGGTATTATCGTAATAACACAATCATGTGGCCCAATATCCCCATCCAATAGACTCTTTTACCGTTTTGTCAACATCAATTTTTTATCCATCTTTGCATTGGTTTTATGACAAATGGCCGGTTACTAATAAATGAGTCGGTTATATAAAATCAAACCAATTATTAAAACGAATGAGTTAAACGAGTTAAAAGTCTAAATAATAAATCGTTTTAGTTGCAAGATCTAAATTGTTATTATAAATATTCTTTTGTAGTTACAAATAACATATTAGTTATTTCCAAACTACAAATCAGAAACATTTTTTTTTGTTTTATGTAGTGTAACATATGTATTGAGAGCTTTTAAAAAAAATTGTATTTTTCACTTTTAACTAAGAGTTTTTATCTTTCACATTTTAATCCTTTTGGCTTTTTCAATTTTAGCCCGAAACTTTTTTTTTTCAATTTTAACACCAATACTTTTTAATTTTTAACTTTGTTTCCCCATACTTTACATCTTTCATAAGTTTTTCGTTTTACATTTCGTCTAATTTTTGCGAGTCAACACACAGTGAAATGCATGTGGGGTTCAACGTTTTTTTCGCCTAATTTTTCCCGTTTGACAGGCCAGTCGCAACACGTCTATTTTTCTCCGTTTGACAAGTTCGTCACAATGCGTGGATCCTAGATCGACTTACTTATTTTTTTCTATGTTTTACGATTTTGTCTAATTTCTTTGTATTAACATGCCACAACGAGCGTGCATGTTTCAACGATTTTACGTATGTTTTTGTTTGGTGTTATGTTTTAGATTTTTATTTATTTTATTTTTACAAGGTCTTCTGATGTTGGTGTTCGGTGGTAGTAGTTTGGCACTAGCGCTACTTGGCACAATTCTTCGAATGTATTTAACCTATTAAGTTTTTTACTAATAATTTGTTTCATTTTACCGTTATACCTCCTTTACTTAAGAAAACTATTTTTTTCACGTGAATATTTTTACATACGTGCCGGTATAAAATCGGTTTGCTTTACGTGTCGATGTAAACTTTTTTTTTTTTTCTGGAAATGAGTCCGGTCAAATATAATACGTTTTTCGTTTAAAAAAAACATTTGCTACGTGCATATTTTTATGTACGTTTCGGTATACATTTGAGTTGGTGTATGTTTCGACGTAAATTTTTTTGGGGAACAAGTCAGGTGATGTTTTGTAAATTTTGTTTTGAACCGAGTGGAGTCAAATTGTTTTTTTTTTTTTTTTTTCAAAAGCTCTAATTCATCTCTTTTGATTATACGTGTCAGCTTTTCCGTCATACCCGTTACATTTTCTATATATGACTCTAGTCACATATAATACATTATGATTGTACGGTATAAATTTGATTTACTCTATGTTTGATCCAATTGCAATGCTTATATAGGTTACATTGAGTTCAATCAGATATGGCGAAACGTGCTTTTTACATGGTTAACACATCACATAACGTTTGGACTAATTCATTCAATGTTTGTGATGTACCACGTCGCAACGTGCGCGGATGTTATTGCAAGTGTGTATAAAAATGAAAATGGCAGAATTGCGTATATGGGTCAACATGAATGGGTCAAATTGTTAGGTTGGATTGGGCTTTTGGTCCAATATTTTCACACTTCTTTATAAATTACCCTTAGCATCCAAAGATGGTTGAGTACTAAACAACAATAATCAAACTTTATTTATACATTCGAAATAGTCAGCTAATGTCAAACGTGTTGCAACTTTTCCTATTTGACCCAACAACCCAAATGATTCATTGGGTTGAAATTACCATGTCTTATGGAAGTCAAAAAATGCAAAGCAAATGTCCAATCTTTTTATCAATCTCAGTTTTGTTACCGTGTTTTTTAGGACGAAAAAAGGTTAAAAATTTAGACAAAAGGTGAACCCACTAGACATTTCCCATTTTGATATGACCGGTTATTTGACCCATCAATTTGACCATCTTTACCTTTCAATGATGTCTATGGCTTGGTCTTTGACATATCCTCGTTCTACAATGCCTTGCGTATCAATGATGTTTAATGTGAACCCTATACATTATGTGAAACCATTGTTGGTCTTGGTGCTTCTGACTTAAAAAGATCATTCAAGTGTATAAGTAAAAACAAAGACATTTGAAATATAAGGATGTTAACATCTTAAACAAATAACTAGTTGTTAGCCCAACTGGTTGTATCATACGCCCTTATACATGGGCGAAGGTTATAGTTGATGCGTATCAATGATGTTTTCGACCCCCTGGGTATAATATTTCAAGCTTCGCCACTACCCTTATACCAGCTGTTTAGGATTCTAAACTGTTCCCAATTCGCAACCATAACGTTATAGATTAGCATATCTTATTTCCTAACTCACTTGAACTTTAGAGCTATGTTTTACTTTTAATGTGAGTATAAATGTGTAATGACTAGAGGCAACTGTTTTGACCCATTTGCTTATGAGTTTGACAATTCAAACTATCTATATCTCTAACAAGAGCAAATGGGTAAAAACTAAAAAGTCGCCCAAAGTGTATATAACTTTATATTGTAATTGTATACGTTTTTAATACTATTTTAGTACCAGCTAATTATTTATAAACAAATCGCAAATTTGTTGAACAAAAAAATTAAACAAAAAGTGCGTTTACCGGAAGTTGAATCCGGGTCTATTGCTTGGAAGGCAATTATCCTAACCGTTGGACTACAAACGCTGTTGTGCTACAATTTGAGATAGCCATATCATATCTGTTCAGCCAACATATATTAAAAGAAATTATATGTTTTATAATTGTGTTTTATTTTTACTAACTGTTTGAACTTGTTAAAAACCATATATTTATGTGTCGATTATCATCAATTTTGTTTTTAAATCACAAAAATAAACATTTTTCTGAGTTTGTAATTCCTCTATAGTAACGCCTGAATAACATCACAAATATAGCGGTAACTTGTGCAACCACGAGTTCGTGTACCCACTTTTATTTGCTTGTCATTTAAGTATACGCAAATCTAATACTCGCCACTTTAAAAATAACTAATAAAAACATTTACATGCTTGTTATAAATACGTAAATTTCTTAACACATATAAATATGTGATTTTACATGATTATAACATAAAGAGCCAATCATGTTAACTCAATCACATTATAATTTTCATCTAAATAAAATAAGACCCAAAAATTAAAGATATTAAATGTAATTCTTATGGTACATGGTTAATGACAAAAGGCTACAAGACTTAAAGGGGCCATGTGTTGACAAAGAGCAGCCAGTGTCACACCCACATGGATATGCCAAGCACCAACCTTGCAATATATGTGCCATTTATTGACAAGTTTACAGTTTTTGAACTTTCAATCAACCCTTTCATTAATTTCAAACTTTGTCTTCTTCCCTATCTTTATTTCAATTCTTTCATCCTACCCCACACCTTCAAAATCATGTTACTTTATATCCTATGATGGAGGGCCGCGCCGGTCAACCCGTGTTTGTTGTCGTGTGATGATGGACTCGCCACGGTTGGAAAGAAACTCTAGCCATAGTTGAGGTTGACACTTGGACACCCATGTGTTGTGCTTACTTGTACCATACATCTTAAAAGAGGACCCTCAACTCATCCGCTTCGTCGAGTTGTAGAGTGCACTAACAACAATGTACCAAGTTTGTTGTCGTTACTTGCATCGTACAACTTACTAATGCATTACTAAGGTCATATAAGGATTCAAACTCTTTAAAGTCCATGCTTCTTTAGACATAACTAACTCTCACTTAACAATCTCATTTTCCCTCCAAATACTTAACAAGCCAACAGAAATGATCAATTTTGGTGACTTGTATAGTGTGCTTACTGCGGTTGTGCCTCTTTACGTTACCATGTTCTTGGCTTATGCCTCGGTAAAATGGAGCATTTTCTCACCACAGCAGTGTGCAGGCATCAACAGATTCGTAGCCATTTTCGCTGTCCCTCTATTATCATTCGAGTTCATTTCAAGGATCAATCCTTACAAAATGAACCTCAAGTTCATTGCAGCGATGGTGTATCAAAGATTTTGACACTAATCGTCTTGTATTTATGGACAAATTTGTCAAAAAAATGGAAGCTTGGATTGGGCTATTACTATGTTTCACTATCTACACTCCCAAACACACTTGTTATGGGAATCCCACTTTTGAAATCCATGTATGGTGACGATAAAGAATCGATCATGGTACAAGCGGTTGTGTTGCAGTGTATAATATGGTACACGTTGCTTTTGTTCTTGTTTGAATATAGGGAGGCTAAGAATATGGTAATGGTGACGTATGAGAAAGATAGCACCAATTGTAGTATTAATAGCGGTAGGGAGTTTCAAGAAAGAGTTGAGAGAAGTACTTGTAATGAAGATGATATCGTTGATATGATTCTTTCAACGCCTTCTAATCCGCATATGCTTCAAAGTCTTAATAGGGTAGCACCTGCGGTTTCAAGCGCAGTAGAAGATGAGAAAAGAGAGTTGCATTTGTTCATTTGGAGGTGCAGATGCTGCACATCTCCAGGTAAGATTACAACCAAAATTGCATAGAAACGGGCTGAATCAGATTGATCCGCAAACACTTACCTTGCCTACTTCTAAAAAAGATTATAAATAATCAATGTTTTTGACTTTTAGTAATGATTAGCGAATGCAATAATATTATGATAATGGTCAAAATATTTGAACAATACAATTTAGGAGGTTGTATGCATTAAAAATAAACGTCTAATATCAACTCGTGAATTGAACAGGAGTATGTGAACAGTCGGTAGAAGTATGCAGCAGGGAGAACGAGAAAGTCGAGAGTAATGAAGAGCCGAACGTCATTCAGTCTCCAGGATCACCAGAAATGTTAAAGAAAATCTTGAAAATGGTGTGTTTTAAGCTAGTGAAAAACCCGAAATACATACGCAAGCGTATTTGGTTTGAGCTGGGCTTTGACTTCTTGCAGGTAATCAACACTTTTGATTCACATGGGTTTGTGTTATTAAAGATCAAGAATCAAGATCAAAACTTTTTTAACTTTTGTTTATTTTTTATGTGATATATGCAGATGGGGTATCAAGAAACCACAGATTCTTGAAAATTCAGTTACTATTCTCTCGGATGCAGGCCTAGGAATGGCTATGTTTAGTCTAGGTATAAACAAATTTAAAGGTGACAATTTCGAAAAAAGCGGTCAATCTGGGTTGTGTTTCATCTCATGCAGATTAAATGGTCAAATCGAAATATGCAACTAAAAGGGGAACGGGTCAAATGATCGAAAGTGACCAGAGTCTATTTTTATATGTATACAACTTCCTATATTGTTTTATTCAAAGATTTGCATTACTGTTCAAAAAGTAGTTTTTTTGGTAAATAAAAGTTAACAAATCACTTATTCATAAACAAATGGACAGAAAGTGGTTGCAAGACTGAAAGTTAACACAACCCCTGGCCCATTACAACTCAACCCTTTTTGACCCGTTACCCAGCCCGCCCAACCCACCCATCTAAACAAACACTAGCATTGTTAACAAAACTTCTTTAACATAAAAACTACTATCTTTGTTCTTCAAGGTTTGTTCATGGCTTCACAACCGAAGCTTATAGCATGTGGCAACAGGTTAGCAGCATATGGGATGGTAGCTAGGTTTGTAGCGGGACCCGAGGTGATGGCGGTCGCTTCTATAGCTGTAGGTCTAAGAGGCACAATCTTACAAGTTTCTATCATGCAAGCGTCTTTACCACAAGGGATTGTGCCTTTTGTGTTTGCTCGGGAGTACAACTTGCATCCTGATGTTCTGAGCACTGCGTAAGTCACTGACATATTATTGTTCCTTTACAAAATAGTCGGGTTGGGTAACAACTCATTTTGGTGCAGGTCAACGGCCGGATAAGTTAGCTTTGACCAGTATCTCATTTTGTCTAAAAGTTGTAAAACGACTACAAAAACTATGCTATTTTAATAACAGTCCAAGTGTTCTAGTAAAATTATTTACAAGGTTTAATGCATTAAGTGTTACATTGGGTTCCTTTCGACATATATGACCGGATCCACCCATTACTGAGTAAATATGTCAAAACCACCACCTTAAGTTGCTAATATCGCTTGTTTATCTGCAGGGTGATATTCGGAATGATAATATCTTTGCCTATCACAATGTTGTATTACATCTTACTAGGTCTCTAAATGAAGCAAATGACCTTGGGAAATCAGAAAGAAGACTTGATCGATAAGTGTTCATATTTAATTATATATATCTCAAGATAAAGGATACGATAACTATATATGTCAAAACAAAGTTATTTAAGTAAGATTTTAATTTCACATTGATGTTTTGATAGGTTGATTATATAAGTACTTGAGTAGGACAGTGGTTAGTGTCAAGTATAATTGTTCTACATTATACATTTATAAACTATTTCTCCAACATGGTCTATGTATTTTTCGGTTATCATTTTTACGCTCTTTGGCAACAAACTTGAACCATAAAACAGACTAATCAGTTTTGTTAGGTATGCAGCAATGCATGGCATAGAAAGCTTATTTCTAGCTAATCAAATCAATCCCAGGTTGGACCGGGCCCCATTTTCGATTCTCCCTTATATAAAGAATCTTCTTATCTTCTCATACCATCTAACTGGGACCCACAAAACGAAAAACGCTATTAACCGAAAAGAAAAAGGACCCTACTTTTCATCCGCGCTTGTTTGTTCCCCGACAAATGCATATACTACAACATATCCACAGGCCATCAATAGATCCACCGCTCATATTAAACATGTGATGGCTACAAATGTTGATATGAGCAGCGGTTGACAGGTTATATGAAGCGTTAAATGGTTCAAGAGTAAAAGCATAAAACATGATAATTAATCTGTATTTTGTTTGGTAACTGACATAGGGGACAAAGATACCCTCAGTTACATTTGACCTGCTTTTGTCCAGACCAGAAACATGCAAGGACCCCTATGGCCTGCTAAGACCTATGGAGTAGTATTTTTGAGGTATATACAATTATTAAATAGCAACAGGCCAAATTTTAACAAGTTGCTAACTTCTTAAACCATCGGCTAAGCCTTTCGTTGCGAACCATCCAAGTAACATCAAACAACTTTCAAGAACATACAGGCAAGCAACATATGCTTAACACTTGATCGTTCAATGCATGCAAATGATCTTGAGACATCCCAGAGCCGATATAATCTGCATAATTAAAGAGGTCCCCTGACAGACATCAATGGTACATACAACACTCTGAAATCTTAAATGGAGTTGCTCAAGGACTTCGAGCGTATGCATGACACTTTGACCAGTATAATAACTCTTGGTTGTGTGCATCAGCTTTATGAGAACCTAACACTGACCCAAGGTTCTAGAATTGCTGTTATTCATTTAAAATCTTTAGTATGATGTAAGTATATCTTAATTCTTAATTTTCTTGCTTCAAGTACATAGGACATAACACGCCATGACCATAATCGACAATCTGAAACAAATAGCTCTAGGGTCAAGCTTTGAAGCAACACATAATATCTCGGCTTTAAATCTCCGCAAGGTTTGGCGATGCTGATTAATAAAACTAAAATGAGAGAAATATAATGTAGTCTTTCTTTTGACTTAAGAAGCTTACATTCTTCACATTTCTACCAGCATACTGCATATTCTAGGATCTAACAAGTGATATTTACATTAATCAATAAAACATTAATCCAACATTAATAAAGTAATTATCATTATAACAAGGAAAAGTAACAATAAGTAAGAACCAAGAAATAATATTGTGCTAAACTAAACTGAATTCTGTTGAACACCCCACCTGGTAGAACATCCCCGGAAACTTAACACTCTCATTGCTTTCTCCAACTACAAATCCTTTGTGGCATTTCATCAAGCATTAGAAACTAAATTATTTAACTTTACTAGATGGAGACTCCAGTCTTGGACCTAAGCTGTTGATCAGCCGAATGAATGTGTAAAACCTTTAAAGAACCAGTACGAACAAAATGATAATCCAATGCAACGTGCTTCATCCAAGAGTGGTAAACAGGAAGTACGTAGCACCCGCATTATCATGAATAAGGTTGGTGGTTTGTAGAATTTTAAACCGAGCTTAGATAGGAGGAGGTTCTTTACTCAAGCAAGTTCAGCCAACCCATTCGCTAATGCTTTGTATTCAACCTCAGTGGATGAGCATGAGACTGACCAACGCCAAGATAGGATGTCGACCCAAGGTATATGATGAACGTCCACCATCAGCAATACCACCCCAGTCGGAGGAGTCGATAAACGCTTTACGATCAAGGGTGGCATTACTTTACGATTTAAGAACAAACCATGATGAATAGTACCTTTTAGGTACCAGAGCATGCATATACTGGGAGAGTTTGTTAACCACAAAGGAAACCTCCGGTCGAGTAAAGGCAAGGTACTGAAGGGAGCCAACCAATTGCCGATATGGGGTTAGAAAATGCATGTGCCAACCACCACCACCACACGATTCAAAGTACACTTCTAATTGCAGTTGCTGCTTAGTAATTGAATAAGTTAGGGGATCATCTTTGCCTATTTTTCCATTAACTTTTAAATTCTCAATTTGCTAATACATAATAGGAATTAGCAGAACTCGTACATACCGGTACCGAATTTATCGAACCGGGTACATTTTCGGTACCGACTTTTTACATTTTTGTTACCGGGTCGATACCGGTACTAAACCGTACCGGGTATATTCAGTACCGGTACCCACTTTTGGAGATTTCGGTACCGGTTGGTACCGAGCTCATCCCTAATATAAAAATGATATATATAGGTGGTGTTGATTACATATTTTAAAACAAGAGGAGCATTGTTGATTTCTTAACGTTTACAAAAGATATGGTATTCAATCTTCAAAATATGAGACTTGGATCACCTCTGTTTTGTCTTTAAAATATCTTTTCCTTACATGTTTATATAGGATTAGTTAGCATGATTAAAATAAGAAATAACATATCGCACCTTAACATCAAACATTGCAGCAATTTGGTCATAGGCAGGGCAATGTTTTACACAAAAGCGCAACATTTTAATCACAGAGTGTTGGAATTTAACCCAATACAGTGTAGTTTTTTTGTTGTCAAAAGAGTGTAGAATAAAAACTCAAATAGTGCAGATTTTTTTGGTCAAAAGAGTGCAGAGTAAAAACTCAAATACTGCAGAATTTTTAACCGTAGGAGTATAGAGTTTTAACCCGAACCGTACAGAATTTTGGGTCAAAACAGTGCAGATTTTTTTGTCAAAAGAGTGCAGAATAAAAACTCAAATGGTACATAATTTGTTTTTACCATATGAGTGTAGAGTTTTAACCTGAACTGTGCTGAATAAAAACTCAAATGGTACATAATTTGTTTTTACCATATGAGTGTAGAGTTTTAACCTGAACTGTGCCGAATTTTGGGTCAAAACAGTGCAGAATTTTGACATAAGAGTGCAAAGTTATGTATGTGGTCTCACTTTTTTGTGCACATTTCAGTTATGTATATGTTTAAATGTGACACGCATTTACTTACGATTAATTTTTTACTCCTATTCCATATATGATAGAGTTTAGTAAGTGACGGTATTGTACCTGTGTTGTGACAAACTGAACTGAATTGACGTCAAGCAACATTGCTACCGTTACTTCAAATAAAAATACTTTTATGAGTTTAAACAGTACTTCAAATACATGTTTTATTACGAGTCAGTATTTGTAAAGTAATTGACATCTTTTTTAATATATCGAGACGCCTATTTATTATTTTATAGTGGTTTTGGTAAAACTAATCCAACATGTTATGTGATCATATCTTGAAAGTAACTTATACATTCTCCAACTAGGTTATAATACCGTGTATTACATGGGTTGGGCATAGCCTAAAGCATACGTGAGTTGTATTTGTGTGGATTCGGTTTGATTTTTTGCGGTTGATGTTGTTAGTTAGAGTTTGTTACTCAAGGATAACTTTTTTAATTTTTTTCCAGGTGGCTGGATTGTTTGAAGATTGTTTAAAGTTCGTTGCTTTACTTAAGGTAGGTGTTAAGGAAGTTACATCTTATGCCTTACCAAAGTTTTGTCTATTTCTTTTTTAGTTTACTAACTTTTTTCCTAACTCTCCGTCTGGATATGCATATATGTTAGAGGTTAATACTATTATCGTGTGTTTACTATTATGATAATTTTAGTTGTATTTTAAGATGTCAAGCGTACTAGGGTCTCTTCTTTGGTTGATACTTTTTATTCTGGTCATCCGTCTGGTTATGCATACATGTTAGAGGTTAATATTATTGTCGTGTTACTCTTATGATATTTTTAGTTGTATTTTAAGATGTCATCATCACGTATGCATACTAGGGTCTCTTCGATCGATGCTTCTTCTTCTTCTGGTCGTTCCTTATATTTGGACAATGGCGTCTGTACTAATATTTGTGAGCGTTGCGATGCTTTTTTCGGTTTGATGAACATATAGTAGCAACATCTACCACCCCTCATCTTCGATATAACCAATGTTGTAAAACAGAACGTGTGAAGTCTCCGCCTCCTAATCATCCTTTGTTGGTTTTCGTTGATCTGTTTGGTCGAGCAAACTTTCAAGCAAATATACGTGCTTGTAACTCTATGTTCTCAATGACTTCTTTCAGTGGCAAAGTAGATGATTCCGTAAAGATTGGGTTTGCGCCATACGTGTTTAAGGTTGAGGGCCAGGTTTATCATTCGTTGGGTTCATTGTGTCCCACGGATAATGAACCACCAAGATTTCTACAGATGTATATCTATGATACTGATAACGAAACAGGCTTCGATTCTTTGATGGCACTATACGTTCATAGTTAAGTGTTGATGTTGTTTCTACATTCTTACAGCCCTTGAGGAATGTAATAAACTGGTGAGGCTTTTCAAAAATGCTAGAGATTTGACTCTTCATCTAACTTGCCTTCGTTTTCAATTCGTTTGTACAATTCATATAGTTGTTTGTCTTATGATACACCTGGCCCTAGTTGCATTGGTGCGATAGTCACTGACCATGACCCTAATTTTGATGGATATGACATTGTTATTCGGCATAAGGCTACTCGTCCTCAACGAATAAGCAATCTTCATCTGTTATACATGGCTTTGCAGTATCCTTTGTTGTTTATTTGCGGTGAGAGTGGTTGGTCCCGTGACTTACGTCTTACTAGTATTTCCGGAAAAGAAGACAAAAATATGTCTATGAATATGTTCTATAGTTATCAACTTCATGATCTTCTTCATGTCTACACATGCTGCTGCGAGGTCGTCTATTCCAGCAATATCTGGTTGATGCCTATGTGTGTATAGAGCAAAATAGGCTAGAATATTACAGACGTAATCAAAGTTCTCTAAGAAGTGACGTATTGAAAGGCATACATGATGCTATTCGTCGTGGTGATACCGAGGGACGTGATATAGGAAAACGTACTATTCTACCTTCATCATTTACGGGGGGGGGGGGGGGGGGCACGTTACATGTACAAATATTATTAGGATGCGTAAGTGATATGTAGAGTACATGGAAACCCTCAATACTTCATCACTTTTACATGTAACATTATCTGGCCTGAAATTCGTAGATGTTTGACTAAGTATCCCGTACTTAAAGCGAAGGACCGTCCAGATATCATAGCTCGCGTTTTCCATATGAAAGTTATCTCATTTGTCAACTTTCTCCGTAATAACAGGCCATTTGGGAAAGTTACTGCAAATTTATACACGATAGAATTTCAGAAGAGGAGTCTACCGCACTGTCGTTTGTTGTTATGGGTAAGCGAAACTAATAAGATAACCGACGCTACTCACGTTGATAGGTATATTTCAACAGAAATTCCAGAATCTGTAATGGACCCAGAGCTACATAAGATTGTTACCAACTTCATGATGCATGGACCATGCGGTATAGTTAGACCCAACGCCCCATGTATGTCATTCGGTATGTGCTCTAAGAACTTTCCAAAGGTTTATCAACATGGTAGTATGATTGACGAGAACGGATATGCACATTATAAAAGGTGGTTGACTGGTAATATTGTTCTCAAAGGTGGTGTTGCTCTTGATAACAGGTTCGTTGTCCCATACAACCGCACCCTACTGTTACACTTCTAAGCACACATAAATGTAGAGTACTGCTCGTGGAGCATTTTGATAAAGTAACTCTTTAAGTGCTCTGATCGTATTCGTTTTAACATTAATAAAGGTCCTTTTTCTTCTGGTGATACTGAAGGTGACACTACATTTGAAATCGATGAGATTAAGAACTATGTTAACGGGAGATTCATATGTCCATGAGTCAGCTTGGAGAATTATTGATTTCCACATTCATCAAAAGAATCATGCAGCACAAGTTTTAGCTGTTCACTTGCAAGAAATGGAAGGTGTAACTTTCAGGGACAATGAGCAATTTTTTTGCCTCTTCGTCATTCGATCTCAACACAAATGTTATTTTCTTCGCTTTTTTTTTTCATGTTTTTGCCTACAATAATAATTGAAACAAAATATAATCAAACATGCAATTTCAATTAGTATGTGCATTAAAAAACTTTTTTCATCACTGTAAATGATATGCATTTGTGCATCTATATGCACTTTGTGCATCAATATGCACATGTGCATCACAGAACATTGTCATTATGCACTTAGGAATCAATATGCACATGTGCATCACATATTCTTGTAATGATATTTAAAATCAATCTATATGTAAAGTTCAATGTAATGTGCTCAAATTCAATATGCATATGCATCACTTTAAACAACATTAACATAATCTAATTACACAAAATCATAAACACATATATTAAACAAAACTGCTCATGTTCGCTATGCACATGTGCATCACATGAAATAATAACACCTTCATATTCTAATTACACAAAATCACAATAACACCATCATATCCTAATTACACAATATCACGTATCTTACACAAAACTGCTCAAGTTCACTATGCACGTGTGCATTACCTAAAACAACAACATCAGCATATTCTAATTACACAAAATCATCTACACGTATCCTAAAAAATCTGCTCAAATTCAATATGCACATGAATGGTATTATTGACTTTATTTGGTTCACATATACATACTAGGTCTGCTATGGCACTTTATAAGTTCGTGCAATAACATAACAAGCACGGTTAACAGATCAACGACTTGAATCACATTTATAGAAATCATTCATAGAAATCAAAATATCGATAAAAACAAATACCTAGAGTATATAATATATATATATATATATATATATACTGGTAATAATCAAAACCTTACCGAGTGTTAGATGGCGTGATTAGTGACTAGTTGGGATTTGGCAATTCCTATGGCGATTGATTCCCGGCGATACCGTCGCAGTGACAACTCATTGAATCATTTATTCTTATAATCACGTTGCCCTAATTACGAACGGATTAAAAATCCACAATGCTTATAACCGCGTTCCCTAATTACGAATGGATGAAGAATGTACGATCGATGATTATATTCCTAATATAGATTATACGACTAATTTTGGACGAATTTTGGGAACTAACCTCGATTATATGACTATCTGCCGGTAAAATCTCAAATATGAGATAAAATCTCAATCTAGATACTTCGATATGGTGAACTGATGGTGGTGAAGTGATAACGTATTTGAGACGATGATGTAATCGAATGTAATCGACGAACTGTTGAGTATTGTTGAGAGATTTAGGTTGAGAAATGTTGAGAGATTTGGATGTAATCAGAGTTTGGAGAGTGGACGTGAAAGTTTGTATTAAATGTAATTTAATTTGTGCTTGAAGTCCGATAGCAGAGGGAGGCAAGTAGGTGGGTATTTTAAAAGTTGTTTGGTATTTACAAAATTACCCCCTGTTCACATTGGTTCTCGCAGTTCTCGCAATAAGGGTGGTTCTCGCATGAACCCTACCCACAGACACACATATATAATGAAAGTGTAAAATACAATATGATTAACATACGAGCGTACGTTGTGAAATTACACACGTTGTAAAATTCAAAACCCTAATCACGCATGTTATGGTTTTTACATATATATAACATGCTTAATTATATAAATATAACATGCGTGATTATGGTTTTTCAACATACGTGATTAGGGTTTTGTGTTTTACAACGTGCGTAATTTCATAGCGTACGCTCGTACCTTAAAGAATATTGTACGTTAACCGTCTCTCTCTCTCTCTCTCTCTCTATATATATATATATATATATATATATATATATGGTGGGGTTCTAGAGTGAACACTAGTGTATTTGTGAACTAAGTGAACAAATCTTAGCCATTTATATACATCATAAAATCGTAAAATACACTAGTATATTTTCATCATCAAATCCTGGCCATTTATTTAGACTTGTATATTGATAATCAAAGGCTAGGACTAGTTCACACAGTTAACTATCAAGAGGGTTGTTCACAAATGAACCTAACCCTATACATACATACATACATACATATATATACACACCCTATATACTCCCTATATATGATATTTGGACATTACACTAAGATCAATTTAGTAAAATGTCAACAAAAGTTAAGGTTTTTATGAATCTCTTTTTCTTATTGAAGAAATGTGTGCTTGGGGTATTGATCTTCTTGATCAACCTGGGTTATCTTTCACAACGGCAATCGGAGCTAAGGTCGGCAAAATAGAACACCGTTAGGACTCGTCACATGAATGAGGTTATCCCTATGATCAACCTTCGGCGTAAGAAAAAGGACTCGTACATTTATAGTGATCAGTGGTTAGGATTTCCCTTTATTTAGAAATTGTATTTGCATTAGGATTACACTCGAAAAATAGAGATCATATAAATCTCACCAATGTTTAAAAGATTCGGTTATTTAATGATATCTATTTGCATGGAATAGAATATTCCAGAATAACCTTAGAGATTTATTATGGTCAAATAGATGTTGACCGATTCGGGTTATGCAAACCCGGTCATACCTTGTCACGTCCTCCCTTAGTCCGGTGTTAAAATGACATGAATAAAATCGGGCTAAAAGGGTAAAAGAAAGTATCTAGTTATGCCAGTCACATTGAGGAAAGGTGATGGGATTGATGGTGTGTGCTAGACACACGGTGATGTCAGTTACAACTGTGAACACCCCGAGATGGTACGTGTTCTCATGTAAGTGGACTTTATTTTGAAATTCAAAAGGGCAACGTCCTGTACGATAATTGTTGATTACAAGATCTCCAAAACAGAGTTTTCCTTTTCAAGATGAAGTTAAGAATGCAAATCTAAGAAGAAACGTGTATTGGGATTCGTGAACCGGGTCATACCCTCGTCACTTAGGATTTGTTATTAGTTACAGTTTACTCAATGTCAAAATTGGGATAAAACAGAAAACTAAAGAAATGTACATGAGGGACCAACTTTGGCATATAAGGGAACTTTATTTAGGAAAACTTGAACGGGTTGACTTAGTCAACCTCCAAATTCACTAGAGATTGAGAGAGACGATCATAGAGGAGATCACTAGGAGTTGAAAATTAATTTCTTTTCCTTCCATACATTTTAACCTTTAACAAATATTAGAAGCGATTAAATCATCTGTCGTAAGTTTATAAGATCTTGAAATAATATTTTTTGAGTTGTAAAGTTGATGAATATGAAAGGTATTTGGAATCTAGGTTTAAGCTTATAATCCTTACTGTATTTGATATTAAGACTATAGAAACTTATGGAATAAAAAACGAAAACATAAAACGTCATCTTGCAAAAAGTACCGAAACAAGATAAAAAGTACATTGTCCATTGCTGTGCCAACTTTCAAATATTTTTGATAAATTGGTATTTGTTGTGTATAAACAAGTAGGGAGAGGGAAGCAATCGATCGAAGATGAATCAAAGAAACCTAAATTTGATATGTCATATCCTAGGAGAAGATCTGAGGACAATGCACCAAGAAGAAGGGTAAGTTAGCCTTATGCGAAGAAAATGAAAATAGGCCAAAGTTTATAGAATTTATATAAATAGACATGGTATGTAAATAAACTACATAACTCATAAAATAAGTTCAATAAAGTTACTAATTAAAGTATCAATTGAAATTTCCAAAATATACATTCAAAGATTTATAAGTAAGAAATTCTAACGTTTACTAGTATAAAGATCACGACTCTGAGTATTGGGTTGATACTAAATTAATTCAAGTTGGAATTTATATATATCAAGATCTAAGCTTTAGTTTAAATGGGTCAAACAAGCCAACTAACGAGTGAGACTTACGTTGGTTTAGCTCGACTCATTCACATTTGAGCAGGCTCAGCTCAACTAGTTCATAATTGAACCAATTTCGAAAGAGATTTAAGTCGTTATCTTTTTTGTCAACACTAACCATATTTATATACTTTAACATAATTCTAAAGTTACGTCACTAAAATTTCACATGTTTCATCAACAAAAAAGTAGAAAAAATTCTCCAACACGATAAGTGTCGTATAAATTCATACAAACAATTATTTTATCGAAATAAATGAAAACGTTGATGAAGTATAAGCAAAAGATGGAGATGTGACACATGAACCTAACTATAAAAATCATGAACACACTTAGAGCATAATGACAAATAATTCAGTTTGTAACCTCATAAAACCCTTCCACAATTAGCCCATCAATCACTACTCAGTTGAATTGTACATTTTAACCTACTTACAAGTGCCAATCCAAACCCTTTTCCACACCAAAACAAAACCAAAATCCAAACCAAAGTACAACTCTCACTCCACCATTCCTTTCAACCCTACATTTCCATCTCTAAAAAAAGTTATTCCTTGACAAATGATGGAAGCTTGTTTCCAAAGTGAAGAAGACCATTTACAAATGAGTCATGTTCGCAGCCAGCAACCTTCTTCAACATCTAGCACGCATTATTCTGTATAGCCATTTTAGACGTCTATCTAGCTAAAACTTGTTTGTGGCTAGCTTGTAGTTGTTTAGGCAATTGAGTTTAGATTGGTGTGAAAGATTCAAAGATTGTTTGTCATGAAAGAGAGGATATCAAGGTTTCTAAGGCTTTCTTTTTATATGGGGTGTTGGGATCGTGCAGGTGGAGTTGTAGATACAAAGGGTGATCAATCAAAACCTGCAACAATGGAGGGAGAAAGCTCATCATCTTCTTCTCAATGGTGAAAGTTAAGAAATCTTGGAGTTTTTTGGCCCACAGTAGATCTGATATTTCAAAGGTGGTGGATAGGTTGATCAGAACCACATTCAAAAGTGTTACTCAGATCTTTGGTGAGTGTTAAAGTTTATTTGTAGTATTTCTTTTTCATAAGGTATTTTGGTGCACGAGGCTCCTCTACACACAAGGCTCCTAAATGTGTGGGGTTTGGAGTGTTGAGCTAACTTGGGTCTAATGTGAAAAATTTTTTTATAGAATGTGACATGTTATATAGAAGTAACTGAATTCAAATTAGTCACTAGTTAGACAATATACGATATTCAAATTGGACGCAAAACTAGCGACCTAAATTCAAGTTGGTCGCAAATCAATCGCTAATTTTATGATGATTGTTTCATTGTGGGCACAAAATAGTCGGAAATATCCCAATTCACAAAAATTTCTCTACTCACACAAACAAACACTATTCCTTTTCCTTTTCTTTTAATCTTATATTTATACTTTTTTTCTTTTACCATTTTAACCCTTTTCATCTTTCACATAACCCCCATAGTTTTTATCTTTTACACTTTTAACCCTATAGTACTCATCTTTTACATATTTGTCAAAAACATTTTCTATTTTAACCCCAACACTTTTCCATTTTAGACTTTCGTCTTATGTACTTTACATCTTTTAAAAATTTGTCGTGTTACAATTCGTGCTAGATTTTGCGAGTTAACACGATGCAACACACGTGTGTGGTTCAAGGTTTTTACGTTAATATTTTTACAATTTAATGGCTCCCTTGAAACTCGCGAGTCCTAAGCGGACTTAGTTTTTGTTTTCTAGGTTTTAGTTTTTCAGTCTAACTTTTTCAGTTAACACATCGTAATGTGCGTTTATGATTCATCTTTTTTTCATTTACTTTTTGTTCGACTTAACAGTCTTCTGTAAAACAAGGTCATAGAAACTAGTCGGTTAAAAATACAAATAATTAAAATTTGAAGTCCTGGTGACTAAGAGCGTTCACAATGGATTTTCCTTTTTCATCTGTATAATTATACTAAAGATCACTATCTTTTCTCCTCATTTTCAATCCAATAATATTTTTTTATACTTTTATCATCACCTTTTCTCTCTCTCCCACCCACAACCACTTTCAAAAATAAATAAAAATTTATAGAAGGTGAACAATGCAATGTTTTAAAGTCTCGTTTTTATATTACCGGATTGGCTCAGAAACAATATAACCGGGTGTATCGGGTGGTTCAACCGGGGTATCGGGGGGTTCAACTGGTACAACCGGCCGGTTTGAACTTGGTTTTAAAACATTGGAATAATATTTCTTCAATTTTTTTGATGAACAATAACATTTTCTCTCTCCTTCACTCACAACCACTCTATATAATATAGAGAACTCACTCACATTAATATGAAGGATCTGATGTGAATGCTCTAACCGATGGCATATTGGTTTTAAACTAAATGTTTGCGCAAGTCGCTCACAAAACTAGGTGGTCACAAATCAGTTGCAAAACAAGTCGGTCGAAAATATAGAGACCAAGGCTTGTAGTCGCTAAAACCCGTCGTATATGACTTTTGTCGAAACAATCACAATGACGAATTAGCCACAAGGCTTTTACAATGGTTTTGGACGCAAAAGGCCTTAGCGACATATTGCGACCTAGTTGGTGATTGCAAATACCAAGCTTAGTAGTAGCGTTGTCTTAGAACAAAGTCTCCGTTTTCACCATTAGTGTCACTTTTTTCCAGCTTACAAAGACTTTGAAGACCTCGAGAGTGAGACGGAACTGGAAATAGGATTACCGACAGACGTGAAACATGTCACACACATAGGAACCGACGGTACAGTGACTACGAATCCTGACAAAAATTTGGATGATCTTCAACTACCCGAAACACTTTCTTTTCCTTCTGCTTCTTTAGAACAACTTGGGCTACAGATGGCCAAGGTTGAGAAGCGGGACCCTTAAAGGTTAATTTGTGACCTAAATGTAGCTAAATTCAATACACAATATATAACAACTGAGAGTTGAGATTATAATGAATGTGGAGAAAGAAAGATGAGAGGAAGCTGATTTGATTTTATGGTGAAATTTGTTTTTTTTTTGGGGGGGTGTTTGATGCTGATCTTATTGAAATTGTTTTGTTTGTACATAACTGGTTTCTTGTAGGATGTCACTTGTGTGATACTAGATGCTCACAACGCTTTATTTTGTTTATATGTCAATATAAGATTCTAAATCTGATATTCTTTCGTCGCTAATTCTTGACTATATGTTGCATCCCGTTGAGAAATAAGCACTAAGAGAGCGAACATTAAGGATCATATCCAAAATTCAATATTATTTTTACTCTTAAATAAATAAGAAGCAATTGATATCGGCTCTTTAAAAATTTAAATCGAGCCTAAATGAGTTTAACAATCTCTATTATCTATGTACGTTTATTTGACAAACTCTATTAACTATTTACTTTTATTTAAAATATAAATATGCATCATGATAAAGTTTATAAATAATATATACTATGTCATATATAAATTCTTATTATAAATTATAAATTAGCAACAAAATATTGTTTTATGACATTGTATCCTATACATGGAGAGTTTTTCAAAAAAAAAAAAAAAACTTTGATTTTTCATTACTAACCCAATGCTTTTCATCTTTGTAATTTAACCCTAATACTTTATATTTTCATCTTTGACCCCTCATTTATTTTCATCTTTCACAAGTTATTCGTTTTACGTTTCGTGCTACATTTTGCAATACACGCCGCAATGTGCGTGTGGTGTTCACCGTTTTTGGTATATTTTTTCCTATTTAACAGGTCCGTCGCAACACGTTTATTTTTCCCCATTCAACTTAATTATTATTTTCTACGTTTTATATTTCGGTCTAATTCTTCACATTAACACACCACAACGGGCATGCGTGATTCAACGATTTTACGTTGCTTTTCGTTCGGTGTAATTTTTTCCTTTTTATTTATTTTTACGAACTTTTCCAATTTTGGGATCGTTGGCAGTGATGTGGTATTGGTGCTACTTAGCACGGTTTTACGAACGTTTTTAGCCTATAAAGTTTTTTACTAATAATTTCCTTTGAATTTACCCTATACATCCTTTACTTTAAATAACTATTTTTAAGTGCATCTTTTTATTTACTTGTCGGTATAAATATGATTTGCTCTACGTTTCGACGTAAATTTTTTTTGGAAACAAGTCAGGTCAAATATAATATGTTTTCATTAAAAAAAAACAATTTTTACGTGCATATTTTATAAATAGATAAATTGATATTATAAATAGCGGGGAAGAATCCACTAAAAAGTGAGTTTTGCGTAAATAGCTTAAAAATGATTGTGATGATAACATGTGACACTCATTATTAGTAGGAATGAAGAACATTTTTGTACAAAAGCATTTTGATCATTATAAGTAGAAGTTTAAGATAGATGTCGCACACATTTTGTGTTCTAAAAAATCAAGTACAAAAAACTAGTACAAAAAATCAAGTATAAAAAAATATAGTATAAAAATCTAGCACAAGAAAATTCAGTACAAAAATCAGCAAAATAAACTAAGACAAAAAAATTCTGCACAAAAAATGTAGTATAAAAATTCAGCACAAAAAATGTTATACAACATAGAAATATAACACATTTTTTAGGTTTTTTAGTTATATTTTATATAGCAATAGAGTATTCAAATTAAGGGAATATATTACAGAATAGTAATCAAATTTTAAAAGTGTTCTAATTAGGTCACTCGTATTGTTTTTGTCCCAATTAGATAACTTAACATTCAAATCGATCCATATCCTTTTTTCAATGTGTCAAGAAAAAAATGGACCATAAAATGTTGGAGTCGGATTATTTTAATATATGAACTTATTTTTATTTAAAATAAAAACCTTTAATCACATTAAAAATTAAAAAAAAACAAGTTAAAATCCGCGTCATCATTCGACGTTACCATCAAATGAAAGGAAAAAAAGAAATAAAAATTCACGTCACCACAGATTACCTATGAAATGGATGAAAAGACCTTAATTTTAATGAAAAACGAATGTTGAGTGACCTGATTGAAACACTTTTGAAACTTGAGTGACCTAATTGGAATATTTTTAAAACTTGGTTACTATTTTACAAAGTTACCTCTCAAATTAAAGATAAAAACAAGCACGATTTTATAGTGAAATTTTTATGAAAAAATAATGTCTTATAAAAAAGTTATGAACATTTAAAAAATGGTTATGAAATATCATGTGCCTTAAATGTGGGGAGACAAAGTCAATAAATAGGATTATCCAAGGATATTCTTACCCTCCTTTTCCTCCTACATTTTTATTTTAACCATTAATTTGAAAAATGAAATGTTAAGATTTCTTCTTATTATACTCAAAAAAATAAACTTTTTATTTGATCTTACCTCTATAAATACATATACAAAAATTATAAATATATAAATTGTTATTATAAAGACATATAAAAAAATTACATACTAATAAATAATACACAAGCTAAGCTTGAATATTAAACAAGTTAGAATCAAACATGAAAAATATAAATAGAGTTGCAAACCTTCATATTAAATACTAAAAGCATCAGCAATAATGCATTTTTAAGGTGTGACATGGCATTGCCCAACCAATCTAATGTTTTCTCTCTCTCTTGTTCTACCCACACAACATAAAAATACACATTATCTCTTCTCTTTTCTCTCTCCTAAATCACACTCACATAACCGTATTTCCTCCATTTTTTCTTATTTTTCCTCACATGCATTACCACACTCTCTCTCCTCCACCTCATACCTTCTCTCCTCCACCTCACTTTTCTCTCTTTAAAAACATCAAAAAATGTGTCTATTGTGAATGCTTTAATGACATAACATTTACATAATTTTTAATTACTTGTTGTCAATGTTTGTCCATTTACAAAATTCAAGAGAAAATGTCATAAAAATAAGGCTTCTATTATTCTTATCACAACTTTAAATATTATTTTCACATCCCTTTTCACTCTATCTTTTTCTATATGTATCTATGTATGTATAAAGAGAGATAGAGTGGATGAGTGTGTGAATATTAACTCCCAAAAATAAAACAAGTTTATTAACTACTCTAAATAAACTCATCCAAACTTTTTTTTCCTCTCTAAAATAACCGAACTTTATTTTTTTTGTTCTAATGGTTTGTAATTACCATGTTACGATCCTAAAAAGTGTAAGGAGGCCATTTAGGTATTTTGTTTTAAATTTTAGGCATAATGTTTTAGATTATTTTGATGTGTTTTTATGTAGATAAACATTAAACACAACAATTTAAAACACAATGAATGTGTTTTACACAATTGTTACCTGGTAGCATGATAATTACATTTTATTATAACAGCAAATAAAACTTCAGTGACTTTAGAGAGACAAAAAAAAGTTTCAGTGACTTAATTAGAATTGTAAGTCCCGAATTACCCAATATCAAGTAAACTGCAACTGATTAGCGGAATCAAATAGTTACAATGATCAAGGACACGAAGAAATACTTTTCAACTTGCATACAATAAGCCGCCTGTTATGAGTAATTCTCTTTGAAAGGATCTCTAGAATGGCTAACCTCAAAAATGAGATAAAAACTTGTCTAAATACTAGTTAGGTAGACATTCCCCCTTATGGGCTCCCTATTGGCCCATCTGGCCCACATGGCTATGACACGGACCAAATAGTCTTTACGACTCAAATACTAATACGAACTAACCCATATAATCCCAACTCATAACCCATAGTCCACCAACTGTATTTGATAAATCAGTCTCAAATATTTAGTCCTTACAATCTCCCCTTAAACTGATGTTATCGAATTGTCTTTATAATGTGAATACAACAACTTCTTCATCAAAGTCTATAGTTGTTGGTGTTGTTGAGATTCTTCGCTTTTCAACTCTCAGCATTGGGTCTCTTCTTGGGTCTCTTTTTCTTCCCTTGGAATTAACTTCATATTAGGATCAGGATTAGCATTTGTCTGAACAGCTTCCTGAAAAGAGAATGTAAGAAAAGGATTCTCAGTAGCTCTTTTCTTTTTTAATCTTTTTCTTTTCAAGCAGTTCAAATATGTTTTTTCATATGTACTTTCACTATCAGATGATGATTCAGATCCAATTTAGTTTCTTCTGACTCAGGTATACTTTGTTGTCATAGTGCTTTATGCTTGTTAGAAAACAGACAATACTTCATTCTTCATCAACCCCTAGTTCTTAATTTGAATTAAATTCTACAAATTCTCATAAATTTTGTAAGCAAACATTTATATACAATAGAGGAACCAGTATTCACATGAACACCTCGTACATATAAGTACTTGTACTTCAATTTTCAAAATATAAGTCTTCGTTTTCACGAGATAGAAGTTGATGTGTTAAGCATGTTCATGTCTTTGATTTCACAAAACAGAAAAGATATTAGAATCTATTATATTTGATTTCAGACCCTAGAACAAACACAGTGTGTATCAGGACACACAAGCAGTCAAATAGAAGTTGTACTAATTCTAAGTAATTTTCCCTACTAGAGCCATACATTAGATTCGAATTTATCACAATACAACTTATTTTCCAAGTTAAACAAAACCTATCAACATATCGCATTACATTCTAGTCTTTTTAGTTTAAGACCTTGAATGTGTTAGTCTCACCCACAAACGAAAATTTATACAACTTCCCATATAATGCAACAAACTCTTTTTGTATTTTTTAATTTTCTCCCTAAAATAATGTATAAAAAAATATCTAAAATCTTTTTGTGTTTTTCCGATTATTGTATTTTCTAGTTCCCTTAAATTTGGCATTGGCGAAAAACACTCTACCTGATAAATGAAAAACTAAATGCACAAAAGTAAGAATTTTTTTTTTGCTTAACCAATCCATCATCAAATTTATAACCAATTATTTTAAAATTTACGTATAAAATTTTTAGAGTACATTTTTGCTGATCTTACATCTCTTATCTTCTTCAAAGGAAACGTATCATCTATTAAAAGATTTATCGTTATGAAACAGAGAAAGGTCACCTATCATATCCCTCGAACAACCACTATCAACATTCCAGATATTGTTAACAGTTCCTTGATTCATCGTTGTCCCTGAATGAATAAGGAGATTAATTAGACATAGGTACCCATGCCATAGTGGTCATGGGCATTCTGAAGCATCAATATAAGCCTGCAAACACATGTCCTTGTCTTCTTCAAAAACTGGAGATGTTGTTGCTTTAGGTTTTGCTTTCCAAATTTGTTTTGGTTTAACAAACGTGTTGGTTATCTTTGCTTGAGCAACTTTAGTTGTTTTAGGTTTCTTAGGTTAACAAAAAACTTTTTGTTCCTGAACAGCCTTACGTTTCTTCTTGGCAGCATTCTAGCATTCTGATTACCATTAGATGGTTTAACTTTGGGATGCTTATTCTTCATTGCCTTAGGTTTTTCAACCTTTATTGGCTTGGAATAATACTTTTCGTTGGTGTACCTTCTGATTTTTCATGTACTATGGCTCATAAGATGTGTACAATTCTTGCAACGTGACCAACGTTGCCACAGTTGTAGCATGCTTGTTTCTTAATGTAGAAAGCAGGTTAAGGCATGTTGCTGTTTGTTTATCTTGAAGATATGGACGACTGAGATTGTCGTTGTTGAGTGGACTTCTCATGGCCTTTTCTTTGATCAGCACGCTTTGGCTTTTGTTGCTGATTTTATTTAACATGGTTAGCACAAGAACATGAACATGATTTGTTTACTGATTTTGATGTTTCAGCTTGTTTCTTGACAGTATGTGTAACATTCCGTGTTCTTGTACTTTCTATGCTTAGGAAGTGTATTCGTGTTCATTTTCAATCTCTGTAATACAAGACTTCTGATCATAATAGAAATACATTTTATATCATACTTGTTTGATCATACTTATGCAATATGTAAACAACCATTGATTTACATGTTTTCTACAAATCATACGACTCACATACATGATTATACGCTATACATACTTATGAACACTGAGAAACATTCAAAACATGCTTAAAATTTCATGTTCCACATAACATAACCAAACAATCAAACCCGGGACAAACTGACATACACCGAGTCTACACTATCCTTGGAATATTATGCATGCACGATCATACGTTACGTATACTTGTGTAACATCACAGTGTAACCACACCATTATATTGTCCTCTTTGGCAGCCAGGATGCCCTCAGCACCCGCCCCTCACAGTTTTTAAAATGCGTCATGATGGTGAAGGTATCCAGCCCCTTATAAAGAAGCCTCTGTTCCCCTTCACAACCAATGTGGGAAATCACAATCCACCCCCTAAAGGGGTCCAACGTCCTCGCGGGACCTGGCACCACCGGTCCGGCCCTGGCTCTGATACCATCTGTAGCAACCTAGCTTAATCGCACCATGATATTGTCTGCTTTGGCAGCCATCATGCCCTCAGCGCCCGCCCCTCACAGTTTTTAAAAGGTATCATGATGGTGAAGGTATCCAGCCCCTTATAAGGAAGCCTTTGTTTCCCTCCACAACCAATGTAGGATATCACAACTTGTTTATACCCCAAATACCTAAAAACACGTTTAAATATAAGTTTATAACTTGAAAAACCACGCAAAACAAGTCCAGGTGCCAAAAGTGAACAAAACTCAACAAATTTCGGAAAACTCACCTCGCGTCACGCGAGAGCTTAAAGGCTCTCTTGTCGTGCGATGTGATAACCCCAATTTCACAGTAGGTTTTGGTTTGAATTTCACTTGTTTTGGTCATTTCCAACTACTAACTACCTCATTAAACATTAAACCATAATCCTTAACTAAAAACCAAGCCTCCCACCACTTCAGTTCATTTTGCACACTCTCTAATCACTCGCAAAGCACCTCAAAACTTCCAGATCTTGCAACTTTGGGCAAAATAGTTCCAAGTGCAAAAGTGAGTTTCAACTCACTTTCTTCATATTTTCTTCATGAATTATTACTTCTCCTTATTTGGGATAACCTCTAGGAATGTTACCACAAGTTTACCATGGTAAACAAGTTGGTACATCACCATTTTGAGGTCCAAAGTTAGGTTCATTTTCTGTTTTGTTTAAATTTTCAAACAATATTCATAATACTTCATCTCTTGGAACATCTTCAAGCTGCCAACAAATCCCTGGTTGGATAGGTTTGGATTGATGTTTTTTTTCCATAAATGTTAGTCATATTGGTTTACTTTCTATCAAATCGATGTCACCAAGTAGTTTTCAAGCAAGCAAAGTTAGCAAACTACACCAAGTCTCCAATCATAATCATGTTTGGAAGCACCCGTCTAGATGAACTCATTTGGCTAGTTGGTGAATTAGATGAGTTATTAACATTTTTGTACTAGTACTCATGACCATCCGGATCATCCATGTGATGATTTTGTGCACAAATAATACACTAGAGGGTTAATGGATTCATCCTACCAATGCATGACAATACATGACTAATACATGACCTTTCATTACATATACATATACATATAATATATATATATACAAAACCTATCATATATATACAAAACCATGCTATGATGTTAACCAACTCATGGTTAGATGTTGTGGTAAGGTGAGACTTATCTTAGTTTTAGACAACTCATTTTTATGTATTTTACTACTTACAAATTCCCGAATACTATCTGTCATCAAACCCCTATGAACTCACACACCTTTGTTTATCCTTTTAAGATAACTTTTTGAATTCCATCCGTTCGAAATCAACTCACGTTTTTGTGGAAATTACCTATGCAAAACGTGAGTATACTTTACCCATATTACTTTTAATTCACTTTCGGTTGTAACATGTATAAATTATTAAACTCACAAATGCACACAATCAAACTTATGCAAACCTCAATTCACTAAACATGCTACTTGTCATACTATATGTTTATACATGCTAGAATACCTTTATGCATACTACTTGTCAATAACTTCGCAAGCCTACCTTAATATGTATAGCGCTATAGGGGTAGCACACTGCCCATTTTGTGGTCACTGTTAGGAATTCAATCAAAATGGTCTTGTTCACTCTGGTGACGAGATTACGCTAGTGGATACTTTGGTTTGACCTATAGTTGATGCATGCTAGTATGATATATAACGTAGTATGTAATTTGCGATGTTGGATTTGAGACATTTTACACGTATACTATGTAGACCAAACTGGCATACTCGCCGACCCCTTTAATGTTGACGAATACTTTAATACATGTTGTAGGAAATGTATGATGAGGCTCAAGAAATCTACTTAGAGTGGATTTAGAAACAAACCAAATTTTATTTATGTATTTCGTTATGTTTCTTATTGTTAATTTCCAAGTTGTTGTAATTTCCTTTGAAACAATGTATTTTTCAAGGTTATAAATGAAAAGAAATTTTGGATTATTAAATTATTGTCACAAATAGTACATTATGATGTTTTGAACGATCTCGTTCATCTCACTCTGGTGTTTCTGCTATAGGTTGGGGTGTGACAGTATGTTTAAGTGCAAAATATTTGTTAGTAGCGGTGAGCATATTAACTACTATAACCGATAATCAAACCATAAGCGACATGACCGAACCGCTATAACTGACATAATCGATGGTTATGGTTACGAACTTTATTTAACCAACTAGCCGGTTATGGTTACGGCTATGAAGCTTTGGTTAACCAATATAACTAAAACCAAACATGTAATGTTAAGTATATATAATGGATTTACATTTAATGTTAACCATACGGACGTTTTTTACAAAGATAAAAGTATGTTAGTAACAAAATGATGTTGATATAAATGTCCTATATTTTAATAACATTGAGGTGCTATGATCATAATTCTTTTTGTTGAGAATTACGTTCTTAAAAGAAATCCCACACCAGTAGTTTAACCAAAAAGTGTAGTCTTGGTTGTCTTATAGAAAAGCCCAAGCTAAGTCCAAACTGTGCACGCCCCTAATGTACACCCTTATTTATTTCAAACCTTGCTTGATTAATTAACTGAAATTAACCATAACCGAACCATAATCGCCTTCACAACTGATTAACCATAACCGAAGTTTGGTTATGATTATGGTTAACGAATTCCATGACCGAAGGTAATGGTTATGGCTAATGGTAAAAGCCAAACCAAACTGACCCATCACACCCTTACTTGTCAGTTTTACCATTTTGCAATGGTTTAACAAAAATATTTTCCATTTTCATAGAAGCATCTTTTGTCCAGCATTCATCATTTTGCAAGGATGAAGTTTTAGAAACACGAATGTTATCACATGTACAAACAGATGAATCAATGTTCTTTAAAGCAGAGCTCAAACCATCAAAGTCAGAAATCACACAAGCATCATGAATAAAAATTGTTTTAGGTTTTAATTTAGAAAAAATATTAGAATTATTTGGACTATCATCTTCTAAATTTGAATCCTCAGTAGTCACTTTTTCTAAACAGGAAGTAGATGTTAGATTTAGGTGTCCAATTATCAATTATTTAATGTTGCTATTAAGATACGATCTAAAGAGTTACACTTTGGACGACGAATAAAGAATAATATTTAATTGTTCAATATTATAAATCACAAAAGCGATTAATTGTAGAGAATGGGTATATGATGAAATACTAGAGATATTAATTGTTTGTGAAACAATTAATTTAGTGGGAATAAATGGTATCGTTTAAAGAGCCAAACGAGTAATAAAGTATTATTATATAATAAATTAAAATATTTTTTTATTAAGACTCAAAATAAGGTCAAAGCATTTTGAGTGATGAACAGTGAAAAATGGTTATTTGACATGAAAAGGATTAATTGTTATTGGATAAGAATTAAAAGGAGTTAGTTTTATTATTGGATAATCAAAAAAGGTCAAAAGGTTGACCAAGAATAAGTAATTAGTCAAGGACTAATTACTTGGATGGAACAATCAAATGTTGATAGACTAGAGTGCAAGTTAAGGATCAATAAAGAGAACCTTAACCTGAAACCCTAATTGTATCAGATAGGAGATTAACCTGAAACCCTAGACACTTCCCCCCCCTCTCTCTCCTCTTTTTGTGACTAGCCACCACCGCCATCTAGTCCATTTCCGCAGGCCGCCAACTACCACCACCACAATTATCGGTGACCTTCGCCGTATGCACACAACTATCGCCAATGTCGCCCAGCCGCTTTGTATTTTGGTGACTCGGATTGGATCCGTTTCGCATGGAGAATATAGTGGTGTTCTTGAAGATTGTGATCAGGGTTACTGACAGAGCCATTTGTTGCATCCATTGTGTGAGTTTTTGGTTTCATCAAGATATAATCCTATACCCACTATTGTTGTGTTTTATATATAATTATCTGAGTAGACTCTAATTGGATTGTTGGCAGGAATAGTTTTATATGTTTTGTGTTTTATCATGTTCCGCATCTGATTAATAATAAAGTGTTATTCTTAAACATTATTTAATATAAAATTGGATTTTATAGAATTATAACAAATACCAAGGATTCCCAACAGTGGTATCAAAGTCACTTTTATAGCTATTCAAATATTATTATTTAAATTGATCTTTAGTTTATTTGTCAAAACTTTTGTTTGACAAAAACATCAAGCCTTTATCATTTTGGATGTGATTGTGATTGTTCATGAATTGATGTTTTGGTTTGTTTGTAATTTTTGGTTGGTTTCAATATTTGTATTTTTCGGGTTGTTTGGAACCCTATGTAATAGTTGGGTTTTTATTTTATGTAAAAGTTGTTTCATTGTAAAATTGTGAAACTTGGTGAAACAATATATTGAAGACCGAAGATGGAAACGGACAAGACCTTGAAGATGGAGATCTTGTACTAAGTGGGAGCAAGGTCAGACTTGTGGTTGTTTGTCCCTTTTAGACGCGTTCTGTTTATCGTTCACTGGCTCGAATAGAACTGAACTAACTACCACTAGTGGGTTGATTCTATATTTATTGTTTTGTGTGGTTGTGGTAGATTGTTTAGAGTAGATAATCTTTAACCACTAGATAAATTAAAAGGAGTTTAAATTAAACTTGGAAAGTTAAATAATAAAAGGAGTTTTATTATAAGATAAAAAGTTGTTAATTTGGCAAAACCATAAATTGATAAATGTTTACTAATTTAAAATCAAGTTAACGATTAACAATCAACGTATTTTAAATAGGCACTAAAATTAAATCATGTCGAGAGTTGAAAGAATTTTCAATTTAAACACGAACATAAAGTAAAACTGGATTTTACTCAAGTTGCACGACTTACCTCATGCTACAAGGCGCCCATTATATTTTGACCCTATTTTGTCACACCCCGACCCGCGGCGGAAATAAAAGTCGGGGCATAATTGGGTTATCACCAAAGCTCATGATATTTACTAAAAGGTTTCATATTTATTAAATTGGAATTAAACTTCAAGTATCCAAAAACAAAGGAACATACAAGCACAAATAAACATTGTTCTAAACAATATATAATTTATTAATCTTCTAAGGTTTTTCCTATTTGTTCCTCTCCTCAGTCTGTCCACTTGTATCATGTGTAAAACAAACGTTTGGGTCAACAAAAGTTGACGAGTGAATCTTAGTAAAACATTTAAACAGTTGTTATATATTTGTTAAATAAAAATTTATGCATGAATCATAAGTGAGCATATGTATATATATAAACAATCACAAACCACATAATATTCACAATGAACACATGAGATGATGAATGATGAACTTGAGATCAAGGCTCAATCAAACAGAGCCGGTCTAATGAGGCACCTGATGCTCAACTCGTATCCCACGGGGACTGATGGGCCTTAAATGAATGATTGCACTGAAATGATGAAATGTAACCAAAATAACACAAACAAGTATACACATTTGATCACATAATGATATTAGCAAAAGTGTTTAAATAAATAAAACATGTACGACACATGATACACCCCAAAACATGATTAAAAAGGGAATTTGTAAGGATTCACTCACAGTGGGTGCGTTCCTTGCTTGATAATGAATGCGCACGAATTTGAGAATTGGATCGACGAAAGAATACTAACCTAAAATAATAACGCGATAAATTAATATTTTGATTTAATATTTTGTTAGATTTTTAGGTTATTTTTGTGGTTTTTATTGAGAGTTTAAGACCTTCGGAGTTGTATTTTTAAGTATTTTTAATTGATTTTTAACTAAAATATAATATATAGTTAATATTAATAATTAAAATAAAATAAAAATAATGTTAAAATGTTGTCAGGTCTGAAGGGACCTGACCGGTTCAATTGAGATATTAGGCAGCGTGTGGTGAGGCTCGAACTCGTGACCTCTCGGTTGCGTGCACTCAACTTTCCAACTGAGCTACATGTCTAACCCGTTAGTATTCTGATTTTTATTATACTTATATACTCTTTAGTTAAATCCAGATTTATTTAAATTTAAAAAGGATTTTAAATTAAACTGACCGGCGCGCACATGCAACCTTGAACTTGTGACCTCAATGATGCTTTGCACCCAGCCCAACCAGTTGGGCTGGGTGTCTAACCCAATTAACATAGAATTTAAATTATACTTAACATCTTACTGATGCTTTGATCTTCTTTTAAAAAATTATGTTTATCACAACGATACGGACATGCCAGATTCGAACCGGAGATGGAAGCATTGTGCTTGCACACAGTCCACCGCTGGACTGTGTGTCTAACCCGAATAAAACCCAATTTTAAATATACTTATACTTAGACTCGAAACGTCATCATCTTCTTCTAAAAACAAACCCGGTACTAAACTTGATCTTGACTGATTAAAAAGGATGTTGTTATTATGCTGATTAATCATGATGTTAAAAATCTACAAGGATACTAAAAGAAATTTACCGATGATCGCAGAGTTCCGGCGAGTAAAAAGTTGAGTTCCGGCGAAACTGAATCGAATTCTGACAAGAATAGAGAACTTGAATCAGTGTGATCTCGAGAAAATGATTGGAAGTGCGCGGCTTGGAATGATTGGTATGAAGTATTTATAGGCAGAGGTGATTTAAAGTTCGGTTATGAAATCACAATCCATGAATGAAATTGATTTGAGTTTATTGTTATAACTGATGTTTATTATCGGTTATGTCCGTTTGCAATCAAACATAAGCCGTTGCTTAAATCGCGTTATTTGCGATAACGAGTTAACTTTGTCTCTCGGCTTAAATATCCATTAGAAATGTATGTTAAACTCTATTTATAAAAAGAAACAAATTATTTTACATTCATCGAGAACCAAAAAACAAATTTTGACATTGGTTCTAATAATACGGATATTGGTATCGATGTTGTTCGTTCGGTTTGTGTTGTTAACGATACGGTATCGCTAATTGGCATAGCACACGACACAAACATATACATCCATTTGAAGACATCGTGGTTTGTTGTGGTACCGATACTTGGTATAGTTTGCACGATAGTTATCTAATGTAACCTTAAAAATAAAATCGTGTGTTACATTGATCGAAAACCATAAAAATGAATATAGGTATGAGCTCCTATGATGTTAATACCGGTACTGGTACTGATGTTGTTCAATGGTACTAGTTTCATTGTATGTTTATCGGTACAATATAGACACTCACTATAGCCTACACATGCAAAAAAAAGTTCATATTTCAAAAATAGCTATAAATTTACGATGTAATTTTATCCATCGACATATTTATATAACAATGTAATGAAAATTAGCACTCGGTTGTTAAATTGTAATTTGTTCTTTATTTACATCTTGTTAATACAGAGAAATTACGTAACAATGGAAGGTAAACGGGTAACAACCTACGCCGCAACCTAGAATAAATCAATTCAACCATGTGAAGATGTTACAATTTAGAACCATCTTTTTTGGTTTTCCTAATTTGGTTTTACACAATGTCGTTGTGGCTTCTATGGCAAAACAGCTCTCCGATTGAGTTCATTTCTTGGATTAATAATATTGATCGTTGGTTTGCAGAATAATAAGCTGATCTTCTTCATCTCGCATAATGACACTTTAATTTGAATCCACAACTTATTGTATGAAAAAAAATTAAAAAGATGGTTTATATCGAGTGTGGCCATGACTCACTTCGTAATTTAATCCCCCGTTTGCTCAAAATTATTCATGTTTTAGACAAATCTACAAAATTTAATGTGTGGTTTTGGTTAGTGGGTGCTAAAAAATGTTCTTGATGACAATCAAACTAAAGTAAAATTTCAATAGGTAAATTAAAACATCAAAGAAGATAGTTTGGTGGTCTTTGTGTGTAATGTTTACTTTGTTTAAATCATGTATATTCTTTCTTTTACTTCTCACGTAATACCCCGAAAACAAATATATTGTTTCTTGTATTTCTATATTTTTTTAACTGCAAATTTCTTCTTAATTTCTGTCATTGATGAGACTTGAACCCCAAATCTCTCTCTCCTAATATGTTTAAAAGTTTCGTCTTTGCCAATAGACCATCACCCAAACAATCCGTATTTCTATACTGGAAACAAATACACAAATGACTTATTTGAGGAATTGTAAATCAATTTTCGATTAGATACTTGAGGTACTTGATAAATTAAGAAAGAGTGAAATGTGTGGATTTAGTAGTAAAGTATTTATGAAATTCAGGTATGATGAAGTTAACGCTAGGCCGAACTAATCACATATAATAGTTATCAAATATCAAAAGTGTTAATCATGTCAGTTTCAGGTTGGTGAGTTGAATGTTTTACCCAAACACGACCCATATATATCTATTCATGGTAAGAGCGTTAATATGTCATTGGCACACTTAAAATTATGTAACCCGATTACGACTCGTTAGCCTATTTATCTAAACGTGTCAAACGGGTTGATAGGTAGTAATCAAGTTGTGAATGTGTTAACGTATTAGTGGGGTTGTTGTGATGTCATAAATGGGTTAACTGGACTGTAAATAGGTTGGCGGGTCAACTTACATAATTAAAAGGTTGACCAATCTACTTTTTTAATATAACGAGTTAGAGTCAACCTATACACAAGCTATTTATTGAACATGTTTTTATGGCAATTTTGGATCACTGACGGACTTCTGGAATATTATCATGCCACCAGCGAAACCACCCGATCATATCCATCTCCACTAGGCAAGAATGCTTATACACCAATTTAGGAGGAAACCTAATAAATCTGGGAAAAACCCACTTGTGGGAATCGAACTAGGACCTAATGGTCACTAAGCCTTATCTCACTCCTAAAATGCCAATAAGCTATAATATCGTGGGCTTATTAAACATGTTAGATATGACAACTCAAAGCTTAGTTATTTTTGTGTCTTGTCTTAAATTGACACCTCTGCTATAACTGATGTTTATAGATTGTTAGAAATGATTAATTTAGAAATCTAGCAAAATATTGATATTCATGTGGCTAGATTGGGTTAAAACCAGGTTAATAACAATCTAATATGGAATCTAGAGGCAAATGTAATGTGAATAAACTAAAATGTGAAAATTATAACAAAGGCTATTCAAAGTGGGTGTATGCATTTGAAAGCCAAACTCTTATTTATGATGTTGATACCGATGTTGTATCTTGTACTAGATTCTTACCAGTCAAAAAAACTATGTTTCTTTCTAATCTTTTGGTGATGTTGTCTTTTGATGTTGTTTTTATACCAGTTTCAAGAAATTTTGACATGTTTAATTATCCATTTACAGTACTTTAAATGTTAACAACATGCCTTTGGCATACTCATGGCGCCGTCACGAAAGGGATGTTAAAAAACTTAAGTGGATGGAAAGACTCGAAGCCTACAACATTTGGGACGAGCATGTGGGTATATATTAGTTTTAAAAGTTTTCGTAGGTACCCCTCAATTACTGAACCCATTGACCATGATCTTAAAAATATATATAATATAGATTATGTTAATTTTATAAAAGAAAAAAACTTGGAAACCCCATATAATATTTTAAGTTTGTTATTTACATGAGATTAAGATCGGTTTGCGGGTAATGAGTATCCCAAAGAGTAAATTTTAACCAAATATGACGATACATGAGTACACCTGATACCCATAAACTCAATAATAATGAGTAAAGACAGGGACGACTTTGGGGGAGGATCGGGTGAGTGACAACTCCGGGCTCTAACGGGCCCAAATTTTAGAAAAATATTATATTAAAAAATATGTATATTTAATCCGAAATAATATATGTCCCAACTGGTTTAAACAATTAAAACCAAATTGGATTTTAAACACAAATACAAACCTAATTACTCAAGTTGTTAAACAATTAATTAGGAAAAAAAAACAAAAAATAAAACCCAATACAAAGTTATAACAATTTTTTTTAATGACAAATTTCAGTTTTACTCCTTGTCAGACTTGAACCTATGACATTCCCAACTTAGATGTTCCTAAAAGTTTTGCTTCTACCATCGGGCCACCAACCCAATTTTTTTTAATGACAAATTTCATTTTTACTCCTTGTGAGACTTGAACCTATGACCTCCCCAACTTAGGTGTTCCTAGAAGTTACAACAATTATTTCGTCGTATTATGGTTTTTTACATATGATTATTGAGTTTATCTTATAGGGGGCACTTTTTTCTTTGTACTCGCCCCGGGCCCAAAACGTATCGAGGATAGTTGGGGACGACCAAGCAAAAGGGATCCAATGGATATAACTTATTTGAGATGAATATGGGACACGATTTTATAATCGAGTATAAGATTGAGATTACTAATACGTGTCTCATGCATGATCCATTCACTCCTCCAACAAAGAGATTATGTGTTCAAACCCGTAAAGGGGTGTGTGCGCATTAAATATGTGTATGAAAGAGAAGCTTTAAAAAAATTACCTTTTAGAATGTACAATCCGGTTCAACCAGTTGACCTAAGAAACAATGATGTTGTTAGTTCGGTTAGATACAATAAATAAACCAGTCTCGTTTCAACCGCGTGAGTTGGTAAAAGTCATCTGAACTGGTTAACTAGGTGGACAACGAGGTACGGAGGGAACTAGGAAAAAGAAAAACATAAGATGGTAAAGGATATTTAAGAAAACAGTACACTCGGCCCGTTGGTTAATCAAATACCTCTTGTCTTAGTTAAATTCTACAACTCATTATCATTTAGAATAGTAAAGACTCATCATTTGTTCGAAGATAAATTTAAGAACAATGATTTGTGAGTGCTTGTGTTTACTGGCAATCTATGAAATACCGGGTTTACTGTAACCTCTACTTATTGAATTACATCATTTTCTACGCAAATTAACAATCAAAAGTTTCTCTTCACGCGGATTCTTGATTGTATTTTAGAGCTATACAAGAAAATGAAAAGTTAGACAACTTGACATCCATATCCCTACAAGAAAATTGTAATGTCATGTCATTGTGAAATGGCTTGTTCCTTATCCGTGAATGGTTGTACCATGGATTTAGCTGCCTAGATGAGGTGATCTGTTTACATTTCTTAATTATTGCTCCACCATTATTGTTTCTTCAAAAAATTATTAATGTTTAAACTTTCTAGTAGTAGTTCGTTTCCTTAAAAGCTCAAAAGAAAAAAAAAAACAACTTAACAACCTCATAAAAGCATTGGGCTTAATACTTGATAATTGATAGACTTGACATTTGGTTCACTTAAAAAGGAATAAATCTTGACATTTGGTTCACTTAAAACAATCACTCCTTTTATGAAATCGAACCCACATCAACCCCTAGTGGGATGTAGAGGTGGGCCAAAAAGCCGGTTGACAATCTAAACTGGTCCCAAACCATTAGAAACCGGTTCTCCACCGGTTTATATTTCTGGAGGCCAAAACCAACCCGAACTCGTTTCATAGCCAAACTGGTCCAACAAACCGGTTTGGACCGTTTGAACGAATTGAATGTTGGAAAACATTAATATGACCTTTTAAATCCCTTTTCTAGCAAGTTTTTTTGCCAAAAAAATCACTATTTTGCCATTACATGTTAGTATATGTAGCTAGTTGGTGTTTTTGGTTGATCATAACTTATGAAAATACAAAAAACTCTCGTCTCACAAATGTTTCACTTCGTCATACTTCCAAAATGCTTCCAAGTGTTCTTGTTTCGACTGAAGACGAGTAATACGCCTTGGGCCTTGCTTTTGTACACGTTAGTACCTTAGACTTGAATGGGGAGGATAGAAGGGATATATTTGGACCTAATTTTTGGTATCGCGTTATGTATAGATTTGACGAGGAAATGGGTTTCGCAATCGAGCGTACAAGGATCAAATATTTTCAAAGATGACGAGTATATCAACAGTGCTAGCAAGATTTCACATAATCTACCGCAACCAGATGGACAATTTATGAGACAAGCAAAACAATGTGACTATTGTTGAAGTATATATAACTGAATATGCCTTAGTTAATGGAAGGTCATTTACTAAGTTTTAATTTTGGAAGTTTATAGCCCATGTCAGTTTGTATTAGTATTGTAATACTTATTTAAGTTACATGTTAAGAATGCCTTTTTTCCTATTTAAACAATTACGTATATAAGTTATGTATTTTTATATTAATGATATTAGGTTAAAGACCCGTATTGTACAATTGAATAATATAATAATATAATATGTAAAAAAACTTCACATAACTAACGTATTTTTATACCTTATCGACATAACTAACATCACTTAGTAATACTAGATTTATCACAAAAGCTGGCCTATGTTTATTAGGAGCATTCAAATACCATTTGAATTTGACGTATGCTAATTGGTAACACTGAAATACCATAATAGCATGTGTATTATACGAGTTGAATATTGAAAAATATGTAAACACAAATATATATATACTTCGTATGATTGAAATTACATATGAGATTACGTTACATATAATAGTGTATATAGATAACATTATTTTTATTATTGTGTATCTTTTAAATATTAATTTTATTCAAAATAAATGAAAATATATTGGCATGCCATAAACTAGATTCGTTATTGCTATATATTTAAAAGTCAATAAGCTGGTGACAGGGTGGTAAGAGAGAGACTGATATTTCAAGTGACCCAGGTTCGATTTCTGTTTCCATTATTTAGTTTTGGCAATACTTGGTGTGATGGGAGACTAGGCGAGTAGGCGACGATCGCTAGTTCGATCCTTAAATTGATCGGGTTTTACCCCATAACATTGTCGTGTCTTCGGATGAGTGCTCACGGGTTTCAGCCTTAGGTCAGAGTTTTCCCAGCTTCATATTCGAGTGTATACCGATGTGATAAATTTCGTCAGTAAGGCCGTTTGAAAGATTCGTTTACAGTTAAAAAAACTATATCTTTAAAATGCAAATTAAGAATAATAGTTATTCTGTCCCTTTCTCATTTATTGTTTTGTGTTTTTAGATAAAGAAGCCACGGTAAATTTTAGGGTTTTCCATTTTTACGATAATACTTTAATTTTTTGAATTTTGCTACAAAAGTTAAATGGGTATATTTTTTTCTCTTTTCTAAATTTTCATGTGTGTGAATAGATACACTTTAGGTTTTCTATTTTTTAAAGTCTTTTTCAGTTTGTTTTTATCTTTTAATTTTAATGTGTATTTTGTTACCATTTCGACTTCGTTGATCTTTTATACATTAATGTTTTACGTTTTGATTTAAGTTTAACGAGTTAACATGTTCTATTTTTTATTTAGCTTGACATACGAACCTGTCATAATACACGAATCCTTAATACTTGTTTATATACAATGATGCCATAGTTACTTAAAGAAATCGTTAAAAAAATAAGTATCTTACATCACCAAAACAAAATTCAAATTGTTAAGAGAATAAAATACGATATAAAAAATCATTTATTGTAGACCATGTAGTACACAATATGTTAATAATCTAATACAATACTAAAATACAATATTACAATTTAGTATTATAACATATATCATATGTTACAAAATGTGTATGTATTAAAAAGTATAATGATTCATTATTTATACAATCCACCGTTCTTGATTTGCAATCCACTATGATGCTTCTAATTGTAAATCACTATCCATAATATATATATATATTATATATATATATATATATATATATATATATATATATATATATATATATTATAATCACATAACTACATAAAAATTCTTCAAAAAGTTAGCATCTAACATCATCAAAACAAAATTTAATTCAACACACTAAACTACTGTATTAAAAAATATATATATAGTAGACCATGTAGACATGTAGTACACAATTTGTTAATATTCTAATCCAATACATTATTAATATAATATCATAATATGGTATTATATAACATTATAATGTGTATGTACCATGTAGACATCTAATACATTAATTAATATCATATCATAATTTTGATATTCAATATATTATAATATAATATAATATAATATAATAATAGAATATAACAATATTATGTGTATGTATTCAAAAAAAGTGAAATGATGTATACAAAAATCCACCGTTGTTGATTTATAGTAGATGGGGGGGGGGGGGGGGATAGACTTGTGGGCTTTCTTTTTCGTTTCCCATTTCTTTAACACACAGCTGGAGGAGAGATTGAGCTGATTGATCCCTTAAATCTGTTGCAGAAAACAAGACCTTAAAGGATCTTCTTCTTCTTCACATCAGGTGCGTCCGCTCAAACCCCCACTTTCCCCGCCCCAAAAACTTATCTTTTACTTGCTGTTTTGATTTCAATCGTTGCCCCTTTGTGGGCTTGTTTTGGATCCTTGATTTATGCAATTTGTCACTAGGGTTTTCTCGTTCGTCGCTTGATTTGTGAAATAGAGGCTGTTTATTGTTTAGTCTGTAGGGTTTCTTGTGCAGATGTTAAATTGGGGATGTAGTATGTTTGTTTGTTCTATTTTTGCTTGTTTTGCAAGTGATTTTAGCTGTTGAGTTTACATGCACACCAAGTGTTTGATTTAATGCCTCAATGAAAGATGCCCTTTTTGGTTCATTTTTCTTTGTTTGTATATGGTTTTGATTTAGATTGTTTATTGGATTTTGTCTAATTGAAGTTGAAGACTTTGATTTTGAGTTGGGGTTTTAGTTTTTGGGTTTGTTAAAGACCATAATTTATTGTTTTTTTTTTTTTGGGTGGGGGGGGGGGGGGGGGGGGTTCTTACAAGGAGGTTAAGTTCAATCTCATCTTATTCGGGTGTCTACCGCTTGCATAGATTGCTTGAGAAAGACGGAGCAGGTTGAATTGCGGTGGATTTGATGCCACACAACGAGGCTGATCAAGTAGATTACATGGCGGAAGAAGGGGACGTGTCGGATTTCGTAGACGATGTGGACGAAGAGAGAAAACGGCGGTGGAGATCAAAATCTTGATGATTACGATATGGTCAGTCTGATTTCAGTCTTTTCTGCGTTAATTTAACCTTAGGGTGCCTGTCGGTTTATGTTTATTCCATAATCTAACATTATATGTAGTGTAATATGCTCGATTTTCAAAGTTTTAATGTTCAATAGCTTACAAAGGTGACGGATACGTCGTCTGCTCAAGCGAGAACCGGGAAGGATATCCAAGGCATTCCATGGGACAGGTTGAATATAACAAGAGAGAGTTATAGACGCACAAGGCTCGAACAGTACAGAAACTACGAGAATATTCCCTTGTCGGGTGACGCTGTCGATAAGGTATAATCTTACTTCTTGCATTTATAAAAATTAGGGCTGCAAACGAACTGAACGAACTTGTTTGTGCTCATTTGTCAAGGAAATACATGTGTTCACGAACAATTCATGAATACTTACCGAACGAGGTTTTGTGTCTGTGTTCGTTCATTAAGGAAATGAACGTGTTCATGTTCGTTTGTTAATATTAGGCACCGAAACACAAACGAATGCTCATGAACACAAACAAGCGTTCATGAACAGAAATGAACACAAACGAGCGTTGATGAACACAAACTCAAATAGAGATTTTTCGTTCGACCATAATTTCGATTGTTAATACAATATATAAGGACCGAATACATACGGACACAAACAAGCGTTCATGAATAGAAACAAACACAAACGAACATTTCTTAAATCTCGAATAAAATTGGCATCTTTCATCATAGACATCAAGTTGATCCTCCCAAAATATACTAACCTAATTAACCAAATATAATTGGGTACTTGACATAATCTTGTTAATCATACATAAAGTAGTGTCTCAAAAAACAATCGAAAATAACCTAATATTAGGTACCGAACACAAACGAACATAAATGAACACGTTACCGAACATTCACGAATGCGGTCTTTGTTCATGTTCATTAACAAACTTTTTTGTTGGTGTTCGTTCATTTATTAAACGAACGAACACAAACGAACTTCCTGCCGAATTGTTCATGAACTATTCGCTGAAAGTTTGGTTCATTTGTAGCCCTAATAAAAATGATTACCTTTACCACTTATTGATATTTGATATCACGGAAACTTAATTATGTGTGTAGAAATGCAAACAAAAGTCGAAAGGTGGTAACTACTATGAGTTCTTTCATAATACGCGATCAGTGAAGCCTACAATCCTTCACTTTCAGGTTCTTAACATTTCATGTGTTCATGAATTGTTTTCTATTAGATTGATATTAATCAAAAGCCCTAAACATAGCATGGGACACAAAGTTGATCTATAAATGTGTTTGCTATTTTTAAACATTGTGGATTGCGTACAGTTAAGGAACCTGGTATGGGCTACTTCAAAGCATGATGTATATCTTATGTCTAACTACTCGATCATGCATTGGTCGTCATTGTCACAAAACTTAACAGAAATTCTTAATTTTTCTGGGCATGTGGCACCTACTGAGGTACTTTATTTCCATCGTCACATTTTTATATTAATTTTAAACCTTTTCGTGATTCTTCTGCGCTGATATATATTTTGCGGCTCGCAGAAACATGCTGGAAGTTTGTTGGAAGGCTTCACACAAACTCAGATCAGTACACTAGCGGTCAATGACGAGTTTCTTGTTGCAGGAGGCTTTCAAGGAGAACTTGCGTGTAAGGTAATATTATCATACAACCGTACAGTTAAATATGTTATGTAATTTATATAGCCTGCATGTTTTAGTGATCATTTCTTGATTTTATCGAATTATGCAGAGATTGGATAAACAGGGAGTGAGCTTTTGTACAAGAACAACTTATGAAGACAATGCCATAACAAATGCTATTGAGATATATGATACCTTGAGGTAACTATGAATTAGGGTAAAATGCCATTTTCGTCCCTGAGGTTTGGCAAGTTTTGCGACTTTCGTCCAAAGGTTTGTTTTTCCGCATCTGGATCCAAAAGGTTTGAAATCTTGCCATTTTATCTGGCTCGTTAACTCCATCCATTTTTCTTTGTTAAGTCTGGGGTATTTCCGTCTTTTTGTTAACTTAAAGGGCAGTTTGGTCTTTTTCAAGGGTATTCAGTCTTTTTACATAAAGTGAAAAAGAGCGAATTGCCCTTTAAGTTAACAAAAAAAACGGAAATACCCCTGACTCTACGAAGAAAAATGGATGGAGTTAAGGAGCCGGATGAATTTGGCAAGATTTCAAACCTTTTGGATCCAGATGCGTAGAAACAAACCTTTGGATCGCAAAAATGCTCAAACCGAAGGGACGGAAATGACATTTTACTCTATGAATTATGATGCACCTTTTTACTATTACGTCGGTGTGTTGACTCTTTTATTACTGTTACTTTGTAGTGGTGGAATGCATTTCATGGCATCGAACAATGATTGTGGTTTGAGGGAGTATGATATGGATGGATTTCAGCTCGTGAATCATTACCGTTTCCCTTGGCCAGTGAATGTGAGTTTCTTAAATTGAACGGGCCATGCTGGTTCGGGTCAAGACATGGATACTTCCGGCATGGGCCAAAATGGTGTTGTTCGGGTTTGGTTGACCTGCAAACACTGAACACTTTTTTCAGAAGATTATAGAAAATGAGTGTGTTCAATGTTATTTCAAAAGACTATTATTACAGTAATAATAACTTAAATCTTTTTTTTCTCTAGTAAAGTGATATGCAAAGTTCTATGCATATGAATATACCATAGGGGTGCCTGCGCGATGCAGCGAGAAACATACACTTGTAATAACGTAACATGTTATTTTTTAATTATAAAACTATAGCAATACCATACTTAAATTAAAGATAACAAAATGCTCGTTTTTATGGTATCACTTTTAAAAAAAAATATTAACGTATAAAAAAATTATGGCCGTTTAAAAATCGTCAGGTTGGTTGGTTTAAAAGTCAACAAGATGTTTTAAGGAATTGTATCGTATGTTATAAAAGTTGTATTACTTAAACTCTTAAAATTATGTAAAATTACCTTTTTGTCGTCCTTATATGTATTATAAGATAGTATAGATTAGGGGTGACTTTAAACCCGATGCTTCCTTTATAGTTAAATTTTTAAAACTAACCCATTTGACACTTTGAGATAAAACACGTTTTTTTGTTGCAGCATACATCCTTGAGTCCAGATCGCAAACTCATAACTGTAGTCGGTGACAATCTTGATGGATTGCTCGTAGACTCTACAAGTGGAAAGGCAAGAACTTGCGGAAATAAATATTTTACAATAACTTTTTAATATATTATTTTTCATAATTTTCTTTTTGAAATAATGACATCGTCTTCCTTTCGCAGACGGTTGCCACAGTGGAAGGCCACCTGGACTATTCATTTGCATCCGCATGGCATCCAGACGGAAAAATCTTCGCAACAGGCAATCAAGACAAGACTTGCAGAGTATGGGATGTAAGAAATCTTTCGGAACCGGTTTCCGTGCTTAAAGGCAACATGGGTGCGGTTCGGTCGGTTCGGTTTTCATCAGATGGACAGTTTTTGGTGGTTGCAGAACCTGCAGACTTTGTTCATGTCTACAACACCACCTTAAACTATGAAAAAAGGCAAGAGATTGATTTCTTTGGTGAAATATCTGGTGTATCGCTTAGTCCTGATGATGAGACGCTTTACGTTGGAGTGTGGGACCGGACTTATGCCAGCCTGCTACAGTTCAACAAACGACATAGGTACGGGTACCTTGATGCGTTTGTGTAGTAATGATTGTCGTAAAATAAGTCGACCCGTTTGTTGGAAGAGACCAATTAAGTGCTATTATCTAAGACCTGTTAAAAATGTATAGTGAAAATCTTTTGAAGTTGAGAAAGGTTTGTTGACTTTGTTAGGAGCCTTGTAAACTTAGGACAAATGGGTTGTTGCTTGTTTAATGTCAAATTATGGTTGGGTTATGCTGCCATTGATGACAACTTTCTTGCAATGTGTGGTCCCTAAATGAATTGAGGGTGTGCTAAAAGTAGCTCCGGTTGAACCAAGGTTGAACCGGCCTCTAGACCGTAATTGGTCTGGTTTTGACCCGAGAATCATGAACCGAATATGGTTGTCATGCAACATGATTTTTTTTTATCAATCAATTGCGACCTGGTTTTGCCATCAATGTGAAACAAGATTTTCAAGATGTCACACTCAAAAGCTTGTCTAGACAGAAGTGATGTTTGGCGAAGAACAATGACAACTTTTCAGATTTTGAAAAGACAAACAAAGAGTGTCGCTTTAAGTTTGGAAAATCATTCTAGAATGGTTAGGGTGAAGGGGTTGTACCCTCATGAGATGGGGAAAAATTTTACTCATCCAATCATTATGTGTCATGTTAATTCCTCTCTTATACACTAGTTTTGCCCAAAAACATAAGGGGTAGTTTCACCCAAACCATTTTCTTAAAAAAAGGCATGATTGATTGAAAAATAGTTATAACATCCTAACTCGCCCATTAGGAATCCTTTAAAATTTTGTCGTTTCATTAAGTTAGTATGATCAAAAGTTATTACAAAAGTACGGGTTTTCAATTTTTTTTATCCATTCATAAACATTTCGACCCTACTATGTTCCATGAATATAAGATACTAAAGCGGAAGCTGAAAATTTGGAAGTGTTCGGTTCTTCAACAACCTTGATCGCCATCCGTGTTATTATATGGTTCACCTACATTACAAAATTTATTTAGAGCTTTAGTTACGTAATACATCGAACATATATAAACATAACTAATCATTAAATCATGGCCAATTCAAACAAAACAAAAATTTCATTTCAGGTTCACCGTAAACTACGGCTAATCACCGTAGCTTACGGTCAAGGCTTTTTGTCTTACGGTCATGGCTTCTGTCTTACGGTCATGGCCTTCTGTCTTACGGTCAAGGCTTCTAACTACAACACAGCAGCAGCCTACCGTAACCTACGGTGGCTTGCTGCAGATTTTCTTTTATTTGCCGTTTTTAACGCAAAATTCTCCGTATCTTTTAGATCGATTATCCGAATAACCTCCCGTTTCTTCTTACATGATCGAAACATGATCCTCTACCTTATGAACTCAAACCCAACATCCGGGTTAATCATATTTTTAAACTTATAAGCCTTCAGCTTATTACTTACATACCCAATACTCAATTTACGGCCAATATCCGATTTTACCCCTTTTATCAAATTTATACCCAAATGATTTATTCATAAGTCTCTTAGCATATGTCACAACTAAATTTTGACATGTTTAATTGCTATAAAGAAATCCATTGTTTTATGTAACCAAACTTTTATTGTTTTATTATTTGACCTTTCTTAATCATTTTAGCGAATTCCATCGCTTTCATACGATCAAACCATCTTTTATCGTATTATTTGCCCGTTTGGTCGTAATAGCGAACTCCATCGCTTTCATACGATCAAACCATCTTTATCATATTATTTGACCCGTTTGGTCGTTTTAGCGAAATCCATCACTTTTATACGATCAAACCATCTTTTTCCATATTATTTAACCCGTTTGGTCGTATTAGCGAACTCCATCGCTTTCATACCTTAATATAACATAATCGATTCATTCATGTGAAATTCATCACTTTTATTTAAATCGAATATATGTGAGTTAGTTTCATTATTCAACATATATTACTACAAGTATATTATAAGGAAATCCTTATAGAACGATAAGCCACGTACCTTAAAGTTTTCCCTTTAGTCGTAAGTCACCTCTGGCCTTATCACCCGTCAGTTCACTCGAGTTGCCTATAGCGAACAACTCGTCTAATTATTAAATGATCAATATGAAGGGCATTACTACCAAACTTCGTCAAATTCATCATGTATGGTTTTCATTTGATTATCACATTACCAAGCATAATATTTTCACTTAAGTAATCGTCAAACACGTGTTAGTACTGATTTATGCGTTACATTCAACATTGCGATTTAAGGCATCGTATATCCTTATATTTACATTATATCAAATAAGTAAGTTCAAATATAATCTTATTCATATCAAATCTCGGTTTATTAAACTTCATAAGCATAGTCTAATCATGATAATGTACCTACTTCACCCTTTTCTAAAACCCAATTAACACAAGTATCAAACATCATTCAATTACTCAAATTTGTGTTCTTTGATCACTATCTTTCATCAAGGGTTTGCCTCTAGGTTAACATACATCTAAATTCTGCTATAACATCTACCATTTATACTTATATTGAAGTTTGTTTTATTCATCAAACTTCATAATCTTTGCTAACAATGAAATTCATCATACCTTAAGATTTCCTAGCTTGGATGACTCTTAATCTCAGTTCATACACTGATTTAGGACTTGGTTCAACCTTCAATTTGAAGAATTGTCGATTCTAGGGTTTGAAGGGTTCTTCTTCTCCTTCTACTTGCCATGGTCGATGTAATGAACACACACTTGCGTGTGTTTTGGGTCTTAGTTTTTCCTATTTATAATAACTAGTTTACCAAGTGTCTAATTCAGTCCTCTAAGTTTTGGTTTATTATACGCGAGCACTATTTAAACGTTTTCATTAGTTACTAAGCAAATAACTAATTAGTTCTCAAATTCATTAAATAATTATGGATGTAATATATTTTACTTTTATACTGAGTATAAATTTATATTTTATATATTTTTAGGGACGTTATGTAACATCCGTCAAAAAACCGGATTTACCAAACCCGCTCCGTTTATTAACCGAACAATCAGTTAAAAATTTCGTGGCGTATTTAATGCTCAAATTAATTTTAAACGATACATAATTAGTAAGTATATTGGAATATATAATTTATATTTGAAAAAGTATTTAAGATAAGGAAATAAAAATAAAAGGCTGCTGCCGGGTTTCGAACCCGGGTCAGCCAGGGAATTCAGCAAAGTCTTAACACACACACGCTCAACCACTCCGCCACTTGTGTTTCTTGTTCATTAATGGAAACAATTAATACATAACATAAATCTCGAATTCAAAACCGACGCGCCCAATCGCAGTCGTCGGAAATCCCAACGATTTCGCCGAGATTGGACGGTTTCTTTTGTTTTAACCGAAACCTTAACTATTACATCGGTTATAACCGACGTCTGAACCCGCGACGCAAGTCATAACCGCCGGAAAACTTATTGACCGACGAATCAAGACGGAAAACGGACTAAATTCGTCGATGTCCTGCCCTATAAATACCCCCTCTAACCTCTGTTAGCTTTTTCGCTCACAATCACACTCTTTCCCGACGTAAATTCACTCGCCGGAAAACCGAGCCTTTCACCTCTGTGCCTTACTGAACACCCAGAGCTCATACCGAAGCCACCCACACTCATATCAAGCTCCCTGAAGACCCTCTGCCGCAGGACACACGTCGCCGGAATAGCTTGCTGTCACCGGAGTTTCGCCGGCGAAACAGAGGAGCCACTGTTCGGTATACCTTACACTTAATCCCTCATTCTTTTCAATAATCTCACATGTAATTAATCACAACACACTAAGGAACTTGATTAAAATCGTTGAACCAGTCAGACTCCGATTCTGGTTAAGTTCAACGGAGAAGATGAAGTTTCAGTATTATATATGTCTAATTTAAATTAAGATATATCTCGGGTTAGACACACAGTCCAGCGGTGGACTGTGTGCAAATAAAAACGCATACGTCCCGAGTTCGATTCTTGTCCCACGCACACTCGCCTTAATAAAAATGTTCCTTTTTTTTTAACCGAACCGAATTCACTGCAGTAGATGTTAAGTTAATAAAAATCGGAATAATAACCAAGATAGACACACAGTCCAGTGGTGGACTGTGTGAACGTTTAAAGCACACGTCACGAGTTCGAGTCCGGACTACCGCACCGGTTCGGGCAATTATCAAACTTTTTATATAAAGCAGAAATGAAATTATTTAGTTTGTATATAAGTATAATAAAAATCAGATTATTTACCAAGTTAGACACACAGTCCAGCGGTGGACTGTGTGTTAACATAAACCACAGGTCCCGGGTTCGAGACCTGTGGAGAACACCGAGCGAGTCATTAAAATCGTTTTTGAAATAAATTATTTTCGGATTAATCCAATTAGTGTATAAATATAATTAAAAACAGAAATATTTCGGGTTAGACACGTAGCTCAGTTGGTAGAGCTGCGTGCACGCGAACGGGAGGTCTCGAGTTCGAGCCTCACCCAGCGCACACAAATATACAATAAAACCGGTCAACAAAGTCAATAGTCAACGGGTCAACAGTCAAAAATCAACATTTTTTTTATTACTTTTATTTATTTATTTACATTAAAAATACTTAAAAATAACATTTTTAAGGTTAGAAAATAGCCTTAAACTCACAAAAATACATCCAACAATCCTACTAAAATTGATTAATAAAATCCGCTTACTTACCGAACCATTATGCCATTATCTAGGTTAGTTTCACTCGTGGTTAAAACCAACTTCGTGCGCATTCAACATCATCAACCGAACGCACCCAATGTGAGTGAATCTTACAACTCCCCTTTTTAATTACACGTTTTGGGGTGTGTCATGTGTCATTAAAATAACTCGTTTATTTAAACTTGTGCCATACCATATTGTGATCTAAATGTAGAATGTATATATTGTTTGTAGTTATGTATTTCATATTGTCAAGTTATTTGCAAGTCATTCATTAGTGTCACACCCCGACCCGCAGCGGAATAAGAGTCGGGGTATAATTGGGTTATCACCAAAGCTCATGACATTTACTAATATGTTTCATATTTAATAAAGTCAAAGTTACATTTCAAACATCCAAACATGTTCATTCAATACAAGGAAAATAAGCCAAGCATAACAATCCCAACACTAAATCGTTTTATTCTTCTAGTCCAAATCTTATGTGTTCCTAGCTGCAGCTACTTCACCTGTATCATGTGTAAAATGGGAGTTTTTTTGGGTCAACATAAGTTGGCGAGTGAACCTTATTAGATAAACATTTATTAATAAATTTATTTTTAGTTTATCAATGAAAATTTGTGCATAATCATAGATGAGCAAATGTAAATAATCAAGTAATGACAAATAGCAGTCACAACTATAACATACAATAACACATGGCAGCATACATGAACATACCAACATCATACTGTAAATAACATAAATGAAACTGTGCGATCAAGGCTTAATCAAACGGAGCCGATCGTATTGCATGTACTGAAAATGAAAATGTCTGTGCGATCAAGGCTCAATCAAACGGAGCCGATCGTATGTGGGCACGCCAGGTTCAAACGCATAATAAAATGGGGAACATGCTCAACGCTCATAATGTAATGGGGAGCGGCGGCCTATGAAATTGCTTGTACTGAATAATAAATTGCATCCAATGATAACTACTTAACAGCAACAAACTGAATACACAAGTTCATGATATGATGTATGCACAATGGTTTAGTAATAATATATATATACAAAGACACATGATACACCCCAAAACGTGATTAAAACGGGGAATTTGTAAGATTCACTCACATTGGGTGCGTTGGATTGGAGATGGTGAGATGCGCACGATTTAGATGAGCGGATCAACGAGGAATACTAACCTAAATAATAATGGAAAAATATATTAAATGGATGGATTTTATTAAGGATTTTAATGAAATTTTTAGATATATTATTGTGAGTTTATGGCTATTTTCTATCTTTAAAAATGTTATTTTTAAGTATTTTTAATTGATTTTTAAATTAAATTAAATAAATAAAAATATAAAAAATATATTATTTTTTTTTAGCGTTGACCGTTGACCGGTTCGGTCAGCGAATTAATCTGCGCCGGGTGAGATTCGAACCGGCGACCTCCCGTTCGCGTGCACGCAACTCTACCAACTGAGCTACGTGTCTAACCCGAAATAATCTCGTTTTTAATTATATTTATACACTTATTCGATTTAACCGAATTTCCTTTATTTGCAAAAACATTTTAATTCAATCGGACCGGTGCTCGTGACGGGTTTCGAACGCGCGACGTGTAGTTCATGTTGCACACAGTCCACCGCTGGACTATGTGTCTAACCCGGTTATTATCTCGGTTTTTATTATACTTAACAACTATCTGAGTTAACCCGGTTTAGTTCTTGATCAAAAAGGCATTTTATTACACAAGGTGTGCGTGTAGCAGGGATCGAACTCGGGACGTGTATAGTTTTTGTTTGCACACAGTCCACCGCTGGACTGTGTGTCTAACCCGTTTATAATTTCGATTTTAATTAATCTTATGTCATCACTGAACTTCGTCTTCTTCATTACAAACGCAGACATCAATCAAAACAACCGATTCGTGATTAATTTAGTTAATAAACATGATGTCCAGTTTGAATGCATTGAACCGAAAAGCTTGGGGAAAGAAGATACCGAACAGATTGTCTTCTTCAGAGAGTCCGGCGAAACTTGTCGGCTCTGTTTTTGAAACCTTCGGCTGAGAGAATCTATTAACAGGTTTAAGGGATTAGATGTGAAATTGAACTAATGAGTATTGATTATCAGTACGTTGGAATGTGCATACCGGTAATCAACGAGTTTCCGACGATTCCAGGAGTTTTCCGGCGAGCACAGAAAGTCCAGCAATGTCGTCTGTGGTTGATTATGAGCGATGGGTTAATGTTAGTAAGGTTCTAACAATAGATTGAAACCATAAAGTAGAAGTATTTTACCGGTTTGAGTTGAATACGGTTTTCCGGCGACTTTTGCAGAGAATTCCGGCGAGCTGTTTTAGGCGCTCTGATGGTCTGAAAATGCGACGAAAAGGAAATGGAGTATTGGTATGATATCTCTGAATCGCGAAAGTGGTCTGGAGTTTGTGAAATTCTGAACTTGATGGTTTTTCGGTTTTAAAAACCAACAATGATGAGTCTTGAAGTTTAATCAATTTCTGATTGATTAAAACCCGTCGTGCATCGGTTATAAACTGAATGTGTGAGATAAACAACGATTTGACGCTTGGTTTACCGATTACCGTTTCTCAGATGGTGCCATCGGTTTTAACTGAGTTTGTGTATAAAATTCATTTGTGTTCCTTGAGTTAGCAGAAAACACAATGTGGCGGAGTGGTCTAGGGAGTGAGTGTTAAGTTGTTGAAGTGTCTTGGCTGACCCGGATTCGAATCCCGGCAGCTTCATTATTTTTTTATTTATTTATTTTAACTTTTTATCAAATATAATTTTTATAGTTTAGTTTATTTATTAATTATGTATAGTTTTAACTCAAAATAATCATAAATATTTAATGTAACTTTTATAACTTGGTACTTGATTACAAAACGGAGCGGGTTTTGAAGACCCGATTTTTACAAATGTTACAACTAGGCCCATCCGTTCCTCGTGGGAGACGAGTTGAGCAACGCGTGCCTCAAAACAAATCCATTATTGTATGTGTGTACATTATTTAATATTAAGTGATTGGTGAATATGTCTACATCTATTTTTACTCATGTGTGGTTGTGCACTTTATTTTATAATCAATTCAATAAACTTGTTCAAATGTTTTTCATAGGATTCACTCGCCAACTTTTTGTTGATCCAAAAACCATTTTTTTCACATGATACAGGTGAACAGGATGAAGCAAGGAAAACATAGGAAATGCCTTAGAAGAAAACAATGAAGTCTAGAATGATGTTTAGGACATGATGTAATTATGATTGTATATTTCCCATTAAATTGTATTAATGAATATGAAACGTTATAATAAATGTCATGAGCTTTGATGATAACCCAATCATGCACCGATCACCTTTTCCGCTGCGGGTCGGGGTGTGACACGTTACACACCCATTCCTTTTTAAAGAAGCTTTCCACTAACTGGGTTAAATGCCCCTAATTATTTATGTAATTTAATATATTTGGGGTGTTACAATAGTGGGCCCCACCATTACACCCTCTCCCCCTCTTCCTCGCATTCGGCAACTGTTCACCTCTTTCTCCTCTTCACCGCATGCCGCATGGTATTGGCGGCACATCCCCCTTGCGGCAAACCCTCACCCAACTCACCTCCCCGCGAGCGCCCTATTCCCCCCTTAGGTTATGGACCTAGATGTGGTAAAACATGTTGTCTTGTCTTAAATGGATTGAATACGACAATTAAGTTTAACAAGGCTAGTAAATCTGAACACGACGCTTAAGTTTAACATTACCGATGAATCTGAACATGACACATTTTACTAAACATGTTATCTTCTTAAACACTAATATAGATAGGTTTGATAAGTGGGTTACATAATACGACCCTTTTATGAAGTGGCACGTTTAACATAATTAAATATAAACAATTTAGTTAATGAATGACACGTCACGTTTGACACGGTTAAAAATAATATAACAACTAACATGATAAAATGAAAGTTACTAAAAATCAGGGATGGCAAAAAAACCCGCGTCCGACGGGTATGCTCGAAACATATGGGACGAGTATGAGATTAGGTGATACCCGGCCTGATTACCCGAAATCACATACCCGTTTACCTGAACGATATACCCGATGTTTTTTATTTATAATTTTATATTTCCTTAACCTATGTCTATTGGTGCATTATTTTAGTAGGTTTATTATGTGAAAAAGTTATATATTTTCTTTTGAAATATGTATTAGATGATATTATTTATGTTTCGTATGTTGTGAAATATATAAAACCATATGAAAACTATAATGTTAATATTTATTTATGAAAAACCTTATATATATACAGGTTTAGGATCGTGTGAGAAACACTAGGCTAATTAAGAAACTTGGAAGCATTCTTGACCACATATTTTCCCTAAGTTTTTCATAATATACAGATATGTATAGTTTAAAATTGACTATATATATATATGTATGTATATTGTCAAATCCTGAATTATACATGTATGTATCTAGTCAAATTTAAACAATACATATGTGTATATTACGAAAAGTTTAAGGAATGTGTGGTACAGAATGTTTCTCAAGTTTCTCAAATAGGATGGACTTCTCTTAGGATCCCTACTATATATTATATATTATAATATATATATATATATATATATATGGTGGGGTTCTAGACTGAACATTAATGTATTTGTGAATTGAGTGAATAGATCATGGTCATTGATGTACATCATCAGATCGTAAAATACACTAGTGTATTTTCATCATCAAATCATGGCCATTGATTTTAACACTTGTTTATACACTTGTGTATTGTTAATCAAGGGTTAGGATTAGTTCACTAGGGTTCACTATCAAGGGGTTGTTCACAGATGAACCTGACTTTATATATATATATATATATATATATATATATATATATATATATATATATATATATATATATATATATGTGTGTGTGTGTGTGTGTGTGTGTGTGTGTGTGTGTGTGTGTGTGTGTGATTCGGTTCAAATGAGAACCACCACGAGTTGCGAGAACCACGATAACTTTTTGATCCAGAGCCAGTTGGGCCAAAATTTTTTTGCACAAACGTAGATAAAAACATTATAAACATATTTGTAAAAAAAGTTAAAAAAAATTGTCGAGGCGATACAAATTTTTTTAAGCCTAGGCGTAAATTTTGCACGAAATAAATATTTTGTTTACGCCTCATGTAAATGTGGGTATACGACATTTTTTCATTTTTATTTTTGCCGAAACAAATGATTTTTTATGACTTTTGAGGAAAAAAATACCGGAAAAACCTTTTGGATGACCTAGTTCTCACAGTTCTTACAATTCGGGTGGTTCTCATTTTAACCCATCCCTATATATATATAGGGGAGGGTTATCTTGAGAACGCTAAATATTGCGAGAACCGTGAGAATGAATGAGAAAACCAATCAAAACCAGTTTTTTTAATACAATCATCATTTTAATTAAAATACAACATCAAAAAAAGAAATTATAGCATCAAATAATTCATTTCTCCTTTCAAGATCACTCTTATTAGATTTTTTACACAAGTGTAAATTTTCTTTATTTCTGAATCCACGTAAATTTAATGTGTAAATTAAACTTTTATAATTGTATTCGATAATAATGACAAGTGTAAAAAGAAATATCGAATTTGAATTGTTTTTTACCAAGTTTTCGTGGTTTTCATTTGTTCTCAAGGTTCTCGCAATATTTAACGTTCTCATTTAAACCCTCCCATGGGAGGGTTGGAGGGTTTAAATGAGAACGTTAAATATTGCGAGAACCTTGAGAAGAATGAAAAAACCATTGAAAACTTGGTAAAAAAAACAATTTAGATTCAAAATTTCTTTTTACATTTGTCATTATTATTCGAATACAATGTTAGAAATTAAATTTACACATTTAAATTTACTTGAATTCGTAAATAAAGAAAATTTACACATGTGTTAGTTTGTCATTTACACATGTGTAAATTGTATATTTACACATGTGTAAAAAATCTAATAAGATTTATATAGGGGAGGGTTTAAATGAGAACGTTAAATATTGCGAGAACCTTGAGAACGAATGAAAAACCACGAAAACATAGTAAAAAAACAATTCAAATTCAAAATTTTTTTTACACTTGTCATTATTATTCGAATACAATGTTAGAAATTAAATTTACACGTTTAAATTTACTTGAATTCGTAAATAAAGAAAATTTACACATGTGTTAGTTTGTCATTTACACATGTGTGTGATTTTGAGAGGAGAAATGAATTATTGATGTTGTAAATTCTTTTTTGATGTTGTATTTTAATTACAATGAGGTTTGTATTAAAAAAATTATTTTGATTGGTTTTCTCATTCGTTCTCACGGTTCTCGCAATATTTAGCTTCTCAAGATAACCATCCCATATATATATATATATATATATATTATATATATGTCACACCCGGCTTTCCATAGCCAATCCAAACACCGGTGGGCCCGGATGGGTAATATAGTGACGTACGTTGATATCATCATAGTCAATTAAACACAGCACAACGGAAGTCTTAGATTTAAATTACTATTACAAACCAATGATTTTCGAAATACAAAATAATATACAGGTTCGTAATAGAATATCCACAGGCGGATCATAAATTATACAAAGAAAGAATGTAAAACAAACTTTGGGCAGATCTAGGATTTGCAAGATCCTCTTATCACTACCGAGCACTTCCTGCCTATTTTCGTATTGTACCTGCAAACTTAGTCTTTTGAAAATACGTCAAATACACCCAACTGACTCATTTTGAAAACATTTGAAAATATGTTTTAAGTGCGTATCAGCACAAAATCTTTTATAACTTGGGAAAGTTGACGTTGCAACTTGTTAACAGATTCACATGTTTGTCCATACATAAAGGGCTCAATGCGAAAACCGAGACATTATTAACTACACACCACTTACGAATTCACGAAGGAGTTATCCCCATAACATGAGTAGTTGCATTTGAGCATCTGTCGGGTGTATGCCTACACCTCGCGCTAAGGTCGTGGCCATTATCTAATGTAATGAGCCGAAGATATCCAGGACACGGTAGTTAACCCCCGATGTTTAAGTTATCAAACAAAACTGATTAAAATAGAATATGCAGATTTACTAGCCACAATACGGCATTCGATTGATCCCATTTCCGACCAAGCGATAATAGTTTACCGTAACCCAAGCCCGTATAGGGAAATAAGTCGAGAGTCTTTACCTGAGCTTGTCTTCGTTTAAACGCAAGATTTATTAACTCAGCCGTACACAAAAGCACTAAGTGCAGATAGCATTTACCATAATGTCTCTAGTCTGGATTATGGCATAAGCTAACCAATTAAATACTAACGGTCTTATTTAAGTCATAGACTTAGACCGACTAGCGTACTTGATCAAAACGTATAACGCTAGATTAAACGATGATCGGATAGAATGTAGTTTAATCCCAACAATTACTTTGACTTGTGTACTATGGATAAACTACAAACATTCTGATTTTGAGATTAAATGACAAGGTTAGACCTGTTTCGGTTAACTTCCGTAAACTAGTTACATATACTTAACCGTACGCATATCAACGATACGGGTAACCGGACAAGTCATGGACAAGTTCTATATTCCATTATACTTTAAATAAGTTGTAATATCAGTAGGATATCAACTTTTATGCCCGTTATGGTTTTAAAGTGAAACTATGCCTCATAAGGACGTTTCCGTAATTTTATACCTTATAAAAGGAACTTGAATATAATTTATTGTTATAACAATAAGTATTCTAGAAGAATAATTAATTTATAATTAATATCAGTAGGATATTATTTTTATGTGTAATTTGTCCTTTATGACCAAACTATACACCGAAGGGGCATTTTGGTCATTTTACACATAGTTTATAATTTATTTGGGATTTAGAGTTTATATCATGTACCTACTGTAAAAATATTTAAAATAAGTTTTAAAATCAGTAGGTAACAAGTCATGGTTGTTACATATGGTTTAAAACCATACTATGCGCCGAAACGACGCTTATGTCGAAAAACGACGATTTATGCGATAATTAATGAAAAATGATATTTAGGTCAGATTAACATGTCTTAGATATGTTATTTAATATAACATATCAGTAGGTAAAAGATTTATTTTGAAAGAATGTGATTAAAACCATTTTATAATACTTAAGGGTTTTATCGTCATTTATCAACACAATACAAGGACTTGTTTGTAAACTCAGTTTATAATCTGTTTTGACATCCCAAATAATCCTAATTATAATAGTTACATCAGTAGAAAACTCACTTTTAAGTTCGTTTTTTAAACCTCTTTTTATGCAAAAAGGGCATTTCAGTCAAAATGGCATAATTACGGAACTTGTGCATAAACTCAGATTCTGATCATGAGGTGCCCTTTCTAGGGACTAATACACTTACCTTATTACGATCACTTAGCCATGTTCGTTACAAACAATGGCTGGACCATAATGGTCTTAACTGAAAGTCAAGGCGTTTTCCGTAAAACGCTTGACTTTTGGCTATAAAAGCCTACAAACGAAAATGCAAGAGCAAGGAACACTTACAAGAGGTTCCTATAATGCAATAGAACTAAGTTGGATGCTCCTTTCAGTTAGGAACTTCCAGAGGAGGGAGATAGAGTTGTGAATGACAAAGGTGCAAGTTCAAATGGTGAACCTTGGCACCTATTTATAATTGGAGAGCTTGAAGGAGGTGATGCCAGGTGTTAAGGGGTGTAAGAGGAAGCTTACAAGTGTTCTAAAACGTGGCATAGAAGTTTGAAAAGCCATGGTTTCGAATCAAATGGTTTTTGGCAATTTGTGTAGAGCCAAGCAAATTTTCTGCAGACACAGGCCTCTCGCACCCCACGAGAGGCCAAGTCCATGCCTCTCGCGCCCCGCAGCACCCCTTGTCAGATTTCAAAATCTGACACTTTTAGCCCCTCAACTTATTAAACCCTCTTAAACATTCCTAAAACACCTTTTTAGCATTATTAGCCCTCCGCAGCAAATACTTGGCGTACCCGGGATTATGCCCGGACATTGTCGAGCTCTCGGTTCGTTAATAGCTTACTTAGAGTATAAATTAACATGTTGACACTTTTAACCCCTCCATTATCCAACTTTCACATTTTTACAGATTTAACCTCTCTCGTCCAACAACGGGCACGCATGAGAGTTGGACTTTGTAAAGGATCATTCAGAGGCTCATTTTATGCATGTTGACATATTAGTCACTCAGAGGCTAGGCATGCTGACATATCAGTCACTCAGATGCCAATGTTTAAGCATGTTGACATATCAGTCACTTAGAGGCTACGCATGTTAACATATCAGTCACTCAGAGGCCAAGTTTTGAGTATGTTGACACCTTTAGTCCTTATTGGTCTTTAATAGACTAAAAATAAAAATACAACACGTGTCACTATACTATTGGACACAATTTTACGAGGTGTTACATCCTCACCCCTTAAAAGAAATCTCGACCTCGAGATTTTATTCAAAAAGATGGGGGTACTTTTGTCGCATAGTGGACTCAACCTCCCATGTATATTCGGGACCTCTAAAGGCATCCCACTTAACCTTTACTATAGGTATTAATTTCCTTCAGAGCTTCTTAACCTGTCGATCCTCGATCGAAATTGGTTTCTCAACAAACCTCAGGTTTTCATCTATTGCACATCTTTGTGCGATATTGCTAGCGACTCATCGGCTAGACATTCTTAAGGTTAGATATGTGGAGCACATCATGAATTCCACTAAGCACCTCTGGAAGCTTAAGCTTATAAGCTACAGTGCCGACACATTCGACTATTTCGAATGGCCATATATATCTTGGGCTTAGCTTGCCCTTCTTCCCGAATCTCATTACACCTTTCCAAGGTGATAATTTCAGCATGACTTTGTCCCCTACTTGGAACTTGAGAGGTTTATGCCTCTTGTCAGCATAGCTTTTCTGCCTATCACGGGCAGCTTTTGAGACGATCACGGATCTGCACAATCTTATCTGTGGTCTCCAGGACAATCTCAGGTCCTGATAGTTGGGCTTCCCCAATTTCTGCCCAGCACACGGGCGTTTTGACACTTTCTCCCATACAAGCCTCATAAGGAGCAGCCTTGATGTTTGTATGATAACAATTATTGTAGGAGAATTCTATTAGAGGTAAGTGGTCATCCCAACTTCCACCAAAATCAATTACACGTGCCCTAAGCATGTCTTCCAATGTCTGAATAGTACGCTCACTTTGACATCTGTCTGCGGGTGGTAAGCCGTACTAAAATTTAATCTTGTGCCTAAAGATTGTTGGAAACTTTTCCAAAAATGAGAGGTATATCTAGTATCTCTATCAGATACAAATAGATATCGGCACACCATGTAGGGACACAATCTTGTCCGCATACAGTTTAGCCAATTTATCTGAATTATACGTTTCCTTAATTGGCAAGAGATGCGCTGACTTAGTCAGCTTATCTACAATGACCCAAATCGTGTCGTTACCATGTTTGGTCTTTGGTAACTTGGTAATCAAGTCCATTGTTACCATTTCCCTTTTCCAAGTGGGAATCTCCGGTTGTTGTAGAAGTCCTGACGGTTTCTGATGTTCGGCCTTAACTTGCGAACACGTCAGACACTTCGCTACATAAGTGGCTATGGATTTCTTCAAACCCATCCACCAATAATTCTTTTTCAGATACTGATACATTTTGTCACCTCCTGGGTGAACTGAGTATCTCGTGTTATGCGCTTCCTGGAAGATTAATTCTAAGGATTCCATCCTTTCCAGCGTTAACTGGTCAACAGTTCCGCCTAATCCCTCATTAGGAATGTTAGCCTCTAATAGGGCTTGCTTTTGCGCATCTAATAGCTTCTCATTTATGCTATTTCTGAGCTCAATGTTCTTGGCGTTAATCCTTATAGGCTTAATTCTTTCCTTGCGACTTAAGGCGTCAGCAACGACATTTGCCTTGCCGGGATGATAGCGAATTTCGCAATCATAATCGTTAAGTGTTTCCATCCAACGATGTTGTCACATGTTCAATTCTTTCTGATTGAACAGATGCTGGAGACTCTTATGGTCAGTGTATATGATACACTTGGTGCTATATAAGTAATGTCTCCATAGTTTTAGTGCAAATACAACGACACCCAATTCCAAATCATGGGTGGTGTAATTCCTTTCGTGCACCTTTAACTGTCGTGATGCATAAGAAATTACCTTGCCTTTTTGCATTAGCACACAGCCCATGCCAGTGTGCGAAACATCACAATAGACTACAAAATCCTCAATACCCTCAGGTAGAAATAACACAGGAGCATTGCTCAACTTGTGTTTTAGAATCTCAAAGGATTCTTGTTGTTTCGGACCCCAAACAAATTTGACATTTTTACGGTTAAGGTAGTCAAAGGAGTGGCTATTCTTGAAAAGTTCTCAATGAACCTCCTATAGTAATAAGCCAATCCTAGGAAGCTATGAATCTCCGATGTGGTCTTGGGTACTTCTCAATTCATTATGGCTTCTATTTTGGCGGGATCCACTTGAATACCACGCTCACTTACAACATGTCCAAGAAATTGGACTTCTCTAAGCCAAAATTCACACTTAGAAAACTTAGCATAAAGCTTTTCCTGCCTTAGCAATTCTAGAATGCACCGAAGGTGTTTCTGGTGATCAACTTGATTACGAGAATAGATAAGTATGTCGTCTATGAAGACAATGACAAACTTATCCAAATACGGTTTGCATACTCTATTCATGAGATCCATGAATGCTGCAGGTGCATTTGTGAGTCAAAAAGGCGTTACTAGAAATTCAAAATGACCACATCGGGTCCTAAAGGCATTCTTAGGAACACCCTCTTTCCTAACCTTCAGCTGATGATATCCTGATCTCAAATCAATCTTAGAAAAATAACTAGCCCCTTGAAGTTGGTCGAATAAGTCGTCGATCCTGGGCAAAGGATATCAGTTCTTAATCGTTATCTTATTCAGTTCGCGGTAGTCAATGCACATCCGCATTGAACCGTCTTTCTTCTTAACGAAAAGGATTGGAGCTCCCCAGGGCGAGGAACTTGGCTGAATAAAGCCTTTCTCTAGGAGTTCATCTAACTGCGTCCTCAACTCCTTCATTTCCGTTGGTGCCAATCGGTATGGGGCTCTGGCTACTAGTGCTGATCCAGGTAGAATATCAATTATAAACTCCACTTGTCTATCTGGAGGTAGACCTGGTAGTTCTTCAGGGAAAACATCGGAATACTCTGAGATAACTGGAAGGTCTTCTATATTTGGTTTATTCTCATTGATAGTTACTTGCGCTAGATAAATGACACAACCTTTCCTCAAACACTTGGATGCATTAAATAACGACAGCTTGTCTGGCAAACCATAGTGTGAATCTCCAAGGATGGTGATCGTTTCACCTGATGAGGTTTTAATTTCGATGAGTTTCTTAACGCAGGAAATACGGGCTTGGTTATGGGATAACCAATCCATGCCTAGAACTACATCAAACCCTACCAATTTCATTGGCAAAATAGAGATAGGAATGGAATGATTCTTAATGAATATAGAGCATCCATCAAGAATGGAAGATGTTGTTTCTAGCGTTCCATCAGCAAGTTCTATCTCATAAGTTTTATCTAGAGTTCTTATGGGCAAGTTTAATAGTTTACTAAACTTATGATCAACAAAAGATTTATCTACACCCGAATCGAAAAGAACTCTAGCATATGCATCATTGATGAGGAATATACCTGTTATGACATTGTTGTCATTAACGGCCTCCCTGGCATTCATCTGGAAGGCACGAGCATTCCCTTTCTTAGCCTCTCCAGGCTTTGCATCATTACCTTTGGGGTTTTGGGGCAGTTGAACTTAATATGCCCTTTTCATTACAGTTGTAGCAGACGACATTCTTAAGATCCTTCACTCTAAGGTTTTATGCCTCTTTTCTTACAGATGCCACAGGGTCTAGTTTATGATCAATACTACACTGTCCCCAATGTTTACGGTTGTAATTTTTACATGTCGGTGTTGCACCCGACTTATCTTGGTTCCTCTTGAACCCAAATTTTCCTTTCTTTTTAAATCTTTGGGAGTTATCCTCCTCCCGTTTTCTTTTCCCGTCAGTCTCATTCTTGACTGACTTTTGTCTCACCAGATCTAAGGTGAGAGAGAGAGAGATAGGTCAACAGCAGACATATAGGTACTAGGCTGAGCAGCCTTTACCATGCCTTTTATTTCAGGCACTAACCCATTTATAAAACGCGTAATGCGTTTAGTTTCAGAGGTGATCAGATAGGAAACTAACCTAGATAGTGAATTAAAATAGGAAACATACTCCCGACAGTCTAGGTTCTTCATTGTGAGAGTCAGAAAGTCTGTCTCTAACTTCTCCACCTCATGAGGTGGGCAGTATGTTTCCTTTACAAGATCAACAAACTTGGACCATCCCAAGTTGTACAGGTGTACTTTACCTGTGGATTGAATCATGGCCTTCCAACAAATTAGGGCATCGCCCTTGAAGGACTGTGATACATACTTGACCACATCCTTATCAGCACAACCGCTGATATCTACAATCGTATCCATCTCGTCCAGCCACTTCAAGGCTTCTACGGCTCATTTCTCCCCATTAAAGTCTCGGGGCTTGCAGGAGACAAAATATTTATAGGTACATCCGTCTTTAGAAGAACGGGACCTATCAGTAATATCCAATTTCTTTGGTTCACTCTTCGCATTTGAAGAGTGAACTGAGCTCTCTTTATGAGCTGATGATGGTGGGATAGATAAGGGTCTGGAGCGAGTAGCGCTCGACTCCCTTAGTTTTTCTATAGCCTTTTCCATAGCCTTTCCCACAACTACATCTATGCGAGCTTGGAAGTCATCATTGTTAATGGCCATATTTTCAGCCTCGTTAGAGCTAATCCCTTGGTGGCTACTCTGTGCCTCGTCCGAGTTTACCATTTTGAAGCTTTGGCTCTAAATATCAAACAAAATTTCTCTTAGCCATGGTATAACAACCATATTGCCTAAACATTGGATATAACAATCCATCGCCTCTTTAAGCTAGTGTGAATGACATCACAACTCTTAGGTTTATCATATCTATATTTGGCCTAGGTCTTAATAGGACCATCAAAGGCAAATTACAATCTGGACATAGTCCATATTTTATTAGACAATGGATCGTAAGGTCACAATTGTCATTGTCATAATTGACAATTATATATAGCTCATAGGCTTGTCACTAACAGACATAATAATATGGCACGTTGGCCTGTCACTTTGGACATGGCATATGGCATATCAGCCTGTTACTTCGGACATAACATATGGCATATCAGCCTGTCACTTTGGACATATAGCTTATCAGCCTGTCATTTTAGACGTAACATATGGCATATCAGCCTGTCACTTTGGACATATGGCATATCAGCCTGTCATTTTGGACGTAACATATGGCATATCAGCCTGTTACTTTGGACATATGGCATATGGCAGTTAGCCTACATCATAACAGATGTAATTCATGGCACGTTGGTCCTATATCATAATAGATGTAATTCTTGGCACGTTGACCTACATCATGACAGATGTAATTCATGGCACGCTGGCCTACATCATAACAGATGTAATTCATGGCACGTTGTCCTACATCATGACAGATGTAATTCATGGCACGTTGGCCTACATCATAACAGATGTAATTCATGGCACGTTGGCCTACATTTTTCATCACATTGATGACTTTTAGCCGGGATCACATTGATCACAAAGGCTATTTACTAGGTCTTAGGACGTAGTCCTTTTACCTAGACGGCTAGTGTGTTCCTCAAGTCACACCACCAGGATTATGAACATTCCTTAATTTTAACATAAGAGTACCTTAATGATTAATTAATGGTCCCGGTCACGTTGGACCTTAACGACCTCGGAGGCTTGAACCTAGTCCACCACCTCCGGAGAGAAGGATAACTTCCCTTAACTATCCTGATAGAAGACCTTTTATTCTTAACTATCATTTCTTGGCCAATGTGTGATTTGTGCCACTTGGCATAATCAAATCCATTAATGTCTTTGGAATTATATAGCAGAGTTTGGAGAGTTTTTGAAGAACTTGTTTGTCTTCTTCTTCCATTTTCTCCCCTTGTTGTTGCATCCCTTTCATTCGCTCTAAGGCCTCGTTAATGGCCTCAAGTGGCGGCGGAGGTTGTGGTTGTGGTTGTGGCATACTAGGATACTGGTACCCATAACTTGGATACCCGGTAGGTGGATAAGCAGGTGGGAAAGGAGACGGGTAAAGTGCGTTATGCATGACCGCTTGCATGTAAGGTTCATGCGACCATGCTTGGTAATCAACAGGTGTAGATGGGTTAAAAGAGTCATATCCAGATGTATCTGGATATGTTGGGATAGGGTTATTATAACCCGATGGTGGTGGTTGAACTGCTGGTGACGGCGTTGGTTCCACCACAGGCAAGGCATTAGAGGGTCCACCCATTTGTGGGTTCTCGTGAATAGTAGGGTAGGGTTTGGGCAAAGGTGGCAGCGATCCCGACCGTTGGCCTGCACGCACGACATATGTGCTCCTCTTTTTCCTCCTTGGTGGTTTCTGGTGGCGATTGGGGTTGTTCCACCAGTTCCATGTGCACATCTTCTTGCACGGAAGGTGGTTGGGAGTGATGGGAAAGAGTGTTGGCGAAAGTAAATTGGTTCCAATATTGGTCCCACTCATTAGGACCTTGGTAAGGCGATCCAGCATAGGAGTTCGAATGCTTAATATTTCAATGGGATGCGCATTTGAACCTGACGCAGCATCTCTGGGTCGGAGTCCTCGTCCATTGGGTTTGGCTGATCCAGTTGATTCTGATCAGCTGGGGGTGTGTTAAAGTATTAGTTTGGATTAAACTCATCATGGTAAGAATGATGAGAGTGGTGGGAGTGGTGTGAATGGTATGGGTGGTATGAACTTTGAGTGCGGGTAGGCGAATGTTGTGGTAGTGGCCATGAATCCCGAATCTTCATAAGGGTTCGGGTGATGGGGATGTGAGAGAATATGTCCTGAAGGTCCTCCCCTCATTGGTCCTTTTCCTCTTCCTCGTACACGTGGCGGTATTTTCCTGTTAAAAATCAATTCAAAAACAATACTAATAACTTAATAATGAAATGAGTCGGGCTGTAAACGAACGAACGTTCGGCGAACAGTTCGTGAACTGTTCGGCGGTAAGTTCGTTTATGTTCGTTCGTTACTAAACAAACAAACACGAACAATACATTTCGTTCGATTAACTAAACAAACGAACACGAACAAAGGTCTCGTTCGTTTGATTACGTTCATGAACGTTCGATAATATGTTCGTTCGTTTATGTATGTCCGTGTTCATTTGTTTATGTTCATTAGTTAAAATTCAATAATTTTCAATTTTCTTCTAGCTTTTATTTCATTTAGACATTAATCAATTTCCTCCAAACTTTTTTCCCTCATAATCTTTGTTTCACTCTTAATATTTCCCCCATAATCTTTTTCCCTCCTAACCTTTTCCTCCTGATTTTTATTTCCCCGTTACACATTAGCTCTTTACAAAAAAAAATTGACAAGTCATTTCTACGAGGATGATACGAAGAATTTAGGAAAGTTGGCCATTCAAGAATCAAGACATTTTTTGGATAACAATGAACATATGAATAGGATTATCATATATTAATTTTGGATAATTATGTCTAAATTAGTACAATTTAACTTATCATGTGGTGGATTATCATGAATTTAAATAATATAATTTAACTTATTGTGTCTAATGTTTGTTTGTGTTCAGAACTTGTGTTCATGAACTGTTAACAAACACCTAAAGTTCCTTAACAAACGAACACAAACATAGAATCTTGTTTGTTAACATGTTCGTGAACCGTTCGTTAGACCAAAAAACCTTAACAAACGAACACGAGCAAGACCTTGTTTGTGTTCGTTTACAACCCTAGAAATAAGTAATCCTAGGTCAATGCTTAGACTCGGAAGTCTAAGGAATGTGCTTGTGTAAGTTTGAGATTAAACACAAAAGGCTAGTGTTTAATTCTCTCAAACGTTGGCTCTGATACCAACCTGTTACACCCCGGCTTTCCACGGCCAATCCAAACACCGGTGGGCCTGGGTGGAGAATATCGTGACGTAAGTTGATACCATCATAGTCAATTAAACATAACACAGCGGAAGTCTTAGATTTAAATTACTATTACAAACCAATGATTTTCGAAATACAAAATAATATACATGCTCGTAATAGAAGATCCACAGGCAGATCATAAATTGTACAAAGAAAGAATGTAAAACAGACTTTGGGCAGATCTAGGATTTGCAAGATCCTCTTATCACTACCGAACACTTCCAGCCTATTTTCGTATTGTACCTGCAAACTTAGTCTTTTGAAAATACGTCAGCTTTCGCTGGTAAATACACCCAACTGACTCATTTTGAAAACATTTGAAAATATGTTTTAAGTGCGTATCAGCACAAATCTTTTATAACTTGGGAAAGTTGACGTTGCAACCTTGTTAACAGATTCACATGTTTGTCCATACATAAAGGGCCCAGTGCGAAAACTGAGACATGATTAACTACACACCACTTATGAACTCATGAAGGAGTTATCCCCATAACATGAGTAGTTTCATTTGAGCGTCTGTCAGGTGTATGCCTACACCTCGCGCTAAGGTCGTGGCCATTATCTAATGTAATGAGCCGAGGATATCCAGGACACGGTAGTTAACCCCCGATGTTTAAGTTATAAAAAAACCGATTAAAACAGAATATGCGGATTTACTAGCCACAATCCGGCATTCGATTGATCCCATTTCCGACCAAGCGGTAATAGTTTACCGTAACCCAAGCCAGTATAGGGGAAATAAGTCGAGAGTATTTACCTGAGCGTCTTCGTTTAAACTTAAGATTTGTTAACTCGGCCGTACACAAAAGCACTAAGTGCGGATAACATTTACCGAAATGTCTCTAGTCTGGATTATGGCATAAGCTAACCAATTAAATACTAACGGTCTTATTTAAGTCATAGACTTAGACCGACTAGCGTACTTGATCAAAACGTATAACGCTAGATTAAACGATGATCGGATAGAATGTAGTTTAATCTCAACAAGTACTTTGACTTGTGTAATATGGATAAACCATAAACATTCTTGAATTTGAGATTTACAAGACAAGGTTAGACCCGTTTCGGTTAACTTACGTAAACTAGTTACATATACTTAACCGTACGCATATCAACGATATCGGGTAACTGGACAAGTCATGGACAAGTTCTATATTCCATTATACTTTAAATAAGTTGTAATATCAGTAGGATATCAACTTTTAAGCCCGTTATGGTTTTAAAGTGATACTATGCCTCATAAGGACGTTTCGGTAATTTCATACCTTATAAAAGGAACTTGAATATAATTTATTGTTATAACCATAAGTATTCTAGAAGAATAATTAATTTATGATATAATATCAGTAGGATATTAATTTTATGTGTAATTTGTCCTTTATGACCAAACTATGCACCGAATGGGCATTTTAGTCATTTTACACATAGTTTATAATTTATTTGAGATTCTGAGTTTATATCATGTACCTACTGTAAAAATATTTAAAATAAGTTTTAAAATCAGTAGGTAACATGTCTTGGTTGGTAAATATGGTTTAAAACCATACCATGCGCCGAAATGACGCTTATGTCGAGAAATGATGATTTATGTGATGATTAATGAAAATGATATTTAGGTCAGATTAACATGTCTTAGATATGTTATTTAACATAACATATCAGTAGGTAAAAGATTTATTTTGAAAGAATGCGATTAAAACCATTTTATAAGCCTTAAGGGCTTTATCGTCATTTATCGACATAATACAAGGACTTGTTTGTAAACTCAGTTTATAATCTGCTTTGACATCCAAAATAATCCTACTTATAATATTACATTAGTAGGAAACTCACTTTCAAGTTCATTTTTATTTAAACCTCTTTCTATGCAAAAAGGGCATTTTAGTCAAAATGACATAATTACGGAACTTGTGCATAAACTCAGATTCTGATCATGATCATGTAATATAACCTCATAGGGTTATGCCACATTATATTACGATCATAATGCAACTTCAGATCAGTACATAATCGAAAGTCAAAGCAGAAGTCAAACTTCGTGACTTTCGGTTGCTAACCGACCCTAGAACTGAAATTGACGAGCCGAACATGTTCTTACATGTTCTAATAATTGTTACCAACTTGTTTAAGTGTCAAAACAGGTTTAATAACATATATAAGATCAATTTATGATTTTTCTGAAAATAGCCTGTTTGACTTTTTAATATCATAACTTTGACCTGTCAATTGGTCTAGCAAACGTGATCTTTAGGAGGTGCCCTTTATAGGGACTAACACCTACCTTATTAAGATCACTTAGCCATGTTCGTTACGAACAATGGCTGGACCATGATGATCTTAACCGAAAGTCAAGGCGTTTTCCGTAAAACGCTTGATTTTTGGCTATAAAAGCCTACAAACGAAAATGCAAGAGCATGGAACACTTACAAGAGGTTCCTAGAATGCAATAGAACTAAGTTGGATGCTCCTTTCAGTTAGGAACTTCCAGAAGAGGGAGATAGAGTTGTGAATGAGAAAGGTGCAAGTTCAAATGGTGAACCTTGGCACCTATTTATAGTTGGAGAGCTTGAAGGAGGTGATGCCAGGTGTTAAGAGGTGTAAGAGGAAGCTTACAAGTGTCCTAAAACGTGGCATAGAAGTTTGGAAAGCCATGGTTTCGAATCAAATGGTTTTTGGCAATTTGTGTGGAGGCCAAGCAAATTTTCTGTAGACACAGGCTTCTCGCGCCCCGCGAGAGGCCAAGGCCATGTCTTGTCACACCCCGACCCGCAGCGGAAAAGGTGATCGGGGCATGATTGGGTTATCATCAAAGCTCATGACATTTATTATAACGTTTCATATTCATTAATACAATTTTAAAGGGAATTATACAATCATTATTACATCATGTCCTAACAACAATCTAGGCTTCATTGTTTTCTTCTAAGGCATTTCCTATGTTTTCCTTGCTTCATCCTGTTCACCTGTATCATGTGTAAAAAAAGTTTTTGGATTAACAAAAAGTTGGCGAGTGAATCCTATGGAAAACATTTGAACAAGTTTATTTAATTGATTATAAAATAAAGTGCACAACCACACATGAGTAAAAATAGATGTAAACTTATTCACCAATCAATTTAATATTAAATAATACACACATGAACAATAATGGATCGTTTTGAGGCACGCGTTGCTCAACTCGTCTCTCACGAGGAACTGATGTGCCTAATGAATGAATTGCATAAACTTGACAATATGAAATACGTATCTACAAACAATATAAACTAAATAATACACACACGAACAATAATGGATTTGTTTTGAGGCACGCGTTGCTCAACTCGTCTCACACGAGGAACTGATGGGCCTAATGAATGAATTGCATATAAATTGACAATATGAAATACATAACTACAAACAATATATACAATCTAAGTTTAGGTCACAATATGGTATGGCACCAGTTTAAATAAACGAGTTAATTTCATGACACATGACACACCCCAAAACGTGTAATTAAAAAGGGGAGTTGTAAGATTCACTCACATTGGGTGCGTTCGGTTGATGATGATGAATACGCACGAAGTCGGATTTAACCACGAGTGAAACTAACCTAGATAATAACATAATGGTTTGGTAAATAATGGGATTTTATTAATCAATTTTAGTAGGATGATTGGATATATTTTTGTGAGTTTAAGGCTATTTTCTAACCTTAAAAATGTTATTTTTAAGTATTTTTAATTGATTTTTAAATAAAATAAATAAATGAAAATAATAAAAAAAGTTGACTTTTTGCGATAGTTGACCGTTGACCGTTGACTTGTTGGCCTGTTGACCGGTCAGGCTGTGAAATTGTTTGCGCCGGGTGAGGCTCGAACCCGAGACCTCCCGTTCGCGTGCACGCAGCTCTACCAACTGAGCTACGTGTCTAACCCTAAATATTTCTGTTTTTAATTATATTTATATACTATTTGAATTAAACTGAAAATCATTTATTTTTAAAAACGATTTTAATGTATCGAACCGGCGTCCTCCACAGGGCTCGAACCCGGGACCTGTGGTTTAGGTTAACACACAGTCCACCGCTGGACTGTGTGTTTAACTTGTTATATAATCTGATTTTTATTATACTTATATACAATTAAATAATTTCATTTCTGCCTTATTTAAAAAGTTTGATAATTGTCCGGATCGGTGCGGTAGTCCGGACTCGAACTCGTGACCTGTGTTTTAAATGCGCACACAGTCCACCACTGGACTGTGTGTCTATCTTGGTTATTATTCCGGTTTTTATTAAATTTAACATCTATGTGAAATGAATCCGGTTTAGTAAAAAAAAGAACATTTTTATCAAGGTAAGCATGCGCGGGACAAGAATCGAACTCGGGACGTGAGCGTGTTTAATTTGCACACAGTCCACCGCTGGACTGTGTGCCTAACCCGAGTTATATCTTGATTTAAATTAAACTTATAGACAACAGAAAAACTTCGTCTTCTTCGTTGGATTTAACCAGAATCGGAAGTCCGACTGGTTCGAAGATTTAATCAAGTTCGTTAGTGTCTGGTGGTTAATTACATGCGAGATTAAATAAAAAGAATGAAGGATTAGGCGTAAGGTATACCGAACTGGACTCCTCTGTTTCTCCGGCGAAACTCCGGTGACAGCAGAAACTTCCGGCGACGTATGTCTTGCGGCAGAGAGTCTTCAACAAGCTTGAGATAAATATGGGTGACTTCGGTATAAGCTCTGGGGGTTCAGTAAGGCTCAGAAGTGAAGGGCTCGGTTTTCCGGCGAGGTGCAGAACTTTTCCGGCGAGTGGAATTATGTCAGGTAAAGGTGTGTTGTGAGCGAAAAAGCTAGCAGAGGTTTGAGGAGGTATTTATAGGGCGGGACATCGATGAATTTGGTCCGATTTTCGTCTTGATTCGTCAGTCATTACGTTTTCCGGCGGTTATGACTTGCGTCGCGGGTTCAGGCGTCAGTTATAACCGATGTAGTAGTGAATGTTTACGTTAAAACCGAAGAAACCGTCGAATCTTGGCGAGATAGTCGGGATTTCCGACGACTGCAAATAGGCGCGTCGGTTTTGAAATTTAGATTCATGTTATGAATTAATTGTTTCCATTTATTAACAAGAAACATAAGTGGCGCAGTGGTTGAAGGGTTGAGTGTTAAGTCTGTTTGAAATTGCTGGCTAACCCGGGTTCGAAACCCGGCAGCAGCTTTTTATTTTTATTTCATTATTTTTAACAATTTTTCAAAAACAAATTATATATTCCAATATACTTATTAATTATGTATCGTTTAAAATTAATTTGGGCATTAAATAAGCAACGAAATTTTTTAACTGATTGTTCGGTTATTAAACGGAGCGGGTTTGGTAAATCCGTTTTTTTACGGATGTTACATGTCTCTCGCGCCCTTGTCAAATTTCAAAATTTGACACTTTTAGGCCCTCAACTTATTAAACCCTCTTAAACCTTCCTAAAACACCTTTTTAGTATTATTAGCCCTCCGTAGCCAATACTTGGCGTACCCATGATTATGCCCGGACATTGTCGAGCTCTCGGTTTGTTAATAGGTCACTCATAGGTATAAATTAACATGTTGACACTTTTAACCCTTCCATTATCCAACTTTCACATTTTTACAGATTTAACCTCTCTCGTCCAACAACGGGCACACATGAGAGTTAGAACTTTGTAAAGGATCATTTAGAGGCTCATTTTATGCATGTTGACATATCAGTCACTCAGAGGCTAGGCATGTTAACATATCAGTCACTCAGAATATTTAAGCATGTTGACATATCAGTCACTCAGAATATTTAAGCATGTTGACATATCAGTCACTCAGAGACTAGGCATGTTGACATATCAGTCACTCAGAGGCCAAGTTTTGAGTATGTTGACACCTTTAGTCCTTATTGGTCTTTAATAGACTAAAAATAAAAATACAACACGTGTCACTATACTATTGGACACGATTTTACGAGGTGTTACAATATATATATATACACACATATATATATATATATATATATATATATGAGTTGGCTACAAATTCTATTTTTCCTATAAAGTGAAAGTCATAAAAACCATATTGTCAATCATAAAACACACTCAAAACCCACAAATAACAAAGTGAATATTACTAAAACGCCATATGTGTGGGTATTGTATTGTGTTTTGAATGACAAGGCTTTAATTATTGAATAGCTGACGTCGTCGAGTGCGGTTATAATTTTGTTATATTTTAGGCACTTTTTACTTGTAGATCAATTTTTAAATTTATAAAACACGATACTACCACTTTGCGCACGTTAGGGCAAGTGCACCCATCATGGACGTAGTATAGTGATGGTAAGATACCAAGGTCGTCCAAGGACACATACCGTCTTATGGTTAACGTCTAATCTAACCAAATTTTTAATAAAAGTTTTGAAAGTTTAAAAGATATAATAGTAAAAATGTAAATAAAAAGGAAAACAAATAAACAAGAAAGAATCACTTGGTTCCGACTCATCTTTTACATATCCTTTGATGATTTCCGCACTTTGGGCATTTTAAGAGATTATCTTAGTTATAGTAGTAGGCCCCTCGTGTGAAGGCAATGTTACCCTCAACCTATTGGTCTGAGTCAGCATGTATACAGTCCCGCAAGGTCGGAATATTGCAAGATAATTAAGTAAGTTATTAATGCGAAAAGTGGTAGGCCTCTCTTGTGAAGGCGACGTTACCCTCGGCCATATTGGTTTGAGTTAGCAGGGATACAGTCCCGCAAATCCGGGTAAAGTTTTAATATTAGTTTATTTATAAGGGGTTAAAGCTGTTCTTACTTCCCCTGATTTGATGCTATCTGCCTCAAGGGAAGTCCTAATAAGCTTAAACCAAGTCGTCGCCGAATCTATACACTGAACGAGACAAGAACTTTACCCAAACACCCTTCTAACACCCTTCCAGGTAGTTAACGCGCTTTATAAAGACCGTAAAGACACGAATGAGTGAATCAATGAAACATGAAAAAATATTTAAACAAAATTCACCTTCAATATAAAAAAACTAGTTATTAAAATCATTAGTACATACCCAAATAAAAAGTTGCCAAAGATTGGAAATAAAAAGTAATATATAAAAGATTTGTCTCCACCAAGTGATGTAAAAGATTTAGCCAAACATGGCCTTTGTTTGACGAGAACTCTTACGATCAATCTTAGATCCCGTGACTACTACACACTCTAAAGGATGAAAGATGGACGATAGTGGTGGGTGTTGGTATTGTAGTGCTGGTGGACTGATAGTAAGTGTGCTAGAAGTGGTTTGCAAAGTGATGTCTTTCTCATGAACTAAACACCTCTATTTATAGCTGGAAACAGAAGGCGACCACAGCCCTGTGCCCTCCTTGCACGACCACATGGTGGACTTTTTCTCTCCCTTCATTAACTGCAGATGTCAGGTCGTTTGTACCAACATGCCCCGTGGTGACAGAGCACAACTCGTGGTCAATGTACTTGTTGTACTATCCTAGATTCTACGAATCTTAAAGTTGACCACTACCCATGTTGGCTTGGCACGGCCCCGTGTTGTTTGTCTGTTGCTGTTGTCTTTTTCTGCAAAGAATCTTTGACTGGGCACGGCCCCATGCCTGAGTTTCTGTCTTCGTTATTTTTGTTGTCATGGATGTGAATGGGGGTTTGGCAAGTTGTGTCAATCCTCCTTTGTATTTGTATTGGTTTTGGCTGTTAATTTGCTTCGTTTGCTCGTTTACGCTCTTTTGATCCTGTAGTTTAAAAGTAAACAAAAAGACATGCTTTTTCCAACATTAGTACCGTAAAAGGGTTGATTTTATGCCTTTTGATGTAATTTATATGTTGAATTTTGTGCACATCAATAGCTAACATTAGTATGTTTTATGTTGATTATGATATTGTGTTTTATATTCATAGTTCTACGATTGTGTGTTTAAAGTTTTTATGGACTGTTAGGGTTTGGGTATTGTGTTTTAGGGATCTTCACTCTGATATTTGTAGGTTTTGAGTGTGTTTTATGGCTGAAATTGTGGTATTTTATGACTTTGTACACTTTGTAGGAAATATAGACTTTGTAGCCGAACCTAACCTACATAGGTATGTGTGTATATATGTATGTATGTATGTAATGCATTAGTTTTTTAATTTATAATAGTTGTTTTATTAATAAAAATTATACCTTAACGGGTATACCTGTTACCTGACGGGTAAGACCCCGACAAATGCCTGACGAGTATTAGGCCGGGCATGGGATATGTTTTTACAACTGAGTATGGGTCTAAGATTACTAATACCCGGCTCGAACCCGACCCGTTGTCATCCTTACTAAAAATTATGAAGCTATATTTGAATTATTTATAAAACTATAAAATTTTGTTGTTTGATAAACTTGTCATAAATATGTATTGTTAACATATTTCACACTTATGAAGCTATATTTGAATTATTTATAAAACTATACAATTATGTTGTTTGATAAACTTGTTATAAATGTGTATTGTCAATTTATTTAACATGATAAGTTAAAAATGTTATGGGTGTATAAACAACTTAAGCCGGTTGAATCAATTTGGACATTTTTTAGAGTAAATTGCACAAAACGTCCTTTATGTTTGCTCAAACTTGCAGGTTTCAACCTTAATGTTTAAAACTTGTTGAAAACAACCTTTATGTTTATTTTTGTTACAGGTTCAACCCTTTATGACTAACCAAGTTAATTTTTCTAGTTTAATTCCCTCACATGCCTAACATGTGAGGGTATATTTGTCATTTTAATTCCTATTCTTATAAAACCCACTTTATCATTTTAATTCCTCTTCACCATTCTTCCTCACCTTCAATTGAAATCCTATAATCAAATGTCAACATCAAATTCATCTTCAAATTCACTGAAGACGAGAAACTGAATTGAAGACAAGAAAATGAATTGTATGCGATTGTTATGGGTGTATAAAACGATTTACCTTCGATAAGATACGGGTATACGAGTAAGGGGATTGTGAGATTAAGGAGATGGGTGTTGATGATTTATGGAGAGATTACGTGGGTTGGTGGTGAATTGGAGAAGAGGGATGGAGGACGTTACTGATGTGACCAACGACCATACAAATACTTGTGTCTCATAACTTGCTGCTGATGTTGTTAGCTACTTGTTATAATAACAAGAATGTTCCCTTCATTTACAGGAGGACCACCTTTATCTTTCAGCCATTCATATGCAACATATACTATTTCTAAACACATCTGTTGGATTCTTCTCTGTTATAGGGTGACCGGCTATGTAAAGTTGTTCAAAGCTTCAAAGGCAAAATCTGGAAAAAAGATTGGTATCTTTCTCATCATCAATATTAAAATAGTCTACCGTCGCATCAAACTCCTATCAATTTCTCAACATCCAACAATAATCACAAACTAAACTCATTGAAACTCATAAATTTAAACAAATAGGGCAAAACAACAAGCTCATAAATTTTACTCTCATACTAGAAGCCATAGAAGCTCAATCGTGCAAGGGCACAAGTGGTTACAACAGAATTACACGTGGCACGATCTGGTGCACTCCTGAAAATCACGATGATGGCATGTCTCGTAACAAAAAAGTGGAGAAACATCATCTGCCACGTGGTGTTTCCCCGGCCGTTGATCAACCCATGATCCGTGTGCTTGGATGAGAAAATAACCAACTAACAGCGTTGGAAAGATTCTGTTAAGTTTTCCTCTCTCACATTTTGGCGCCTAAATCCGGTTATAAATAAGTAACTTCAGGTACAAGCAATCGGGTTGATTCTCAGTTACTCTCTCTCTTACTTCACTTTAACTATTCCGATCAACCTGTACTTATTCTCATGCCGGAGGGTGGTCACGGAGAGAACCCTCATTCTCCCCGTGGCGAGTCTAACGGTGATTTGTTTTGCAGCGTTCATCGGAGGTTCCTTTCATTACAACGAACAATTGGAGGATTAACCTCTTATGCGGAAACTCTCATAACAGATCTGATCTGATTCCGATCAATTAGATCTGGTGTTTCTTCACGTACCAATACCGAACTGTACCGGGTATATTCGGTACCGGTATCCACTTTTGGGGATTTTCGGTACCACTTGGTACCAAGCCCATCCCAATTTTGATGTTGCAAATTATACTACTATAGATATAAATATAAATATACATATTTGTCTTTAGTGGATACAACCTACCAATGTTTTAAAATTTAGTTTTTATACCTTATCGGATTTGGCTCAAAATGGTTTAACCGGGTGTATCGGGCGGTTTAACCGGGTGTACCGGACGGCTCACCCGGTACAACCGGCCGGTTTAAACCGGTTTTTTAAAAACATTGCAACCCAATAAGCATTATGGTACAAATATATATAGTATAAATATACAAATTTGTCTTTAGTGGGTACAACCCACTAAGCATTATGTACAAACCATAATGCATAGGTATGTTGCATATATAAGGTTGTCTTTAGTTGGTACAACTCACTAAGCATTATAGTTAGGTATGTTGCATATATAATTTTATATTTAGTAGATACAACTCACTAAGCATTATAGTACGAATCATAATGCATAATATGTATATAATTGAAGAAGTTTTTAGTAAGGTTGATTTTGTAACTTTTTGTTTTGACCAAGCATTTGTATGTGGGTGTGAGGGGATAGTCAAGCATGCTTTTTTTGATATCAGCCCAAACTCAAGCATTATTGTGTTTTGTCTTTTATAACATATTATTTTTTCCTTATTGTACACTTTTAATTTATTTTGTTCAATTAAGTGTTTTCAAGTATTATAACACTTTCTTTTTATTTGCTTTATATGTTTAGTATCTTTTTAGTTAAAATATACATATTTCATTTTATTCTCATACTTCGTTGGAGTACTTTGACATAAATCTTGTTTGGAAGCGAGTCAGGTTAAATATAATACATTTTAAATATACGGTATAAATTTAAGGTACTTTACGTTCATAAGTCATGTCAATTATAACACGTTTTGGTACTTATTTTTATTGACGTTTTTCAATTGATTTATTTGCTTTTATATGTTTAGTAGTTTTTTAGTTAAAATATACATATTTCATTTTATTCTCATACTTCGTTGGAGTACTTTGACATAAATCTTGTTTGGAAGCGAGTCAGGTTAAATATAATACATTTTAAATATACGGTATAAATTTAAGGTACTTTACGTTCATAAGTCATGTCAATTATAACACGTTTTGGTACTTATTTTTATTGACGTTTTTCAATTGATTTATTTGCTTTTATATGTTTAGTAGTTTTTTAGTTAAAATATACATATTTTATTTTACTCTCATACTCCGTTGGTGTATTTTGACATAAATTTTATATGTTTGACAAAACTCATAAATTTTACTCTCATACTCCGTTGGTGTATTTTCAACATCCAACAATAATCACATACAACATGGCAAGGGCCACAAGGGGACCAACGACCCACATGTCAGTGGAATGGTGTATTGGGCACTAGGTCCCCACCATCCAAATACTACAATACAATAACTATTAATACACACTTTTTAAAGTCCCTTATCACACAACAGTGAAAAAAAACATAAGGATGAAGCCACTGGTGCATTAATTACTCATGGGTAAGAAAATTTTGATGATGTGGTGTTGGGTACCGAGTTGTATGAAAAACAGAAGGATGAAGCCATTAGTGCGGTAATGACTCATGGGTACCGAAATTTTGGTGATGTGGTATTGGGTACCGATGGGAAACTACACCACCCTTTGTGGTGTGGGGGAAGATTTCCATAACTATCCCGATTTAACTTTTTTGTGTACATCCAATCCAATAAGCTGATGCCACTTCATTCTCACATTTCATTTATTTTTTTAATTAGTTTAAATTAATTATTTAAAAAATAGTGGTAGTTTTGAAGGGATTTGGTGAATTTAGGATGGACAACCCCACATTTAACTTTGGGGATTAAATGAGTGGAATCTGATATGAAGGAGAGAGATAATGCACTGAGTTTGGTGAATTGGGGATGCATACTGCCCACCCTTAGAACATTCACACCGCCCACCCTTAGAACATTCAAATCCTTATCCTTATAATTTAACTAAAAATCATCATTCCATATACATATCCCTAATTTTTTAAAACCCTTCCACATCCAATTCCTTATCCATAAAAAATACAAGGATTTACTTTAGTTTTCCTTAAATATACAAAGTTACTTTAGTTTTCCTTAAAAATACATGAATAAGGAATGAAATGGTGTGATGTTTTCAAGTAGTTTTCTTAAATTTTAAGGTTGGAATAACTATAAGGAATGGGATGTGAATGTTCTTAGGGTACCCACTAGGCGACTAAACTAGTTTATCCAACGTAATAGGTAAGTATAACAAAGAATATGACAACAACAATGGCAATTTAAATAGTGTCAATAACTTAGAAGTCATAGCACAAATACATAACAATGAGAAAAAAAGAATGAAACAACAATGATACTATTAAGCGGAGGCAATAACATAAAATAACATAAAGCAGTAACACTTATGCATAACAATTAGACGACAGAAATGAAACAATAACGACAAAACAATATCGATAAGGAAGTAACATAAAAGTTAAAGCACCATTGTGATTGTGAATAAACAAAATGTCATCATATCAATAAACATAAGAACCCTTGCTTAGAGATGACCATACATACTTAGGGAAGAGTAAGCACTTCTTTCTCCTGCTCTAGAACCCATCAATTATGTATTGACACCTCATTTTTACCCACAACTACCCTAATAACATGTCCTAGAACAAAGGGCCCCACCCCTTTACTCTATCCACCCATCACACACACTCATCATAACTACCATAAACGGGTATACATACCCATGAATAGAACCACATTCAATAACAAAAGGGAGGACAACGGTGTATCCACGTTAGTATGTACCCCTACCAGTGAGAGCGCACCTTCCTCCCTGAACAAGTGTCAAAACTCCAAATACCGAAAAGATCCCCAAAAGTGCTCTACAATGTATACATTGAGTAAGTTAACCCAAAATTAGAATTACAATATAACTCTACTTTTTGTTTTAATTTGTTTAAGGATTTACCATATCCCTCTTTGAATTTTTCTTAAACTTTATGCTATGTTTAAATTATTAAAAAAAATACATATAAACTGTGATGCATATAACGAGTCACTTAATATCATTCCCTTTTATACTAGAAAATCATTTGCTATAAATAATTGTTATTCACATTATCTTAAAAAAATATTTATCTTGTAATTATTATTAGTTACTTCAGTTCTGGTACATATATGAACTTTAATAAGCTTCAAAACTATTAAAACATTCATTTCTTTTAAGAGTTGTTATTTAAAACTTTAAATTCAAAACTTTAAAAAAAATTATAACTTTCTTAAATAATATTTTTAAACTGCACTCGATAACAAAATCTCATATAGAAACCTACCAATCGACTACCTTACTACCACTAATGCAAAAATTAAGATAGCTAGGGTTGAAAATTCAACTTGATTGATGATTACCCTTTAATCCTTGACCGGCTTGCGTTCACCTTTAATGTTGATCATCCAAAGTTTTATTGTCGATGTCCCAACCTCGACCTTGTTTTCGTTTTAAACTCTTAAACTTGCAATCCCTGAACAAGAGTCAACAAAGGTGAGATGAAGGATGGATTTAGAAAAGGACTCGAGAGAAGGTGCTCCACTTGAAATAAAGGCCCTTCTCTCGGTGTTTTTCTTCAACCCAACTCTTTTTCCTCTTAATTTTATTTCTCTTATTAAGTTTCTTTTTCACTAGGCCCCTACTCTTCATACTCAAGAAACACCGTCACTCTTTTTTTATTTGCACTTGTTGCAAAGAGACGTATAAATGCAGTCCATGTTCGAATCAAATTTAAAAAATAAAAAATAAAAAATAAACACGGTCACAATAAAAATGATAAAACAAAATGAACTTTTTCTTATTGCACCAAAAATGTTGCGGTCATCAAATAATAGATATAATATGATTCATGTGAAAGAAGTCATAAAAGTGTTTTACACGGGTTTCTCATAGTTTCTTTCAAATTTATTAAATAAAAATAAATTTGAAGTAAAATGTATAAAAAAATAACACAATATTTTAGATCTAATACAACAAATTTATGCTTACAAACAAACAAACATATCTTTTACATTGAAACATGTTTAAAAAACGTTTATGAGAGATTCAAGAAACCCGTGAGTAATTTGAACATAATTGTCATTTATACAACTATAACATTTCATCTTTTATATTTATTATTATAGTTTCTTATATAACTAATTTTCTCATCCAATACCAAAAATATAATAAACTTAATGATTATGGTTATGCTAGCTACAAAATCAAAACAAATAAATGACTAAAGTCATTTTCTAGTGTATTATACCTCTATAATGATCTCAGAATAAATTCACACATTTAGTCATAAGATACGTGAAATCTTTAATTAGAATTTACGTGGTGAAGATCAACAATGACATTAATATGAATTTGTGTACGAAGATTTACTAGACTCCATTGCTTCATGAACATCCACAACCACATTTATAGCTTTTGCTCTTCTCAACAACCACACTAATAGTTTTTTAACCTGTTTTGACCAAGAGTGAACATCAACATTAATGACTTTTAACAGTTTAACCCATGATGTTGGATCAAAAGTACACACCAAATTGTGAACACTTGTCTTACATTCTTTCTTTTTTTAACAAAGGCCCGAACATCCGAGATCACTCTGGGTGATCACCTTTCCGTCCAAAAAAACAGAACATAGTGACCTGGCCCATCCTCTTAGGAGGAAACCACAACTGAAAAACCCCTAACAAAATTTGTTTTAGAGGAGACTCCAACCCATGACCTCTCGTTTAAAAAAGTTGTAAGACTCCCACTCAGCCAGAAGGCTCCATGGTATGTGTTTTAAGGTCACGTTTAACCAAATTAAAACACATGGGTTTAGTTTCAACTTAGAATGTTAATTGAAAAAATCAAATAAAGGCCTAGATCTTGATATTCAAGTACTCACCTGTCATTCTTCTGACCAGTGAGTGATTGATTATATAGTACAACAACAGATGCACAGTGTACAAGTATATGTGTCAAAAAAAGATAAATTCTGAATGTCAGGAAGGTATAACATGTAATGCAAAAGGTACAACATAATAGAGACAAGAATGTAAGTGCCCAAATTCTGATGCAGAAAAACACAGTGGTGCAAAGATGAAGGTAGAGACAAACAACTATCGATTACCAAACCAGAGCATGTGCATAATGCCTTAGTGGGTCCCACCAGCATTTTTACTAAAATTTCAAAACATTCCATTCCCTCTAGTCCATCTTAAATTTGTAAACAAACAAGTATATGTTTTTGTTTTTTACATTCAGGTTTCAAAATTTTGAATTCCTGATGCTATACGAACTTGAAGTGAAATTCTCGAGTTTGAATTTAGTATAAACGGGTTCAAATTAGTTTCAAGTCGAACATGTATAGCTAAACGGGCCAGATTAAAGTCAACCTAGCAGTACTAAAGTATTTTATGGTCCGAATTCAAATAATAATGAAAAAATGGACCGTAATTATTTTATACACATTATATTTTGGGTGTAAACTTGTAACTTTAAGATATGATAAGCAAAAAATAAAGTAATAATGGATTTTAATAATCCTGATTATTAGTTGTTGGTCGACAACAGTCTCAAAGAATAACTAATGTGGTCCCACATTTTCACATATTGCAAACCACTGAACATTTACTAACAAAACTTAATTTCTTTTTGTCCTCTTTTCTTTTCTGTCAGTAAAGGTCCATTGGTTTACAATATGTGAAATATGGGAACACCACTGGTTATTTCTGAAGTTGGGGCCGGGTCATTGCCGGCCAACAGGTAATAGTTGAGATTTTTAAAATATATTATTCAAAAAATAAATATGTTTATTTTGGGTTAAATGGGTCGTGTCCAGATTTTTGCAAAATTTTCAACTCATGTCCGTTCGATCTGTCAACTCGAGAACATGACCCGGTTTTAACACTTTTTTTATCTTGGAAAATGAGGGTTTTCTTGATTTTTTTTTGAAGTTGTTTAATTTCAATTGATTCACTGAGATATGCATATGCACTGTGATTCTTGAAACTTCCATAGTAAACAGTCAGGTACAAGATATAATGTAAAAGGTACATCTTGAACAGGATGCTTCAGCTTTATTTGCTAACCTCAATGATGATACTTAAACTGAGGAAAAACACACAAATATAAAGATGAAACAAGAAACAAAAAGCCTCATGTCACCAAAGTTAATGCATGTGGGTCAAGTGGGACCCAATGACCCATATCTTATTTTATTCATATTTTTTTCACAGTTTGCTAATTGGCTCTATTGTCATTTTCCTGTGTTATGTTCATAAATAATAATCAACACACACTCATTAACACCTTCAGTCCATCTTTTTCCATGTAACTTTCAAGAACAAAACTTAAATGGGCTATCTTCAATTTTTCATCTTTGCAATAATCTCAGTGTCTTCATTGAGATCTTGCAAAGGCATTGATCATGATGGTAATAATGATAATAATGATGATGATGTTATAGGACTTATAACATTCAAAGCAGACATTATTGACTCATCATCACATCTATCATCATGGAACCAAGATGACATCTCCCCATGTTCTTGGAAGTTCATAACATGTAATCCAGCAACCGGAAGAGTCACCGAGCTGTCGCTAATCGGCTTAAATCTGTCCGGAAAGATCGGTAGAGGCCTCGAAAAGGTCCAAAACCTCCAGGTACTCAATCTTGCTCATAACAACTTTACAGGAAGCCTTAACCTTCAGTTATCATTACTAAACAATCTGGGAAACCTTAATATTTCGCGTAACGGTCTTTCTGGCGGCATCCCGCCTTTTTTAACCAACAAGTTAAAGTTTCTAGATTTGTCCAAAAACTCGTTTTCTGGTCCAGTTCCTGATGAGTTTTTCTTAAGCTGTTCGTCTCTTCGAGTACTCTCGTTGTCCGGAAATAACCTTAACGGGCCAATTCCTAACTCGGTTTCTCAATGTACCACTCTAAACCACCTTAATCTTTCCAAAAACCGGTTTTCGGGTAACCCTGACTTTGCTGGGGTCTTTGGTTGTTGACCCGGATCAGAACGTTGGATCTTTCGCATAACGCGTTAACAGGTCGTGTCCCGGATGGTGTGTTGAATCTGCATTACTTGAAAGAGCTTTTCCTACAAGGGAATCATTTCTCAGGAAGTTTGCCTTCTGATTTAGGCTTATGTTCACATTTAAGGAAGTTAGATTTGAGTAATAATATGTTTACAGAATCAGTTCCAGTATCTATTCAGGGTCTTTCGTCTCTAACTTATTTGAATCTAGCAAATAATGTATTAACCGGCGATTTTCCTGAATGGATCGGGGAACTAAACGGTTTGGAATACTTGGATGTTTCGGGCAATGGTTTGACCGGGACTCTCCCGGAGTCAGTTGGGGGTTTAGGGGTACTCACTTACATGAGTCTTTCGGGTAATAACATAAGTGGGAATATTCCTAAGTCATTGATCTACTCGAGTAAGCTCTCTGTGGTTCGGTTAAGAGGGAACAGGTTCAACGGTAGCATACCGAGGGTATGTTTGAGCTCGGGTTGAGCCAGATTGATCTTTCGAGGAACCACTTGACTGGTTCGATCCCTCCTGGTTCTAGTCGGCTTTTTGAGACCCTTGAGTCTATGGATCTGTCTGCGAACGGGCTAACCGGTGACATTCCAGCTGAAATGGGGCTTTTGTCCAAGTTGAGATACTTGAACTTGTCTTGGAATAATTTTGAGACAAGAATGCCCTTGAAGCTTGGGTATTTTGAGAATCTAACGGTGTTGGATCTGCGAAATGGAGCGTTTCATGGGTCTCTGCCGGCTGATATATGCAATTCCGGAAGCCTACAAATTTTGCAACTCGATGGAAATTCTTTAACGGGAACGATACCTGAAGAGATTGGAAAGTGTACATCCCTCTACTTGCTGTAAGTCTTTCTTTAGCATCTTTAAAACTAGAGGTAGTAAAAGTGGCCGGGTTGAGTAATGGGTCCAAACGGGTCATTTCTACTATGCGGGTCGAGATACACACGTCGTTTTGGTTGACCCAAAATATATTTTTATCCAAAGCTGTAAATTATTTAAAAAAACAGTTAGTTAGCTAAATATGATTACATAAACGATATAAATATAGGAGTCAAATCTTATGAATAAATGATTTAGGCAGACTGTATGCACTAAAAATATTTTTTTTACCCATTTAACCCGTTTTAACCCATACATAAGTAAATCGGATGAAATATCCATTTCTGATGGAACCATACATATTGAGACCAAAAGTGTAATCTGACCATATATGTGTGACATACGCAGGAGCATGTCCCACAACGATCTCCGGGGATTTATTCCAAGATCAATGTCACTTCTGAAAAAACTCAAGATTCTCAAATTAGATTCCAACCAGCTAAGCGGCGAGATACCACAAGAGCTAGGCGAATTAGAAAACCTGTTAGCGTAAACATATCCTACAACAGACTACAAGGAAGGCTTCCCGATAGGGGCATATTTCCAAGCTTGCAGGAAAGTTCTTTAGAGGGTAATATGGGCATTTGCTCACCATTTCTGAAAGGACCATGTAAAATGGATGTCCCAAAGCCGTTAGTTCTTGACCCGTTTTCATACGCGAATGAAATGGGAAATCATGAAGGGGGGACGAAATCTTCCAAAGGTTCTAAGCATCATAAGTTTCTTACTACTTCGGTTATAATCGCCATTTTAGCAGCTGTTTTGATCTCCATTGGTGTGCTGGTGATAAGCTTACTCAACATTTCAGCAAGAAAACGGCTGCAGTTCGTTGGTAATGCGCTTGAGAGTTGCTCGAGCTCATCTCGCTCTACACGCAGCTTATCGATCGGGAAGCTTGTTTGGTTTGATTCCAAGATTGCCCCTGGTTGGGTTGCTCACCCTGAATCATTGTTACACAAGGCAGCCGAGATTGGGAAGGGTGTTTTCGGAAATGTCTACAAAGCTTCGTTAGGCGAAGAGGGTAGAGATCTTGCAATCAAAAGCCTTGTTGTATCGAACATGATTCAATATCCAGAAGATTTCGATCGAGAGGCTCGGGTTTTAGGGAAAGCAAGACATCCTAATCTCGTGTCGGTAAAAGGATATTACTGGACTCCTAACTTGCAGCTTCTAGTGACGGATTACGCGCCTAATGGTAGCTTGCAAACCAAGCTACATGAATGGTCAACTTCAAGTCAACCTCTTTCGTGGCCGAAGCGGTTCAAGATCTTGCTAGGGACGCAAAGGGTCTGGCCCACTTGCACCATTCGTTTCGCCCGCCTATCGTTCATTACAATCTCAAACCTAGCAACATTCTTCTAGATGATGACTTCAATCCAAAATATCGGATTATGGATTGACTAGAATCGTGGCGAAACTTGACAAGCAAGTAATGAGCAACCGGTTTCAAAGTGCATTAGGATATGTGGCTCCAGAGTTAGCTTGTCAAAGCTTACGCGTCAACGAGAAATGTGACGTTTATGGTTTCGGGATTTTGATTCTTGAGGTTGTTACGGGTAGACGACCGGTTGAGTATGGGGATGATAATGTGTTGATACTTGAGGAGCAAGTTAAGATGATGCTGGAAGAAGGGAATGTACTAGACTGTGTCGATGAGAGCATGGGGCGGTATCCAGAAGAAGAGGTTTTGCCGGTTCTTAAACTGGCATTGGTATGCACTTCTCAAAGTACCTTCGAGCAGGCCTTCGATGGCGGAAGTGATCCAGATATTACATGTCATCAAGACCCCTGTTCCGCACCGGATGGAAGCGCATTAAGAGTGTTACAATTCTAACTTTAATTATGTATAATTGTAGTACTTTGTTCTCAGAGATTAATGTTTTGTTCACTTGCATAGGTGGTTTTATTGATCACCTAGCTTCGCTTTATCTCTCTCATCACATTTTAGGTATTTGAAACTAATCAGCGACAACTTTCTTGTCTGTTTAACTTTCGACAGTCGATAAAAACATCTAGAGAGTGCTATTATATGCTAGTTTTTCATTGTCTTATTTAAAAACGGATACCTACGGTTGGAGGAAAACAAAGATTTCTTTGAGCCTTTGGACATAAAGCAACAATAATGTAAAACTCATGAGCTCACTAAAATCACAGATTTTCATTGCAGCATGGTAATATGGTATACTATCTTCCAATCAAGCCATTTCTAGAACATCGCCATTCGCAACAGATAGCATAAAAGTGAACCATGGGAGAAAGAATATGCCTTGATGGAGTGAGGGGACTTTGGGGCTGCCTGCTCGAGATTGCCTATAAAGTTCGGGATAGTTGTGCAGCGTTTATACCATGAAAGTGCACTGTTGAAGTGCCCTGCAGAGTGTTACAAATTAGCTCAAGTTTCTATTGGTTTATGCTTATATTGAGCTTTAATGTAAAAATTCAGAAACAGACACAATGAAGAGTAAGAGAAGGAAGAAATAGAGTGGTAAGATGGGAGGTTGGGTAACGGGTCCAGGTTGAAACAGGCCAAAACGAACAAGGTCCGGTTGACTTCACCTGCAAACATTTTTTTGTTAATTCTGATTAAAAAACAATAAAAATATACTTTTATTAATAGAATGATTTATGGGGTTCTACAAATAGACTTGATCTGAACTTTAATCTGTTCAACCAACTTGACCCCTTCATCTTTCAGCTAAACTTTTTTATATGACCCAGTTGAGATATACCATAGTTCAAATCCAACCCATATACGAAAGTAAATGGGTGGAAACTGCCACCTCTAGGAAGAATTAACAAGAAAAATTGTTGTACTTTTAGACAAGCAAAGATTTTCGGGATTCGAAATGTGTTACAAAGTGCAAACCACATGGACCATCCATGTACTTTTGGCAAAAGTTGGGGACTAAATGCATTACAAAGTGCAAACCACAGGGACCATCCGTATACTTTTGAAAAACTAGGGATCAAATCCAAAATTTTGGTCAACCACAGGGACCATCTGTGTACTTTGATTAAAACAATTACATATTCAACTTGATTACTATCTCAACAAATCGAAATCACATTCATGTTGCATTATATATGATTGCTAGAAAGATTTCTGAAGAGATAGTGGAGATGGAGAACACAATGTCCAATAAAAACATATGTGACAACAACCCATGGGATTTCTTTTTCTTTTGTGCCACTTAATCCTCAAATTAACCATAAGGCAAATGAAGATTATCACTAAACTATTTGAAGCCATGAATGCATATTATCAATAAACAACTAATCAGCAACTAGTAGATAACATAACACCAGGGGAGAAAATGCACCTTGAAAGGGTTTACTCGTTGACAATCTTTGCTCTTCCCAAGATTTGTAGATCATAAACTTTAACCTTTGGGATTCTATTTGCAAATAAATTATCTGATTAATGTATATTTCTAGTTAATTATTAAAATATGACTATGAAATATAAAAACATTTTATGATTAAATATTACATTTTTCATATGGTTGGATATAAACAAGTTTTCTAAATTTGCATATATTATAATTATAAACTCCATTATAACATTAACAACAAACCCCATTTCAAGTAACACAAAACCATCCACATTACTTAAATTCAAAAGAACGGTCAATCTACATCTTTAACCACCACCTGCCAGTCAACAAAACAAACCACCACGACATGACCAAGTCTGGCGAACCAAACCATGCACCCAGCCAGCCATTGCCTATATACACCCAGCGCCCATATTACACTTGCAAGTTTACAACAACCTGTTCCGTTGATCTTTGCTTCAAGGGGGTAATACGTTGTGTAGTTCAGCGAACTGCAAGTGCGATAATCAAGTAGTTTTCACCGACCATGTTCACACATCTGGCACGAAGTGGCGGACCGTGGGTTCATATAGGTGCACTGATCACATGACCATCCAGTTGAATCGTCTGCTCGGCTTGTGGTCCCAACCTTGCTGGACCCTTTTCCCTTGGTCCCTTTAGTCTTGCTTGTGCCTGGGCGTTCTTTGAGCTGCTTGTCTTGCTTGATGCCGCGTGTGCATCCACATCAGATAGACCGTTTTCTAGTGCTCGAACTAAGTTCTCGAAGTAGTTACGTGTGACACTGTTGCAGTAGTCAATAATGAGATTACTGAATTCATGACGGAAACTTAAGGAAACAATTACCTAGTCAAACCAGCCAACTTCGTTCGGAAGTTATTGAACGCATCTTGAGAGCAATCGTCATTGAGGTAAGCAAACAATTCTTTCTCTGCACATTGATGAAGCCTTTCTAAACCAGCTTCTGCTTCCCCCTGCCATCGACGGGACAATTTATCGTAAAAACATTACCCAAATAAAGAATACTAGCAATATGACCCGCAGGCGATGCGCTGCAGCATCGCGCTGCGGGTCCGTTACAAACATCGAATCTATTAGTCCAAGTGTTAACTATATGAGAGTGTATGTTTCGACGTAATCGTTCAACTCAATGTAACCTATATAAGTATTGTGATCATAGTTATCGATAGCGAATAGCGACAAATAGTGACGAGGTGCCAATATGCTATGTAGCGATAGCGACGAAATAGCGCCAGCTATTTTGTGTTTAGCGAAAGGTAGTTAAAAATTAAAAAAAAAAATACCTATTTGTAAATTCTTTTATGTTATATAATGTTAATTTCATACTTTTTACGTATAAATTTTGAAGTTTAAGGACCAAATGTAAACTAGTGATGATAGAGGGAGTTAAATGTTAAAATACACAAACTAGTTTTACACTTTTATGTAGATTTTTACAAGTTTTAGGGGCTATATGTTAACTACTGAAAAGATAGAGGGGTTAAAGGTTAAAATCCAAAAAGTTTATTAACCCTAAAAAGCTAAAACACAGAACACACGCAGCCGCTCTTTTCTCTTCTTCTTCTTCCTCACTTCCGGTAGGTTTCCGGCAGAAATTACAGCACCGGAGCCGGAATTCGTGGTCGGAATCCCACAATAATCACGCTTGGAGTCGCTAAGTAACATATTGCGAGCTATGGTCGATTCGCTACGAAGCACGTGATAGCGAACGCTATGTTCGCTATCGATAACTATGATTGTGATTGAATCAAAAACGTAAATCGTAATGTACCAAAAAAAGCATAAAGCATGTATACAGGATTAAGTGACTAGTGTAATCAAAAGGGGCTTAGTATAGCTTTAAAAAAATAGAAACCACAGAAAAAACACATTCACATAAGGGGCAACCATGAGTGTTTTGCAAAGTGAAAGGACCAAAGTCAGGAGGTATAAACATCAACGACTATGGTTTTTAATAATAACAATATAATTGTAATTTACTCGTCTTGAGTTGCTAGGGGTCGAAATTGAGCAACTCGAATTTATGCCGAGTGAAAATGTATATTAACAACGCACGGTTTGGTGCGAAATTTACGTCGAAACATAGACAAACTGGAAATGTACATAAAATAAGCACGAAAGCGTATTATATTTGAACTGACTCGTTTCCAGAAAAATTTTACGTCTAAACATAAACCAACTCGAATTTATAGCAAAAAGGAGTACATAAAATAAGCACGAAAAGGTTTAATTTTTTTAACTAAAGGAACGGAATGGGTAAACTCGAAACTTTAGAAACTCAAGGAGGTCAACGACAAAAAAAAAGAACTTAGCGAATAAAAATTATTGAAGAAAATAATAGGTTAAAAACGTTTACTATATATGGTACAAGAGTAAAGTAGAAACATTAGAAACTTGAGGGGTTACTTTGTAAAACTTGTAATACAATGTAGTTAGACTAAAAATGCCATTTTGTGAAACTTGAAGGGTAGCAAAGTTAAGGCACTTGAAGTGCAATATGGTAAAAACTTATGGGGTGGCCATGGAAAATCCCCGACATTGTAATTTAAGATAGAACTAGAATATAGCATCTCATATACAATGTGAAAATCTTGGCATACCTTGTAAGTACTCAAAAAACTGCCTCTTTGCATGTTCGTGCTCTGGTAGGTAATACCCATACGCATAAGTCCATTTTAACACGCGCCTGCATTCAACTATCTGCAGGGTAGAAAAACATAAATACAAGCTGAAAAGGTAAATATAATAACTAGAAAGGTTTCTTAAAAATAACTGTACCGAAGATTTAAAGAAATAAGCACACCTGTAACCAAGCTTCTATAATGAATTTCAATTGTGTCTCGGGTTGGCACTGCTTCTCGCTAAGTTTTGCAAGCTGAAAGAAAGAAAATGAAAAGACTAAGGACGCACGTAAAACATGAAGCGGTTTTTAATGTAAAAAGACAATTGTTCTTACCTAATAATAAAATGAAACATGCATCAACCAGATTACAATCATTACATTACATTATATTGACCGCGCACTAAAAATACAATACATATAAGAAAAATTCCCACAGAAAGCATTCATGTCATATGGTAAATCGGATACATGTGTATCATCCTAATAAGAAATTTTAGCAATAAACATGTGTGATGTCTCTAAACAAACACTTAAAAGTAGGCAATTTTAGTATTTCATATTTTTTATATACATTCAGCTATATATAGAGGGTAAATTTAAACGTTTTCACGCATGAATTTATTGATGATATTCCCGGTGACGCCTAATTTAAGTCTAGAATATCGTCGATAAACAAAACATTGAAACTACCATATGTTAATCTCATATATTGAGCCTAATGAACTTTGGACCTAATAAATTTGCCTATTATAATCAAATAACCCTACTTATAAATATGCATCGGGTCAAGGCCTAAGCTGGTATTGGTAAATGACACGAGTAGACACATGACAAAAGCTTAATTTGAAGAAATAAAAACATAAGTGTGTTACAGAAAAATACTATATAATAATTATTTACCAAGAACAGGTCTTGAATGAACTAAGAAGTCTAAGAAGTTTAGTTTTAAATCCCTTATCTAGAAACACGTAATCTCCAATCATAGACATTCTCTTAGTTTTAAAAAAACGCAAGGGTGATGCACTAATAGGCGTTTAGGTCCCAAAGCCAAGGTAAAAGTTCCACGTGCGCAAGGTGTTGCTCTATGTACAGGCAAATGGACTTTGTGTACAACCCAAAATTGCATCTCTCTCATCTCTTTACATGCCATTCATAATCTAGATAGGAACTATATTAAAAACCTAAACTTAAACGAGTTAACCAATACCCCATTTATAAAACGAGTTGTGCTTTTGGTTAACCCATTTATTAAAAGAGTCGCATTTGGGATAACTCGTTTATTAAACGAGTCGGATTGACCTCTTTAATTCATAGGTTGTATGAGCCAACCAAACATCTGATTATTTTCGTGTGTTGTTTTTCGAGTCATTTTAGATATTGTCGCCCTATTTTCTATATATCTAGAGCAATGGTCCTAATTTTGACTGACATGTGCAAAAAGAAAATAATTGGTGTTGTAGCAGATAGACGAAAGGAGTCCTCTACTTTAGTACTTCATGACCAAAATAAACCCAAAATCCTAACATAGGCTTCAAAGAAAGTTGTCCTCCAAAGTAAGAGTAAAAAGGTTAAAACAGATTTTGTCAGTGTATTCGTAATCTAAGATTGTTATGGAAATTAATTTGCTTAATATCAAATTTCTTAATTCAGTATCAAGATAATTTGCGAACATGGTAAGCAAGTAAAACTTGACTATTAAGCATTCTTACCACTTAAGAAAGCTTAGCTATTAAACTAATTTCCATCTTGCTAAATATTTCCCCATCTTACTTTTAGAGACCAAAAATACTTAAAAAGTGAGAAAAGAAAAATTATCTATATGTTAAAGTATTGCAAGCAAAATATAAGTTCAAAAGCTGTTGCAATATATGAACTGTCTGCATCTGCTGCTATTTTAATTGTACAAAATAAAAATAAATAAAAAAATTATCATCAACTTACATGAACTGTCTGCATCTGCTGCAAATCCGCAAGTGCTTTTTGTCTCGACTGTCATCATGAAAAAATAGAAGTATCATATACCATATACGTAAATCTACATAAGGTAAAAATCCATTCATTTTAAATAGCTGTAAATATGCAACTTGCAGAAAGTTGATCGAGCACAAAACTAAACGTTCTTCAATAAATACGAGATGACCAATTTGTGCTTACTGATTGGTTTGTAGCCCAACGTTCATAATAGTGAGTGTATCGCTCTAGAGAGTTCTTTGCCATCTCTCGTCGACGTTCAGACTCATCGTACTGCAAGTGAAAGTGGAAATACAAGATCAACAATTAATAATTCAAGAAAATAAAATTTTAAAATTCATAATTGGTTAGCAGCAAAATATTATCAGTTTAATTACCGCTCCTTCTTGCTTTGCTGACTCGTAACGATTGCAAGCATAAAAGCCACCAGTTCTCTCTCCGTGATCTGACCATTGACCGAGGCACAACCTACAAGTACAAATTTTTTATATAAATATTTATAACGTACAAATCATGCTAAATTGTTTATTCAACTTACCAGCAAAACTCATATTTGCAAGGAGGGTTGCAAGTCATATGCATACAACCTTGATTCTTCTCGATCGGACGTTTACACTTTGGACAAGGCTTAGAATTAGCTAATATCCTGAAATTCATAAAAATGATAACATGAACATTAAAAAAGAAAAAAATAACATTCTAAAAATATATAACATTCAACAAAGACATGTACCAATTCATATTTTCAGACTCTGCGCTGTTTTTCATTATCCATTTAGACACGGTTTCACAGTCCACAGGGCGATGAGCTTCTTCTGTACACTGCAAAAAAAAATAAAATAATAAAACTTTATCTTTTATGAAGCGAGAATGTAGATAAATCACCATATGAGCTTTCAAGACAACTCGTTATACTCACATTCCAACAAAAGCTGTATGAGCAATGACACGTTACGTCATAGCTTCCACTTCCCAGATCAAACTCGATGGCACAGTCACAGCCCGGAGCAGGACACCATTTTGTCTAAAATTATATAAGAAAATCTAAGATTCTTGAAAGCAAAGAACACAAAATACTAATTGGTTGAAGCATAGAATATGTGTCTACCTTTCTATTGTCCTCGATATAAGATCTGAGAAGATATCGCCAATATTTCTTCTTGTCTTCATCTGAAGTCAACATGTTGACCATGTCCACACCGACAGCAGCACCACATGATGGTATGGGACATCTTAATGTCAAACATCCAGGACCATCACTGATAGATGTGCCAATGTAAGCTATAACATTAAAACATGAGAAATCATTATTCCACATGTAATCATAGGACATTCACTCAGAATCAGATAAACAGTTGCAATAAAACGGTTTGATGAAGATATTGTTTGGAGCAAAAGTAGTAATCATAATCATATGTTTTTTAGTGTTTGGAAAATTCTGGTTATTTAGGGAATTAATAAATTAGATGACTAAATAGGAAAAAAATAATATTTTTTTGTGATATAAGAGTAACCTTCTCAATATTAGATTCATATTTTAGAAGTGGATAATGGATTATTTGAGAACATAAACAATCTGTTTATCCAAACATTAAAAACTGATTGCTTCCAAGTCCCTATAATCAGTTCCAAAAACGGATCCAAACACCCTCTAAATCAACTAAGAAATGCTTCTTATGTATAAAAGAAGCAACTTTATTAAAAGTGCAACGCAAAAAGAACTTGGGGTTAACACTTTTCATCGAGAATCAACCAATTCATAGAATTCAAAAAATAACCTGTCCAGCATGAATTACAGAAAGGATGGCCGCAAGCAGCAGAGCTAATCTTATCAAGTGGATACGATTCAAAGCAGATCCCGCAAGGAAGCTTCAAAAGATATAAACATAAGACCACAATTATACAACTTTCGAAAATACATAAAACACTTGCACAACGAAACTCAACGCATTTAACCTAACATACCTCTCCGGCTTTTGGTAACTTAACATCCGTCTTATCCAACAGACCAACAGCCTTTCGAACTTTATCTTCATTGGCAAACCATGCTTCATGAACATTGCTAACATTCCTACATAGCGTCAAAACCGCTTAATACAAAACAAAGATACCAAATTTCTTAACCGGGTAACTTGTTCACATAAAACCAAATCTTTTAAACACGTTACCAATTATATCGGCGCAAAAGCATGCAAGCGGAATCTCTTGATATCGAAAGAACCGAACAAATTGTCGTAATATCCTCCTCTTGGCGTTCCGTATATCATCTTCCTTCAATATAGTATAAGTTTTCTGAAACACAACAAATCATCAACAAAGAATCAATTACTAAACTTTGATCACCATATTAATAATCAGTTTAAAACCAGCAAAACAACATTAACACCACCAAAACTAGTAACAAAAAATAAAAAAAACAATGTCTTGAAACCATGATCCAATTACATAAACACAAAATTATCAAAACAAATAACAGCTACTAAATTTTAACCACCATATTAATAATCAGTATCAAACAAGCAAAACAACATTAACTCTACCAAAACTAGTAACCAAAGAATCAAAAAAACAATATCTTGAACCACCCCATCAAAACATTTACCAACACGATCATAACCCATTAACATAAATACAAAATAATAATAAAAAAAACCACCTGTTGGCGACTAACTAACACATCATCAGAATCATCAGAATCATTATGCAAAAACTCATAATCAGCATCATCTTCATCGTCACTATACATCGCATCGCCGCTATAATAGTCTTCTTCATAAGAATCAACATCGTTGGCATCATGCATATCATCTTCCGAATCCATCGTGTGCGAAAAAGTAAAACCCTAACAATTTATACAACCGAAAACCTAGGTCCTAGTAGGTATAGATTACCAATAAATTGATTATGGAATCTCGATTGATAGAGAATTTGAGAGGAAACGGTGATCGATTGATTGTGAATTTGGGGGAATTTGTTGGTGCGTAGTGTTTTGATTTATAGGATCATGTTGTCGGCCTACGCAAAGTCGCAAAACAAGTGCAATAAGTAACCTTGTTACAGGTTTGATCGACACGATTTGTTGTTGATCGTAACCGTAACTCACCAATTCAATGTTTCATCGGATCAAAGGGTAGGTTTGTGGTACATAATCAACCTTCCATGGTTTAGTTTTAATGTTATTATATATATTACCTAGAAAAAAATAAGCAAATCGTGACGGATGATAAAAAGATTACAAGTTAGGAAAAAGCTGTGTTGTTGTATACGAAAGACATGTTATTTTAACATATTTTCATCAAAATGTATATAAAGATAAGTATGATGACCGTACGTTACAGTGGGTCGGTTTAAACGTAGATAAAAAACATGTTATAATGGTGTATTTAGAGATAAGAGTTTGACAGTTTAACAATCGTTTGAAACAACCGGTCGGTTGAAAAACGACGTTATGTAAATTCACGTCGAAAGGTAGAGAAGAATAACTCGCGTTCAGCGTTGACATTGAAACGGAACCATAAAAAAAACACATAACAGGTAATTCGTTAGGGACGAAAATGACATTTACTCTAAACGGTAAGGGAGGGGGGATATACCCACTACATTGCAAATGGTATAAATAAAAATTAAGCTAAAGTGGGTGTGGTGCTTTTGGGTGATAGTGACAAAATAACCTTTTATATGATGACGAAAATGACATTTTACTCCAACCAAGGGAGGGGGTAAATATATGCACCACATTGCAAATGGTATAAACAAAAATTAAGCAATCAATGTTTTGCAAATGGTCTACGCAAAGTCGCAAAACAACTGCAAGAAGTACCCTTGTTACAGGTTTGATCGACACCATTTGTTGTTGATCGTAACCCTAATTCACCAATTCAATGTTTTTCATCGGATCAAAGGGTAGGTTTATCGTACATAATCAACCTTCAATTGTTAGTTTTTATGTTATACTATTCTTGGTTCGAAACGTAGAAAAAAAATAAGCAAATCATGACGGGTGATAGAAAGATTAGGTCTGGATGATAGCAAAGTCATGGAAAAGTTACGTTATTGTATATGAAAGACAAGTTATTTTAACAGATTTTATCGAAGTGTTTATAAAAATAAGCATGAAGATTGTGCGTTACAGTGTGTCGGTTTAAACGTATATAAAAGACATGTCGCATTGGTGTATTTAGAGATAATATTTGGACGGTTTAACAATTGTTTAAAACAACTGGTTGGTTGAAAAACAACGTCACGTAAATTCACGTCAAAACGTAGATACGAATAACTCAAGTTGAGCGTTGGTGTTAAAAACTGAACAAAAAAAGACACATAATAGAAAATTTGTTGAAAAAGTTAAAAATGATAACTTTATTAAAATTCAATCAAAATGATAACTTTATTAAAGTTTAAGGGGTTGTAGTGTAAATTGGTTAAATAAAAGTAAAAAGCAAACAATTAAATTACAATGGATATAAACAAAAGAGTAAATGCCAAAATCGTCCCTAAGGTTTAGTCATTTTACTTGTTCCATCCAAAATGACTTTTTATGCATTTGAGTCCTTCAAGTTTGCGTTTTATTTATCATTTTCATCCTTGAGTTTGCCACTTTATTGCGATCTTCATCCCTCGATATTTGGCCATCAGGGATGAAAATGGCAAGATATCAAACTTTTTGGATGAAAATGGCACCTCAGGGAAGAAGGTTGCAAAAGTGATCAAACCTCAGGGATGAAAATGACATTTTACTCTAAGCAGGGAGGGGGAGAGGGTAGATATACCCACTACATTGCAAATGGTATAAACAAAAAATTAAGCTAAAGCGGATGGGGTGTTTATGGGTGATAGTGACAAAATAACTTTTAATATTATATAATGTTATATTTAGGGGAAATTAGGAATTTACTTGTCGCATATTGCGACTGTGCAATCCATTCATTAAATAATTAATAAAAGCGGTTGGAATGTGAAACTTTAAATGTGAAACTTTTCAGATCCTAAGCGTCGAATTATAGACGTAAACTTACACATTACTTATAACAACCCAGTCACAACATTTGGTCTACTATCAATAAGAAAAAAAACACCAATACAAAATAAAAGTGTAAGTAAAAAGATCATTATTTGGTAGAAAAAAAATCATGAAACATGTTTCATGGTGGGATGTAATAGGAAGCAAGTGAAGTCATAGTAGGAGAATGAAGTTGATATCTTACTGATATTTTAATTAAAACATAATGGCATATAGAACTTGTTCATGACTTATCCGGTTACCCGATATCGCTTTTATACTTACGGTTAAGTATATATAACTATTTTACAAAAATTAACCGAAACGGGTTTAACCTTGTCATTTAAGTTTCAAAATCCAGAATGTTTATAGTTTACCCATATTATACAAGTCAAGTACTTGTCGGGTTAAACTACATTCTATCCGATCATCGTTTAATCAACCGTTATACGTATTGATCATGTACACTACTCGGTCTAAGTCTACGACTTAAATTAAGACTGATAGTATTTAATTGGTTAGCTTATGCCATAATCCAGACTAGAACCTTGCCGGTAAATGCTATCTGCACTTAAGTACTTTTATATACGGCTGAGGTATTAAAATCTAAAAGAAGACTAGCTCAGGTAAATACTCTCAACTTATTTTCCCTATATGGGCTTGGGATACGGTAAATTATTACCGCTTGGTCCAAAATGGAATCAATCGAATGCCCGTTTGTGGCTAGTAAATCCGCATATTCTGTTTTAATCAGTTTTGTTTGATAACTTAAACATCGGGGGTTAAATTACCGTGTCCTGGATATCCTCGGCTCAATACATTAGTTATTGGCCACGACCTTAGCGCGGGGTGTAGGCATACACTTGACAGACGCTCATATGCAAATTACCCAAGATGTTGGGGATAACTCCTTCGTGAGTTCTAAGTGGTGTGTATTTAATCATGTCTCGGTCTCCATACCGGGCCCCGTATGTATTGACAAACATGTGAATCTGTTAACAAGGTTGCAAAGTCAACTTTCCCTAGTTAATAAAAGATTTTGTGCCTTTTTGCACTTAAAACCATTTTAATATTTCAAAATGAGTCAGTTGGGTGTATTTACCAGCGAAAACTGACGTATCGTCCAAAGGCTAAGTTGCAGGTATAATACGAAATAGGCCGGAAGCTGCTTGGTAGTGAATAAGAGGATCTTGCAAATCCTTATTCTGCCCTAAAGTCTGTTTTATATTCTTTATTTGTACATTTTACGATCCGCCTGTGTATCTTCTATTACGAGCCTGTATATTATTTTATATTTCGAACATTCGGTTTGTAATAGTAATTTAAATCCAAGACTTTCGTTGTGCTTTGTTTAATTGACAATGATGTTATCAACTGACGTCACGATACTCCCTACCCGGGCCCACCGGTGTATGAATTCTGTTGGAAATCCGAGGTGTGACAATGTGACATGTGAGCGGAATATGAAGCATATGTTATAATGGACCTCATTGTTACACTAAAAATTTTATTGTTCCTTAAAATGTAAGTTTATTTTGAATATCACTTTATTTGAATAAAATTTAAATTAGAATTGGGGAGAATCAAAACACAACTACGTACTTGGTTTTTATTAATAACAAACGTAACTTATCAGTGAAAATTAAAATTAAACTATAATGAAATATTATTAAAATAATAAATAGGTTAAAAAATTTATTCAGTTGTACAATACTATTGATAATGACACCTTGAGGTAGCTCTGACAACGTTTGTACTTCAAGTAATTGTATATTACAACTCACAACTCGGTTTCAATTTTATATTGAGAAGTAGATAATGGTAGGCATGTCGCAATGCCATATTTAAAATTTTATAAAACGTCACATTTTAAAAGTTATAAGAGTAATAAAAAACACGCTTAAAATTATTTGTAACAATAAAATATTTTAAAAAAATAAGTTAACATAAAGAAAAAAGTAAAAAGATCATTATTTGTTAGAAAACAAATCATGAAGAATATGTCACGGTAGGATATAATATGAAGCAAGTGATGTCATAGTGAGAGAATAAAGCATGATGTGGAATGTGAAACATATGCTAAGATTAACCTCATTGTTAAACTAACAATTATACCGTTCCTTGAAATGTGACTTTATATTGAATAAAATTTTGTTTCTATAAAATTTATATCGGGATTGGGGAAAAAATCTAAACACAATTACGTATTTAGTTTTTATTATTAACGTAACTTATTAGTGAAAAACAAAATTAAACGATAATGAAATAGTATTAAATATTAAATAGGTTAAAAGTGTATATTGTTTATAGTATAATATAATAGGTGAAATTGTAACAATTAAAAAATTGATATAGACACGCTTTATTCAGGTGTACCCCATGAGCTTACACTACAATTCATAACATCTTGAGGTTGCTTTGATAACATATACGTTTGCACTTCGAGTAAGTGTATTTTTCTACTCACAACCCGATTTCAATAATTTATATCCAGAGGTTGATAAAGTTAGGCATGTCGCAATGTTACATCTAAAATTTTATAAAAAATCACATTTAAAAGTGATAAGAGTAATACAAAAACATGCTTAAAATTATTTATAACAATAAAATAATTTAAGAAAATAAGTTAACACATGTATAAACATTATTTGTTAAAAAAATCATAAGCATGTGTCATGGTGGGATGTGATATGAAGCAAGTGATGTCACGGTGGGAGATTGAAGCATGAGGGGAATGTGAAACATATGTTGTGATGGACATCGTTGTTACACTAACAATTATACTCCTCCTCAAAATGTTATCTTTTAATATATAGAAAATACTTAGTATTTCACACATGCACTACGTGTTACGGTACCGATGCTTGATAGCTTTATAGACCGAGTAAAGCACAAAGGAGTAAAGTCCATGGGATGTAAATGAAAATTCACTAAATAACAAACGAGTAAACTACATCGGCAAAAGTTGACTAAAAGACAAAAGCCTAATAGACAAGCAAGTGTACCAAACATATTAAAGGACAAGAAAAACACTATTCGCAAACTTCCTTTTTGTATATATAGTAAAGTAATAGTAATAATGCATAAAGGAGTAAAACACAAAGGAGTAAAGTCCATGAGATATAAACATAAATTCATCAAATGACAAAACATAAAATGACAACAAGTAAAGTATAGGGGGCGTAAACGAAAGTTAACTAAATGACAAAGCATTAAAGTATAAGGGTGCACATGTAACAAACGCACCAAAGGACGAGAAAAACACTATTCACGAACTTTCTTTATATATATATATATATATATATATATATATATATATATATATATATATATTAGCAACAATAATAGTAATGAAACATGTTATATGTTATACTGGTGGAGGGTTTGCAACGTAGAAAACAATAAGCAGATCATGAACGGCAAAATTATTACGACTTGACGGTATATTAGAAAATCACAAAAACGTTAAGTTGTGTATACGAAAGACAAGTTAGTTTAACAAGTTTTCATCAAAACATTAATAAAGATAAGCACGACAGTTGCGCATTACAACGGGATGGTTTAAATGAAAATAAAAAAGTATGTTTCAATGGTGTATCTACAGATGATCGATAAGCGGTTTAAAAAACAAACAATTTAAAAATCGTTTAAAACAGCCAGTCGGTTGAAAAACAACACTAAAAATTCACGTCAAAACGCATATACAAATAACTAGCGTGGAGCGCAAATATTAACTATCAAACCATGAAAAATCACATAACTGAATATTCATTAAAACGTCAAAATGAAAATTGTATTAAAGTTCAATCAAAATGATGACTTTATTAATGTTCAAGGATCGTAGTGTAAATTGGTTAAAGAAAAGGAAAATGATTAACTAACTAAATTGCAAAGGGTGTAAATAAAAACTAAAACAAAAGTGCAAGGGAAAAAAATACCAACTACATTACAAGGGGTATAAACAATTAAGCTAAAGTGGACGGGGTGGTTTTTGGTGATAGTGACAAAATAACATTTTAATATTATATAACGTTATATTTAAGAAAAACTAGGAATTTACATGTCGTGCATTGCGGTGGTGCATGCATTCATTAAGTAATTTATAAAAGTGGTTAGAATGTAAAACTTTTCATGTCATGGCGTTGAATTATATTGCATTATACACATAATACCACATGTTACTTGTAACAACCCCGCCACAACACTTGGTCACTCTTTTATAATGACTTGTATGTTTGTGCTTTGTTAACTCGTATATTATTAATCAACTAAGAGTGGGGGTGTTAACCCAATAGATTTATTTGAAAAACTTATGGCTACATTACATAGATAATGGTTATAGTGCAAGAGATGCAAGGACCTTTCGAGAGCTCAACATCATAACATCGTAACTCATGCATATATAATTATCAAATATATAACATCCACAAGTATCATACTTGTAACTTGAACATGTGCACCCCCTATCACACACACAAAGTATGAAATCAGTAAAATAAAGGGGGCATGAACCTTGTAACACCTCGTATTTACGTATTCTTATTTTTAGAAAGTTCGTATTCGCATTTATTTTTAGAAAACTTACAATCGTACTTCATCTCCGTTATCACAATTTGAGGCATTAATCATAATGGAAATTCATTTTATATATATACGTGTTACATTTCATATTTGTGTTATATACGCAATCAATATTTAAATACGTGTTTATACGCAAAACCGAGACTTAAAATACACTTTGGATACCTAAAAATAAAGTAAAATACAAGAAAATGACATAAAATAACCTAGTTACAAAGTGCAAGGACTTAAAGTGAACAAAACTAAAAGATTCTCCACCTCCTTTCTCCTCTAATCACCTTCACCTTTTTAAGCCAATCATATTTCACCCTTATCCACCTCATTTCTTCTTCAATCACCTTGCACCTTCATTAACTCTCAAACCCTAATCCCCACTTATAAATACAAGCCTCCATACACTCCTAAACACACTCCAAAGACTCAAATTATTCTCAAATCTTCTTGGTTACTCTCTAATTTCTAAGATTTGGTAGAAAGTTGCAACCATTCTAAGTGAGGTTTAGCTCACTTTTCTTCTTATTTTCTTATATTTTTTTCTTTCTTTCTACTTGGATAACCTCTAGGAAGGTTTTTACAAGTTTGCCTTGACAAACTAAGGTGAAACCTCACCACATTTGAGATCCAAAGTAGGATTAAAAAAATTCTACTTTTCATTTATAGTAATTATTGTACATTTCCTTTTCATTCATGACCATCCGAATCATCCTTGTGATGATTTGTGTATTGGTGAATCTTACAATGAAGTTAAAGGATGATTATCCTCCTACCTCCATGCATGACTTATATGATAATCTATGATATCCTTGATAGACTTAGTTAGAATTATTATATAAACTATACGATAAATATATAAATAACCGAATCCTTGACGATGATCAACATGGTTACTTGTCATGGTAATATGTTATATTGTTTAAGTCTTTGACCTCTCGTTACGATTCTAATGGGTATCTTGACCCATGAAATCACATCAACCCATACGGGATTTATAGTGTAAAAAACGAGTGTTTTAGGACTAGATAATTACTTTGTGTATACATACTTTTTGTACTTAAATTCTAGATTCCGAATTCAACCACTCCATAAACCCGAATGACCTTATACCCTCGATTCCCTATTCTCAAACAACTCGTCACTCACGGATAATCGGAAAGCTTTACAAAATTGTGAGTATACTCGAACCCATTTTTCCGTTTACACACTTTGGGTGCAACATGTACAATCATACAAATCACGATTCATATTTAAAACTTGTTATAATCACACTGTATCCGTTAAGAACATGAAACTTGTATTATTCTTGTTATCGCAGGCTATGTATACTTGTCTATATGCTCATTAACCTTGCTAGCCTCCTTTAACAATTATTGTGCTATAGGATTAACGCACCTCCCATATTCTTATGGTAATGTTAAGTAAACTATTTTACACCTTGTCATTTTGGTGACAATGGCAATCACGAATGCGTTAAACTTTGGATTGACATATAGTTATCACATGTTAGTATGTTTGTAACATAATATGCAATTTACCATATTGGATATAAGGCAATTATTTCACTATTATGCTATGTAAATAAACTTGTATGCTCGCCAACTTTTGTTGATCATTATTTTAATACATGTTGCAAAAAAACTAGTTGTTGCCGATGAAGAAACTTATTTAGGGTGGATTAGATATACACCTAGACTTAAATTTATGTATTTCAATTCATGTTGTTATGTCATTCGAAACTTGTTGTATTTCCATTTTCGAAACTATGTATTGTCCTTTTGGTATCAATGAAATCGAATTATTTAAATATTGTCATAAATAGTGTTATGAAGTCTCTTGCAATCTTGTTTTCGTCCCGCCCTGATGTTTCCGCCATCGGTTGGGGTGTGATAAAACTCACCTTGAATGTGTGCAATGCTAGCAATCAACAAAGAAGCCCAAGACAAAAAATACCCGAACTACGCGTGTCTAAAACACATAAGGCATCTTAAGGTCTAACTAGGTGTTTATTCTGCAAGCTGTTCACCCAACTTACTAGACTCAACTGAGATGTTTTTGTTTGAGAAAATAGTAAACTCGACAACCCGTTGATGATTGTTATTTACTTTTCGAATATATAATTATATATATATAATATAAGGGAGTGATCATTAGAAAACTCCTCTTAGTGAGAAAACTCTATCTAACCATTACTAAACCCTAAACTCTAAACCCAGATCCCTAAACCCCCAAAACACTATACCCTAAAAGCTAAATCCTAGAGGCTAATGCCTAAAAGCTAAAAACTAAATGCTAAACCTAAACCCTAAACTCTAAAATTAATCACTAAATCGTAAAACCCATAAAAATTCAACACAAATATCAATCGGTTGATAGAGTTTTATCGAGTTTTCTCACGAAGAAAGAGGTTTTATCTCCACTATTTGTTGTTGATCGTAACCCTAATTCACGAATTCAGTGTTTCATCGGATCAAAGCGTAGGTTTGTGGTACATAATCAACCTTCAATGCTTTAGTTTTAATGTTATACTAGTCGCAGGGTTGAAACGTAGACAAAAATAAGCAAATTGTGACATTTCTCGATGATAAGAATGTCACGGAAAAGTTATGTTATTGCATACGAAAGACGGGTTATTTTAAGAGGTTATCATCAAAAGGTGTAAAGATAAGCATGATGGTTGCATATTAAACGTAGATAAAAGAAACATGTTTGGTGTATTTAGAGATGAGCGACATGCGGTTTAAAAACGAACAATTTAAAGACCATTTTAAAACAATTGGTCTATTGGAAAACAACGTTAGGAAAATTCACAGCGAAAAATAGGTACGAATAACCCACTCGGAGCATTGATATGAAAAAATGACACACATAAAAATCACACAACAGAAAATTCGTTAAAAACTCAAAATGATAACTTTATCAAAGTTCGATCAAAATGATAACTTTGTTAAAATTTAGGGGTTGTAGTGTAAATCAGTTAAAGCAAATGCAAAAAAAAAAAAATCAATCAACTAAATTGCAGTGGGTGTAGACAAAAATTAAACTAAAGTGCAACGAAAAAATATACCAACTACGTTGCAAAGGGAATTAAACTAAGTGGAGGGGTGTCTATGGATGATAGTGGCGGAATAGCCTTTTAATATTATATAATGTTGTATTTAGGGAAAGCTATAAATTTATTTGCTGTGCTTTATGGCGGTGCAACGCATGGTACCCTTACCTGCAGGCCGCACACCGCCGCTAGTCCGTTAGTCTTTGTGGAAGCTAATGGTTTGTAGGTGAGAGTATGGGAGAGATAGAAAGAGTTGCGTGTATAGAGGGAGAAAGTGATGTAAAATGATATGGTCCATGTTTTAGGGTAGCGGTGCCACCAAATTGGGTATGTAACATCTGTAAAAAACGGGTTTTAGAAAACCTAACTCATTTCACAAACCAGATCCTAGCGTAATAAATTAAAAGGGATTTTTTTCTATCTTTATTTATTATTAATTGATATAACTACCTTAGGTTTTAAAACGTTAATTTTATAAATATATATAGTTAGTCCCGTTAAATATTATAAAAGAAATCATTAATTAAGGAGGAATGAGTGCCTAGACCGAGTACCCTAACTTCATCCAATCTCCTTGCTTCACGTCATTCAGACCATCCATTGTCCTAAACTACTATCGTTTGTGGCACCAATTAAACATTCTTACTCTCTTCCTTTTATTTATTTTTATTATTAATAAATTAACACATAAATAAATACATTCCTAAAAATTAAAATTAATACATTCCTAAACATTAAAACATCTAATCTAAGGGTGGAAGGGACACTCCCCAAATAGAGAGTGGTAAATTTTTTTTAACCAATAATATCATGTCATGTCAATTCACCACTCCACTTCCTATTTTGCACTCAATCACTAGGGGTGCTCAAACACATAGGGTGTTCATTTGTTTTTTTATATTTTTTATTTCTAGAAACATATTTTTTTATATATGCATTAAAAATAAATAAAACATATATTAAACAAAATAAAACCATACAACCTAAAATTTAGAAAGGACAAGGCAAGTTATATTTGTTTGCGATATCTCGTTTCCACGCTAGAATAAGCGGCAACATCTCGGGTGAAGCATGGTCGTGTGGCTTAGTAAACGTCTCCAAATCCCGATCGTACATAAGTTGTTTCACCGCCTCGCGTTGTTCTGCCACTAACGCTATGGTGTCTTCCTCACGTTTCTTTTTTATATTCGACAACATCAACGCCCGTGCTTGTTTTGCTTCTTTCATAAGGGTGTATTGTGAGAGCTTCTCGGTCAAAGCCGTTTTCGCGCTATCGGATGGTGTTGTTGTGGCTTTCTTATATTTCTTTCGTGATCTTGTTGGTGAGGGGTCTACGTTTATGTCGGGTATATCGCTTTTGAACTCAGTTCCCGGTGTACCCGCATTATAGTTACCCGAATCCGACGGCTTTCTTTTTAGGCCCGAACTACCACTTTCTTCACCCAACAATGGTACCAGGGCCCATTTGTCATGTTTACTAACAACCCCTCACGCCTTAACATGTTGAAAACCACCTGTATATTTCGATTGGTAATCTTTTAAAGCCCTATTCATGACATCGAGGTCGCCACACCCACTACCACAAATACGATCCTACATATATAACAAATATAAAGTAGAATATTAAAAAAAAAACAATGTTATAGAAAATATTTTAAAAATGTTAAAATAAAAATTATCGCTTGTTGCCAAAGGTCGTTGAAGTAGTTTACCTTAGTCAACATAGGGAGCCATTTTGAACGTACTTGATGGTTGGTTCGTGTACTTCCGCTGACCGTAGCGTTGTAATGCTCGAGAACTTTTTTCCTAAAACTATCCGATTTTTGTTGGTTGCCTTTTTTCTTGTTTACCGAACAATGAACCCATGCCTTGGCTAAGGCCTCTTCTTGTTTTTTCGTCCAACTTTGACGCTCCGCCTTGCCTCCCTTTTCTTTCGGCTCACTAGCTTCACCGCTATCTTTGGCTTCAACCACATATTCTTCTTCATCGACAATATTTTCTTGTGTTTCGGGGACAACCTCTGCATCTTGGTCTTCATTGTCATCGTAGATCGGAAGTGTGCGTTCGGCATTCTCTCTTGGTGATTGAATTGGCGGGTACCTAAATGCAATGGATGAATGAGTTTTGCGCTTCCATGGAGTATTCGTACATGCCGGGAGCGACCATCGTTGGACCATGTGGGTGTGAAAATATTTGTGGTGTAAAATTAGGTTGGGGTTGGGTGTTATAAAAAGTGGGTTGTGAAGCTTGGGGCTATGGGATTTGAACCTGTGCACTCGGACACTAGAACCGCCTCGTCTCGTCTGCGACACGCGTCCACTTGAGTTTGAACCAGAGCCTGGCTAGCGGAACCTTTTTTCTTGGGATCATCTTTGTTTTGTTTATCCATGATCGTGGTATGTAGTAATTTTAGTAAGAGTGGTGTATGAGATGAATGAAATGTATGAGTTTTAAATAAAAAAACAATTTTTTAACCCCACTTCAAGTCCAACGGTCGAATCATTGCAACGGTCTACATGCTTTTTTGCCTGGTGACTATTCAACGAATTGGGGAATCCCTGCGTGCGAGATTGATGGTGACGGCACCATCACCGATCGATGAAACGGTTGCCGAAGGGGTCACCGAACACCCTAACCTAAGAAAACGAATGAACAATGGAAATGAACTCTGATCGGATTACATGGGCGGTGCTTGATACATGTCCAGTTATAGCTAGGTGTCATGTGAAGCAGCCTCATGTTTATAAACCATCCCATCTGTTGTCGGTTTCTTCCATTTGTGAAACTCTCGCACACTATCCAAAAAGAGAGAGGAGAAGAGATGCCAGAGCCGTCGGCGATCGATGAGAGAGACAAGGAGCGATCGTGAAGGAACAACATCGCTAGCAAGGGGTTTTCGCCGTCTACTATACTCCGGCCACAACAACGACGTCCGACAACGACTTCAAGTGAGGGGGTCAACCAGTAGCCACGGTGGTAGTTACATTTTTGAGACAGCGACGGCTTTTAGGAAGCACCTCGCCTTCCGGCTCTTTTCATTGCTCTTTGGTTCCCTGGAATGTAATGCACCGCATCGCCATCATCCAGGTGACTTTATGTTTTCGTTCTTGTGACTTTATGGGAGTTTAGGGCTTTAATTAGATTTCGTTGAGAATTGAAATTGGGTTTTATCAAAGTTTTTTTTATTTGATATAGTTTTTTGAAGTTAGTCATTAGGTTTAATGAGATTTTAAGATTGGGATTTTAGGGTTATGGTTGTTCATATGTAATGTGGAAACGCATACACAATGTGGGGGTATGATTCAGAGATTTAGGGCATTACATACGAACGACCCTGATTTTTTAAGTTGTCATTAGGTTAGTAATATGGCTATACCTGGTCATGGTTGTTCATTGAGTAAATTAAAGTTTTGTCGTAAAAGTTGACGAGTTTTGTATTTTAACTTTTCAAAATCTTGCACGTTATGTCCTTTAGCCCTCAGCCCTATAAGATTTTTTTGGTTAAGCATGGTCATATGCCTTGCACATGAGGGCATTATTGTCATTTCAAATAATAGTGGCTAATGTGTAAAGAAGTTCTTTTTATTCATGGACTATCTTGTTAAACAAAAAATAAATTTAAAACACCATAATCTATCCCCAACTCGTCAGGATTTTGAAATGTTAAGTACGAAACTCGTCAACTTTTGCGCTAAAGGACACTGGCTGAAAAATGGTGTTAACATAAATGACAAAACTTGTAATTTACTCGTTGTTCATTTATGTGATTTAATTTTGCAGGCACAACTTTGACCCAATGAGAAGCCTCTCCCCATGCGAGAAAATGGATTAAAAAAGCGCCTATCGCAAAAATTGAAGCTAGCTATAACCGAAGTTGGTATCGTGACTCCTGCTCAAAATGTTAAATAAAGCTTAACATAATGGTCCTATGCTAACATGTCCACACTGTCGTACAGGTAAATGCGATCATCACGAAACCTGCTTAGGTTTCCCCTTTTATTTCTTGCAGATTGGTTTAATCTGATGGGTTTACCATTCATTGATCCTTATATGATCTTTTGGTTAATCTTACCCCTATGGGTTGCAATATTATGTTTGTTTTGTACGCACATCATTGTACTTATTGGTTTGATCATTGATGAATATAAAAGTAATCTTCAGTAAATGTGTGCTTATTTTCCATACCTTGCTATACAATACACATGCACTTTAATGCAAGCGACGTTAGTAATTCAACTATTTTATATCCTTTTTTTTAAAAAAAAATTCAGCATCAAGAACCAAGTTGTTAAAAGAACATACAAATACCATGTGCCAGAGCACTTTAGGCAAGTAAATAACCATATTCTTGAAAAATAGCCATGTATTAAAGGCTAGCAGACTAGCAGTCAATTGATTCATTTACAGCTCTGCATTAGATCAATCAGAATCACATCTTCAATCCAACCAAAATAATACATCGATACGGATCTGATCTATGGTTTCTAGTAACTGATGGCAGGAGCGCCCGTCTACGCTATTCCTTCTTGATATCAAGGGGTTCTGGTGTGGCGTGACTACCGTGGTGTTATCTCTGTTGTTCAGGCCAAGCGTTTCTTCATTGAACTCTTAGAAAAAGAGGTAGTTCGAATCTCTAATGTATGTTTTAATATATTCTAAATTCATTTTACGATTATGGTAAGTGTAGGGAAATACGGGCCGGTAAGGGGCCCGCTTTGCCCAAAAAACTTGCTGTCAAAAAAGTTAAGATTTTTGGAACAAAAATATTTATTAGACAATGGGTAAACCAAATTGGGTCAAAATGGACTTCTTTATGTGGTGAAAACTTGATGGGTCGGGTTAAATTAAAGTCAAGTAGTATTGTTTCAGATTTGGATCTATAATTGGGGTGGCAACCCGCGATGTAAATCGAATTCAGTTTCCCGTCATCGTATAATAACATATAGGTAATCTTTTGCAGCCGTAATGAGTTTTGACTTCTGAGCCTCAAACGACCCGCCTATCCCATTTGCCATGATCTCATCTTACTCGGTATTTTTTGTAGTTAAACATGTGTCGCAGTGTCACAAGTATAAAAGTTATTGTATTTGTAACTATTTATAAGTTATGTATTTCTAACAGTTTAATGAAGTAGATTTGTACAATAGTTTTTTTCTTTTTGAATTTTACAAGTGCTTGTACTGCCACAAATCATAATGAACGAATCAAACTCCCGCTAATGTTAAAAAAACGTAAAGGTACTAATAGATTTCTTAAAAAAATTAATCCCCATCACACAAAAATGATCCGGGCGACGAGACAGATTAGAGTTTTAAGTTTTTTTTTTAAATTAATTTAGTTTCTGTTCGATCAAAATATATTCCATAAACATATAAAACATTTGAAATTAAAGGCTATTTAAAAAAATAAAAAGATAAATTAAAAAAATAAAAAAATAAAAACCCAAACAATCATCTTCTTCAACACCCTATATCTCCTCCAACCTCCATCACCATAAACTCTCCATATCCATTTATAATTTCCCCATAACATTACAAGTTCAAAGTGAATAAACCCCCACCCCCCTAAACAATAGTTTCCCCTTATAATTCCCCCCATCCACGTGACAAAGTAGCAACCCCAACCCCAACTTACTGGCCCGGCACATGAGTGGGTACCCCTTACCCGCACCCAAAAGGTTAAGCGCCCCGTTCCCTAAGTAATTTATATAGGTGGTTAGGACGGAAAGCTTTTCACGTCTATAGCTTCCAATTATAGCATGTTATATACGTAAACCCACGTGTTACTTGTAACAACCTAACTATAACATTCGGTCTACTACTAACAAATAAGAAGAAAACACCCATACAAGTAAAATGAGGTGTAAAAAAGAAAGAAAGAAAAGCATTTTAGAATTTATTTTTTTTAACTACATTTGTTCTTTGCTAACTCATACATTATTATGTAAAACTTAGTTTTGAACAAAACATATATCGATATAAAAGATTATATTTTAAAAGTTATAAAGAAACAAACAAAAAAAAGAAAGAGAAGATTACAATGGTGTGATTGATCAAAAAATTAAAAGAAAAGATAGATGGGAAAGTGGATGGGTTATCTTTAATTTTAGAGGGGTATGATGTGTAACTTTCAAAAACTTTCTCTAATTGTTTGCACCCGATGTTGGGAATCAATGCGTAATTTTAATTTTAATGAAATCTAAATTTAGGCTATTGGTGTGGGTGACGGGCCTCTCTCTAGGACGATCCGCCACGTCAGCATTTACGTTAGAGGCCTTGGGAACGCCCCTCCAGGGATGAAAGCAAGGAAATGGGTGACGACCCGACCTAGTTAATTAATTTATTTTTTTAATTAAACTAGTTTCTAGCATTTACTTATATAAAATAAAATCATTACTATTAAAAACCACACATTGCATAACCTAAAAAAACGTAAAAAATAAAAAAATAACCGAAACAAATAAAAAACATAACCCAAAAAAATCCTATGAACTCCACTTTTTTGCGATTTTTTCTTTCATTCTTCGCAAAATCGGCCGATCTTCTTCCGGATACGAGTTTATTTCGGCTATCATGATCTCCCACTCCTTATACTCGTTTTTCTCATGCTTCAACCGAACCCGTTCTTCGACCTCACGTTCCTTCGCCTTTGCCTTTTGGGCCGTGACCTCGGTGAACACTTTGAACTGAGCCATAAGCTCGTCCATTTTTGAACCGCCCCCCGTCGCGGCTTGTTTTTTGCAGCTGCCGCCTTTTTGATTTGTCCCTGCCCGGGGGACGTTCCTCCTCTCGAACCAAAAACTCTTCATCGTCAAATTCGGGCTCGTCGTTTATATATATTTGACATTGTGGTCCAAGCCCCCCGCACTATAACTACCGGTCTCCGAGGTTTTTGTTCGTTTAGCCGTTGAAACCTCATTGGAACCGGCGCCCACTTGTTACTGGTTCGCAAAATTTCCCAAGCACGTACGTGGGGGAAAACGGTCCGATGCGTATCTTCGTATCTACGCATCACCTCTTTAAAAACGTCTTCATCACTTATCCCACTACGGCGACTAGTATACAAGTTATTATACGAAAATTCTTGAGGATGACCAACTTGGTTCCATACTAGGATAATAGACGGGTACCAAGAAAATGTTTTGGTTTGGTTTGGTTTTGGGTTTGGGTTCGGGTTCGGGTTGCTCGAGTTGTATTGATCCATGGCGAAAGTTGAAGGATTTTATAAAAGCTTGAAGAATTATAAAGAGATGGGAATGATTTTATAAATTTGAGAGATAGAGGTGGATAAAGTGTGTAAAAAGTGGGATGGTATTGGTGTATTTATAGGTAAATTTATTAATTTAATTTTTTTATTCAACTAGCCGTTCAAACGGCTATATTTTTGAAAGAAGCCGGCCTGTCTCCAACGTCTTGCAGACGTCGTGTAAGACGCCGACCCAGCACCCGGGGCGGTGTTGGGGGCGTTGCCGGTCCATGCCATGCCAGTACGACCCCCCCACACTGAGTGGTCTTATCGTTTAATTAATATAACATATTAATTGCGTAGTGGAAGTGAGTACATGTTATTTAAATAGCATTTAACTTTCCGTTAGTGATCTAGTTACAATTCGTTTAAACAATTATACACAACCATATGGTGTTTCAGATCATGTACCTTTTTACGAAAAACCGCATAAACACACGATGGAATTGACAAACTCATGCTAGTTAACGAGCTCACGAACACCTGAACTTGAATCAACGGTAACACCACAAAAGACAACACGTAAAACAAGACGAGGCGTCAAAATCCAGTTCAGCTGGAATAGGGTCGCTGGTTGCATCAGACCAACGAGGTGGCGAGATTTCCGGAAACTAGTTTAGTAGGTCGGCCGGGGCAATCGGGGCAGTAGCCAGAGCTGGAAGTGGTGGTTTGACGTGGATGGGGAGCTAACGACGAGGTGGTGATGTGGTGCGTGTGGATTCCAGGTTTCTTTGTCTCACCAGTTTTTTAGTGTAACCTTGTTTTGATTGAACCCCATGTGTTTAAACTTAGACTATTTTCACATTAGGTCCCTACCTAATCATAGTCTAATACAAATACTTCACCTATTATATTTATCTCATAAAATTAATATTTATTATTCACCATTAAATAATAAACCACCATTATCTACTAATTATTTCATAAACAAGTAATAGATAAGTAAATAATCATATTGCAATTAATTATTTGATTTAAATATTTCATTAAATATTTAATTTCCGTATATCCTTAAACCGCATTCGGTGAAGTAGTATTTAGCCCTTGAATATTATTAACTTGTTTGTCGTCCAAAGTGTAACTTTTTGGAACATGCCTCGTTAGTAAAGGTGTTTAATCGATCATCAAACATCCCATATCCAACAATCTCTCACTTGGACGGTTCATTGATTAACATGCTCAACGTAGACAGTGGTGGACACCTAGCTACATCTCACTGCCCCTAGCAAGGTATGACGTATCATATTCGTCAACTAATTCATTACCTAACCAAGAACTATATCCGTGGTAACCTTATCCATTCATCCTTTCTGTAAAGTTAATTCAAGTATGTTGTCACACCCCAATCAATGGCGGAAACATCAGGGCGGGACGCAATAGATTGCTCGAGACTTCATAACGCTAATTTGCAACAAGTAATTTAATAATCAAATTTCATTTCATTACTAAAAGTAAGTACATTGTTTCGAAGCAAAATACAACAAATTGAACGAAAGGACAAATACAACAAGTACAAAAATTAAGATGAGTGTTTAGTCATCCTACTAAATTACATTCGTCGTCAACATCATCATCATCAATTTCCTGCAATACGTATTAAAATACATGTTAACACATAAAGTATTGGCAAACATATAAGTTTGAGTACTAGCATAAGTATAAAAGTTTAAACGAATCCACATGGAATAATGGTTATCTAGAACTAACGTACGATACTAGCATGCAACTATAAATGTTAACCCAAAGATTCCCACTAGCAACAATATGACCGTTTTGTTTAACTTAACATGACCTCAATAATACGGGCGATGTGTTACTCCTATAGAGCTATACATCTTAAGGGAGGCTCGTATGAAGTTAACGACAAGTATAAAGCATAAGAATAGTCTAGCATATACGAATTCAAGTATAACATATGAAGCATGTATGTTGGATTGTTTGTTTGCGTTTTAAGCACAAAGTATGTGATTGTGTAAGTTTGATAGTGTATACGTATTTGCACCCAATGTGAAGGAAAAAGTAAAAAGGGTCATGTACACTCAGGTTTTGCAAATCGTTTCGATTAATCCGAGAATTAGATGAGCGTTGTGATTAGGACATAGAGGTTACCATACACGGGGACATGAAGGTGTGTGAGTATTTGGAGTTTGAGGGGGGTTTCGGAATTGAGATTAAGCATAAAAAAGTATATAAGTACACGAAAGTATATCTTGTCTATATACCCATTTGGACACTAAGTTTTCAAAGTGTTTTCATGGGTCCTAGCATGCCCATTAGAATCACAAACTAGAAATAAAAAACTAAGATAGTATAACCTAAGTTCATGACATACAACCATATATCGGTCATCATCAAGAGTTCGGTTATATATATATATATATATATGTGTGTGTGTGTGTTTTTAGTATAGATTACCAAATGTCCATCATGTAATATCATATAAGTCATGTATGTCAAGCATGGAGGTTTGGAAACCTTATTATATGATTCACCAAAGCACAAAGTCACCAACATAGTTGATGACCTAGTTGGTCATGAATAAAATAAGATACAAGTAAACTATTAAGTCAACTAAAACTATGAACAGCCAAGTAAGTAAGCTAGTTGCGTGTATCCCGAACATGGTAAGAGTTTGGGGACGTGTCGTAGCCTTGTCACTCTAATGAAAGTTGAATGAGTTTTAGTGGTATGATTATCGAAAACATCAAGTGAGGTAGTGGAACAAGTTTGGAAAACCCAAGCTTCCATGGTACACACATTTAGACACATGCAAGATTCACCATATGAACAATGGTAGTTTTGGATGGTCACACACTTGAAGGTTGCTTGGAACCTTATCAAAACAGAAAGTTTAGAGGGTGTTTGTGTAGGTCCACTTGGAGGATCAAGATAAACCTGCTTCCTTGTTTATACAACACACATACAAGTGCGGAATCCAAGTATGCATGCAAACCAAAGTAAAGTAAGCAACACAGGATAACCAAAGATTCAATATCTTGATTAACTGATGAGAACTAGTACAAACATATACAAACAATGTTCATACAGACTCTATGCATTCACTATGTGCTCTCATTCTTGTGCTCTCAATGTCTCAGCTAGTGCGTCTATGCTCACATGCATTAGTTACAACTGAGAAGTGCATGTCTGTTTATATAGTGCCAACACCAAGCAACAGTACGAAGTATGTTGCTGGTCGTACGAAACACTTAAAAGACACGAACAACCTTCAGCAATGGATATCGTACGAATGACTAGTGACTCGTACGAGTACAACCTGGCTCGTACGAACAAGCAAGATGCTTGTTTACTGAGATCCATTCGTACGAATATAATGCCATTCGTACGAATGGTAAGTTGCTTGTACGCGCAACATCTTGCTCGTACGAAGCTCCTTTATCCGTACCTGAAGAGTTCTTTGGAGAACGTTCCACAGACATGACGTACACAAGACTCAACAGTATGCACATATGCAACTGTTTTACACAGACAATCTAATCGTCGTACTAGATCAAGATAGGATGATATCTTGATCTGCCTGACACAACCAAACGATATAGACATAGTAAACAAAGACCGTACAATTACAGACGTAACTAAGAACACGCGACAGGCACAAAAGTGTATCAACAAACTCCCCCTTGGCTGTTGCTTGGTCTTCAGTCTTCATTTCTTGAACTACCTGTTGTATCAACAAACTCCTCCTGAAGATAATCAATCCAAAGTTAATTGAGAATCCAGGTATTCAACATTTTCCAGAATCATCAAACCTTTCCTGTTTCCTCTTGAGTGTCAATTGAGGTAACTGGATCGGTCACGATCTGCTGTACATTACAATCTACCATTGGAGGTGAAGCAGAAACTTTTGGCTGCGAGGATGAGGCTGAAGCATTAGGATTACCAGGGTCTTCACTATCCTGATCATGTTTATGTTTGATCTCCTGTGCTTTGCATCTCTCATTCCATAGAATGTTCACTCGCTTTCTGCTCATTTCAAACACATCTTTAATAACATTAAAGCCTTCCACAAGTTTAGCATTACGAGAATGATACCATTCTTTCAAGTCGTTATGCTTAGTAGTCAATGTTTCTGCAGATCATTGTACAGCCGCAATACGTTCTTTCAATCTATTCAACTCAATTCCCCGAGAGTTATCAGTTGCTCTCATCTGTTGTAGCTGAGTTGCTCTTTCAATATCTGCAGCCTTCAGTTGCTCATTTTCTTTCCTTAACTGCGCAATTTCAGAATTCTGTTTTCTATCAGTCTCGTTCAAAGAATTTATCTCCAACTGTTGCTTGACAAGTGTGTTCCGATTTGAAGATATAAGCTCTGAATGTTTGTTAATCTACATTGCCGCAGCTTGCAACTGAGTGAACAGAAACTCCACTTTCTCATCTTGTTCCATTTCAGAGAACAAACGACTGTGTCATTTTGAATTTTGTTGATGAGTTGTGGGCTGGGATTGTTGGACTGAAGAAGTAGTAGGTTGTGATTGAACTGGAGTATCTTCAGCCGAAGGTGTTTCAGCTGCTGTGGTATTTGAAGGTTGTGGTTCAGAGGCTATAGAGGGTTCCGTCATTACAGGTTCAGTCTCCTCCATTGTAAAAGTAGACTGGGTTTCTGCAACTGGTTCCTGTACAGTTTCTTGATGTGAGGTTGAAGGTTGTGTGATTTCAGGTTGAGCTGAGGAAGTATTCGTAGACGATCTCTTCTGTTTCTTTCGACCTTTGTCACCATCTGAAGTACCTACATCATTAGCACCACAATTACCATCATTATTACTGTCATCATCATTTCCCTTTCCCTTTTTATGACCAAACCTATCTTCGATCATCTTTTTCAAGGTTGGTTCTTCATTATCTGAATCACTGTCATCATGGCTCCACTTGTCGTTTTCTAGTGCAACATAATCATCATTTGCCAGAAACCAATCAATCTTCGAGGAGGTGTGCTTTCATTGTAACGCTTTGCTACTACACCTTTAAAGATTTTCAATGAATGTTCCATCATAACTTCAACTTTTAGAATATCACTGTCAATCTTCGGAAGATTAGGATGTTGCGTATTAAAGATCATCTGGAGAAAACGAGGATACATCCAAAACTTGTTTCCACCATATCCGGTTCTACTCAGGTTTTCCTTCATGTTTGTGAAAATATACTTTGAAACACTGAACGATTTGTTCAATGTTAAAGCTATCATCATTCCAACTAAGTCGTTATTCACCATGTCATAACCACTTCGTCTGTTGCTCAAACACAGAATTAAAACGTGTAGAAAGAACTTGTATCGGAGTGGCAACCATGCTTTGTTGAGTTGTCCTACCAGAAAATCTCTAACACATTTCATACGCAGCAAACATCCACGTTGACACTTCAACGCCACTGAGAATGGAGCTTCAGGATCATCACCAAGCTGTAATACTGAGTTAATGATTTCAGCAGACACATATACTTCCAAGTTGTTTACTTTTCCGTGGATGACTTCCTTCCCATTAACTTCAATGAATTTAGCTGAATCCCAAATTCCTTGATCAACGTCTTGTACACTGTAGTCTTGTGCGTGATAGCATGATGTATCCTTGAGCTGCGTAAGAACTTCATTATACCGTTGTACTCAGCAAATTTGTCTTCCGGGTCCAAGTAGGCCACCATATTGTGTCTTGGTTCAGACATAATTTCCATTTCTGACTTGTCAGTTCTCTTCGTTGCGGGTTTTCTTTTATGTTCCTTTTGTTCCATTCTGTACTTAAAAGACAATTATAATAAGAACATAAATTTATCAGGGAGTATAAACGAAATGTTTATTTCAACTTTCCGTATGTATGTATTCGCTGAATGAAGAAATACTGACTCGTACGAACAATAATCGAGGAACAACTCATTTGTACGAACAATTTACTTAGAGAAACAAGTGATTTACTCGTACGAGTAACTGGCTTGTACGAGCGATGTGTTACTCGTGCGGATAATGTTTCATTCATACGAATCTAGTCCGCACAAATTACTCCAAGAAAATATGCTTGTTTTTTTGTTAAAAAGATTCTTCGTTTAAAGTTTGTTGTTCATGTTTGTTAAAGTCAAATGGTCAGATAATGTTTAAGTTGTTTATCTTCAAAGTATGCCATCATTGTCAAGTATACCTTAAAGAGATCAAATACAACTTGAAGGGAGGTGTAAAGATGACGTGAGCAAAGTGAAAGTAAAGTTCTACCAAAGAACTTCATTTCCTTTTATACCACATCAAGACACTCGTGCGAACAACCTTAGTTCGTACGAATAGCTCCTCACGAATAAAACCCAATGGTCATTCGTACGAAGCACAATGGCTCGTACGAATGATCACTGATTCGTACGAGTCCAGGTTTTTCAAAAACTGGACTTTTAGTTCTTCGAGAACCTTAGGTTTTTTGCTGACTTGTTTAGAACTTTGCACATATCCACACAAATCACAAAGTTATGTTAGGAAAAGTGCTCATAAACAAATTTTGTTTCTTTGAGATAGGTTTACCCGTTGCAAGAAATTACTTTATGAAGTTGTGATATCAAAGCAAATGGTTTTCAGGGCGTATCTTGGTAGAAAACTTTTGAGCTTCAACTTTGGCTAATTCAAAAATAATTTATTTATCAACAGAGTAAACTAAACTTTAAAACAACTATTAGCAGATAAGAATAAACTATAAGTTATATATTTACTAGTCATTCTTTTCAGAGTTTCAAGATAAGAGAATCATACCAGCCTTTTAATTTTGTCAAAATCGAATTTTGTTTAAACATTAAATTAAATAAATAATTAAATAAATAAGTATTCTACTATGATTATCGGTATTGTTATCCACGTAAGCTCAACTTATCAGATTTAATCACGATTAGGAGAAATGATTAAATGAGTTATACTTACTAGCCGGTGTTCAACCACTTCATGACACATTCCCTTATCAAGATATGCATGAGAGAAAATCTTACCGGTGAGTATACTGCTTTATCATCTGTTTTGACGTATATGATGTGAGATACTCACTTATTTTGATTGAAAACAAGCCCTATGTGATTAACTCACTTATTGATGAGGAACTTGATTTTCAGATGCATGCAGGGCACAAGAGTAAGTCCGTGAACAGGTTAGTACCATCATACCGACAAAGAGACGAACTTAGCTCCCGCATAAAGCTGTGATATTTTATCACTTATTTTTGGGTGAATGTGATATTTTTATCACTTATTGATGGTCGTATGCAATATGTACACGTATGTATGGTATCATGTAAGTTCTAGACTTGCGTCACCGTTATTTTTCCGTAAAAGATTCAACCATGATACCCAGATGATAAGCAAGCATAAAGACCGCATATCTCAGAACCTCGGCACACTATCAAACGAAATTTCGGTACCAAGACCATATGCCAATGAATGGTTCCCACCTGGCGTTCTGTTCGTTATGTTTGTATCAACCTGCACATTTTAATCTGATTGTGAGCCTACCGATACATCATTAGTAAAGCTACTTATCAATCTCCCTTTTATTGCTTTTAACCGAATTTGACAGATTACTGGTGTATCATCATTATCTTTCCAAGAAACTCATTTTTTATTTTCGGATTTTCTATTGTTTTTGTATTTTTCTGAAATTTTCTACCCTTTAATGCAGAAAGTAAAATAAATAAAAGACATATTTTTGTATTTTTGCATTTTTATCATGTTTTTGTATTTTCTTGAAAACTTCTGCCCCTAAAATATAAAACTAAGAAAAATGGAAAATCTTTTTGTAGTTTTTGTTTTTAGAAAAATATTTACAAAAATGATTAGCCAAGGATGATTTACTCGGGTTTCACCTTGATGTCATTGAACAAAAGAAGATAATCAAAACGTGATTTATCAAAAGCTTTGTAAACAGGTCGGCACGTTGGTGATTAGTGTGGATTTTAACAACATTGGTAAGTTTCTTTTCATAGCAATCTTGTATGAAATGATACTTAATCTCAGTGTGTTTTGTTTTTGAGTGTTGTACAGGATTACGAGTGATCTGCAGAGCAGCTTCGTTATCAACAAAAATAGGAGTAGTTAGAAATTCAAAACCGTAGTCGCGTATTTGCTGTTGGATCCATAGAACCTGAGAGCAGCAACTAGAAGCCGAAATATACTCAGCTTCACAAGTTGATGTAGCTACACAAGTCTGCTTTTTACATTGCCATGTGACCATGTGATTTCTTAAAAACTGACATCCTGCTGATGTTGATTTTGCATCGATCTTGCAGCCACCATGATCAAAATCACTGAATGCTGTCAGATTAAAGTTATCATCCTTAGGGTACCAGAGACCAGTGTCCGGGCGACCGTTCAAATAGCGAAAGATCCTTTTCATAGCCATTAAATGAGAAACTTTTGGACTTGACTGGTAGCGCGCCAGAAGACATGTTGGGTACATTATATCGGGTCTTGAAGCAGTTAGATACATAAGAGATCCAATCATAGCACGATAGAGAGATGGTTCCACATGTTTACCCATTCCATCAGGAGTAATCCCATGATTCTGAGCTAATGGAGTTCCCAAAGGCTTTGAGTCTTCCATTTGAAATCGTTTGAGAATATCTCCGACGTACTTGGTTTGATGAATGAAGATTCCTTTGTTTGATCGCTGAACATGCAAACCTAAAAACAAAGTCATTTATCCCATGACGCTTATCTCGAACTTCTCCTGCATAACCTGCTCGAATTCTTTGCACATTCTTTCGTTTGTAGACCCAAAAATAATATCATCAATATATACTTGTACTAGCAGCAAATCCTTGTTTCTTTCCTTGATGAAGAGAGTACAGTCGATCAATCCACGTCGAAAGCCATTATTGAGAAGATAGGTAGATAACGTTTCATACCAAGCCCTTGGAGCTTGATGAAGACCATATAACGCCTTGTTAAAAAGCCAAACCTTGTCAGGATGGATTGGATCTTCAAAACCGGGCGGTTGCTCAACATGTACTTCTTCTTCAACCACACCATGAAGAAATTCACTCTTCACATCCATTTGATAAACGGTAAACTTCCTGTAGGACGCATAAGCCAAGAAAATTCTTATGGCCTCAAGTCGTGCAACCAGTGCATAAACTTCATTGGAATCAATGCCTTCTACCTGATTAAAGCCCTAGACAACCAATCTCGCTTTGTTTCTCACAAAAAACACCTTAGTCATCATTCTTGCATTTGTACACCCATCGTGTACCAATCTTCTTGTAGTTGTCGGGCCTGTCAACCAATTTCCACACACCCAATTTCTGAAACTGCTGAAGTTCTTCTTGCATGGCTTCAACCCAAGATTCTTCTTTCATTGCCTCCTTCCAAGATTTTGGTTCCACTTGGCAAACATAGCAGGAAAAAGACCAATCATTCTGTTCCCCAGATTTTCTAATTTTCGAATACAAGCCAGCATTCTGGTTGTTTCGAAGCTGATTATGTGTCTGCACACCGCTTTTCACATCTTCGATAATATTCTGCTGAGGATGGGTATTATGAATTTGAGTTTTAGGAACATCGGAACTCGAGAATTTATACCCAAATTGTTGATATTTAGATCAACAGTCAAGTGCTGGATTTGATGAGGATGTAGATGCATGACCTTCAGTCGTCCCTTGAGGTTGAGCATTTGACGTGGCATCAGAAATTCCAGGAACAACACTAGAGGTAGCTTCATTTGCATCATTAAACTCATCATCTTCTGACGATATATTGTAATCAACAGCATCTTCGAATTCCTCATTTTGAATACGATTGTTAACCGAAGTAGACACTTGAGGGTTAACAATAATTGGTCGAACTAATGACGAGTCAACTGCAGTATCACTTTCCAGTAGCATTTGAGCAGGTGCAGATGCATCATCAAAAGTTGGCAGATTAAAGGAGTCGAACAGTCCATCGTAGTCAAACATCCAAGGAGCACCCGGAGCTCTTACTAATTATGTGTATCTTTGAACATTGACTTCACCCCATTCTTCAATCTTCTTCAAAGACAAATTCCACACCCTGAAATTTGGAGTAGCATATTTAAGAAAGAAACCTTCGGTAGCCTTCGGACCAAACTTACCATGTGGATCAATCATAGTGCATGGAGCTCCAAAAGGTTCTAAAAAAGAAACATCCGGTTTCCTTTGTGTAGTAACTTAAAACATTTTTTCCCGTGCCTCTTCACCGTTAGAACTCTATCCATCGTATAACATGCAGTAGCAACAACTTCTCCCCAAAATTGAACAGGAAGTTCTGATTCTACTAACATAGTTCTTGCTGTTTCAATCAGAGTTCTATTTTTCCTCTCAGCGACACCATTTTGTTGTGGAGTGTAGCGAGATCTGTACTCATGTAAAATACCCTTTGAAGAATAGAACTCATCCATAAATTGATTCTTGAATTCGTTTCCATTGTCGCTTCTGATTCTCTTTACCTTCAAGTTATACAAATTTTCAAGCAGCGTCAGGAGATTCTTGAGGATATCAGGAACTTCACTCTTGTGTGCCAACATATTCACCCATGAAAATCTTGAGTAGTCATCAGTAATTACTAAACAATAAGAATCATCAAAGGTAGTCTTGTGTTTCATAGGTCCAAAGAGGTCTATATGAAGACGTTCCAAAGGCATATTCATGGTGTTGATCTTTTTCACAGGATGAGATTTTCGAACTTGCTTTCCTTTTTGGCATGATACACAGACGTCTGGTAGATGAAAGTTCTTGACCGGTACACCATTCACCAGATTATTCTTCACCAAATTGTTCATTTTCCTCAAGTGAATGTGTCCCATTCGTCTGTGCCAAGAGATTGATTCCTTCTCGGTGGCTTTTGAGACAAAACATGTGACTTGTGCAGATGTGGTAAACGCTTGGCTCATATCAAGAATATACAAGTCGTTAATTCTTGGAGCCAACAAGAGAATCCATTCTTTAGGGATCTTGAATCCAGGTTTCAGCACATAACAACCAGCATCATCAAAATGAACCGTGAACTTCTTGTCACAGATTTGAGAAACACTTAGAAGATTGTGATCAATTTGACGAACATAATTGATCTTATCAAAACTCACAACACCATTGGAGACCATTCCTTCTCCAGTGATGTATCCGCCATTATCACCAGCAAAGGCAACATAACCACCCCGAATGCTTTTTACATCATAAAGGAGCCGTAAGTCACCTGTTGCCTCGATGCTCCACTGTCAACAATCCAATGACTATTCACAGTTCCTCCTGGAACATCCTGCACAACACATAAACCCAATCAGTTTGAGATGGGGACCCAAGCCTTAGTGGTCTTGGGTCGCCCTTTATCATCAAGAAATGTGATTTCAATTTCTTGATGATTCGGAAACCTTGTACCTCCTCCTGAAAAACTATCGGATTTTTATTTCCAAGATCGTTGATTATTACTAGATTGGCTATTATTTACAGTTATAGAATCTTCTAGTTTTATTGTTCTTGCTGAACTTGGTTTCTTTTCAAAATTGTCCGATTTTAATGCCTTTTCAATTATTTTAGCTTGCTTACGTCTCTGTTTTTCTTCTTGTTCTTTAATAACATGTTTATCCTGTTTTGGTGATACAGATCGACGTTGGCAAGTTGGTTCAGGAGGGGTTTTCTCAACAAATCTAGGTTTTGTTGGGTTAGTACAGTTCTTGATAATGTGGCCAAAATCTCCAGATTTGAAACAAGTTCTCCTTTCAACAAATTTAGGAGATCGTGTTTCATGACTTGATGTTGAGCTTGTGGGTCTTGAGGTACTTGGTTCATTTTTATCACACCCATTTGTATGTTGAGTGTAATTTTTTTTGACTGTTTCGTTTCAAAATCTTGACTTGATATACAAAATCTATATTAGACATGCCTTCAAAAGTCTCGATTTTATCCGTACCCTTTGAACTCACAAATTAACATTTTTCTTTTTCTTCTTGTAGCGAGCACCTTTGGCTTCAACCTTTGGTTGTGGTACCTTAGGTTCTTCGACTCGCTTTGCTTGTTTTTCTTTTGAGACTGATAATGGTTAAGACTTGATGGGATTCTTCTTTTCCAAAAATTTGGTTGTAGAATTTTCAAAAACTTGATCAATAGAGGTTGGATTTACATTTTTTGATTGGAAAGTCTTTGTTAGAATAGATTTTCTTGTCTCCAACCAAAGTATACAACACATTATCTTTCTCAGCTGTAGACACATTTGTCTTGACAGACTTCAGAGGATCATTCTCTTGATTTTCAACAGTTTTGACACTGGGAGTAGCAGAAATTTCTACCCCTCTTCATCAAGAGATTGATTCTAATCACTTTTGTTTGACTCATCATCTGATGTATCATCTTCCTCTATTTCAGATGGATTTTGATCAACATTAGATGATGAGTTCTCTGGTTTGCTTGGTTCTTGTGAGGAATTGTCTAGCTTGAACCCCAATCCTGCTGCAAATTCCTCAAGATTAAGTGGTACAGATGGTTTGAAGCAAGGCATTTCCTCTTCATCAGGGAATTTGGTATAATTGTGTTTTAAAGGCGGTGGACACGCTTTATACCCAATGCACTTAACATCTCCTTTTAGCTTTTGAGCGTCAATGATATGATCAAGCACATATCGGAAGTTAGAGTAACTCCCCAATTTTATTGCATCATGTTCGCGTTTGGCAATGGCTAACTCTTTCTTAGTTTCTTCAAGGATATTAATGTAGTTATTAATTCCTGTTTGTTTATTCAAAACTATCTTTGTTAATTCAGAAACGCTTTTCTTAAGAGTTTTTATTACAGATTTGAATTCCTTTTCATTTCGAGTTAAAGCCAAGTTTGCCTTTTTGCATTTCGACAGTTCAACAACTAAGTTTTGATTATGACTGTTTATTGTTTCCAATTTTACTTTCAATTCAGCACAATCATTGTAAATTTTAGGAGAGTCGGAGTTTACCTGACTTGTCGAACGGGCCATATTCGCCATGAAGGCAGTATGATGATCGAAAGAAGCACCATTGGTAAAGATTTTCTCAATTTCCTTCAAAGCTACTTCTGGTTTCTTCATCAAACCAGCCTGCCTCTTTCAGCAACTTACTCACCTTATTATCTATCCTTTCTCTTCCATCAGAATCAGATCCATAACCATCAGAACTCGAGCAATCTTCATCAGAACTACCATTATAACCCGAACTATCATTATCATCAGAACTGTCAATACTGTGAACATGTTTGATTCGATTGATGATTTTGACATAACATGCGGTTCCTCCGTGATTCTCGTTTCCCAACTGTACTGACCAATCGCATCCTTCATCTGCTTGAACAACTAAAGCTTTGCTATTTGAAGGTCCAGATTGATTTGAGTTTTGTTGGTTGTTAACAACTACTATTCTTCGTTCATTGTTGATGTCACACCCCGACCCGCAGCGGAAAAAGGTGATCGGGGCATGATTGGGTTATCATCAAAGCTCATGACATTTATTATAATGTTTCATATTTATTATTTCAATTTAATAGAAGTCATACAATCATATCAAACAAATACAACATGTTCAATTCATCCTTCTAAACTTCATTATTTTTCTTCTAAGGCAATTTCCTATGTTTTCCTTGCTTCATCCTGTTCACCTGTATCATATGTAAAAATGGTTTTTGGATCAACAAAAGTTGGCAAGGAACCTTGTTAGAAAACAGTTATTATTTATTTCTGGTTGTATTTAATATGGAAAAATCGTGCAATATTCATATATGAACAAGTGTATATAAACATACAATAACATCAATTGGCATACAACAACAAACCATTAGCATACGATATCAAACCACAACAAACAATAACATACATTAACAAACCAACATCATACAATAACAACAGTTAATAACATACATTAACAAATCAAGAGCATACAATAACATATCAACAGGCATAAATAAATAACATAAATAAACTGTGCGATCAAGGCTCAATCAAACGGAGCCGATCGTATTGCATGTACTGATAATGAAAAATGTCTGTGCGATCAAGGCTCAATCAAACGGAGCTGATCGTATTGCATGTACTGAAAATGAAAAATGTCTGTGCGATCAAGGCTCAATCAAACAGAGCCGATCGTATGTTGGCACGCCAGGTTCACGCTCATAATGTAATGGGGAACATGCTCAACGCTCATAATGTAATGGGGCGGCGGCCTATGAAATTGCATGTACTTGAAAATAATAAATTTAATCTAAACAATAATCACACAAACCGTTTATACAAACTGAATACACATTTATTCATGATATGATGTATGCATAATGATTTAAATATAGTAAATAGTAAGACACATGATACACCCCAAAAACGTGATTTAAACGGGGAATTTGAGTGATTCACTCACAGTGGGTGCGTTCGGTGAATGATGATGTATGCGCACGAGTTTAGAGGATTGATCGTCGAGGAATAACTAACCTAATTAATAAGGAAAAAGTAAGGTAAATAAATGGATTTTATTATCAATTTTAATAGGATTTTTGGATATATATTTTTGTGAGTTTTAGGCTAGTTTCTAACCTTAAAAATGTTATTTTAAGTATTTTTAATTGGTTTTTAAATAAAATAAATAAATAAAAATAATAAAAAAATGTTGACTTTTGACCGTTGACTTGAACACTTGTGACCGGTTTTATTGTGTAAGTGTATGCGCCGGGTGAGGCTCGAACCCGAGACCTCCCGTTCGCGTGCACGCAGCTCTACCAACTGAGCTACGTGTCTAACCTGAAATATTTCTGTTTTTAATTATATTTATATACTAACTAAATTAATCCGAAAATCATTTATTTTTAAAAAGATTTCACTGTGACGACTCGGTGCGCTCCACAGGTCTCGAACCCGGGACCTGTGGTTTAGTTTGGCACACAGTCCACCACTGGACTGTGTGTCTATCTTGGTAAATATCCTAGTTTTTATTATACTTAACATATAGCGGAGTTAACCAGGTTCAGTTTTAAACAAAAAGGCATTTTATTACTGCAAAGGTGTGTATCAAGAATCGAACTCGGGACGTGTATGTTTTTTTATGTGCACACAGTCCACCCCTGGTGTGGACTGTGTGTCTAACCCGTTTATAATTCCGATTTTAATTAATCTTATGTCACATCTGAACTCGTCTTCTTCGTTCAAAACACAGACATCAGTCAAAGCAACTGATACTTGATTAATTCGGTTAATGAACAAGATGAACAATTGGAAAGTATTGAATCGAAGAGTTTGGGGAAAGAAAATATCGAACAGATCGTCTTCTTCAGAAAATCCGGCGAAGCTCGTCGGCCCTGTTCTGGTGACTTTCGACTGTTAGAGTTAATTAGCAGTTTGGAGAGATTAGATGTGAAATTGAACTAATGAGTAATGATTATCAGTAGATTACATGATCATACCGGTTATCAGCGTGATTCTGAAACTTTCAGAAATTTTCCGGCGAAAACAGAAAAATCCGGCAATGTCGTCTGGGTTGATTCTGAGCGGTGAAATGGTGTTAGAAATTGTCTTATAATGGAATGAAACAGAAATATGGAGATAATTACCGTGAAGATGAAAGTCCCGGTTTTCCGGCGACTTGCAGAGAATTCCGGCGAGTGCAATTTCTTGCGACAGAGGTTCTTCAGAGGTTTAAAGTGAGTGGGATTGATGTCAGTACGAGTCCTATGATCTTATTTTTGGGTAAGAAGAAAAGATGGGTTGATTTCGGTTTTCCGGCGAAACTTTCCGGTCAATTCACAGAGAATTCCGGCGAAGCTTTCTGAGCGAAATGTTGAGTGTCTTTGATAGAATTCGCGAGCCTAACTGAATGAAGAAAGTATAACTCCCGAATTTGAATTGTATTTCTCGGTTTTTAATTGAAATGAATGAAATTGATGAATTTCTTCAGTTATAACCGATCTTGCTGTTAAGGCATACGTTATAACCAAAAAGAAACGGCCAAAGTTGACGAAATTGTCAGGATTTCCGACGTGAACGGATTTGGGCGCGTTGAGTAATTGGGTTTTGATTTCCAGATTTATTTATGTATTAATTGGTTCAATATATTAACAAACATCACAAGTGGCGGAGTGGTTGGAAGTGTGAGTGTTAAATCGTTGCTTGTATCTGGTTGACCCGCGTTCGAAACCCGGCTTCAGCCATTTATTTTTATTTCATTATTTTCAGTACTTTTTCAAAAATAAATTTTATATTCTAATATACTTATTAATTATGTATCATTTAAAATTAATTTGGGCATTAAATACGCAACGAAATTTTTATCTGATTGTTCGGTTGATAAACGGAGCGGGTTTGGTAAATCTGGTTTTTTTGGCGGATGTTACAGTATCCCCTACTTTTAGAAATTTCGTCCTGAAATTTAAGTAGTGGCATATTTGTTTAAAAAAGGATGGTGTTTTAATTTGACAATTACATACTTAGAAGAGGGTAAGAGTTTAAATTTTGTTTGAGGCGGTAACGTTCCTTGTAAGGGTTGAATACCTTATTACAGGAATCGCTTTTTGTTGCCTAAAGTGTATGAATACGGAACATGGATACACAGAGTTGATCGACTAAGTATGATGTTATGCATATGAGTTTGGGTATGTTTGAAAGATTAGATTATATCCTAAAATAAACTTCTAATACTAAAACCTACATGGAACTTCTCATAACCGCCTAACAATGCCTCTGATCCTCTGACAAGAATACTTATATATAGGAAGTACTAGCGGCGTATCCACCATATTCTTGTCAAATTTCATTGGTTTTATCAGTTAGTTATGATTGGTTCTATGATGTGACTCTAGAACACAAATAAACATAACAACCAATATCTGAGTCCTAATTCTGATAGCATACATGTTGGATTGATGACACAATCTATTTCCTTTAAAGGGTGAGATGATATGAATGCTAAATCAGTGAGTATAACGCAAACTTCAATCAATACAATACTAAATCCTACATGGAACTGCTCATAACCGCATGATAATGCCTCTGATCCTTTGACAAGAATACTTATATATAGGAAGTACCAGCGGCGTATCCACCATATTCTCGTCAAATTTTCATTGGTTTTATCGGTAAGTTATGATTAGTCCTATGTGACTCTAAAACATAAACAAACATAATAACCAAAACTTGAGTCCTTGAATGATGACAATACCTCTCTCGTTTGTTATGATGGAGAGGTTAGTCTATGTAGAAAATGGAACACAATCCAATTTCTTTAAATGATGAGTTGGTATGAATGTCAAACCAGTGAGTGTAAAACAAATTTCAACCAAACATTACTCAATCCTACATGGAACTTCTCATAACCGCCTGATAATGCCTCTGATCCTTTGACAAGAATACTTATATATAGGAAGTACCAGCGGCGTATCCACCATATCCTTGTCAAATTCTCATTGGTTTTATCAGTAAGCTATGATTAGTCCTATGTGACTCTAAAACATAAATAAACACAACAAACAATGCCTGAGTCATAATTCTGATAGTATACATGTTTGAATGATGACCGTCCCTCTCTCGTTTGTTGTGATGGAGAGGTTAGTCTATGCAGAAGTGAAACACAGCCCAACTTCTTTAAATACTGAGATTGAAATACGTTGAGATGTATGATGGTATGAATGTTGAATCAATGAGTATAAAACATAACTGAAATAATAATTCGCATTAAGATCCTTGGATAAACTTCCAATTTAAAATTGAGACACGTGAGAATTGAGATAACATAAAGAAAGCATAAAACTAAGCAGTGGGAGTTGAATCTTGATTGTTGGTGAAGGGGACTAGTTGAGTGTTTTCGTTTGGGCCGTCATTATCTTCAACCGGATTGGCATTGATGTTGAAAACTCTTCCTCTTGCTGGTGGCCTAGTGATTGGGTTTTCTTGATTTGCTTGGTTAACTGGGTTTGCTTGAGCTTGGGCGTTTATGATGTTAACCAATTGAGGGCACGTGTTTCTAAAGTGGGTAGGGTCGCCACAATTGAAACAAGCTCGAACATATGGGAACATGGGGTATTGGGGTTGTTGATATGTTTGGTTCATGCTTTGAGTAGGGGGTGAGGTTTGGTTTTGAGGGGTGCGGCAAACCTTGCTCAAATGACCATAGCGTCCACAACTCGCACATAGTCGACAAAGCACGGTAGATGGATGGTGATAAAAACAGGTGTTACATCGAGGGTGAGGTCCAAGGTAAGGTTTCTTATTTGGGTAGGTTGAGTTGGGTGACACTTGAGTGATTGGGATAGCTTGGAGGGGTACGGCTTGTATGACTGGTTGGTTGCATTGGGTGACAGCGAAAAGTTGCTCGTCTCGTTTTCTTTTAGAAATGGGCTGAGAAGGGGATTCGGTTTGGGTGTAGTTGGAGGTTTCAGTCGATGCTTTATCCTTCTTTTTCTCCTCCTTGAAGTCTTTATTCCGGATTCGGTTCTCGGTGAGCTCTGTAGCTAACTCCATTGCTGCTTCCAAGGTTGCAGGTGTGGCACTTATTACAGAGTCTTGAATCTTTGAGGAAGACCTTGAATGTAGTGCTCGATCAAACGGTAGTGGGGAGTGAACAAGTTGGGAACCATTTGATTTAACTCGAGGAATCTCTTGCTGTACGTGGTGTGGTCGCCTTTCTTTTGTTTCAATGAATAGAACTCATCCTCTAATTTCTTGATTTCGCTCCTTGGGCAAAACCGTCTTATCATGATTTCTTTCAACTCTTCCCAAGTCAAAGTCATAGTATCTTCAACACCCCGTTTGGCCTTTTCTGTATTCCACCAAGTAAGTGCTATTCCAAATAAACGACCAGTAGCATATCGCACTTTGCGATCATCGGGGCAATCGCAAGTTAGAAAAATGTTTTCCATTTCTTCAAACCAATAGAAAAGAGCGGTGACACCTTTAGTCCCTTCGTATTTTGTAGGGTCGCAGGATTTGAAATGCTTGTAAGTGCATTTAGTAGTATTTGGGGAAGGGTTGACAATATTTTGAACTTCTTGATTGACGGGATTAGCGGTAAGGGCTTGTTGGACTTGAATTACAATGTTGGGTATTACGGCAGCCATTTGTTGAGCGATTAGGGTAGCCATGCGCTCGCGGGCTTTTCTTGCTCTCATCTTCCTACGAGTGAGACTAGAAGACATCTACATGGAATACATATCAAGAGTATGAGTTGGATGCTTTTGGGATCATGTTTCGTATTTAGGAATGAACATTTATAAAATAAACATAGCAAAATAAATCTACTACATCCATAGGATGTCTTGGGCTTTGCTCGTAATTGGGCCTTGCATGCCGCCATACTTCACCTTCGTAATCACGTGGGCCCCCATGATTACCGGGTTTTTCATATGGTTCGCATGTGCTTGCCTGGTTACGTACACTAAAACCCGGAGAAAATCGAGAAATATGTAACGTATGATATTCGGAATGTGTCCAGGTGTGGACACGGTGACACCTCAAAGTGGGGTTAGTTCGAACGACGTTTGGTGTGGCATGCTTTGGCCTAATAGGTCCTTCGTACTCTCATCGTTAGTCCCCAGGTAGGCAAACTGGTCCGTTATATTGGATTTATACGAATGCCAACCTAGACAGGACGTTCCGACTACCGGTACTTGTACCCTTACAGTTACTACATGCCCATCGCAGAACTCACTTTGATGAAATTTGAAAAAATGAAAAATGCGACAAAATCTTGAATAACGGAAGTATGAATATGATTTGAATATGTGAATATTGTAACATGTATGATGAATATGTATGTAAGTATGTATGTTTGACTGCAAGTATAATTCACTATGTATCACAAACTGTAATATGGAAATGTTTGCATGCATTTGTGTATGTAATAAATATGAAACAAATAAATATCATAAGTTTGCATGTAACCACATAAACAATTAAAATCTAGTCAACTATAGTATAGGCTCTAAGGGTCTAATAACCTATCCTATATCCCTATAGTCATGGCTCTGATACCAATCTGTCACACCCCGACCCGCAGCAGAAAAAGGTGATCGGGGCATGATTGGGTTATCATCAAAGCTCATGACATTTATTATAATGTTTCATATTTATTATTTCAATTTAATAGAAGTCATACAATCATATCAAACAAATACAACATGTTCAATTCATCCTTCTAAACTTCATTATTTTTCTTCTAAGGCAATTTCCTATGTTTTCCTTGCTTCATCCTGTTCACCTGTATCATATGTAAAAATGGTTTTTGGATCAACAAAAAGTTGGCGAGTGAACCTTGTTAGAAAACAGTTATTATTTATTTCTGGTTGTATTTAATATGGAAAAATCGTGCAATATTCATATATGAACAAATGTATATAAACATACAATAACATCAATTGGCATACAACAACAAACCATTAGCATACGATATCAAACCACAATAAACAATAACATACATTAACAAACCAACAGCATACAATAACAACAGTTAATAACAAACATTAACAAATCAACAGCATACAATAACATATCAACAGGCATAAATAAATAACATAAATAAACTGTGCGATCAAGGCTCAATCAAACGGAGCCGATCGTATTGCATGTACTGATAATGAAAAATGTCTGTGCGATCAAGGCTCAATCAAACGGAGCCGATCGTATTGCATGTACTGAAAATGAAAAATGTCTGTGCGATCAAGGCTCAATCAAATGGAGCCGATCGTATGTTGGCACGCCAGGTTCACGCTCATAATGTAATGGGGAACATGCTCAACGCTCATAATGTAATGGGGAGCGGCGGCCTATGAAATTGCATGTACTTGAAAATAATAAATTTAATCTAAACAATAATCACACAAACCGTTTATACAAACTGAATACACATTTATTCATGATATGATGTATGCACAATGATTTAAATATAGTAAATAGTAAGACACATGATACACCCCAAAAACGTGATTTAAACGGGGAATTTGTAGTGATTCACTCACAGTGGGTGCGTTTGGTGAATGATGATGTATGCGCACGAGTTTGGAGGATTGATCGTCGAGGAATAACTAACCTAATTAATAAGGAAAAAGTAAGGTAAATAAATGGATTTTATTATCAACTTTAATAGGATTTTTTGATATATATTTTTGTGAGTTTTAGGCTAGTTTCTAACCTTAAAAATGTTATTTTTAAGTATTTTTAATTGGTTTTTAAATAAAATAAATAAATAAAAATAAAAAAAAATGTTGACTTTTTGACCGTTGACTTGACCGTTGACCGTTGACTTGTTGACCGGTTTTATTGTGTAAGTGTATGCGCCGGGTGAGGCTCGAACCCGAGACCTCCCGTTCGCGTGCACGCAGCTCTACCAACTGAGCTACGTGTCTAACCTGAAATATTTCTGTTTTTAATTATATTTATATACTGACTAAATTAATCCGAAAATCATTTATTTTTAAAAAGATTTCACTGTGACGACTCGGTGCGCTCCACAGGTCTCGAACCCGGGACCTGTGGTTTAGTTTGGCACACAGTCCACCGCTGGACTGTGTGTCTATCTTGGTAAATATCCTAGTTTTTATTATACTTAACATATAGCGGAGTTAACCCGGTTCAGTTTTAAACAAAAAGGCATTTTATTACTGCAAAGGTGTGTATCAAGAATCGAACTCGGGACGTGTATGTTTTTTTATGTGCACACAGTCCACCGCTGGTGTGGACTGTGTGTCTAACCCGTTTATAATTCCGATTTTAATTAATCTTATGTCACATCTGAACTCGTCTTCTTCGTTCAAAAAACAGACATCAGTCAAAGCAACTGATACTTGATTAATTCGGTTAATGAACAAGATGAACAATTGGAAAGTATTGAATCGAAGAGTTTGGGGAAAGAAAATACCGAACAGATCGTTTTCTTCAGAAAATCCGGCGAAGCTCGTCGGCTCTGTTCTGGTGACTTTCGACTGTTAGAGTTAATTAGCAGTTTGGAGAGATTATATGTGAAATTGAACTAATGAGTAATGATTATCGGTAGATTACATGATCATACCGGTTATCAGCGTGATTCTGAAACTTTCATAAATTTTCCGGCGAAAACAGAAAATCCGGCAATGTCGTCTGGGGTTGATTCTGAGCGGTGAAATGGTGTTAGAAATTGTCTTATAATGGAATGAAACAGAAATATGGAGATAATTACCGTGAAGATGAAAGTCCCGGTTTTCCGGCGACTTGCAGAGAATTCCGGCGAGTGCAATTTCTTGCGACAGAGGTTCTTCAGAGGTTTAAAGTGAGTGGGATTGATGTCAGTACGAGTCCTATGATCTTATTTTTGGGTAAGAAGAAAAGATGGGTTGATTTCGGTTTTCCGGCGAAACTTTCCGGTCAATTCACAGAGAATTTCGGCGAAGCTTTCTGAGCGAAATGTTGAGTGTGTTTGATAGAATTCGCGAGCCTAACTGAATGAAGAAAGTATAACTCCCGAATTTGAATTGTATTTCTCGGTTTTTAATTGAAATGAATGAAATTGATGAATTTCTTCAGTTATAACCGATCTTGCTGTTAAGGCATACGTTATGACAAAAAGAAACGGCCAAAGTTGACGAAATTGTCGGGATTTCCGACGTGAACGGATTTGGGCGCGTTGAGTAACTGGGTTTTGATTTCCAGATTGATTTATGTATTAATTGGTTCAATATATTAACAAACATCACAAGTGGCGGAGTGGTTGGAAGTGTGAGTGTTAAATCGTTGCTTGTATCTGGTTGACCCGGGTTTGAAACCCGGCTTCAGCCATTTATTTTTATTTCATTATTTTCAATACTTTTTCAAAAATAAATTTTATATTCTAATATACTTATTAATTATGTATCGTTTAAAATTAATTTGGGCATTAAATACGCAACGAAATTTTTATCTGATTGTTCGGTTGATAAACGGAGCGGGTTTGGTAAATCCGGTTTTTTTGGCGGATGTTACAGTTGACATGAGCTGTGTTGGATGGTTGTGGTTGATTTCGAAAGGGATTATGATTTCCTTGTTTACTGGGTCGAGTACACTCGCGCTTGAAGTGACCTTTTTCTCCATAATTGAAGCAAGTGACAACATCTTTATCAAAACCATACTTCGTATCTTTCTTGCTCTCCAAACTTGTTCTTCCAGTTCGGCTCATATAATCCTTGGCTCTTCTGACCGCACTTGCAAAAGCCAATTTTATGTCCATCAGCTCCATCTCATCTTGTCAATTTGTTGGTAGTCTTCATTTGTCAAATTTATGTTTCCGATTTGACCAGCGACTAACCCACAACAAGCACTTACCATAGTATGTAGAAGTTCCATGTGTTCCTGGGCAACTTCTACACTTACCTTTGAAAGATGTGATGCATCAAGTCGGACAGTAATAGGGTTTGTAGATTGGAAATTGTTCCCGTAGAAAGCTTGTTGAGAAGCTTGCTGTTGAACTTGAGGTGTAAGATCTCGTGGTTGTGGCAGAAAGGCTTTCGGATCAAATAATTGTCCATAGGATTGAGTACTTGAGCTTGCAGATTGATTTGCTTGAACTGGTTGTGGTAGAAATGGGTTAACGTTTGACACAAATGCGGTTTGCAGCTTTGGTTGCTGATTTACACTAACACCTGTATTGATACCTCCAAAGTACATCTCAGGGTTTTGTGGAACAGAAACTCTTTGTGCTTTTTGGAGTTCTTCTTCGTTCTTGTTCTCTAACTTCTGCACAAATTCATAGATATTGATCGCATCTAAAACACCTGTATGCTTAAATAAGTCAATAAATTGACTCCATTTGGCGGTAAGGCGTCAACAAAACACATCACGATTTCCTATGGAGATGCTAACACTTTATATGAGAACATTTCACTCAGCAAATGGTAGAAACGTGTTGTCATATCATTCAGTGTTTCATTCTCCATGAACATGAAACCTTCAAACTCCTTCTTCAGCAGATCATGTCGGATTTTTCTTGTAGCAGCATTCCCTTCTCCTCTTGCTTCCAGTGTATCCCACAAATTTTTGGTGGTCGTACAGTACACAAACTGATGGTAAATGTCTTTATGAAGACCTTTTGTTAGGATAGCAAACGCCTTCTCTCTAAATCGTAGGCCTTTTTGTCACTTTCATCTAGATTGGCTAAGGAGGTTGGATTTGATCCTGCTTCTTCGAGAGATTCTTTGTAGGAAAACATGTCCATAGTTCTGTGTTCTGACCGAGAACATATGTGTGAAAACCACTTTTCCACGAAGGATAATCGTTCATATGGTTCAGTTTAGGTGGACGGTTATTACTCCCAGTTTCACTCTCGCTCATAAGAAGAGTTTGGATGCTCTGGTTTTGATTAGCGACACACGCCCATTGATTAGCGGTAATCATGGATGTGTGTTGAGGCATCAATTATTTAACCCATGAGGTTGCGGAGTTTTGTGATTAGTCTTGACTTGTGCTTGAACTACTACTCCAATCCCACAGATTAGTACTCATTATATTTTCTTGATTATGAAAATTGAAAGGTTTAAAGTTTGATTTTTGAAAATAACAGTGTCCCTTTTAAAATTCACAATTTTAAGAAACCACAAAGTTTGAAAAACTGAAACACGAAAAACAATTAATGAAGAAGGTTCTTCATACGAACCAATGTTTAGTACGAATGGTTTGTCTTACGTACGGATAAGGTGTTTCGTACGGGGGACACTTCTTCGTGCGAACAACTTAGTTTTTCGTGTGAATAAGGTTATTCGTGCGGATGACTGGTCTTTCGCACGAACAGTCTAGTTCTTCATGCGAACAAGGTTCTTCGTGCGGATGGGTTATTCGCACAACTGTTTTTCGTAGAGGAATCTTTTTGCAGGGTTGGTTTGGTGAAAACTTTTCTTTTCTTGCACAGACTGGTTCGAAAGTGGTCTGTTGTCTACACAATTTTGGTTAAAAAGACAAACATTCCATATCAGCTTTTACAGTTATAACAGTCAAGTCCAGAATGTCAGAAATTTGGTCAACCCTACAGCAATATTCCGGTGAGTTTTTCCGGCAGAGTTTCATCTGAAAATATGTTTATCTTGAACATAAGAAAATTTTAAGAAAAACCAGATTTAACATGTCTCCATGTGTTCTAACAAGGTTTTTATGAAAATTTTCTGGATACAACAAGTTTTAACTAAATTTTAAGTTGGTTATCTTCTTAAAACTTAAGTTTCCTGCTGAAAGTTCAAGAACACTTCAAGAAACCCTCACAACCAGCTCAGACACAATACTAAGCTTGGTTTTGCAACAAGGAAGAGAGCCAAAGCTCTGATACCACTTGTAGGTACACTTGGAGTATCAAGATAAACCTTCTTCCTTGTTTATACAACACACATACAAGTGCGGAATCCAAGTATGTATGCAAACCAAAGCAAAGTAAGCAACGCAGGATAACCAAAGATTCAATACCTTGATTAACTGATGAGAACTAGTACAAACATATACAAACAATGTTCATACAGACTCTATGCATTCACTCTGTGCTCTCACTCTTGTGCTCTCAATGTCTCAGCTAGTGCGTCTATGCTCACATGCATTAGTTACAACTGAGAAGTGCATGTCTGTTTATATAGTCCCAACACCAAGCAACAGTACGAAGTATGTTGCCGGTCATACGAAACACTTAAAAGACATGAAGAACCTTCAGCAATGGATGCTCGTACGAATGACTAGTGACTCGTACGAGTACAACCTGGCTCGTACGAACAAGCAAGATGCTTGTTTACTGAGATCCATTCGTACGAATATAATGCCATTTGTACGAATGGTAAGTTGCTTGTACGAGCAACAACTTGCTCGTACGAAGCTCCTTCATCCGTACCTGAAGAGTTCTTTGGAGAATGTTCCACAGACATGACGTACACAAGACTCAACAGTATGCACGTATACAACTGTATTACACAGACAATCTAATCGTCATACTAGATCAAGATAGGAGGATATCTTGATCTTGCCGACACAACCAAATGATACAGACACAGTAAACAAAGACCGTACAATTACAGACGTAACTAAGAACAAGCGACATACACAAAAGTGTATCAACACTTTGCACCTCTAAACACTTTAAGAATCAACCTTGAACAAGTACCATAACCATGGATGGGTTTAGAAACTTGTTATGCATAAGATTGATGTAAGAAAGTTAAGTTTAATAAAAGTTTGAAACATAAACTTCAAAACAGAAAGTTTGGGCCTCGAAATGGTGATGTTCCACCTTAGTTTACCATGGTAAACTTGTGGAAATAATCCTAGAGGTGTTCCAAACAAGTTTGAAGCAAAAATTGATAAATAAGAGAAAGAACGGTGAGTTTGAACTCACTTAAGGACTTGAAGATATTCTGCCAAGAACTTGAATTTCCAGCAGATTATGGAGTGATTTGAGAGTGTAGAAGAGTTAGAAAAGTGAAAATGAGGTGTAGGAAGCTTGCTTTTATAATGGGTTAGTAGGGTTTGGTGTTTAATGGAGTTTAAAGATAATTGGGGAAGAAATAGGTGGGAAAAAGTGGCCAACCCGCAGCTTGGTAACAACCTTCTGGGATTCAGGGCCTTGGCGTCACGCCAAGGCTAATCCACATCTCCGTCGCGTGACGCGGAGCCTCATATGGCCAGCCAAGTTTGATTTTTCACCCTTTGGCCTCTGAACTTTGATTTATTTATCAATTTATGCAATAACTTGGTATTTGATATGTTTTCAAGTGTCGATCATGTATGTAAGTATAACTCAAGTATCGTGAATGTATTTATGAGTATTTGCACGTATCACAAGTGTCGGTTCGCAAGTAAACACGTATTTATTGATTGTTTGTATGCCTAGCATGTATGTATAAAGTATTATTCTCGTTATGATCAAAGCCTCGAATTACAAAGTTGAAATATGAATACAATACGATTACAAATTTCCAAGAATAGAAATACGAGTATACTTTCTAATTAAGGAAAGTAAAAAATGCGAAGCGTTATATACGTCCCTTCGGTCGAATGATAGAAGGATTAATTTAGTTTCAAAACTTTATATGACTAACATCAATGAAGATAGTTTGAAGCTATGAATATTGATTCTCAACCCTTGAGCTTTCATCTCATGAATAACCAATCATTTATAATAGTCTTACTTAAGAATGATTCCCATGAATCTGGTCGACTATAGACATTTAGAATACACTATTCAAGGATACTTAAACGTACTAAAATCGAACATAGAAACATTAATTTATGATGCATTTAACCATTGAATCAAAATAGATATACAATGTAACTATTAATGTTCGAAAGCACCAAATACTAAAATTAGAGATCAAATCTACTCTTCACAAACTAAGCCGTATTTTCTCAGCGCGCTCCTCGTGTTTAACTAGAGACATAGGTTTAGAAGGGGTCTACTGGATTTTGATCCGTATGAACTTTGTTTATAACGATGCCTTCCCAGTCTAGTATATGAATTCTATGACAATCTATGATGGACTTAATATATAAAATATAACATATAAGTATATACATAACCGAATTCGTGATGTTAATTGGATTATGGTTCCATGTCACGAGTGTAAGTTATCCTATCCTTGTTCTAGATTCCTTGTTAATGATTCTAATGGGCGAGTAGACCCATGAAATCACATGAAACTTAGTGTCATACGAGTGTTTAGACGGGATATATTTTGCATACGTATACTTTATTATACTTAAATACCGAATCCAAGTCTGTTACCAAATCAAAATACTCACACACCTACACTTCCTCATGTAGGATAACTTCGGTGTTCCAAGTCTCAACACCTATCAACTCTCGGTTTAACTCGGAAAGCTTGCAAAACCGTGAGTATACTTGACCCCTTTTCTATTTAACACCTTTGGGTGCAATATGTGTGACTTATCAAAAACGCACACATACACTTATAAACATGCTTGCAAACAAACAATCCAATATACATGCTTGTTATGATATGCTTGAATACATACATGATATTTGTTGCTTTATACTTGTCATTAACTTTATACGAGCCTCCCTTAACATGTATAGTGCTATAGGATTAACGCACCGCCCGTATTCTTGAGGTCTTGTTAAGTAAACAAAATGATCTTTTCATTTCTATGATTAGATTATGCTAGCGGGAAACTTTGGGTTGACAAATATAGTTGCAGGATAGTATTGCCATGTTAAGTTCTTAGTATTCGAATTTTGCCATGTGGATTTGTTTAAACTTTATACATATGCTATTACCTAAACTTGTATGCTCGCTAATACTTTTGTATTGATATGCATTTTAAAACATATTGTAGGAACCTGATGATGATGTTGACAAATGAAATCTTGTAGGAAGACTAGAAACACACTTTAAATTAAAACTGTGTTGTATTTCACTTTCGTTCGACATGTTGTAATTTGCTGCAAAACGATAGTACTTGTTTCTTAGAAATGAAATGAAATGAAATTTACTTTATTAAATATTGTCACAAATAGTGTTATGACGACTCTTGCAATCACATTTTCATCCCGCCCCAAAGTTTCCGCCATCGGTTGTGGTGTAACAGATTGGTATCAGAGCCAGAACTATAGGGAATTAGGAAAAATTGCCATGATTTGACCTAGTCTATAGTCTAAGTACCCATACTTGACCATTCTTGATTTCATGCTTAAAATACTTGAATTCTTCCTACTTGCTTATGTCTACTTCTTTTGTCTTAATTTATATACGCTTTTCCTAAGGCGTTTTACACAAATACACGACTACTCGAAGACATTCACACACTACAATCGAGACGATCTCACAAAAATAGCGTGAAACCCGCACTTTAGTGATCACTCTCAATCCGCATTGTTTGATTTTTCACAAAATTACGCCATCAAGTTAGGAGTGATATTCACATCTTGATGGAAAATTTCCATTTCATACTCTAGTGGACCCTTACCAACGAGTCGGAATTTGCACCTCGTTTGGTAAGTACCAACCACGTCTAGGGAACGAAATTATCAACTTAGGAGTGATATCCACATCTTGATAACTAGTCTCACTCCTTGATTTTCAATCCCGCCAAAGTCTTGAATTTTCGATTGACTAGGGACATGTAGTAACCGAAAGGGTGAATGTCGTTAACCGCTCCTCGGTGAGAGTATTCTACCTATTAGGCCAAAACATGTTTCCCTAACTCGAAAGAAATTTTGACAACTTTGGAATAGTCTTAGTTTCGTTCTGAGACACTCCAAGTTCTACGTTGAATCTCTTTTATGTTATACCCATTTCTATGTGTTTTACATTTGATACGTTTATCATTTCAAGTCGAAGGCACGAATCGCACGTTATCCGCAATCTAAGACTATATAACAAACGAAATTTACTACTCTTACCGTCTTTATACGTGATTATGCAATGCAAATACGTGTTATCCTTTTGCGAACAATGTGAAATTTACGTGCTATGTGATATACTTTTATGCTCATACATGCAACATAAATTTTATAAACACATTATGATCAAGTCTCATCCTTTTCACCTACTTCGAACTTTTGGATATCTTCCAACCATAACTCGAACTCAAGAAAGAGCTTTAAGTCAAGATCCAAGCCTAACGCCAATTCAATGTCCAAGAAGGACATGATGAAGTTCATGGCCAAGCAAATGGCCAAGGTTATCCCTGACATAGTTAGTAAGATTCAACCAACCCCCAACAACGTCGAACCCCCATACCTTGATCGAATCCAAAGTCGACCCACCCAAGTAAACCTTCACATTTAAGCAATTCAATTCGTGTAGCCCACTACCGTTTACGGGCGAAGAGGGAGCGACGAAGATGCTCCAATGGTTTGACTCCATCGAGGTCACCTTTCATCAAGGTGGGTGTCCCGAGCATCTTCGCACCATCAACGCCATCGGCGTCATCCAATCAAGAGCTCTTGATTGGTGGACACCAAACGTAACGCACGCGGAGACGATTCCGGTTATGTGTTAACCTGGACCGAGCTTAAGAAACTCATGAATGACGAGTTTTGTCCCCCCCATGGCTCCAACAACTCGAAATGAGTTTTGGAATCTCAAGCAAGTTGGGATCGACAATACAGGTCTCACCACTAGGTTCAAACAACTTAGTTCCCTTTGCCGTGGCCAAGTCGATTCCACCGACAAGGCTATTGCCAAATACATTCGAGCCCTTCCTTCCTCCTTCTCCAATTACGTTGAATCCACTCAACCCAAAACCCTTGAGGACACTTTCCGCTTAGCAGCCAAGTTCAACCATAACCGAATTTTGGATGGAACCTACGAAACAAAGGGTCCTACTAAAACGGTTCACCAAGCTACCACCGAACCTATCGTCGAACCGTCTAAGCGATCACCCAAACCCAACACCTACAATAAGAAGTAGAAGGCTTCAAACCAAAACTGTGCGGTTGTTACTCCGCAAAAACCCACCACCACAACAACTCGCCACAACCCAAAACCACGAACTGGCCAAGGGAGCTTACACTGGGACACTTCCCAAATGTGTCACTTGCACCTACCATCACCCAACCACCGCACCGTGCCACCTTTGCACCCCGAACCGGCCAAGCGAGCTTACACTGGGACTCTTCCCAAATGTGTAACTTGCACCTACCATCCCCAACCACCGCACCATGCCGCCTTTGCATAAGTTCAATAGCTTTGGACACTTTAACACCCAATGCCGAAGTGGCCAAAAGCCACAAGGTACCAAACTCAACCACCTGCCCAGAACCAAACTCAACCGCCAACAAACAATGGTCGCACCTGCTACAAATGTGGCGACCGAAACCACCTGAGCAACGCCTGCCCTCAACGCAACAACAACCAACAACAAGCTCCCGGTGGACGAGCTTTCGTCATCACTGCAACTTAGGCCCGAACAACAATGACATCATCAATGATATGTTTCTCGTCAACGATGTTTATGATTCTTGTTTATTTGATACTGGCGCGGAACAAACTTTTGTATCCGATGAATTTGAACAATTGCTTAAGTGTAGACGCTCTAAGTTGCCAAAATCATTCGCTGTCAAAGTCGCTACACAAAATCTATAACCGTCAATTTCGTTCTTTCTAATTGTTCTCTTAACCTCAACGATCATAAGTTTTCAATCGACCTCTTACCCATGCAAATGGGTAGTTTCGATATCATAGTAGGTATGGATTGGCTTCGGGGAGTCCGTGCCGAAGTTGTTTGTTCTGAGAAATTTATTCGTCTTCTCATCCCATCTGGTGATTCATTACACATCCACGGTGAGAAACCTTCAAAAGGCCTCAAGCTTATGTCGTGTACTCAAGTGAACAAATACTTGCGCAAAGAGTACTTTGCCTTTCTTGCCTACATTGTAGAAAAGAAGGATAAAGGAAAAAACATGAGCTATGTTACTGTCGTATGTGATTTCCTTGACGGTTTTTCCGAAGATCTACCTGGTCCTCCTCCTCCTCATTCTGTTGACTTTCGAATTGACTTCGTGCCTGGCGCTACTCCTGTCATGAAATCTCCCTACCGACTCGCCTTATCGGAGATGAAAGAGCTATCAATCCAATTTCAAGAGATAAAGGCTTTATACGCCCTAGTACTTCTCCTTGGGGCGCACCAGTCCTTTTTTTCAAAAACAAAGATGGTTCTTCCGCATGTGCATCGGTTATCGAGAACTTAACAAGCTTACCTTCAAAACCGTTATCCCCTTCCTCGCATCGACGACCTTTTTAACAAACTCCAAGGCGCAACGTGCATTTCCAAAATCGACCTTCATTTTGGCTACCATCAACTTCGCGTCCTTGAAGAGAATATTCCTAAAACCACATTTCGTACTAGATACGGTCACTACGAATTCGTAGTTATGCATTTCGGTTTAACCAATGCACCTGCGGTTTTCATGGATTTGATGACCGTGTGTGTAAGTTATACTTGGATTGCTTTGTGATCGTTTTCATAGAAGACCTCCTCATCTATTCTAAACCCAAGACGAGCACGAGCGTCATCTGCATCTATCCTCGAACTCCTATGTGCTGAACGACTTTATGCCAAATTCTCCATGAATTTTGGCGAAAGGAAGTTCAATTCGTCAGTCACATTGTCAAGAAAAAAGGCATACACATGGATCCTGCTAAAATCGAAGCCATCAAGAACTGGATTGCACCAAAATCCCTGTTCGAAATTCGTTCGTTCCTTGGATTGGCAGGTTACTACCGCCGATTCATCTCCAACTTTTCAAAAATCATCATTTCCGTTACTTCCTTGACTAAAATAGATAAACCTTTTGTTTGGGGTTCCGAACAAGAGGAATCTTTTTAAACGCTCAAGGATATGCTTTGCAATGATCCTATCTTGCTCTTCCTGATGGTAATGACGATTTCGTCATGTATTGCGATGCATCTAACCAAGGTCTTGGTTGTGTTCTTATGCAACGGGACAAGGTTATCGCTTACGTTTCGAGACAACTCAAAATGCATGAGAAGAACTACACTACCCACGACCTTGAACTTGGTGCAGTTGTTTTTGCTTTAAAGATATGACAACACTACCTTTATGGTACTAAGTGTGTGGTCTTCACCAACCATAAGAGCCTTTAGCACATCTTTAACCAAAAAGAACTCAACATGCATCAACGTAGATGGGTAGAGTTGCTCAACGACTACGACTGCAAAATTTGCTACTACCCATGTAAGGGTAATGTCGTGGCTGACACTCTTAGTCGAAAAACTCATGTGAAGAGTGTTCGTTGCTTCCAAATTTTAAAGGACCTTCAAGGCCGCATTTGCGAGGCATAATACTCATCTGTTAATGAGGGTAACCTATACAATGAGATAAACTGTGGTGCCGTAAATCAATTCATATCCAAATCCGATGGTATCCTTTACTATCTCGACCGCGTTTGGATTCCAAACCGTGACAACCTTCGTGACTTCTTGATGAAAGAAGCTCACAAATCCCGATACTCTATTCATCCTGGTGCCGACAAGATGTACCAAGACCTTCGTATGTCTTATTGGTAGACCAATATGAAGAAAGACATCGCCACCTACATCTTGAAATGTCTCACTTGCTCCAAGGTAAAGGCCGAACACCAACATCCCTCTGGCTTATTCGAACAACCAGAAATTCCGGTCTGGAAATAGGAGAGTATAGCTATGGATTTTATCAGCAAACTCCCTCGTACAACTTCTGGTCATGACAACATTTGGGTCATCATTGACCGTCTGACCAAATCCGTTCACTTCCTCCCCATTCGTGAAGATTACAAAGTCGAGAAATTGGCTCGTATCTACACGAATGAAGTCATCTGTCGTCATGGTATCCCCCTTGACATAATTTTTGACCGTGATTGTCGTTTCACCTCGCATCTTTGGCAAATTTTTCAAAAAGCTCTCGGTGCTCATCTTAACCTTAGTACTGCTTTTCATCCCCAATCTGATGGTCAAACCGAGCGAACTATCCAAACACTTGAGTATATGCTTCGTTCATCGTAATCGATTTTGGTGGCAACTGGGATTCACACTTGCCTTTGATAGAATTCTCGAACAACAATAGTGATCACACTAGTATTCAAATGGCACAATTCGAGGCACTGTATGGTCGTAAGTGCCGTTCGCCTATTTGTTGGCACGAGATCGGAGAAGCTCAAATCACCGTTCCCGAGCTCATACAAGAAATGGCGGACAAAATCTTGCAGATTCGTGATAACTACTCAAGGCGAGAAGTCAACAAAAGAGTTACGCTGACCGAAGATGCAAGCCTTTGGAATTTAATGTTGGCGATCACGTACTTCTCAAGGTATCCCCTTGGAAAGGAGTGGTTCGATTTGGTAAGAAAGGCAAACTCGCTCTTCGCTTCGTAGGTCCTTTCAAGATTCTTGAAAGGATTGGCAAGGTAGTGTATCGACTGGATCTACCTCAAGAGCTCAACATTTTTCATCCGATTTTTCACGTTTCAAACCTCAAGAAGTGCCTAGCTGAAAAAGGACTTCAAGTTCCCTCGATGATCTCCAAATCAGCGAGTCCTTACACTTTGTGGAAAAACCGGTCGAAATCATGGACTGGGGAACCAAACAACTAAGGCACAGTCTGCATTCCCATAGTCATAGTTCGATGGGAAGGCAAACATGGCGCTGAGTTCACTTGGGAACTCGAGAGTGAAATGAAGACCAAGCATCCATATCTTTTCGTTGAGTCTTCCTCTTGAATAAATTTCGGGATGAAATTTCCTAAAGTAGGGGAGAGTGTAACTCCTCCCATTCTTGTACTTTCCTTATTTAGAAAGTGTAATCGTATTTCTATTTATGGAAACTTGTAATCATACCTTGTTCATATTTCCTTTCCAAGCATGTAATCTAAGACATTGATCATAATGAAAATTCATACTTATTCATACTTTCATACTTGTTATTCAAGCAAACAATCATTTTAATACATGTTATTCATACATTCATGCTTGTCATTCACACAAACTATTGTTCAAATACGTGTTTTACATGCAAACTTACATTTAATATACATACTATGCTCATACGATACATTTTTATGCTTGAAATACTTAAAAACCGACTAAAATACAATATACATGCTTGGACACATACATGATTGAACACATACATGATACCTGTTGCTTTATACTTGTCATTAACTTCGTACGAGCCTCACTTAACATGTACAACGTTATAGGATTAACGCACCGCCCGTATTCTTGAGGTCATGTTAAGTAAACAAAATAGTGTTTTCATTGCTATGATTAGATTACGCTAGCGGGAAACTTTGGGTTGACAAATATAGTTGCATGATAGTATTGCCATGTTAGGTTCTTAGTATTGGAATTTTGCCATGTGGATTTGTTTAAACTTTTATACATATGCTATTACCTAAACTTGTATGCTCGCCAATACTTTTGTATTGATATGTATTTTAACATGTATTGTAGGAACTTGATGATGATGTTGACGAATGAAATCTAGTAGGAAGACTAGAAACGCACTTCAAATTTAGTACTTTGTTGTATTTAACTTTTGTTCGACATGTTGTAATTTGCTTCAAAACGATTGTACTTGTTTCTTAGAAATGAAATGAAATTTACTTTATTAAATATTGCCAAAAATAGTGTTATGACGACTCTTGCAATCTCGTTTTCGTCCCACCCCGGTGTTTCTGTCATCAGTTAGGGTGTGAAAAAGACCAAGCTCTGCTTAGAACTCTTCGAAATGACCATTCCATCAGCTAGAACAAACATTAACCTTGTTTGTGATCGAGAATCGTCTCAGTCTATCTATCTGGAAGCTAGCATCAATGTATTTTCTTCGAGTCCTTGTTTATGAATATATCCTTAGTCCTTCTCAAGTACTTAAGAATATTCTTCACTGCAGTCCAATTATCCCTTTCATTATGCTGATATCTACTTATCATGCTCAAAGCATACAATACATCAGGTCTAACATAACAGGACATACATAATGGAACCGGTCATAGAAGCATATGGAACCAATTCCATTTTCTTATTTTCCTTTTCCGACTGAGAGCATTGTTTGTTATTCGATATCGTTCCATGTATCATTGGCAATAATCCTCACTTAGAATCATGCATTGAGAAACTTTGAAGGACTTTGTTAATATATGTACTTTGACTCAAATCTACAAGTCGCTTTGATCTATCTCTATGGATCTTTATTCATATAATACATGGGTGTTCACTAAGATCTTTCATTGTGAAACATATTCCTAGCCTAACTTACAAATGAAAGATACATGAAATTTGAGTCATTAATGCGCCAGGATAACTTGTTTATAAGTTCACGCATGAACTCTGTCTTGCTAGTTCTTGGTTTAAGCTCATCAAGTCAAAGGCTCGTCTACCTGTTGAGGTAGAATAACTACGTGATAATTCAAGTCCGTCTATTTGGTTCATTGCAAACCTCTCACATCATAGCACACAAATCCGAACGTAATTATCTATATAACTCATATATTAATATAATTATCTATCTTCAAAATTAGTGAATAGACATTTCACTGATATTTCCGACAAAACTCTATCACTCATTTACTTATAACATAATTTGCAATTAGGAAAGAATATAAAACTTTTTCTTACAATCGATGCCAAATTTGATAGAACCCTGCTTTGTTTTCTTACGGTATGATAACCGAAAGAGAAAAACTAAAAAGTAAAAACGTAAAATGCTCTAATCAACAAGATTAATAATAAATAAAGTTTTTGTTAAAAGTTAATAATTGCCGCCGTGGTGGCATAAACGAATGAAAAAATCTGAATAAAATATTCATTATCATTAACATATGAATAAAGTAAAGTTAAAAAAATAAAAGAATTTTAGTTAGATAATAAAACTATATTCTATGAATAAACATAAAGACTAAAAGATATTAGGATGATAGAGTGGAACATTGACGTCCAATAGAATGTATTAAAATGTGGTATATTTTTATCTTGTTTAAGTTTTAATATTTAGAAAACACGATAAGATACTATCACTTCATACTTCACGTTGGGCAAGTGCACTCATCGTTGGCGTAATATAATGATGGTAAGATACCGAGGTCGTCCAAAGATACAACAAATTTTAGTACCGAGTTGTTGTCGACGTCTAGTCAATCCAAAAGTGAGGGTTGTTTTGTGGCTCATAAAAAAAAGATAGTTTGTAATCAATGGTAAGAAAATAGGTGTTTGGGAAATTTGTTACCTCTTGATGCTTTGTTAACTAAAAGTTACCATGGGTCACAAGAGTTCTTTTTTTGAGGCTAGAAGTTGTATTATATTAATGCAAGGTTTGAGGGTTTTTTCCTTATAGGAGGTCTGGTTCTTGTTGCGCATGCGTGTCAGCATGGCGAAAGTTGAAGGCCATGATTTGATTTGCCCGTGGGGTGTTGCTGGTGACCTTGCTTTTGGTACTGACAACATTGTCTTCCTGGTCTTATTAGTTGTCATTGGGATCAGGGTCATGCGAGGTAGCCCCAACGATCGCAAATTTCGAACGGAACCAATATGTGGAAGAGGGTTTGTAGTTTGATCAACCATTTGATCGGAAAAAAGAGAAAAAAACTAAAGAGAAGTGTGTTCAAGTAAATGGGATGTCGTCAATTAAGAAACGCCGGTTCTAATCCACACGGGATAGAACTTAAAAGTGGAATCTTGACAAGGGGTTATCTTCTTAATTTCTTCTTCAATAGATATAGCTTGAGTAATCTGCAAAACAAAACACTAGCTCGTTACGAGAAGGAACGGTGGGGGTTCTTCTTGTAATCACCCTCCGGCGTGAGAATAAATTTGTTCTTCCAAGGCATAAAGGAAACAAGTGTGTCTTAAGCGTGAGATAGAGAGAGATCGGATCCCTAAACCTTTGGTAGAGGTTTGTTTTTATTATCGAAGGGTTTGGAGAAGGGGATGAGCTCATGCGCCGGGCATTGCCATCAAGGAATATCCATTCGGTCCCCTCTCACACGACATGTAGTGTCTACAGAGGTGGAGGTATACTGGCGCATTATGATTGGTTACACGTTGCCTACCAAATGTACTTGTTGCCGCGTCTGTCATCAGCTGTTCGTGGAGATCATGGAGCAGTAAACAGAGCATCCTGATTGGTTACATGTCACTATCCTTTTGTATTATTTGTCCTCAGCACGATTGATAATCGTGGGGATTGGTTGTGGTAGAGTCTAGCGCACACTGATTGGTTGCAGGTTGCTGCCACTTATACTGGTTGTATTTTATAAGTTATCACGGTTGCGCGTGCACAAGAGGATTCCGCGAGCATCCTTGGGACAAACTAAGCTAGTGTTTTGTATGCAGGAATGAGAGGCAGAATGAAATGGACTATTACGAGGGAATGAAAAAGAATGTGTTTGGTTGGTCAAGGTAATGGAATCACCGATTGCATAAAACATTCCATTCCCTCAAATTCATTCATCCACCCCTTGTTTTTTTCCATTCCATTCCCCCTCTCACATTCATCACCAACAATGCCCATCACCAGCACCGCCGCTCTCTCGCCGCCAACCACCGTCACCGCCGACAACCGCCACTACCATTGCCGCTGACAACTACCACCACCATCGTCGCCACCACCCGCCATTCCGACCACTACCACCCTCCGCCTCCACCACCGACCACCACTACCCATCGCCGTCGCCACCCTCGCCTTCCCCTTCCACCGCCGACCAACGCTACCTCCACACCGACCATCGTTGCCGCCACCCGCCACCGCCACTCTCCACCGCCGCCACACACTTCCACTGCCTTCACACACTACCACCAGCCATCACCGATTTTATTCCTTCGTATTTTCTTTTTCTTGCCTACCTAACAACACGATGTAATGATTCATTCCATTTCTACACGACAACCAAACAAGATTATGGAATGATAATGATCCATTTAATTTCTTTGTTCATTCCATTACCTCATCAATTTCATTACCCCATAAGTGTTTGGGGATTAAAGTGTGGGTACGACCCTGCGCCCGCATGGCTTGTGCGACATTTGAGACCATACCCCCTCAATAACAAATTAATAACAACTAGCAATAAGACCGTGTGCGTTGCGACGTGAGTACATTGCAAACATCGAATGGAGTAGCCCAAACGTTATGTGATGCGTAACCTTATAAAAACACACATTTTGACATATCATAGAAAACGTAACATGTATAATGGAAAAGCTGACACGTATAATCAAAAGAGATTACTTAGAGCTTTTAAAAAAATGAAAAATAGAAACCACAATTTGACTCTACTCGGTTCAAACAAAATTAACGAAAGATTCATAATATAAGCACATAAACATATTATATTTGACCTCACTCATTTCCCAATAAAACTTACATTGCAACATACACCAACCCGAATTTATACCGAAACGTACATAGAAGTATACACGTAAAAAATATTTTTTTAAACAAAAACGTTTTATCATCTGCTTCGTTCCCAAAAAAAGTTTACGTCGAATAAGAAAATCGAATTCATACAACACGTACATAAAAATATGCATGTAAAAATAGTTTTTTTTAAGTAAAGGAGGTATAGGGGTAAACTCAAAACAAATTATTTTTAGTAAAAAATTAATAGGTTAAACACGTTTGTAAAATCGTGCCGAGTAGCCCCAATGCCACACCACCAACAACAGAAGAGCTCGTAAAATAAATAAATTGAAAAAGAAAAAAGTACATTAAATAAAAAACAGACGTGAAATCGTTGAATCACGCACACCGTTGCGACGTGTTAATGCGAAGAAATTAGACCGAATCGTAAAACGTAGAAAGACAAACTAAGTCGATTTAGGACCCCACGCATTGGAACGAACTTGTCAATGGAGAATAATAGACGCGTTACGCAGACCTGTCAAACGGTAAAAACAGACAAACAAACGTTGAACCACACACACGTGTTGCGGGCTGTTGACTCACAAAATTTTGATCGAAACGTATAACAAAAAACTTGTGAAAGATGAAAATTACAAACGAACAAAGTTGAAAATAAAAAAAAATCTGAAGTTAAATTGCAAAATATGAAAGTGTTTAGGTTAAAAGTAAAGAAGAAAATGAAAGAGGTTAAAAATGAAAAGATAAAAATTTTTGAATGAAACACAAAAAATCAAAACTATTTTTTTTTTGAAACAATCCCATATATATGGTACCAATATGTTTCTTATTTATAATTGAGTTGTGGTTGTTTTTTTTTTTCAACCGGGCTTTTACAACTCTTACATTTTTTGTTTTTATTTTGGCTTTTGGTCCTTTGAGAAATCAGATTATATGGACCAAAATATTACGAGGGCATGCGCGCTTGTTTGGACTCACACAAAACTCGACAGTCCAATTTTTGTGGATTATTATTTTATGTTCTTTTATAAATATGAACCTTGTTTTAATAGCTTTTACATAACTCATAAGTCATGTTTAAGCTCCTCGCAAACATAAGTCTAGGGATGCAGATAAGACGGGTAATGGTAATCACAATCTAGTGGATGACCGGAAAACTGTCTTGTCATGTATATGTCAGGAAATTGTCCGTTAGATTCGGGTATACCTATTGGTTTGTTAAAAATTACACATTGGGATTTCCAATTAAATATAAAAAATTAAATAAAAAAAATTGTATACAGTTTTATTACCCAATGAAGTTTGAAATATAAAAACTAAAATTCAACAATATTATATATCAATATTACTAGGTAAGAATCCGTGTAGTACACGGGCTTCATCATAAGGACAAAGACGATATAATTCACAAATGTGTAAATAATTCTTATAACTAAAATTACATACTAGCTATAATAGTGAAAAATAAAAAGTTACAATTATAATTTATAAATCTCTGCCTACTTCTTTGTATACAATATTTGAATCCACGTCTATTACACGGGTCGAATAAATGAAAAAAAAAACATGCTCTGAAATTTTGGAAGTAGTCCGTATGGCATTGTTCAATAACAAGAAACGAAATGGTGAATATTCTGTAAATTGTGTAACATAAAAATTTAGATTTGAAGGTTTATACAATATTACCTGCATAAAATTTAGATTAAAATTCCTATCTTTTTAAACATTATTTCACATACAAAGTGCATCTGCATAAAAAAACAAACTGGGGAATTTTGTGATGTGAACAAATAGAGAATGAATAAACTAATTATTTGTTTATTGTTTGCTTAAATAAGCACTTTGGAATAAGAAACTTCATGTACGAAACAACTTAGTAACTAAAAAAAATGATCAAACAAGAACTTTGGATAGCAATCACAGACACTCTAAAACAACTTAATATATGTTGTAATACAATACAATAAGCAGAGAAACTTCTAATAATCAACCGGCTACACATCCCAATTGTTTGAGTTGCTTATTAAAGCTACATATTTGCATTTTATTACAGTTATAAGGTGTTTTTATATTGTTTTGGAATGCTTATCTAAACTGTTTATCTCATTACTTGTGAATTCACTAAGAACCTGCATCACAAGTTCACAAGTTAAGTTTTCTTAATGTAAAAATGCAGAAAACATACAACAAAGCAATTATGTTTTCATTGTGTGTGTACTATGTTAACATCTCCATTGCATATATACATGTGTCTTTTTGTCAATGAAACAATCTTTCATGCCCTAAAATAAAGTTCAAGAAGGATAAAGTAGAAGATATATGGTGAAAAGACACATTTACAAAGGTTTAAATTGCCTACCATCCAGGGTCGGCCTGAGAATTCATGTACCCTGTTCGAGCTCGAAAAACGTGTCCTTATGCCTTAACGAAATTGGGTATTGGGCTCACTAAAGGTCTAAATTAATGCCAATAGGCTAATAACTAATCTAAACCATAATAATAGTTTTGTAAGTAGGCCTATGTTGGTGTTTGTATGGGTATACCCTGTTAATATATTTTTTACATATACATAAAAAGCTTTTTTAAAAAATAACGTGTCCTTCAATACATCAGACCCTGGCTGGTGGCCTCCTCGCCCACCTTCAGAGCCGGCCATGCTACCATGAACTTTAAAAACCTACACATAATTGCAAACAAACAGTATGTAAAGTTGATCATTTTAAACTGTCCTTAAAAGAAGAAAAACATAATTGTCTTCCATTGTTGCATCTTATAAACACCAACACTAACTGGTTTGCTTGTTTTTTCTTACATATTAATAGTCATGATATCACATTTGGTAGTCCAAATATTCCTCATCTGTCTTAAAGCACCAAACCTTTTAGGCATGCATTAGTGATCCAATCATTGTAATGTACTTGACCATTAGTACTTTGTAACAAACTAGTATTAACCTCTCCCCCCTCGCATTGGAGCGGGGGTGTAAAATGTGTCAAATGCACCAATGTCACACCACTACTAGGACTACCAGCACTGAAGTTGTGGCGTGTTAATGCGAAGAAAAATTAGGCCGAAACATATAACACATAAAAGAATAACTAAGTCGATCTAGGACCCGCATGTTGCGACGAACCTGTCAAACAAGAAAAAATAGACATAAAAACGATGAACCACACACGCATGTTGCACCGTGTTAACTCACAAAATTTAGAAGGAAAAGTAAAACAAAAATTTGCGAAAGATGAAAATTATAGAGGCCAAAGTTGAAAGTAAAAAAATTGTGAGGATGAATTGCAAAAGATGATAAGTTTTGGGTTAAGTGTAAGAAATCAAATTTTGTGAGATTAAATTATAAAAGCTGAAAAGTATTGGATTAAAAGTTATTTTTTCTTTTTGAACAACACTCTAAATATAAGATATAACACCATTATACATAAAACTTGTAAATTAATACAACTAGGGTCGTAGTTACCCGCACATTGCACAGAGATGCGGTTAAAATTCAGAACGTATAGCACACCATTACAACCGATAAATAAATTTGTAAAATTAATTAAAATGATATAGTAACTTGGCTCTAAACATCAAAATTATAACCAAAGGTAAAATGATATATAGTAAATAATAAAGGTAAAAATAAGGTAAACGAAAAAGAAAACGATAGAAACTTGGTCGGTTTCGGCACCCTCGTTATACTAAAGAAAAAATATGTTCAAAAGAGTATCGGCTTTTTCGTTAAAAAATATTAAACCAAAAAAAATCTTTGCCACACTCATTATAGCAAAGAAAAAGAAAAATTTAAAAATATGTCTAACACGGTATTAACGTGTTTATTAAAAAACAAATTAGGAGTAGAAAAGTAATTTGGTTAAAGTAAAAGAAAAAAAATAAAATAGTTAAACTACATAGGTTGTAAATAAAAAAGTTTACACTAAATGACGAAATATAATAAAGGACAAAAAAATTAATGAACTTGTAAAACATACATAAGATATAGTACAACACTATTTATCTTCTCTTCTTTTATATTATATATAATATAATATAAATAAATGTAAATTTGGGCTACTTTATGTCATCAACTTCTGCACCACTACACACCATGGTTAGGTCCACATAAGACTATACGGTGTGATTGTGAAGGTGAAGTGGGGCGTTACGACGTCAGCATAGTTGGTTTTGTCCTTTAAAACCAAAAAATTATGAGGTGGTAGTGGGCGTTTTTTGTCTCCCTTTTTTTATTTTTTTTAACTAAACAATTTATCCACCCACCAATCAAAATCATCCACACCCACCTTCCTTTTGACCCTACACCATCCACCTCATCTTCCTTTTGCCTCCACACCGGTGGAAAATTCCATGCCCTTTCCACGCTAACGACAGGGTGGTGTTGGCAACATGGATGGGCTTCACCCCCTCCTCTACGCCACCACACCGTGTGATGTAAGACAAATTATAATTATATTATATACCCTAACATTTTCAAAGAGTATGTACAGTAATATTTATAATATATTTTATTTAAGCTTTATTATTTATGTATCAAGCAAGCTTGACTAACAATAAATTACTATTTGTTATGAATTAGTATTTATTAATAGTGAGACTATCTAGTTGTATTTACCATTATATCTATTAATTGTGTGACTATCCACTTGCATTTGCCATTATATCATGACTCTCCATGTACTTAACTCACATCTTTTAAGCCTATAAATAGAGGCACATGTGATCCATATTATATACAAAAATAAGATATCTATTTCTCCAATCTCTCTTTCTTATCTCTATAATGTTAGTAGGCTAGTTGTTTCAAACACGTTATCAGCACGACTTGCTTTTGGAGTTAGATCTTATTATCATAAGGTAAATTAACTTTCATTGTTCTTCATTCTCTTATACGTATATTGCAATTCATACAATGTTTTGTTCAAAGGACCAGTATGATATCATTAGTTATATATTTTGTTTAACTAAACAATGACGGGTGAAAATAGTTTTCTATTTTCTTTTAATGTTAAGCTATAGAACTTTATTACATCTTTCACAATTAAAAGTTTTGTTTTTAATGAATCCTAGGAGTTTTCCATAGAAATATATAGTTAAAAACACATATTTTCATTTATTATATTATGCTTGATAGTATACATACACCAACGTTAAATAAGAAAAGATATGAATAATTATTTTTTTGGATTGTCAGTTTAGCTTGTTACATGTTCTTACCTAGTTAAAATTTTATAATGTTCTATCTATTTTCATCCTAACACACAAAAGAATTTCATAAAGTTAACCAATAGCCAACATAAACTCCGAACACCTATTTGTTATTATTAAAGAATTTGATCCAATTCTTTCTTCATTTTTCTTTATTATGTTTTATTAAATGGCAATAAATTTGATAAAATTAGGCTTTAACCCCTTGGGTTTTCATGTGTCTGTTAAAATTCCTTTTATGCCAATTATGATGAGATAAAATTAAGATATGATAAATGCTTGTTTATAACCTGATGAGTTTTGTCAGGCTTATAGAACTAAATATATTAAGTCATGTATTTACATATTATTTTTGGATTATTTAAGTTTGTAAAACATACAAAAATAGTTAAATAAATAAAACAAAACACACTTGTAGTATAATTTAGTATTTCATTACTGGTTACATTTTTGTGAAATATCAGATTGTATTTACTTGTTTATTAATCTATAAACTATATGTAGTTGTTTATTACGTTATCACAATACGACATTAGTATATCATTGTTTAGCATAATAATAATTAAGAGGGAAAATTTTGACGAAGTAAAAAGTATATGTATTTCAAATTATTGCCCTCTTCCATCTATTAACTAATCTAATATCTTTATATGCATGTATATATCATATACAAATATATGTAAACAAACTTTAATTGGTGAATACATTATTATTTTATTAGTCTTGTTTTATTTTATAGTCAATAATGATTACTAAATTTTATTTGACTATAATAACTTGCATTAATTCATACGTATTTCTTTAATATAGTTAGCTATGTCGAATCTTGCAAAGCTTGAGTTTATGGCTTTGGACATCACTGAAAAAAATTATTTGTGGGCTTTATGCTGAAATCCATCTAAATGCCAATAACCTTGGGAAACAATTAAAGCAGAAAATAAAACAAATACCCAAGATAAAGCAAATGTAATGATTTTCTTACGCCACCATATTCATGAGTCCTTGAAAAATGAATATCTCACTATCAAAGATCCACTCGTCCTGTGGACCAATTCGAAAAAAAGGTATGACCATCAGAAAACAGTAATATTACTAAGAGCTCGTTATGAATGGCTCAATTTAAGGTTGCAAGACTTTAAGTCTATAAGTGAGTATAACTCGGCAATGTTTAGAATCACGTCACAATTGATTTTATGTGGTGAAAATATTACTTATAAGGAGATGTTGGAAATACCATTCTCCATTTTTCACGCCTCAAACATTGTCTTGCAAAACAATATCGTGAAATGGGCTTTCACCAAATATAGTGACTTAATATCATGTTTGCTTGTGGCTGAGCAAAATATTGAGCTACTAATGAAAAACCATGAAACTCGTCCGGTTGGTACAACTCCATTCCCTGAAGTGAATGTGCAACATATAATGACCAAAGTGGAAGTCACAGACGTGGTCGTGGCTATCAACGTGGGCGTGGTCATGGTCATAGTCGTGGTCGTGGACGTGGATATGGTCGGGGGAATTATCATGGTGTTCAATTTAAAAAAAAGGAACCCACCAGAGGTTGCATGATTATGAAAAGAAATCCAATGATGGAAAAAGTAAAAAAGAAAAATGGAACCCCATCGAATGCATGCTATCGATGTGGAAGTAACAACCACTGGGCTGGTATATGTCGTACAGCAGACACTTGGTAGAGCTTTACAAACAATCTATAAAAGACAAAGGAAAAGGAATAGAGACAACTTTCACATATGAAGATGGAAATATTGATGTCACAAGTGGTAAAAGGACCTTACTAATGCAACTAGTCTGGATTATGCTGATTTCCTTATCGAGTAAGCAAATCTGGATTCTGGTGATATCATGGCTGATACCAACCAGTTGGATGCTTGCAATTTTCCTTACGCGTGAATGATTATATTTAAAATTATGTTATTTCCTTGGTGTTTTATCGAGACATTTTGTTTGGGATTTTGTTATGTTTTGTTTTGAAGTATTTTTGGGCATTTTATGGGATTTGTTATGTTTGAACCATATTTATGAAATTTTGTTCTGTTTTGAAGCATATGGAGTGTTCAACTAAACGTCCTATTAGTGGTGAAGATGTATGTCTAATAGACAGTGCTACTACGCATACGATTCTAAAGAAAAAGAATTATTTCTCAGTTTAACAACGAAAGAAGCAAGCGTTGGTACTATATCAGGTACTACAAAATTAATTGAAGGCTTTGGAGAAGCTTCTGTAGTTCTACAAAGTGGAACTTTGCTCAAAATTAACAATGCATTATTTTTCCCACTATCTCAAAGAAATCTAATAAGCTTTAAAGATATTCGTCTAAATGGATATCATCTTGAGACTACAAGTGAGGGACATGATGAGCACCTTCAAATCACAAGTATGATTTCGGGTAAAAAGCAAATATTAGAGAAGTTACCCGCATTTTCCTCAGGTTTGTATTCTACTAAAATTGGTGCAGTTGAATCAAATACAATCATAAACCATAAGTTTATAGACCGATAAAATTTTATAATTTGGCTGACCGGTTAGGCCATCCCGGATCAATAATGATGCGAAAAATTATAGAAAATTCATGTGGTCATTCTTTGAAGAACCAGAAGATTCTCAATCTAAGGATATTACATGTGTTGCATGCTCACAAGGGAAGTTAATCACTCGTCCATTCACCAGTTAAGGTATGGAAAAAATCCTTGAGTTTTTTTAGAAAGAATACATGGGGATATATGTAGGCCTATACACCTTCCTAATGGACCATTTAGATACTTTATGGTCTTAATTGATGCATCAACTAGATGGTCACATTTGAGTTTACTATCAAGTTGCAATATGCATTTGCACGACTACTTGCTCAATTAATAAGGCTAAGAGCACATTTTCCAGATTATCCCATCAAGAAAATTCGGTTAGACAATGCTGGTGAATTTATATCCCAAACCTTCAATGATTACTGCATGTCTATTGGCATAAGTGTAGAGCATCCTGTACCTTATGTACATACACAAAATGGACTTGCTGAATCGCTTATCAAGCGACTTCAAATGATTGCAAGACCAATGATTATGAAATCAAAACTACCAGCATCTGCTTGGGGCATGCAATTTTATATGCAACAACACTAATTCACATCAGGCCAACGAGTTACCACACTTCCTCCCCTTTAAAGTTGGTTTTTGGTCAGGAACCAGATATTCCCCATCTAAGGATTTTCGGTTGTGTCGTATATGTTCCTATCGCTCCACTACAATACACAAAGATGGGACCTCTAAGGAGATTAGGAATATATGTTGGGTATGAATCACCATCGATCATTAAGTATTTAGAGCCATCAACAGGTGATTTATTTACGGCTCGATTTGGTGATTGTCATTTTGTTGAAACAACATTCCCAACATTAGGGGGAGATGAAAAGCAGCTGAAAAATAATAATATAATTTGGAATGAATTATCATTATCTCATCTTGATCCTCAAACTAAACAGTGTGAACTAAAAGTTCAAAGGATAATTCATTTACAAAGATTAGCAAATCAATTACCAGACGCATACACTGACCCAAAGAGAGTGAGTAAGTCACACATACCACTGCTAGTGCTCCAGAAAAAATAAGTGTCCAGAAGGACAACCACATGTTGGAAATGAGTATAATGCACGCCTCAAGCGTGGTAGACCAATCGGTTCTAAAGATAAAAATCCTCGAAAGAAAAAAGGAGCAAATAATGGAGATGGTCAATTCGAGGTAATGATAATGCCAAGAAAAGAGTCTCCTGAAGAGACACTAGACATGATGATTCCAGAAGAACCTCAGGTACCTGAAAATGAAGAGATCTCAATAAATTATATCATGTCTAGAAAGGTATGGAACCGAAATGAAATCGACGCCGATGACAATTTTTCATATAACGTAGCGCTAGAAGTAATGGAAAATAATGAGGATCAAGAATCAAAATCTATTGAGGAATGTAAAAAAAGAAATGATTGGCCAAACTTGAAAGACGCAATTAAGGCAGAATTAGATTCCCTTAATAAACGAAAGTTTTTGGACCAGTAGTCCCTATACCTGAAGGTGTAAAGCCTATAAGATATAAGTGGGTCTTTGTGCGAAAACGTAATGAGAAAAATGAAATTGTACGATACAAGGCAATATTAGTAGCACAAGGATTTTCGCAAAGACCTGGGATTGATTATGAGGATACATACTCTCCGGTGATGGATGCGAAAACTTTTGTTATCTTGTTAGTCTGGTAATACAAGAAGGGATTGACTTGCGTCTAATGGATGTTGTGACACCTACCTCTATGGCTCACTTGATACTGATATTTACATGAAACCTCCTGAAGGATTCAAATTGTCAAACTCATGTACATCTAGTTCTCGAGAGCATCTTTCAATTAAATTAAACAAATCATTACATGGGCTAAAACAATCTGGGCGTATGTGGTATAATCGCCTTAGTGAGTATTTGTTGAAAGAAGGTTATACAAATGATTCAATATGCCCATGTATCTTAATAAAAAGGTCAGAATCTGAATACGTTATAATTGATGTATACGTTGATGACTTGAACATAATTGGAACTCCAGGGAGCTCCAAAAGGCGGTTGAATATTTGAAAAGAGAATTTGAAATGAAAGACCTTGGCAAAACAAAATTTTGTCTCGGGTTACAAATCGAACATCTTAAGGGTGGAATCCTTGTGCATCAACAAAACTACATACAAAAGTTACTCAAAAGGTTCTATATGAAAAATCACATCCATTGAGTACTCCAATGGTTGTAAGATCTCTTGATGTCGAGAAAGACCCATTCCGATCTCCGAATGATGGAGAGAAAATTCTTGGTCCAGAAGTACCATATTTAAGTGCAATTGGTGCACTAATGTTTCTTGCTAGTCATACACGACCAGATATATCATTTTCTATAAATTTATTGGCAAGTCATAGTTCATGCCCAACAAAGAGGTATTGGAATGGGGTAAAACAAATATTTCGATACCTTCAAGGTACAAACGATATGGGTTTGTATTTTACTAATCAATCGACAACAAGTTTGGTTAATTTTGCTGATGCAGAGTATTTGTCTGATCCTCAGACTGGAAAATCTCAAACTGGATATTTATTCACAAGTGGAGGTACTGTATGGCGTTCTGTAAAGCAAACAACCACAGCCACATCATCTAATCATGCAGAAGTATTGACGATTCATGAAGCCAGCCGAGAATGTGTTTGGTTAAGGAATGTAATACAACACATTTTTGGGTCTTGTGGCATTTCTATGAGAGATGAGGGACCAACAATTTTACATGAAGACAACGCAGCATGCATTGCTCAACTTAAGGAAATATACATCAAAGGAGACAGAACGAAGCATATTTTACCAAAGTTCTTTTTCACACATGATTTGCAAAAGAATGGAGATATTACTGTCCAACAAATTCGTTCTAGCGACAATTTGGCAGACTTGTTTACTAAATCACTTCCGACATCTACATTCAAGAAACTGGTTCATGGGATCGGGATACGTCGACTCAAGGAGCTTAAATCATTAGGGGGAGAATAATACGCGCTGCACTCTTTTTCCCTTAGCTATGGTTTTATCCCACTGTGTTTTCCTGGCAAGGTTTTTAACGAGGCAGCATCACCAAGCGTATTATAAGAATAATATATATTTTGTCATCTGATAGTCAAGGGGGAGTGTTATGAATTATTATTTATTAATAGTGTGACTATCTAGTTGTATTAACCATTATATCTATTACTGGTATGACGAGCCACTAGCATTTGCCATTATATCATGACTCTTCATGTATTTAACTCCCAACTTGTAAGCCTATAAATAGAACCACATGTGATCCATATTATATACAAAAATAAGATATTTATTTCTCTAATCTCTGTTTCTTATCTCTATAATGTTAGTAGGCTAGTTGTTTCAAACACTATTTTATTATTATTTTTTTCTTTTTTACTTTTACATTTACTAATAGTTTTTATTATTATTTTTTTTACTTTTAAAATTTTCTTTATTGTATTATTATTATTATTATTATTATTATATTTTATTATTATAATTACTTTTATGTATATTTTGTTTACTTTCATTTATAACTTTATATATTTGAGAAATTGTATTATCATAATTACTTTTAGATATAGCCGAATTTGTTTCTTTATCGTGAGAAATTGGGCTGATATCATCTGAACTACATCGGTATTGGTAAAGTATTTATTTTTATAATTTTCTTGATGTGGCAGTATAAAGTTTGTTGAAAATAGAGTTGTATTCGTAATAGAGTATTTTTATACCGTAGCTATAACGAGCGCCGGTATGATACTTTAGAGTGACGAATCGAACAATTACCAGCTGAAGAACATCGATACCGGTACTAGTATTCGTTTTTATGACTTTATGTCGATGTAAAACACGTGTCGATATCTTCATGTGCGTCTCTTTTGGTTGCTATTTTGATTGCTGGTATCATATCGAGCCAAACAGATACCGACTGAAACCCGTTGCAAAACGCGGGTAATCCCACTAATTAATATATATTTTGCTTGATGAAGACACGAAGTGAGATTGACCATGTAAAGTACAGAATTACTCTTTGACTTTGGTTGTGGCAGTAATGCCAATATAAGCATGTTTGGAAACTTTTGCTTCAAGATATCAATACTCACAAACTACCTTGTTTAATAACCAAGAAAATCTCAAATGACATATTAAAGTTCAAATCCAAATATTTAAATACCTGGTAATAATGTGGTCTGAGACTCTGAAATCATATTCATTGGCTAACACAATGAGCTCCTTAAATAACAATTAGGGGCGGACCTAGCTTGTTAATAGGGTTAGTCCCCGGCTACCCCTAGGGGCAGACCTAGCTTGTTAATAGGGTTAGCTCCCGTTACCCCTTGACGCTTTGGTGGTAGTGTAAATTTTGGAAAAAAATGACGTCTTTTCGATTTTGTTACCCTTTTTTTGAAACGTTCCCCTATAAGGATTTTTTAGATACGCCACGGATAACAATTCTATCTAGTAATTCTCGTGCATACCAGTTTTCCAATGGACGTAACAAAACATCACTTTTGTATTTACAATATAAAAGCATTGAAATAGTTGACAACATGTGTCTGATCAACAAGCTTAATGCAGACAATTTACCATACATACATGATACAACATATCCATTAAAGATTGTTGTGCTCATTCCTTTTCTCATTAAAGTTCTTTCATGCAGAAAATCCATCAAACATCATGAATTACAAGTCTAAATGTATTTCTCTCAGCATCATGAAGCACAAAACAATTCAGAAATTATTTCTACTTTCAAATATAAAATTCTTTTTAAAAATTAACATAATCAAAACCTAATTGCATAAAATAACATAATTGAAGATATTAAAGAACATAAATGTAGAGAAAATTATTATATACTAGAATATGTGCAAGAATTTAACATCTGAGTCAGCACTAGGTTTGACCAGGTAACCTCCTAGAAACAATGCCAAAGCCTCCACAGACTCCCTGAGCCACAATCCCAAATAAGGTTAAAGTTAAACCTAAAAGTATAATACATAAAGCCAATATCAAAGTAAAAATTAAACATATATTATTGAAAGAAAAAATATATATATCAACCTCACATATGAAATACTAATAAAAAAGGCTAGACTTTTTATATAATGTTATTTATAAAAAGTTAATCCATGTTTTTAACATGTTATTAGCGGCTATAAATATTAATCCATCTCGTCTTCCAAAACCACCTCCGGAATATAAACCACAAGACTCTTTAGTTGTGGTACCTACAAACACTTAATTTGCGGCATAGTTATTTGAAATATAATGTTCTATAAAATTTTGAAATTTTGTAACGTCATTTTTAAGCGACTGATTATTTTAGACGTGATTAAGACTATCAGGCGCTCATCTCAAAATACAATATTGCGACCTGCTTTTTTATCTATGTTTAAACCATCATGTCTTAATGCGTGACTGGCTTGCTTATTTTTATACATGTTTCGGTGTAACTTTTGTTCAAATAAATTATAATAATTGTAAAATTGACGGTTTATGTAAAAACATAAAAGTTACTATAAAAGTTACAGTAGTTGTAAAATAAGAAAAGTAAATAATATAACCAAACAAATAAAAATAAATAAATTATCCAAACACGTATATTTTATAAAAAAATATGTTAGACTAATTAATTAAGAAAAATTTTAGGTAATGGATAAAATAGTGATAAAAATAATAAATTAAAAAGAAAGAAAAGCTAAAAGTAAAATAAAGAAAAGAAAAGAACTTTGAGTAAATTATAGATTATGTCTTTTATAAACAAATCTAGACTATGTTAGTTGGGCAAAATTATCATTTTACTTTAAAGTTAATTGAAAAGTTAACACCAGTTAGTGTAAAGAACAAATAGCGTGTAAAAGTTAGTCATAAAGAACGATGTTTCAGTTTTTTAAAGACAAAGGATAAAAGTGCAATTTTCTTTATAAATAAATGACAATTTGTGTGATTTACTCAATTCTTAAACTGTACTTTTACCGGGTCATAATGAACGTTGGATTTGTCGTCGGGATGCAGGAACGTCGATAGTCTTAAAACGTCGGATTTAAACGTCAACAGTTGGTTGAAGATTGGTACAGATTATGAACGATGGAACTTTGATTGAACGTATAGGTTGGAACGATGGAACTTCAATTGAACGATGAAAATTGGATAGTCGTTTTGGAGTTGTACACTAGGTTATAATGAGGAGTTTAAAACTCAAATTTAAACATGTGCATAAACTGTTTCATCAGTTTGCATCAATAATATCGGATTTTTCGGGGGTTCAAAAACAAACCGTATCCAATAGACTTAGGCTCTATTATACTCGTAATGTCTCTAGTAGCTAGTTGCTAACACGCCGACTTTAATGATTTTAAAACATTGTTATATCATCTTTTGCTATCAAAATTTACTTTCCTTCATGTTAATTATTTGATAATAGTTTTTATCTACACTAGATAGCGTGACAATCTATTATTGGAATTTTGCATCGATTCTCACTTGGACTGACCTAATACTTGTTATGACTTATACGGCTATACAACTATTTGATTAGACATGCGTAGTGGATATTATAGGAGTGTGAATGGGCTTGATAACACTCGCAACATCTCTCCTGTGCATTATAGATGTAGGATATGGGTCACAATTTTAATAAAAAATATATAAATAAAAATAGTAAAGATACTCTCTTTACATATTTGGGAAATTATAGTACACGTACCATAAAAAAATCTAAACGAAATAATATGTAAATACAACATATGTAACTAAATTGATTCAAGCCATAGTCTTCAACAAGAGGCTTAACCGCGTCTTCTTGTATGGTCCGTTGTGTAGTCTTCAACTAACTCTTGAATCGCGTCTCCTTGTATGATCCTTTGTGTGGGCTTCAACGAGGTCTTGAACCCATCTTCTTATACAATAATTTCCTACAAAATGAATAAACTAGTGTTGACGGTTATGGCTGAGGCACGTGTTCAACACGCTTCCCTTAAAACAGATTTCGCGCATCTACTAAAGATGACACGTCTGTCTCCCAGTGTGCAACAGTCGGAGTAGTCTGTACAGCCGGAGATAGCTCACGCACCCGAGGTTACATCAGGTAAAATTGTAATATTTAAACTTGTGGAACGGATAAGCAGGCGATAGTGGTGGAAACGAGTAGAGAGTACTCTCCTCTATATTAGTCTTTAAGTATCCATCTTTTTCAAGTATTCTTCATTTATACATTATGTATATTTCTTCTGGTAACAAATAAGGCACATAGCCAATTAATCTCCTTGCTCCGTCTTCACAAAAAATGTAGATAGTGTAAATATGCTCTTAGTGTTAGTTTTCTCTTATTAGTCAAAATTTGAAAAACATCAAAAGGATTTTACGCTCTTGTTTCTATGTGCGTATTCAAGACTTGAGGGAGAGTTAAGAGTCTCAATTAATTAGAAACTTAACACTCTAATAAAGCTAATCAAAGTCATCAATAAAACTCTACTCAAGAGTTTTACTATATGAATAGTTTAATATTATTAATTTTAATGTATTAATTTCCATTCATCATATTCTAATTTTCCAACAATCCCCCACATGAATGGAGATTTATCAAAATACACAAAATTTCCAATGCAACCTCGACAGTTGAGTATTGTCGGATAAGTAGGTATTCCCTTTGAACTTTCCGTTGTGAAGCATACTTAGCCTTCTAGCGATTTGTAGATGCAATATCCTTGAACAAACCCCCATTTGTGTATACGACAATGCACTTCACACAATACTCTCCTTACCCGGGTCATTCCTCATAGTCGTGTCCAATAATGGTCGTGGAACAGTTTCCTGGTTCTGCGAGAGCTCTAGGAATTGTGGCCCCAATTCTATTCGAAGCGACCCCATTTCTCTCTAACATAGGCGAGTCTCCTTAAATCATTAAAAGCACCGTGGTTACCATGATTACGGAAAATCATTTACCATATAATATGCTTAGCCTCACAATTTTTCACTGAATTTCATAGGAATGAACTAGGACGTATTTAAACACCCTTTTATCGTTTCGGGGGTGTATATAACCATATAAACTAGCTTATGCATATCAGCCATGCCCCCACAGTGACCACTCTTAGGCACATGAATTAGTTGTCCTATTGAACTTAGATCTTGGGATCTCCAGTCAACTAAGTTAGTTTTCCTTCACACACCCTTTTCCATGGGCTTTAGTCACATTCCACAACTTGATCTCTATTAAACCCTCAGGTTGTTGGATACATAACATTATCTTTGACTTTGTCTAGTCATTACAAATAACTTTGCGTATTTGAGATCAGTTGTCATGATGTGTTCTTAACTCGTAAGTTAATTTTGCCTATAGTCAATTTCTAAGACTATAACCTGAGTGTTCATCTGAATCTAGTTATAATATACATCTTTGTAAGATATGCGTATCATTTAAGGCAAACACATCTCCATTATGCACTACGACCTTTGTGTCCTCCACTTAGTCGTTTGTTTGCAATGTTAGATTTGATTAGAAAATCCTTATTGCCAAAATTTCATGGTACAAATGCAAGACACCCCCACATTTAAGTGTTATTGGATAACATCCAGATGAGGTAACGAAAACCATTTCTGCATACCCTTATAGGGTTGTTTTTCTTAAATGGATTCTCTCCCACATTTCTTGCCATTTGATCAACATTTCCGTAACTTCACTTATGACGACATTTATTCACATATGATTGAACAAGATCAACCTCATTATATCAGTGAATTCAACTCATATTGCATTAGCTTACATAAGCTTCTGAGCTAACCAAAGCAACACATGCCATTGTCATAAGTTTGTCACCAACTTAGAATAATTCTAATTTAACATCTAGAATAAGCCTAGACAATGAGTTCTCCTCATTAGCTTTTCGAACAAACTCTTCAAAAGTTACATGTCTTTTCCTTAAAGTGAATGAAAATTCTCCCTCAACTTTGTCTATACATAAATTCCTTTTGTGTTCATACACATTTGAATATTTAGAGTTAATTTGTCTCCGTCAAGACCCATAATTAACCAAGTACTAGTCTAGCATGCTTTAGACTACAATAGTTTAGCATGTGAACAGAAGATGCATCATTCTGAATCTTCACAGCCCCAAGGATATCATAATATCACTTTGCAACATTCATCCCTTGTTAAGACAAAATAATGAGATTTATTCATAATCCTAAAACATCAATATTTAGGAAGGTCTCACAAATTATTGCATATAGCACATAGCTAAATTTTGTCATTCAATTAAGGAACATCACTTGTTTACCTTTGATCTCCAATGCTTTACCATTGACTCATAAGTACTTAAACATAAGTCTTAATCCAAGTCACTTGGTGAACACACTCATCGCCAACAAGATGAATGTTCCTCGTTTACAATCACTATTATGCGGAAGATAGAGTCAACTAGATCCACACTCAACAACATGGCATTCATAATTCTGTCATAAGTGATTTACACACATCTATTGTTATCATTAGGAAATATGTATATTTAGGCTGCTCTCCCAAACGAAGGTAAAATTTCCATATTCAAGTGGTAGACGCATCTACGTATAAATCTCGCAAGATTTATTAAAGGTATAACATATAGTACTTTTACTTTCATATGTTAGAATTCAAACTTGTGAATTTTCCAATGACTTCTAACGAAGTTTCGACATGAATCTCGTTTGTGTATTTCATCTCAATATACCCACTATTCACTCGTGATGTGGTTACACATTTGATGTCTCGTCTTTACCTTTTAGTCAATGCAACAACTCTTAAGTTGTTTATCTCCAAGTATTTTCATGTACTATCCATTTAAAACCATATTCTTTTAAATATAGTATAATTAACGTTATAATTATTTTCCACAAAGTTAATTTATACATCACAAACGTTAGTGATTTATTTCTTTGTAAAATTGCATGTGTTATCCGAAGATATTGAACACAAAACAATAAAATACATTCGAAATTAAATCATAAGTGCCAAACACTTTTGAAATTTAATCGGTAGCATAGACGATCTGTAGACATCAAATATCAAAGTGCTTTTATCTTCAACACTTAATAATTTGACCGAAATCTTTGCAAAGATATCGTCCCATAGCATGTCTTAAGGTACTCCCTTAGTAAAACTCCATGCACTCGTAAGTACAAGTTTCTCATTTCATCTTGAAACTGTAAACTTGGACAATCATACTTAAAACAACACCAAGTTGTTACAAAGACTACATTTAAGTAGTATACTTAAACAATTAAATTTTTTCACAACAACACCAAGTTGTTTTCTACCAAATAATATCACGAGATTATTACTTTGTTCACCATATGCTACTTCTATCAAGAGTAGTAAACTATTTGAATTATTAATGCTAAAAACTTGTTTTAAAAATTATTCTACAACATTTCCTTAGTTTTACAATACAATATTAATAATATCAATTAGGGTTTATGAAAACATAAATCAAAACCCAAAATATCATATAGTTTTATATTGTTCAGTCTTACTAAGCATGTACTAAATGTTTTCTAACACACGTGTTAGAAAAAAATGTTTGTATCGGATACATTGTAGAATCGAACATTTATATGAAACTTTTTCTAAGGATAAAGTTTATACAATAAAGCATTTCTCATCGTTTTTTAATGCACACATAGACAATTAAATGTTTACATAAAACATTTCCATACATTATGGCATATACAATATACCATCTCTAACGTTGTATTTGTGATACATTTTTTGTAACACTCACGTTAGAAAATTTAAGTCATTTTATATATATAAAACATGACCATTTGGATTTAGAAATCACAAATTAAAGTTGGTGATAAATCCCACACAACTACACCATCACTTTATGGTGATTTAATTCTTGTATTCTTACTCTTGTAATTCTTCAATCTCATCAAGTTAGGCACACAGCCTACTTTTAATACAAGAGGCAGGGAATGGAGAAGAGTCTTACTTAATTTGAGAGATTATTAGAAACATAAAATCTAATAGAAACTAATAAATTGACATAAAATTCTACTTAAGAGTTTATCTTCCATATGAATAGTTTAGTAAATAACGATAATTTCATTAAATTCATATAAATAATAACATCATCACTGTATGGTGATTTAATTTTTGAAGCTAGTCAAACATTAACTTCAATGTATGACATTTTATTTTCTAAACCATACAAAGCATAATATAAGTGTTTATATTCAATGCTACAACAAATTACTTATATAAAATGTTTACATAAAACATTTCAAAGCATTTGTATTTTAAGCATTTTAAACAATCATGTTAAAATGAAAGAAATTCTAACGCACGTTAGAAATGTTAAATTTCCACTTCAACTTGCTATAAAAACATATATGGTTCAATAAATAAGTCATATCCAATACACACGTTAGTAAATAAACAATTAAAAATTGCTTTCAACCTAACACTTTTCATAAACCGTTTCTAACACGCATGTTAAAAGACAAAGGATTACAAATATCAAATTTAACGGTTTATCAACCGTTTCTAACACTTTTGTTAGAAGTAAACAATTACAAAAATCAGTATAAATCTTATCAATAAATAATTTCTAACATACTTGTTAGAAATAAATGATACAAAATCTTATCATACTTATCAATAATTAGCTTCTAACAGGCTTGTTAGAAATAAACAATTACATAAATCGTTATAAAACATATTAGTTTATATATAAAACATGATTCTAACACGCTCATTTAGAAATAAATGATCACAAAAGTCATTATAAGGCTTATTAGTTTATACAAAATAAATTATTTCTAACACTAAGCCAGTCTAACGCGCACGTTAGAGAATTTTAACGTTTACATAAAACGTATGGTTTACACTAATAAACCCGATCTAACACAAAGGTTAGAAAAATTAACGATTACAAAATCATTTCAAAAACCGAACGGTTTAACTAAAATTATTCTTTTTGTATCACGGTATAGGATTTAAGATTGTATCTCAATCTCAATAAATTCAAACACCACAAGTTGTACTACATATGTATTTCCCAAAACAATATTTGTAAGATCATAATCTCTAAAAATATTTTTTTATTCTAGATCCTTTCGTGAACCCAAAATCCTTATAAATAAGGTTTTAATATTGTAGCAACAATCTCACTAAATCTGTTTTAAGTTTGTAGGATATGGGTCACAGTTTTAATAAAAAATTATATAAATAAAAATAGTAAAGATACTCTCTTTACATATTTGGCAAACTTTTAGTACACGTACCATGAACAAATCTAAACGAAATAATATACATAATACAACATATGTAACTAAATTGATTCAAGTCATAGTCTTCAACAAGAGCCTTAACCGCGTCTTCTTGTATGGTTGTTGTGTAGTCTTCAACGAACTCTTGAATCACGTCTCCTTGTATGATCCTTTGTGTGGGCTTCAACGAGGTCTTGAACCACATCTTCTTATACAAAAATTTTCTACAAAATGAAAAAAAAAACAAGTGTTGACGGTTGTGGCTGGGGTACGTGTTCAATACGCTTCCCTTAAAATAGATTTCGCGTCTCTACTAAAGATGACGCGTCTGTCTCCCAGGGTATAACAGCCGGAGCAGTCTGTACTGCCGGAGATAGCTCACGCGCCCGAGGTTACATCGGGTAAAATTATAGTAAGTAAACTTGTGGAACAGATAAGCAGGCGATCGTGGTGGAAACGAGTAGAGAGTACTCCTCTCTATATTAGTCTTCAAGTATCCCCTTTTTCAAGCATTCTTCATGTATACATTATGTATATTTCTTCTAGTAACAAATAAGGCACATAGCCAACTAATCTTTCAAGACTTGAGGGAGAGTTAAGAGTCTCAATTAATGAGAGACTTAACACTCTGATAAAAACTAATCAAATATTATCATTAAACTCTACTCAAGAGTTTTACCATGAGTAGTTTAATTTTATTAATTTTAATGAATTAATTTTCCTTCATCACATTCTAATTTTCCAGCAATGGAGGCATGAAGATGGAGGGGTGTTTCTAGTATAACGCCAAATGATGAAAAAAATTGAAAGGTAATGATTGAAAGTCATTAAGGGGTGTTAACCATTATAAATTTTTTAAGGGGTGTTATGATGTGGATGTAACCCATAGGGGGCATTAACCATTACATATGATCTTAATTCAAACTTGTTATTTTATAGTAACTGTACGTTTATAAGTTCAAAACTTGACTACCCTAACCGATAAGCTAATTAACAAAGTTAGAGATATACAATTTTGTAAAACACAGTATACAATTTTATATTTGTAGGAAGAAGTTTAAATACACAGTCTCCTAAAACTAGAAAGTCGTATGAAAGTTATCAAACGGACTTCGATTGAACTTATTATAGTGGCGTTGGAAACCTCTTGTCGAACTCTACAATTTTAGATTTTAGGTTTTCGCTTTTGGTTTCGCTTGTAGATTTTAGAAGTTTTGTTTAGATCATTGAGTCTTTTTATTTGACACTGTGTTTTTTTCGGCATTGTGTCTTTTTTTGCGATTTATTGTGTCTTTTCCCTGAGCATTGTGTAATATTTCTCGGCATTATGTTTTATTTTGAGATCCATTAAACAATATTTTGTGATCCATTGTGTCTTTGTACAATTCCTAGATTTAGAAAACTTTATAGGATAATTAACCATTTAAATTATGTGCTTAATATTATAAACTAGATTTACTTCTGACAATATTCAGGCAACATTTGTTAAAATTAAGTTATAACATGAACCCACTAATATTCAAATCTATCAATCATTGTTACTGCGACACTTGTAAGACATTATATAACTTGTAATCATGTCTCATTCTATCTTTATTAAACTTCAACCCTTTGCTTGATTCGTATTCTCTCATATCATATATCCTTATTCCTCTTTTGTTCGTTATGTTTAAAAAAAACCAAAGGCAAAACATGTGGTGATAAAATGACGGTATGAACATGATCCATTTACATGTATGAGCGAGTTGAGTCTTCAAGCGTTATTTTCAAAAGGTATAATCAGTTAGCGTATTCGTTTTATTACAAACTTTTAAATAAAAATTATAACCTGTTTCATCACAAAAAAAAAAGAAAAGAAAAAGATAAGCACATAGTTGAGCTTTGTTACGTGTAATTAGTTTCGTTAATAGTTAATCTTTCATATTTTGAATGTTTTACATTTGATCCAAACTATCACGTTACCGTATCATTGTATCAACCTAATTGTCAACCCTAACGCTAAGAGTAGCATCAACATGCTTTTCATACGTACCGAGAACACAATTATTGTGATATAAAGTATACAAACAATATGTTTGTTATACTAAACTTTACAATATGACTATGACTTTCAATACAAGTTACTATCAAGTCTAGGAGTGAATTCCAATAAGTGGTGATATATGTTAGAAAAAGTAGTGGTTGGTGGTTCACCAAAATGGTGATTGGATTGATGTTGCATAAAGAATCGACCAATATGGTGATTAAGCCATGTGATTCGTTGGCCTATGGACCACAACCTCAATGTCTTATCTTCACCTTGTGGTATGCAAGTGTTGGTAGTTGTCAATTCTCTTGATTCTTGTATTTGATTCGACCAATATGTTATTAGTTTATTTAAGATTATATTTATTGATTAAAGAATATAGTATCTATCTCCAAGATTATATGGTATAGTGTCTTCCAACAACAAACCATTGACTTTATGTCTCATTAAGCATCAAATTTTGTTAGGTATTATGAACTTCTTATAAGGTGATGGTCAATAACTTGTAGATCTAAGGATTTGAAACTAGAGTCGGAAAACATTTCGTATCGTGTTAGATGAGCAGTATTCAACATGACACATTTAACACTCCTATTAGTCCAATATCACCACATTTAACTAACATGTAATTTCCTAAAATACAAACACAAACACATTTAATAAATGGGTTACACGACAGTTAATGCGTGTTTAACGCAATTAAAAAAATAAGCAGTTCAATGAAATGAATGAAACCACAAATTTACTTTGATTATTGAAATGTGAGGTATTGGCTAATGAAATAAAATAAACACTACAATCATAATATCTTTAACGAACCACAATAGCCGGTTAGGAAAATAAAAATAATTGATATATTTAAAAATTTATAAAATTATAAATCTCTGTTATTTTGATAAGCGGGTCATAATGTGTCAACCTATTAACCCCTATTAGTTAAACATGTAAATCGTGTCATAAATAGGTTAGGAGTGTTGAATCTATTTAAACACTTTTTTAATCATGTCATTAACGTGTTGACTCGTTTATGATCCAAAACTCAATTAATTTAAACCCTAACCCGCAAAATTTGCCTCGAGACATGTCATGTTAACAAGTCATGTCATAAATTGTCAACTCAATATGAATGGTGCTTTGAAAGGACACTATCATTTGTTGGAATACTTAACATCAATGTTTTAAATACCGGTATGAATCGGTTGGTAATATCAGACACAGGCCCAATATGATAAAGGTCAGTAAAAGCTAAATACAGAATGTCTTATGTACCGACATTAAATTCGATTCTACCGATTCAAACCGTTAAACTGCGTTGCGTTATCTAAAATTTTATTTTTAAATTTTAATAAAATACGATATAAAGGTAATGCGACCTTCCATAGTTCTGGAAATTAACCTAGTGTCTTCCATTCCAATATTTCATCGATGTTGGAACTGATTTATAAGTAAAAAAATGCTTAATATTTTACAAGAAATAATTGTTTTTTTATAAAACCATGATAATTATATAAATCCTAATTGAGATTGGATTATTTATTAGGTGAATTTGTACTAGTAATCTGATTGAACCGCCTGGTACAGACCGGTTCAACCAATTGAACCATTTCAGAGCGGTTAAACCATTTCAGAGTCCAACCCAATATGATTTAAAACCGATTTTTGAAACATTACTTTTAACATCTTTGACATCGACATATTTGAAGAAACTTGAATTCATGAGATGGTTTGGTTTAAAATGTTAGATGACATTATTGTGACTTGTGAACATACAATGGTTATGCATGATCCAATAACAAACCAACGTTAGACGTTGGGCGTAGCTTTTAAGGATGGGGGTGTACCCGTCTCCTCAAACGTTTCGATTAGAAGTGTAATATTTCTAATCTTTCGTTCGAAAATTTCAAAATTATATAGGTCCGTCCCCGCCAATTATTTTGCCTAAAAATCCACTGGCCCTACTAAGTTTATTGTCCAAAAGGTTTATACATATTTTCGTATTGAATTAAAAAAAGTGTAAAGAACAGGCTTTTAGTAAGTTTTTATAATTTGTTTATAAACTTTAAGTAAAGTTTGTTACTCCTTTATATATCACAGACCTACGTTAGATGCAGGCGTAGCTTTTAAGGGATGGGGGTGTACCCGTCTCCTCAAAGTTTCGATTAGAAGTGTAATAATTCTGATTTTTCGTTCAAAATTTTTAGAATTATATAGGTCCTCCCCTGCCAATTATTTTACCTAAAAATCCACTGCCCCTACTAAGTTTATTGTTCTAAATGTTTATACATATTTTTCGTATTGAATTAAAAAAATGTAAAGAAGGGCTTTTAGTACGTTTTTGTAATTTGTTTATAAACTTTAAGTAAAGTTTGTTACTACTTTATATATAAATCAAAGTTGAATGTTCTTTTTTATCTTAAAGTACTTACCATTTATCTTAAAGGTCGTCAGGCTGAGTTGTAACTCTTCGTCTAGGTACTTACCATTTATCTCGCATCATTATAAATATTTGGTCTTTATTTTTGTTAAACAATATTTAGCCTTTTTTTATGTATAAGAACACGTCATTTGAATGAATGAAGATTATGTAGTCTTTTCTGAAGTTATTATTGTTTGACCCGACCCAACATGAATCGAATATCCAATCCAAAGAAATAACCCGAAACATAACGATAGGAAAATATATTTGATCTCATGAATTTTCGCTCATCAGAACTTTTTTTCATCCAACGCCACTGATTAGACCACACACATGATGATGAGTGAAGTATGGTTTGGTGTATTTGTATTATATAAAAAGCATCATGAATGGGTCCTTGTGGAACACCAATAAAACCATGTTGTATTTGTATCTATTGTATGTATAAGATCATGACCATGATTCGAAAATTGCCATTTCTACATATTTTCTTGGTCATGAATTTTCATTAAAAATCAACAATTTGACTGACTTTTAAAAAAAAGGGTTATAGTTTATTAAATTTGACATAAGTTATTATTTAAAAAAAACTAGTATTTAACTGTCCACAATGCGACGTAACATTCGAATATGTCATGTATTCTCTGTTTACATAGATGTAACATAAGAAAAAAGACAGCTTTACAATTACGTATGATGAAATGACATACCAAAAACCACAAGACTTAAAATCTATGTTAAGTTTGATGTAACCATTGCCCTTGATTCGATGTTTGTTGAAATATGTCATGTATTTTTGTGTTTGATTTTTTATAATGTAAAAACATACAAAGTAATAGAAGGCTACAAAATTGTTTTTATATATTAAAATCATTTGAAATTTTTGTCCTAAAAACATACAAACTAAAATATTAAGTCTAATAACTAAAGCATTGAGTGCATATTACATATAAATTTTACAATCAGCTTTACACATGCGCTACGAAGTAATGTTAAAACTAAACTTTAACATCCTTTTGGCCTTCGTAACGTGCATAAAGCACGTTAATGGAGATTTGCAGCTCCACTTTTTTCTCGCGTATGTTAGCAACTCTTACGGATAAATCATTAAGCTTCTCAGATAGCACTCGATATGATTCGATAACCTCCTCCAAAAGCTTCTCAAGTTGTTGTAAAACAGTAACGTGCATGCGTGAAGACGAAATCCAATAACAAAAAATGCACACAAAATAATCATAAATTAAAATCGCCATACCTAAAGGAGCAACTCACTAAAGCAAGGCAAACCAACCAAGGCAGACATACAACCCATAATGTACCAAACTCTTACTAACTAAGACTATATAACATATATTTTGAGGCTCAGACTATCAACAACAACCACTTGCTTCATTGAAGTCACTTTGGCTACCATGCATAAAACGTAAATACGCCACCCAAAAAAAGAACCATCAAATATCAAACCTCGTGTAAAAAGAAAAGCTAAGAGCATCATCAACCACATAAAAACGTAAAACAAAACAACCGATAAGAAACAACATAGGTACGATATACCTCTAAGAAGTCAAATGACATTGAAACCAACAATACAAAATCAAACAACATAAACGTGATAAATCTGTAAGAGTTTAACAGGTAAAGCAAAGCATCTTAAATGCTTACAGAAGGTCTCATCATAGCATCATAAACCCTAAAGACATCATAGTTATCCAAAGGCCCACGATATTAATGTCAATCACCAAAATATTTTGTACGTATGTAAGAAATCAAAATGACATTCACACCAACAATGCGAAAACAACAAACACAAATGTGCTAAACATGTAACAGTTTCACAGGTAAGGTCTTAAACACTTATAGTAGGTCTTGGAATAGGATCATTGACTCAAAGGAAACCATACTAATCCGCTGCCCACAATGTTAATATAATGTTAATTACCAAAATGTTCTGTAAATGCAAGAAGTAAAAATTGTAACATTCTGTATTTTTTGTTTCATTTTCAATTTATTGTAATTCGTACTTCAATTTCAATCCTTGTAATTCTGAGACTTTCATCATATGAAAATCGCATTTTATATCATACTTGTTTAAACATGCATGCACGATACGCAAACAATCACAAAATACACCTTTTATACAAAACAGAGCCATACATTTAGTGTATATTTCTTAGGAATAATAATCATACATGTCCATACATTACACATGCTTAATTACACCTTAAAATGTCCAAAACAAGCTTAACTACGCGTTTATGGCCCCAAATAACAACCAAACGTAACCAAACGGCCAAAATGGAATTTTGGTATTTTTGAAAGGCTTCACGGACCGCAAGATCAAACACCTTACGGTCCACAAGGACCTGATCTGACAGCAGAATTGTTCTTTCGTGAATTTTAGTGTTTAAACTTCATTTTCCCTCTTCCTAACCCCAACTACCTACATTAAACACCAAACCCTAATCCCCACTTATAAATACATCCCTTCCCCACCTTCCATGTCACACCCCGTATTTTCGACAAAACACCGGTGGGCCCGGGTGGGGAATATCGTGACGTAAGTTGATATCATCATAGTCAATTAAACACAAGACAACGGAAGTCTTGGATTTAAATTACTATTACAAACCAAATGTTCGAAATACAAAATAATATACAGGCTCGTAATAGAAGATCCACAGGCGGATCGTAAATTGTACAAGGAAAGAATGTAAAACAGACTTTGGGCAGATCTAGAATTTGCAAGATCCTCTTATCACTACCGAGCACTTCCAGCCTATTTTCGTATTGTACCTGCAAGCTTAGTCTTTTGAAAATACGTTAGCTTTCGCTGGTAAATACACCCAACTGACTCATTTTGAAAACAATTAAATAAAATATTTTAAGTGCGTCTCAACACAAAATCTTTTATAACTTGGGAAAGTTGACCTTGCAACCTTGTTAACAGATTAACATGTTTGTCCATACATACATGGCCCAGTACAAAAACGAGACATGATTAACGTACACACCACTTATGAACTCACGAAGGAGTTATCCCCAACAAGTGTGGGTAGTTGCATTTGAGCGTCTCTCAGGTGTATGCCTACACCCGCGCTAAGGTCGTGGCCATTATCTAATGTAATGAGCCGATGATATCAGGATACGGTAGTTAACCCCTGATGTTTAAGTTATCAAACAAAACTGATTAAAACGGAATATGCGGATTTACTAGCCACAATCCGGTATTCGATTGATCCCATTTCCAACCAAGCGGTAATAATTTACCGTAACCCAAGACCGTATAGGGGAAATAAGTCGAGAGTATTTACTTGAGCTAGTCTTCGTTTAAAATGAAGCTTTATTAACTCAGCCGAGATAGCAGTTTTACCGGCATGTCTCTAGTCTGGATTATGGCATAAGCTAACCAATTAAATACTAAAGTCATATTTAAGTCATAGACTTAGACTGAGTAGTGTACAGGATCAAAACTTATAACGCTTGATTAAACGATGATCACATATAATATAGTTTAAACCCGACAAGTACTTTGACTTTGCATAATATGGGTAAACTATAAACATTCTGGATTTAGAAACTTAAATGACAAAGTTAAACCCGTTTCGGTTAATTTCCGTAAACTAGTTACATATACTTAACTGCATGCATATTAGCGATATCGGGTAACCGGATAAGTCATGGACAAGTTCTATATGCCATTATATTTTAAATAAGTTGTAATATCAATAGGATATCAACTTTTATGCCCCTTATGGTTTTAAAGTGAAATTATGCCTCATAAAGGCGTTTCGGTAATTTCATACCATATAAAAGAAACTTGAATACATTTAATGTTATAACTATAAGTATTCTGGAAAAATAACTTATTTACGATATAATATTAGTAGGATATCAATTACGTGTGTAATTTATCTTTTATGACCAAACTATGCACCGAATGGGCATTTTGGTCATTTTACACATAGTTTATAAATTATTTGGGATTCTGAGTTTGTATCATGTACCTACTGTAAAAATATTTAAAATAAGTTTTAGAATCAGTAGGTAACAAGTCTTGGTTAATAAATATGGTTTAAAACCATGTCATGCGCCGAAATGGCGTTTATGTCGTAAAATGACGATTTATGCAATGCTAATGAAAACTGATGTTTTGATCAGATTATTAAATCTTAGATATGTTATTTAATATAACATATCATAGGTAAAAAATTTACTTTGAAAAGATGTGATTAAAACCATTTTATAAGCCACAAGGGCCTTATCGTCATTTATCGACATAATACAAGGACTTGTTTATAAACTCAGTTTATAATCTGTTTTGTCATCCCAAATAATCCTACTTATAATATTACATCAGTAAGAAACTCATCTTCAAGTTCATTATCATTTAAAACCTCTTTTTATGCGAAAAGGGCATTTTAGTTAAAATGGTATAATTACGGAACTTGTGCATAACTCAGATTCTGATTATGATCATGTAATATAACCTCAGAGGGTTATGCTAAATTACATTACGATCATAATGCAACTTTAGATCAGTAGCTAACTAATCTAAATCGGGTCAGAATCGAAAGTCAAAGCAGAAGTAAAACTTTGCGACTTTCGGTTACGAACCGATCCTAGGACTGAAATTGACGAGCCGAACATGTTCCTACATGTTCTAATAGTTATTACCAACCTGTTTAAGTGTCAAAACAGATTTCATAACATATATAAGATCAAATTATAACATTTCCCAAAAATGGCCTATTTGACTTAAATATCATAATTTTGACCCGTCAATTGATCTAGCAAACGTGATCTTCAGGAGGTGCCATTTTAGTGACTAACACCTACTTTATTACAATCACTTAGCCATGTTCGTTACGAACAATGGCTGGACCATAATGGTCTTAACCAAAATTCAAGGTGTTTTCCTAAAACGCTTGACTTTTGGCTATAAAACCCTATAAACGAAAATGCAAGAGGAAGGAACACTTACAAGAGGTTCCTAGAATGCAATAGAACTAAGTTGGATGCTCCTTTCAGTTAGGAACTTCCAGAGGAGGGAGATAGAGTTGTGAATGAGAAAGGTGGAAGTTCAAATGGTGAACCTTGGCATCTATTTATAGTTGGAGAGCTTGAAGGAGGTGATGCCAGGTGCTAAGGGGTATAAGAGGGAGCTTACAAGTGTCCTAAAACATGGCATAGCAGTTTGGAAGACCATAGTTTTGATTTAATGGTTTTTGGCAACATGTGTGGAGGCCAAGCAAAAATTCTGCAGACACAGGCCTCGCGCCGCGAGAGCAGGCATGCCTCTCGCGCCCCGCAAGCGCCCCTTGTCAGATTTCAAAGTTTGACACCTTTAGCCCCTCAACTTATTAAACCCTCTAAAACCTTCTAAAACACCTTTTTAGCACATTTAGCCCTCCGTAACCAATATTTGGCATACCCAGGGAGTATGCCCTGACATTGTCGAGCTCCCGGTTCGTTAAAAAGTCACTCAGAGGTATAAATTAACATGTTGACACTTTTAACCCCTCCATTATCCAACTTTTACATAATTATGGATTTGATCTCTCTCGTCCAACAAATGGAACATATGAGAGTTAGGACTTTGTAAAGGATCACTTAGAGGCTCACTATAAGCATGTTGACTCCGATGTCACTCAGAGGTTGGGCATGTTGACACACACTTAGAGGCCAAGTGATGTATTGAATAATACATGATTTATCATGTACAGTTTGTAAAAATTTAGAAGTTTTCGTTTTGGTTTATAGAGAATATATTACTTTTGATCCAAATACGTTTTCAGGTCTTGATTTGTGAAAACGGTCGGAAGGATGGGAAAATGAGCTAAATTGAGATTGGAACCGAGCCGAAGCGTAGTTGGAACACGAAAGAGGAAACCAATCGAAAAATGGAAGAAATGAGTCTCTAGCGCTCTGCGACCGCCACACTATACTCCTTCGCGCCCTGCGAGGGGCCAATAATTATCCAGGGAATTGCCACTCGGTCGCGGGCCGCGACCGATACATGGAATCCTCTCGCGGCCGGCGAGAGGGTGATTTATACGTGTTTACCGTTCTTGGTATGTGTCATAGGAGTCTAAATAATTATCAGGTTTTTGCGCGTTGCATAGACTCTCTCTTGGCAATTTTGTTGATTACTTAATTTGGGCTTAATTGTTTTACACGTGTTTACCGTTCTTGGTTTGCATCATAGGAGTCTAAATAATTTAGTTAGTTTAGTTTTATTTAGTTTAAAATATTTTTCTTTAGTTTCTTTTTCTGAATTCTCATATTTGTTCCGTTCCGGTTTTTAGTGGATGCCCCATACACGTTCGCAAGGACCTCCGCCGAAGCCGCCTACGGATACATCTTCTCCTCTTGCACCAAAGGTTAGTACTTCTTCATCTTCTTTTTCAAGTTCATCCCACCCTTTCATACCACCCGATTTTGATTTTACACCAAAGCCTTCACCACCCGGTTCCCCATCGCCCCGTGTAGTTCATAGAAACACAAGTCCACCACCTAATTTCCACATGGCCAATCACCAAGCGTTTACCAACAGGCCACCACCGGTTTCACCGGTGCGAACTCACCCATCACTCTTCCTCCCATGAATAATGATAAAGTCGGGCAAATCCCATCTTACATCATGACCGCTATAACCAACTCTTGCCAATTCCATGGTCGTGATGACGAGGATGCGCCTGCCCATATTAACCGCCTCACCCGTCTTTGTCACACTTTCAATATGGAAGGTGCGGGCAACGATGCTCGTTTCCTTCAAGTCTTCCCATTTTCTCTTGGGGTCGAGCCGCCATCTGGCTTGACTCTCAACCACCCGGTACCTTCACTACTTGCGCCGCTCTACGAGATGCTTTCCTAAAAAAATATTTCCCACCCGCAAAAGCATCTCGCCTTCGTGATCAGATTCATTCGTTCCGAATGGAACCTGACGAGCCTTACCATCTAGCCTGGGAGCGTTTCCAAATCCTAGTGTCCCGCTGCTCTCAACATGGCCTGTCGGATTGGGCACTTGTAGAGAAATTCTACAACGGTCTCACCCCTGAGAACCGCGCTCGATTCGATACATCTGCTGGTGGACATCTAATGGGAAAGAAAATGGTTACTGAGTGTAATGACCTTTTCGAAAGCTTCGCACATTCAGACATAGACTACAGCACCGCCAGAAGGAATTCAATTCCTGTTTCTCGTACCACCCCGATTAACCGGGGTCTGCACCAAGTTAGCTTGGAAACGACGGTGGTGTTGCACTAGCTAGCTTCAAGCGAGAGGTCACTAAGGAGATTCAGTAGTTGAAGAAGAAAGTGGATAGGTGTGAGGTGTGTCGAGGGGGTCATGATACGATAGAGTGTCCTACGCTCACCGTTAAGCAGGTCGAGTTCATTACAGGTCAGATAGAGGTCCAACGATCCCTTTTAATAATAATAATTCAAATTATAATCCTAACTGGCAAATAATAATAATAACTTCCGCTCTTCCGGTAACCCCCTGGTTTCCAATCTGGTTCATACCACAATAGGGGGCATGGTCACTACCTAGTGGAGGTTCAGGACATACAGGTCAGTTTAGTGGTGGGGGTTCGAATCAAGAGGGTTAGACTAGGAGTGGAAGTTCAGGGGCAGTTTAGATACGATTGAGGAGCTGTTGTCTCAATTAGTGGTTAAGGATCAAGCTACCCAGAAGACTCTAGCGGAACATGATCTTCTCCTGAAAAATACGTAGTCCGCACTCTTAGATCTTCAGAGGTCAGTAGGGAGTATTGCTAAGCAGCTGCAAGAGTAGCCACATGGTCAGTTCGTGGGTAATACCCAACCCAACCCAGCGAACCAACATGCAAAGCGATAACTACACGTAGCGGTAAGAGTTTGAAAGAGGTAGTTAGAGAGGGGGTAGAAGTTGAGGAGCAGGATGACGAAGTGGATGAGGAGAAGAAATGGAGGCTCCACCTAGGGTGCAAATTAGGCTAGACCCAGCAAGTACGCACCAAAAAGTGGACCTTCAGTAGAGAGTTGGGGAGAGAAGAAACCGGTCGAGGTTAGGCCATCACCACACGTAGATTCTTCACACCTACCCTACCCAGCCCGTCTTAAACAGCAAAAATATGCCAAGGAATACAGAATTTCCTTGATATGTTTACTCAGTTGAAAATCAATCACCGTTTATAGAGGCCTTCCAGCATATGCCTAAATATGCTAAGTTTTTTAAGGATCTTATCAAATGAAAAGATAGGCTGGGGGAGCTTTCTAATGTTCCGTTGACTGGAGGGTGCTCCGCCGTAGTTGTGAACAAGTTACCCGAAAAACTTACTGATCCAGGTATCTTTACTATTCCATGCTTATTCGGTGGTTCCATCGCTCCAGCTCATGCCTTAGCAGATCTAGGGGCTAGCATTAATCTGAAGCGTTTCTCACTCTATGAGAAATTTGGTCTAGGGGAGCTCACTCCTACTCGTATGTCACAGTCTCTAGCTGATAGGTCCGTTAAGTATCCACGGAGAATTATAGAGAACTTGTTAGTTAAGGTTAATAAATTTGTTTTCCCCGTGGATTTTGTCATCTTAGATATGGAGGCTGACGAAAAGGTGCCCATCATCCTAGGTCGCCCATTCCTTCGCACCGCGAAAGCGATTATTGATGTTCATGATGGAAAAATCACACTTCGCGTCGGGGATAAGAACGTCACTTTCGAAATCGCAAGGTCGATGCAACACCCATGCGTGGCGACAACGATAGTGGCCCATGTCACTCTGTCTACTTTCTAAATTAATTGATGTCGTGTGTTGATCAGTGTATCGAGTATATTAGCGGAGCCGACCTAGTAAATGAGAGTGTAGTGGTAGAGGAGAGCGATAGTGATGATATAGAGGATGACCCACTATGGTTTCCCGAGACCTTAGATTTTTGTGAGGTTAGTGCTGCAAGTGAGAATACCCCTTTAGATACTCTGGCCCCCGTAGAGCTTAGAGTCCTCCCCTCCCACTTAGAGTTTGCGTTCCTAGGCGCCAATTCGAGCTTAGCCGTTATAATTTCTTCGAAATTGTCGACAGAGGAGAAGGAGCGATTGATACAGGTTCTTAAAGCCAATAAGGAGGCTATCGCTTAGAAATTGTCTGATATCAAGGGAATCAACCCTACCTTCTATACTCACCGGATCCTCATGGAGGATGTCTTTAAACCGGTAGTGCAACCTCAGCGCTGCCTAAACCCGAATATGCAAGAAGTCGTGAAAAAGGAGGTGCTCAAGCTAATGGAAGCTGGTCTCATCTACCCAATATCTCATCTACCTGGTATTAAATGACGCCACCCGCAAGGACCACTTCCTACTCCCGTTTATCGATTAGATGTTGGAGTGACTCGCAGGACAACAATTCTATTGTTTTCTTGACGGGTTCTCAGGTTACTTCTAGATCCCTATTGCTCTGGAGGATCAAGAGAAGACATCCTTCACATGTCCGTACGACACATACGCCTATCGCCATATGCCTTTCAGGCATGTAATGCGCCAACTACTTTTCAGTGATGTATGTTCGCTATCTTCCAGGACATGATCGAAACTTCGATGGAGGTTTTCATGGATGACTTCTCTGTCTATGGAAACACTTTTGATCAGTGCCTTAGTCACCTTGATGCGATGATGAAGCGATGTGTAGAGACTAGGCTAATGCTGAACTGGGAGAAGTGTCACTTTATGGTGACAGAGGGGATAGTGCTAGGACATAAGATATCTCACGCGGGTATAGAGGTCGATAGGGCTAAGATAATACCATCAGTAGACTCCCTCGGCCCACAAGCGTGAAATCTATTCGTAGCTTCGTAGGTCATGCGGTTTTTATCGATGATTCATTAAAGATTTCTCTAAGATTACACACCCCATGACACGACTCCTAGAGAAGGATGTACCCTTCGCCTTTGACGATGACTATTTGCATGCCTTTGAGATCCTGAAAGAGAAGCTGGTGAGTGCTCCCATTCTCGTCTCACCCAACTGGAGCTTGCCCTTCGAGCTCATGTGTGATGCGAGCGACTATGCGGTTGGTGCTGTTTTGGGTTAGCGACGAGATAAACATTTTCATCCCATCTACTACGCTAGTGAGACCCTCAATGACGCTCAGGAGAACTACACCATGATAGAGAAGGAGCTTTTAGTTGTAGTATTCGCGTTCGATAAATTTCGCTCCTATCTCGTCCTGTCCAAAAACATAGTCTTTACTGATCACGCGGGTCTGCGCTACCTCTTCTAGAAAAGGGACGCAAAGCCTCGTCTCATCCGGTGGATTCTCCTACTTTCTGAGTTCGATATAGAGATTAGAGATAAGAAGGGAGCGGAGAATGTGGCCGCCGATCACCTATCCCCATTAGAAGATCCAGGTAGAGAAGAGATTAGAGAGGAGGAAATCGGTGATAGGTTCCTTTATGAGTCAGTGGAGTTTGTGGTGGCAGAGAAGGAGGGTATGCCGTGGTTCTTGGACTTTGCGAACTACCTCGCAAATGGAGTGGTTCTGAAGGGTATGACCACGCAGTAGAAGAAGAAGTTCTTTCGTGATGTTAGGCGATACATCTGAGATGACCCGTTTCTATTTAGGATAGGAGGTGATCGCATGCTTAGGCGCTGTGTGAGTAGAGAGGAGGGGGTAGAGATTCTGAGGCACGTGCATGAGGGGCTAACAGGAGGTCATCATGGCCCGCACGTCACCGCACGGAAGGTCTTTGATTGCGGTTTTTACTGGCCCTCAGTAGTTAAGGATGCTTTGGAGTTTGTTAAGACATGTGATCGTTGCCAGCGCACCGGCAACATCTCATCCAAGGACGAGATGCCCCAACACCCAATCCAAATTCTTGAAGTCTTTGATGTGTGGGGAATCGACTTCATGGGACCGTTTCCCATCTCTAGCGGGAATCGGTACATCCTCGTGTCGATTGATTATGTTTTGAAGTCAGTTAAAGCTCAAGCTTTACCCACCAATGACGCCCGAGTGGTGGTGAGATTTCTAAAGAAGTTGTTCACTCGCTTCGGGACCCCATGAGCTATCATTAGTGACCGTGGCACTCATTTCTACAATGTCGTTTTGAAAAAGTCATTAGCACGCTACGGTGTCACTCATCACTTCTCCACTGCTTATCATCCCCAAACAAGCGGGCAAGGGGAGAATGCAAACCGAGGGGTGAAGCGGATATTAGAGAAGACGGTAGGCAAAAGTAGGAAGGACTGGTCTGATAAGCTAGACGATGCGTTATGGGCGTTTAGAACCGCCTATAAGACACCTTTAGGCACCACACCCTTTATGATTGTTTATGATAAAGCTTGCCATCTTCCGGTTGAACTCGAGCATCGGGCTTTGTGGGCCCTGAAAACCGTGAATTTGGACCTCACCGAAGCTGCCAAGAAACAATATTTCCAAATCCATGAGATAGAAGCACTTCGGGACGCAGCGTATGAGCGTTCATGGAGTATTACGGAGAAGACCAAGGCTGTGCATGATAGGAGGCTGAGGTGGTAAAGGAGTTTAATGTTGGCGATAGAGTGCTTCTATATAACTCGAGATTTAAACTGTTCGCCGGAAAGCTGAAGTCCAAATGGACTGGTCCATATGGGGTAAATGAGGTATTCCCATACGGGACGATAGAGTTGAAAGATGAAGCTGACGGAGGTACGTGGAAGGTCAATGGTCATCGATTGAAGTACTATTTAGGAGGACCGCTTGATTCCACCGAGATAGAGGAAACTTCTCTTGAAGTTCCGCCTCAGATCGCATAGGACCTTGAGTGTGAGCTCGTGTGTAGAGTTTGTACATGTCGGTAATTGTTTGCATTTCATGTTTTTAGTACTAATTCTTGTTTTTCATAGTCTGTGTTTTGTTAGGTTGTGGGTCGTTTAGCTGTTTTGCAGGTGATATCACCAACATGACGCCATTATCGATGACGAGCTTGGATTTGTAGGTACATTTTGCTAGTAACCGGATGATGGGGATGTTTCACTAAGTTTCACAACTTAAACAAAAACTTTCAAAATTTTTCTAAGGCACAAAATTGGCCAAAAGTCGAAACTTTCTGTGAAAACACCTCTCTCACGGCCCGCGAGAGCCTTGAGACATCTCGGTCACGGCCCACGAGAGACCCTTGAATCCAGAATAGGTTACTCGGTTGCGGGGCGCGAGAGGATTTAAAGCCTCTCTCGCGGCCCGTGAGAGACCCTAACAGCATCTCACAACCCTAAAACCCCAAATTCATCTCTTTTCACTCACAATTTCCCCAATTTCACCTACGGTTTCTCCATCTTTCTCCCCAAAATCTACAACTTTTTACCCACATTCACCCAAATCTTCCTCCATTACTCCCCTACATCAGCTATAACCAATTTTTCAAGTGCAAATTTGTGTCTTTCACCCTCCAACGGGCTCTTTCGCAGTTTTTGCAACTTCTCTACTATTTGTTTAATCATTCTTTTAGATCGACATTAAGGTATGTTTTATTGCAACTCTTATGCTTTCATCTTCATATTTTATTTAGTTGGTGAAAGTATTTTAGCGTTTGGTCTATTTTAAGTTGCACGCTAGGTTACTTTAAGGGTTTGGGGTGCACTTGGGTTGGTTTGAGCTTTGATTGAAGGGGCTGCCTATTTCTGGATAAGCAGACTGGGTGCAAATCGGGTATATGTTGCGGGTAGTTTGGTTTAGTTAGATTCAACATTGAGTGTGGGGATTCGTTTAGTAACTATTGGTATATAAAAATCATATTTTTACTGGAATTTTAAACCCGTTTTCCTGTTGTGTATACAAAGTTTTTATCTTTACATCTGAACTCAATGTTGGATACTTTCCGGCACCCGGATGTTAATTAGGGACAATTAAAGTGCCGGAAGAGGGTAGTCGTATGGTTTAGATATATTTTGGGGGGTGGGTATCATTTGGGCTTTCATGCATATAGAACCTCTCTCGCCCGTACTCAATCTCCATTCGGGTGAGAGCTAGTCTAGTTAATGAATAATATTTTTTTCTAACTATGATCGCGAATATAATACTATATGGTCATTGCTCACCTATGATTATTTCTTTTTAATGCTCTACCTGTTTTTTCTGTGAATTAAATGATTTTTTTTGCAGATGTCAGGCGAAGGTAGTTCTAGTAGAGCGGGAAGGAAAAGAGAGGGCCTACGCCTCGAAAAAGGGTGACCCGGCAGAGACGCAACCACTACCTCCGAATTTTGGGATGCGACGAAGCATTAGATATAGGGGGGATGGTATCCCCCACGGGCAAAGCACACGACTAGTAGATAGCCCATTGTTGCAGTTCGAGCTTGATTCTCACGAGTATGAGGGACTGTCCACCCTGATCACTTGTGACTTACTGCCGCACAGAAGGATTGATTGGGGGATGTTGGATCAGTTGGGTCAAAGGGGCAGGATTGAGCAATTGCTGGGAGATAAGTTCAGACGAGTATTGGATTGTGGTGCGAGACAGTATAGGGAAATTACTCTCGAATTTCATTCCACTTGCGAATACCAGCAAGGGAAGTTTACTGAGAGTGATGCTATCTCGTTCGCCTTGGGGAGGCACGTATATGAAATGACAGTCCACAATTTTCTGTAGCCGCTCAGATCTACACAATGGAAGAGGTACAGTCGCAGGATTTCTTCACCAGTTTACAGGGGGTTTTTTAAAAGAAGACACCCACACAGTGTTCAAACAAGCGAGTTAGCTCGATTCTGCGGTACCATCTCTACTGCACTGTATTCTAACAATATGGTGGCGAGTGACATTATTGATCCGGTTTACCGTTTCATTCACAAGATTATGGTTGCCACATTAGTTAGGCGAGGGTAGGGGGATAATAAGGTGAACCAGGTGAGTTTGTTTTGCTTGATATGTACGGTGGAAAGAAGACCGGCGAATCTGGCAACTATCTTTGCGTGGTCGATGAAGCGATTGTGTAGGGGAGGCCCGGGGGCGAGGGTGTATTGTGGACCCTTGATTACATGCTTGGCAGAAAGTCTTGGGGTGTTCGATAGGTACCCCCAGGACACGATGAGAGAGGGCCCGTCCCAATGCTTTATTAGTATTCTTGACCTTCAGGCTGCTGGTAAATTAACTTCGCAGGAGCCTGTGAGCTGGGAGCCGGCCAGACAGGGTCCTTAAGTTCAGCCGCCTCCAGGATCTGAAGCGGCATAATCTATGCAGGCTGGCATGCCTACTCGATATCAGAGACCTGTAACCCATCAGGAGCTGCCGAGAAGACAGTATCCTCTTCGTGAGCCTCGCCCTGACCCACTTACCTTGGAGTCGTTGTATGACAGGATGGAGACCGGGTCTGGTGATCTACGAGGGTATGTAGACCAGCAGTATGGTGGTGTGCACCAAGTCATGATGGAAAGTAGGGGGATGCATGAGGATGGTCAGAGACGGTAGAGGATGGAATGTGCTACATGATGGAGAATTTGAACATGGGGGTGCCATCCTATTTTCAGCAACGAAGTCAGCCGGGTTCTAGTCAATTTGCTTGTATGGAGGATGTTCAGCCATATCAAGTGTTCGAGGCATCTGAGGAATCAGAGGAAGATGATTAAACAGCAGCAGATTCGTATTATTGTTTATTTCTTTTTATGTTGTTTTCATCTATTGTGGTCTGTATTTTAAACACTTTACATTGTTGGGAATTGTGGGATGGTTGGGAATGATGATGGGTAACTTTCGAAGACAATTTATTTATTCATGTCTTATTATGTTGTTTTTGGAAGTTGTTATGTTGGTTGATAGGTCGGTGTATATATGTTGCTTCCGTTCGCGTGTGAGTTTAGAGAGTTGTTTGCTGAGCGTGTTCGGATTGGAGGGCATGAGTGGATTGACTGGCACATTGACAGTCTTGCATTATCAGCTAAGTCGTTCACTTATTTATTTTGTTTTTATGTTATTTCTTATGTTTTAGTTTTATTATTGCTTAGTAGTGAGTTTTCTCATCCTTGCATTAGGGACAATGCAAAATTCAAGTGTAGGGATGGGATAGTAGAGTAGTTAGAGTAATTTTTATTTGAAAAAAAAAATTTTAATCAGAAAATGTCTTTTGAAAAAGGAGTTTGCATAAAAATATAAACGGAAAATAATAGAAAAATTGAGTTTTTTATTCTGTTTCAAATAATAATAATATGAGAAATAAAAGGTTGAGTTTATGTCTAACTTGGGACGTGTGAGTAGGCTCGATTCGGTTCTTAGTTTCTTTGAGATTAATACAACTTAATTGTCGGTCTACTAGTGGGTACACATCTAGGAAATATGGGAAACTGAAACTACCAAAAATAGTATAAGGAATACCATTATATGCTAAAATCTTTAAAAGTTTTGATCATGTAAATAAGATAAAAGAAAAAAACGAGCATGGTTAAAAAGTAGACGAGGCCTATGGATTCTCCCTTGGGGATGGTGACTCTGATCGAGAATCCCTCTAGGATTAGTTGAAATCTTAAGTATCGAAGCCCACGTTGTCGCTCTCGGGGATGGTGACTCTGGTTGAGACAGCCTCTAGGTTAGATATGTTAAGAGAAATCAAAAGCTCAAAAGAAAGGAAAAAAAAGAGAAAAAAAATACTTGATTTTAAATTCTTTATATTTTGGTATAAAACGTTTAGAAAAAGGGTTGAATAATTCATTCAATTTATTCCATAAGCTTGAGGTGGGATTTAGCATACTATGGATTCTAGTGTGAGACCTTAGGTAGATTGACCGAACTTGAACTAAATTCACATGATAAGAGTCTAAGAACCGAATTTTGAGTTTAAGTGGATTGGGATACTTGCAATAGCGGTTAACATAAATTTTATCCTTAATGTAAATAATTGTAATTTTTGAAATCAAATAATTATTTGATTATGATTCCGTTTGTGCACAATTCTTTTTCGAGGACGAAAAAAGAGCAAGTGTGGGGATATTTGATGTATTGAATAATACATGCATTTATCGTGTACAGTTTGTAAAATTTAGATAGTTTTCATTTCGGTTTGTAGAGAATATATCCACTTTTGATCCAAATACGTTTTGCAGGTCTTGGTTCGTGAAAACGGTCGGAAGGATGAGAGAAATGACCTAAATTGATGATTGGAACCGAGTTGGAGCGTAGTTGGAACACGAAAGAGGAAACAAATCGAAAAATGGAAGAAATGAATCTCTGGCGCCCCGCGACCGCCACACTATACTCCTCTCGCGCCCCACGAGGGGCCAATAATTATCCGAGAATTGCCACTCGGTCACGGGCCGCGACCGATACATGGAACCCTCTCCCAGCCGGCGAGAGGGTGATTTATCCAGAAAGATTCGAAAAGTGATCAGATGAGGGAAAGTTTAGTTATAAGTTGAGTTATTTATGATTGAAACACACTTTGACGAACTCAGAGCTTGAAGAACTAAAATTTTGGGATTGTGAAGCTGAAGAAGGCAGATCAAAGTTGCGAGAATCATCAAGGCAGACTAGGAACTCGGAGGCTGAATCAAACACGGTTATATTGCGAAATATCAAACCTTTTTGTTCCTTTGTTTCTCTTGTGATGAATTCTTACATAAACCTTGTTCTCATTGTTTTTACATTAATGATACTTGGCTAGATTTCCTTTGTTACCTAGGTTTAGATTGTTTATGTTATGAAAGTTTGAATTTTGGGTTAATCTGATTATGGTTTGAATGATGTTTGGTAAAGTTCATAACTTTAATTGTTTAGTTTAGTGTATTTGTATGATCTAAGTTGGTTTTTGATTATTTAGTTGTTTTTCATGAATCTGGTTGGATATCTTCTATAGAATAGGTTTGTGTTGTTTTTCAAGTCTTTCGGTTGGGGAAACAGTCAGTAAAATTGGCCAATAAAACCGGGGAAACAATTAAGTAAAACATAAGATTGATTTTTATCATTATACCTAAATTAACTATTGAGAAATAGTAATTAGTTAGCTGAATTGATTAGGTGAATTGTTAGGTTTAGGTTTTGAGAAAATCCCAGATCTATTTTACTAGTCATAATCGAGTCGGTTAAACTAAACTAAAAGTTATTGTTGGTCTAGGTTAATTATTGAGAGGTACTTAACTAAAATAGACACTTTATTAAATAATAAGATAACCGAGAGGGAGTCTTTCAAACCGGTAAACTCAAAATAACTTTTAGGGTATCATAGGTGTCTTCTCGAGAAGGGTCGATGTTCCTATTCGGTAAACCTAGAGTTTGATATTTTAAGATCCCGGTTAATCATTCAACCTAATTAATTAATTATAAAACCAAATAAGTGATAATATAAAAGCCAACCTAGGTAACCCGGTTTACTATTCTTGAATTAAATTCTAGTTTCAACAAGTTCAAAGTTTAAATCGTTTTAATTAAGTAATTTTAGTTTCATCAACAATTTAGAATGTAGAAACCCCCCCCCCCCCCAAATATAAATACTTGTGTTAATTGAGCCTAGATTTATTCGTCATCGTAATTAGAGAGTCTCGTGGTTTCGATAATCCGGACTTACTTAAACTATTCTACAATTGATCGGTCCACTTGCCGTTAGTAGTTTAGTAAAATTTAGGAGTCTAGAGTTTAATTTGAGTCTAGAATTAGGGTAATCTTGATTGTTTTTAATTAACTACTTTTAGAACATCACCAAGTCTTAGCATGTTGACACTAATGGTCACTCAGAGGCTATGTTTTAAGCATGTTGACACTAATGGTCACTCAGAGGCTATGTTTTAAGCATGTTGACACTAATGGTCACTCGGGGGCTTGGTTTATGCATGTTGACATCAGAAGATCACTCGGAGACTTAGTTTGAGCATGTTGATGCTTTTAGTCCCTTTTAGTCTTTAATAGACTTAAAATAAAATGTGTCGCTATATTATTAGACACGATTTTACAGGGTGTTACATCCTCACCCCCTTAAAAGAAATCTCGACCTCGAGATTTATTCAAAAAGATGGGGGTACTTTTGTCGCATAGTGGACTCAACCTCCCATGTAAACTCGGGACCTCTAAGGACATCCCATTTAACCTTTACTATAGGTATCAATTTCCTTCGGAGCTTCTTGACCTGTTGATCCTCGATCGAAATTGGTTTCTCAATAAACCTCAGGTTTTCATCTATTTGCACATCTTTATGTGACATTGCTACGACTCATCAGCTAGACATTTCTTAAGGTTACTAATGTGGAACACATCATGAATTCCAGTTAGCTCCTGGGTAGCCTAAGCTTATAAGCCACAGAACCGACACATTCGATCACCTTGAATGGTCCAATATATCTCGGGCTTAACTTGCCCTTCTTTCCGAGCGCATCACACCTTTCCAGGGTGATACCTTTAATAATACTTTGTCCCCAATTTGGAACTTAAGAGGTTTTCGCCTCTTATCTGCATAAATTTTCTGCCTATCACTGGCAGCTTTGAGACGACACGGATTTGTATAATCTTATCTGTGGTCTCCAGGACAATCTCCGGTCCTGATAGTTGGGCTTCCCCAACTTATGCCCAGCACACGGACGTTCGGCATTTTCTCCCATACAATGCCTCGTAAGGAGCAACCTTGATGCTTGTATGATAACTATTATTATAGGAGAATTATATTAGGGGTAAGTGGTCATCCCAACTTCCAGCTAAATCAATCACACATGCCCTAAGCATGTCTTCCAATGTCTGGATAGTACGCTCACTTTGACCATCAGTCTTTGGATGGTAGGTTGTACTAAAGTTTAATCTTGTGCCTAAGGATTGTTGGAAACTTTTCCAAAAATGAGAGGTATATCTAGTATCTCTGTCAGATACAATAGATACCAGCACACCATGTAGGAACACAATCTTGTCCACATACAACTTAGCCAATTTGTCTAAATTACACGTTTCCTAAATTGGTAAAAAAATGCGCTGACTTAGTCAGCCTATCCACAATGACCAAAATAGTGTCATTTCCACGTTTGGTCTTAGGTAACTTGGTAATCAAGTCCATAGTTATCATTTCCCATTTCCATGTGGGAATTTCCAATTGTTGTAGAAGTCCTGACAGCTTCTGATGTTCGGCCTTAACTTGCGAACACGTCAGAAACTTAGCTACATAAGTGGCTATGGATTTCTTCAAACCCATCCACCAATAATTCTTTTTCAAATCATGATACATCTTGTCACCTCCTGGGTGAACTGAGTATCTTGTATTATGCGCTTCTTGGAGTATTAGATCTCTAAGTCCTCCAAAAATTGGAACCAAGATTCTATCATTAAATCTAAGGATTCCATCCTTTCCAGGCGTTAAATGATCAACATTTCCGCCTAACCCCTCATTAGGAATATTAGCCTCTAATAGGGCTTGCTTTTGCGCATCTAATAGCTTCTCATTCAAGCTATTTCTAAGCTCAATGCTCTTCGCATTAATCCCAATGGGCTTAACCCGTTCTTTGCGACTTAAGGCATCAGCAACTACATTTGCCTTGCCTGGATGGTAGCGAATTTCGCAATCAAATCATTAAGTGTTTCTATCCAACGCGACGTCGAATGTTCAATTCTTTCTGATTGAACAGATGTTGGAGGCTCTTACGATCAATGTATATAATACATTTTGTGCCATACAAGTAATGTCTCCATAACTTAAGTGCAAATACAACGGCACCCAATTCTAAGTCATGGGTGGTATAATTTCTTTCGTGCGCCTTTAATTGTCGTGATGCATACCAATCACTTTGCCTTTTTGCATTAGCACACAACTCATGCCAGTGTACGATGCATCACAGTAAACAATAAAGTCTTCAACACCCTCAGGTAGGGATAACACGGGAGCATTGCTCAACTTTTTTTTTCAGAATCTCAAAAGATTTTGTTGTTTTGGACCCCAAATAAACTTAACATTATTACAGGTCAAGGTAGTCAAAGGAGTGGCTATCCTTGAAAAGTTCTCGATGAACCTTCTATAGTAACCAGCCAATCCTAAGAAGCTACGTATTTCTGACGGGGTTTTGGGTACTTCCCAATTCATTATGGCCTCAATTTTGGCGGGATCCACTTGGATACCATGTTCACTTACAATGTGTCCAAGAAATTGGACTTCTCTAAGCCAAAACTCACACTTAGAGAACTTAGCATAAAGCTTCTCTTGCCTTAGCAGTTCTAAGATGCACCGAAGATGTTTCTCGTGATCAACTTGATTACGAGAGTAGATAAGTATGTCGTCTATGAAGACAATGACAAACTTATCCAAATACGGTTTGCAGACTCTATTCATGAGATCCATGAATGCTGCAGGTGTGTTTGTGAGCCCAAAAGGCATCACTAGAAATTCAAAATCACCATATTGGGTCCTAAAGGCAGTCTTAGGAACATCCTCGCTCCTAACCTTCAACTGATGATATCCAGATCTTAGATCAATCTTGGAGAAATAACTAGCTCCTTGAAGTTGGTCGAATAAATCGTCGATCCTGGGTAATGGGTAGCGGTTCTTGATTGTTATCTTGTTCAATTCGTGGTAGTCAATGCACATCTGCATTGAACCGTCCTTTTTCTTAACAAAAAGAATTGGAGCTCCCCAGGGCGAGGAACTTGGTTGAATGAAGCCTTTCTCTGAGAGTTCATCTAACTGAGTCCACAACTGCTTCATTTCCGTTGGTGCTAATCGGTATGGAGCTCTAGCTACAGGTGTTGATCTAGGTAGGATGTCAATCCTAAACTCTACTTGCTTATCTGGTGGTAGACTTGGTAGTTCTTCGGGAAAGACATCGGAATACTCCAAATAACTAGAAGGTCTTGTATATTAGGCTTCGGTTCGTTGATAGTGACATGTAAATGACACAACCTTTCCTTAAACACTTGGATGCCTTAAATAACGATACCGTGTCTGGCAATCCATAGTGTGAATCTCCAATGATGGTGATCATTTCACCAGATGGGGTTTTAATTTCGATGAGTTTCTTATCACAGGCTATGCGGGCTTGGTTATGGGATAACCAATCCATGCCTAAAACTACATCGAACCTCGCCAATTTCATTGGCAAAAGAGAGATAGGAATGGGATGATTCTTAATGAATATAGAGCATGGCATTTCTAAAGTTCCATCAGCAAGTTCTATCTCATATGTTTTGTCTAGAGTTCTTATGGGTAAGTTTAATAGTTTACTAAACTTATGGTCTATAAAGGACTTATCTGCACCCGAATCAAAAAGAACTCTAGCAAATATATCGTTGACGAGGAAAGTACATGTTATGATGTTGTTATCATTAACGGCCTCCCTATCATTTATCTGGAAAGCACGAGCATTCCCTTTCTTAGACTCTCCAGGCTTTGCATCATTATTTGTGGGGTTTTTTAGGACAGTTGGGCTTAATATGCCCTTTCTCATTACAGCCATAACAGATGGCATCTTTAAGATTTTTGCATTCGTGGGTCATATGCCCTTTTCTTTTGCAAATACCACAGAGTTTAATCTGAGGGTTGGTATTGCATTGCTCCCAATGCCTGCGGCTACAGGTATTGCATAGAGGTCTATCATCAGACCTATTTGGTTCTTCTTGAACCCAAAATTTCCTTTCTTCTTAAACCTTTGGGAGTTATCATCCTCCCGTTTTCTTTTCCCGTCAGTCTCAGTCTTAACTGACCTTTGCATCACCAAATCTAAGGTGAGGGAGAGAGATAGGTCAACAGCAGACCTATAGGCAGTGGGCTGAGTAGCCTTTACCATCCCTTTATCTCGGGCGCTAACTCATTAATGAAATGCGCAATGCGTTTGGTTTCCAGGGTAATCAAATAGGAAATTGACCTAGATAGGGAATTGAAATCGGAAACATACTTCCGACAATCTAGGTTCTTCATTGTGAGAGTCAGAACGTCTGTCTCTAACTTCTCCACCTCATGAGGTGGGCAGTATGTTTCCTTGACTAAATCGACAAACTTAGGCCATCCTAAGTTGTACAGGTGTACTTTACCTGTGGATTGAATCATGGCCTTCCACCAAATCAGGGCATCTCCCTTAAAGGACTGTGATACATACCTTATCAGCACGACCGCTGATATCTACAATCGTTTCCATCTCATCGAGCCACTTAAGGCTTCTACAGCTCCTTTCTCCCCATTAAAGTCCCGGGACTTGCAGGAGACGAAATATTTGTAGGTACATCCGTCTTTAGAAGAACGTGACCTATTAGCAAATTCTATTTTCCTTGGTTCACTCTTCGCATTTGAAGAGTGAACTGAGCTCTCTTTGTGAGCTGAGGATGGCTGATTGAATATGGTTTGGAGCGAGTAGCACTCGACTCCCTAAGTTTTTCTATTGCCTTTCCCACAGCTGCATCTATGCGAGCTTGGAAATCTTCATTATTAATGGCTATATTTTCTGCGTTATTAGAGTTAACATCCCGGTGGCTACTTTGCGCCTCATCCGAGTTGGCCATTCTTTAAGGCTTGGTTCTAAACACCAAATTAAATTTCTTTTAGCTATGGTATTAATAACCATATTGGGTGTAAACATTGGATATGACAATCCATCGCCTAATCAAACTAGTGTGAATAACATCACAACTCTTAGGCTGATTATATCTATTTTTGGCCTAGGTCTCAAAAGGACCATCAAAGGCAAATTATAATTTGGACGTAGTCCATATATTATTAGACAGTGGATCGTAATATCACAACTGTCATTGCCATTAGGAAATTATAATTAGCTCATAGGCTTGTCACGAAAGACATTAAAATATAGCACATTGGCCTTTCACTAATGGACATAAAATACGGCACATTGGCCTGTAACTAATGGACATAAAATATGGCACATTGGCCTGTGTCAATGGACATAAATATGGCACATTAGCCTGTCACTAATGGACATAAAAATGGCACATTGGCATGTCACTAATGGACATAAAATATGGCACATTGGCCTGTCGCTAATGGACATAAAATATGGCACATTGGCCTGTCATCTCTAATGGATGTCAATTATTATCATCATATTGATGATATTAGCCGGGATCACATTGATCACATAGCCTATAAATAGGTCTTAGGACATAGTCCATTTACCTAGATGGCTGGTGTGGTTCCTCAAGCCACACTACCAGGAGTATGAACATTCATGAATGTTAATATAAGAGTACCTTAATGGTTGGTTGATAAACCCGGTCACATATAACCTTAACAACTTGGAGGCTTGAACTTAGTCCACCACCTTTGGATAGAAGGATAACTTCCCTTAACTATCATGATAGAATGCCCTTTCATCCTTAACTATCATTTATAAGCTGGCCAAATGTGTGGCCTGTGCCACTTGGCTAATCAAAACCATTAAGATCTTTTTGGAATTATATCGCAGAGCACAAATTTCGAGTAAAATCAAGACGTTTGCTTTGAAGAGGATTAATGCATATATAATTCCAAAAATACTTCATTAAAAGTCAATAAAAGTTGCATTAATTGAAATAAGTAAATACACTAACTGTCCATGCAAGGACTAAAAGAAATAAAAATGTCCACGTAGGGACTAAATAAAGAACAATGTCCTCGCAAGGACTAACATATATTATTAGAAAAGACTTCACTCGTCCTTCTTTCCCTTAACCAGTTTGGAGAGTTTCTTGAAGAACTTGTTCGTATTCTTCTCCGTTTTCTTCACTTGTTGTTGCATTTCTTTCATTCGTTCTAAAGCCTCATTGATGGCCTCAAGTGGCGGCGTAGGTTGTGGCTGTGGTACACTAGGATACCGATACCCATAAGTTGGGTATCCAGTAGATGGATAAGCAGGTGGGAAGGGAGACGGGTAAAGTCGTTACGCATGATCGCTTGCATGTAAGGGTCATGCGACCATGGTTGGTAATCAATGGGTGTAGATGGGTTAAAAGGATCATATCCAGTATTATCTTGATATGTTAGGATAGGGTTATTATAACCCGATGGTGGTGGTTGAACTATGGCTGATGGCGTTGGTTCCACCACAGGTGAAGGGATTAGAAGGTCCACCCATTTATGGGTCCTCTTGAATGGTGGGGTAGGGTTTAGGCAATGGTGGTAGTGAACCCGACCGTTGACCTGCACGTACTGACACACGTGCTCCATGTTTCCTCCTCATTAGCTCAGGTGGCGGCTGATGATGTTCTACTGGTTCCATGTGAACATCTTCTTGTACAGGAGGTGGTTGAGAGTGATGGGAAGGAGTGTTGGCAAAGGTAAATTGGTTCCAATATTGGTCCCATTCATTAGGACCTTGAGATGGCGATCCGGCATAAGAGTTTGAATCGCTCGATATCTCAATGGGGTGCGCATTTGAACCTGACAGCGGCATCTCCGGATCGGGGTCCTCGTCCATTGGGTTTGGCTGATCTAACTGATTCTGATCAGCTGGAGGTTGTTAAAGTACTGGTTGGGGTTAAATTCATCCTGATAAGAACGATGGGAATGGTGAGAGTGGCGTGAATGATGTGAATGGTACGAGTGATAAGAATTTTGGGTATGGGAAGGTGAATGTTGCGACAATGGTCACGAATCCCTCGAATCTTCATAGGGGTTCGGGTGATGTGGATGTGGAGGGATATGTCCTGAAGGTCCTCCCCTCATTGTTCCTTAACCTCTTCCCCGTACACGTGGCGGCATTTTTTTTCCTGTTAAAATCAATTCAAAAACAATACTAATAATTTAATAATGAAATGAGTAATCCTAGGTCAATGCCTAGACTCGAAAGTCTAAGAATGTGCTTGTGTAAGTTTGAGATTAAACACAAAAGGCTAGTGTCTAATTCTATCAAACGTTGGCTCTGATAACAACCTGTCACACCCCGTATTTTCAACCAAACACCGGTGGGCCTGGTGGGGAATATCTTGACGTAATTTGATATCATCATAGTCAATTAAACACAACACAGCGGAAGTCTTAGATTTAAATTACTATTATAAACCAAATGTTCGAAATACAAAATAATATACAGGCTCGTAATAGAAGATCTACAGGCGGATCATAAATTGTACAAGGAAAGAATGTAAAACAGACTTTGGGCAGATCTAGGATTTGCAAGATCCTCTTATCACTACCCAGCACTTCCAGCCTATTTTCGTATTGTACCTGCAAGCTTAGTCTTTTGAAAATACGTCAGCTTTCACTAGTAAATACACCCAACTGACTCATTTTGAAAACATTTAAATAAAATATTTAAGTGCGTATCAACACAAATCTTTTATAACTGGGAAAGTTGACCTTGCAACCTTGTTAACAGATTCACATGTTTGTCCGTACATACAGGGCCCAGTACAAAAACCGAGACATGATTAACGTACACTCCACTTATGAACTCACGAAGGAGTTATCCCCAACAAGTGTGGGTAGTTGCATTTGAGCGTCTGTCAGGTGTATGCCTACACCCCGCGCTAAGGTTGTGGCCATTAACTAATGTAATGAGCCGATGATATCCAGGACACGGTATTTAACCCCCGATGTTTAAGTTATCAAACAAAACTGATTAAAACTGAATATGTGGATTTACTAGCCACAATCCGGCATTCGATTGATCCTATTTCCGACCAAGCGGCAATAATTTACCGTAACCCATGCCCGTATAGGGGAAATAAGTCGAGAGTATTTACCTGAGCTAGTCTTTGTTTAAACACAAGATTTATTAACTCAACCGTACACAAAAAGTACTAAGTGCAGATAGCATTTACCGGCAAGTCTCTAGTCTGGATTATGGCATAAGTTGACCAGTTAAATACTAACGGTCTTATTTAAGTCATAGACTTAGACCGAGTAGCGTACAGGATCAAAACGTATAACGCTTGATTAAACGATGATCGGATAGAATGTAGTTTAAACCCAACAAGTACTTTGACTTGCATAATATGGGTAAACTATAAACATTCTGGATTTTGAAACTTAAATGACAAGATTAAACCTGTTTCGGTAATTTCCGTAAACTAGTTACATATACTAAATCGTACGCATATTAGCGATATCGGGTAACCGGATAAGTCATGGACAAGTTCTATATGCCATTATATTTTAAATAAGTTGTAATATCAATAGGATATCAACTTTTATGCCCGTTATGGTTTTAAAGTGAAGTTATGCCTCATAAGGGTGTTTCGGTAATTGCATACCATATAAAAAAACTTGAATATATTTAATTTTATAACTATATGTATTCTGGAAAAATAACTTATTTACGATATAATATCAGTAGGATATCAATTACAAGTGTAATTTATCTTTTATGACCAAACTATGCACTGAAGGGGCATTTTTGTCATTTTACACATAGTTTATAAATTATTTGAGATTCTGAGTTTGTATCATGTACCTACTGTAAAAATATTTAAAATAAGTTTTAGAATCAGTAGGTAACAAGTCTTTGTTAATAAATATGGTTTAAAACCATGTCATGCGCCGAAATGGCGTTTATGTCGTAAAATGACGATTTATGCAATGCTAATGAAAACTGATGTTTTGATCAGATTATCAAATCTTAGATATGTTATTTAATATCACATATCAGTAGGTAAAAGATTTACTTTGAAAAGATGTGATGAAAACCATTTTATAAGCCACAAGGGCCTTATTATCATTTATCGACATAATACAAGGACTTGTTTATAAACTCAGTTTATAATCAGTTTTGTCATCCAAATAATCCTACTTATAATATTACATCAGTAGGAAACCCATTTTCAAGTTCATTATCATTTAAAACCTCGTTATATGCAAAAAGGGCATTTTAGTCAAAATGGCTTAATTACGGAACTTGTGTATAACTCAGATTCTGATTATGATCATGTAATATAACCTCAGAGGGTTATGCTACATTATATTACGATCATAATGCAACTTTAGATCAGTAGCTAACTAATCTAAACCGGTCAGAATCGAATGTCAAAGCAGAAGTCAAACTTTGCGACTTTCGGTTACGAACCGACCCTAGACTAAAATTGACGAGCCAAACATGTTCTTACATGTTCTAATAGTTATTATCAACTTGTTAAAGTGTCAAAACATGTTTCATAACATATATAAGATTAAATTATAACATTTTTGAAAAATGGCCTATTTGACTTTTTAATATCATAATTTTGACCCGTCAATTGCTCTAGCAAACATAATCTTCAGGAGGTGCCCTTTATAGGGACTAACACCTACCTTACTACGATCACTTAGCCATGTTCGTTATGAACAATGGCTGGACCATAATGGTCTTAACCGAAAGTCAAGGCATTTTCTGTAAAACGCTTGACTTTTGGCTATAAAAGCCTATAAATGAAAATACAAGAGGAAGGAACACTTACAAGAGGTTCCTAGAATGCAATAGAACGAAGTTGGATGCTCCTTTTAGTTAGGAACTTCCAGAGGAGGGAGATAGAGTTGTGAATGAGAAAGGTGCAAGTTCAAATGATGAACCTTGTCACCTATTTATAGTTGGAGAGCTTGAAGGAGGTGATGCCAGGTGCTAAGGGGTGTAAGAGAGAGCTTACAAGTGTCCTAAAATGTTGCATAGCAGTTTGGAAGACCATAGTTTTGATTTAATGGTTTTTGGCAACATGTGTGGAGGCCAAGCAAAAATTCTGCAGACACAGGCCTCTCGCGCCCCGCGAGAGGCCAAGGCCATGCCTCTCGCGCCCCGCGAGCGCCCCTTGTCAGATTTCTAAGGTTGACACTTTTAGCCCCTCAACTTATTAATTTCACACCCGACCCGTAGCGGAAAAAGGTGATCGGGGCATGATTGGGTTATCATCAAAGCTCATGACATTTATTTTAACGTTTCATATTCATTAATACACTTTAATGGGAAATTACAATCAATATTACATCATGTCCTAAACATCAATCTAGGCTTCATTGTTTTCTTCTAAGGCATTTCCTATGTTTTCCTTGCTTCATCATGTTCACCTGTATCATGTGTAAAAATGGTTTTTGGATCAACATAAAGTTGGCGAGTGAATCCTATGGAAAACATTTGAACAAGTTTATTTAATTGATAATAAAATAAAGTGCACAACCACACATGAGTAAAAATAGATGTAAACTTATACACCAATCATTTAATATTAAATAATGCACACATGAACAATAATGGATCGTTTCGAGGCACGCGTTGCTCAACTCGTCTCTCACGAGGAACTGATGGGCCTAATGAATGAATTGCATATACTTGACAATATGAAATACAAATCTACAACAATATAAACTAAATAATACACACACGAACAATAATGGATTTGTTTTGAGGCACGCGTTGCTCAACTCGTCTCCCACGAGGAACTGATGGGCCTAATGAATGAATTGCATATAAACTGACAAAATGAAATACATAACTACAAGCAATTTACACAATCTAAGTTTAGATCACAATATGGTATGGCACAAGTTTAAATAAACGAGTTAATTTTAGTGACACATGACACACCCAAAACGTGTAAATTAAAAGGGGAGTTGTAAGATTCACTCACATTGGGTGCGTTCGGTTGATGATGTTGAATGCGCACGAAGTGGTTTTAACCACGAGTGAAATTAACCTAAATAATGGCATAATGGTTCGGTAAGTAAACGGATTTTATTAATCCATTTTAGTAGGATTGTTGGGTGTATTTTTGTGAGTTTAAGGTTATTTTCTAACCTTAAAAATGTTATTTTTAAGTATTTTTAATTGATTTTTAATTAAAATAAATAAATAAAAATAATAATAAAATGTTGACTTTTTGACAGTTGACCGTTGACCATTGACTTTGACTGTTGACCGGTTCGTATGTGTAATTGTGTGTGCTGGGTGAGGCTCGAACCCGAGACCTCCCGTACGCATGCACGCAGCTCTACCAACTGAGCTACGTGTCTAACCCGAAATATTTCTATTTTTAATTATATTTATATATTAATTGAACCGGTGTGCTCCACAGGTCTCGAACCCGGGACCTGTGGGTTGAGTTAACACACACTCCACCGCTGGACTGTGTGTCTAACTTGTTAAATAATCTGATTTTTATTATACTTATATACAAACTAAATATTTTCATTTATGTCTTAAATAAAAAGTTTGATAATTGTCCGGACCGGTGCGGTAGTCCGGACTCGAACTCGTGACGTGTGTTTAAACATTCACACAGTCCACCACTGGACTGTGTGTCTATCTTGCTTATTATTCTGTTTTTTTATTAAACTTAACATCTTACGCAGTGACTCTGGTTCAGTTTAAAAAAAGAACATTTTTATTAAGGCGAGTATGCGTGGGACATGTATCGAACTCGAGACGTTTGCGTGTTTTATTTGCACACAGTCCACCGCTAGACTGTGTGTCTAACTCGAGTTATATCTTGATTTAAATTAAACTTATAGACAACGGAAAACTTCGTCTTCTTCGTTAGACTAAACCAGAATCGGAGTCCGGCTGATTCGTCGATTTAATCATGTTCTTTTAGTGTTCTGAGGTTAATTACAGGTGAGGTAAATAAAAAGAATGAAAAATTAAGCGTAAGGTATACCGAACTGAACTCCTCTGTTTCTCCGGCGAAACTCCGGTGACAGCAGATTATTCCGGCGACGTGTGTCCTGTGGCAGAGAGTCTTCAGGGAGCTTGAGGTGAATGTAGGTGGCTTCGGTATAAGTTCTGGGTGTTCAGTAAGGCTCAGAAGTGAAAGGCTCGGTTTTCCGGCGATTTGCAGGTATTTTCCGGCGAGTGAATTTTCGTCGAGAAAGGGTGCGGTGTTGAGCGAAAAGGCTACCAGTGGATTGTGGGTGAATTTATAGGGAGGAATCGAGATGTATAGAGTCGGATTTCAGACTTGATTCAAAGTCATTACGTTTTCCGGCGGTTATGACTTGCGTCGCGGGTTCAGACGTCGGTTATAACTGATGTCATAGTTAAAGTTTACGTTAAAACTGAAGAAACCGTCAAATCTTGGCGAGATAGTCGGGATTTACGACGACTGCAAATAGGCAAGTCGGTTTTGAAATTGAGATTCATTTTATGTATTAATTGTTTCCAATATTTAACAAAAACATAAGTGGCGCAGTGGTTGGATGGTTAAGTGTTAAGGCTTTGTTTGAATCGCTGGCTGACCCGGGTTCGAAACCCGGCAGCAGCATTTTATTTTTATTTTCTTATTTTCAATACTTTTTCAAATATAAATTATATTTTCCAATATACTTATTAATTATGTATCGTTTAAAATTAATTTGGGCATTAAATATGCAACGAAATTTTTTAACTGATTGTTCGGTTAATAAACGGAGCGGGTTTGGTAAATCCGTTTTTTGACGGATGTTACAGTATCCCCTGCTTTTTAGAAATAGTGTTATATTTGTCTAAAAAAGATGGTGTTTGGTTTGACAGTTACATACTTAGAAAAAGTAAGGGTTTAAGTTTTGTTTGAGGCGGTAACATCCCTTGTAAGGGTTAAGTACCCTGTTACAGGAATCGCTTTTTGTTGCCTACGGTAAAATATTGATAAGCAGAGTTGATTCGCTAAATATGATATCATGCGTAAGAGTTTTGATATGTTTGGAAGGATATGGTTATATCCTAAAGCAAAACTTCTAATACTACAACCTACATGGAACTTCTCATAACCGTCTAACAATACCTCTGATCCTTTGACAAGAATACTTATATATAGGAAGTACCAGCGGCGTATCCACCATATTCTTGTCAAATTTTCGTTGGTTTTATCCGCAAGTTATGATTAGTTACCAAGAAACTACTAAATCCTACATAGAACTTCTCATAACCGCCTGACAATGCCTCTGATCCTTTGACAAGAATACTTATATATAGGAAGTACCAGCGGCGTATCCACCATATTCTTGTCAAATTTTCGTTGGTTTTATCCGCAAGTTATGATTAGTTACCAAGAAATTACTAAATCCTACATAGAACTTCTCATAACCGCCTGACAATGCCTATGATCCTTTGACATGAATACTTATATATAGGAAATACCAGCGGCGTATCCACCATATTCTTGTCAAATTTTCATTGGTTTTATCAGTGAATTACGATTAGTCCTATGTGACTATAAATCATAAACAACACAACAACCACAGCTTGAGTCTAAATTCTGAAAGTATACATGTTTGAATGATGACAGTACCTCTCTCGTTTGTTATGATGGAGAGGTTAGTCATTGTGGAAGTGAGACATAGCTCAACTTCTATAAATGATGGAATTGAATACACTGAAATGTATGATGAACAAACTTCAACCAAAACATACTAAATCCTACATGGAACCTCTCATAACCGCCTGATAATGCCTCCGATCCTTTGACAAGAATACTTATATATAGGAAGTACCAGCGGCGTATCCACCATATTCTTGTCAAATTTTCATTGACTTTATCCACAAGTTATGATTAGTTCTATGTGACTTTACAACAAACACAACAACCACAAGATACTGATAATGAAAAATGTATGTGCGATCAAGGCTCAATCAAACGGAGCCGATCGTATTGCATGTACTGAAAATGAAAAATGTCTGTGCGATCAAGGCTCAATCAAACGGAGCCGATCGTATTGCATGTACTGAAAATAATAAACAATAATCACTCAAACAGTTTATACATGGAACCTCTCATAACCTCCTGATAATGCCTCCGATCCTTTGACAAGAATACTTATATATAGGAAGTACCAGCGGCGTATCCACCATATTCTCGTCAAATTTTCATTGACTTTATCCGCAAGTTATGATTAGTTCTATGTGACTCTACAACAAACACAACAACCACAAGATACTGATAATGAAAAATGTCTGTGCGATCAAGGCTCAATCAAACGGAGCCGATCGTATTGCATGTACTGAAAATGAAAAATGTCTGTGCGATCAAGGCTCAATCAAACGGAGCCGATCGTATTGCATGTACTGAAAATAATAAACAATAATCACTCAAACAGTTTATACATGGAACCTCTCATAACCGCCTGATAATGCCTCCGATCCTTTGGCAAGAATACTTATATATAGGAAGTACCAGCGGCGTATCCACCATATTCTTGTCAAATTCTCATTGGCTTTATCCTTAAGTTATGATTGGTTCTATGTAATTCTAAAACATAAGGAAAAACATAAAACTAAACGATTGGAGTTAAATCTTGATTTCCGGTGAAGAGGACTAGGTGGGTGGTTTCGTTTGGGCCGTCATTATCTTCGTCAGGGTTGGCGTTGATGTTGAAAACTCTTCCTCTTGCTGGTGGCCTAGTGATTGGGTTTTCTTGATTTACTTGGTTAACTAGGTTTGATTGAGCTTGAGCGTTTATGATGTTAACCAATCGAGGGCACGTGTTTCTAAAGTGGGTAGGGTCGCCACAATTGAAACAAGCTCGAACATATGGGAACATGGGGTATTGAGGTTAATGATAGGTTTGGATCATGTTTGGAGTAGGGGAGATATTTGGTTTTGAGGGGTGCGGCAAACCTTGCTCAAATGACCATAGCGTCCACAAGTTGCACATAGTCGACAAGGTAAGGTAAGGGGATGGTGATAAAAACAGGTGTTACATCGAGGGTGAGGTCCAAGATATGGTTTCTTATTGGGTAAGTTGAGTTGGGTGCCACTTGAGTGATTGGGATAGCTTAGATGGGTATGGCGTGTGAAATTGGTTGATTTCGTTGGATAGTAGCGAAAAGTTGCCCGTCTCTTTTTCTCTTAAAAGTGGGTTGAGAAGGGGATTCGGTTTGGGTGGAGTTTGAAGTTTCAGTCGATGTTTTATCCTTCTTCTTCTCCTCCTTGAAGTCTTTGTTCCGAATTCGGTTCTCGGTGAGCTCTGTTGCTAGCTCCATTGCTGCTTCCAAAGTTGCAGGCGTGGTACTTATTACAGAGTCTTGAATCTTTGACGGAAGACCTCGAATGTAGTGCTCGATCAAACGGTAGAGGGGAGTGAACAAGTTGGGAACCATTTGATTTAACTCGAGAAATCTTTGTTGTAAGTGGTGTGGTCGCCTTCTTTTTGCTTCAACGAATAAAACTCATCTTCTAATTTCTTGATTTCACTCCTTGGGCAAAATTGTCTGGTTATGATTTCCTTCAATTCATTCCAAGTTTAAGCATGGCATCTTCAACACCTCGTTTGGACTTCTCTGTATTCCACCAAGTAAGTGCTATTCCATATAAACGACCGGTAGCATATCGCACTTTGCGATCATCGGGGCAATCGCAATTTAGAAAAGTGTTCTCCATTTCTTCAAACCAATGGAGGAGAGCGGTGACACCTTCAGTCCCTTCGTATTTTGGAGGGTCGCATGATTTGAAATACTTGTAGGTGCATTTAGTGGTATTTGGGGGAGGGTTGATAACGTGTTGATCTTCTTGATTGACAGGATTAGCGGTAAGTGCTTGTTGGACTTGGATTACAATGTTGGGTATTACGGCAGCCATTTGTTGGGCGATTAGGGCAGCCATGTGCTCGCGAGCTTTTCCTGCTCTCATCTTCCTACGGGTGAGGCTAGATGACATCTACAAGGAATACATGTCAAGAGTATGAGTTGGATGTTTTTGGGATCATGGGTCGTATTTAGGAATGAACATTCATAAAATAAGTATAGAAAAATAAATCTACTACATCCATAGGATGTCTTGGGCTTTGCTCGTCATTAGGCCCTGCATGCCGCCATACTTCACATTCGTAATCATGTGGGCCCCCATGAATACCGGTTTTTCATATGGTTCGCATGTGTTAGCCTGGTTACGTACACTAAAACCCAGAGAAAATCGAGAAATATGTATATAACATATGAGATTCGGAATGTGTCCAGGTGTAGACACGGTGACACCTCAAAGTGGGGTTAGTTCGAACGACGTTTGGTGTGGCATGCTTTGGCCTAATAGGTCCTTCGTACTCTCATCGTTAGTCCCCAGGTAGGCAAACTGGTCCGTTATATTGGATTTATACGAATGCCAACCTAGACAGGACGTTCCGACTACCGGTACTTGTACCCTTCCAGTTACTACATGCCCGTCGCAGAACTTACTTTGATGAGATTTGAAAATTGCAACAAAATCTTTGAATAACAAAAGTATGAAGATGAATTGAATATATGAACATTGAAATATGTATGATGAATGTGTATATAAGTATGTATGTTTGACTGTAAGTATAAACAAATATGAAACAAATAAACATCATAAGTTTGTATGTAACCACCTAATCAATTAAAATTTTAGGCAAACTATAGTATAGGCTCTAAGGGTCTAATAACCTATCCTATATCCCTATAGTCATGGCTCTAATACCAATCTGTCACACCCCGACCCACAGCGGAAAAAGGTGATCAGGGCATGATTGGGTTATCATCAAAGCTCATGACATTTATTTTAACGTTTCATATTCATTAATACACTTTAATGGGAAATTACAATCAATATTACATCATGTCCTAAACATCAATCTAGGCTTCATTGTTTTCTTCTAAGGCATTTCCTATGTTTCCTTGCTTCATCCTGTTCACCTGTATCATGTGTAAAAATGGTTTTTGGACCAACACAAAGTTGGCGAGTGAATCCTATGGAAAACATTTGAACAAGTTTATTTAATTGATAATAAAATAAAGTGCACAACCACACATGAGTAAAAATAGATGTAAACTTATACACCAATCATTTAATATTAAATAATGCACACATGAACAATAATGGATCGTTTTGAGGCACGCGTTGCTCAACTCGTCTCTCACGAGGAACTGATGGGCCTAATGAATGAATTGCATATACTTGACAATATGAAATACAAATCTACAACAATATAAACTAAATAATACACACACGAACAATAATGGATTTGTTTTGAGGCACGCGTTGCTCAACTCGTCTCCCACGAGGAACTGATGGGCCTAATGAATGAATTGCATATAAACTGACAAAATGAAATACATAACTACAAGCAATTTACACAATCTAAGTTTGGATCACAATATGGTATGGCACAAGTTTAAATAAACGAGTTAATTTTAGTGACACATGACACACCCCAAAACGTGTAATTAAAAAGGGGAGTTGTAAGATTCACTCACATTGGGTGCGTTCGGTTGATGATGTTGAATGCGCACAAAGTGGTTTTAACCACGAGTGAAATTAACCTAAATAATGGCATAATGGTTCGGTAAGTAAACGAATTTTATTAATCCATTTTAGTAGGATTGTTGGGTGTATTTTTGTGAGTTTAAGGCTATTTTCTAACCTTAAAAATGTTATTTTTAAGTATTTTTAATTAAAATAAATAAATAAAAATAATAAAAAAATGTTGACTTTTTGACCGTTGACCGTTGACCATTGACTTTGACTGTTGATCGGTTCGTATGTGTAATTGTGTGCGCTGGGTGAGGCTCGAACCCGAGACCTCCCGTACGCGTGCACGCAGCTCTACCAACTGAGCTACGTGTCTAACCCGAAATATTTATGTTTTTAATTATGTTTATATATTAATTGAATTAAACAGAAAATCATTTATTTTTAAAAATGATTTTAATGCATCGAACCGGTGCGCTCCACAGGTCTCGAACCCGGGACCTGTGGGTTGAGTTAACACACAGTCCACCGCTGGACTGTGTGTCTAACTTGTTAAATAATCTGATTTTTATTATACTTATATACAAACTAAATATTTTCATTTCTGTCTTAAATAAAAAGTTTGATAATTGTCCGGACCGGTGCGGTAGTCCGGACTCGAACTCGTGACGTGTGTTTAAACATTCACACAGTCCACCACTGGACTGTGTGTCTATCTTGGTTATTATTCTGTTTTTTTATTAAACTTAACATCTTACGCAGTGACTCTGGTTCGGTTTAAAAAAAGAACATTTTTATTAAGGCGAGTATGCGTGGGACATGTATCGAACTCGAGACGTTTGCGTGTTTTATTTGCACACAGTCCACCGCTAGACTGTGTGTCTAACCCGAGTTATATCTTGATTTAAATTAAACTTATAACAACGGAAAACTTCGTCTTCTTCGTTAGACTAAACCAGAATCGGAGTCCGACTGATTCGTCGATTTAATCATGTTCTTTTAGTGTTTTGAGGTTAATTACAGGTGAGATAAATAAAAAGAATGAAAAATTAAGCGTAAGGTATACCGAACTGAACTCCTCTGTTTCTCGGCGAAACTCCGGTGACAGCAGATTATTCCGGCGACGTGTGTCCTGTGGCAGAGAGTCTTCAGGGAGCTTGAGGTGAATGTAGGTGGCTTCGGTATAAGTTCTGGGTGTTCAGTAAGGCTCAGAAGTGAAAGGCTCGGTTTTCCGGCGATTTGCAGGTATTTTCCGGCGAGTGAATTTTCGTCGAGAAAGGGTGCGGTGTTGAGCGAAAAGGCTACCAGTGGATTGTGGGTGAATTTATAGGGAGGAATCGAGATGTATAGAGTCGGATTTCAGACTTGATTCAAAGTCATTACGTTTTCCGGCGGTTATGACTTGCGTCGCGGGTTCAGACGTCGGTTATAACTGATGTCATAGTTAAAGTTTACGTTAAAACTGAAGAAACCGTCAAATCTTGGCGAGATAGTCGGGATTTACGACGACTGCAAATAGGCAAGTCGGTTTTGAAATTGAGATTCATTTTATGTATTAATTGTTTCCAATATTTAACAAAAACATAAGTGGCGCAGTGGTTGGATGGTTAAGTGTTAAGGCTTTGTTTGAATCGCTGGCTGACCCGGGTTCGAAACCCGGCAGCAGCATTTTATTTTTATTTTCTTATTTTCAATACTTTTTCAAATATAAATTATATTTTCCAATATACTTATTAATTATGTATCGTTTAAAATTAATTTGGGCATTAAATATGCAACGAAATTTTTTAACTGATTGTTCGGTTAATAAACGGAGCGGGTTTGGTAAATCCGTTTTTTGACGGATGTTACAGTATCCCCTGCTTTTTAGAAATAGTGTTATATTTGTCTAAAAAAGATGGTGTTTGGTTTGACAGTTACATACTTAGAAAAAGTAAGGGTTTAAGTTTTGTTTGAGGCGGTAACATCCCTTGTAAGGGTTAAGTACCCTGTTACAGGAATCGCTTTTTGTTGCCTACGGTAAAATATTGATAAGCAGAGTTGATTCGCTAAATATGATATCATGCGTAAGAGTTTTGATATGTTTGGAAGGATATGGTTATATCCTAAAGCAAAACTTCTAATACTACAACCTACATGGAACTTCTCATAACCGTCTAACAATACCTCTGATCCTTTGACAAGAATACTTATATATAGGAAGTACCAGCGGCGTATCCACCATATTCTTGTCAAATTTTCGTTGGTTTTATCCGCAAGTTATGATTAGTTACCAAGAAACTACTAAATCCTACATAGAACTTCTCATAACCGCCTGACAATGCCTCTGATCCTTTGACAAGAATACTTATATATAGGAAGTACCAGCGGCGTATCCACCATATTCTTGTCAAATTTTCGTTGGTTTTATCCGCAAGTTATGATTAGTTACCAAGAAATTACTAAATCCTACATAGAACTTCTCATAACCGCCTGACAATGCCTATGATCCTTTGACATGAATACTTATATATAGGAAATACCAGCGGCGTATCCACCATATTCTTGTCAAATTTTCATTGGTTTTATCAGTGAATTACGATTAGTCCTATGTGACTATAAATCATAAACAACACAACAACCACAGCTTGAGTCTAAATTCTGAAAGTATACATGTTTGAATGATGACAGTACCTCTCTCGTTTGTTATGATGGAGAGGTTAGTCATTGTGGAAGTGAGACATAGCTCAACTTCTATAAATGATGGAATTGAATACACTGAAATGTATGATGAACAAACTTCAACCAAAACATACTAAATCCTACATGGAACCTCTCATAACCGCCTGATAATGCCTCCGATCCTTTGACAAGAATACTTATATATAGGAAGTACCAGCGGCGTATCCACCATATTCTTGTCAAATTTTCATTGACTTTATCCACAAGTTATGATTAGTTCTATGTGACTTTACAACAAACACAACAACCACAAGATACTGATAATGAAAAATGTATGTGCGATCAAGGCTCAATCAAACGGAGCCGATCGTATTGCATGTACTGAAAATGAAAAATGTCTGTGCGATCAAGGCTCAATCAAACGGAGCCGATCGTATTGCATGTACTGAAAATAATAAACAATAATCACTCAAACAGTTTATACATGGAACCTCTCATAACCTCCTGATAATGCCTCCGATCCTTTGACAAGAATACTTATATATAGGAAGTACCAGCGGCGTATCCACCATATTCTCGTCAAATTTTCATTGACTTTATCCGCAAGTTATGATTAGTTCTATGTGACTCTACAACAAACACAACAACCACAAGATACTGATAATGAAAAATGTCTGTGCGATCAAGGCTCAATCAAACGGAGCCGATCGTATTGCATGTACTGAAAATGAAAAATGTCTGTGCGATCAAGGCTCAATCAAACGGAGCCGATCGTATTGCATGTACTGAAAATAATAAACAATAATCACTCAAACAGTTTATACATGGAACCTCTCATAACCGCCTGATAATGCCTCCGATCCTTTGGCAAGAATACTTATATATAGGAAGTACCAGCGGCGTATCCACCATATTCTTGTCAAATTCTCATTGGCTTTATCCTTAAGTTATGATTGGTTCTATGTAATTCTAAAACATAAGGAAAAACATAAAACTAAACGATTGGAGTTAAATCTTGATTTCCGGTGAAGAGGACTAGGTGGGTGGTTTCGTTTGGGCCGTCATTATCTTCGTCAGGGTTGGCGTTGATGTTGAAAACTCTTCCTCTTGCTGGTGGCCTAGTGATTGGGTTTTCTTGATTTACTTGGTTAACTAGGTTTGATTGAGCTTGAGCGTTTATGATGTTAACCAATCGAGGGCACGTGTTTCTAAAGTGGGTAGGGTCGCCACAATTGAAACAAGCTCGAACATATGGGAACATGGGGTATTGAGGTTAATGATAGGTTTGGATCATGTTTGGAGTAGGGGAGATATTTGGTTTTGAGGGGTGCGGCAAACCTTGCTCAAATGACCATAGCGTCCACAAGTTGCACATAGTCGACAAGGTAAGGTAAGGGGATGGTGATAAAAACAGGTGTTACATCGAGGGTGAGGTCCAAGATATGGTTTCTTATTGGGTAAGTTGAGTTGGGTGCCACTTGAGTGATTGGGATAGCTTAGATGGGTATGGCGTGTGAAATTGGTTGATTTCGTTGGATAGTAGCGAAAAGTTGCCCGTCTCTTTTTCTCTTAAAAGTGGGTTGAGAAGGGGATTCGGTTTGGGTGGAGTTTGAAGTTTCAGTCGATGTTTTATCCTTCTTCTTCTCCTCCTTGAAGTCTTTGTTCCGAATTCGGTTCTCGGTGAGCTCTGTTGCTAGCTCCATTGCTGCTTCCAAAGTTGCAGGCGTGGTACTTATTACAGAGTCTTGAATCTTTGACGGAAGACCTCGAATGTAGTGCTCGATCAAACGGTAGAGGGGAGTGAACAAGTTGGGAACCATTTGATTTAACTCGAGAAATCTTTTGTTGTAAGTGGTGTGGTCGCCTTCTTTTTGCTTCAACGAATAAAACTCATCTTCTAATTTCTTGATTTCACTCCTTGGGCAAAATTGTCTGGTTATGATTTCCTTCAATTCATTCCAAGTTTAAGCATGGCATCTTCAACACCTCGTTTGGACTTCTCTGTATTCCACCAAGTAAGTGCTATTCCATATAAACGACCGGTAGCATATCGCACTTTGCGATCATCGGGGCAATCGCAATTTAGAAAAGTGTTCTCCATTTCTTCAAACCAATGGAGGAGAGCGGTGACACCTTCAGTCCCTTCGTATTTTGGAGGGTCGCATGATTTGAAATACTTGTAGGTGCATTTAGTGGTATTTGGGGGAGGGTTGATAACGTGTTGATCTTCTTGATTGACAGGATTAGCGGTAAGTGCTTGTTGGACTTGGATTACAATGTTGGGTATTACGGCAGCCATTTGTTGGGCGATTAGGGCAGCCATGTGCTCGCGAGCTTTTCCTGCTCTCATCTTCCTACGGGTGAGGCTAGATGACATCTACAAGGAATACATGTCAAGAGTATGAGTTGGATGTTTTTGGGATCATGGGTCGTATTTAGGAATGAACATTCATAAAATAAGTATAGAAAAATAAATCTACTACATCCATAGGATGTCTTGGGCTTTGCTCGTCATTAGGCCCTGCATGCCGCCATACTTCACATTCGTAATCATGTGGGCCCCCATGAATACCGGTTTTTCATATGGTTCGCATGTGTTAGCCTGGTTACGTACACTAAAACCCAGAGAAAATCGAGAAATATGTATATAACATATGAGATTCGGAATGTGTCCAGGTGTAGACACGGTGACACCTCAAAGTGGGGTTAGTTCGAACGACGTTTGGTGTGGCATGCTTTGGCCTAATAGGTCCTTCGTACTCTCATCGTTAGTCCCCAGGTAGGCAAACTGGTCCGTTATATTGGATTTATACGAATGCCAACCTAGACAGGACGTTCCGACTACCGGTACTTGTACCCTTCCAGTTACTACATGCCCGTCGCAGAACTTACTTTGATGAGATTTGAAAATTGCAACAAAATCTTTGAATAACAAAAGTATGAAGATGAATTGAATATATGAACATTGAAATATGTATGATGAATGTGTATATAAGTATGTATGTTTGACTGTAAGTATAAACAAATATGAAACAAATAAACATCATAAGTTTGTATGTAACCACCTAATCAATTAAAATTTTAGGCAAACTATAGTATAGGCTCTAAGGGTCTAATAACCTATCCTATATCCCTATAGTCATGGCTCTAATACCAATCTGTCACACACCCGACCCACAGCGGAAAAAGGTGATCAGGGCATGATTGGGTTATCATCAAAGCTCATGACATTTATTTTAACGTTTCATATTCATTAATACACTTTAATGGGAAATTACAATCAATATTACATCATGTCCTAAACATCAATCTAGGCTTCATTGTTTTCTTCTAAGGCATTTCCTATGTTTCCTTGCTTCATCCTGTTCACCTGTATCATGTGTAAAAATGGTTTTTGGACCAACACAAAGTTGGCGAGTGAATCCTATGGAAAACATTTGAACAAGTTTATTTAATTGATAATAAAATAAAGTGCACAACCACACATGAGTAAAAATAGATGTAAACTTATACACCAATCATTTAATATTAAATAATGCACACATGAACAATAATGGATCGTTTTGAGGCACGCGTTGCTCAACTCGTCTCTCACGAGGAACTGATGGGCCTAATGAATGAATTGCATATACTTGACAATATGAAATACAAATCTACAACAATATAAACTAAATAATACACACACGAACAATAATGGATTTGTTTTGAGGCACGCGTTGCTCAACTCGTCTCCCACGAGGAACTGATGGGCCTAATGAATGAATTGCATATAAACTGACAAAATGAAATACATAACTACAAGCAATTTACACAATCTAAGTTTGGATCACAATATGGTATGGCACAAGTTTAAATAAACGAGTTAATTTTAGTGACACATGACACACCCAAAACGTGTAATTAAAAAGGGGAGTTGTAAGATTCACTCACATTGGGTGCGTTCGGTTGATGATGTTGAATGCGCACAAAGTGGTTTTAACCACGAGTGAAATTAACCTAAATAATGGCATAATGGTTCGGTAAGTAAACGAATTTTATTAATCCATTTTAGTAGGATTGTTGGGTGTATTTTTGTGAGTTTAAGGCTATTTTCTAACCTTAAAAATGTTATTTTTAAGTATTTTTAATTAAAATAAATAAATAAAAATAATAAAAAAATGTTGACTTTTTGACCGTTGACCGTTGACCATTGACTTTGACTGTTGATCGGTTCGTATGTGTAATTGTGTGCGCTGGGTGAGGCTCGAACCCGAGACCTCCCGTACGCGTGCACGCAGCTCTACCAACTGAGCTACGTGTCTAACCCGAAATATTTATGTTTTTAATTATGTTTATATATTAATTGAATTAAACAGAAAATCATTTATTTTTAAAAATGATTTTAATGCATCGAACCGGTGCGCTCCACAGGTCTCGAACCCGGGACCTGTGGGTTGAGTTAACACACAAGTCCACCGCTGGACTGTGTGTCTAACTTGTTAAATAATCTGATTTTTATTATACTTATATACAAACTAAATATTTTCATTTCTGTCTTAAATAAAAAGTTTGATAATTGTCCGGACCGGTGCGGTAGTCCGGACTCGAACTCGTGACGTGTGTTTAAACATTCACACAGTCCACCACTGGACTGTGTGTCTATCTTGGTTATTATTCTGTTTTTTTATTAAACTTAACATCTTACGCAGTGACTCTGGTTCGGTTTAAAAAAGAACATTTTTATTAAGGCGAGTATGCGTGGGACATGTATCGAACTCGAGACGTTTGCGTGTTTTATTTGCACACAGTCCACCGCTAGACTGTGTGTCTAACCCGAGTTATATCTTGATTTAAATTAAACTTATAACAACGGAAAACTTCGTCTTCTTCGTTAGACTAAACCAGAATCGGAGTCCGACTGATTCGTCGATTTAATCATGTTCTTTTAGTGTTTTGAGGTTAATTACAGGTGAGATAAATAAAAAGAATGAAAAATTAAGCGTAAGGTATACCGAACTGAACTCCTCTGTTTCTCCGGCGAAACTCCGGTGACAGCAGATTATTCCGGTGACGTGTGTCCTGCGGCAGAGAGTCTTCAGGGAGCTTGAGGTGAGTGTAGGTGGCTTCGATATAAGTTCTGGGTGTTCAGTAAGGCTCAGAAGTGAAAGGCTCGGTTTTCCGGCGATTTGCAGGTATTTTCCGGCGAGTGAATTTTCGTCGAGAAAGGGTGCGGTGTTGAGCGAAAAGGCTACCAGTGGATTGTGGGTGAATTTATAGGGAGGAATCGAGATGTATAGAGTCGGATTTCAGACTTGATTCAAAGTCATTACGTTTTCCGGCGGTTATGACTTGCGTCGCGGGTTCAGACGTCGGTTATAACCGATGTCATAGTTAAAGTTTACGTTAAAACTGAAGAAACCGTCAAATCTTGGCGAGATAGTCGAGATTTCCGACGACTGCAAATAGGCGCGTCGGTTTTGAAATTGAGATTCATTTTATGTATTAATTGTTTCCAATATTTAACAAAAACATAAGTGGCGCAGTGGTTGGATGGTTAAGTGTTAAGGCTTTGTTTGAATCGCTGGCTGACCCGGGTTCGAAACCCGGCAGCAGCATTTTATTTTTATTTTCTTATTTTCAATACTTTTTCAAATATAAATTATATTTTCCAATATACTTATTAATTATGTATCGTTTAAAATTAATTTGGGCATTAAATATGCAACGAAATTTTTTAACTAATTGTTCGGTTAATAAACGGAGCGGGTTTGGTAAATCCGTTTTTTGACGGATGTTACAATTAAACCCTCTAAAACCTTCTAAAACACCTTTTTATCACATTTAGCCCTCCGTAACCAATATTTGGCATACCCGGGAGTATGCCCAGACATTGTCGAGCTCTCGGTTCGTTAAAAGGTCACTCAGAGGTATAAATTAACATGTTGACACTTTTAACCCCTCCACTATCCAACTTTTACATAATTATGGATTTGATCTCTCTCGTCCAACAAATGGGACATATGAGAGTTAGGACTTTGTAAAGGATCACTCAGAGGCTCATTATAAGCATGTTGACTCCGATGTCACTCAGAGGCTGGGCATGTTGACACAACGGTCACTCAGAGGCCAAGTCTTAGCATGTTGACACTAATGGTTACTCAGAGGCTATGTTTTAAGCATGTTGACACTAATGGTCACTCAGAGGCTATCTTTTAAGCATGTTAACACTAATGGTCACTCAGAGGCTTGGTTTATGCATGTTGACATCAGAAGATCACTCAGAGACTTAGTTTGAGCATGTTGACGCTTTTAATCCCTGTTAGTTTTTAATAGACTTGAAATAAAAATATAACACGTGTCGCTATATTATTGGACACGATTTTACAGGGTGTCACATTCTAAACACTTTCAACACTTCTTAATCACTTCTAAACTCTCGCAAATCTTCAAAGTTCTCAACTTGGAAAGATTGTTCAAAGATCCAAAACAGTGAGTTTTGAGCTTGTTTCTTCAACTTTTCTTCTTATTTTCTTCTTCCCTCTTCCTTGGATAACCACTAGGAGCATTACCACATGTTTACCAAGGTAAACAAAGTTGGTATGTCCCATTTTTGAGGTCCAAGTGAGGATTTTGCTAAACTTTTTAGACTTGTTTTTACTATACTATGTTTTCTTGGAATGTTTTGACACCAAACTGAGTCACTAACTAATCTCTATGTTGAGGGACTTGTGTCAAGGTTTATTCCAAAAAAAACATGAGGTTCATATGCCTCCTCATAATAGACTCTAAGTAATGTTCAAGCCATGAAAGTGATAAAACCACACCAAGTCTCCACTGATACAATATTGGAAGCACTCATCTTGGTAACACTCACTTGGTTACTTAGCATATTAGATAATTGGTTATGTATTCATGCCTATATTCATGACCATCCGAATCATCCATGGGATGATTTATGCGTTGGTGAAATTTTAAAGTTAATGGATTATCCAACCTATGCTTGAAAATACATGACTAGACTAATATATGACTTATACATCTTAATATATACATAACATAAATCCCCAAAACCAAACCATGATATTAACCGAACTCATGGCTGAATGTTGTGTGTTAAGGTGGAAAATATCTTAGTTTGGATTCCTTAGGTTGAACTTTAAAGGGTGACTTAGTACCCATAAAAAACACAATTAACAATAGTGTCCAACTTAAGTGTCCAAAACAAGATATGTTTTTATATACTTTCATACACATATAGTTCTTGTTTACTTTCTAACCTCCAACAAACTCATACACCTTTGTTTATCCTTTTGGGGTAACTTGGTGATTCCATCCACTCAAACCGCTCACTCGCATTGTGGAACTTATCTTCACAAACCGTGAGTATACTTGACCCATTTTCCGTTTTAATCAGGGTTGTAACATGTAAACGTACTAATTCACATACACACACATACAAAAATCTTATGCAAACACTCAATCCGTATACATGCTTAATTGATATGCTTATGTGATTCCATGCTTGACATTTCATGCTTATTAATACATCACTGACCTTGCAAAGCCTCCCTTAACATGTATAGCGCTATAGGATGCCCGTTTGTGGCCATTGTTAAGTTATACTTTACGGTCTAGTTTACTTCGGTGGCAAGATTACGCACGCGGTCTTATTCGCCTCGGTGATAAGATTACACTAGTGGAAACTTTGGATTGATGTTTAATTATGCATGCTAGTATGTAACATGATTAGTATACTTTAACATATGGATTTGAGAACCAATCTTTAACTATGCTTTGTAGTCAAACCTAGTATGCTCACCGACATTATTTGTGTTGACGGATACTTATTACATGATGCAGAAAATGTATGATGATGCTACAAGAAAAACTACTTAGGGTGGAATTAGAAACTCACCCAAATTTTACTTATGTATTTCAATGTTTAGTTATGTTTACTTCTACTATGTTGTACTTCCTTTCGAAACATGTATCGTTTTATTCAATGAAATAAAATGGAAAATTTTAATTTTAATTATTGTCATAATTTAGTGTTATGAAGTTTTTGAGCAATCTAGTACGTCTCGCCTCAATGTTTTCACCGTCGGTTGGGGTGTGACAAAAATGACATTGAAACCAACAATACACAGACAATAAACTTAAAGTAGGTCTCAACATAGTATCATAGACCTAAAGGACAACATACTAATTAATGACTAAAATGTTATGTACACATGTAACCAAAGCTTATACGTGCACCCCAAATAACTAAGAAGTTAAAAAACTAAACAACAGTGATCTAAGTATATGCAACAATGACTCAAACAAAATTTACCAACTAAGCAACAAACGACAGTCACACAAATGGCCGACAAAATTCTGTAACAAACCGAAACACAAAATGAACCGCGAAAGAGTAAACTCAAGCTCTAAGTGTAAGGCAAAGTACACGCATCGAAAAACCAGCAAGCCACGTAAACGTTCAACACAAGAATGCAGTTGTAAACATAAACATTTTGACAACAATGGTCTGAAGACAACATCATAACCTAAACAGTCCCACACACCTAAACGAACAAACATTTAACACCCATCAATACATAAAGTGCAAACAGTCTCGGACAACTAAATCGCCATCCTTGCCGGCCAAACACAACTGAAAACACAAGCGTCGAAGGAATGGTATAAAATTCACACAACAGGTAAGCGTAAACAAAAAAATGTCTCACCATCGCAACATAGACAGAACAGCAAATCTTAAACAATCTCCGATAACCAAAAAATCAACATTGAAGACCAAAGCAAACTGAAAAAAAATAACAAAATCAAAGAACATCGAAAGATATGCAATGAACCAAAAAGTATGTAAATGCATATACAAAACAGTCTCCAAAAATAAACAATAATCATCATCGACAGACAAACAACAAACACAGAAAATCAAAGAGCTTTGAAAGAGTGTGACAAAAAATGTAACAGTGAGGCATAATAGAAAACGTTAACAAAATCATAAGAAAATAAAAAATCGTAAACCAACAATAAACACAAAAAATCCAACAGCTTTGAAAGACATTTGTGACAAAAAATGCAACAATAAAAGATAACTGAAAACGTTAACAAAATGGTGAAAAAATCAAAATCGTAAAACAAAATAGCAAAGCGAAACCATCAACAACAGCAAATAACTAACACCAACAAACAACAACAAACATAACAAAATATGCAACAATAAGAGATCACAGAAAATGTTAACAAAATGGTAAAAAATCAAAGTAGTAAAACAAAACCATCTACAAAAAAACAACAACAACAAACGCTAACCAAAAAACAAAATCAAAAGACATGCAATGAACCGAAAAGTATGTAAACACATATATAAACAGTTTTCGAAGAACAAACAAAAATCATCATCCATAAACCAACAATAAACATAGTAAATCTAGCAGCTTTGAGAGACAATTGTTACCCAAAATGCAAACGGTAATACATAACAGTTAAAGCAAGCAAAATCCTACGAAATTCGCAATCTTCAAACAACATCGTAAAACGAAACCATGAACTAAAAGAAAAACCTAAAACCAACAAACAACAACAAATGCAGACAAAACTTACACTACAGTCGTAATCGTAAATGGCAATGAAGACAAAATTTACACTACAATCGTAATCATATACAACAATGAGGAAAAAAAAGTGAACGTTCCTGAGGTCGACACCGGAGAATCGCCGGAAATTTCCAAAGAGAGCATCCAAGCTTCTGCAGCAAGAACGAGAGAGGAATTGTCGATGAGTGGCCTTACCCTTTTAAAGCCCCCACCGACAACCGAGGTACAAACCAAAGGAACAACTCACTTAAAGCAAAGAAAAGTACTAAAGTATAAAGTACAACCATCAATGCATAGAAATCTTGTAAATTAACATTATATAAATACTACAACCACACCTAGTATAATATGGCTCATAACAAAGTAATTCGTATGGTATAAGGAGGTGGGATCTAGACAAACCATAACTCAATCCTAGAGAATATAGAGACTCCAGCGCCAATATTATTTATAAAATGAATTTAAATTTTTTAACGTATTATATTTTAAAACTTGCATGTTGGTAATAAGACTGTCTATCTTGTTTGTCTAAACTGATGATTTAAAAACGAAAAATTGCTTAACTTTGTTACTTGAAAAAAAAAAGAAATTGTCTTAGCAAGCGAACTTATATAATAGTTGCATTTTGAACTTTAACAAGGAGTAAAGTTAAGCTAGAGAAGGAAGAAATATTTTTATTTAGCTCACAAATATTTGTAGAGCATCTAAAATGAGGAACTAATGGCGCACATTACATAACCCATGAACAAACAACCATAGTTTAATTTGCCATTTACAAATGGAAAGTGTATGGGGAAAAAGTATGCAGACACTTATGTGGGCTATGTCGTTTCCACTATAAATTGGTTGATCTGATTAAAATAATGTTTTGCATAGAGGCTAATTTACGTTAAATCAGATTATACAAGAGGTAAATTTGAGTTTATACATAGTTAAAATGAGTTATTTGTATAAACTTGTAAGTTAAAAGTTAAATCAGGTCTAAATGAATCAACACCACCCATGACCATTTTCGGTTGCCAACCCTCCACCTCCACCTGCCACACCGTCGTCCACTCTACCATTGTCACCACCATGACACCGCCTACATCATAATCGTTGCCGCCACCATCGCAATGCCTTGTACATTGTTGTTGTCCTCACGACACCACCACCGTTGCCATCTTTTGTTGCCAGTAGCCGCCTTATAGAATATGATGGGTGAACCCCCCTTTTTTTAACTATTTCTTTTTCCTAGGACTCATTTCAACCCCAATACATTTTGACAACAGGTCGTTTTGGCCCAGAATAAATTTTTGTTCCTCGACATTCTGGTATAAATTTGATCGAAAACGGAGTTTTATTCGAAGTAGATCATTGTTTGGCATCTCATGATACTAGCCACCTTATAGACTAAATTGATGCGTTGTTTGGCATCCATTTTGTTTTTTGTTTTTATTTTTTCTTACAACTTCACCTCTTATACAAACGGAGTTTTATTTTCCCCGGTTTCTCACATGTGCTCGTTTCTTCATGATTTAAGCTCGTTTTTCTCCTTTGGTACAAGAACACCTTCAAATCACTTATACAACTAAGTACAAGCTAAAGCACTAAAAACAACTAATAAGCTATAAAAAACGATATAAAATAAATAGGAAAACTTGATGTGTTTTGCAACGCATCAGTAAATTTAAAAACTAATAGATAGTAAATTATAAACTGATATAAACTATTATAAATTCATTTTAATTTAAAACTTCTGGAATTTTATATGAGTCGTTCTAAACTTTATAATTTTATAGATCTTTTTAACTATACCATATAAATTCTGTTTTAACCTTTTTAAGCCGTTTAATTCAAATTATTATAAACTTTATAAATTTCTTTATCATTATAGCTTTACAATTTAAGTTTTGTTTTCCCTTTTAATTCATATTTCAAAATTTTCTCTTTATTGTCAATGTTAAAAACTTAAAAAATATTTCGCTACTAAATGTCTATAAAATACAACTTATTCATAAGATAATATGATTATAGATGACAAATGATTTCACTTAACATATAACTAGTGTGTTCAAATCCTTGCAAATACCTATACAAAAGTAATATGGATTTAATTCTTACAAGTGCTAAGGTTAGGTGTAAAAAAGTGTTATTAAAAAAATAACTTATTAAAATAAATAATTTAATCACAAGAAACAAATATGAAAAAACAAGCCTAACAGAGTTATGAAGTGAAAAGTTCTTATGGAGTAATTTCCAAAAAACTACAATATTTTAAATGATCTTTGAGAGTAAACTACTCCGCCAAACAACTCTATATAAATTTAAGCACTTCAAATAATTTCTTTAGATATATATTAAGTTAAATTGTATTTTGTATTTTATTATTTCAACTTCAAAAATGTCATATACAGTTGTATTATATTCAAACGTTGTTCTATCAGTATTTGTCATACCGTTATTAGTTCTCTAGAAGAATCTAAAACCCCAAATCTACACTTCCATTATTTAATAAAGAAACATATATACTTACTTGCACATCATACCAACATCTTCTTTAAATAGCCCCACCCCCTTCCAAGCAACTACTTCTAGTTCTCCACAATTATGGAAACCCCATTTCAAGATTCTCAATACCCGGGTCTCCAATCCTCCAACGGGTCATTTGATCGCCAAAACGGATCCGGGTTCTTCAAGAATGAAGATTTGTGGCCAAAAAACCAGACCCAGAGAAAGAAAAATCAAGTATTTCTTGAAGGGTATGTTGAGACATCTGATGAAGATGAGTTAGTGAGAGCCAAGAGTTTAACAGATGAAGATCTAGAAGAACTTAAAGGGTGTTTGGATTTAGGATTTGGGTTCAGTTATGATGAGATTCCGGAGCTCTGCAACACGTTGCCCGCGCTTGAATTGTGTTATTCGATGAGCCAGAAGTTTCCCGATGAGCAGCAGAAGTCGCCGGAGTGTTCGTTGATGGTAAACGAGTCATCGTCACCACTGCGGCCGGCTAATTGGAAGTTTTCTACTCCTGGTGAGTCTTTCGTAATCAAAATTTGAAATTTTTATTTAACATGATAATAGTAACTACGTACAAGTTAGTTGGTGTTTAAATTTGAACTCAATATTTGCAGGTGATGCTCCTGAAGATGTGAAAGCAAGACTGAAATTCTGGGCACAAGCAGTTGCTTGCACAGTTAAATTATGCAACTGAAATGAATATGAAGAACACATAAAGCTTATCTGCATATGGAGTTTTGATATTAAAGAAAAACAAACTTTAGGGGTTTAAGTTTAATTGGTAATCAGAACAAGAAACAAAGTCTGCAAGAACTTATGGATGTTGTATACAATTTCATCTTGTAAAGTTAATAAATTAATAAGTTCAGACATGTTATTATCTATGTCGTTTGTGAGATCGCTGTTCCCTGTCACCAGATCGCCTCGAATCAGATCGGTGATGACGATCATGACTCGATGACGTTCTATCGTGTCTATGTGAATCTCTACTCTTCCTTGAGTTGTCTTCCCTTTCATCATACCGACGGTCATGGCTATTAGACCGTCTTTCGTGTTCATCATAATGATAACTTCTATCATGCCTGTGGCTCTTCCGTGACCCACCTTCAGCATCTGTGTATTGCCTTTCGTCATACGAGTGATCCCTTTTCCGGGACCGACGTTCAGCATCTGCAGATCGCCTTTCGCCGTACAAGTGATCCCGGCTACTTGATCTTCTACGACTTCTGCTAGGCTTGTCTTCCCTGTCTGAATAACTTCTTTTTCTTCTGGGTGGCGATGGAATCTTCAACCAGTATACAAAGTAATGTCAAGCAAATAAAGTATTTGATATTAAATAAAAAAGCTATGCTGGAAAAAAAGTCTTTGGCATTGTCAAAGTTACACACACCGTCAGTTGCCACCTTGGTTTAAAAAAGCGTTTGGCGTTGCTGCATGTACAACCAAATAAGCTTTATTTACAACCAAAAGTTGTGCCTCTTTAGAAGTACATAGGCGTCGTTAAACCAAGGCTGCCACACAATCATTTTAAGCACCAAATGGCAAAGTGGTAATCATGTGTGTATATAGATCCGAAATTAATAATTATTTATTAGAGTAAAATGTTATTTTCGTCCCTGAAGTTCGGCCACTTTTGCGACTTTCGTCCAAAGGTTTGTTTTTTCGAATCTGGATCTAAAAGGTTTGAAATCTTGTCATTTTCATCCGACTTGTTAACTCCGTCCATTTTTTAACGACTAGTCAGGGGTATTTCTATCATTTAGTCTTGCCATTTTGATATAAATAAACAAAACAAATAACTAAAATGACGAAAATGCCCGTGACTTGATGTAAAAAAAATGGATGTAGTTAACGAGTCGAATGAAAATGGCAAGATTTCAAACCTTTTGGATCCAGATGCGGAATACAAGCCTTTGGATGAAAGTCGCAAAACTGGCCAAACCTCAGGGACGAAAATGGCATTCTACTCTATTATAATTCTAAATATAATAACCAGTTAAACCATAAACGTTTATTCCAAATTAGCGTTTATTTAATCTTTATATTATGTTTTGCTAAAAAGGAAGACGATGTATTTTGTTGGCACATAGTTTGGGTCAAAACCGTAAGAGGTGCAATAGAATGTCATGTTTACACTTGTTGGTGCAGAAAATATCATTCATTGTCATGACAATGTCTTCTCATGATTGCGAGAATGAAGAAAAGAATACCTCAAATCGAGACATGTAGTTTCCTTCAGGGGGAGGCGGGATTCCGAGCCGTTTCAAATCATCCAATGGAATTGGACGCCTTTTCAAGTAAATCAACAGAAAAAAGAACGAAGGAAAAATAAGTGAGGTCCATCTCTGACGGGTCAAACAGGTAGAAAGTAACCAAAAGTGTATTTTTAAGTTGAAGGCTTGAGAATTCATACAATGGGGCACGAAACGGTCTTTCTCGTCCTCCAAAACGAAGCTGCCCTGATTCTTTTTTACCGCCAAGACCCCCTCCTGAATATATAAAATAATGTTAGCAACTAATTGTAGCATACCTAAAAATAAAATTCAAAAGAGTATATATTTATATGACCTAATCTTCTTGGAATCCATCCTGGCATCACTTGCTGTCGGTTGTAATCAACTATAATTTCAGAATCGTCGATAATTGAATGGTGCGCTTTCTGGACATGAGAAAAGAGGGAGAAAATGATTTTGCATAAGCATGCATACTCAAAAGCAGCAAAAAGAAAGTGTTTCCGTTTGCTTACCTGATATGCTCGTTGCATATCTCTTTCGCTTTCATATTCAACAAAAGCATAACCTTGAGAGGCACCGGTAACTGTAAAGTATAAACAACCAACAATACAATCAGAAATACCACTAATTTTAATATGCAAAAGCTTGTAACAACATTAGAAAACCAGAACATGATGCATTACAAAGTAAGCGAAAGTCATACACTCAGCATTAGGGTAAACAAATTTTGCAATTGTGAGATTAAAAATATATAAAAAACCCTAATTTAGTCGATTATGAGAGCGCGCAATTGCAGACAAAATCCTATGTTAGCAGTCTCAAAAACCATCATATTTATGCGTTACCAATATGGCGGACCAATCGCATGTTCTTCACTGTTCCATATTTGCTCATAGCCTATAAAACAAAAAAAAATCAAATATTCAGTGTCCCATATACAATTCCACACAAACAATAAGAATGGAACACACCATGGAAGCACAGAGACAGAAGTATTGAAGTTGTCAAAGAACTTATATTAATAGCAAAGCATCTGGTAGATGTAATTTCTGATATTAACAGTAAGAACAAACTTAAAATCAGTTCACATGTATCCTATAATCCAGTTGTTGTTCACATGTTGAAATAAAACTCAAGAGAGACGAGTAGATCATTGCATTGACTATATGGATGAAGTCTGATACGTGCAACAACTTGGGTCACCCCCATGTCCACCTGCACTCCATGTCTTCCTTGCAATAGCAATAGTGAATGTTAATGCATTGTTTTCTTTATTCCATGTGTTTTATCATACTGATTTCTTGGTAGGTTAGTGGACTAGGCGACTAGCGCTCTTGATCATGTAAGTTATTTCATTGTCTTTGAATGTATCGATAGTGTTACAAGGGGTAACCCGTGTTGCCCCGTGACGCTCAGGTGACGCTCCGACGGTAGTGTAAATTTTGAAAAAATTTGATGTTTTATCAATTTCGTTACCCCCCCTTTTTTTAAACGTTACCCCTATACGGATTTTCTAGATCCGCCACTGGAACTATATAAGGCTGCTTAACTTTGTTGAATATATTAAGCAGAAATTAGTCTAAATATTGTTCTTGTGCTACTTCATATTCTTGTAAGATTAGCCATCTCGAATCGGCTCCTATCAAATTTAAACAGAAGAACCACACATATATCCAGTGTTGTAAAAATCAGGAGTAGTCAGCGATTAATCGCTAGTCGGCTGGTCATTGAGTAACTTTTGGTTAATTGGTAGCAGGACCTAATCGACGGCCAAAACCTGTAAATTCCAGCCAGTTTCCAACTGGACCATGTAGATTCCGGAATCTAATCTTGTATGCTTAAAATATATGGGTCGAGAATGGGTTAAAACTTGTCTACTTAAAATATTTACCTATAAAAATGTGTGTGCCTACAGTCTATATAAAACTGAAAATTACATATAAAAATCCCCATTGGATTAATCCTGATTAATCGCAAGTTGCTACCCCACCGGCGGACAAGCGACCATGCATATATCCTCTATTTCATTATTCTTGTGGTGCATTCTTCATGTAATTATTATTCCTAACAGTATATTTGTTCTCTAATGAGCTATTGTAAATTGTCATTAACCTCAATACTGATTTATTCAACCAGCTTGTGACCAATCATTAATATAAACACATTTCATGATCTAATTTTGCAACACCATAACATACTGCATGAATATCAACACACAATTGAGTACCAACAATTAGGGCAAAAACAGACCTTTCGAAGAGTGTCTTCTGTAGTTAAACGAGAGAGACGACCGACAAAAAGAGTGCAATAAGGATCTTCTCCGATGACGTTCGGATCGCCGAACGGATCATCTGCAGAAAACTAGGGTTTCAGCGAAGAAGAAGAAGAAGAAATTGGAGATTAAATTAGAATAAAAGAGGAAAAAACGAACAGAGGCCAGCAGAAGAACATAAGAGGGCTCTGTAAACGGCGTTATCATGAGGAAGAATGTCGGTGCCGTCGATGCTACCGGCTTGGATAGGGTGGTAGGAGTGTGCGTAGAAGACGGAGTTCAGTTTGCTGCTGTTGTCTGTGTTTCTGTTCATTGTGTTCGTCTGTATCAACTGATCAGGGTGTTTGGAAGATTAGGTGTCCATTTGTAGGCTAGTATAAGGTAGTTTCTACATGATGCACTGACATATAGGATGGGGTAAAGAGATGGATCTACGAAAATGAAGGATGGATCTAAAATATGTGTTGTATGTACAGGTGTGTGTGAGAAGGTGGGTCCGTCCTCAGCGTCTTGGGGAGGACGTTGAAGACGCCGCCGGGCGAAAGTGGTGTTTGGTCATCGCTGGCTGGGCGAAGTGTGTTTGGGTCATCGCTGGGCCTGGACGTGGCTAGGACGATCCCGACATCGAGTGACCTTATAACTCCTTTCTCTCTCCTCTACTAAGTGCTACTTTCTAAAAATCTTAAAAATTATAGAGATAAACAATAATTTTTTCATGTTTACAAATAAAAATTAATATTTTTTCTCTCATTCATTTATAACCATTATCTATAATATTGAAGAACTTCTTATAGAATTTATGTACAAAATGAACTTCAAATAGAATTTAATGTACAAGATGTGAATGCACTTACCAATTAAATCTGGGGGTTTGTTAAGTTTTAAACTGATTTATGTAAGTTTGTTCATTAAAACGTATTTTGTGATATTTTAAAAAAAAAAACTTACTTGTTTATATTAAAGGTAAATAACAAATAAAATATAAATAACCCAAACCACCCTCTCATTCTTCTCACTTCCCATGATCAGTGTAGAGACTGTCAATTACACCAAACATAAAGTCTGACTATGGACCCCAAAAAGACAGATACTCAGGAATAATAAGGCACTTTGGCTACCAGAGCAAATCACATATTGGTCACTTTATGATTGGACCGGGTGACGGCATCCAAATCAAAGGGTGTAAATACCCATATCTAGGTATATTTGAAGTATGTTTTTTCTGAACATTGGCCTTATTTTCACTTTCTAAAATAAATGCTTATTCTTACGTCGGAGAGCCATTGCAGAGAGACCCTCCCGTCTCTACAGCGATACTAAACACTAACGAGCCAAGCTCGAGTCGAGCTTTGGCTTGTTTAAGCAAGCTCGAGCCAAGCTTTTAGCTTGTTTGAGGTTGTTCTCGAAATAGCGCAAGCCGAGCTCGAGCTTTGGGTTTTACTCGCGAGCCGAGCTCGAGCTCAGATAAGTAGGCTTGAACCGAGCCGAGCTCGAGCTTCATAAAAACATGACTAGTCGAGCTCGTTTACACCCCTAAACGCAACATCCGATCAACTCGACGAGGTTTTGATGTCTGACATTTGATATCGCATTAATTTCTGCTAAAATTCACGAACCCCTGTTTAAACAAAGTGGAGTAGACATACTACCTCAAAAGCCTTAGCAACAGAAACGCAAATTAAAATGCATTTGTTTTTAAAAGAATAATTGAAAAGGAAAATAAAGAATCTGCATTCAACAAGCTGTTAATAAACAGAACTCTTGCAGTCTATTCAACAAGCTGTTAATTGCAGTCCTTGCCACACAAACATTTTATCAGTTATAGAATTAACGACATGCGATTTTGATAATCATATTCACTTTCCCCAACATATTAATATGATTATAGATGATTATTGCTGGGGACTGTGTCACTTTTTTATTAGAGATACTAAGATACGAATTTACCATAAGTAAAGATATTTGTATGGTATCACACTGTTGATTCTGCTTCTTTTACAAAAGAATTTAGGAATCACTGTTACAGACCCTATATTGTATTCTTAATATATACGACATTGTATTAGACATTTGTTGTTAGTTTGCTACCTACGTGTTAATAGCTTTCAACTGTGAAATGCCATTGTAGAATGTTGCGTTGATCAGTTCTGTTTAAACATAATGAAAAACATAAAGTAATACCTGTGACGGCAGACAGGCCAGCAGAGAATCCAGTCAGAGATGCAGCCATGGAGTTTGACATCTTTGTCAGTATGATCTGGTTCATCCTTATGGTGTAAGATTATGATGGTAAGAACCGAATTAGGGATGAATTCGGTTTAGGTTATGGAGAGAGAGGTGGGTGACGTTATGATGTTGTTGTAAGAGTCTAACCCTAAACCTCTTTAATCATCTCCTTATATACACCCAGAAGGAAACCATAATTAGTTAGTAAGGGTAATATGATCCATTAACAATTACCAACTAATATATAACAGGATTAATATATTTTGATCTAATATAATATAAATGATTATAATGGCTACATGATTAAATATTATCAATAATATATTTAATCTTACATTCTCCCACTTAGCCGAGTAATCATTTATCATGAGTATTAGAATAAGCCTGATCAGGAGTTAACACTCATTTTAGCTTTAAACCAAGAACCGTAGCAGAGAAATACAGCCGTTGAATCATCATTCGACTCAGGATCCCCATTAGTCATACTACAGCCTCAATTTAAAACCTAACAGTTATGATCAAAATATGTAAATAAGCCCTTTAGCGTTTGAATTGTATTTATATTTGTCTATATGTCATTATACCGGCAGAACATATGTTAAAGACATACAAAATCAAACTGAGGAAATTTCATTAATTGAAAATAAGTAAGTACAATATGCTATTAAATAAGGTCTTTAGTAAATCCCATATTCGAAACATGTTCTTCGAAAACTTTAGGTAGGAGACCTTTAGTCATCGGATCCGCAAGCATATTTTTAGTACTAATATACTCGATACAAAGATTATTTTCCTCAACTCGTTCACGTACGAACAAGTACTTTCTATCAAGATATAAACCAGCTCCAGTCGAACTGTTACTGTTCGAGAAACTAACAGCAGCTGAGTTATCACAGTAAAGCTTCAATGGTCTAGAAATGGAATTAACGATTTTGAGTCCAGTGATCAGATTTCTAAACAACATTCCATGACAGGTTGCATTATAAACTGCAATGTATTCTGCCATCATTGTGGAAGTTGAAGTTAACTGTTGTTTATGACTCTTCCTTGAGATAGGTCCGCTGCTAACATAAAGATATAGCCCGAAGTGGATTTCTTGTCATCTTTGCACTTGGCAAAGTCAGAATCAGAATAGCCTACAACTTCTAAATGATCACTTCTTCTATAAGTCAGCTTATAGTCTTTCGTCCCTTGCAGATATCTAAGTACTTTCTTAGCTGCTTTCCAGTGATCTAGGCCTGGATTAGTCTGATAACGGCCTATCATTCCAGCAATATAAGCGATATCTGGGCGAGTACAACTTGAGCATGCATTAGGCTCCCGACTACTGACGCGTAAGGTATCTGGCTCATCTGCTCCTTTTCAACATCTGTTGTCGGACATTGGAATGAACCGAAAACATCTCCCTTAACTACTGGAGCGACTGAGGGCTTGCACTGTTGCATGTTATAACGAGTAAGGACACGATCTATGTAAGCCTTTTGAGACAATCCTAAGATCCCTTTGTGTCAGTCTCGATGAATTCGATGGCAATGACGTAAGAAGCATCTCCGAGATCCTTCATGTCGAAGTTATGCGAGAGTAACCGCTTCGACTCATGCAACATGTCTAAACTATTATTTGCCAATAGAATATCATCTACGTAAAGGACAAGTATAGTAAAGTTGTTCCCACTCATCTTGAGGTAGGTGCATTGATCCACTTGATTCTTTATAAAATCTTGCCTCTTATGACTTCATCAAACTTAAGGTACCATTGACGTGATGCTTGTTTTAACCCGTAAATGGATTTCTTCAACTTACAGACTAGATGCTCCTGACCTTCAGGGTTAAAGCCTTCAGGTTGTTTCATGTAAATATCTTCATCTAAGTCTCCGTTAAGGAAAGCAGTTTTAACGTCCATCTGATGCAACTCTAAATCAAAATGAGCTACTAGGGCCATAACGATCCTTAATGAATCTTTACGAGAGACAGGTGAAAACATCTCTTGATAATCAACTCCCTCTTTCTGAGTGTAGCCCTTTGCAACCAATCTCGCTTTATAGCATTCAATGTTCCCATTCGGATCTAGTTTTGTTTTGAATACCCATTTACATCCTACGGGTTTGACACCGTTGGGTAATTCTACAAAATCCCAAACGTCATTTTTCTTCATGGATTCAAGCTCATTATTCATTGCTTTATTCCATTCAGAAGACTGATCACTTGCTAATGGCTTCATTATAAGATATAGGATCATTGAGCTTTCCGGCATCCATTTCAGTCACGTAGGTAACATAATCACCCAATTAGTAGGCCTTCTGTGCCCTGGATGACCTCCTGAGTTGATTATCGGGTTCAGCAGTGTCTTGGTTCTGAGCGTTTGATGTGCCTTCGTTATGAGGTATAATGGGTTCTTGTTGTGGAGGTAAATTTGGAGTTGGTGCAGTAGCTTCAGGTGTCAGTTGTTGCATTGGGTACAAGAGGAGTAAACGGAGTAATGGTAAGCGACGAATCTCCCCCCCCCCCCCCCCGCGTCTTGTACTTCTTGCAATTCTTTGTAAGGGTTGGTACTGCTCCCACTGACCTAAAATCCTCCAGGAACGCGGCATGCTTGGTTTCAACAATACGGGTGACATGGGAAGGACAATAGAAACGATAACCCTTTGAGTGATCAGGATACCCAATAAAGAAGCAGGTAACTGTTTTAGGGTCAAGTTTCTTTAGGAAGGATTGTAAAGTTTCGCTTCAGCAATGCAGCCCCATACTTTCATATATTTAAGACTCGGTTTCCTTCCTGTCCAAAGTTCATAAGGAGTTTTAGGGACAGACTTAGAAGGAACTCTATTGAGTATATGAACAACTGCTTTTAACGCTTCAGTCCAGAGGAATAATAGTAAATTAGTATTGGCTAACATACTGCACACCATGTTCATAAGGGTACGATTTCTTCATTCAGCCACACCATTCTGCTGAGGTGTACCTGGCATGGTGTATTGGTTTATAATCCCCTGGCCCTTACAAAAACTCATAAATGGACCAGGAGCTTGACCCACATCAGTATGTCTTCCATAATATTCACCGCCTCTCTCTGATCTCACAACTTTAATTTTACGATCTAGTTGTTTTTCAACTTCAGTTTTATAATCTTTAAAAGTTGTAAGAGATTCAGATTTTTCCTTAATTAGGTACAAGTACATGTAACGAGAATAATCATCAATGGAAGTGATAAATGAAGTATGTCCTGTTATGCCAGCGATTTGGTAAGGACCACTAATGTTAGTATGAATGAGTTCTAATAAATTAGAGCTCCTAGTGGCACCTTTCTTATTCGCTAATGTCATTTTACCTTTAAGAAATTTGACACATTTTCCAAAATCAGTAAATCGAGAGGAGGTAAGACTTCATCTTTTACGAGTCGATTTAATCGTTCTCTTGAGATGTGGCCTAAATGTTGATGCCACAACATGGATGAAGTCTCTAAGTCTCGATTTTGTTTCATCTTTGTGAGTGATTCGTTAATATTATATGACAACAAAGATTTGGAAAAGTCATCATCTAGTTCTAATCTATAGAGACCACCATCCAGAATGCCGGTACCATAAACCACAGAATCATAGATAATAGAGAGTTTCGATGACCATGAGTAATATCAAAACCGTCTATGTCTAACTTTGGTCCTGATACAAGGTTCCGAGTTACCTCAGGAACATATAAGGTATCATAAAGTTTAATGCATAAACCAGTTTTCATAAACAATTGTAAAGTTCCTATGGCCCTCACTTCTAATTCTCTACCATCCCCCACTTTAAGTGTTCTTTGGTTTCTTCCCAGCCTCCGGATTGTAAGGAATCCCTTAGTAGAGTTAGTGACATGAGTCATAGCACCAGAATCAAACCACCAATAATTAGCAGGAACATTTAAATTATAGGACTCAAGTATCATGAAAAAATCGTTACCTTTCTTAGCCAGCCACTCCTTAAAGTCAGGGCATTCCTTTTGCTTATGTCATGTCTTTTTACATAATTTGTAGTAGGGTTTGCCGAAGGAGTTCTTAGAGCTGGAAGGCGCACTTGTACTAGGATTAGGCTTTTTGACTTTAGAAACATCCCTCATTGGATAAATGTTCTTCCTCTTCCTAGAGCTGGAGGTAGTAAAGTGTGCAACATAAGTAGTTCGATCCATCTTCATACGCTCCTCCTCCTATACGCACATAGCGATCAGCTAACTCATCGACCATTTCTCTTTCTGAGTGTTGTAATTGATCTTGAATGCTTCATAGGACAAAGGAAGCGAAGTCATGATGAAATGAACAAGAAAACCATCACTAATCGCCATGTCTAATCCCTTGAGTTTATGGGCCATGTCGTTCATCATCATGATGTGTTCACGGATGCCACTCCTCCCGTCATACTTAGTAGTCACCAGCTTGAGGATAAGAGTACTAGCGTGTGTTTTAGACGTTCCCTTGAACTGCTCCTCCACAGAAGCTAAGTAGGTTTTAGCATCTTCAGAATTAGGAATGGCTCTTCGAATTGCATTGCTAATAGACTGCTTTATAACATGAGAGACATGCGGTTACACCTAGTCCACTTTTCATGAGCCAGCTACTCAGCAGCGATACTCTGAGGAGTAAGGTCTTCAGGCTTATTCTCTCTTAGGGCGTAGTCAAAGGCCAGAAAAGCAAGAGTAAGCATGAGAGAGTCTTTCCATGCAGCAAAGTTATCACCAGTCAATGGTGGAATCCCGCAATTTGGCGCTGATAGTGGAAATAATATGAGCAAATTATGATACTAAGAAAAGAAGTCTTAATGTGATCTAAGGGCAAGTTATTCTAAGGCAGGCATAAGTAATGACCATTTTAGTTATGAAGCTGTGATGTTGTCTATTACTAACATCAAAATAATAGACTTAATTAAAAGTTCTACTTAAATAAAGACAAATTAGCTTTGGCCAGAAGTGTAATCACCTAAGTGTGTGTGCAAAGTAATTGTGACAAATCAACTTTGGCCAAAATGAGACAATCCCTTAGTTATGCATTTGTCAAGTATGTTAGACATGAATGAATTAGATCAGCTTTGGCCAGAAATAAAACATTCACGTTTGTAATGCATAATTAACATAGCTTTTAATAATACTTGAACAATAAATAGATGCATTAAATCACCTTTGGGCAGAATTGATACATCAGAAGCTCATTCAAGTTAAGCTATTTGGTTTTGTAAAAAGTTATCTTATTAAAATTAATTAAGTATTTACAAAACCATTTATTTAATAGCAAACCCCGGTTAGCGCGGATCGAAACTCGGATTTAACAGCGTGTCCCTGCACGGGGTTCGGGGCTGATGTTCTAAAAGTAGTTAATTAAAACAAAACAAATTATCCTAATTCTAGACTCAAATTATACTCTAGACTCCTAAATTAAAACTAAACTACTAACCGGCAAGTGGACCGATCAATTATAGAATAGTATTAAGTAAGTCTGGATTATCGAACCCACAGGACTCTCTAATTGCTAGACTACTAATTTAGACTCAACTACACACTAGGTATATTTTAAGGGGGGTGTTACTACTAATTCTAAATTATCAATTTAAATAAAACTACTAAAGTAAAATGACCAAACTATGAACTTCTAAGGACTTATTAGAACTTTTACCAAGAGATGATAGCTAGTTACCTAGGTTAGGTTTTTAGAATATACTGCTTCAATTAACAATAATTAGTCCCGGTTGAATATTTTACCGGGATCTTAGCATATCAAAGTTTAGGTTTATGAAAAAGCACTCCCGACCCTTCTCAGGAAGACACCTATAATAACCTATCCTTTTTATTCGTTTACCGTCTTAAAGATTCTTTTTCATTTATCTTTTCAATTTAGTAAAGTGCCTAATTAAATTACCTCTCAATAATTAACCTAGACCAACTTCAATTTTCTAGTGTAGATTAACTGATTCAATTATGACTAGGAAATTAGACTCGGGAATTTCTCAAAACCCTAACCTAACAATTTACCATATTAATTTAGCCAACTAATTGCAATTTCTCAATTAACAAATTAGGTATAATATAAGTTAATTTAATAGTTAATCTAATTGTTTCCTCGGTTTTATTGGCCAATTTTACCGACAACTTCACGAATTCCTAAGAACACGAAAAGTAACATAAACCTATTACATGAAAGACATTCACCAAAGTTTATGCAAAACAACCAAACAATCATCAAACAACCAAGATCTTGCAAATACCCTAAACTAGATCGTTAAAGTTGCAAACTTTACCAATTTAAATATTCAAACATAAACTAAATCAAAGTAAATCAAAGTTTCATAATTCCATAATCCAAAACCTAGGTAACCAAAAGAAAATCTAGCCTAACAACATGTTTAAAAACTGAAAAAAACGAAGTTGATAACTGTCACACCCCAACCCGCAGCGGAAAAGGTGATCGGGGCATGATTGGGTTTTCATCAAAGCTCATGACATTTATTATAACGTTTCATATTTATTATTACAATTTAAAGGGAACATACAATCATAATTACAACATGTTCTACACATCATTCTAGACTTCATTATTTTCTTCTAAGGCATTTCCTATGTTTTCCTTGCTTCATCCTGTTCACCTGTATCATGTGTAAAAATTGTTTTTGGATCAACAAAAAGTTGGCGAGTGAATCCTATTAAAAGCATTTAAACAAGTTTAATGAATTGATAAAATAAAGTGCATTACCACATATGAGTAAATGTAGATGTAAACTTATTCACAAAACACTTAATATTAAATAATACACACACATACAATAATAGATTGTTTTGAGGCACGCGTTGTTCAACTCGTCTCCCACGAGGAACTGATGGGCCTAATGAATGAGTTTTGAGGCACGCGTTGTTCTACGAACTGATGGGCCTAATGAATGAGTTTTAAGGCACGCGTTGTTCAACTCGTCTCCCACGAGGAACTGATGGGCCTAACAAATAATTTGCATACAACTTGACAATAAGTAATACATAACTACAAACAATATTTACATTCTAAGTTTAAATCATAATATGGTATGGCAAGAGTTTGAATAAATGAATTAGTTTAAGTGACACATAATACACCCCAAAACGTGTAATTAAAAAGGGGAGTTGTAAGATTCACTCACATTAGGTGCGTTCGGTTGATGATGTTGAATGCGCACGAAGTTGGATTTAACCACGAGTGAAACTAACCTAGATAATAACATAATGGTTCGGTAAATAAGCGGATTTTCTTAATCAATTTTAGTAGGATTATTGGATATATTTTTGTGAGTTTAAGGCTATTTTCTAACTTTAAAAATGTTATTTTTAAGTATTTTTAATTTAAATAAATAAATAAAAGTAATAAAAAAAATGTTGATTTTTGACTGTTGACCATTGACTTGTTGACCGTTGACTAGTTGACCGGTTCGGTCGGTTATATGTGTGCGCTGGGTGAGACTCGAACCCGTGACCTCCCGTACGCGTGCACGCAGCTCTACCAACTGAGCTACGTGTCTAACCCTGCCAGAACCGGTGCGGTAGCCTGGACTCGAACCCGCGACGTATGATTTAAACTCGCACACAGTCCACCACTGGACTGTGTGTCTATCTTGGTTATTATTCCGGTTTTCATTAAACTTAAAGTGGATCCGGTTCAGTTTAAAAAAAGGAACATTTTTATTAAAGCGAGTGTGCGTGTGTCAAGGATCGAACTCGGGACGTATGCGTGTTTGTTTGCACACAGTCCACCACTGGACTGTGTGTCTAACCCGAGATATAACTTGATTTAAATAATATATATATATATAACCGAAAACTTCATCTTCTTCGTTAAACTTAACCCAGAACCAATGTCCGACTGTTTCGACAAATTAATCAATTTCTTTAGTAAGTTGTAATTAGCTACATATGAGATTAATAAAAACGAGAGAGATTAGGTGTAAGATATACCGAACAGAGATCCCCTGTTTCGCCGGCGAGTTTCCGATGACAGCAGGTTATTCCGGCGACGTGTATCATGCGGCAGAGGTTCTTCAAGAAGTTTGAGGTGAGTGTGGGTGACTTCGGTATGAGCTCTAGATGTTCTGTTTTTAGAGTAAGGCACAGAGGTGAAGGGGTTCGGTTTTCCGGTGAGTTGCAGAAAGTTTCCGGCGAGTGAAATTACGTCGAGAATTTGTGTGATTGTGAGCGAAAAAGTTATCAGAAGCTTGTGGGTGTATTTATAGGGAAGAACATCGATGAATTTAGTCCGATTACCGTCTTGATTCGTCGGTCAATAATTTTTTCCGGCAGTTATGACTGATGTCGCGGACTGGACATCGGTTATAACCGATGCAATAGTTATTATACGCGTTAAGACACAAGAAACCGACAGAGAAAGGCGAAATCGTCGGGATTTCCGACGACTGCGAATTGGGCGCGTCAGTTTGAATTCGAGATTGTGATATTTGAATTAATTGTTTTGATATATTACTAAAGAACACAAGTGGCGGAGTGGTTGAGCGTGTGAGAGTTAAAACTTTGCTGACTTGGTTGACCCGGCTGACCCGGGTTCGAATCCCGGCAGCCTTGTTTTATTTTTATTTCATTATTTTTAATAAATTTTCAAATATAAATTTTATATTCCAATATACTTATTAATTGTGTATCGTTTAAAATTAATTTGAGCAGTAAATACGCAACGAAATTTTTAACTGGTTGTTCGGTTAATAAACGAAGCGGGTTTGGTAATCCGGTTTTTTACGGATGTTACAATAACAAGAAAGCATGATTGACCAAGAAATCAAAGACGAGAATGGTATGATAAACCGTGCAAAGCTCATGCCTTTAACTTCCGTGATCACCAACACTGTTCCTACAGCTTAGATATGCCTTGTGTTGCTTCAAACCTCTAGAAAATAGCTCCAAAGTTGCTCTAGATCATCCACAATTGCCCAAGATGTGTTTGATAATGTTAATAATCCTATTATAAACAAACAAATCCCAAAACAACTCTAATTTCGAAACTTTCTGGATAGAGTCCTCTCTCGCGGGCCGCGAGAGAGTTTGGAAAGTCCGGTCGCGCCCCGCGACCGACTGTTTCATCCAGAAGATAATTACCCTCTCTCGCGGGCCGCGAGAGAAGATGCTTGTACCGGTTGCGCCCCGCGACCGGGTGGAATTCCTTGATTTTGCGTTTCGTTTTCCGTTTTCGATCCATTCACGTCCCGGCTCGGTTCTTTTCACCATTTTCGCTCGTTTTCCCCATCCTTCCAACCGTTTTCACAAACCAAGATCTGCAAAATGTGTTTGGATTAAAAGTAGATAAATTCTTGACAAATCGAAACGAAAACGCGCTAGAACTGTACAAACTCTATAAGATAAATAGATGTATTATTCAATACATCAAATATCCCCACACTTGCTCTTTTTTCGCCCTCGAAAAAGAATTGTGCATAAACGGAATCATAACTCAACAATTACTCGATTTCAAAAATTACTATTTCTTTCATTAGGGACAAAATTCATGTTAATCGCGATTGCAAGTATTGGATCCACTTAAACTCAAAATTCGGCTCAAACCTCTTATCATGTGAATTTAATTTGAGTGCGGTCAATCCATCTAGGGTCTCACACTAGAGTCCACAGTATCCCTAATCCCATCTCAAGCTTATGAAACACAAGGAACAAATTATTAAATCCTTTCATAACCGTTTTATACCAAAATATAAAGAATTTAGAATCAAGCAAATTTCTTTTTCTCTTTTTTTTTCATTTGAGCATTTTGATTTCTTCTTTTGCATATTAACCTAGAGGCTGTCTCAACCAGAGTCACCATCCCCGAGAGCGACAACGTGGGCTTCGATACTTAAAATTTCAACTAGTCCTAGAGGGATTCTCGATCAGAGATACCATCCCGAAGGGAGATTCCATAGGCCTCAGTCTACTATAATCAAGCTCATTTTCTATTTTTTTTCTTTTTTTCTTTTTCTTTTTACCTGAATAAAAATTCTAAATATTTTAGCTTATAACGGAATTCCTTATACTATTTTTGGTGGTTTCAATTTCCCATTTCTCCTAGATGAGTACCCACTAGTGGACCGAATATTAAGGTGTATTAAGCTCAAAGAAAATAAGAACCGAAACGAGCCTACTCGCACATCCCAAATTAGACATAAACTCACCCCTTTTTACTCTCATATTATTATTATTTGAAACCGAATAAAAGTTAAATTTTCCTATCATTTTCCGTTTAATTTTTCATGCAAACTTCCTTTTCAAAAGACATTTTCGGATTTCTTTTTTTTTATTTTTTTAAAGTAAAACTAATACTACTCTACTATCCCATCTCCACACTTAAAGTTTTGCATTGTCCGCAATGCAAGGACGAGACAAATACTACGCAAAATAACTAAAACAAGCAAACAAAAAAAAAGAGGAAAAATATAGAAAAGGAAGCGACTTAGCTGGTAGTGCAAGCCTGTCGATGTGCCAGGTAAACCACTTGTGCTCTCCAAACCGAACGCTCTTAATGTTCAACTCTTAACGCTCTCGTGCGAACGGAACAGCATATACATCAACCTAGCATCACACACTTACAAAACATGATAAAAATAAAGCCAAATAAAACCATAGTTTTGCAATATTGTTCATCACACCTACCCAACCAAACCAACCAACCCAAAAATAAATTGTCTTAAAACATACAAACCATAATGACTGAAAAACAGCAAGAAAGAAAAATATAAAGGTAAAGATCTTCAGCTGCTTCAATCGTCCTCTTCGGATTCTTCGGACGCCTCGAACACTTGGTAAGGCTGCACATCCTCCATCCCTGCGAACTGACTGGAACCTGCCTGACCGCCTGGCTGTTGGAAGTAAGAGGGGATTCCCATGTTTATATTCTGCATCATATAGCGCATACCATCCTCCAACCTCCTGTGACTGGTCTCGTGCATCCTCCGACTCTCTAGCATAGGTTGGCGCAGCCCGCCAAACTGCTGGTCCACATACCTCTCAAATTTCCAAACCCAGTCTTCATCCTGTCATAAAGTGAGTCTAAGGTCAGTGGGTCCGGACGAGGTTCCCGAAGCGGGTACTGCCTTCCTGGCAGTTCCTGGCGGGTGACTGGCCGCTGGTATCGAGTAGGTATGGCCGCCTGCATAGAAGATGCGGCTTCGGAACCAGGAGGTGGTTGCACTTGAGGCCCTTAGCGGGCTGGTATCCAACTAATCGACTCTTGGGTGGTAAGGATTCCTGCAGCCTGGAGATCTCGTATGCTCATGACACAGGGGCCGGGGCCTTCTCTCATCCTGTCCTGGGGGTATCTGTCAAACACCCCTAGGCTCTCAGCCAAGCATGTAACCAAAGGCCCGCAATAAACCCTTGCCCCGGTCCCCCCTCCACAGTCTCTTCATTGACCAAGCAAAGATTGTGGCCAGGTTTGCCGGCCGTCCTTCAACCATGCACATCAAACAAAATAAACTCACTTGGTTAACTTTATTATACCCTTGTCCTTTCCCGACCAATGTAGCAGCAAGAATCTTGTGAAGGAAGCGGTGAATGGGATCGGTGATATCGCTTGCCACCATGTTGTTCGAGTACGGGCAGAAGAGATGGTGCCCAAAACCTGGTGAGTTCATCCGTCTGTACACTATGGGGGTGCCTTCTTTTAACGACACCCTGCAAGCTTGTGGCGAAATCTGGCGACTGAACCTCCTCATCTGAATATATTTTTGTCGCCACTGCAAACTATGGAATGGTCATTTCAAATACTTGCCTCCCCAAGGCAAAAGACACCGCGTCATTTTCGTTAAACTTTCCTTGTTGGTACTTGAAAGTGGAATGGAACTCGTAAGTAATTTCCTTGTACTGCCTTGCCCCACAATCTAATACCCTTCTGAAATTTATCCCCAAGTAGCTGCTCGATCCGACCCCGTTGTCCCAAATTATCGATCAACTCCCAATCAATCCTTCTATAAGGTAGTAACTCACATGTAACCAAGTTTGAGAGCCTTTCCCATTCGTGGGAGTCTAAATCGAATTGCAAGAGAGGGATGTCCACGATTCGCGTGCTCAGCCCATGGGGAATACCTTCTCCCCGATACCTGATCCTGCGCCTTCCGAAATAAGCGGGTTGTTGTGGCGCGTCTGCGGGATCACCTCTCTGCCGAGGTACTGGTCCCCTCTCTTTCTACCGGCCCTGCTTGAGCTACCTTCTCCTGACATCTGCATAAAGCACGAGTAAGACAAGTATGACCTTAGAAAGAAAGTAACCACATCAAATAAACGACCGTATAGCATTTCATTCGCGGTCGTGGTTTACTACCGAAAAACAATTTACTTTATGGTAAGATACCTTTGAAGCGAGTGTAACATTATAGTTTGATAAAAACCTAATCTCGCCCGATGAAGATTGAGTACGGGCGAGATTTAATTTTATTTGCATGATTAATCAAATGTTACTAACCCCATGAAAAATATCCAAACCAAACACTACCCCCCTCTCGGCACTTTAATTGTCCTCGATTAAACTGATGTGTCGAGAGACAAGCCCGCATTGAATGTTAAATCATGGCAAAACTAACGGGTGACTAGCTTCTTTTTAAAAAAAAATGTCAGATTTATGTTTAGAACAGAGTTAGCCAACCCGCATCCCCACACTCAATGCGGATTGTACCAAAACCGCCAAAAGTTCCACCTGCATGTACCTAATCTATCTACACTTTCTAACCAATATTAGTATCAAAACTCATGTGCAGCCAAGTTGACCCCAACCCGCTCTCTACCGACCCGATAACAAGTGCAGTAGTAAACATCAAAATAACCACAACAAACAACTATAGCATAAAGAAATGAAGCATAAAAGTTGCGAAAAACCGTACCTTGTTGGAGATCTGTAAGATAAGTGCAAAAAAATTGAAACTTTAAAGCCCCGGGTGGAATGCAAGTGTGAGAGTGAAAACTGGTTGAAATCACATCAAAATGAGTGAGGAATGATGTAGGGAAGAAAATGTGGGTGATTTTGGCGAATTTGGGTTGAAAATGTCGGATTGATGGTGGAAATATGTTGAAAACCGTAAGGAAGGTTGAGAGGAGTGGGGAAATGTGTGTGAAAGTGGAGCTAGGGTTGTTTAAAATGCAGATAGGGTCTCTCGCGGGCCGCGAGAGAGACTATTAAGTCTCTCGCGCCGACCCGGGACCGAGTGAGGATTCCGGAGTTTGTAGGCCTCTCGCGCCCCGTGAGAGGCTTGTTTTCACAGAAAGTTTCTTTCTTTTGGTCAGATTTATGTCTTAGAAAAAAAATTAAGTTATTGAAACTCTCATGTTAGCTTAGTTAGTTCACAAATCACACTCGTTCAACCGGATTGATCAAATGTACCTGCAATCGCCCGGGCTCCATGACTGAGGCGTGATGTGACCTGCAAAAACACCTAAACCGACCCACAAACGAACAAACAAAAGACAAAGCATGACTTAAGTAAAAGCATAAAATGCAACTAACTATCAAACTCTACAAACTCTATACTCGAACGAAACCCGAGAATCAACGCGGTTTGAGGCGGAACTTCGAGAGGAGTCTCCTCCGTCTCGGTGGGATCTAGTGGTCCTCCTAAATAGTGTTTCAAACGATGCCCGTTGACCTTCCATGTCTCTCCGTCAGCTTCGTCTTTCAGCTCGATATTTCTGTATGGGAAAACTTCATTTACCACGTACGGGTCCGGACCATTTGGATTTTAGCTTGCCTGCAAACAGTTTCAATCGGGAATTATATAGAAGTACTTTGTCACCAATTTGAAACTCCTTTACATTCTTCAACCGTCGATCGTGTCAGCGCCTTAGTTTTCTCTTTCAGACTCCATGACCGCTCATATGCCCATCCCGAAGTGTCTTAACTCGTAAATTTGAAAGAATCGTCTCTTAGCTGCTTCGGTGAGGTCCAGATTTACGGTCTTCAACGCCGACAGTGCCCTATGCTCTAATTCGACCGGAAGATGGCAGGCTTTACCGTATACGATCATGAAAGGCGTGGTGCCTAATGGTGTCTTGTAGGCAGTTCGAAACGCCCATAAAGCATCGTCCAGTTTGTCGGACCAGTCCTTTCGACTCTTTCCGACCGTCTTCTCTAGGATCCGTTTTACCCCCTATTCGTGTTCTCCACCTGACCGCTAGTCTGTGGGTGATAGTGAGGCGGTGAGTGACACCGTAGCGCGCCAATGCCTTTTCCATGATGGCATTGCAGAAGTGCGTGCCACGGTCACTGATGATGGCTCGTGGGGTACCAAAACGGGTGAACAATTTCTTTAAGAATCTCACCACCACTTGGGCATCATTTTTGGGTAAAGCTTGAGCTTCAACCCACTTAGAGACATAATAATAGCCACGAGGATGTACCGGTTCCCGCTAGAGATGGGAAACGATCCCATGAAGTCAATCCCCCAAACATCAAAGACTTCAAGAATCTGGATGGGATGTTGGGGCATCTCGTCCTTGGATGAGATGTTGCCGGTACGCTGGCAACGATCACATATCTTCACAAACTCTAGGGCGTCCTTCACAACGGATGGTCCAATAAAAACCGCAATTAAAAACCTTCTGTGCGGTGACGTGCGGGCCATGGTGACCTCTTGTCAGTCCCTCATGCACATGCCTTCATATCTCTGCCCCCTCTTCTCGACTCATGCAGCGCCTCAGAATTCGGTCTCCCCCTACCCGAAACAGAAATGGGTCATCCCAGATATAACGCCTGACATCGCGGAAGAATTTCTTCTTCTGCTGCGTAGTCATCCCCTTCAGTATCACTCCATTCGCCAGATAATTCGCGAAGTCGGAAAACCATGGCATCCCCTCCTTTTCAGACTGTCACAAACTCTACCGACTCGTGGGAAATCTATCACTGATCTCTTCTTCCCTAATTTCTTCTCTACTGGATCCTCTAGTCGGTTAGATGGTCAGCAGCTACATTCTCTGCTCCTTTCTTATCTCTAATATGTCGAACTTAGAGAGCAAGAGAATCCATTGAATGAGACGAGGCTTCGCTCCTCTTTTGAAAAAGGAAACGCAGAGCCGCGTGGTCCGTAAAGACGATGGTCTTAGACAGGACGAGGTAAGAGCATAATTTATCAAACGCGAACACCACTGCTAAAAGCTCCTTCTCTTAGTGTGTAGTTCTCCTGAGCGTCATTGAGGGTTTTACTAGCGTAGTAAATAGGGTGGAAATGTTTGTCCCGACGCTGACCCAAAACGACGCCCATAGCATAATCGCTCGCATCACGCATGAGCTCGAAAGCAAGCTCCAGTCTGGTGAGACGAGGATAGGAGCACTCACTAGTTTCTCCTTAAGGATCGTAAAGCTTTTAAGCAGTCGTCGTCGAAGACGAAGGGTATATCTTTCTCGAGAAGTTGAGTCATGGGGCGGGTGATCTTTGAAAAATCTCCAATAACCGTCGGTAGAAGCCGCATGACCGAGAAAGCTGCGGATGGACTTGACGCTAGTCGGTGGGGGAAGTCGGCTGATAGTATCGATTTTCGCCCGATCGACCTCTATCCCGGCTCGCGAAATTTTGTGCACTAGCATTTTGCCCTCTGTCACCATAAAGTGACATTTCTCCCAATTGAGCATCAATCCGTCTCGACACACCGTTTCATCATCGCTAAGTGAGTAAGGCATTGATCGAAGGTGTTTCCATAGACAGAGAAGTCTTCCATGAAAACCTCCATGGAGGTTTCGATCATGTCCTGAAAGATGGCTACCAAGCAGTGCTGAAAAGTAGCGGAGCTTTACATAACCCGAACGGCATGCAGCGATACGCATAAGTCCCATACGGCATGTGAAGGTTGTCTTTTCTTGATCCTCGGGAGCAATCGGGATCTGAAAGTAACCTGAGAAGCCGTCAAGAAAGCAATAGAATTGCTGTCCTGCGAGACGCTCCAGCATCTGATCGATGAACGGGAGTGGGAAGTGATCCTTGCGGGTGGCGTCGTTTAATTTTCTATAATCTATGCACACCCTCCAGCCGTGACGGTTCGCGATGGGATAAGCTCCTTCTTTTCGTTCATAACCACTGTCATTCCCCCTTCTTGGGAACGACCTGAGTGGGGCTTACCCATGCAGAATCGGAGATGGGATAAATGAGACCAAGCCTCCATAAGCTTTAGCACCTCTTTCTTTACAACTTCTTGCATATGCGGGTTCAGACGACGCTGTGGCTGCACTACGGCTTAAAGACGTCCTCCATGAGGATCCCATGAGTACAAAAGGTAGGGCTAATTCCCTTGATATCGGACAATTTCCATGCGATGGACCTCCTTATTTGACTTCAGACCTCGATTAAACGCTCCTTCTCCTCCGTTGACAATTTCGAAGAAATGATCACGGGTAAGCTCGAATTGTCACCTAGGAACGCGTATTCTAAATGAGACGGGAGGACCTTAAGCTCTACGGCTGCTGGTGTCGAAAAAGGTGTACTCTCAGTAGCGGCACTCACCTCACAGACATCTAGAGTCTCGGGAATCTCGAAGACATCGTCCCTTATATCCTCACTATCACTCGCTTCAGATACTACATCCTCACTCACTAGGTCGGCTCCACTGATGTATTCGATACACTGATCAACGCACGACATGAAAGAGTTAAGAAAATATACGGAGTGACAAAGGCCACTATCGTTGTCGCCACCCATTGTGTGTTGCATCGACCTTGCGATCTCGAAAGTGACGTTCTCGTCTCGACTCGAAGGGTGATTTTTCATCATGAACGTCTATGAGTGCTTTCGCGGTGCGCAAGAATGGGCGACCTAATATGATGGGTACCTTCTCGTCGGCCTCCATATCGAGGATGACGAAGTCTACAGGAAAAACAAATCTATCGACTTTAACCAATAGGTTTTCTACGATTCCTCTCGGGTATTTGACAGACCTATCAGATAAAGACAGAGACATGCGTGTAGGGGTGAGCTCCCCAAAACCTAACCGCTCGTACAGTGAGAAAGGCATCAGGTTTATGCTCGCCCCGAGATCGGCTAAAGCATGGGCCGGAGAGATGGATCCACCGAATAAGCATGGTATAGTGAAAATACCGGATCAGTAAGCTTCTCGGGTAACTTGTTCAAAACGACGGGAGAACATCCCCCGGTCAACGGGACATTCGAGAGCTCCCCAGCTTATCTTTACGTTTCAGAAGGTCCTTCAGAAACTTAGCATATTTAGGCATATGCTGGAGGGCCTCGATGAACGGGAGATTTATCTTTAATTGAGTAAACATGTCAAGGAAATTCCCGTATTCCTTGGCATATTTCTGCTGCTTCAGACTGCTGGGTAGGGTAGGGTGAAGTGTCTACAAGCGGTGAGGCCTAACCTCTACCGGTCTTCTCTCTCCCCTACTCTCGGCTGAAGGTCCACTGGCTGGTGCGGTACTTGCTGGGTCTCGCCTGGTGTGCACCTTGGGTGGAGCCTCGATCTCGATTTCTTCATCTACCTCGTCCTCTCTCTCCTCTACCTCTACCCTCCACTCTACCTACCTCCTTCAGAGTCTTACCACTGCGAGTAGTGATCGTTTCGCGTGTTGGTTCGCGGGGTTGGTTGGGTATTACCCGCGAACTGGCCGTGTGGCTCTCTTGCAGCTGCTTAGCGATACTACCGACCGACCTCTGCAGATCTAAGAGTGCGGACTGTTGACTTTTGAGAAGTAGATCATGTTCCGCGAGAGTTTTCTAAGTAGCCTGATCTTTGACAACTAATTGGGATAACAACTCTTCGATCCTATCTAGACTACCTCCTGACCCTCCATTCCTAGTCTGACCCTCTTGAGTTGAACCCCCTCCACTAAACTGACTGGTGTGACTTGACCCTCCACTATTGTAATGGCCCTGCCCCCTGTTCTGATAAGAGCCTGATTGGAAGCCAGGGGGTTACCGGAAGATCGATGATTATTAGTGTTATTATTACGCAAGTTTTGATAATAATTGGAAGTATTATTATTTAAAGGGTTCGTAGGACCGCGGTTTTGACCGGTGATAAACTCAACTTACTCAACGGTGAGCGTGGGACACTCTAACGTGTCGTAACCCCCTCTACAAACTTCACACCTGTCTACCTTTTTCTTCAACTCCTGTATCTCCTTTGTGACCTCTCTCTTGAAGCTATCTAGAGCAGCAGCTACCGTCGTTTCCAAGCTAACTTGGTGTAGACCCCGGGTAACCTGAGGTGTACGTGAAAGATGAATTGAATTCCTAGCGGCAGCGCTGTAATCGACATCAGAATGGGCAAAGCTCTCGAAAAGGTCATTGCACTCAGCTACTGATTTCTTTCCCATCAGATGGCCACCAGCAGAGGTGTCGAATCGAGCACGGGTCTCAAGGGTGAGACCGTTGTAGAATTTCTCTACAAGTGCCCAGTCTGATAGGTCATGCTGGGAGCAACGGGATACTAAAGTTTGGAACCGCTCCCAAGCTAGATGGTAGGGCTCGTCAGGCTCCATTCGGAACGAATGGATCTGATCGTGAAGGCGGGATGCTTTGGTGGGTGGAAAGTATTTCTTAAGGAAAGCATCCCGTAAAGAGGCCCAAGTAGAAAAGGTGCCTGGTGGTTGGGAATCAAGCCAGATGGCGGCCCGACCCCCGAGAGAAAACGGAAAGACTTGGAGAAAACGGGCATCAAGACCCGCACCCTCCATATTGAACGTATGACATAGACGGGTAAGGCGGTTGATATGTGCGGGCGCATCCTCATCATCACGACCATGGAATTGACAAGAATTAGTGATGGCGGTCATGATGTAGGAAGGGATTTGCCAAGCTCAGTCATTGTTCATGGGGGGTAAGATAATGGGTGAGTTTACACCGGTGAAACCGGTGGTGGCTTGTTGGTAAACAGTCTGGTTGTTATTGTCGGCCATGTGGAAGTGGGGTGGTGGCTGTGGTGGATTTATGTTTCTATGGACTACACGGGGTGATGGAGAATCCGGTGGTGAAGGTTTAGGTGTAAAATTGAAATCGGGTGGTACGAATGAATGAGATGAACTTGAAAAAGTTGAAGAAGAAACACTTACCTTTGGTGCGGGGGAAAATGGCGTGTCCGTAGGCGGCTTAGGCGGAGGTCCTTGCGAGCGCGTATGGGGCATCCACTAAACCGGAAACATGACAATAAGAGAAGTTAGCACAAATGATTCAATTGCAATAAGAAAAAATAAATATTAAACAATTAATTAGAATCCTACGACACAAACGAATGCGAAATAAACCACGTGTACAATAAAAGCCTAAATCGAGTAATAAACTGCAATTGCCAATGAGAGAGTCCCCGGCAACGGCTCCAAAAACTTGATGTTCTAAAAGTAGTTAGTTAAAACAAAACAAATTATCTTAATCCTAGACTCAAATTATACTCTAGACTCCTAAATTAAACTAAACTACTAACCGGCAAGTGGACCGATCAATTATAGAATAGTAATAAGTAAGTCCGGATTATCGAACCCACAGGACTCTCAAATTGCTACGACTACTAATTTAGACTCAAGAAAGCATGATTAAAATCTAGCCTAACAACATGTTTAAAAACTGAATAAAACGAAGTTGATAACAAGAAAGCATGATTGACCAAAAACAAGAAATCAAAGACGAGAATGGTATGATAAACCGTGCAAAGCTCATGCCTATAACTTCCGTGATCACCAACACTGTTCCTACAGCTTAGATCTGCCTTGTGTTGCTTCAAACCTTCAGAAAATAGCTCCAAAGTTGCTCTAGATTATCCACAATTGCCCAAGATGTGTTTGATAATGATAATAATCCTATTATAAACAAACAAATCCCAAAACAACTCTGATTTTGAAACTTTCTGGATAGAGTCCTCTCTCGCGGGCCGCGAGAGAGTTTGGGGAGTCCGATCGCGCCTCGCGACCGACTGTTTCATCCGGAAGATAATTACTCTCTCTCGCGGGCCGCGAGAGAAGATGCTTGTACCAGTCGCGCCCCGCGACCGGGTGGAATTCCTTGATTGTGCGTTTCGTTTTCCGTTTTCGATCCATTCACGTCCCGGCTCAGTTCTTTTCACCATTTTCGCTCGTTTTCCCCATCCTTCCAACCATTTTCACGAACCAAGACCTGCAAAACGTGTTTGGATTAAAAGTAGATAAAATCTTGAGAAATCAAAACGAAAACGCGCTAGAACTGTACAAACTCTACAAGATAAATAGATGTATTATTCAATACATCAGGGGTGTAACATCCGTCAAAAAACGGATTTACCAAACCCGCTCCGTTTATCAACCGAACAGTCAGTCAAAATTTTCGTTGCGAATTAAATGCCCAAAATATTTTTAAACGGTCCGTAATCAATTATTATACGCGAACATATATTTAGTTTTTGAAAAACTGTCAAAAAACGCAAAATAAAAATGATTTGTTACAGCCGGGTTTCGAACCCGGGTCTGTACCGAGTCACTAAGTGACTTAACAACTCACACACAAACCACTGCGCCGCTTGTTCTGTTTGTTATATGTTTCAATCATTTAATTGATATAATAACATTTTGAATTCAAAATCGGCGCCCAAACGATTCAGTCGTCGGAATCCCGGATTATACGCGAGCCTTAACACTAATTTACGTTATAACGTAAACCTTTAATCACATATCGGTTATAACCGATGTTTGAAGTCCGCGACCAAATTCAAAACCGCCGGAAAACTTGAATTGACGAACCCAGTCCGAAATCAGACCAAATACATTTCATTTTTCCCTATAAATTCAACCACAACCGTCTACAAACACTTTCGCACAAAAATCACACCTTTTCACGGCGTATTTTCACTCGCCGGAACTTTCCTGTTTTTTCGCCGGAAAACCGTGTTTTGATCCCTGAGCTTTATTGAATCCCCTAAACCTTCACCGAAGTCACCCTTACCTTTTTCCAAGTTTTCTGGAGACTAGCTACTACAAGGAACACGTCGCCGGAGTTGTTTTTCTGTCGCCGGAGTTCAGCCGGAAAACAGAGGAAACGAGTCGGTATACCTCACGCTTATTTTCCTTTCTTTTTACTTCCATATTACCAATAATTAACCTAAAACGCTAAGAAACTGATTTAAAATCTTGATCTAGTCGAACACCGATTCTGGTTATTCTTTCAGTGAAGAAGACGACGCTCTCTCGTTATCATATAATTATAATATAAATCAAGAAATTAATCGGGTTAGACACACAGTCCAGCGGTGGACTGTGTGCACATATAAAACGCAAAACGTCTCGAGTTCGAATCCCGTCTCACACACGCTGCCTTAATAAAATCCATTTTTTTGTTTACTGAACCGGATCGCCTAAAGATATATGTTAAGTATATTAATAACCGAAACAATAACCAAGTTAGACACACAGTCCAGCGGTGGACTGTGTGTTTGTTTATATCACAGGTCACGAGTTCGAGTCCGGTCCTCAGCACCGACTCGGACAATTATCTTTTCTTTTAAATAAGGCAGAAAAGGAAATATCTATTTTGTATTTAAGTATAATAAAAACCGAATACTATAACATGTTGAACACACAGTCCAGCGGTGGACTGTGTGTTGGATTGAACCACAGGTCCCGGTTCGAGACCTGTGGTGTGCATGACCGTTTCGATTAAATTGTTTTTAAGATAAAAATGATTTTCGGTTTAATCTAATTAGTGTATATATATAATTAAAATCGGATATATAACGGGTTAGACACGTAGCTCAGTTGGTAGAGCTGCGTGCACACGTACGAGAGGTCTCGGGTTCGAGCCTCACTCAGCGCACAATAAACTGTCAACGAACCGGTCAACGGTCAGGTCAACGGTCAACCGGCCGGTCAACGGTCAGAAAAATAATAATTTTTTTTATTTTTTTTATTTATTTTATTTAATTATTTTAATTAAAAATCAATTATAAATACTTAAAAATAACATTTTTAAGATTAGAAAATAGTTTCAAACTCACAAAAATACACCCAACAATCCTACTAATATAGTTTAATAAAATCCGTTTACTCACCAAACCATAATGCGATTTATCTAGGTTAAATCTCACTCGTGGTTAAAACCACTTCGCGTGCATTCATCATCATCAACCGAACGCACCCACTGTGAGTGAATCTTACAATTCCCCCTTTTAAATTACACGTTTTGGGGTGTGTCATGTGTTATGAATTTATTAATTTATTTATTTATTTAAACTTGTGCCGTACCACATCATGACTTAATCTTAGATTGATTTATTGTTGTGATTTATTTTCCGTTTGTCAAATTACATGAAACTCATACAATAAGCCCATCAGTTCCTCGTGGGAAACGAGTAGAACATCGCGTGCTTCAATTTAAAATTCATTATTGTTCATGTGTGTTTTCATTGAGTTTATATTGTTTGTAGTTGTGTTATTCATATTATCATGTTTATGCAATTCATTCATCAGGCCCCTCAGTTCCTCGTGAGAGACGAGTTGAGCATCGCGTGCCTTTAATTATTCCATTATTGTTCATGAGTGTTTTCATTTAACATCTTATGATTATGGATCAAGTTACATCTAATTTTACTCATGTTTGGTTGTGCACATTTTTCATAATCAATTTAAATAATTTGTTCAAATGTTTTCCATAGGATTCACTCGCCAACATTATGTTGATCCAAAAACCTTTTTACACATGATACAGGTGAACAGGTCGAAGCAAGGATAGCATAGGATTGCCTTAGAAGAGAACAAAGGAGTTAGATTGTTAGTTAGATCATGTTGTAGCAATCATTGTAAACTTTCATTTAATTTGTATTAATGAATATGAAACATTTAATAAATGTCATGAGCTTTGATGATAACCCAATCATGCCCCGATCACCTTATCCGCTGCGGGTCGGGGTGTTACAGATTGGTATCAGAGCCATGACTATAGGGATATAGGATAGGTTATTAGACCCTTAGAGCCTATACTATAGTCTGCCTAAAATATTAAATTGATTAAGTGGTTACATACAAACTTGTGATATTTATTTGTTTCATATTTGTTTACATTTCAGTCAAACATACATGCTCATATACATGTTCATTATACATATATACATACTCATTATACATATATCGATGTTCATGTGTTCAATTTATTTTCATACTCTCGTTATCCAAAGATTTTATGCAATTTTCAATTCTCATCAAAGTAAGTTCTGCGACGGGCATGTAGTAACTGGAAGGGTACAAGTACCGGTAGTCGGAACGTCCTGTCTAGGCTGGCATTCGTATAAATCCAATATAACGGACCAGTTTGCCTACCTGGGGACCAACGATGAGAGTACGAAGGACCTATTAGGCCAAAGCATGCCACACCAAACGTCGTTCGAACTAACCCTACTTTGAGGTGTCACCGTGTCTACACCTGGACACATTCCAAACATCACACGTTGTATACATATTTCTCGATTTTCACCGGGTTTTGTGTACGCAACCAGGCAGAAACCGTGCGAACCATATGAAAAACCGGTAATTCATGGGGGCCCACATGATTACATAAGGTAAAGTATGGCGGCACGACGGGCCTAACAGCGAGCAAAGCCAAAGACATCCTATGGATGTAGTATTTTTGTATAATTATTTTATGAATGTTCATTCTTGAATGCGACCCGCGATCTCAAAAGCATCCAACTCATACCCTTGTCATGTATTCAATGTAGATGTCTTCTAACCTCGCCCGTAGGAAGACGAGAGCAAGAAAAGCCCGCGAACGCATGGCTACCTTAATCGCTCAACAAATGGCTGCTGTAATACCCAATATTGTAATCCAAGTTCAACAAGCACTTACCAATAATCCTGTCAATCAAGCAAACCAAAACATTTTCAACTCTTCCCCAAACACCACTAAATGCACCTACAAGCATTTCAAATCATGCGACCCTCCGAAATATAAAGGGACTGAAGGTGTCACCGCACTCCTCCATTGGTTTGAAGAAATGGAGAATACTTTTCTGAATTGCGATTGCCCTGATGATCGCAAAGTGCGTTATGCTACCGGTCGACTATATGGGATAGCACTTACTTGGTGGAACACAGAGAAGGCCAAACGAGGTGTGGAAGATGCTATGTCCCTAACTTGGAATGAATTGAAGGAAATCATGACCAGACGATTTTGTCCAAGGAGCGAAATCAAGAAGTTAGAAGATGAATTTTACTCATTGAAGCAAGTGGAAGGAGACCACACCACCTACAACAAAAGGTTCCTTGAATTACATCAAATGGTTCCCAACATGTTTACTCCCCTCTACCGTTTGATCGAGCACTACATTCGTGGTCTTCCGTCAAAGATTCAAGACCCTGTGATAAGTACCAAGCCTGCAACTTTGGAAGCAGCAATGGAGCTAGCAACAGAACTCACCGAGAACCGAATCCGAAACAAGGACTTCAAGGAGGAGAAGAAGAAGGATAAAGAATCAACTGAAACCACCGAATCCCCTTCTCAACCCGAATCCCCTTCTCAACCCAACCCTAAGAGAAAAAGAGTCGGGCGACTTTTCGCTGCTACCCAACGAAATCAACCCGTTTTTCACGCTATACCCATCCGAGCTGTCCCAATCACCCAAGTGGCACCCAATTCAGCTTACCCAAATAAGAAACCATATCTTGGACCTCACCCTCAATGCAACCACTGTTTTTATCATCATTCCCTTACTTTACCCTGCCGGCTATGTACAACTTGTGGACGTTATGGTCATTTGAGCAATGTTTGTCGCACCTTTCAAGACCAAACCTTTTCCCCTACTCAAAACATGGCCCAAACTTATCACCAACCCCAACACCCCATGTTCCCATATGCTCGAGCTTGCTTCAATTGTGGTGACCCTACCCACTTTAGAAACACATGCCCTCAATTGGTAAACGTTATCAACACTCAAGCCCAATCAAACCCAGTTAATCAAGTAAACCAAGAAAACCCAACCACTATGCCACCAGCAAGAGGAAGAGTCTTCAATATCAACGCCAACCCTGTCGAAGATAATGACGGCCCAAACGAAGATACTCAGCTAGTCCTCTTCGCCGAAGATCCAGATTCAACTCCTGTTGTTTAGTCTTATGTCTTCCTTTATCACATGTGTAGACTGTTAGAGAAATCATTGGATATTATATATTATATATTGTTTTCAGTATACGATTTTGCCGAGGCCGCAGCTCCCCATCCATCGAGGTTGAGTTTGATCCCCATTTTATTATGGGTTGATCAGGGTGTGCCCGCACGATCGGCTCCGTTTGTTGAGCCTTGATCGGTTACGTAATATTTATTCTCATTTCAGTACATGCAATATGCTCGGCTCCGTTTGATTGAGCCTTGAGTACACAGATTTATTCTCATTTCCAGTTCATGCAATATGCTCGGCTCCATTGGATTGAGCCTTGAGTACACAGATTTATTCACATTTCAAGTTCATGCAATACGCTCGGCTCCGTTTGATTGAGCCTTGAGCACACATACAATTTCATTATCAGTATCTTGTGGTTGTGGTGTTTGTAGTAGAGTCGCATCGAACTAACCATAACTTGCGGATAAAGTCAATGAAAATTTGACAAGGATATGGTGGATACGCCGATGGTACTTCCTATATATAAGTATTCTTGTCAAATGATCGGAGGCATTATCAGGCGGTTATGAGAGGTTCCATGCATAGGCTGTTTGTGTGGTTAAGTTATTCATATTCAGTACATTCAATATGTTCGGCTCCGTTTGATTGAGCCTTGAGCACACAATTTCAATTTCAGTACATTCAATATGTTCGGCTCCGTTTGATTGAGCCTTGAGCACACAATTTCATTTTCAGTACATGCAATACGATCGGCTCCGTTCGATTGAGCCTTGATCGCACAGATATGTTTCATTTCAGTAATTTATGTTTGTTGTATTGATTGTAGAGTTATAGGACTAATCATAATTCACTGTTAAAACCAATGAAAATTTGACAAGAATATGGTGGATACGCCGCTGGTACTTCCTATATATAAGTATTCTTGTCAAAGGATCAGAGGCATTAACGGATGGTTATGAGAAGTTCTATGTAGGATTTATTAGTTTCTTGGTAACCAATCATAACTTGTGGATAAAACTAATGAAAATTTGGCAAGAATATGGTGGATACGCCGCTGGTACTTCCTATATATAAGTATTCTTGCCAAAGGATCAGAGGCATTATCAGACGGTTATGAGAAGTTCCATGTAGGATTTATTATTGCCTTGGTTGGAATTTGTGATACATTTATATCATCATGTTATTTAAAGAGATTGGATTGTGTTCCATTTCTACATAAATTAACCTCTCCATCATAACAAACGAGAGAGGAACTTTCATCATTCAAACATATATGTTATCAGAATGTGGATTCAAATATTTGCTGTTGTGTTTATTCATGTTCAAATATTCGCTGATGTGTCTATTCATGTTCGAATATTGGCTATTGTGTTTATTCATTCGCTGATGTGTCTATTCATGTTCGAATTTTTGCTGTTGTGTTTATTCATGTTCAAATACTTGCTGTTGTGTTTATGCATGTTCAAATATTTGCCGATGTGTTCATTCATGTTCGAATATTTGCTGTTATGTTTATTCACGTTCAAATATTTGCTGATGTGTTCATTCATGTTTGGATATCAGCAGTTGTGTTTTTATTTATGTACCATGTAGATTGTAGTGTTAGAAGTTTTGCCTTAGGATATAACCATATTTTTCCCAAACGTATCTAAACTCTTATGTATGATATCATTTTTAGAGAATCATTTCCTGATTATCAATATTCATACAGTAGGCAACAAAAAGCGATTCCTGAATAGGGTACTTAACCTTTACAAGGAACGTTACCGCCTCGAACAAAAACTTAAACCTTCATTTTTCTGAGCATACAACTGTCAAACAAAACGTCATCATCCTTTTTAGTCAAAATATATCATTATTCAAATTTCGGGACGAAATTTCTAAAAAGCAGGGGATACTGTAACATCCGTCAAAAAACGGATTTACCAAACCCGCTCCGTTTATCAACCGAACAGTCAGTCAAAATTTTCGTTGCGAATTAAATGCCCAAAATATTTTTAAACGGTCCGTAATCAATTATTATACGCGAACATATATTTAGTTTTTGAAAAACTGTCAAAAAACGCAAAATAAAAATGATTTGTTACAGCCGGGTTTCGAACCCGGGTCTGTACCGAGTCACTAAGTGACTTAACAACTCACACACAAACCACTGCGCCGCTTGTTCTGTTTGTTATATGTTTCAATCATTTAATTGATATAATAACATTTTGAATTCAAAATCGGCGCCCAAACGATTCAGTCGTCGGAATCCCGGATTATACGCGAGCCTTAACACTAATTTACGTTATAACGTAAACCTTTAATCACATATCGGTTATAACCGATGTTTGAAGTCCGCGACCAAATTCAAAACCGCCGGAAAACTTGAATTGACGAACCCAGTCCGAAATCAGACCAAATACATTTCATTTTTCCCTATAAATTCAACCACAACCGTCTACAAACACTTTCGCACAAAAATCACACCTTTTCACGGCGTATTTTCACTCGCCGGAACTTTCCTGTTTTTCGCCGGAAAACCGTGTTTTGATCCCTGAGCTTTATTGAATCCCCTAAACCTTCACCGAAGTCACCCTTACCTTTTTCCAAGTTTTCTGGAGACTAGCTACTACAAGGAACACGTCGCCGGAGTTGTTTTTCTGTCGCCGGAGTTCAGCCGGAAAACAGAGGAAACGAGTCGGTATACCTCACGCTTATTTTCCTTTCTTTTTACTTCCATATTACCAATAATTAACCTAAAACGCTAAGAAACTGATTTAAAATCTTGATCTAGTCGAACACCGATTCTGGTTATTCTTTCAGTGAAGAAGACGACGCTCTCTCGTTATCATATAAGTATAATATAAATCAAGAAATTAATCGGGTTAGACACACAGTCCAGCGGTGGACTGTGTGCACATATAAAACGCAAAACGTCTCGAGTTCGAATCCCGTCTCACACACGCTGCCTTAATAAAATCCATTTTTTTGTTTACTGAACCGGATCGCCTAAAGATATATGTTAAGTATATTAATAACCGAAACAATAACCAAGTTAGACACACAGTCCAGCGGTGGACTGTGTGTTTGTTTATATCACAGGTCACGAGTTCGAGTCCGGTCCTCAGCACCGACTCGGACAATTATCTTTTCTTTTAAATAAGGCAGAAAAGGAAATATCTATTTTGTATTTAAGTATAATAAAAACCGAATACTATAACATGTTGAACACACAGTCCAGCGGTGGACTGTGTGTTGGATTGAACCACAGGTCCCGGGTTCGAGACCTGTGGTGTGCATGACCGTTTCGATTAAATTGTTTTTAAGATAAAAATGATTTTCGGTTTAATCTAATTAGTGTATATATATAATTAAAATCGGATATATAACGGGTTAGACACGTAGCTCAGTTGGTAGAGCTGCGTGCACACGTACGAGAGGTCTCGGGTTCGAGCCTCACTCAGCGCACAATAAACTGTCAACGAACCGGTCAACGGTCAGGTCAACGGTCAACCGGCCGGTCAACGGTCAGAAAAATAATAATTTTTTTTATTTTTTTTATTTATTTTATTTAATTATTTTAATTAAAAATCAATTATAAATACTTAAAAATAACATTTTTAAGATTAGAAAATAGTTTCAAACTCACAAAAATACACCCAACAATCCTACTAATATAGTTTAATAAAATCCGTTTACTCACCAAACCATAATGCGATTTATCTAGGTTAAATCTCACTCGTGGTTAAAACCACTTCGCGTGCATTCATCATCATCAACCGAACGCACCCACTGTGAGTGAATCTTACAATTCCCCCTTTTAAATTACACGTTTTGGGGTGTGTCATGTGTTATGAATTTATTAATTTATTTATTTATTTAAACTTGTGCCGTACCACATCATGACTTAATCTTAGATTGATTTATTGTTGTGATTTATTTTCCGTTTGTCAAATTACATGAAACTCATACAATAAGCCCATCAGTTCCTCGTGGGAAACGAGTAGAACATCGCGTGCTTCAATTTAAAATTCATTATTGTTCATGTGTGTTTTCATTGAGTTTATATTGTTTGTAGTTGTGTTATTCATATTATCATGTTTATGCAATTCATTCATCAGGCCCCTCAGTTCCTCGTGAGAGACGAGTTGAGCATCGCGTGCCTTTAATTATTCCATTATTGTTCATGAGTGTTTTCATTTAACATCTTATGATTATGGATCAAGTTACATCTAATTTTACTCATGTTTGGTTGTGCACATTTTTCATAATCAATTTAAATAATTTGTTCAAATGTTTTCCATAGGATTCACTCGCCAACATTATGTTGATCCAAAAACCTTTTTACACATGATACAGGTGAACAGGTCGAAGCAAGGATAGCATAGGATTGCCTTAGAAGAGAACAAAGGAGTTAGATTGTTAGTTAGATCATGTTGTAGCAATCATTGTAAACTTTCATTTAATTTGTATTAATGAATATGAAACATTTAATAAATGTCATGAGCTTTGATGATAACCCAATCATGCCCCGATCACCTTATCCGCTGCGGGTCGGGGTGTTACAAGGGGCGGAGCCCCGAGCTGAAATTTAGTTCACAAAAAATAGCCTAATTTAGTAATGAGATTTCGGATAAAATCTTGGATTTCGGATGAAACTCGGATTAGTCCGAGATGGGCATCTCGGATGAGTTCCGGATTAGTCCGAGATAGGCATCTCGGATAAGATTCAAGTTAGTCTCAAATGGTCATCTCGGATGAGCCCCAAGTTAGTCCGAAATGGTCATCTCGGATGAGACTCAAGTTAGTCCGAAATGGTCATCTCGGATTAGGCATTTCGGATAAGGCTCTGATGAGTCCGAAATGCTCATTTCGGATAAGACTCTGATGAGTCCGAATTGCTCATTTCGGATAAGACTCTGATGAGTCCGAGATGGGCATTTCGGATAAGACTCTGATGAGTCCGAGATGGGCATTTCGGATAAGACTCTGATGAGTCCGAAATGCTCATTTCGGATAAGACTCTGATGAGTTTCGAAACTTATCCTGCAAGATTTCAAAATCCCTAATGATGGCAGTTAGTTGTGATAAGTTTTGAAATTCAAAAATTAAGGAATTATGGGATCAGTTTTCCTATTTTAATGCTGATCTAAATATATCAAAATATTTCGAAAATAATATCCGTTTAATTTATAACATATTTCAAAAATTTAATTACATGAAAAATAGATCAAAACTGGGAAAACACTTAATAATCCGCATTTAACTCCAAAATATATGATTTTTTCGAATTTTATAAGAACAAGTGACGAACCCTAAAAACATAAACTTAAAAATTGAATCCGAAATCTGGAATTTTTGAGTTCGTTATGATGATTTCAAAACAGTAAAACAACCATTTGATTTCGGAACAGTAATTAGTCATTATAACATCATATCTGAATTTTTAATCCACAGGTTATGTGATTTCGGATTATTATTAGGTTTTTCAAAATTCTGTTTTCCAGATTTTTATAATCCCAGAATAATAGATTCAAAACAGAACCGATTTATCAACATGTGCTCTGATACCACATGTTGATCAGTTCTGTTTAAACATAACGGAAAACATAAAGTAATACCTGTGACGGCAGACAGGCCAGCAGAGAATCCAGTCAGAGACGCAGCCACGGAGTTTGACATCTTTGTCAGTATGATCTGGTTTCTCCTTAGGGTGTAAGATTATGATGGTAAGAACCGAACTAGGGATGAATTCGGGATGAACTAGGGTGTAAGATTATGATGGTAAGAACCGAACTAGGGATGACTTCGGTTTAGGTTATGGAGAGAGAGATGGGTGGCTTTAGTGATGTTGTTGTAAGAGTCTAACACTAAACCTCTCTAATCATCTCCTTATATAGACCCAGAAGGAAACCCTAATTAGTTAGTAAGGGTAATATGGTTCATCAATAATTACCAACTAATATATATAATAGGATTAATATATTTTGATCTAATATAATATAAATGATTATAATGGCTACATGAATAAATATTATAAATAATATATTTAATCTTACGGAGTTATTGTTTAGATCGTTTTAAAGTAGTTGACATTGTATTAGATCATTGTCACGATTTGTTTAGCTATTACATGAGCCATTCTTATTGAGATGCCAAATACTGTTTTTTCTTTTTTCTTATTGATAGAAATAAGTTATGTAGCATATATATTACTTAGTTGAAAGTTGAAAGAAGCTAAAGTGATCATTCAAACTGAAGAGTAATACGATAGCAGTTTTAGTTTGATGAATCTCTATGATCCTTGTGTCGTTGAATGTTAGGTAGCAAATTGTTGACATCTGTGCTGTTTCTACTCAAAATGTTTAGCACTGTTATCGTGTAAAACTGTATCAGTTTTTCCGTTGTGTTCGGAACTTTAGATTGGTTATTCTATTCCTATTTTAAACTATTTCGAAGCATATTCACCATGGTTGTATAAGGTCATAGTTAAGGTTATAATCATATCATGTAAGAATGTACTTAGGCATGGTTGTTAGCAATGGGTTGAAATAGACATATTTGTAGCATTTGTCACATTAACTGTGCAGCAAGACCAAATCAAAAGTATCCAACAATATAGTGTTTACTAATATACTTCTATCGTCTTTACCATATAGCAATGTTAGGTTTTTAACTATTGACAACTTAGTCTAATAATGTTTTTATTTTGTGATCTGTAGAAAGCGGGAGTAGTTAGGCAAGAGCTAGCGTAGCTAAAGAAGGAGACGGCTTAATTTGTATGAATGTTGAGATTTTGGTGCATTTTGTTTGAATTATTGTTGAGTAGATCAGTGTTGGGTTTTAGGAGTGTATGTTTTACTTTTTACAAGAGATCAAGGAGATGGTTTGATTCTAATTTTTTTTGAATTTTTAGAATTTTAGAATTTTTTTTTTTATTTTTTGATTTTTTAAATTTTTGGATTTTTTTATTTTTTATATTTTCTGAATTTTTTTAAATTTTTTGATTTTTTTTGAATTTTACAATTTTTTGTTTTTATAGATCTTTTTGTGATTTTTTAATTTTTTTAGAGTATTTTTATTATATTTTTTAGTATGGATCGATCCGGATAATGATCCATCCATTTAAAATTATTTGGATATGGATCAGATCACGATCCATTATGTTGGTTCATGGATCGGATTATGATTCATTTAAGTTGAATCATTAATGGATCGGATCATGATCCAATCCATATCCATCCATTGACAGACCTATTTTTTATCATTATGAATTATATATATTATATTATACATATCATTTTGAATTCGGCATGAATAGTACTTCTATTTAAATTTAATACTTAACTATTACAGCACAATAGATTTTGCTAATACCACATGGTCAACTCTAATTTTTTTATTTAATCTTTCAAACAAATTCATCATGATTCAATGAATATAATATTTCTAAAATAATTAATCTAATATGGTTAGTAAATATTTAGTTGTTCTAAATACACTAAAAACAAACTCATATTTTTTATGATATCGGTTTTGATAATTATTATACAACTTCATCTGTGATAATTAAACCGATATTTATACTGATACCCTGATGAACCAAACCAATATCATCTGAAAAATATCGGTAGCTGACGTGCGTGCGAGTGTGTTATATCTTTGTTATATTTTAAACACTTTTTACTCGTGGATCAAGCTTTAAATTTATAAAAATACGATACAATACTATCACTCTACACATGTTAGGACAAGTGCACCCATCGTGGACGTAGTATAGTGATGTTAAGATACCAAGATCGTCTAAGGACACAAGAGCTTTTAATACCGGCTTATTGTTAACGTCTAATCTACCTAAATTTTGATAAAGGTTTTGAAAGTTTTAAAAGATAAAAATAATAAATAAAAAACGTAAATAAAAGTAAAAACAAATAGACAAGTAGGAATCACTTGGTTCTGACTTCTCTTTTATGTATCATTTGATGATTTTCGACTTTGGGTTTTTTAAGAGATTATCTTAGTTATAGTGGCAGGCCCCTCTTGTGAAGGCGACTTTACCCTCAACCAAATTGGACCGAGTCAGTAGAGATATAGTCCCGCAAGCTCGGATGATTGAAAGATAATTAAATAAGTTATTAATGCGAAAAGTAGTAGACCCCTCTTGTGAAGGTGATGTTACCCTCAGCCATATTGGTCTGAGTCAGCAGGGATACAGTCCCGCAAGGCCGGCCAAAGTTTTAATAGTAGTTTATTTATAAGGGATTCAAGCCGTTCTTACTTCTCCCGATTTGATGCTATCTGCCTCAAGGGAAGTCCTAATAAGTTTAAACCAAGTCCTCGCAGGATCTATACACTGAACGAGACAAGAACGTTATCCAAACACCCTTCTAGCCCCCCATTCCAGGCAATTAATGCGCTTTAAATAGACGGTAAAGACACGAATGAGTGAATCAACAAAACATGAAGAAATGCTTAGACAAAGTTCACTTTCGATATAAAAAAACTATTTATTAAAGTCATTAATATATACCCAATTAAAAAGGTTGTCAAAGATTAGAAATAATAGATAAAATATTTGTCTTCACCAAGTGATGTAAAAGATTAGCCAAGCATGACCTATGTTTGACAAGAACTCTTACGACCAATCTTGGATCACAAGACTAGTACACACTCTAAAAGATGAATATGGATGATGGTGTGGTGTTGGTGTTGGAGTGGTGGTGGACTGATGGCAAGTGTGAGAGAAGTGGTTTGCCAATGGATAACTTCTCTTGAACCAAACACCTATTTTTATAGCTAGAAACAGAGGGCAGACACGGCCCCGTGCCCACCTGGCAAAGCCCCGTGGTCTTCTCTTTCTCTCCTTTCATTAACTGCAGATGCCAGGTCTTGTACCAACACGCCTCGTGGTGTCATGGCACGGCCCCGTGGTCAGTGTGCTTGTTGTACTATCGAAGATTCTGTGAATCTTAGAGTTGACCACGACTTGTGTTGGTTTAGCATGGCCCCGTGTTTGTTTGTCTTTTGTTGTTGTCCTCTTCTGCAGGGAATCTTGATTCGGCACGACCCATGCCTGGTGGGCATGGCCCCGTGTCTAGGCTTCTGTTCTTGTTATTTTGTTGTTTTGGATGTGGATGAGGGTTCAGTAGGTCGTGTCAATCCTTCTTTTTTGTATTTGTGTTGGTTTCTGCTGTTAATTTGTTCCTTTTATGTATTTAAGCTCTTTTGATCCTGTAATTTAAAAGTAAACAAAGAAACATACTTTTTCTAACATTACTACCAAAAAGGGTCGATTTTATGCCTTGTTTGATTTAATTTATATGTTAAATTTTGCGCACATCAGTATTTGTTTGATGGAACCTCATGGAGTGTGTCTAGAGGTGGTTCTGATGGGATTTCATCCCACTCGGTGGGGTGATGATTTCTTGGCTAGGTTCCAATCTTCTTGTGGGGATATTGGCTCCATGGGAGGCATAGCAAGAATATTCAACCTTTGGTGCAAAAGGTTGATTTCTTGGAAGCTAATCTCAAGCCCCATTGTTAAGTAGTTGACCCAGTCTATTAGGATCTCTTCCACCGTTGTCATCTCCTCCATGGCCTCCCTTAGCGCACTTACGTAACGGATAAGAGTAGCTTCGATGGAGGGCCTCCTTCCCTTTCTGTTGTTCCCTGAAGTAGTTGACGAGGTTCCACTGATTTTGCTTGACATTCTAAGAAAAACAAGGAAGTTGTCATTTACGCAGAACATCACCACGACCCGTGCCTCCACTTCTATCATTGGTTTCGAACCCAAAACTCTTTGCTTTAAGTTATTTATTCTTTGGTTTTTGAAAGATTTGAACGTAAATAACTTGAAACACTGTTGTAAAACATTTTATTTTAAGAGAGTTTTGGGTTAAAATCACTCATTTATGTTGATGAAGCTTGAAGCTTCAAGCTTTCATGGAGTTAATGTTTGGAGAAGAAGGAAAGAGATAAAAGTGGCAAAGACAAGATGGTTTGATGAAACCTTTTTAAGAATATATCTTTTTGGGTATATGTGTAAAATCAGATCAAATCTTTTTATTTGGAATGAGTCCAAGACATGCTGCCCCGCTGACTTTGTAGAAAGTGATAGCACAGTGGCCACGCCCCGTGCCAGGGTAGTACGGCCCCGTGGTCTGCAACGGATCAAAATGGCTTTTGGCCGCTAGTGACCACGGGGCGTGTTGGCGAGACACGACCTCATGGTTTTTAACAGATGGGCTCGGGGGCGTGCTTATATGGCACGATCCCGTGTTTTCTTTTGAGATTTAAGAAGTTTTGTCTTCTTTAAGGCGTTTTATTTTATCGGGTGGCTCTTTACTGGTAGGGACAACACCAAAGTGTCGGATGTACCTAAGGCTTTTTTGTGATTTATACGAAAACGCAAGAGGTTGTCAAAAAGGAGGAATCCTAAACTAATCGATGGGTGAAACCAACCCTAATTTACCTTATCTGGGCTCTTGTTAAAGAAGGTGTTAGTCGAATCGCTATGGTCTATATATGCACCGGATGTAGCCGGTGATGAGTCCGTCCTGGCACAATCGAAATAGGGACGACTATCGCATTCGTCCTCACAAGCTGTTGAGGTATGTGACGCCCTGTATGTTGTTTATTTTTTAATGGCCCCATCAAATTTTCTCCACTATTAGTGTTTTGTGATGAACACCTCATATTCATCATAAACTCTATTTCCTTTAATTTAGGAGAATTCTCTTTTCAATTTGGCATATGTCATCTGAGGTTATGTCTTTTTGAAAAGAGGTTTGATGGCATTTAGATGGATGATAGTTATCGTTTTTACTTTCGCCCATCTTAAGGTGACTTCCACATGAAAACGATGGGTCTATTAGGTAGTGGGGGTTGAAGTTTAGAAAGTATCATTCTAATTCTCGATGAAATCCGCCACACAATTGGCACCATTCACCGTAAGAGTTGCGAAAGTAAAATAATCAATATCGTTCATGTTCTCGTCATATGTTATCAACCGTTGGGATCGGATTTGAAGTTACTAATAAGGAGACACGGCCCCATGTTGGGCTAACACGGCCCCGTGTCACAGCTACTGCTTGACCAAAACAGTTTTGCCAACTAATGGTAAGTGCATGACCCCGTGCTCCAGCTGCAGATTGAAAAAAATGCAGAAAAACAAAGAAAAATGCTAAAAATTAAAGGGAAAAAGATAAAAATTGATTAGGCCATTAATTTTAAGCTTCCTTAAATCCTTGTGTCCCCGGCAGCGGTGCCAAAAACTTGACGTGCGTGCGAGTTATTTTTGTTATATTTTAAGCACTTTTTACTCGTGGATCAAGCTTTAAGTTTATAAAAACACGATACAATGCTATCACTCTACACGTTAGGGCAAGTGCACCCATCGTGGACGTAGTATAGTGATGTTAAGATATCGAGGTCGTCCAAGGACACAAGAGCTTTTAATACCGGCTTATTGTTAACGTCTAATCTAACCAAATTTTAATAAAAGTTTTGAAAGTTTTAAAAGATAAAAATAATAAATAAAAAACGTAAATAAAAATAAAAACAAATAGACAATAAGGAATCACTTGGTTCCGACTCCTCTATGTATCCTTTAATGATTTTCGCACTTTGGGCTTTTAGGAGATTATCATAGTTATTGTGGCAGGCCCCTCTTGTGAAGGCGACGTTACTCTCGACCATATTGGACCGAGTCAGTAGGGATACAGTCCCGCAAGGTCGGATGATTGAAAGATAATTAAATAAGTTATTAATGCGAAAAGTGGTAGGCCCCTCTTGTAAGGCGACGTTACCCTCGGCCATATTGGTCTGAGTCAGCAGGGATACAGTCCCGCAAGGCCAGATAAAGTTTTAATAGTAGCTTAATTATAGGGGATTCAAACCGTTCTTACTTTCCCGGATTTGATGCTATCTTCTCAAGGGAAGTCCTAATAAGCTTGAACCAAGTCCTCAAAGGATCTACACTGAACGAGACAAGAACTTTACCCAAAGACCCTTCTAACCCCCTTCCAAGTAGTTAACGCGCTTTACACAGACCGTAAAGACACGAATGAGTGAATCAACAAAACATGAAGAAATGCTTAGACAAAGTTCACTTTCAATATAAAAAACTAGTTATTAAAGTCACTAATACATACCCAATTAAAAAAGGTTGCCAAAGATTAGAAATCAAAAGTAATACATAAAAGATTTGTCTTCACCAAGTGATGTAAGAGATTAGCCAAGCATGACCTTTGTTTGACAAGAACTCTTACGACTGAACTTGGATCACGGGACTACTACACACTCTAAAATATGAATATGAACATGAATATGGATGATGGTGTTGGTGTTGGTGTTGTAGTGGTGGTGGACTAATGGCAAGTGTGAGAGAAGTGGTTTGCCAAGGGATGACTTTCTCTTGAACCAAACACCTCCAATTATAGATGGAAACAGAGGGCAGGCATGGCCCTGTACCCACTTGGCACGGCCCCGTGGTCTTCTCTTTTCTTCCTTCATTAACTGCAGATGTCAGGTCTTGTACCAACACGCCCCGTGGTGTCATGGTACGGCCCCGTGGTCAGTGTACTTGTTGTACTATCGCAGATTCTGTGAATCTTAGAGTTGACCACGACTTGTGTTGGTTTAGCATGGCCCCGTGTTTGTTTGTCTTTTGTTGTTGTCCTCTTCTGCAGGGAATCTTGATTCGGCACGACCCCATGCTTGGTGGGCATGGCCCCGTGTCTAGGCTTCTGTTCTCGTTATTTTGTTGTTTTGGATGTGGATGGGGGTTTGACAGGTCGTGTCAATCCTTCTTTTTTTTTGTATTTGTGTTGGTTTCTGCTGTTAGTTTGTTCCTTTTATTCATTTAAGCTCTTTTGATCCTGTAATTTAAAAGTAAACAAAGAAACATGTTTTTTCCAACATTAGTACCGAAAAAGGTTCGATTTTATGCCTTGTTTGATGTAATTTATATGTTACATTTTGCACACATCAGTACCCATGTTCGTTTTTGTGGTTTAAGTCGATGTAAAACACGTGTTGGTTATTATGTCGAGTGCATGCATCGTATCACATTTGTAGTGTTATAAATTGAATATATAATGACCAAAATTCCGTTGCCAATAATCGTGAACAAAGTAAATTTACATTCTTTTTCGTCTTTATATGTGAATATGCCATTGCAAATATGTGATATACTTATGCAAACAATGTGAAACTTACGTGATACATGCCTTAAACTATGTCCATTCATGCAAGCAAACATTATTTTTGTAAACAACATTATAATCAAGTCTGACCTTTCTCTTATTTTTAAACCTGTAGATGTCTTCCACATGTATCTCAAAAACAAGGAAGAACTCAAAGCAAGCTCGAAGTCTAACTCCAACTCGATGTCTAAGAAGTACATGATGAAGTTTATGGCTAAGCAAATGGCCAAGGTTATCCCTGATATTGTCAGTAAGATCCAACCAAACCCCAACAACACCGAATCCCCTAATGCCTCGGTTGACTCTAAGGTCGACCAACCCAAGTCAACCTTCTCGTTCAAACAGTTTAACTCTTGCATCCCAATGACATTCATGGGCGAAGATGGAGCAACGAAGCTACTCCAATGGTTCGATGCCATTGAAGTCACCTTTCACCAAAGTGGATGCCATGATCACCTACATATCATCAACGCCACCAACGTCTTCCGATTAAGGGCACTCGATTGGTGGACCGCCGAACGCAATGTGCTTGGTAATGACGCTGCTTATGCGCTCACTTGGGGCGAGCTGAAGAAACTCATGAACAACGGGTTTTGTCCTCCCCACGAGCTCCAATAACTGGAGAACGAGTTTTGGAACATTAAGCAAGTAGGGGCGACAACGACGGTCTCACCGCTAGGTTCAAACAGTTTAGCATACTTTCCCCCGGTCAAGTCGATTCCACCAACAAGGCCATAGCCAAGTACATTCGAGCCTTACCTTCCTCTTTCTCCAATTATGTCGAGGCTGCTCAACCCAAAACCCTTGAAGATACTTACCGATTAGCCGCCAAGTTTAACCATAACCAAGTTTTGGCTGGAACCTTTGAAAGAGAGGGTTCTACCAAAATGGTTCACCAAGTCACCACTGAACCAAGCGCCGATTCATCTAAACCTTCACAAAACCCAACATTAGGAAGCAGAAGGCTTCAAACTGGAATTGTGCGGTTGTTACTCCGCCAAACCCTCCACAGCAATAGCTAGCCTTAACCCAAAAACCTGAGACAGCCAAGCGAGGCTACACTGGGACTCTTCTTAAGTGTGTGACTTACACTTACCATCACCCTACTACCGCACCATGTCGCCTTTGAACTACGTGCAATTGGTTTGGGCATTTTAACACCCAGTGTCGTTTCGGCCAAAAGCCACCTGGTAACCAAACCCAACCACCTGCCCAAAACCAAGTCCAGCAGCCAGCAAACAATGATCGCGCTTGCTACAAGTGTGGCGACCCAAACCACCTCAGCAATGTTTACCGGCAACGCAACAACAATCAAGCGTAGCTGCAAGCCTCATGGATGAGCTTTTGTATCACTGCTGATAAAGCCAGAACAACAATAATGTCATCAACGGTACATTTTATTAACAATGTTTATGCTTCGTGTTTATTTAATACTAGCGCGATGGAAGTTTTGTATCGTTGAATTCGAACCAATGCTTAAGTGTAGACACTCTAGGTTGCCAAAATCGTTCGATGTCGAAGTCGCTAATGTAAATCAATCACCGTCGGTTCCATTCTTTCTAATTGTTCTCTTAATCTTAACGATAATATGTTTTCGGTTGACTTCATACCCATGCAATTGGGTAGTTTCAATATCATAGTAGGCATGGATTGACTTAGGAAAGTTCATGCTGAAGTTGTCTGTTCTGAGAAATTCATTAGTTTACCTCTTCCATCTGATGATTCGTTACACGTCTACGGTGAGAAACCTTCAAAAGGTCTCAAGCTTATGTCGTTTACTCAAGCGAACAAATATTTGCACAAGAGTACTTTGCCTTTCTTGCTCATGTTGTGGAAAAGAAGGATAAAGGAAAAAAGCGCGAACGATGTTCCTGTTGTTTGTAATTTCCCCGACGTCTTTCCCGAAGATCTACCTGGTCCTCCTCCTCCTCGTTCTGTTGACTTTCGCATTGATTTCATTCCTGGCGCTGTGCCTGTTGCTAAATCCCCTTATCGTCTCACACCATCAGAAATGCAAGAGCTATCGAGCCAACTTCAAGAATTACTTGATAAAGGCTTTATACGCCCCAGTACTTCTCCTTGGGGCGCTCCTGTCCTACTCATAAAAAAGAAAGATGGTTCTTTTTGTAGGAACATCGATTGCCGTGAACTTAACAAACTCACCGTCAAGAACCGTTATCCTCTTCCTCGCATTGATGATCTCTTCGACCAACTTCAAGGCACAACTTGTTTCTCCAAAATCGATCTTTGTTTTGGCTATAATCAACTACCGTCTTTCGTACAAGATACGGTCACTACAAGTTGTACTTGACATGATGTTATTGTCTCACATAAATTTAATCCAAATACTACTACTGGTTAGCGGTAAGTGGGTATCGAACACAAGGAATTGTGGAAATTGCGTTATCCAAAGGTTGTGATACTTTAACTAAATTACCTAAATTGCAATAAATTTAATCCAAGATTTTGGTTGTGTGCTTTTAGATTTTAACTACTAATGACTCAAAATTGGTTGTTTAACAGATTTCAAAGGAAGTGATCATCTTAAGTTTTCGGTTCAAAAACACATGTGTTTCAATTCAACTAGAAACAGTCACATAGACATGACTCGTGTTTGATTAATTGTTTGTGATAAAAGGGAACCAAGTACTTGGATTACTACAATGCGAGGTCGTTACCCGATGACCAATTGATTAATATCCAACCCGTAACCTCCCGTGATATCTCGATTGTCAAACCAAGAACGTACGAATAAGGAAATGAAAATAAATATACATAAAAAATTAACAAACAATCATTCAACACCATAACAACCACAAAGTAGCAATTATTCTAGAAATCATAAATTGAAACACAATTTCCAACAAACCTTCCACTCAAGATGATCACAAGGAGATTTAGCCTCTCATGTTCTTGCAATTCATCATCACTCTACTTAGATTGTTCATATGAATCAAATCACCAAAATAATGTTGTAGAAATGTTTAGAAACAATAACATGTTCACAATGATTGGTATGTCAAAAGTCCCTTGAAAACCGAGTTAAAATGGGCAGTTACACTTTTTTCGTTGCTGACCACCGTAAGCTACGGTGGTCATCATAAGCTAGAGTGCTGACCACCGTAAGCTATGGTGGTCACCATAAGCTACGGTGGTCAAAATTTCCTTACGGCCCCAAGAGACTGGCTTACGGTGCATAGAAGAATCAGACGCCACCATAAGCTACGATGCCTACCATAGCTTACGGTGGACAGCAGATTTTCATTTTTGTTCTTTTATCAACTCTCCAAGTCTTCATCCTCATTTAGCCAAGTGCAAGCTCCCATCAAAGCACGTTAAAACCGCTTGCTTATGCTCTTCCGTACCTGCAAGGCCATATACACCATAGTTATCAAATCGTAACAATTAAACCATTTAAACATGGAATACTTATCGTTTTATCGCACTTACGGGTTGTCCGATAGACCACCCGTCACATCCCCACACTTAAACGTTGCTTACCCCAAGCAACCCTTTCACAAATGTTTTAAACTAACAAGTGATCATCATGTAAACCAAACACAAACAAATTGCCCCGTTATCAACTTTACCTTCATATTACATAACACACTCCTCACTATACTCTCCTCTCGGTGACAAAAATGGTACTAGCAAGATTATGCTAGATCACTCAATGCAAGTATGTAAATGTGCGACAATAAGCTTGGATTATAATCAAGTCTTTACCTACAAAAATTGCCTAACATGCTTATGAATCAGAAGGACTTTTGGGTTGTAACAAAGCTATGTGTAAGGGTGAGAATTGTTGGGATATTCATGTAGCTCGTTTAATCGACCTGATTTATTATTACAATCAACATAAATAACTAACTCTATTTGTACAACTAACTTCTTCTCCTTCTCTCTTATTTTTTCATTTCATTTTCATTTTCTTCTTCCTTTTTCTTTTTCTTTTCTTCCTTTTTTTAGCAAGACAATATTGCATCAAGATAGCAACCATCGCATTACAACTATTGAAAGAAAAAAATACAATCATAACAATATCAAACTATCTAAACTGGGTCGATTAAAAGGTAGAATTTTGTAGGACATAGGTTTGGGTGACAATTGAATGTTTAAAAGCTCAAATTGGGCTACTAATGTCCAAACCCCCGTCCCGCTCACTACCAAGCTCATATATGTAACTTATGAGGTCCAACCCCCCAAACCCACACTCAACACACATCCAGACGAGGCTACCTAAATGCCCTCATCATATTCACAAGCATGTAAACTTAGGTTTTGACAAGCATCTATTATCCAAGTTCTATTAACACAGTGTACACACCGCCACTCAACCAAAAAGCATTTAATCTCTAAAGTACATCTATGTGGCTCAATCCTCACCAAGAAAGGAATAAAAATGGATACCGATGTGTCATGTATATTATGGTAACCTTCAAACTTTGGCAACTGTTTGGTTCGATTCACACAAAATTCTTTTAAAATCCCAAAAACTTTCCCCCATCCCCACACTTGGGATACATTATCCCCAATGTATGGTTTTGGAGGAATGATCACTCAATTACTCCCAATATCACCTTTTGTTCAAAAACTCAAATCCCAACTTTCTTTTTCTTTTTTTATGAACACATATAACATCACCAATATACCACCAACTCATAACATAAATACCAAACACAATACGCCACCCTTCCACCCAACCATAAACAAAACAAAATAATGTCTACAATAATATACAAAAGAAGAACACCACGTGACGTACTCAAGGTGGTTCAAATGAACCCTTGCTTTCCCATTTCTCTCCATATTCCATCCAATTTCTTGGAGAGTTTGCAGTTTCACGCCAATTGGGGTCAAATTCAGCCTCATCACCCCATCTAATCCCACCATCGGGTGGTTTTGTTTTGCCCGCTTTCCTGCTCACACTAGCCTTCTTCCTTGCCTGATTTTCACCGTTCTTTAACTCAAACCTATACAACTCAACACCACGTGCAATTGACCTAATTGTGCTAACACTTGAAACATGTTCGTTAGTAGCAACTGTGTGACTCAAGTCATTAACAAGATCGTAATAAATGGATTTTGAAAGCACATTAAAGTACAAATTACAATTCTCGTAGCTCATGGTGACCATTCCGTTTCTGCAATCGATTTGAGCGTTTGCCGTATACAAGAACGGACGACCCAACACTACGCGTGGCTGCTCGTAAGTCTTCAACGGTGCGTAGTCGATCACTATAAAATCCACCAAGTAGTAAAACTTGCCCAATTGTATCACTACGTCTTTTACAACCCCTCAGGGTTGCTTCTAACTGGCATCCGCGAACACCGCCATGCTATCAATCTCATGTAACGGACCAAAGTCGTACTAGTCGTATAGGATACCGAGAGAACGTTACATCCCTGCTCCGTAATCCAACAATGCTTTGTGTATCTTGAACTTCCCAACTTGAATCGGGATAACTGGTTCCCCTGCATCACTTCCACTTCTCTCGACACTTGTTTCATTCATACCTGCAATCACATGAACAACAGAAGTAGTTAAACATTTATCATTTTTAGGAACGAAACTTACCCCGCTGATCTGTATGTTCTTTGTGTTCTTCGGGTTGGTTTGCGTATCACTGGGAAGTTTCCCATTCTGTTGCTTCAAAGTTGCTACCTCACTAGCCAGTTGTCCCATCTGTGTGGTTAATGATTGAATGGCTTTGTCCCAAATCTCATCCTTTTGTGCCCGAGTGTTATCCAATTGATTTCTCCTTTGCATATCTTGTTGCATCATCCGGAGCATATCCATAACTTCATTCCCACTTTGATGAAGTTTGACCTTGATTGAATTACTGGCATGGAATGAAAGTTCTTTGAGCTCCTTAGAAATTTAGATTGGCTTGATTCGCCGGGTTCCCATAATGAAAATTGGGATGGTTCCGTAACCCGGGGTGGTATGTGTTCGAGTTCATGTTAAAATTATGACCACCCCTTGAATAGCATTTACCCTTATACTTGACCTTCAAGCACACCCACCAAACACACATCCGCCGCATGACCCAAATCATTACAATTCGTACAAACGTCATATACTTGATTCGTGGCTTGTACCCCTCCATCATCTCCTGCATATACTTGGGGTCTTGTAATAACATGTCTCGCCCTCCTTGAAGATTGTGCTTTCCATTTAGATGTGACCGCCATTTGTTCCAAGAATGCCCAATCATCCTGCTCAAAGTTTGTACCAAAAGTACCATTAGTGATGGACATCAAATCACGAGCATCTTCCGAGCTCAACCCCTCGTGAAAAGCATTCAACAATTCCCACAGTGCAATGCCATGATGAGGACATTTCTTTAGCATCATATAAAACCTTTCAAACGCCTCATGAAACATTTCACCGGTTGTTGTTGGAAGCTACATAAGCTCCGCCTAGCTTCATTGGTCTTTTGGGCCGTGAAAAATTCTTCAAGAAACCTTTGTTGCATATCGGCCCAAGTATAAATCGATGCGGACGGTAGAGTGTGGAACCACCTCTTTGCCTTATCTTCCAACAAAAACCGAAACAATACCAATTTAACATCATCCGCAGAAAAACCTTGCCCCCGATGGTGTTGCAAATGGAATCATATGTTTCCAAATGGAAGTACGGTTCCTCCGTTGCTAGACCCTTGTACTTCGGCAAGCTTTGTAATGCGGTCGTCCTAACCTCAAATGTTCTCCCATCTGGGCGTTGTGGTATCACTACCGGAGAAGGATTGTTGGTAATAACCGGATGAAAATGTGCTTTAACCCCCTTACTACCTCTCGATGATGTCTTCGTGGAACACCTAAAGGGATTCTTGGTCGACCCGCGTAGCCCTGTCTTAACCCTTGAGGTATGAAGTGTTGTTGATGTTGGGGTTGATGCAACGGTCTTTAAATTGTGGTTGTTGGTTTGACCTTGGACTTGTTGTAAAGGCATTGGTTGTTGGAACTGTGGTCCTTGAGGACGAACTTGTTGCACCCCCGTAGGTTGCCTAACCATCTCTTGTACTTGTTCCACTGGTTGCCTTTGTGGGTAACCCATTCCCCCTTGCGGTCCCAAGTTACCTCCATCACCCTTATAACAATAACCTTCATCTTCATACCCTCTAAATCCTTCTTCATAACCATCATCATACCCATCTCCTCCTACACCCGATGTTTGCACAAACTGTGAGGAAGGATTATGGAAACCAGGTTGGGTTGGTGGTTGAAGTGTGGAAGAGTTATGGATAAAGGTTGAACTTGGTAAAGTTTGACTTGGCGATGGTTGTTGAGTGGATGATGATTGACCGGAGGTTGGGAAAAAGGATGAGAATGGTGGAACCATTGATGTGGTATTGGGAGGGTTGATTTAATGTGTTGAGGGTGGATTGGTGGTACGAATTGGTGGAGGTGTAGATGGTGTTGTTTGCTTGTGGTAGTAAGTAATGGTTCCTTGATGTTGAGTGGTGTAGTAGGTGTAGTTGGGGACCCACTAATCTTGTTTTCTCGTAAAAAACCCTGTTGCGTCGTAAGGTTCATTCAATCTCCGGATCAAATACCAATGGTGATAGCTTGTTAGAGCCTCTAGTATGCATACACCTGTAAGATCCTACACACTAACACAACCAGCGTAAACCCGGAAAAATAACAAACTATACTAGGTCAAAACAATTACACACATTGGCACAATTCCCCGGCAACGGCGCCAAAATTTGACGTGATGTCGTTGTCTCACGTAAATTTAATCCAAATACTGCCACTAGTTAGCGGTAAGTGGGTATCGAACATAGGGAATTGTGGAAATTGCATTATCCAAAGGTTGTGATACTTTAACTAAAATTACCTAAATTGCAATAAATTTAATCCAAGATTTTGGTGTGTGCTTTTAATTTTAACTGCTAATGACTCAAAAATTGGTTGTTTAACAGATTTCAAAGGAAGTGATCATCTGAAGTTTCCGGTTCAGAAACATATGTGTTTCAATTCAACTAGAAAGAGTCACATAGACATGACTCGTGTTTGATTAATTATTTGTGATAAAAGGGAACCAAGTACTCGATTACTAAATGCGAGGTCGTTACCCGATGACCAATTGATTAATATCCAACCCGTAAACCTCTCGTGATATCTCGATTGTCAACGACACCAAGAACGTACGAATAAGGCAATGAATAAAAATATAAATCAACAATTAACAAACAATCATTCAACACCATAACAACCACAAAGTAGCAATTATTCTAGAAATCATAAATTGAAACACAATTTGTCCAACAAACCTTCCACTCAAGATGATCACAAGGAGATTTAGCCTCTCATGTTCTTGAAATTCATCATCACTCCACTTAGATTGTTCATATGAATCAAATCACCAAAACAATGTTGTAGAAATGTTTAGAAACAATAACAAGACTCTAAAATCGCCTCCCAAACTCTGTTGTTCGTTCACAATGATTGGTATGTCAAAAGTCCCTTAAAAACCGAGTTAAAATGGGCAGTTACACTTTTCTCGTTGCTGACCACCGTAAGCTACGGTGGTCACCATAAGCTACGGTGCTGACCACCGTAAGCTACGGTGGTCACCATAAGCTACGGTGTCTGATCCTACGCCTGAAGCTTATGGCTGGTCACCATAAGCTACGGTGCCCACCGTAGCTTACGGTGGACAGCAAATTTTCCATTTTTGTTCTTTTATCAACTCTCCAAGTCTTCATCCTCATTTAGCCAAGTGCAAGCTCCATCAAAGCACGTTAAAACTGCTTGTTTATGCTCTTCAGTACCTGCAAGGCCATATACACCGTAGTAATCAAATGTAACAATTAAACCATTTAAACATGGAATATTTGTTTTTTTATCGCACTTACGAGTTGTCCAATAGACCACCCGTCAACCGTCTTTCGTACAAGATACGGTCACTACGAGTTGTAGTCATGCAATTCGGTTTAACCAATGCACATGCGGTCTTCATGGATTTGATGAACCGTGTGTGTAATTTGTACTTAGATTGTTTTGTGATCGTTTTCAAAAATGATATCCTCATCTACTCCAAAACCCAAGATGACATGAATGCCATTTGCGTCTAATCCTGAACTCCTTCGTAAGGAACGACCGTATGCCAAATTCTCCAAGTTTGAATGTTGGCTAACAGAAATTCAATTTCTTGATCACGTTGTGAACGAGAAAGGTATCCACGTCGAGCCCACAAAAATCAAAGATGACAAGAATTGGACGACACCTAAGCCTTCGTTAGAGATTCGTTCAATGGTGAGTTATTACCGCCGGTTCATCTCCAACTTCTCGAAAATCGATGTCCATCTTACCTCCTTGACTAAAAAGATAAACCTTTTGTTTGGGGTTTCCGAACAAGAGGAGTCTTTTCAAACCCTCAAAGCATGCTTTGCAATGCTCCTATTCTAGCTCTTCCCAATGGAAACGACAATTTGGTCGTGTATTATGATGCATCCAACCAAGGTCTTGGTTGTGTCCTCATGCAACGGGATAAGGTTATTGCGTACGCTTTGATAAAACTCAAAATCCATGAGAAGAACTACACTACTCACGACCTTGAACTTGGTGCAGTTGTTTTTGCGTTAAAGATTTGGCGACACTACCTTTATGGTACCAAGTGTGGTCTTCACCGACCATAAGAGCCTCCAACATATCTTTGACCAAAGGAACTCAACATACGTCAACGTCGTTGGTTAGAGTTGCTTAACGACTACGACTTCGAAATTCGTTACCATCCTGGCAAAGCGAATGTCATGGTCGACGCTCTTAGTCGTAAAACTCATGTAAAGCGTATTCGTTGTTTTCAGATCCTGAATAATCTCCGGGATCTCATTCATGACGCACAATACTCATCCGTTAACGAGAATAACTTGTACAACGAGATGAAGTGTGGTGATGAAGATCAACTCATATCCAAACCTGATGGTATCCTTTAATATCTTGATCATGCCTGGATTCCAAACCACGATAACCTCCGTGTCTTGTTGATGAAAGAAGCTCACAAATCCCGATACTTTATTCATCCTAGAGACGACAAGATGTACCAAGAACTTCGTAGGTCTTATTGGTGGCCTGGCATGAAGAAAGATATCGCCTCCTACGTTTCAAAATGCCTTACTTGTTCCAAGGTAAAAGCCGAACACCAACGTCCCTTTGGCTTACTCGAACAACCAGAAATCTCTGTCTGGAAATGGGAGAGCATAGCGATGGATTTCATCACTAAACTTCCTCGTACTACATGTAGTCATGATAACATTTGGGTAATCATTGATTTGTTTGACCAAATCCGCTCATTTCCTCCCTATTAGTGAAGATTACAAAGTCAAGAAATTGGCTCGTATCTACACGGATGAAGTCATCTGTCGTCATGGTATTCCCATTGACATCATTTTTGATCGTGATGGTTGTTTCACCTAGCATCTCTGGCAAACCTTCCAAAAGCTCTCGGTACTCATCTTAATCTTAGTACTGCTTTTCATCCTCAATCCGACGGTCAAACCGAGCGAACTATCCAAACACTCGAGGATATGCTTCGCTTTTGCGTAATCGATTTTGGTGGCAACTGGGATTCACACTTACCTTTGGTAGAATTCTCGTACAATAAAGTTATCACGCTAGTATTCAAATAGCATCATTCGAAGCATTATATGGTCGTAAGTGTCGTTCGTCTATTTGTTGGCATGAGATCGAGAGAAGTTCAAATCACCGGTCCCGAGTTCATACAAGAGACAACGAACAAGATTCTACAGATTCGTGATAACCTACTTAAAGCTAGAAGTCGACAAAAGAGTTATGCTGACAAGAGGCGTAAGCCTTTGGAGTTTAATGTTGGTGATCATGTACTTCTCAAGGTATCCCCTTGGAAGGGCGTGGTTTCGATTTGGTAAGAAAGGCAAACTCGCTCCTCGTTTTGTAGGTCCTTTCAAAATTCTCGAAAGGATTGGCAAGGTAGTGTATCGACTGGACCTACCTCAAGAACTCAATAATGTTCATCCGACATTTCATGTCTCAAACTTGAAGAAGTATCTAGCCGAAGAAGGACTTCAAGTTTCACTTGACGACTTACAAATCAATGAGTCCTTGCACTTTGTTGAAAAACCAGTCGAAATCATGGACCGAAGAACCAAGCAACTTAGGTGCAGTCGCATTCCCATAGTCAAGGTTCGATGGGAAGGCAAACGTGGTGCTGAATTAACTCGAGAGCGAAATGAAGACAAGCATCCGCATCTTTTCGTAGAGTCTTCCTCTTGAAAAAATTTCGAGACGAAATTTCCTAAAGTAGGGAGACTGTAACGGTTCGCATTCTTGTACTTTTCTTATTTAGAAAGTGTAATTATATTTCTATTTATGGAAAGCTTGTATTCATGTTTCTTTCGCATTTCATTCCAACTTTGTAATCTGAGACGTTGATCATAATGAAATACTTATTTTATCTACACTTGTTATACACGCAATCAATCGTTTACATACATACTTACATGCAAAATCATACTTGTGATACGTGCAATACTCATACGTTACATCTTCATACTCGAAAACCAGCTAAAATACGTAAAAACAGCCCAAAACGAACACCTTGGTGCGAATTGAAGCCACTTCGTACGAAGTGAAGTACACTTCACACGAAGTGGAGATGACAGCAACTCCTTCCTATAAATATCAACTCATTTCTCACCTTCAATCTTTCGAAACTTCACACTTTCACTCTGAAACTTCTGAATTCTTGGCAGATTGCTCTCAATCCTTCTAAGTGAGTTAAACTCACTATTACCTAGTTATTCTTGTGATTTCTTCTTCTTCTTCTTTTTTTTGTACCAAGTGTAAGCTAACCAAGTCCATTATCCTCATTAGGATTGGACTTGTGTTCCAGCAAGTGTGAGAACGTTGGGAGCCTTGGCTACCCAAATTAACTTCCATGCCTTACTTGAACATTTTTATATTTAATTTTTGTAAATTCATGACCAAACGGGTTTATCAACTTTGTTGATAAACTTTGAGCTTTGGTGAATCATATAACGAGGTGTTCATACCCCCTTGCTTGAACTTTATGACATAATTGATGAACTTTGGACTAAACTCATAAACTACAAAATAATTACATTTCCACTTAGTCATGTTTCTGATACTAACCAAGTCATGGTTAACTATGACGAACTAAGACTAAACCGCCTCGTTTCTAAAATCTCGTTGAACAGAACTCTATGGTGAAACGGGAGCTTAAACGAGCTAAATTTACAGAAACAGTCCTTTCACACGAAGTGATTAGTCACTTCGCACGAAGAGGACAATTACTTCGTACGAAGTGAGCACTTCGTACGAAGTGCTATTTTCCCGATTACCTTTCGTACTTTCTGCTTTCGAATCTGTATACTTCGCCAAACTCGGAATATTCACACACCTCCACTTACCCCATGTTGGGTAACTTCTGTGTTCATCACTTCAACTCCCCAACTCACAGATTTCTAGGAAAGCTTGCAAAACTGTGAGCATACTCGACTCCCCTTTTTTTTCTATCTTTACACTTTTGGGGTGCAACATATATGCTATAACAACCCACTGAAATCACTATACTTTATGCTAAATCACAATACAAACATTCAATCATACATGCTTAATTCTAATACTTGTAACTTATTCATACTAAAATCGAATGCTCTATACTACGTCAGTAATTGTGTACAAGCCTCCCTTAACATATATAGCGCTTTATTAGTAACGCACCACCCGTATTCGTGAGGTCATGTTAAGTAAACAAAATGGTCTACTCATAGCTATGAATAGATTGCTAACGGTAAACTTTGGGTTGACATGTATAGTCGCATTGATACTAATGAATGTTAGTTCTAAGTAAACGTTTATGCCATGTTGAATGTTTAGACTTTTATTATACTTAGTATTCAAACTTGTATGCTCGCCAATGCCATGTGTGTTGAATTATACTTTATATATGTTGCAGGTTCAGGATGATGACAGGAATGCATGGAATCTAGTAGGGAGAACTAGAAACCCACTTTTAAATTAGACTATGTAGGACTGTGTTTCTTGATTAAGGTGTTGTACGATATTTCTTGAATACGTTGTGTTTTCTTAGATCATGTTGTTGTATTTTGTTCCAAGCGATGTACCATGAATTAGAAAAGAAATGAAATATTGTTGTTTTTAATACTTGTCACCTTTAGCGTTATGTTGTCTCGAGCAATCTATTTCGCCCGCCCCGATGATTTTGCCATCGGTTGGGGTGTGACAACAACAACTTTTAATACCGGCTTATTGCTAAGTCTATCTAACCAATTTTGATAAAAGTTTTGAAAGTTTTAAAAGATAAAAATAATAAATAAAAAACGTTAATAAAAGTACAAACAAATAGACAAGAAGGAATCACTTGGTTTCAACACCTCTTATATGTATCCTTTAATGATTTCCGCACTTTGAGCTTTTTAAGAGATTATCTTAGTTATGGTGGCAGGCCCCTCTTGTGAAGGCGACGTTACCCTCGACCACATTGGTCTGAGTCAACAGGGATACAGTCCCGCAAGGTCAGATGATTGAAAGATAATTAAATAAGTTATTAATGCGAAAAGTGGTAGGCCCCTCTTGTAGGGCGACGTTACCTTCGACCATATTGGTTTGAGTTAGCAGGGATACAGTCCCGCAAGGCCAGATAAAGTTTTAATAGTAGCTTATTTATAAGGGATTCAAACCACTCTTACTTTCCCTGATTTGATGCTATCTGTCTCAAGGGAAGTCCTAATAAGCTTGAACCAAGTCCTCGCATGATCCATAACGAGACAAGAACTTTACCCAAACACCCTTCTAACCCCCTTCTAGGTAGTTAACGCGCTTTATATAGATCATAAAGACACGAATGAGTGAATCAACAAAACATGAAGAAATGCTTAGACAAAGTTCACTTTCAATATAAAAAACTAGTTACTAAAGTCATTAATACATACCCAATTAAAAAGGTTGCAAAAGATTAGAAATCAAAAGTAGTACATAAATGATTTGTCTTCACCAAGTGATATAAGATATTAGCCAAGCATGACCTTTGTTTAAAAAGAACTCTTACAATCGATCTTGGATCTCGTGACTACTACACACTCTAAAATATTAATATGGATGATGGTGGTGGTGTTGGTGTTAGAGTGGTGGTGGACTGATGGCAAGTGTGAGAGAAGTGGTTTGCCAAGGGATGACTTTCTCTTGAACCAAACACCTCTATTTATAGATGGAAATAGATAGCAGGCACGGCCCCATGGTCTTCTCTTTCTCTCCATTCATTAACTGCAGATGTCAGGTCTTGTACCAACACGCCCCGTGGTGTCATGGCACGGCCCCGTGGTCAGTGTACTTGTTGTACTATCGCAGATTCTGTGAATCTTAGAGTTGACCACGGCTTGTGTTGGTTTAGCATGGCCCCGTGTTTGTTTGTCTTTTGTTGTTGTCCTCTTCTGCAGGGAATCTTGATTTGGCACGACCCCATGCCTGGTGGACACGGCCCCGTGTCTAGGCTTCTTTTCTTGTTATTTTGTTGTTTTGGATGTGGATGGGGGTTCGACATGTCGTGTCAAACCTTCTTTTTTGTATTTGTGTTGGTTTCTGCTGTTAATTTGTTCCTTTTATTTATTTAAGCTCTTCTGATCTTATAATTTAAAAGTAAACAAAGAAACATTCTTTTTCCAACATTAGTACCGAAAAATGGTCGATTTATGATTTGTTTGATGTAATTTATATGTTACATTTTGCGCACATCAGTACCCATGTTCGTTTTTGTGGTTTCAATCGATGTAAAACATATGTTGATTGTTATATCGAGTGCATGCATCCTATCATATTTGTAGTGTAGCAAATTTAACTGATAACGACCAAAATCCCGTTGCGATAGGTGCCATTAGTTATATACAGGATTTTACAAGTGACGTGAATAATAACATAAATTTTGTATCTTACTTTATTATTTTTTATTTTTTTTTATCGTAGTGTGATCAAGAAGCACGGATATTGTCGCTTTTAATGATCTTCCAATTAATTATATTTTTTTAACTATATTAGTTAAGTTATAAATAATGATTAGTGATTAAATTTTCTAATTACTTATTTATTTCTTTTAACTTGAATTTTAATGACTTGCGCTCATTAATTAAAAACAAAAGTATTATTAAGCTTTAAATGATAATTAGTGATTAAATTTTTAAGTATTTATTTATTTCTTTTAAGTTGAATTTTTAATGACTTGCGCTTATTAATTAAAAACAAAAGTAACTCCGCAGCTTTGTTTATTTTCTCAAAAATGCCGTATAATTAATTTTACTGAAAATATATATGTTTTAGCTATCGTACGGAATCGAACTGAATCCGACAACAAAATGTAAATTACTATTTTTAAGTATGATTTTATTTTTTAATCATATATTTATCATTATATTTGATTTTTTAGTAACTTGCATTCTATTTTTGTTTTCTTTAAATATTGTGATATATATTATTGAAATGAATATCATGGCGATCTCAATCGATCAATACCATTCGAACAACATTGGTGTTGGTACCTATGTTCGTTTTTATCGTTTTCAATCGATATAAAACATGCACTTATTTCTACATAAAATGCATGTATCGTACTTGTATTGTAACGAACCGAACTGATATCAATCGAATGCCAATGGTAACGTACCGCCACAACGCGCCGAAGATACACCCTATATATATATTAATAAACGAAGCTAATGAATAGTATTTTTATTATTATAATAATATATATACTTTTTTTTAACATTTTCTTAACTCTAATGATTTCATTTATCATGGGTTGGGACAAAATCTATTTGGTATCGTTTGCTTATCCCTGATCACGGGTACCGTACGAACAACAACGGTATCATATAACTTTTTTTTGTTGATTTTCTTCAACTTTTAATAATTTCTTTTTTTTAGTTTCAGGGGGTAAGGATGAGCTCGGTGCCAACCAATACTGAATCGGTACTGGTACTGAAAATGCCGCTTACGGTACCGGTGTATGAAGGTAAGAACCGGTAACGAACTGTTACAATGAACGCCAAAAGTCGGTACCGAATTGATACTTAAGATGTTTAGGTTCGAGAAATTCGGTACCGGTACCCAATATCATTTACTCATCTCTGACCATCAGTTTCATATGAACAAAATCATTATCATACAACTTTTTTTGTTGATTTTTTTGTTATATTTTAGTGTTTTTTTCTACATTTACTTTATATTCTTTTCAGCGAATCTGTGCACATCGCATTCATAGTGATTTCAAAACACATGTAAACTCATGCTAAATAACAAAAGAAGCTCACCGCAATGCGAACGAGATAAACCTGATTAAAAGAATAAGTTAGAAAAATGGGGAATATTCTCCCATGTTCATAAGTAGCCATAGCTTATAAACCCTAATTCCCAAAATACAAATTTAAATTTTCAGACAGAATGAAAAGAAACCTGATAAAGATTTATCTCCACTTACCAAATCATCTTTCTCCCTCAATCGCCACTTCACTTTCTCTAACACCAAACCCTAATTTCTCCAAAATTTCCCGCCAAACACCATTATACACCCTCTTCAAGCAATCTATAAACACTTCATCCACTGATCAATTGGAGGGACTGATCGATCCCCATTTCAATTCCCCAGAAAACAGTTCAAACCCACAAATTGATTCTGAAAATACGCCCAATTTGGAACAAGAATTTGCAATCTTGCAGGGTTCGTTATCAGTGGAAAAGATCGAATCTTGTAAGTATTCAGATGCTCATATTATTTGTAATGAAGTTAGAGATAATAAGTTGGATTTTGGTGATAAAACCCATAAGTTTCTTGCTAAGTTTAGGGAGAAACTGAGTGAGTCACTAGTGGTTGATGTGTTGAAATTACTTCCAAATGCTGAATTAGGTGTAAAGTTTTTTATATGGGCAGGTAGACAGATTGGGTATAGTCACTCATTAGCAGTGTATGATACTTTGTTAGATATAATGCGACGTGATAACGGTAATATACCCGGCGATTTTCTCCGGGAAATTAAGGATGATGACGATAAAGTGTTAGGAAAACTGCTTAATGTATTGATTCGAAAGTATTGTCGAAACGGGTCATGGAATGTAGCGATCGAGGAGCTAGGTAGGCTTAAAGCTTTCGGATACAAAGCTTCTCGGGTGACTTATAATGCTTTAGTTCAAGTGTTTTCTTGAAGCCGGTAGACTAGATTCGGCTGATCTTGTTTATCGGGAAATGGTTGGTGTAGGTTACGAAATGGATGCACATACGTTAGGTTCTTTTGTGTATAAGTTGTGTAAGATTGGGAAATGGAGGGATGCGCTTGATATGGTGAAAAGGGGGAAAACTGTTGCTGATACTGTGTTATATACAAGAATGATAGGTGGGTTGTGCGAGGGTTCGTATTTTGAAGAAGCTATGGAGTTTTTGAACCGAATGAGGTGTGATTCTTGCTATCCGAATGTTATTACTTACCGAACGTTGCTTTGTGGGTGTTTGAATAAAGGAAAGTTGGGTAGATGTAAGATGATTCTTAGTATGATGATTGCGGAAGGGTGTTATCCGAGTGCTAAAATATATAATTCGTTAGTTCATGCTTGTTGTAAGTCGGGAGACTTTAGTTACGCTTATAAGTTGGTTAGAGAAACGGGAAAATACGGTGTTCGACCTGGTCATGTAATTTACAACATTTTTATCGGTGCGGTTTGTGGAAAGAACGAAATGCCGAGCGATGATAATTTAAAGTTGGCCGAAATGGCTTATGGCCAAATGATAGAGGGTGGATTTGTGTTGAATAAAGTCAACGTTACTAATTATGCTCAATGTCTTTGTGTGGCCGGTAAATTTGAGAAAGCGTATAGCGTTATTCAAGAGATGATGAGAAACGGTTTTGTACCGGACAATAGGACGTATAATAAAGTAATTAGCTTTTTGTGTGGTGCTTTGAAATTCGAGAAGGCGTTTTGGTTATTCAAAGAAATGAAAAAGAATGGTGTTGTTCCAAATGTTCATACTTATACAATGTTGATTGATACTTTTTGTAAAGCCGGATTGATACCACATGCTCGTACTTGGTTTGATGAAATGGTTGCAAATGGTTGTGCTCCAAATGTCGTCACGTATACCGCGCTTATACATGCGTATCTTAAAGCTAATAAGATAATTGATGCCAATGAGTTGTTTGAGATGATGTTATCATGTGGTGTCTCTCCGAATGTTGTCACACTCACGGCTCTGATCGATGGTCACTGTAAAATCGGTCAAATCGAAAAGGCATTGCAGATCTACACAAGGATGAAGGGTAAAGAAATTCCCGATGTAAATATGTACTTCAAAGGTACAGAAAGTGACACGATGGACCCAAATGTTGTAACATATGGAGCTCTAGTTGACGGTTTGTGTAAAGCGCATAAAGTTGACCAAGCGGTCAAACTTTTGGATGTGATGTCTAGTGAAGGGTGTGAATCTAACAATATTGTGTATGACGCTCTTATCGACGGGTTGCTAAAAGACGGGAAGTTAGAGGAAGCAGAACGCGTGTATATGAAAATGTGTGAAAATGGATATAATCCAAATGTTTTTACTTATGGGGCTATGATTGATAAAATGTTTAAGGATAATCGTTTGGATCTTGCTTCACGGGTATTATCTCAAATGCTTGAAGATTCTTGTGCGCCTAATGTCGTAATCTACACCGAAATGATCGATGGGCTTTGTAAAGTCGGGAAGACAGATGAAGCATATCGGCTCATGGAGATGATGGAGACAAAAGGGTGTAAACCGAATGTTGTTACGTATACGGCTATGATTAACGGATTTGGAATAGCGGGTAAAGTGGATAAAAGTCTTGAAATTTTTAAACAAATGGGTAGTAAAAGTTGTGCACCGAATTACGTTACTTACAGGGTTTTGATCCATCATTGTTGTGCTTCGGGCCGTTTGGATGAAGCCCATGGGCTTTTAGAAGAGATGAAAATGACGTATTGGCCCAAACATACGACCAGTTATCTAAAGGTTATTGAAGGGTTTAATCGGGAATTCTTGATTAATATCGGTTTGTTAGATGATATAAGCGAGTATGATTTCGTGCCGGTTGTTCCGGTCTATAAACTTTTGTTCTATAGTTATAGAAAGGCGGGAAAGTTGGAAGTGGCTTTGGAATTACTTAAAGAAGTTAGCTCGTTATCTTCATCCGTTGATAAAGATTTGTACGTTTCAATGATCGAGAGTCTTTTGGTTTCACATAGGGTCGAGAAAGCTTTTGAGTTATACGCGGATATGGTAACTAAAGGCGGTGTTCATGAATTCATGTCTTGGTCAACTTGGTCAAAGGTCTTGTAAAAGTCAACCGATGGGAGGAAGCCATTCAATTATCGCACAGCCTTTGTTACATGGTACACTTCATAGTTCTAATCGCGTGTTAAATCTTTCTTTTATATTAAAAACATAAAAAAATATATGGTATGTGAACAGGATGTTCAGTGGCTTTCTTACAACTACACAAATGAGCTGTAGGAATAACCGAGCTTAACTCTGTGAGGCCACATTCGGGCTCGAATGTCCATGTCAGCATGGCAGGAAAATGAAGACACACTTATGAGGTTATATTTGCCTACGCTGTTTTCTCTTCATTCCCGTTCGTGGGGCCCACTTTCAATCATGGTAAACATATATCTCATTAACGGTCAACACATATTTGTTTCTTCTCGTATCTTATAACAACCCACCTGAACATTTTATGGCCAATGCTGACGTCGCATTGTTAACGATATGTGCAGAGGTGGCAACTATGGCAACGGATCTACCCAGTCCGAGCTCCGCTTTATCTTGAAAAAGCACTGGAGTCTTACAGAAATGAGTTTCTTGTTAAATGTTACATGTTTAATGAAGAGGTATATATGTATTTTCACATCATTAGCATGACCGTCTGTGGTGGGACTCTGCAGCTAGTGTAAATCATTTACAAATTCTATATGTCAATAGGTGATGGCTTCATTGCAAACAGTAGTATTTGTTAAAGGGTTAAATGCATCAATATGTAACAAACTTTTTTTTTGACATAAAAACCCATTCAGTTTAATATTTTCATTAATAAATTTTGCTATAAACAAGTTATGACACAACTTGATTTTTAAAATAAATGGCTCATTAGTAGAGTAGCTGCTAGTATTTCGCAACTTTTTTAACTTATTATTTTTATATATAAAGAGATATTTCTGAAGAAAATAACCGTTGATAGTATGTTGGTAAGCCTCCATCAGCGATTCTTTGGTGATCACTCGTTGCCGCTAATGTCGTTTATTCTTTAGTGATATCGGCCTTGTGATGTCTAGTAAGATCCGTCGGTAAGCTATCGATATGTTTTTTATCCACGGCATGTTTTTCAACGGATCATCGACATCACCCCTTTTAACCGGTACTAAAAGCCATAAATTTTATATCGAGTGAATGAAGAAACTTACGTCTTGAAAATCTCTTTAAGACTTGGTTTGGTTTGCTTGATTTTTGTACATCCTAGTGTTGTGTGTAAAACTCAAGGAGAAATAATAGATTTTGTATTACAAAAATACATGTAAAGATAATCTAAGGAGATTTTCAAGGCTAGAACCTTTGAGAGAATGCTCTTGTTTATAAAAACAACAATAGATTGGCTAGCAATATCTTTATTATTTCAAAGGGACTTATGCAACCAAACCACTAATTCACGTGATATGATTAGGTGGCGGTGGTATGTGTTGGCGTCCCATCACCTTAGCCCAAAAAAAAGCACATTACCCGATGCTATTAGGAGGCGTTATTGAACCTTTGAGAGCAACAATAATGAGAAGGAACTGGATGTATGAGTAGGGCCTCGTTGAAAATGACCATTCATAATTAATAATATCAAAATTCTTTTTATTTTCCATATATATAAAAACACACACTTATTTTTTTTACCCCGTCTCACTCTTGATTCTCTACTTTCAAAATCTTCTCTATTGAATTTTAAAGTGGCACGACGTTGGATCGAGCAAGATGATATCGCTTTGATTACGAGTTGGGCGGATACCGTCGAGATACAGATGCCTTTGGATTCACGACAATTTTGGAACACAACTATGTCCACGTTCCATCAACATATGGGTGAAACTGAAAACCATCGTGTAATATTAATGCAATATTAGGAAGGTTTTTGCTTCTACGAACATAGTGTATAAGATTTGAGATAATGCGTTGGACCGTGATGAGGGTTTACTTGATAATCAAGCGATTGTCGTGGCCTGTAGCAAATACCAAATACTGCACAACACTCAGTTTGCTAACTAAAGTTACGACTTGGAGAATTTTAAGACACCATCTTGTAGGATATTGAGAATAATATGTTGCCGTTTTTATTAAAAGTTCGTACCTTTAGTGTTAATATTTTATATTTCACTTGTTTATGTTTTTTTGCAACCCATCATGTATTTTTCATTTGAAATGTTATGTTATTTTTTTCTAAGTTGGTATTGTATTTTTTTTAATTTAAATGTTATACAAAAAGCAAAATAAAGATAAATAAATGATTGAGTAATAATTGGTGGGCTTTATTCAATTGCTTGAGTGTTATTAGGAGGCAATGGAACCCTCTGTTGATGTGACGTTAATATGATACAATAAAGCTTCTAAGGGCTCTATTCATATTATGTAACCTTAGAAACGTAAATTTCTCTAGCTTCGGTAAGTCCAAGGAAATTAAGTTATAAAATGATTAGATGTGTATCTTTTCATGTTTCTATGGTATATATAATGGATAATAGCCACATTCATTCCACTAAACTCTAAGAGTGGAGTTTTTATAATATAAGAGTATAAAAAGTGGTTGTGTGTGAAATAGAGAGAAAATGTTATTGTTCATCTATATATTTGAGGGGACACTGTTCATCCCCTATAATTTTTTAATATATATTGAAAGTGGCTGTGAGTGGAGAAGAGAGAAAATGTAATAATAAAGGTATAAAAAAATTATTTAATTAAAAAGTAGAGAGAAAATATAGTATTTTTTTAGTGTAATATAGGGTAAAAATATGATGGAATGGATGTGAATGCTCTAAGATAGGGGCATTTTAAGATATCCAAAAGTTAAAAACTTTTTTTTATCTAATGCATACGTACAACCTAAAAAGAGGGTAAATTAGTCTTTCAAACACTAATTACAATTTAATTTCCTCATTAATTCCATCATCTTTAACAAAATTATAGATAATTCAATTAGTAGTTATATTTTATCTCATTATAAAAAACTAACTACTCTTACGATTTTTAAACGATCATAACTTTTTTGTACGTTAATATATTATTAGAAAAATGATACCATAAAAACGAGTATTTTATTCTCTTTATTTTGAGTATAATATTGCTATAGTTTTTTTGTATTGAAAAAGTTGATATATACGTGATTAACATTGTCGAAGGGTAAACAATAACTGAATGGATTGCCGAAATCGAACAAAAAACAAACAAAACCGAACAAAAAACAAACAAACCGAACCAAAATCAAACAAAACTAACTTAACTGAAACCGTTTATTGAAACCCGAATTAACCAAAACCGGTTATTGATTTTTTGTACCCTTGTTTAACCAAAATTAACTGAACCTAACCATTCATATTTTCATGTATTTCTAGCTGTTACACATTTGGTTCATTTATTTCATATTTTATACATCCATTTTTGTATTTATTCTTCCTTTCATGTATTATACATCTATTTCATCTATTTGTACCTCAATTTCATGTGTTTGTAAACAAAAGTTTTAGCCTGAGTTTGGTTTTAGCTATTAACCGAAATCAAATGAATCAAACGAAAAACCATCAATCTAACATAATAAACCAAACTGATTGGTTAACCAATGACTTTAGTTTTGATTGAGAATAATAACCGAACCAACCTTCACAATGTAAACCTTCACAATATTTGTGTTTCTTACTGCATCATGCAAACACCTTTCGATAATATAATGATCCTGTAAAATCGTGTATGACCAAATTAAGGCTTCTAATCATATTATATCTATATAATATTATAATGTATTTAGGAAACCTAAAATTTAAGTTTTTGTGAATTTAATACATAAGAAACAATCATAAAATAAGGTAAAATACTCTTTCAAAAACTAATTACACTTTAATCCCTCACTTTAATTACATTTTAATTCACTTAATCTTTAACCATATAATTAATTAGTTGTTACATTTTTGCCCATTTATTTTACACAAACTACCCGTACGATTTTTAAACGGTCATAACTTTTTCATACGTTAATATATTTTTAAAAAAGATACATAACAAAAACGAGCATTTTAATTCTCTTTGATTTAAGTATAATATTTCTATATTTTTTTAAATAAAAACTTGATATGTTAAGTGATTAATCGTGTCGTAGGGGTGATCAATAACCGAATCGTTAACCAGAACTTAACTGAAAGTAGATGAAACAAACCGAAATCAACTAATAACTGAACTAACCGAAAACTAAATTAACAAAAAATCGTTTATTAGTTTTTTTGTACCCTTGAAAAACCGAAAGTAACCAAATCGAACAATTCATATTTTCATATATTTCTAGCTTTTATGCCTCCATTACATGTATATCATGTTATATACTTCCATTTAATGTACTTCTAAGAAAAAAATTTTAACCCAAGTTTGGTTTAGCTATTAGCCAAAAATTAACCGAACCAAAACGGAAACCAACAATCTAACTAAATAAACAGAAAACCAATTGGTTAATAAAATAAAATAACCGTTCACACTCTTAATAATGTTTGTGTTCCCTGCCGCATCACACGGACACCCTTATAGTATATATGATGTTTGTGCATCACATTAATCATATTACTCTCATGTCATGCCGCATTAGATTTTTACTTCATTATCACTATGGGCTCACGCCCTTTCATTCCAAATCATAAAGTAACTACCACCTCACTAATACATCACCACCCCACTTTCCTTCACTTTCTTTCACTAACCCATATTATGGTTTCACACCATTTCACTCCACATCACTCCACCCCTGTCATTTTCGATCATTATTATTTAAATCTTACTTTTTATATAAACTCGTTTACATTAATAATTAAATAAATATAACAATAAAATTTTAAACTATAAAAAGTGGAATTAAAATAAAAACAACTAAATTGTACATAATAATAACAATAAAAATTTAGGGTTTAAAGTGTAAAATTGCAAAAATTCAAGGTTTGAATGTAATTTGAACAAATTAGCCTTAGTCTTCATTAAAAAGCAGCCAACCTTTGTCTTCTTCGTCTCCATAAAACTTGCACAAAAAATCATTAATCAAAAAAAGAAAACGCTTTAAAAATCAACAAAGGGCCCACCCTTCACACCGTTTCCCACTCCATGCCACACCTCACCCTAACCCCTTTCGCGCCCCTACTGATGGGTGTCTCCGCCCTTTCACAACAAGCCCCCTGCCACATAGCTAGGGGCGTTACACCACAGGAGACAATCTTATTTTTCAAGGAGGATATAATTTTGATAGGGAATCTAGTTTCATACACCATTTATATTAGGCTACTTGGTGTTGGTGATGGACATCCTTCAAGGTCTCTGAGGTTTTTGTTCATTTGGCCGTTACAACCTCATTTGGGACTGGCGCCCACTGTTACTGGTTCGCAAAATTTCCCAAGCACGTACGTGGGGGAAAACGGTTCATGCTATCTCGTTCAGCGCATCACTCTTAAAAACGTTTCATCACTCATCCCACTATGACGACAAGTATACAAGTTATTATAAATCCCCGAAAACTGGTTCACGACCGGATGCATCTTTCTCCACTTGGAAGAGATGGAATCGATGTCGCGATAATGACCTTGTTCCATTATCGCAAGAAACTCGACAGTATTTCTTTCCAAAACCCCTCGCCGGTTTGGTTGTTACCTATATTTTTAAATTGTAGCAAAAGTTATATTAAAAAAAAATATATGTATCAATTTTTGGTATATTTTAAAAATGTAGCAAAAGTTATGTACCGATAATGGGCTTTTGGAAGTGCTAACCCACGCATTGGCTAACGCCTCCTCCTCTATCTTCGTCCAAAGTTTCGCCTTCCCTCTCGAAGGTTGTTCTTTCTCAACCATAATTTGTTTTCCTTTTTTTCGTTTAGACGATTGCGGTTGGGTCTCCATACAAATTCTTGAACGTCCTCTTCGGGTTGTGGTTGCGAATTGAAAGGGTTTCGCATCATCATTTGTTGAACCGACTGCATTTGTTGCACTTGGCTCATTTGCGAAAACGGTTCAGGCTTTGTTGAAAACCCTCAAAAGCATTGAATGAAAATTGTGAAGATGACCAACTCGGCTCCATACTAGGATAGTAGCCGGGTACGGAGAAAATGTTTTGGTTTGGGTTCGGGTTGCTCGGGTTGTATAGATTTGGGTTCGGGTTGCTCGGGTTCTATGGATTCATGACGAAAGTTGAAAGATTTTATAAAAGGTTGGAGAATTATAAAAAGATGGGAATGTTTTTATATATTTTAGAGATGGAGGTGAATAAAGTGTGTAAAAAGTGGAATAGTCTTGGGGTATTTATAGGTAAAATTACTAATTTTTTTTTATTAAACTAGCCGTTAAAACGGCTATATATTTGAAATATATTAAAAAATTGCCTGTCCCAACGTCCGCAGGGGGACTTCTTCACGCCAACAGCGCCACCCGACGCGATGTTGGAGACGTCAGTCGGCCAAAGCCGGGCCTGAGACGGTCCCCACACCAAGTGCATTAGGCATTTTACACTACTTGACTTCTGAAGTTTACAGTTCTTTATTGGTTTTTACACTACTTCAATTGTAAACTGCAGTTAACAATTTTTTAAATTGCAATTTACCGTGCTTTATTGGTTTTTGCATTAGAAAATTTTAATTAAATAATATATATATATATATATATATAAGTTAAATGCCAAAATGGTCCTAAGATTTGCTCACTTTTGCCACTTTAGTCAAAATCCAAAATTTTTAAATCTGGATCCATGTGGTTTGCATTTTGTTGCCATTTCTCCAACTTAAATCATTATATTTTGTCTTTATCCTTAGGGTATTTTGATCATATTAGCATCACTATATATACATATTAAAAAATACAGATCTGCAAACTCTATCTCTCTCTCTAAACAACACCCTATCTCTCTGTCTGAATTACCACCAGCACACCACCACCACCCCCACCACCGCATCATCCCCACCACCACCATCCCACTGCCGCCGACACCACCATCCCATTGAAATCCCAATACCACCATCCAACTGCCGCCACTTCTGGACAACACTCTATCTCTCTGTCTGAACTACCACCATCACACCACCACCACCCCCACCACCCTTCATCCCCACCATCACCATCCCACTACCGTCGACACCACCATCCCACTGAAACCCAATACCACCATCCAACTGCCGCCACTTCTGGACAACACCCTATCTCACTCTCTGAACTACCACCCACTACCCGCATCATCCCCACCACCACCATCCCACTGCCGCCGACAGTCACCCACAAACAAAATCAAATTTTGATCAAAACCCATTCTCTTCAAAACCACCCCCAACATCCACCCTTGACCCAAATTCACAAGAAACCCTAATCCAAACCCTAATTCCTCTGCACTTGACCACCGTCGCTGCTAGCGGCTTTCTGTTCGTCTACTCCCCCTTCTCCCACCGCTCTCTCTCTCCTAATCCAAACCCTAATTTCTCTGCTCCCCCTTCTCCTACCGCTCTCTCTGTCCTCGTACTCTCTATCTTCGTAAGAGTCTTTCTCTCTACTCGTCTTTCTCTTCGTCGGCGGCAGTGGGATGGTGGTGGTGGGGATGATGCGGTGGTGTGGTGGCGGTAGTTCAGAAAGAGAGAGAGAGCAGAGTGGTGGTTATTGGGGTGTATTTTAGGGTATTATATATATATATATATATATATATATATATATATATATAATATATATAATATATATAGTTATAATAAATCTAATATGACCAAAATACCCTGAGGATAAAGACAAAATATTAGGATTTAAGTTGAGAATCTGACCAATTTTGGATTTTGGACTAAAGTGGCAAAAGTGAGCAAATCTCAGGACCATTTTGGCATTTAACTCATAAATATTTAATTATAATATTGTGAGAATTGAGTGAACAAATGAAAAAACCACGAGAACTTGGTAAAAAACAAGTCAAATTCAAAATTTCTTTTTACACTTATAATTATTATTCAAATACAATGTTAGAAATTAAATTTATACATTTAAAGTTACGTGAATTCGTAGATAAAATTTTTTTACATATGCATAAGTTTGTCATTTACACATATGTAAATTTTGTTATATTTACACATGCGTAAAAAATCTAGTAAGTGTGATTATAAGAGAAGAAATGAATTATTTGATGTTCTAAATTCTTTTTGAGTGTTGTATTTTAGTTACAATAAGGTTTGTATTAAAAAAAGTTCGATTTTGATTGGTTTTTTCATTCGTTCTCACGGTCTCGCAATATTTAGCGTTCTCAAGATAACCTTCCCCAATATATGTATCGTTATGTAATTTTTTTTATTATTTAAGTTGTTTATTGCTTGTTATTTTTATGAATACTTTATTATTAAATATTATATATTATTGAATATTATTTATTATGTCTCTGTTAATAATCACATTTTGCTCCCCTTATAAAACTGCTGTTCAATTTTCTTTGATAAACTGGTCCACTCCACCACCATCCCTCTCACCCTATTCACTAAAACTCTGAATCGCAGACTAGGTCTCGTAGGGCCGTCACCACCAGAGGGAGATGAGAAAGAGATCGTCCTTGGTTCTTAACGATGATAGTGCAAGTCATTAGAATGAGCTTTGCAAAAATACGACGCACCAGTAAACCCCCGTGCTGCCGATGTAGATAGAAAATGAAACGTCGTATGCCGCTTTTGCGGTGTTGGGTTGCCAATCGGAGATGGCAGTGAATCTAGACTGCTGACGGAGGTGGACGTGAAGCTGTTGATTTCGATCTTTCATAATTGAGATATCTCCGCTTCCGGCTAGAACTGTTGGCTTGGCAATTCCAAACTACTGGAAAATCCCATCAGGATCGAATGAGACCGTCGTGATTCGCCATGACGACCGCCTTGTGCATCCATGCTAAAGGTCAGGGGGCGCTGCTCCCTCTTGTCTAAAATGAAACATTAGTGTTACAACAGTAAAAGAAAAAGAAAACAATAAATTGTAGTAGTTGTATCATGAACATGACAAAGATTCATAGGAAGCATACGCGACTAAGAGAGGACATGTGGCATTTGCTTGAAGGTTAATTTAGTTTTTTCTCATTTGAACAACTTCCTTTTTTTTTTTTCAAACGGCTATAACTTTTTCATATGTTAATATTAAAAAAAAATTACAACGTATTAACAAACATTTCATTTTCTTTAATTCAAGCAGCCTCTTGCTATAATTTTCTTAAAAAAATTACAGGATTTTGAATGCCCAGCAAATGACTACGTGATTCTGAATACCCATTACGCGATTACACATTCAACATAAACCATTACTAATTACACATCAATATAAATCCATTACGAGATTACAAATTGGGTTTATTATAACTAATGTTATTACAATTATGCTTATTATGTGATTACACATTCAATAATAAGAACTTGATTGTTTGTACTTTATTACGTGATTAAATCTCTAATATACGACATTATATGGTTATTATAGGTGGATTTGGCTAATGTTTTGCATATAATTGATCGGATGTCGAGGGTCTGGTCAAAGATAAATTTATAATATGTTCCTTAATACCTTTAGCTATATAGCTAGTGGTAAGAAGGGTGTTGAACCAAGAAAGTTTGTGGTTAGTGTTTAGATTTAGATTGATTAAACGAGTCAATTATGAAGCTTGCTTTTTTTATCTTTAAAATTGTGTTTTAAAACCAGCAATGTGATTCCAATTGGTTTGTAGAAAACGATTTAAATGATGTTATTTGGAATGACGAATATCAAAAATGGTAATTAAATAGATTTGTGTACATTATTTAGAAAAGAATCACACCTAAGTTTTGGATTAATAAGTATCTAGGGCCATCCAACATGAATAGTTTAATTATGTTATGAACACCCACGACTTCGTGAGTTTGTTAATTTGAAATCCTAATGTTAGACATCAACAATCGTTTATCATAAGCAATAGGTGCAAGATAGCCATCACAATATGAGACAATAGTATGCTTTATTAATCAAGAACAAAACTAAACCCTAGCATAAATCACAACTTAATGGTAGCAATCATCTCTCAACTCAATGTTGCAAGAAAACAATTTCGATTTCAAAGCAATACCAACAAATGATTCACACAATTTCAATTAAAGATTAAAAATTGTTTGTATCAAACCAAAACATGAAAAATAAACCCTAGAAACTCACAATCTTTCACCCGGGGATGATCCTGGAGAAGCTAGCCACTCATAGTTTATGATTGATCTTCAAAACGTGATGGAATGTGATAGTGGATGGATTGAATCTTCAAGAATCTCCCAAAAACTCCCAAAATCGCCTAGCAAAGCTCCCAATGTGTCAAGAATAGAATGAATTATGCCTTCCTAGGTCAAAAAGGGTATTTTTATGATTTGTAACTGATGGAGGACGCATTATGTGTCCTCAGGGACACATTATGTGTCCCTGCTTTGAAATCCACACTTTCATGCGCCCTCTGTTGCGTCCCGAATGAAGTAACTTGTGTTCTCATCCCATGTTTTCTCCTTTCTTCTTAAAACCACCCTCGATTACTTCCATATGCTTCCCATTTCTCAATTGGTTACCGAAATGCAATCATTTAAGCTACGGTAAGCTCCTAAATGCATCATTTCCTTGTTACTTTTATTCCAAAGCTCCGTAAAGCTTCCAAAATACACCTTAAACCTACCAAGGCCTGCAAAATACAAACTCATCTCAAAGTAGGGTATTCTAAAGCTCAATTTCACACAACTTGATATAATTAAACACATTAATCTTTGAAAATTTACCAACCCGTCACATCCCCACACTTATCATTTGCTAGCCCTCAAGCATACTCGTTGAATACCATCCAACCATTAAAAGCAACGCATTTCCCATTCCCTTACCAGTTCTCAGACATGGTCAATAGTCATACCCTAACTCACAAGACTTACAACCTATCAATAGATCTCTATTTCAGTGAGTAAAATGATGCAACATTTAATATTAAAAGCAATTGCCCAACCAAGTTTAACTAATCTTCAAGTTTTATAATTGTTACCACCCCTCACAATTGTTCTCTCCTCTCGGTTTGAAATCAAAAGAAAACTAGTAAATGTGCGCTAGTATTTATTCACTCCATGACCAAAATACAAAGCTTGTTTTAATATGTTTGACAAACAATCACACTTTCACCAACTGACACGAATGATGCACATATCCAAAGGACTTATGGGTTTTGAGTTTTGGTTATGGCTAATGGTAGGAAAAAATGGTGGTTTAAGGTAAAAAACACAAATCTAACTACATATTCTTATTTATTTGAAGCGACTATAAATGGGAAATTGTGACCCACAACTTTATTGCTTTTCACCACCGTTCATTTTTGGACATTTTGTCCCATGTAATAGGTTGCGGTTTTTTTTTAAGAGATGATGATGAACTTGTATAACATACATGGATTATGGGTTGTGGCGATATGATGATAAATGGGTTTAGCAAATAAATAGATAGACAGTAAGGTGGTGGGGTGGTTTTTTTTTTGTTGTAAAGGTGGATCATATGGTGGTAAAATGGAAGGATGTCCTGAAAACCTTTATCATTATGTGCAAGCATTCAGTTCATGGTTTCGGCAACCAAATCAGTCAAGTTCTCAAAGAACGCAACGTATAGGCCTACTCTCAAACAATCAATAGATTCAGAGAAGCAAATATATATCAATATTCAAGAAAAGGCTCAAGATCTCACAAACAAAAAGGATGGGGTTACCGATGTGACACATGTGTTACTCCACAACTTGTAATTCCTAGCTAGGCATTTCTATATTTTTCTTCAAAAACTCTCACTGAAAAGGCTTTATCAAGGAACTTAAAGAGTTTATGACCATGATTAGGGGACCAAAATCTATGCTCTAGTAGGTAAACAATTAATGGCGCTCGTTGGTTTTCAAGTTTTGGTTGAGTTACTTAAGGGCAAAATTCCATTTTTTCGAAGATCATTTTTTAATGAAAAAATCTCCTCATCCCCACACTTAAGATGCATTGTCTCCAATGTATAGTGCTTTTAATGGCACATATGGGAACAAGGAGTTTAACCAATTAAGCACAACATTTCTATTCCAAGATTCACCCCCAACAACCATTAACTAAATAACATAACATACCATAACATTGTTTTTCAACACCACTGATATGCGCCAAATGCAACATATAAATTATATTAAATAAGGCATAAATCAACCCTTTTTAGTACTATTGTTGGAAAAAGTACGTTTCTTTGTATACTTTTAATTTTCAGGATTAAAAGAGCTTAAATGTTCAAAAGGAACAAATTAACGGCAAAAACCTACATAAATACAAAAGAAGGAAAAATGATACACTCTGCCAACCCTCCGAGCTGTAACACCCTGTAAAATCGTGTCCAATAGTATAGTGACACGTGTTGTATTTTAAATATAGTCTATTAAAGACCAATAAGGACTAAAGGCGTCAACATGCTCAAACTGAGCCTCTGAGTGACGGTCCGATGTCAACATGCATAAATAACAGCCTCTGAGTGATTGATATGTCAACATGCTTAAATCATTAGCCTCTGAGTAACTGATATGTCAACATGCTTAAAACTTGGCCTCTGAGTGACTGATATGTCAACATGCCTAGCCTCTGAGTGACATTGGAATCAACATGCTTATAATAAGCCTCTGAGTGATCCTTTACAAAGTCCTAACTCTCATACGTGCCATTTGTTGGACGAGAGGGTTCAATTCTGTATATATGGGAAAGTTGGATAATGGAGGGATTAAAAGTGTCAACATGTTAATTTATACCTCTGAGTGACCTTTTAACGAACCGAGAGCTCGACAATGTCTGGGCATAATCCCGGGTATGCCAAGTATTGGATACGAAGGGCTAAATATGCCAAAAAGGTGTTTTAAAAGGTTTTTAGAAGCTTTATTAAGTTAAGGGGCTAAACGTATCAAAATTTAAAACTGACCTTAGGGCGTCACGGGCCGTCGAGAGACCAGGCCTGGGTCTCTCGCGGGGCGCGAGAAGGCCTTGCTGCAGAAAGTTTTTCTTGGCTCTACACAAAGCTCCAAAAACCATTTACTTGTAACTATGGCTTCCCAAACTGCTGTGCCACATTTTGGGACTCTTGTAAGCTTCCTCTTACACCCCTAAACACCTGGCATCACCTCCTTTGAGTTCTCCAACTATAAATAGGTGCTTAAGTTCACCATTTCAACTTGCACCTTTCTCATTCATACACTCTTCTCCCTCCTCTGGAAGTTCCTAACTGGAAGGAGATCCAACATAGTTCTCTTGCATTCTAGGAACCTCTTGTAAGTGTTCCTTCCTTGTGCATTTTTGTTTATAAGCTTGTATAGCCATAAGTCAAGCGTTTTACAGAAAACGCTTTGACTTTCGGTTAAGACCATTATGGTCCAGCCATTGTTCGAAATGAACATGGCTAAGTGATCGTAATAAGGTAGGTGTTAGTCCCTATAAAGGGCACCTCCTGAAGATCACGTTTGCTAGACCAATTGACGGGTCAAAGTTACGATATTAAAAAGTCTAAACAAGACATTTTTCGGAAAAATCATAAATTGATCTTATACATGTTACAAAACCTATTTTGACACTTAAATAAGTTGATAATAATTATTAGAACATGTAAGAACATGTTCGGCTCGTCAATTTCTGTTCTAGGGTCGGTTCGCAACCGAAAGTCGAAGAGTTTGACTTCTGCTTTGACTTTCGATTCTAACCCGATTTAGATTAGTTACCTACTGATCTAAAGTTGCATTATGATCATAATATAATGTAGCATAACCCTATGAGGTTACATTACATGATCATAATCAGAATCCAAGTTTATGCGCAAGTTCCACAATTATGCCATTTTTGACAAAAATGCCCTTTTTTGCGTAAAACAAGGTTTTAATGATAATGAACTTGAAAATAAGTTTCGTACTGATGTAATATTATAAGTAGGATTATTTGGGATGCTAAAACAAGTTATAAACTGAGTTTTCAAGCAGATCCTTAAACTATGTCAATAAATGACGATTTTAGCCCTTGTGGCTCATAAAATGTTTTAATCAAATCTTTTCAAGGTAAATCTTTTACCTACTGATATATTATATCAAATAACATATCTAAGACCTTTTCAATCTGACTCTAATGTCAATTTTCATAAAACAAGGCATAAAACGTCATTTTACGACATAAGCGCCATTTCGGCGCATAGTATGGTTTTATACCATATTAATTGACCAAGACTTGTTACCTACTCATTTTAAAACTATTTTTAAATATTTTACAGTAGGTACATATTATATACTCAGAATCTCAAATATTTTATAAACTGTGTAAAATGACCAAAATGCCCATTCGGAGCATAGTTTGGTCATAAAAGATAAAGTACACATAAATTTCATATCCTACTGATATTATATCATAAATAAATTATTTTTCTAGAATACTTATAGTTATAACATTAAATATATTCAAGTTCCTTTTATATGGTATGAAATTACCAAAATGCCCTTATGAGGCATAGTTTCATTTTAAAACCAAACGGGCACATAAGTTGATATCCTACTGAATTTTTCAACTTATTTAAAGTATAATGGCATGCATAGGTAAAAGAAAAACAAGATATATAAAATGAGGATTGAATGACGGGATGAAATAGGCTTAAATGTTCCATACTTCTCAGCTATTATTTTTAATACTCATTTTCTCATTGTTTTTTAGATATCACGGACAAAGGAATTTGCATCTTCCGAGCAGGAGTGAGTTCAAGGACGATGTAGCCGATAACGACGTGATATAAGAAAGAGGCTTAGATGTCGGCGGATCAATCCGGGTAGCAGTTGAGGTCGAGGAGGTGTTCACTGCCAAAGTGATTTGATGAGTTATTGATAGTTTATTTAAATTTGAACTGATGTATTTTTTTTGTAAATTTGTTTATGTACGGGCAGTCTGTAAGTTTATTTTGGGGGAATATCTTTGTTACACTTGATTTATAATCTAAATAAAAGTTACTTGTATCATTATGATGTTAAATTAATCCATCCACCGGATAAAAGGTGATGACAAAGCATGACTAACCAATAGGAAAATCCATTTGGGCGACTTGGCTTTTTCATAGCATGATAAGTAGAACTTGAGACAACAAAGTGTTAGTCAACAAATAACAATATCAATAGCATTCAAGTGTTAATAATAACCAAAATCTTCCGACTTACAGTCCAAGTGTTGAGATCATTTTCTATGCTTAATTGTATCTTTAAAAAATTGAATATGCACATGATGATCAATTAAATAAAGATGCACCGTTCATAAGGGACTCACATCTCCAGCAGCTACCATCAAACATTCAACTGGAGTAAGATAAAGCAACAATCCTCACTTAAAAAGATATCGAGCATCCACCAACTGGAGTGGCTGGAAATAAACCAGATTCTTCGACTGAACGTACATCGGTTGCGAGCAAACAAAACATCCTTAGGCGGAACACTTAACAAAGGCGAAAAACATCATGCAATGGTTGATTCAACCGAGTACATCGACCACCGGTTGTCTATCGGGCATTCCACCGGATAAAGGCTGGTATACACCGTAAAAGAACGTTAGGAGCATGCCAGAGATGAAACCCTAATTGGAGAAGAACTTTAGAGAGAAAGTGGAAAGTATGAGAGGTGAATGGTTCGACAAAAACGAGTATGAAAACCTAGGGTTAAAGCGACGATAAAGAAAACAACAGAGGGGTTGCCATTCATTCATCTGTATATGGATGACCCGACCCACCAAGATCCATATTCTTATCACCGGATCACGTACCCTCTTACTCGTATTCAACCCAAAGTCAAACCCGTGGTCCTTTATTTAGCCGGGTCATCAACCATTTTTATATTAATTAATTAATTAATTAATAATAAAATAGTATGAATCAAAGTTAAAATGAATTCATTCCACACTTTAAAAACCTACTTAGTTGTTAGTTACCTTATAATGAAACTCCTCAAACATACTTAGTTGTTAGTTAGCTTTATAACAAAATTCTTCGAATCAGTTACACACTAAATATGAACCATTTTGATGCAACATTCCATACAATTTGACTCTTTTCGAAACAAATAATATTTTTGTTTAGAATGTAAAAAAAATACTTATGTCATTATATTATTAATATGTCTATCCACCACCCGTCCACCGGACGGGTATAGAACTAGTATATATATGTTTGTGTGTATACACATATATTAAAAAATTATTAAATATATATATATATATATATTGAATTCGAATTTCGAATCGAAATATAAATTCCTATTCGATTCGAATTCGATTACTAGACTCGAATACAATCAACTCGAATTCAAACTTTGTTAATCGAATTCGAATCGAGTCGAATTTTTAGAATTCGAATTTCGAATTTTTAGAATTTGAATCGAATTTTTAACATACGTGTTTTTGAAAAAACTTACATAAGTAATTAATATGTTTTAGGGTTATTAAAAATAAAAATGAGGTGTTAAGTCCTATGAAATATAATTTATAGCACTAAAGTACATGAGACAACTTCAAATGAAATGTCAACGAAGTATTCACTACAAAAGGAAATTACACTAACCATGCTTTCATTACCACACAACACCCCATCTTCACACACCTCTGCAAACAACCACCATAACAACCATGGCGGCGGCCTACCTCTCCTCCACCCCCACCTTCTTCCCCCCAACCACCACCACCACCTTCCGCACCCTCCTCCACTTCAAACCCACACTCTCCCCCAAACTCTCATTCAAAACCCTCTGCTCCCGCCGCCCCGAATACATCCCTAACCACATCCCAAACCCTAACTATGTCCGCATCTTCGACACCACTCTCCGCGACGGCGAACAGTCCCCGGGCGCCACCATGACCACCAAGGAAAAACTCGACATCGCTCGCCAGCTGGCAAAACTAGGTGTTGATATTATTGAAGCCGGTTTCCGGCTTCTTCGGAAGCTGATTTGGAGGCTGTGCGGTTAATCGCACAGGAAGTTGGGAATGTTGTTCGGGAGCATGATCATGTGCCGGTGATTTGTGGGCTTGCTAGGTGTAATAAGAATGATATTGATAAGGCGTGGGAGGCGGTTAAGTATGCGAGGTTTCCGAGGATTCATACGTTTATTGCGACTAGTGAGATTCATATGAAGTATAAGTTGAAGATGAGTAAGGAGCAAGTGGTTGAGAAGGCGAGGAGTATGGTGGCGTATGCGCGGAGTTTGGGGTGTCAGGATGTGGAGTTTAGTCCCGAAGATGCTGGACGGTATGTTTGCTTCTTGTTGTCGCTTTGGATGTTTTTCATGTGTTTGTTGGTGAATGATTGGTCTAGTTTAATTGGGAGTATTGTTGATTGTTATGGTTTTGCGTCTGTGTTTGTAATGTGGATGGTGTGTTATGAATTGGGGTTGTGGTTTTGGAATGTAAAAAGTTTGTAGTGATTTGTAGGTTGAAATGCATTAGATAGCCAATGATACTCTAAGGGTGTTGTAAAGATACACCGCCCCTGAACTATTTTAGTGGTCACATCAGTCATTTCTTTGTATGAGCGAATGACTTGGTTCTCATACGACCCATATGACCATTTTTGCCCTATCATGCGGCTCGTTTGACCATCATATAACCCGTATGACACGTTAGTGGTGTCTGGACAGTGTGTAAGTGGTGTTTGTATAGTGGCACCTTATTCTAAAAAAGCGTTTTTGCTTATGAGTGATGGTGTTTTTAACTAATAATCTTGAGAACTAACCATTGTTCTTGCAAAAATAACAAAAAAGAACCACCGTACCCATCAGGGTTTGACATTTTGTTTAAGTTTGCCAGTTCTTGCAAAATGTAGTGTGCTCTTCCCTTTTATTGGTCGGAGTAAGTGAAAAGAAAAGTCGAAAATTGTTTACTTATTTGTCTGATTTTCATGAAATTTGGATTTGTGTTATGTGAACAGATCAGAAAGGGAATTTTTATATGAGATATTGGGTGAGGTAATAAAAGCCGGGGCAACAACTCTCAACATTCCTGATACCGTTGGCTATAACTGGCCTCGTGAATTCGGTCAACTTATTGCCGACATCAAAGCCAATACACCGGGCATTGAGAATGTCATCATTTCTACCCATTGCCAGAATGATTTAGGACTTTCTACCGCCAATACTTTAGAGGTACACATATAAATCTTTTTATGTTATATTTTTTGTTTGTATTACATTTGTGTGCTAATATATGTCGTTCTCAGGGGGCTTATAATGGTGCAAGACAATTAGAAGTAACGATAAACGGTATTGGAGAGAGAGCCGGTAATGCTTCTTTGGAAGAGGTCAGTGTAATACTATGATGTATATCAAGTGTTTTCTTAATATCTTAATTTTTTTTGTTAATTAATCGATTGTCTCATGTTACTGAAAACAGGTGGTAATGACTTTAAAATGCAAAGGAGAATTATTAGGCGGTCTTTACACTGGTATCAATACAAAACATATTGTCATGGCTAGCAAGATGGTATATATTAAAGCTTTTATCTTTTTATTTATTAGGTTTAATAATTATTTTGCTCACGTTGAATATATTTTTAATTAGGTGGAAGAATACAGCGGATTGCTGGTGCAGCCTCACAAGGCTATTGTTGGTGCTAACGCTTTTGCTCATGAAAGTGGAATCCATCAAGATGGAATGCTGAAGAACAGAAGTACATATGAAATCATGTCTCCTGAAGATATTGGACTTTTTAGGTCAAATGAAGCTGGTCTTACACTTGGAAAACTTAGGTAATCTTAATTACAATTATTTTGTTTTTTATTATATTTGCATTGGAATTTTTAATATGCACAAGTCTAATGATTTTCACATACGTGTTATATACAGTGGACGCCATGCTTTGAAAGCTAAACTTCTTGAGGTACATTGTAATATTTAGCTTGTTGATTTTTAAAGAGTAAAATGCCCCGGGGCGGATCTACGCTCAAACACCGAGTTCCCAGGAACCCATTCGGTTTGTAATTTTTAGTGAAAACGTAAATAGAAAACTAAAAAGGAACCCATAAATAATTATGGGTGAACCAACAACAATAAATGTTCAGTGGCTTACTGGTTAAATGTGTTGTTTCTAACCATGACATTCCAAGTTCGAGTCCCACATCAGCCCTATCTTTTTGTTCCCATTTAGGGTTAAACCAACATTACACTCTATGTTTTTTGTTCCCATTTAGGATTAAACTAACATTACACAACATCGCATGCTTACAACCGTCCACACTCCAGCCCTTCTTTTGTATAGTTGTTAGCCTTTTTCTTTTGAAAGCTTCAAAGAATGTGGCTGAATTTTGAAGTTACGTGTGAGTCATTTGATCTCAAAAGTCAATATGGCGTGCACAGTAAGTGTTTAATTAATCTTCTCATAGAAGTTTCTGGTAAAAAGTTTCCTTCTTCAGTTCATAAAGGCAACATAAAACTTAAGTTCTGTACCAACAAAGTTATAATTTTGGAGGATTATTACCATAAAGCTTTATGTATTAGTCAATCTTTCTTTGAAAGCTTCAGAGATTGTGCCTGAATTTTGAAGTTAATTGTGAGCCATTTGATCTCAAAAGTCAATTGATGTGTTCACCAATTGTTTGATTATTTTTCTCATGGAAATTTCTGGTACAAAATGCTTTTCAAGTTCATAAAAGCAACATGAAAGTTGAAATTGATTGAATACTTGAAGATAGTTTGATTGAATACTTATAATTTTGGTTTGAAATTGGTTTTACTTCAGCACTTCGCGGATTAGGCTTCAAATTTTTGGTATGACTTAGGCACTTAACACAAAACAAGCCCCTCTAGGTACTTACTAGTCGGTCCCACAATTGGTTTGAAATTGATATGTATGTTATGTGTATTAGGATTATTATTGAGTTTGGTTGTTGAAATTTATTGAATAGTTAAAATTGAATAGTTGAATCTCATATATTAGATTAAATAATATGAATATGAATTTAGAACGTGATTTAGTTTTGTTAAAATTAGAATTGTATGGCTAATGAGAACGATTCTTACGTTTCCTGACCCGACCCAACCTAATCCGACCCGAAAATTATAGCGTTTGGTTGTGGGAAATCTTATCACCGAAAAAAGTGAACCCATAGGAAAAAAATCCTGGATCCGCCACTGAAAATGCCATTTTCGTCCCCGAGGTTTAGCCAGTTTCGCGACTTTCGTCCAAAGGTTTGTTTTTTTCCATCTGGATCCAAAAGGTTTGAAATCTTGCCATTTTCATCGGCTCGTTAACGCCATCCATTTTTCTCCGTTAAATCAAGGGTATTTTGGTCTCTTTTGTTAACTTAAAGGGCAATTCGGTCTTTTAAATACTTGTACATAAAGTGAAAAAGACCGATTTGCCCCTTTAAGTCAACAAAAAAGACGGAAATACCCCTGACTTAACGGAGAAAAATGGCTAGCACGGATGAAAACGGCAAAATTTCAAACCTTTTAGATCCATATGCGAAAAAACAAACCTTTGGACGAAAGTCGCAAACCTTAGGGACGGAAATGGCATTTTACTCAATTTTAAATATATATGCTCGATAAACTTATTTTCTTTTTTTTATACAGCTCGGTTACAACATCGACGGGAGTGAACTTAACGATCTCTTTTGGCGGTTTAAATCCGTTGCTGAGATGAAAAAGGTTATCACCGATGATGATCTAAAAGCATTGGTATCAGACGAGGTTTTCCAGCCCAAAGTAATTTGGAAATTCAGAGATGTACAGGTACGTACACACCTATACGGGCACGCGTATCGTTTTTTTTATTCAAACTAATTGAGTCAATCATAATTTACAGGTTACATGTGGGACTTTAGGTCTTTCAACCGCAACGGTTAAATTAATAGATGTTGATGGGAATGAACACATTTCTTGTTCTACTGGAACAGGACCCGTTGATGCAGCTTATAAGGCGGTTGATCTTATTGTAAAGGTTTTAAATTTAAAACATTACTTTTTCGAAGCGCAGAAACTCTTCCAAACTCGTTAAAATGTTAAAACATATCTGATTTTGAATTATATTTTGCAGGCTCCTGTGGAACTTCTTGAGTACTCGATGTCTGCGGTTACAGCTGGCATTGATGCGATAGCCAGCACACGTGTGGTGATCGCTGCAGAAAACGACCACACAACAACTCATGCTTCTGGAGAAAAGATTACGCGAACATATAGGTATGTGTAACTCATTCATGGCTGAAGAGATCATAAAACGGTTTGATTGGTCAACCTGTATAATTAAATGGTTGATGGTTGACATGTCAAGTGTATAATTAAACGGGTTAAACTGATCAGCCCGAACACGACCTACTTATTAAACGGGTTAGATATGACAACCCAAAAATCTTACTCTTATTTTACTTATGTTTGTTAGGATTTAAGTTAAACTTTTAAGCGGTACATACGAAGGTGAGCTCGTATGCTATCTCTTAAACAGGAAAACCGTCATTTTAACTTTATGAAATTGATGTGTGTTGGCAGTGGAACCGGGGCATCTATGGATATTGTGATCTCCAGTGTGAGAGCTTATGTTGGTGCCATTAACAAGATGTTAGGGTTGAAGAAGCAACAAGATGATGTTAGGGTTGAAGAAGCAGTAAAAGTGAACAACTGAAGCAAAAGGCTTTATAAATTGGTTTTCTTGTAGTAATTAGGGTTTTGATTGAAGGTTATCGTTTAACTGTGAAATAATTTTGAGAAACTTGAGTTTGTGCATTTTTTTTTTTTACTATTTTGATGGTATTCACTTACTTGGTCATCATCTTGGTTGTGTAATACATGTTACAAAATTATTATTTAGGTCGGGTTCTGTTTGGTTTTTAATTTAGCTACAGGATAAATCTGTCGATTTTAGTTAGGTATAATAATAATAATAATAATAGAATAGAATTCTTGACTAGACAACGTTAGAAGTTAGAATCCAAAATTTGGCAACAAATCTATCCAAAATTTTATATTGAAATTATGAGTCATTATCATTATTATTATTTTTTGTAACAAAAGAATACTTAACCAAGAATAGTTCCACTTGAAATAATAGAGAGTTGAGGAGAAATCCTTGCACAAAAGTGATCTGAATCTTTAATTTTATTAAAAAAACAGTTATGCTTCATTTTTTAATTATGATTGTAACGGTGAGTTTAAAACACAATGTCACAATTACAAAGGTGTGTCCATGCTGACCAAATGTGACGCATGAACTAAGCGTGCAGATATAATGGTGCGTCCAGCTATTCAAAATGGCGCATCTAAAACTAACTTGTAATTTGACGGACTCGTATATGCTCACCCAAAAATAATATCGTCGCATCCCGACTCCTTAATACGTTTCACACGTAAAAGTCACTTTTTAAAGGAACCCTCGTCTATTATATATAATTAGTATGTTAGAATCTCGTGTATTACATGGGTTGAATAAATAAATATTATTATAAAAAATAGTTTTAAGAAATATAATATCGTTTATTTGTTGCTTATAATTATTGTGAGATTGATAAATAAATAAATAAGTAGATTAGTATGTTACTAATATATAAGTGAGTGATACGTAACATTCTTTGGAAACCCGTATATTACAAAGATTGAATATAAAAAAAGAAAAAATAAATTATAAACTTTTATAATAAATTATTACACTTGTATTACAAAACCCGTGTATTACACAAGTTGACATTATTTGAAATCGTTAATTATTAAAAAGGGTAAATTTCTTTAGTTAATTATTAAAAAGTTATTTTTTTAGTTGTAATATATGATGAATTTATTGCACTATATTACAATTAATAACATATTTCAATAAATATATCCATTGCTTATTGTGTTATATTGATACGTTAATATTTGTGGGTAAATATTATAAATATTTAAATTAACTTTCGGCTACCAAACAAATCTGTGTAATGATTTGTAAATAATTACACTTTTTTAACCTTTTTAATTGTAACTAATTAAACTCTTTCAACCTTTTTAATTAATTAATTATTTGGAATAATTTGTTAATTAATTTTATTATTTATGTACTAAATAATTGTTAAAAATGTCATGTGATGAAATCCTTTATTAATTTAGATTAGAGATTAGATTTTTACATATAGATACAGATAGATATAAATATAGATAAATATAAATAGATATTGATGTTGTACTTAGATAACGATATAATAATTAACTTTAATTAATAATAATTATCTATAATTAAGTAAAAGATAAAGATTTAAATTAAAAGTTAATTATCCAAAACTAAGTAGAAAATAAAGGCGGGAAACCGAAAAAATAGATAGCTCCAATGAATGACACGTGTCTCCTATTGATTTACTTATTATATGTACTAGTAGTAAAACTCGTGTGCAAATACGGGTGGTTTTTAGAAATTTTTCATACCAAATTATTAAACAACGAATCAATAATAACATATAATTGTCATGTGATAAATATATTCACTTACAAAAGGTTGAGTAATCTGTAAAATGGTTCATGGCACCTCAATGGTTATTGCAATCAGAAACAAATATACTTGTATTTTTTTTAATCGTTGAATTCATTAACAAATACCCATAACTTCAACCCAACAAGCCAGTGGGAGAAGAGGGAACAAAACAACAAAAAACAGAAGGCGAAAATAGATTACAACATGAAATCTAAGCACTCCAACCACTCTAAAACCATCCGCTTATATTTGCTCTTCACTTGTCATAGGAGCTTCATAATCTACAGAAACAATAAATATCATGATCAACTTCAATTCTAAAAACCTATTACGACTAACTCGAATGCAGATCTAACTACCTGTTTGTTTAGTAGATTACATGAGAGCAAACTTCCAGCTCAACATCCTCATGAGTATTCATAGATGATGATGTGGATATCTCCATTGCAGTTTCGCTCTAATTGATCACACAAAACAAAATTTATTTCATAAATATATAACAAACTAATATTGTGACAAAATAAACTTAGGAATGATTACCAGATTATCATTGTGTTGTCTATCGCAATCTCATACTCTATTATCTTTCTAGCTGTCGTTGCCATATAAGGAGGTTTCTACAAACTACAAGATACCTAATGCATTAAAGATCAACAACACATCATAGTTCTACAACATACAATCACATTAATCAAAACAACATTATCTTGGAACAGTGAATGATGCACTCGAACAGAGTCTATTTCCTGTCTCTTTGCTTTAACTGACCGCCTTGCTGCAATCTCATTACCAAAAGAAAAATTAATAATATGAATCATATTAATCAAAACAACATTACCTTGGAACAGTGAATGTAACGTCTCACCTTTTGAACATTATCATCTTCAAATCACAACAATAACCTCATCAGTAGCAATATAAAACCGTAAAGGATAAAAGAAGGAAAAATTAAATCATTATCGCATATTGAAATAAGATTTAGGTGACACATAACATCTATAGACAAACTGATACCAAACAACAACCTTAAAAAAGAAATTCAGATGCAACATTTTATAATTTATCGATAATGGAACATTGTCTTGTATCTTTAAACTCATAAAAATAAGTAAAAATAAACTGTGACAAAAAAGATTAATATGATTAAATTTAAAGTATTAACAAAATAAAAAATACATATGAAAAAAGAAAACTAATCAGACACTTAAACTCTAACAGCAAGAATCAAGAAACTTTAACTTCAACTCTATCGAGCACTGAACTTCTCAATGTATGTCCTTGATCTTTGTCATGAACTCCAGGTCTCTATCTCCACACTCTATTTTACCCGCTACACACAGGTCATGAATGGAAGTCGTCGACATCGCCGTCAGGTCTCTCAAAACCTGGTCTCTTATTAGCAGACAAAGTTGCAGTCCGTTAAACTTGATCTTCGATTTGTTTAATAAAGCGTTGCTTTAAACCGTCAGATTGTGTAGAAGTATATGATGTCATTTTAATGTATTTATAAGAACCGATGCAAAACAATAACAGTTTCTCTTCTATTTCACTAAATAAATCGGTGTATGATGAAAAACATTTGAATTGGCAATGGCATTATATAGTGAAGTATCTAACAAGCCTAAAGTTCAGATTTAAATCAAGCATTAAATAAAAATTTATATTTAAAAACCATGTACATTTAATGATTTAAGAGGGAAAAACGTGTACATTTAATATAAACATGTACATTTATATTCAAAACCCTATGCATTTAATGCAAAACCTTTCAAAAATGGGTTTTCATAGGAAAACAAGTAAAATAAAATATATTAGAAACCCAAAGAACAAAATTAAAACTTTCAAAAACAGGTTATCATAATTAGGAATTATCTCTTCATTTAACATATCAAACATTGTAAACGCTATAAAAGACACATGATTAGTTTAGTTGAAAACATCAACAATTCACTTTTAAAAAACTGTTCATCCAAAAATAAACCATCCAAAAACACTCACAATCTTTCTAAATGGCAAACAGAACCTTCTACCACTGGGCAGATACTAACGCTGTTAAAATGGAATTTTCAAGATGGTCACTCTAACAACAGAGAACAGATGACGAACTAAACCAAAAAGTTTCCATCGTGAGTGACAATTATTACAAGCAAACTTGGAGTAGCATTGCATTGCTGGATGACGTTGTCCATTCCATTCCATTAGAGTTCAAAGATAAGTAGAAGAGTTTATCACACAGCTGCTAAAACAGGATCAGAAGACTTGCGATATGCTAGCTAACCTGCAAATTAAAAGAAAAAATGAAATTGCATGGAAGAAGGCGAGAGTCATAGATATCCTAAGTCGTATTAATTTTAGCATGTAATGTTTAATAATTTTCAAAATCAGAATTTTGTTGTTCACCATTTAATATTGAATGAAGAAAATTCGGACTTTGTTTTTTGTAGAGTTGCAATCTTTTTATAAGTGATTAATGTAACAGCCCAGCGTAACCGCACCATGATATTTTCCGCTTTGACAGCCAGCACGCCCTCAGCGCCTGCCCCTCACGGTTTTAAAACGCGTCATGATGGTGAAGGTATCCAACCCCTTATAATGAAGCCTTTGTTCCCCTTCACAACCGATGTGGAATATCACAATCCACCCCCTTAGAAGGTCCAGCGTCCTCGTAGGACCTGGCACCACCGGTCCGGCCCTGGCTCTGATTCCATCTGTAACAGCCCAGCGTAACCGCACCACGATATTGTCCGCTTTGGCAGCCAACACGCCCTCAACGCTTGCCCCTCACGGTTTTAAAACGCGTCATGATGGTGAAGGTATCCAGCCCCTTATAATGAAGCCTTTGTTCCCCTTCATAACCGATGTGGGATATCACAATCAATTGGCGAAATGACAACTTTACCCTTTAATTCCTAACATAACTTATCAAATGAATAAAATACCCTTTAATTATCAGTTTAATGTCACCATATTTTAATATGCATTATTCTTACCTCCATTTGTGCTTCTCCTTTTCTTGTAGATTAGAACTGATGCAAAAAGACCGATCTGAATGGAGTTGAAGACCTGATATCAAAGTATCAAACAACTGATCCGTGAGAAGTGTATTGTTTAGATGTAGAGTAGAACTTATGCAAGAAACTAACGAAAAAACATAACTTAAGTTAATAGTCCAGTAAATCAAAACCATAATTTCAGAAAGTGTGCAAACGTGTTCAGAACAATATCACATATAAATCAAAGAACGAAAGTTAACCATACCTATTTTGAAACAAAATTTCTGCATCAACAAAAGCCCAATCGGAACTACAGGATGACCTTAAACAAATATGCTGTAGCTATTTTGTGAATATATTCAAAGCATGCACCACAAAGTAAATGATAAAATAAATATATTCCAAAACTAATCAGATGGATAATCAAAATTGGGGAAGTTAAATGCTCAGTTGTACTTATTTTACTGTATAATTCCCATATACCTTTCTATTAACATCTTTGATAATCCTTCAAACTTCGTGGCAGATAACACATCCTGATTTTTATTAACTAAAAGTGAAATTATTTTTTACTACGAAGGAGAAAGCTTACAGTATCATCACTTAAAGGAAAAAAGAATTGAAAGGAGCAACCTTTGACGTTAGCCTCTATTTCCTTCTCCGTAGCTGCCTTGATTCAGTTAACACTGCTTTAAAAACCGACACGGAATATAACTTCACAGCTAAAGTTACGCAGTCACCACCAAAATCACTTTCACTTTAAACTTGTTTTTTCACTAACCTTTTAAATTAAAAATTGGATCTGAAACAATTTTTCATATCAATATACAATGTTAGTGTTGTAGGCATATAATTTCTTATCCTTCCAAGCAAACCTAAGAAATAAGCAAAATAATCAAAATTTAGCAACCATTTATAAGGCCTAGGAATTGCAAAGTCACTTAATTTAGCAAACATCTTCATCATAACCAAAAATATTTCAGGGATACCAAATCTAAAAAGGCTGAAAGATCTTGAAGGATCCTAAAAGATCATTTCAATTTTCAAAATTCTTCTATCCCAATAGCCATTCCTAGAAAACATTTATAATTATAACTTTTATCATGATTTGATACATAATAACTAATGTAATAAAAACATGAGTAAAATGTCATTTTCGTCTCTAAGGGTTGGCCAATTTTGCAATCTTTGTCCAAAGGTTTGTTTTTTCGCCTCTAAGTCACCATGGTTTCAAAATCTTGACATTTCTTCCAACTCGTTAACTCCATCCAAAATTTTTGTTAAAAGACCAAAATACCCTTTTTAGATGGAGTTAACGTACCAGATGAAAATTGAAAGATTTTGAGATCACGATGACTCACATGCGGAAAAAATAAACCTTAGGGACAGAAATGACATTTTACTCTAAAATTATGTCTAATAAACTAAACTAAAAACCAATAAGCTTGTTTAAGCTCGTGAGCCTGCTCGAGCTCAATAATTGAAGCTCACGATCATTTATTAAATATATATAAACTTTAGATAAGATTATTTCTCAAATATTTTTCGTTTCTTGCGAAAATGATACGAGAGCATACAAATGTACCAAAAGTCATAGCCAATAAGACATGTCATGCCGTCACAAAAATGACATGAATAATGAATTTAGAGTAACTTTTATAGTTTTACTTACGCCAGCTTGTACAAGATATGATTCGTCCTTAAACCAATCATCTCTGCAACACCGTTGGATGGAAACTCTTAATGATTACGATTACGAGATTCGCTACCATCCCGACAAGGCAAATGTAGTTGCTGATGCCTTAAGTCGCAAAGAAAGAGTTAAACCTATTAGGATTAACGCCAAGAGCATTGAGCTCAGAAATAGCTTGAGTGAGAAGCTATTAGATGCGCAAAAACAAGCCTTGTTAGAGGCTAATATCCAAATGAGGGATTAGGCAGAACTGTTGATAAATTAACGCCTGGAAAGGATGGAATCCTAAGATTTAATGAGAATTTGGGTTCCGATCTTTGGAGGACTTAGAGATCTAATCCTCCAAGAAGCGCACAATACAAGATACTCGGTTCACCCGGGTGGTGACAAGATGTATCAAGACTTGAAGAAGAATTATTGGTGGATGGGTTTGAAGAAATCCATAGCCACTTATGTAGCTAAGTGTCTGACGTCTTCGCAAGTTAAGGCCGAACATCAGAAACCGTCAGGACTTCTACAACAACTTGAGATTCCCACTTAAAAATGGGAAATGGTAACAACGGACTTGATTACCAAGTTACCTAAGACCAAATGTGGTAATGACACGATTTGGGTCATCGTTGATAGGCTAACTAAGTCAGCACATTTCTTACCAATTAAAGAAACTTATAATTCTGACAAGTTGGCTAAGTTGTAGGTGGACAAAATTGTGTCCCTACACGGTGTGCCAGTATCTATAGTATCTGATAGAGATACTAGATACAGATATCACTTTTGGAAAAGTTTCCGACAGTCGTTAGGCACACGATTAAATTTTAGTACGGCTTACCATCCGCAGACTGATGGTCAAAGTGAGCGTACTATTCAAACTCTAGAAGACATGCTCCGGGCATGTGTGATTGATTTAGGTGGAAGTTGGGATGACCACTTACCCCTAATAGAATTCTCCTATAATAACAGTTATCATACTAGCATTAAGGCTGCTCCTTTTGAGGCCTTATATGGGAGAAAATGTAGAACGCCCGTATGTTGGGCAGAAGTTGGGGAAGCCCAACTATCAGGACCTGAGATTGTCCTGGAGACCACGGAAAAGATTGTGCAAATCCATGATCGTCTCAAAGCTGCCAGAGTTAGGCAGAAGAGCTATGCTGACAAGAGGCGTAAACCTCTTCAATTCCAAGTAGGGGACAAAGTCATGCTGAAAGTATCACCCTGGAAAGGTGTGATGCGTTTTATGAAGAAGTGCAAGTTGAGCCCAAGATATATAGGACCCTTCGAGATAATCGAACGTGTCGGCACTGTAGCTTATAAGCTCAGCTTGCCAGAGGAGCTCAATGGAATTCATGATGTATTCCACATATCTAACCTTAAGAAATGTCTAGCCGATGAGTCGCTAGCAATGTCGCACGAAAATGTGCAAATAGATGAAAACCGGAGGTTTATTGAGAAACCAATTTCGATCGAGGATCGACAGGTTAAGAAGCTCCAAAGAAAAATAATACCTATAGTAAAGGTTAAGTGGGACGCTTTTAGAGGTCTCGAATATACATGGGAGGTTGAGTCCACTATGCGACAAAAGTACCCCTATCTTTTTGAATAAAATCTCGAGGTCGAGATTTCTTTTAAGGGAGTGAGGATGTAACACCATGTAAAATCGTGTCCAATAGTATAGTGACACGTGTTGTTTTTTTTTAAATATAGTCTGTTAAAGACTAATAAGGTCTAAAGGCGTCAACATGCTCAAACTGAGCCTCTGAGTGACGGTCCGATGTCAACATGCATAATAACAGCCTCTGAGTGACTGATATGTCAACACGCTTAAATCATTAGCCTCTGAGTGACTGATATGTCAACATGCCCAGCCTCTGAGTGACATCGGTATCAACATGCTTATACTAAGCCTCTGAGTGACATCGGTATCAACATGCTTATACTAAGCCTCTGAGTGATCCTTTACGTAGTCTTAACTCTCATATGTCATGTTTGTTGGACGAGAGTGATTAAATCTAATAATATTTTAAAGTTGGATATTGTAGAAATTAAAAGTGTCAACATGTTAATTCTTACCTCCGAGTGACCGTTTAACGAACTGAGAGCTCGACAATGTCCGGGCATAATCTCGGGTATGCTAAGTATTGGCTACGGAGGGCTAAAAGTGCCAAAACGTGTTTAAAAAGGTTTTTATAAGCTTTAATAAGTTAAGGGGTTAAAAGTGTCAAACTTTGAAACTGGCCAAGGGTCGGTTGCGAGCCGCGAGAGACAAGGCCTGGGTCTCTCGCGGGGTGCGAGAACAGGTATGCTGCAGAAAGTTTGGCTTGGTCCCCAAACAAAGCTCCAAAACCATTGAATCGAAACCATGGCTTCTCCAAACTGCTATGCCATGTTTTGGGACACTTGTAAGCTTCTTCTTACACCCCTAAACACATGGCTTCACCTCCGTTGAGCTCTGCAACTATAAATAGGTGTTCAAGTACTTCATTCCAACTTGCACCTTTCTTATTCATACTCTTCTCCCTCCTCTGGAAGTTCCTAGTTAAAAGGAGCATCCAACATAGTTCTTTTACACCTTAGGAATCACTGGTAAGTGTTCCTTCTTTGTGCATTTTCGTTATAGGCTTTTATAGCCAAAAGTCAAGCATTTTTCAGAAAACGCTTTGACTTTCTGTTAAGACCATTATGGTACAGCCATTGTTTGAAATGAACATGGCTAAGTGATCGTAATAAGGTAGGTGTTAATCCCTATAAAGGGCACCTCCTGGAGATCACGTTTGCTAGACCAATTGACCGGTCCAAGTTAAGTTATTAAAAAGTCAAACAGGCAATTTTTCGGAAAAATCATAAATTGATCTTATATATGTTATGAAACCTGTTTTAACACTTAAACAACTTGGTAATAACTATTAGAACATGTAAGAACATGTTCGGCTCGTCAATTTCAGTTCTAGGGTCGGTTTGCAACCGAAAGTCGCGAAGTTTGACTTTTGCTTTGACTTTCGATTCTGACCCGATTTAGATTAGTTAGATACTGATCTAAAGTTGCATTATGATCATAATATAATATAGCATAACCCTCTGAGGTTATATTACATGATCATAATCAGAATCCAAGTTTATGCGCAAGTTCCATAATTATGCCATCTTTGACCAAAATGCCATTTTTGTATAAAATAAGGTTTTAAATGGTAATGAACTTGAAAATGAGTTTTCTACTGATGTAATATTATAAGTAGGATTATTTGGGATGTTAAACCAAGTTATAAACTGAGTTTTCAAGCAAGTCCTTAAACTATGTTGATAAATGACGGTTTTAGACCTTGTGGCTCATAAAATGATTTTAATCAATCTTTTCAAGGTGAATCAATTATCTACTGACATGTTATATTAAATTATATATTTTAAACATTTTTATCTGACCCTAATGTCAGTTTTCATTAAACATCGCATAAAACGTCATTTTACGACATAAGCGTCATTTCGGCGCATAGTATGGTTTTAAACCATATTATTGACCAAGACTTGATACCTACTGATTTTAAAACTTATTTTAAACATATTTACAGTAGGTACATATTATAAACTCAGAATCCCAAATAATTTATAAACTATGTGTAAAATGACCAAAATGCCTCTTTGGTGCATAGTTTGGTCATAAAAGATAATTTACACATATAATTGATATCCTACTGATATTATATCATAAATAAAGTATTTTTCCAGAATACTTATAATTATAACATTAAATTATATTCAAGTTCTTTTTATACGATGTATAATTACCAAAATGCCCCTATGAAGCATAATTTCGTTTTAAAACCATAACGGGCATACAAGTTGATATCCTACTAATATCCTAACTTATTTAAAATATAATGGCATATAGAACTTGTCCATGACTTATCCGGTTAGCCATTATCGCTTATAAGCGTACGGTTGATTATATGTAACTATTTTACGAAAGTTAACCGAAACGGGTTTAACCTTGTCATTTAAGTCTCAAAATCCAGAATGTTTATAGTTTACCCATATTATACAAGTCAAGGAACTTGTCGGGATTAAACTACATTCTATCCGACCATCATTTAATCAAGCGTTATACGTAATGATCATGTACACTATTCGGTTTAGAAGACCGTTAGTATTTAATTGGCTAGCTTATGCCATAATCCAGACTAGAGCCTTGCCGGTAAATGCTATCTGCACTTGGTACTTTTGTATATGGCTGAGTTATTTAAAAATAAAAGAAGAAGACTAGCTCAGGTAAATACTCTTGACTTATTTTCCCTATATGGGCTTGGGATATGGTAAATAATTAACGCTTGGTCCGAAATGGGGTCAATCGAATGCCCGTTTGTGGCTAGTAAACCCGCATCTTCCGTTTTAATCAGTTTTGTTTGATAACTTAAACATCGGGGGTTAAATTACCGTGTCCTGGATATCATCGGCTCAATACATTAGTTATTGGCCACGACCTTAGCACGGGATGTAGGCATACACCTTTTGATGCTCATATGCAATATTCCCAAGACTTTGGGGATAACTCCTTCGTGAGTCCTGAGTGGTGTGTATTTAATCATGTCTCGGTTTCTGTACTGGGCCTTGTATGTATTGAAAAACATGTGAATCTGATACAAGGTTGCAAGGTCAACTTTCCCAAGTTAATAAAAGATTTTGTGCCGTTTTGCACTTAAAAATCATTTTTAAAGTTTTCAAAATGAGTCAGTTGGGTGTATTTAACAGTGTAAGCTGACGTATTGTCCAAAGACTAAACTACAGGTACAATATGAAATAGGCCGGAAGCTGCTCCATAGTGAATAAGAGGATCTTGCAAATCCTTAGAGCTGCCCTAAAGTCTGTTTTATATTCTTTCTTGTACATTTTAATGATCCGCATGCGGATCTTCTATTACGAGCCTGTATATTATTTTGTAATTTCGAACATTCGGTTTATAATAGTAATTTTACTCCAAGACTTCCGCTGTGCCATGTTTAATTAACAATGATGTTATCAACTTACGTCACGATACTCCCCACCCGGGCCCACCGGTGTATGGATTTCGGGTTGAAAATCCGGGGTGTGAGAGTTGGTATCAGAGCCAGCTTTTGAGAGAATTAAACACTAGCCTTCTTATGTTTAATCTCAAACTTACACGAGCACATTCCTTAGACTTCCGAGTCTATGCATTGACCTAGGATTACTCATTTCATTATTAAGTTATTAGTATGTTTTTGAATCGATTTTAAACAGGAAATGCCGCCAAGAGTTCGAGGACGCGGAAAAGGACCCATGAGGGGAGGACCATCCGGCCATATCCCTTCACATCCACATCACCCGAACCTTTATGAAGATTCGGGAGATTCATGGCCATTTGCCCAACACTCACCTACGCATACTCAAAGTTCTTATCATTCTTACCATTCACACCACTCCCACCATTCTCATCATTCTTACCATGATAAGTTTAACCCAAACCAATACCTAAATACCCCTCCAGCTGATCAGAATCAGTTGAACCAGCCTAACCCTATGGACGAGGACTCAGACCCGGAGATGCCGCCATCCGGATCGAACGCGCATCCTATTGAAGTTTCTAGTGATTACAACTCTTATGTTGGATCACCTTATCAAGGTCCTAATGAGTGGGACCAATACTGGGGTCAATTTACTTTTGCACATACTCTTTCCCACCATTCACAACCACCTCCCGTGCAGGAAGATGTCCACATGGAACCCGTGGACCAACCCCAACATCCACCTGAGCCGCCAAGGAGGAAACATGGAGCACGTATGTCGCTGCGGGCCAACGGTCAGGTTCGCTACCACCTTTGCCCAAATCTTACCCCACCATTCAAGAGGACCCACAAATGGGTGGACTCCCCAATGTTTCGCCTTTGGTGGAACCGACGCCAACACCAGTGGTTCAACAACCACCATCGGGTTATAACAACCCAATCCCAACGTATCCGGATAACATTAGATATGATCCTTTTAACCCGTTTACACCGGTAGACTATCAAGCTTGGTCGCAAGACCCCTACATGCAGGCGGTTATGCACAATGCACTTTACCCGTCTCCTGTCCCACCTACTTATCCACCGACTGGATATCCAACTTATGGGTACCAGTATCCGGTTATGCCACAACCTCAACAACAACCTCCGCCACCATTTGAGGCCATTAATGAGGCCTTAGAAAGAATGAAAGAAATGCAGCAGCAGGCGGAGAAAACGGAGAAGAATACAAATAAGTTCTTCAAGAAACTCTCCAAGTTGGTCAAAGGAAAGAAGGACGAGTGAAGTCTCTTCTAATTATATGTAGTCCCTGTGAGGATATAGTTATTTCTTTAGTCCCTCCGTGGACATGTTTATTTCTTTTTAATCCTTGCATGGACAATCAGTTTCTTTTATTTATTCATTTCAAGTATTGTAATGAAATATTTTGGAATTATATATACATATGTATTCATCCTCTTCAAAACAAGCGTCTCGATTTTACTCGAAATTATGCTCTGCGATATAATTCCAAAAAGATCTTAATGGTTTTGATTTGCCGAGTGGCACAGACCACATATTTGACCAAATATATAAATGATAGTTAAGAACGGAAGGGTCTTCTATCATGATACTTAAGGGAAGTTATCCTTCTATCTAGAGGTGGTGGATTAAGTTCAAGCCTTCAAGTCATTAAGGTTAATGCGACCGGGACTATTAATCAACCATTAAGATCCTCTTATGATAACATTTAAGTAATGTTCATACTCTTGGTAGTATGACTTGAGGAATCACACTAGCCTTCAAGGTAATGGACTATGTCCTAACCTTATATAGCCCTTGTGATCTGTTTGATCCTGGCTAAATATCACCAGTGCGTAATGAATAAGACATCCATTAGAGATGCATTTTATATAGCCTTTGTGATCTGTTTGATCCCGGCTAAATATCACCAGTGCGGTGATAAATAAGACATCCATTAGTGATGTATTACCCTTTCGGGTTATGATCTATTCTATAAAGCCCATGTGATCTATCTGATCCCGGCTAATATCATCAGTGCGATGATAAATAAAACATCCATTAGTGATGTATTACCCTTTCGGGTTATGATTTATTTTATATATAGCCCTTGTGATCTATTTAATCCCGGCTAAATATCATCAGTGCGATGATAAATAAAACATCCATTAGTGATGTATTACCCTTTCGGGTTATAATTTATTTTATATAGCCCATGTGATCTATTAGATCCCGGCTAATGACACCAGTGTGGTGATAAATAAAACATCCATTAGTGATGTAATGCCTTCATGGCTAAAATTTATTTTATATAGCCTATGTGATCAGTTTGATCCCGGCTAATATCGCCAGTACGGTGATAAATAAAACATCCATTAGTGATGTAGTGCCTATGTGCCCTATTTTACATCCATTTGAGATGCAGGCCTATGTGCCATACTTTATGTCCATTAGTGACAGGCCTATGTGCCATAACTTTATGTCCTTTAGTGACAGGCCTATGTGCCACAACCTTATGTCCGTTAGTGACAAGCCTATGTGCTATAAAATTGTCAAATGACAATGACAGTTGTGACATTGCGATCCCCTGTCTATTAATAAATGGACTATGTACAGATTGTAATTTGCCTATGATGGTCCTATTAAGACCTAGGCCAAATATAGTTATATTAAGCCTAATAGTTGTGATGTTATTCACACTAGTATAGGCAATGGATTTTTCTTATATCCAATGTTTAAAAGCAGATATGGTTATTATACCATGGCTAAGAGAAATTTTATTTGGTATATAGAACCAAAGCTTTGAAGAATGGATAATTCTAATGAGGCACAAAGTAGCCATCGGAACGTCAACTCTAAGGACGTCGAAAATGTAGCCATAGATAATAATGACTTCCAAGCACGCATTGATGCGGCTGTAGAAAAGGCCATGGGTAAGGCCATAGAGAAGTTAAGAGAGTCGAGTGCTACTCGCTCTAAACCATTATCAATCACCCCATCTTCAGCTCATAAAGAGATGTCTGTTCACTCTTCAAATGCGAAGAGTGAACCAAGGAAAGTAGACTTTGCTGATAGGTCTCATTCTGCTAAAGACGGGTGTACCTACAAATACTTCGTCTCTTGTAAGCCCCGAGATTTTAATGAGGAAAAAGGAGCTGTAGAAGCCCTAAAGTGGCTGGACGAGATGGAGACTATCGTGGACATCAGCGGCTGTGCTGATAAGGATGTGGTCAAGTATGTATCACAGTCCTTTAAGGGCGATGCCCTAACATGGTGGAAGGCCATGATTCAGTCAACAGGTAAAGTATACCTGTATAATCTGGGATGGTCTAAGTTTATGGACCTTACTAATGAAACCTACTGCTCACCCCATGAGGTGGAGAAAATAGAGATAGACTTCTTGTCTCTTTCAATGAAAAACCTAGACTGCCGGAAGTATGTCTCCAATTTCAATTCCCTATCTAGGTTAGTTTCCTACCTAATCACCCCAGAATCAAAACGCATTGCGCGTTTTATCAATGGATTAGCGCCCGAGATTTAGGGCATGGTAAAGGCTGCTCAGCCTAATACCTATAGGTCTGCTGTAGACCTATCTCTCTCTCTCTCTCTCACCCTTGATCTTGTAAGGCAAAAGTCAGTTAAGTCTGAAACTGACGGAAAAAGAAAGATAGAAGATGACAACTCCCATAAGTTTAATAAGAAAAATAAAGGGAGATTCGGGTTCAAAGGGAACCAAGGCAAGTCGGTTGTGATGCCATTTTGCAAGACTTGTAACCGCAGACACTGGGGACAGTGTAATTCTGATTCACAAGCTAGACCTTGCGGTATTTGTAAAAGGAGAGGGCATAAGACCCCAGATTGAAAAGATCTTAAGGATGTTGTATGTTATATCTGCAATGAAAAAGGGCACATTGCAACTAACTGCCCTAAGAATTCAGAATAATAATCCGAAGCCTGGAGAGGCCAAGAAGGGGAACGCACGCGCTTTTCGACTAACTGCTAAGGAAGCTGTTAATGACAATAACGTCATAACAAGTACTTTCCCCATTAATGATATTTATTCTAGAGTTCTTTTTTATTCTGGTGCAGATAGATCTTTTGTTGACCATAAGTTTAGTAAACTATTAAACCTGCCCATAAGAACTCTAGATAAAACCTATGAGATAGAACTTGTTGATGGAACGATAGAATCCACATCTTCCATTCTTGATGGATGCTCTATATCCATTAAGAATCATTCCATCCCTATCTCTCTTCTGCAATGAAATTGGCGGGGTTCGATGTTGTCTTAGGCATGGATTGGTTATCTCATAACCAAGCCCGCATTACCTGCGATAAAAAGCTCATCAAAATTAAGACCCCATCTGGTGAATTGATTACCATACCTCAAGACTCACACTGTGGGTTGCCAGACAAGGTGTCGTTATTTAAGGCATCCAAGTGTTTGAGAAGAGGTTGTGTCATCTACATGGCACAAGTAACCATCAATGAGCCTAAACCAAGCATTGAAGACTTACCAGTTATCTCGGAGTATCTCGATATTTTCCCTAAAGAATTACCAGGCCTACCTCCGGATAGGCAAGTGGAGTTTAGAATTGACATCATACCAGGATCAGCACCCGTAGCTAGAGCTCCATATAGACTAGCTCCAACAGAAATGAATGAGTTAAGAGTTCAATTGGATGAACTCTTGGAGAAAGGATTTATTCAACCTAGTTCCTCGCCCTGGGGAGCTCCAATCCTCTTCATTAAAAAGAAAGACGGATCAATGCGGATGTGCATCGACTGTTGGGAGCTGAACAAGATAACAATTAAGAATAGATATCCTCTGCCCAGGATCGATGATTTATACGACCAACTTCAAGGGGCTAGTTACTTTTCTAAGATAGATTTGAGATCAGGATATCATCAACTGAAGGTTAGAAGTCAAGATGTTCCTAAGACAGCCTTCAGGACCCGCTATGGTCATTTTGAGTTCTTGGTGATGCCTTTTGGGCTCACAAATGTACCAACAGCGTTCATGGATCTCATGAATAGAGTCTGCAAGCCATATTTGGATAAGTTTGTCATTGTCTTTATAGACGATATTCTTATCTACTCTCGTAACCAAGCTGATCACGAGAAACATCTTCGGTGCATCTTAGAACTGCTAAAGCAAGAAAGGCTTTATGCTAAATTCTCTAAATTCGAATTTTGGCTCAAAGAAGTCCAATTCCTTGGACATATGGTAAGTGAGCGTGGTATCCAAGTGGATCCCGCTAAGATAGAAGCCATAATGAATTGGGAAGTTCCCAAGACTCCATCTGAAATCCGTAGTTTCTTAGGACTGGCTGGTTATTATAGAAGGTTCATTGAGAACTTCTCAAGAATAGTCACTCCTTTAACTACCTTGACCCGTAAGAATGTTAAGTATAATTGGGGTCCAAAACAACAAGAATCTTTTGAGATTCTTAAACACAAGCTAAGCAATGCTCCTGTGTTATCTCTACCAGAGGGTATTGAGAATTTTGTTGTTTATTGTGATGCATCACACACCAGTATGGGCTGTGTACTAATGCAAAATGGCAAGGTAATTGCCTATGCATCACGACAGTTAAAGGTGCACGAAAGAAATTACACCACCCATGATTTAGAATTGGGTGCCACCGTATTTGCACTAAAACTGTGAGACATTACTTGTATGGTACAAAGTGTGTTATATACACTGACCATAAAAGTCTCCAACATCTGTTCAATCAGAAAGAATTGAACATGCTACAACACCGTTGGATGGAAACTCTTAATGATTACGATTGCGAGATTCGCTACCATCCCGGCAAGGCAAATGTAGTTGCTGACGCCTTAAGTCGCAAAGAAAGAGTTAAACTTATTAGGATTAACGCCAAGAGCATTGAGCTCAGAAAAGCCTGAGTGAGAAGCTATTAGATGCGCAAAAACAAGCCCTGTTAGAGACTAATATTCCTTAACGAGGGATTAGGCGGAACTGTTGATCAATTAACGACTGGAAAGGATGGAATTCTAAGATTTAATGATAGAATTTGGGTTCCGATCTTTGGAGGACTTAGAGATCTAATCCTCCAAGAAGCGCACAATACAAGATACTCGGTTCACCCGGGTGGTGACAAGATGTATTAAGACTTGAGAAGAATTATTGGTGGATGGGTTTGAAGAAATCCATAGCCACTTATGTAGCTAAGTGTCTGACGTCTTCGCAAGTTAAGGCCGAACATCAGAAACCGTCAGGACTTCTACAACAACTTGAGATTCTCACTTGGAAATGGGAAATGGTAACAATGGACTTGATTACCAAGTTACATAAGACCAAATGTGGTAATGACACGATTTGGGTCATCGTTGATAGGCTAACTAAGTCAGCACATTTCTTACCAATTAAAGAAACTTATAATTCTGACAAGTTGGCTAAGTTGTACGTGGACAAAATTGTGTCCCTACACGGTGTGCCAATATCTATAGTATCTGATAGAGATACTAGATACACATATCACTTTTGGAAAAGTTTCCAACAATCGTTAGGCACACGATTAAATTTTAGTACGGCTTACCATCCGCAGACTGATGGTCAAAGTGAGCGTACTATTCAAACTCTAGAAGACATGTTCCGGGCATGTGTGATTGATTTAGGTGGAAGTTGGGATGACCACTTACCCCTAATAGAATTCTCCTATAATAACAGTTATCATACTAGCATTAAGGCTGCTCCTTTTGAGGCCTTATATGGGAGAAAATGTAGAACGCCCGTATGTTGGGCAGAAGTTGGGGAAGCCCAACTATCAAGACCTGAGATTGTCCTGGAGACCACGAAAGATTGTGCAATCCAGACCTGAGATTGTCTGGAGACTGAGATTGTCCTGGAGACCACGGAAAAGATTGTGCAAATCCATGATCGTCTCAAAGCTACCAAAGTTAGGCAGAAGAGCTATGCTGACAAGAGGCGTAAACCTCTTCAATTCCAAGTAGGGGACAAAGTCATGCTGAAAGTATCACCCTGGAAAGGTGTGATGCGTTTTGGAAAGAAGTGCAAGTTGAGCGCAAGATATATAGGACCCTTCGAGATAATCGAACGTGTCGGCACAGTAGCTTATAAGCTCAGGTTGCCAGAGGAGCTCAGTGGAATTCATGATGTATTCCACATATCTAACCTTAAGAAATGTCTAGCCGATGAGTCGCTAGCAATGTCGCACGAAAATGTGCAAATAGATGAAAACCTGAGGTTTATTGAGAAACCAATTTCGATCGAGGATAGACAGGTTAAGAAGCTCCGAAGAAAAATAATACCTATAGTAAAGGTTAATTGGGACGCTTTTAGAGGTCCCGAATATACATGGGAGGTTGAGTCTACTATGCGACAAAAGTACCCCCATCTTTTTGAATAAAATCTCGAGGTCGAGATTTCTTTTAAGGGGGTGAGGATGTAACACCCTGTAAAATCGTGTCCAATAGTATAGTGACACGTGTTGTAATTTTTAAATATAGTCTGTTAAAGACCAATAAGGTCTAAAGGCGTCAACATGCTCAAACTGAGCCTCTGAGTGACGATCCGATGTCAACATGCATAAATAACATCCTCTGAGTGACTGATATGTCAACATGCTTAAATCATTAGCCTCTGAGTGACTGATATGTCAACATGCCCAGACTCTGAGTGACATCGGAATCAACATGCTTATACTAAGCCTCTGAGTGATCCTTTACGTAGTCCTAACTCTCATATGTCATGTTTGTTGGACGAGAGTGATTAAATCCAATAATATTTGAAAGTTGGATATTGGAGAAATTAAAAGTGTCAACATGTTAATTCTTACCTCCGAGTGACCTTTTAATGAACCGAGAGCTCGACAATGTCCGGGCATAATCCCGGGTATGCCAAGTATTGGCTACGGAGGGCTAAAAGTGCCAAAAACGTGTTTAAAAAGGTTTTGTATAAGCTTTAATAAGTTAAGGGGTTAAAAGTGTCAAACTTTGAAACTGGCCAAGGGTCGGTCGCGGGCCGCGAGAGACCAGGCCTGGGTCTCTCGCGAGGTGCGTGAACAGGTCTGCTGCAGAAAGTTTGGATTGGTCCCCAAACAAAGCTCCAAAACCATTGAATCGAAACCATGGCTTCTCCAAACTGCTATGCCACGTTTTGGGACACTTGTAAGTTTCTTCTTACACCCCTAAACACATGGCTTCACCTCCTTTGAGCTCTCCAACTATAAATAGGTGTTCAAGTGCTTCATTCCAACTTGCACCTTTCTTATTCATACTCTTCTCCCTCCTCTGGAAGTTCCTAGCTAAAAGGAGCATCCAACATAGTTCTTTTGCACCTTAGGAATCACTGGTAAGTGTTCCTTCTTTGTGCATTTTCGTTATAGGCTTTTATAGCCAAAAGTCAAGCGTTTTTCAGAAAACGCTTTGACTTTCTGTTAAGACCATTATGGTCCAGCCATTGTTCGAAATGAACATGGCTAAGTGATCGTAATAAGGTAGGTGTTAATCCCTATAAAGGGCAGCTCCCGGAGATCACGTTTGCTAGACCAATTGACGGGTCAAAGTTATGAAAATAAAAAGTCAAACTGCTCATTTTTCGGAAAAATCATAAATTGATCTTATATATGTTATGAAACCTGTTTTGACACTTAAACAAGTTGGTAACAATTATTAGAACATGTAAGAACATGTTCGGCTCGTCAATTTCAGTTCTAGGGTCGGTTTGCAACCAAAAGTCGCGAAGTTTGACTTCTGCTTTGACTTTCGATTCTGACCCGATTTAAATTAGTTAGATACTGATCTAAAGTTGCATTATGATCATAATATAATATAGCATAACCCTCTGAGGTTATATTACATGATCATAATCAGAATCCAAGTTTATGCGCAAGTTCCATTATGCCATCTTTGACCAAAATGCCCTTTTTGTATAAAATAAGGTTTTAAATGGTAATGAACTTGAAAATGAGTTTTCTACTGATGTAATATTATAAGTAGGATTATTTGGGATTTTAAACCAAGTTATAAACTGAGTTTTCAAGCAAGTCCTTAAACTATGTCGATAAATGACGGTTTTAGCCCTTGTGGCTCATAAAATGCTTTTAATCAATCTTTTTCAAGGTGAATCAATTACCTACTGACATGTTATATTAAATAATATATTTTAAACATTTTTATCTGACCCTAATGTCAGTTTTCATTCGCATAAAACGTCATTTTACGACATAAGCGCCATTTCGGCGCATAGTATGGTTTTAAACCTTATTATTGACCAAGACTTGATACCTACTGATTTTAAAACTTATTTTAAACATATTTACAGTAGGTACATGTTATAAACTCAGAATCCCAAATAATTTATAAACTATGTGTAAAATGACCAAAATGCCCTTCGGTGCATAGTTTGGTCATAAAAGATAATTTCCAATATAATTGATATCCTACTGATATTATATCAGAAATAAAGTATTTTTCCAGAATACTTATAACTATAAATTAAATTATATTCAAGTTCTTTATATACGATGTATAATTACCAAAATGCCCCTATGAGGCATAATTTCGTTTTAAAACCATAACGGGCATACAAGTTGATATCCTACTAATATCCTAACTTATTTAAAATATAATGGCATATAGAACTTGTCCATGACTTATCCGGTTACCCATTATCGCTTATAAGCGTACGGTTGATTATATGTAACTATTTTACGAAAGTTAACCGAAACGGGTTTAACCTTGTCATTTAAGTCTCAAAATCCAGAATGTTTATAGTTTACCCATATTATACAAGTCAAGGAACTTGTCGGGATTAAACTACATTCTATCCGACCATCGTTTAATCAAGGTTATACGTAATGATCATGTACACTATTCGGTTTAGAAGACCGTTAGTATTTAATTGGCTAGCTTATGCCATAATCCAGACTAGAGCCTTGCCGGTTAATGTTATCTGCACTTGGTACTTTTGTATACGGCTGAGTTATTTAAAAATAAAAGAAGAAGACTAGCTCAGGTAAATACTCTCGACTTATTTTCCCTATATGGGCTTGGGATATGGTAAATTATTACCGCTTGGTCCGAAATGGGGTCAATCGAATGCCCGTTTGTGGCTAGTAAACCTGCACATTCCGTTTTAATCAGTTTTGTTTGATAACTTAAACATCAGGGTTTAAATTACCGTGTCCTGGATATCCTCGGCTCAATACATTAGTTATTGGCCACGACCTTAGCACGAGGTGTAGGCATTACCTTTTGATGCTCATATGCAATATTCCCAAGACGTTGGGGATGACTCCTTCGTGAGTCCTGAGTGGTGTGTATTTAATCATGTCTCGGTTTCTGTACTTGGTCTTGTATGTATTGAAAAACATGTGAATCTGATACAAGGTTGCAAGGTCAACTTTCCCAAGTTAATAAAAGATTTTGTGCCGTTTTGCACTTAAAAATTATTTTTAAAGTTTTCAAAATGAGTCAGTTGGGTGTATTTACCAGCGTAAGCTTCGTCCAAAGACTAAACTCAGGTACAATACGAAATAGGCCGGAAGCTGCTCGGTAGTGAATAAGAGGATCTTGCAAATCCTTAGAGCTGCCCTAAAGTCTGTTTTATATTCTTTCTTGTACATTTTAATGATCCGCCTGTGGATCTTCTAGTACGAGCCTGTATATTATTTTGTAATTTCGAACATTCGGTTTGTAATAGTAATTTTACTCCAAGAATTCCGCTGTGCCATGTTTAATTGACAATGATGTTATCAACTTACGTCACGATACTCCCCACCCGGGCCCACCGGTGTATGGATTTCGGGTAGAAAATCCGGGGTGTGAGATCACGTTATTCTCCTTCCTATCTCACCTGCATTATCACGTTCAATAATAGATTAACCACAGTTTTTTTGTTAATCTAATCGCATCTTAATATGAGTTAAATATCAAAAGAATTAAAGAACCAACTCAACAACAGATAAAGATAAAAAAACATGTTTAAGCACAAGTAACCTTAAAACCTGAACATGGTATCATACTATAACATAACTCAAAACGAACCGGAGTAGAACTGGTAAAGAAATTATTTTAGAAGCAAACATTTGAAATGCGTTGAGATCCATACATAATCCGTAACATATTACTCGAAAACTTATGTCCTCTTAGATTTTCCAACATAATTTTTATCTCAAAATCAAAAGGCAGCTAATCAATTAACTCAAACAAATTATAAAAACCTAAGAGACTATCAAAATCAACAAAAGATACCTCGGCTAAAAGGCGATTCTTCGGAAGAAGCTTCGCAACTTCTGGAGGCAGAACTACATGCCTACAAATTACAATATCAAAACACAAATCATCAAACCACCACAAGAATTAAACAAACAAACAAACAATACAAAAACGATCTAAACAAATATGAACACAATCGAAGTAAATTAATGAGAAACTGTTCCTTGTATTCAAACGTATCATGAAAATACTTTTCGGGGTACTGGATGAGTTTCTAACTTTCTTTATTCTTTTTTTTTTGAACACCTTTATCTTTTTCATTTATGCTTAGTCCACCAAAGAACTAAAAATCACAAACAACATGGATATGTATATAAAATAAGCTTTATGTAATGTGGCTCTGGCTCATCATGCTATGATCTCTCTTTCACAAACTGGTAATTGTATACACTATTTAGAAAAAAAAAATATATGTATCAACATAACAGATTATGTTTAAGGCTACAAATCTTCAATAAACCAAGTGCAACATCTGAAACCAAAACAATGATCTCTAACTATCTAATTGCAATACAGAATATGAATGTAAATCACGATTAAAGATAAATCAAACACGGATCATGAAAGAATGTTAGTTTAAAGTATTAAAGATGAAGAGAAAAACAAACCTGATGCTTAGTTTCCTGCAGTCGATGTCACCAGGCCTGATTGAAGAATTAGGGTTTCTCAATGGTAGAGCGACTTAGATTTATGGTTCGTGAGTTGCACAATAAGATACAATTGAAAGATTATAATCATTATGGAAAGTCCAATTTGATTGAAGATCTTGTGTTTGTGAGGAGCAATAGATTGAATAAGGGCGAAGAAAAAGAGCAGAGAAGACTTTTTGTGCCGTTAATAATAAAATTATATCATGCTCTTCTTCCTGTCTCTTCTCTTCTTTTTCTCTAATTTCTACCCTCTCTCTCTCTCTCTCTCTCTGCAATGGTTCTGATTCAGATTCAAATTTGAAAATCGTTAGAAAAGAAGATTGCAGTGTGTGGTGATGAGAATGGGGGAAGGAGCGACTGATATGATGAAGACTGACAAGCATTAAATGCTAATTACATATCCCCCATGTTTTTTAAAATTCAAAACACCCTCTATTTTAATTATCAAGATTAAAATTAATATAAATCTATTAAATATAAGATTAATGATGCAATAATAAGATAAGATTGGTACTGTTGGATAGCCTATCTGATTGCGACGTAAGAATTGTGATGTAATCGTCATCTCTTCTTTTTTTGATAGAGGAGATAGATAGATATAGATTTTAAGTTATTCACTGATTCGTAGGCTTCTTTCATGAATGTTTAATTTCTAATAAACATGCAAATATCTTTTTTCCTCTTTAAAATCAATATAAATTATTTTTAAAGAAAAGAATCTATACGATGTTATTTTTATACAATTATTTTGATTTACATTGATGATAGATGAGTTTCAAATATTAACATGTTTTTAAATTGTTAAAAGAGTTAAATGCACGGTTGGTCCCTGTGGTTTGCAAAAATTTACAGACTTGGTCCTAATGGTTCACTAATTACACACTTGGTCCCGGTGGTTGTAATTTTTGCAATCGGGTGGTCCTTATCACTAACATCTGTTAAGTTTTCCAGTTAAGTCCATGTTAAATGACCAAAATACCCTTGCTTATTAATAAAACCCACCAAATTATATGTCTTCACAGACCTCTCTTCTCAAACAAGCAGAACAACCACCACCATATCACCTCTGCCACCGTCTCACCTCCACCACCATCTCACCTCCACCCCCGAACATCCACCACCACCATCTCACCTCCACCAAGACACACGACTAACGAAACGACACGACTCGACTGACCCAAGCCAACGGACGTACAAAACTTACAAAACGAAATGTGTAATCGGAAGCGTGCCTGTGATCTATAAATCGACACGAGAACTGAGGTGGTGCGGGCAGTGGTGGCTCGTCGGTTGATGGCATGTGGCCCGTCGAGTCAACCGTTTCGGATACAACTGTCTCAGATGCGTCAGTTTTCAAACCTTGATTTTCATTTTGACCATCGTAAGTTTGGCTTGACCCGTCAACTTGCTTCGACTCGTTAACAATATAAGTTTCCACCGACACAGCACGACCAAAATCTGATGCCTGTGAAGCAAAACCATGAATCTCTGCTTGAGAAACCGAAACGGTTCAATAGTTTGACTTTTTCCTGTTTCGCCAACAACCTTGACCTCCAGCTCAACGTTTTGTGGATCAGAAACTGAAACCACATCCAATACGTTATAATCAATGTCGTCTTTCTGCTTAGTAATGTGACTTATTCCAGATGATGAAGTGGCCATCAATTCAGCAGGTGTCACCAAATGAGTCGGATGCTTAAACTTGGTTTCATCGGCTACAACATCAGTTGCCACCGAGGCGTCAACTTGTCTATCAACTGAATATTCAATGGTTTTCATCTCATCAGAGTCATGAATGCCAGCTGGATTTTTGAAATCAGAAAGTTCACGGTCAAAGTAGGACTTGATGCTACTGGAGGCGGTTCAATAGAAGCTTCCGTCAAAGGAGAGCTTGAGAGCTGCCTTGGAATGGAAGCACCATCAGATGTAGGTACCGAGACCTCCAAAGATGTTTCCGGCTTACTTCGAGAGGGTTGATTCGACAGTGGCTGGTGAGTCAAATTGGGGAAGATGCCTGTAATAAAATCCTGGTGGAGGTAGTGGTGGTCGATTGACGGTAGAGGTGGTGGTAATGGGTTGAAAGTGGCGGCGGAGGTGGTGGTGGGCTGACGTGGAGGTGGAGGTGGGATGAAGGTGGAGGTGTCTGTGGTTTTTAGAGAGAGAGAGAGAGAGGAGGGTGAAGAAGATAAGGGGTGGGTTCATTTCTTTTTTTTTATTTGCTTAGGGGCAATCTAGTAATTTTGCACATATTTAACTAAAAAACTTAACATTTGTTAGTGATAAGGACCACCCAGGTGCAAAAATTACAACTATTAGGACCAAGTGTGTAATTAATGAACCACTAGGATCAAGTCTGCAATTTTCGTATACCACACGGACCAACCAAGCATTTAACTCTTGTTAAAATGGTACAAACTAAATACATATGCTAAATGTTAACAATTAAATCGGTGATTACAGTATTTTGAACCAAGCCAAAAAAATATTTACAAATCTTTTTGAACGTGTTAAGAAATCAGTTTTTTTTTCTATTAAACTTCAAACTTCCATATTCAACTTAATTAATCATGATTGTTTAGTGTGCATTGAACCAAACCAAGAAATGGTCCTCATTGTACCAACTCCATGTAGGCATTATTATTGTATGAAAACAGATAGTCGATATTCGATCCTTAGAATATTATATTTATACGACTGCTTCCTTAATAAAGCTTATCTATAATTCAATTAATACATTGAAAATTTACTAAGAAAACAACACACATGTATAGATATGATGGTCCCGTAGAGGGTCAAGAAGGCGTGTGAAACGTACGCAGTTCTCATGTCCGATGATCCCACTTATCTACTTAGTTATGAATAGAAAACATACGATGACAAAATTATAAATAATGTTATTACAAATAAGCTAGTTAGGAAACTTGATAGCATTTATTTCAATATCTAGGACAAAACTAAAGATCCCTCCGTAGCGGTTTCAAATGCATGATTTTTTTTATTGATAACATGTTGGGGAAATTTGTAAACAACGGATAATATGAGAGGTGTGTGATCACTTTCAGATCAAATTATAGCCAATACATATTTATTGATAAAACATCAAGTACATTATATATAATTTTATTTTTGCACGTCAGTTTGAATAATGTCACCTGCCAAATAGCGACATTCGTCGGTTATGACGGTTAATTTGTTCGCCCTTACTTTAAACTATACCATGGGGAAATGGTTAAACAAATACAACTAAGAACACAAAACTCTAGTAGCAATGCACATAGGTTAGGCATATCGTTCCATAATTTAGATGTGCCATGTATAAATTAGATGCACGACCATGTATTGGGTGCGCTTGAGTTGGACGCTCATAAGTGTTACAAGTTATGTCGACTAATTCACCTTAATGGGTCTTAGTGGACCTATGATGTGTTAAAGAGTTATTCAAGGTTACATTAAGTTATATTAGGTCATAACAAGTCATGTTAAATGTTAACGAGCTATTAGGTCATAACAAGTCCTGTTAGATGTTAACTAGCTATGGTAGATAATACATCCTTCAATTTAGTTTGTGGGCACTAGTATATATGTTAATGAGTTATATTAGGTTATACTATGTCACTTTATATTATAGCAAGTCATATTAAGTTTATATTAGGCTATACTAAGTCATGTTGGGAATTAATGAGTTACAATTTATGATACGTCCACTTATTCTTGTATGGGCTTTGTCATGTGTTAATCAGATATACAACTAGTAATTTATGACAAACCCTTGAACACGACATGACTCGACACGAAGTTAAACATGTTAGGGATTGAGATAAACAAATTGGTGTCATAAACGGTTCGACACACCATTAAAAAGGTATCTATACATGTACAACCCACCTAATGACACCATTCAGAAGGATATAGCTTAACATGCTTTTCTTTGGAGTAAGTTCACACAATAGTAACCAAGTGTCTCACTAAAATCACTTAAAGTTTTTGTATTTATAGTCACTCAACTTTGATCAGGTGTTCCAATCTTGTGAATTATTTTTATTAATGATAAAAAAAATTTAATTAAGTGACAAATGAAACATTTATGAATCTTGGTTACCATTTATTGATTACCTTTTTTTCCAATTTGACTTAATTAAATTGAAAATTAAGAAACTTGTTTACTATTTAGTGAATTCTTTTTTCTTCGCCATTATCTCCTACTTCAAGTTAATTTGAAAAAACTAATAATGAGGGTTCATATATCATATATGTTCCATTTAGGTAGCTATTTTTAAATAACTTAAACATTTATATAAAAATAACGCAAGATGAAACACCTAATAAAAGTTGAGTGAGCATAGAGGAACAAAAAGACATTAGTGGAACACTTGAAAAATTGGTGACCATTGGGTTATAGTGTTATACTCAAATAAGTATTAACCACTCAAAAAAGCAGCAACTGCACAATTGCAGTAACTCAAGTGTGTTCACAACATGCATATTTGATGTTTACCGTAGAAGAACCGGTAACTAAACCACAAAACGGTGGAGATTCAATGTCATAACCCACACAACCACATTAGTTTGTAACAAAGTTACAATTTTTGGGTACAAATTCACCAATCATTCAACACCACATTTTCTTGATCCTCATAAAATCTGGAAACATGATTCCAATCATTCAACTTTTTTACCTTATTGCATAAATCAAACAAATTGACCCAACAACCAACAAGGGTTTCCACATAACCACAAATTTTCAATACCCTCTATACCACTAAACCCAATATTTAACAAATTAAACAAATCATCTATCTTCCTCTGTATTTCTGGCATGATCAAATTGGTCAAAAGGGTATCCCATAAAACAAATTTGGGGATTAAAACCACCCTCAATCAATAACCACACATTTCTTCAAGTAAAGCATTTGACCACATACATGCAGAAAACAAACAAGAATATATAACATACATATATATAACAATAAATCAATAGTCTTGGATCATTTTTGGAGTTACCGATTGAAATAAACTGAGGGTCTGAATCACCATGTGTTGATTGATATGGGTTTCGCTAAAGGTTGAATCTTGCAGCAAATTTCATGATTAAAAGCTGCTGATTTTGTGAAGAGAGTTTGGGGGGGGGGGGGGTTTCCTTTTTCTTTTTTTTTTTTTTTGTTTTTTTTTTTGGGTTTTTGTTGGTGTTGTTGAGAGACTGCGGAAAGTGTTATAAATGACGAAAAGAGACGTCTTTGTCTAGCATTCGACAACCTGCGCAGGCTTCACCAACCAAAAGCCCATTGTTATGTTTGTGAACAAGTTTAACTGCACAAGGTACACCTTTTGGTTCATGTTATTGTTTTGGATAAAGGTTTGGCTTTTTTTTGCTATAAATGAAAACAGTGATAACGATGATATGTTTATTGATAAAAAGGTAGTGTATATATAATAATACAACTTAAGTGTTATAAAATCAAAAGGTTGTATTTCAACTACTCTAATGCTTGATGCCGTATTAAAAACCTTGATAGGAAAACGTATTGAGACAAAATCTAGGCTAAGGGAAAAAGAGTACAGCGTGTGTTGTCTTCCTCAGATAGTTCTATATGAGGTATGTTGTCTTATTAAAAACCTTACTAAGAAAACCTAATGCGATAAAACTTTAGCGAATGGAAAAATAGTGCAACTTATATGATACTCGCCCTCATTTGAATATGTAAACTTTAAGTGACGTGTATCGGTCTTTCATAACAGTTCAGCTCAAAGCTTTTTTGTGGCCAACAATTTGCCACTTAATCCCTTAATGTGCAATCCTTTGTGTTTGCAATGGTGTATGATCTTCAAAGAGTCTTCTAGTGTCTCTTCATGTAAACAAATATTATAAGATCCACAATTGTGTTTTGTACATTCATTGTATTTACAAAACTAACCAAACTTGTTTAGATGGGTTAGTAAAATATAAACTGATATCTTACATACCTTTGATATATCGAAATACTTGTTTTAACATGTTTCAATGTCTCCTCGTTAGATAAGCTATATCATGCCGATAAATTTAAATGAATGATAAATTTAATTATGAATAGCTAGCAAGAAATATTAATGTACAATTGCACTTAACCATGGCATTTCTAGACCAAAGGTTTCAATTTCTGTGAGATCAACCTTATTAATTATTCTAGTTTAGGTTCTAAATTAGCGTATATATATATATATATATATATATATATATATATATGACAAGGACTAGTTTCAAGAGTGAACACTAGTGTATTTGCGAACTGAGCGAACTAATCATGGCCATACACGTGTGTAAATCAATGGTCAGGATTTGTTCACTCAGTTCGCAAATACACTAGTGTTTACTTTAGAACCCTACCCTTTATCACAATAATAATTTTATTATTTGTTTTACAGATTTTATTGGCTATGTGGATGTTTGTTTCAAACTAGAAATACATTTAAAAAAGATGGAACCATAGGGAAAATACTAAACCTTAAAATTGAAGATCTTGAGTGAGTCATTATGTAAGTTGTATTTTAATTATTTACATCAACTAAACTTTTTTTACATATATTCAATCATTCGTACACAATTATTATAGGGGTCAAAAGGTTCCCGTTAAGTTGTGGGATGATTTTGGTATTGAAATGTTTGCTTACATCAATTATAAAAATCGTGACAAGCATGTTGTAATTGTCGTTCACTTTGGTTCCGTCAACATCTATAAGGGCACAATTTTTAATAAGTTGTATTTAATGTTTTTTCGTTTTGAACATTATTTTTTTGTTTTATTGTTTATTATATTTAATATTTAATATTCATGATATTTTGTTAATTCCATTATTTAATTTAGATAAACGTGATGTTTTTAACACATGTGACGTTAGTAGACTATTCATCAATAACGATCTTGATGGAATAACTTCATTTAAGCAGACGTACACTAAAATTCTTTCATATGAATAGATAGCATAATCAATCATTTTGAAATTATGTAAAAAAATTGGTTTCATTACATATAACGAATTCATAATTTTATGTATTGATAAACATATAGGTATGTTGAGAAGTATCTCATCATCATCCAGTGGCAAAGTCGAGACGTATGCTATTTCAAGTGTTATAAATTCCTTAATAACACTAATTTTATTCTCATAACTTATCTTGGTACCATACTGACGGTATATATATATATATATAGGGGATGGATAAAACGAAAACCCACTTGAGTTTAAAAAACTCAAAAACTCTTTGTAAAAACCCCATGTAACATTTTTATTTTTTCTAAAAAAAAGGAAATGTAACATACATATATTTGAACATTTTATAAAAGAAACACAAAAAAACGGCGAATAGTTTATTTTTTTAAAAATGTTAAAGATTTCATGTTGCATAATATATATATCCAAAAAATTGTAACATACAAATTTTGAACATTTTTTAAAAAAAAACAAGTAGGTGATTTTTACATTTTTTATAAAAATGTTCAAATACATTTATGTTACATTCCCTTATTTTTTAGAAAAAAATAAAAATATACATAGGACTTATTGAGTTTTCTCAACTCAAGTGGGTTTTTATTTTATATTTCACCTATATATATAGATGAAAGATAAAATGAAAACTCACTTGAGTTGAGAAAACTCATATATATATATATATATATATATAAACTAACTAATATTTAATCTAATGGTGTGAGAAGGATAAGAAAGAATCTAAACCATTAGATATTTAATCTAATGGTTGAGATCATAGTGGCAATTCTGTAAATAATGTTACTATTAAACTAACTAATTTTATAGATTAAGGGTAAAAGGTAAATTTAATATTTTTTAAATTAAGAAACTAATATTAGTACACATGCAAAGTTCCCCCTTCTTTTTTAAACATCAATAACTTTTTATACGTAACTCTTTTTAAAAAAAAATTACACCATAATAACGAGTGTTTTTTATCTTTAATATGAGTACCATATTGATATACTTATGTAGACCTATTTATGTTTTTATATATTTAGGGTGTTATTTCTGTTTTGATTCTGATTAAAGTGTTGACTAGTGTTATATTAGGGTGTTATTTATGTTATATTCAATGTTAGGGTGTTCTTTATAAGATGTGTGTCTTCAATATAACTGTTGTGGTGTTTTTATGAGTTTTGGTGTTATTTTTGTTATATTTTTGTTCTTTATAAGATGTATGCCTTGAATATACATGTTGTGGTGTTTTGATAAGTTATGGTGTTTTTATTAGTTAAGGTGTTTTTATAAGTTATAATTTTGTTCATGCTGTCGTGTTTTTATGAGTTAGGGTGTTATTTCAAATTCGAAAATCCCTACAATAACTGCCAAAAATCGATTGCATATATTCATTCCATAATTAGATTTTATTAGTTAAATTATACTTATACCCTTAAACAACCAAAATAAAAAGGGACACATGTCACCTCCATAATCTTTCTTATCCTTCTCACACTTTTAAATTTTCTCACATGAACCTCTACCTATATATATATATATATATATATATATATATATATATATATATATATATATATATATATATATATATATATATATATGTCACACCCCGACCCGCAGCGGATAAGGTGATCGGGGCATGATTGGGTTATCATCAAAGCTCATGACATTTATTAAATGTTTCATATTCATTAATACAAATTAAATGGAAATTTACAATAATTGCTACAACATGATTTAACTACAAACTAAACTTCTTTGTTCTCTTCTAAGGCATATCCTATGTTTTCCTTGCTTCAACCTGTCCACCTGTATCATGTGTAAAAAGGTTTTTGGATCAACATAATGTTGGCGAGTGAATCCTATGGAAAACATTTGAACAATTTATTTAAATTGATTATGAGATATGTGCACAACCAAACATGAGTAAAATTAGATGTAACTTGATCAACAATCATAAGATGTTAAATGAAACACTCATGAATAATAATGGAAACAATTAAAGGCACGCGATGCTCAACTCGTCTCTCACGAGGAACTGAGGGGCCTGATGAATGAATTGCATAAACATGATAATATGAATAACACAACTACAAACAATATAAACTCAATGAAAACACACATGAACAATAATGAATTTGAATTGAAGCACGCGATGTTCTACTCGTTTCCCACGAGGAACTGATGGGCTTAATGTATGAGTTTCATGTAATTTGACCAACGGAATATAAATAAATCACCACAATAAATCAATCTAAGTTCAAGTCATGATGTGGTATGGCACAAGTTTAAATAAATAAATTAATTAATTCATAACACATGACACACCCCAAAACGTGTAATTTAAAAGGGGGAATTGTAAGATTCACTCACAGTGGGTGCGTTCGGTTGATGACGTTGAATGCACGCGAAGTGGTTTTAACCACGAGTGAGATTTAACCTAGATAAATCGCATTATGGTTTGGTAAGTAAACGGATTTTATTAAACTACTTTAGTAGGATTGTTGGGTGCATTTTTGTGAGTTTAAGGCTATTTTCTAATCTTAAAAATGTTATTTTTAAGTATTTATAATTGATTTTTAATTAAAATAATTAAATAAAAATAATAAAAATATTTTATTTTTTTTCTGCTACTGTTGACTTTGACTTGTTGACTTTGACTGGTCGTTGACCGGTTTTGAGGCATATTGTTGTGCGCTCGGTGAGGCTCGAACCCGAGACCTCCCGTACGCGTGCACGCAGCTCTACCAACTGAGCTACGTGTCTAACCCGTTATATATTCGATTTTAATTTCATATATACATTAATTAACATTAACAGAAAATCATTTTTATTTTAAAAACAATTTAAGCGGACCGGTTTTGCACTCCACAGGTCTCGAACTCGGGACCTGTGGTTTAATCTAACACACAGTCCACCGCTGGACTGTGTGTTCAACATGTTATAACATTCGATTTTTATTATACTTAAATACTAATTATTTATTTCTTTTTCTGCCTTAATTAAAAAGAGAAGATAATTGTCCGATTCGGTGCTGAAGACCGGACTCGAACTCGTGACCAGCGATATAAACAAACACACAGTTCACCGCTGGACTGTGTGTCTAACTTGGTTATTATTCCGGTTATTAATACACTTAACATATAATTAAGGCGACTCCGGTTCAGTAAACAAAACAAAAAAAAAATAGATTTTATTAAGGCAGCGTGTGAGACGGGGTTCGAACTTGAGACGTTTTGCGTTTTATATGTGCACACAGTCCACCGCTGGACTGTGTGTCTAACCCGATAATTTTCATGATTTATATTATACTTATATGATAACAATCATCGTCTTCTTCAATGAAAAAAATAACCAGAAATCGGAAAATCGGCTGGTTCAAAGTTTTATCGATTTATTAGTGTTTTACAGTTAATTAAGGTATTATAAAAGTGAAACGGAGAAGAAAACGGGGCGGAGAAAGTATACCGACAAGACTCTCTGTTTTCCGGCAGAACTCCGGCGACAGAATTCACCTCCGGCGATAGGTTCCTTGCAGCAGCAAGTCTCCGGAAATCTTGGAAAGAGTATGGGTAACTTCAGTAAAGGTTTAGGGGATTAGTGAGGTTCAGAAAATTAAAACTCGGTTTTCCGGCGAAAAATAGGAAAGTTCCGGCGAGTGGAATTATGCCGAGAAAAGGTGTGATTTTTGAGCGAAAGTGTTTGTCGTCGATTGTGGGTCAATTTATAGGAGAAAACGAGATGTATTTGGTCTGGTTTTGAACTGTATTCATCAGTTAAAGTTTTCCGGCGGTTTTGAAAAGTGTCGCGGACTTCAAACATCGGTTATAACCGATATGTGGTTAATGGTTTACGTTATAACGTAAATTGGTGTTAAAACTCGCGAGAATTCCGGAATTCCGACGACTGAATCGTTTGGGCGCCGGTTTTGAATTTGTAAAGTCACTATATCAATTAAATGATTCTATTATTCATCAAACATAACAAGCGGCGCAGTGGTTTGTGTGTGTGAAGATAAGTTGCATCTGATTCGGTACAGACCCGGGTTCGAAACCCGGCAGATGTATTTCATTTTTATTATGCGATTTTTGATAGTTTTTCAAAAACTAAATATATATTCGCGTATAATAATTGATTACGGATCGTTTTAAAAATGTTTTGGACATTTAATTCGCAACGAAAATTTTGACTGACTGTTCGGTTGATAAACGGAGCGGGTTTGGTAAATCCGTTTTTGACGGATGTTACAGTATCCCCTGCTTTTTAGAAATTTCGTCCCGAAATTTAAATAATGATATATTTTGACTAAAAGGAATGATGACGTTTTGTTTGACAGTTGTATGCTTAGAAAAATGAAGGTTTAAGTTTTTGTTCGAGGCGGTAACGTTCCTTGTAAGGGTTATGTACCCTATTCAGGAATCGCTTTTTGTTGCCTACTGTATGAATATTGATAAGCAGAAATGATTTGCTAAAATGATATCATGCATATGTGTTAAGATACGTTTGGGAAAATATGGTTATATCCTAAGGCAAAACTTCTAACACTACAATCTTCATGGAACATAAATAAAAACACAACAGCTGATATTTGAACATAAGTAAGTACAACAGCTAATATTCAAACATGAATGAACACATCAGCAAATATTTGAACATGAATAAACACAACAGCAAATATTTGAACATGAATAAACACATCAGCAAATATTTGAACATGAATAAACACATCAGCAAATATTTGAACATGAATAAACACATCAGCAATTATTTGAACATGAATAAACACCTCAGCAAATATTTGAACATGAATAAACACAACAGCAAATATTTGAATCCACATTCTGATAACATATATGTTTGAATGATGGAAGTTCCTCTCTCGTTTGTTATGATGGAGAGGTTAATTTATGTAGAAATGGAACACAATCCAATCTCTTTAAATAACATGATGATATAAATGTATCACAAATTCCAACCAAGGCAATAATAAATCCTACATGGAACTTCTCATAACCGTCTGATAATGCCTCTGATCCTTTGGCAAGAATACTTATATATAGGAAGTACCAGCGGCGTATCCACCATATTCTTGCCAAATTTTCATTAGTTTTATCCACAAGTTATGATTGGTTACCAAGAACTAATAAATCCTACATAGAACTTCTCATAACCATCCGTTAATGCCTCTGATCCTTTGACAAGAATACTTATATATTGGAAGTACCAGCGGCGTATCCACCATATTCTTGTCAAATTTTCATTGGTTTTAACAGTGAATTATGATTAGTCCTATAACTCTACAATCAATACAACAAACATAAATTACTGAAATGAAATATATCTGTGCGATCAAGGCTCAATCGAACGGAGCCGATCGTTTTGCATGTACTGAAAATGAAATTGTGTGCTCAAGGCTCAATCAAACGGAGCCGAACATATTGAATGTACTGAAATTGAAATTGTGTGCTCAAGGCTCAATCAAACGGAGCCGAACATATTGAATGTACTGAAATTGAAATTGTGTGCTCAAGGCTCAATCAAACGGAGCCGAGCGTATTGCATGTACTGAATATGAATAACTTAACCACACAAACAGCCTATGCATGGAACCTCTCATAACCGCCTGATAATGCCTCCGATTATTTGACAAGAATACTTATATATAGGAAGTACCATCGGCGTATCCACCATATCCTTGTCAAATTTTCGTTGACTTTATCCGAAAGTTATGGTTAGTTCGATGCGACTCTACTACAAACACCACAACCACAAGATACTGATAATGAAATTGTATGTGCGCTCAAGGCTCAATCAAACGGAGCCGAACGTATTGCATGAACTGGAAATGTGAATAAATCTTTGCACTCAAGGCTCAATCAAACGGAGCCGATCGTTTTGCATGAACTGGAAATGTGAATAAATCTGTGCACTCAAGGCTCAATCAAACGGAGCCGAGCGTATTGCATGTATTGAAATGTAAAATTACGTAACCGATCAAGGCTCAAACAAACGGAGCCGATCGTGCGGGCACGCCAAGATCAACCACATAATAAAATGGGGATCCAACTCAACCTCGATGGATGGGGAGCCACGGCCTCGGCAAAAGCATATACCGAAAACAATATATAATATATAATATCCAATAATTTCTCTAACAGTCTACACATGTGATAAAGAAAAACATAAGACTAAACAATAGAAGTTGAATCTGGATCTTCGGCGAAGAGGACTAGCTGAGTATCTTCATCAGGGCCGTCATTATCTTCGACAGGGTTGGCGTTGATATTGAAGACTCTTCCTCTTGCTGGTGGCATAGTGGTTGGGTTTTCTTGGTTTACTTGGTTAACTGGGTTTGATTGGGCTTGAGTGTTGATAACGTTAACCAATTGAGGGCATGTGTTTCTAAGGTGGGTAGGGTCGCCACAATTGAAGCAAGCTCGAGCATATGGGAACATGGGGTGTTGGGGTTGATGATAAGTTTGGGCCATGTTTTGTGTAGGGAAAAAGGTTTGGTCTTGAAAGGTGCGACAAACGTTGCTCAAATGACCATAACGTCCACAAGTTGTACATAGCCGGCAAGGTAAAGTAAGGGGATGGTGATAAAAACAGTTGTTGCATCGAGGGTGAGGTCCGAGATACGGTTTCTTATTTGGGTAAGCTGAGTTGGGTGCCTCTTGGGTGATTGGGACAGCTCGGATGGGTATAGCGTGAAAAACGGGTTGATTTCGTTGGGTAGCAGCGAAAAGTCGCCCGACTCTTTTTCTCTTAGGGTTGGGTTGAGAAGGGGATTCGGTTTGGGTGGAGTCGGAGGTTTCAGTCGATTCTTTATCCTTCTTCTTTTCCTCCTTGAAGTCTTTGTTTCGAATTCGGTTCTCGGTGAGCTCTGTTGCTAGCTCCATTGCTGCTTCCAAAGTTGCAGGCTTGGTACTTATCACAGGGTCTTGAATCTTTGACGGAAGACCACGAATGTAGTGCTCGATCAAACGGTAGAGAGGAGTAAACATGTTGGGAACCATTTGATGTAATTCGAGGAATCTTTTGTTGTAGGTGGTGGGTCTCCTTCCATTTGCTTCAATGAATAAAATTCATCTTCAAGCTTCTTGATTTCGCTCCTTGGGCAAAATCGTCTGGTCATGATTTCCTTCAATTCGTTCCAAGTTAAAGACATAGCATCTTCCACACCTCGTTTAGCCTTCTCTGTGTTCCACCAAGTAAGTGCTATCCCATATAGTCGACCGGTAGCATAACGCACTTTGCGATCATCAGGGCAATCGCAATTTAGAAAAGTATTCTCCATTTCTTCAAACCAATGGAGGAGTGCGGTGACACCTTCAGTCCCTTTATATTTCGGAGGGTCGCATGATTTGAAAAGCTTGTAGGTGCATTTAGTGGTGTTTGGGGAAGAGTTGAAAATGTTCTGGTTTGCTTGATTGACAGGATTATTGGTAAGTGCTTGTTGAACTTGGATTACAATGTTGGGTATTACGGCAGCCATTTGTTGAGCGATTAAGGCAGCCATGCGATCGCGGGCTTTTCTTGCTCTCGTCTTCCTACGGGTGAGGTTAGAAGACATCTACAATGAATACATGACAAGAGTATGAGTTGGATGCTTTTGGGATCATGGGTCGCATTCAAGAATGATCATTTATAAAATAATTATACAAAAATACTACATCCATAGGATGTCTTGGGCTTTGCTCGCTGTTAGGCCCGTCATGCCGCCATACTTTACCTTATGTAATCATGTGGGCCCCCATGAATACCGGTTTTTCATATGGTTCGCACGGTTTCTGCCTGGTTGCGTACACAAAAACCCGGGAAAATCGAGAAATATGTATACAACGTGTGATGTTCGGAATGTGTCCAGGTGTAGACACGATGACACCTCAAAGTAGGGTTAGTTCGAACGACGTTTGGTGTGGCATGCTTTGGCCTAATAGGTCCTTCGTACTCTCATCGTTGGTCCCCAGGTAGGCAAACTGGTCCGTTATATTGGATTTATACGAATGCCAGCCTAGACAGGACGTTCCGACTACCGGTACTTGTACCCTTCCAGTTACTACATGCCCGTCGCAGAACTTACTTTGATGAGAATTGAAAATTGCATAAAATCTTTGGATAATGAGAATATGTAAATAAATTGAATACATGAACATCGATATATGTATAATGAATATGTATATATGTATAATGAACATGTATATGAGCATGTATGTTTGACTGAAATGTAAACAAATATGAAACAAATAAATATCACAAGTTTGTATGTAACCACCTAATCAATTTAAAATTTAGGCAGACTATAGTATAGGCTCTAAGGGTCTAATAACCTATCCTATATCCCTATAGTCATGGCTCTGATACCAATCTGTCACACCCCGACCCGCAGCGGATAAGGTGATCGGGGCATGATTGGGTTATCATCAAAGCTCATGACATTTATTAAATGTTTCATATTCATTAATACAAATTAAATGGAAATTTACAATAATTGCTACAACATGATTTAACTACAAACTAAACTTCTTTGTTCTCTTCTAAGGCATATCCTATGTTTTCCTTGCTTCAACCTGTCCACCTGTATCATGTGTAAAAAGGTTTTTGGATCAACATAATGTTGGCGAGTGAATCCTATGGAAAACATTTGAACAATTTATTTAAATTGATTATGAAATATGTGCACAACCAAACATGAGTAAAATTAGATGTAACTTGATCAACAATCATAAGATGTTAAATGAAACACTCATGAATAATAATGGAAACAATTAAAGGCACGCGATGCTCAACTCGTCTCTCACGAGGAACTGAGGGGCCTGATGAATGAATTGCATAAACATGATAATATGAATAACACAACTACAAACAATATAAACTCAATGAAAACACACATGAACAATAATGAATTTGAATTGAAGCACGCGATGTTCTACTCGTTTCCCACGAGGAACTGATGGGCTTAATGTATGAGTTTCATGTAATTTGACCAACGGAATATAAATAAATCACCACAATAAATCAATCTAAGTTCAAGTCATGATGTGGTATGGCACAAGTTTAAATAAATAAATTAATTAATTCATAACACATGACACACCCCAAAACGTGTAATTTAAAAGGGGGAATTGTAAGATTCACTCACAGTGGGTGCGTTCGGTTGATGACGTTGAATGCACGCGAAGTGGTTTTAACCACGAGTGAGATTTAACCTAGATAAATCGCATTATGGTTTGGTAAGTAAACGGATTTTATTAAACTATTTTAGTAGGATTGTTGGGTGCATTTTTGTGAGTTTAAGGCTATTTTCTAATCTTAAAAATGTTATTTTTAAGTATTTATAATTGATTTTTAATTAAAATAATTAAATAAAAATAATAAAAATATTTTTTTTTTTTCTGCTACTGTTGACTTTGACTTGTTGACTTTGACTGGTCGTTGACCGGTTTTGAGGCATATTGTTGTGCGCTCGGTGAGGCTCGAACCCGAGACCTCCCGTACGCGTGCACGCAGCTCTACCAACTGAGCTACGTGTCTAACCCGTTATATATCCGATTTTAATTTCATATATACATTAATTAACATTAACAGAAAATCATTTTTATTTTAAAAACAATTTAAGCGGACCGGTTTTGCACTCCACAGGTCTCGAACTCGGGACCTGTGGTTTAATCTAACACACAGTCCACCGCTGGACTGTGTGTTCAACATGTTATAACATTCGATTTTTATTATACTTAAATACTAATTATTTATTTCTTTTTCTGCCTTAATTAAAAAGAGAAGATAATTGTCCGATTCGGTGCTGAAGACCGGACTCGAACTCGTGACCAGCGATATAAACAAACACACAGTTCACCGCTGGACTGTGTGTCTAACTTGGTTATTATTCCGGTTATTAATACACTTAACATATAATTAAGGCGACTCCGGTTCAGTAAACAAAACAAAAAAAATAGATTTTATTAAGGCAGCGTGTGAGACGGGGTTCGAACTTGAGACGTTTTGCGTTTTATATGTGCACACAGTCCACCGCTGGACTGTGTGTCTAACCCGATAATTTTCATGATTTATATTATACTTATATGATAACAATCATCGTCTTCTTCAATGAAAAAAATAACCAGAAATCGGAAAATCGGCTGGTTCAAAGTTTTATCGATTTATTAGTGTTTTACAGTTAATTAAGGTATTATAAAAGTGAAACGGAGAAGAAAACGGGGCGGAGAAAGTATACCGACAAGACTCTCTGTTTTCCGGCAGAACTCCGGCGACAGAATTCACCTCCGGCGATAGGTTCCTTGCAGCAGCAAGTCTCCGGAAATCTTGGAAAGAGTATGGGTAACTTCAGTAAAGGTTTAGGGGATTAGTGAGGTTCAGAAAATTAAAACTCGGTTTTCCGGCGAAAAATAGGAAAGTTCCGGCGAGTGGAATTATGCCGAGAAAAGGTGTGATTTTTGAGCGAAAGTGTTTGTCGTCGATTGTGGGTCAATTTATAGGAGAAAACGAGATGTATTTGGTCTGGTTTTGAACTGTATTCATCAGTTAAAGTTTTCCGGCGGTTTTGAAAAGTGTCGCGGACTTCAAACATCGGTTATAACCGATATGTGGTTAATGGTTTACGTTATAACGTAAATTGGTGTTAAAACTCGCGAGAATTCCGGGATTCCGACGACTGAATCGTTTGGGCGCCGGTTTTGAATTTGTAAAGTCACTATATCAATTAAATGATTCTATTATTCATCAAACATAACAAGCGGCGCAGTGGTTTGTGTGTGTGAAGATAAGTTGCATCTGATTCGGTACAGACCCGGGTTCGAAACCCGGCAGATGTATTTCATTTTTATTATGCGATTTTTGATAGTTTTTCAAAAACTAAATATATATTCGCGTATAATAATTGATTACGGATCGTTTAAAAATGTTTTGGACATTTAATTCGCAACGAAAATTTTGACTGACTGTTCGGTTGATAAACGGAGCGGGTTTGGTAAATCCGTTTTTGACGGATGTTACAATATATATATATATATATATATATATATTTAATTTGGATATTAATTTTTTTATAATAGATGTTTTCACTATTTGTTTACACGTTTTTTATGTATTATATTCTATTACAAGAAGAAAGTTTTGCTTATTGGTACAATTACTGTAATTTGTTCTGACAAGATATGGTCTTATAATGGTTGCAAACGTTGTAAATCTCATGTTGAGGAAACGTTTGTTACTGTTGATAAAGAGGATGGTTCAGATGATCGATCTGGAAGATAAGAAAGCTTTGATTTGTACCAACCATGACTGTGAAGGCATTGATATTTTCTCAATTCCTCGGTGAGAGATTTATTCGTTTTATAAGATACATGATAAATCTATAAATTTAAACTACTCATGTTTAATTGTTTAATATCATAAACAGATTCAAGATACCCATTCGTGTGTAAGATTCCATTGATACTATGACTATGATCCTATTTGATTACGAAGCTTATAAGATTTTCAAGAAATATGTAAAAGAACTATTGGCAATACAAGATGAGGTAAATTTAATTCACAACTTCGTGGTTATAATCATTGTATATTTTATGTATTTATAGTGTATTTCTATTTATATACATTGAACATCAAGTTGGGAATTGGTATTTACATAGTAACAAAAGATTCGGAAATCATTTTGCACTTTATACTAAATTCAATATTCACCAGGTTATTTAACTACCAAGACAAATACCAATTTGTGGTTGTAAATAGAAAAAATAAAGTTAACTTAGCAAAAAAATAAATAATAATAACACAAAATAAAAACCAAAAGTTAGAGTTAATAAAACCGAAAAATTAGGAATACATCTTAAGTTTCCAAATATCTCCTTGTAAACAACATTATAGGTCTGACTTGTCAGTTATCCATCATCATCGAATATTAAAATTTTAACATCGTCACTAGTCTTGAGTCCTAAAAACACGACATACAATTAACTATGAGTTAAAACTGGGTCTTTCAAATAAAGACCAACTCTTGATACCGATTGTCCTTGACTCTTGTTAGTGATCATGGCAAAACAAACTAATAACGAAAATTGTTTTCGTTGAAATTGAAAAGATATTTGTTTTGTCTGAAGGTATCATGTTAATCCTTGGAATGAAAACTCTTGTGCCAATATTTCCTCTAGATAGTACTTCAACTTCTATAACCCGTTTACCAAGAAATGTTACCTAAAGTCTAGTTCCGTTACATAATCCATTCTGTTGATCAATGTTTCAGAAAAGCATTACAGGAATGCCAATTTTGAGAACTAACCTACGACTAGGTAAACCGAAAATTTTAAGGGCATTCAAGTTTTCAACTAAGTATAAACTTTCGTGAAAAGGATCAAGCACTTGCTTAGTATGATAAATATTATCAAAGCTCAGATACTCTTTCTCTTCACCAGGAAATATCGATAGCAAACGATCATTAATTTTATGAACTACTTCGTTTTTTGGTGCTAGAATTGCTCTTTCATAATAGAATCCAGGATTTCTAAATTGTTCCAAAAGTGATGGATAAATAAAGTTAATTAAACTTTGTATGGGATCACATGAGTCGGTGATCAATAAATCATCAGGTATGTCTATATTTGCTTCACCATCATTATCACCTCCAACATTTCCTTCACCGATATTAAGAGGCCATTTAGCAAAATTTTTGATAGACTCCATATTAGATGGTTGAGCTCCAATGGTCAACCGCATTTTTAGTTGATTTTAATAGTTTGCATTTTGAGCATATGTACGATGAGCTAAAGAGGCATTAACGATTTGTTGCCGAGTACCATTTGGAATAACCGAAAGGATATATCAAAAGTCACCATAAAAAACAATAACTTTTCCTCCAAATGGTACCTTAGAATTATTATTTCTTCCAGAAGAGAAAATGTCTTTCATTGTTTGATCAACGCTTCAAAAGCATGTTTGTAGACCATAGGGGCTTCATCCCATATGATCAACTCTAACTCTTTTAATAGATTCGCAAGACCATTGTTTGGCTTAATGTGGCACATAGAATCTCCTGTAAGTTTTATAGGAATATGAAATCTAGAGTGTAGAGTCCTACCACAAGATATTAATAACTATGTAATACCATTGGGAGCAACCTTTAATACAATTGCCATCTTATCGATGGCTGAACCCAAAGTCTTCCACAAAAAGTTATATTAGTTCCACTACAAACCATATAAAAAAACAACCCTCCATTTTCACCTTCAATTGCATCCATTATTTGGTTAAAAACTTTAAATTGTTATTCCGTTAGAGTTTGTTGCATTTGACTAAACTCAATGTGTAACTCAGTTATGTCATCAGATAGCTCCTCATTGATTAAACGATTGCTAACATGATGTAAAGAATCATCCTATTGGATACGTCATAGTGGAAAACCTACGTAAGGTTGGCCCATTCGAAGTTAAATAATTCTCAATTTCCAACAAAGTGAGGTTCTTGATTTGATGTTCAGGAAGCAACAAACCTAACAATTGTTGAAACAAAAAAAAAGCACAATTGTAAATAATATTCAGGAAGTACTTTAGGAGAATGCCTTGAATATGTGTCTCCTTTTAACGTTTATATAAAATATTGTCTCCTAACAGTTTCCATGTTTTCTCCCTTACATACATATTTTGGTCATGAAAGTGTATTTGGTAAAAGCAATGTTGCAAATAATGCTATTAAATAATGACAATGTTCTTCAAAACTTGCTTCTTTATGGCTTCATTATATTCACTGTCATCATCTAAAAGACCCATTGCATAGCATGCATATTAAAGAAGCAAGTTTTGAAGGACATTGTCGTTATTTAAGAGCCTTATTTGTGACAATGCTTTTACCAAATACACTTTCACCACCAGAATATGTATGGGAGAAAACATGGAAACTGTTAAAAGACGATATTCTATATAAACGTCAAAAGGAGACATATTCAAGGTATTCTCCTAAAGTACCTTAATTTAAAATATTATTACTATTGTGTTGTTTTATTTATTTTTTGTTGAAATAGTTTTTTTTTGTTTTAATAATTGTTAGGTTTGTTTCTTCCTAAACATCAAATCAAGAACCTCACTTTGTGGGAAATGAGAATTATTTAACTTCAAATGGGCCAACCTTGCGTAGGTTTTCCATTGTGTCGTATTCAAGATGATGATTGTTTATGTCATGTTAGCAATCGTTTAATCAATGAGGAGCTATCTCATGCCATAGCCGAATTACACATTGAGTTTAGTCAAATGCAACAATCTCTTATTGAAAAACAATTTATAGTTTTTAACCAAATAATGGAGGCAATTGATGGTGAAAACGGAGGGTTATTTTTTGTATATGGTTTATAGCGGAATTGATAAAAACTTTTTTTGTGGAAGACTTTGGCTTTAGCCATTCGATCAAAAGGGCAATTGTATTAAATGTTGCTTCCAATGGTATTGCATCGTTATTAATCTCTCGTGGTGGGATTGCACACTCTAGATTTCATATTCCTACAAATCTTACAGAGGATTCCATGTGCCAAATTAAGCCAAACAATGGTGTTGCAAATCTATTAAAAGAGGCAAAGTTGATCATATGAGATGAAGCCCCTATGGTCGACAAACATGCTTTTGAAGCGTTAGATCGAACAATGAAAGACACTTGCTCTTCTTGAGAAGTAATATTTCTGAGGTACTATTTGGAGGAAAAGTTATTGTTTTTGGTAGTGACTTTAGACAGATCCTTCCGGTTATTCCTAATGGCACCTGACAACAAATCGTTAAGACCTCTTTAAGCTCATTGTATGCTCAAATGCAAACTATTAAAATTAGCTAAAACATGTGGTTGACCATTGAGCTCAAAAAAATTAATATAGAGTCTATCAAAAATTTTGCAAAATGGCTACTTGATATCAGTGAAGGAAACATTGGAGGTGATAATGATGGTGAAGCAATTATAAACATACCTGATGATTGAGATCACTGACTCATTTGATCCATACAAAGTTTAATTGACTTTGTTTATCCTTCACTTTTCGAACAGTTTAGAAATCTTGGATTCTTTTCTGAAAGAGCAATTCTAGCACCAAAAAACGAAGCAGATCATGCAATTAATGATCGTTTGCTATCGTTATTTCCTTATTCCCTGGTGAAAAGAAAGAGTATTCTAGCTCTGATTGTATTTATCAAACTGAGCAAATGCTTGATCCTTTTCAAGAAAGTTTATACTCAGCTGAAAATTTGAATGCCCTTAAAATTTCTGGTTTACCTAATCATAGGTTATTTGTCAAAGTTGCGTTCCTGTAATGTTTCTATGAAACATTGATCAACAGAATGGATTATGTAACAGAACTAGACTTCAGGTAACGTTTCTTGGTAAACGAGTTATAGAAGCTGAAGTACTACCTAGAGAAAATATTGTCACAAGAGTTTTCATTCCAAGGATTAATATGATACCTTCAGACAAACAAATACCTTTTCAATTTCGACGAAGACAATTTCCGTTATCAGTTTGTTTTGCCATGACCATTTACAAGAGTCAAGGACAATCGGTATCAAGAGTTGGTCCTATATTTGAAAGACCCTGTTTTCACTCATGGTCAAATGTATGCCGTGTTATTAAGAGTCAAGACTAAAGACGATGTTAAAATTTTAATATTCGATGGGGATGGAAAACCGCAAGTCAGATCTATAATGTTGTTTACAAGGAGTTTTTTGGAAACTTTAGACGTATTCCGAATTTTTCGGTTTTATCTACTTCAAGTTTTGGTTTTATTTTGTGTTATTAACATTTATGTTTTTAATTATGTTTTTTTGTCTAAGTTAATTTTATTTTTTCTATTTATAACCATAAATTTGTATTTGCCATGGTAGTTAAATGTTTAAAACCCCTTCCTCCCTAGCCACATGTTTATTAATATTAAAATGCAAGAGTTTTTACATTAGGGCTTGATGAACTTAAAAAAGGCCCACTCAATATCACTTTACCTTTCTTCTTCATCATCACACTCTTTGTTGTTACAACCAAATGGTTCAAGGTCCAGGTTAATTTCTATCTCTCTAAAAGTTGTTGATCTTGAATACAAATCGTTTCATCTACATGAATATGTGTGTTATTATCTAGTTTAAACTTATGTTGAACTTCCTGTTTTATATTTTATGCATGAATCAACATTATAGTTGCTTGGGTATTATTAGTATGTTTAATTAAATACAATTGTTTCTTATTTGTATTGCGATGTAGTGGATCACTTATTTGTGCTTCAAATGTATTGTACAACATGTAGTTATCATCAAAGCTCTGTTTGAAGTTTTAAAGTTGTTTTTTTTATTTATTTTGACTTTATTTTCTGCATTTACAACTTAAACGTTTATGGATACTGTTTTTAGCTTAGACAATACTTCATGGGATTGAAGTATGATTAGGACGTATTGGAAGATAGTTTGTAATTGTAATGTATGAATATTTTGTGTATTAAAATTTTGAATGTTGGGTTGTTTTTTCAATGGTATAATGTTGTACTAAGTTTTGTTGGTTTTGAATATTTGATTTATTTTAATATAGTTAGCAGTTTTTTAAGTATGCTACAAAGGGATCACTGATTATGTTATTAACCACATGAATCGGGTCTAACTTGTAATTGACCCATGAGGTTATTAGGCCAAACATAAATATTAGATAATAGACCAACCGTTATCCACATATATGGTGAGTATATTTTTCCTTATATATTTTAACCGTTGCTTTAAATTTTATATAAGTATAATTTCATAATTTACTAATATATAGATCTTAAATGTTGCATAGATGCTACCTATATCTTTTGTCGTTAATCATTATGGAACTATTGTTCAAACAACTCATGTAGTTCTTTATTTGTCGGGTGGTTATAAATCGACGGTCAATCTTAAAAAGGTTTATCATAACTTTTGTTTCACTGATGGTTGGAGTAATTTTATTTATGAGCTCAAGTTGGCCTTTGGAGATACTCTTTGTTTTCAAATGCAGAATTAGACACGTTTTAGTATTAAAAGTTTTACCGATAGACGTGAGATATTGTTGAGGAAGTCATGCTCAGATAAGATTGATTTTGAAGATACGTATGACAAGTACAACTTTATAGAGGTTCCAATGATTCCAAATATCATATATTTGAATCCTCTATAACAGATTCCTTGGTAAATTAGTCTTTTGCATTGATATTTTGTAATGTTATATTAAGTTGTTCAAAATTTACATTCTAATATTACTAACAATTTCTTCTTATTTTTGTAGTACCTTCCTGAACACATCATGTATTTTGCTGGTTTACACAACAATTCCAAAATAATTGAAGATCTTTATAAAAGAAACTTTTGAATTTACATGGTTTGTAAGAGATTTATAGTATTTGACATTTTGTTTTATTTATTTCATATTTATATTTATAATTTGTTGTTTCTTATAGGTATAATGTTGTCGGTTGGGTTGATTAGATGAAACCTAGAAGAGTTCCATTTGGCAAGATGTGTGTTTATAAAGATCAAGGAGCCAAGAAAAGCTTTTGGCTGCAATAGATCAAGAACTTTGATATCTTTTTAAAATTGTTTTTCGTAAACTGATGTTTCCATTACATTGTTACTTATTGTCAATATCGTGTTTTTTATTGTTTGAATTATTGGACATATTCAATTGTGTTATTCTATATTCCCCATTAGACTAATCCAAAACATGTAACCAGTCTAAAATTGTGTTAATTATGTTAACTACATAACTGTAAAAAAATGATTTATAACTTTATAAATATGTTTTTATCTCATAGCTCAAATCAACATTTGTTGTATAATGATTTATGATTAATATAACTTTAATATTATTATATGCATATAAATAACTTTCTCTGCCCTGTGTCGCACACGGATGGTAACATCGAACACAAATAACAACCTAGTAAAACATATTACATCTAACGATTGTTTCACATATAAGGTCAAAAGAAATTGAAAACCACTTGATGATATCAATAAAAACATATCATATAATATATGATATATATATTCACCAACTAAATGATTGATAGCAAGATCAATATTAATTTAGGACTATATACATATATATTCACTAAGATTGTTTGATAAAAAAAATCATTTATGAGTTAAGCACAAAAAACTTATTTCAATGTGCCATTTATAATAAGTTAATAACAATTAGTTGCATTGATAAAATATTATGTAATATCAATCAATAATATAAACAAGCATAACCGAATAATCACTTTGAACAAAATATTCAATTAATTATATGGCTCACATTAATTTGTGGTCATAGCTTCCTAATGGACTGAATGGCACCTACCCATTGAAGGAAACCAAATAAAAACCATCTTTTATAACTTTGTATTATTAAAGGAATATATACATCTTCTTCATTGAAACCTCATAGAGATTTTTATTAGACTATTATATACTTAGGGGTAAGTGTTGAACCAGTAAAAGGTCTAAACCATTAAGTGGTGAACTAGTAAGAGGACTGAACCACTAAAAGCCGGTATAATGCTTAACTGTTGAGAGGCAAGTGTCTAACCAATTCAAATAAGAGGTCTTAACCATTCAGACTCGGTGAACCATCAGTCGACATCAGCTTCGCGAAACGAACAGTCTGAACCATTAAGTGTTGAACCAGTAAGATGTCATTAAAAGCTGAAACAAATAGCCACTTAGATCATAATTATCATATTTTAAGAGGCATGTAAATCAAACACTAATATCACTTGGTTACAAAAGTCGCTGCTTATCAAATCTTCACCACCACGTCTCTTTTTCTAAGAGAACCTGATACTAGAGAACTCATAAGATCCTTTAATACCCTGTTAACCAACGGAATCACGCAAACCACAACTTGTGTTAGGCTAACTGCCTTTAAAAAGTTATGGTAGAAAATCAGTGAAAGCAAGACTCGAAAGTAGTAGAAAACCGATGGAAACAAGATTCAAAACCGAGAACTGTGTTAGAAGAGAATATGGTTACCTTACCACATGCTAGATTAGTGTTGTAAACTTAAATAAAGATCAAGAACATATAAACTTATAACAACAATATATAAATCAACAATATAAAAACAAAAGTGAATCCCCCTAATGTTTATTGACAAAATAATACATGTTTCAACAATCAACAAGACACAAAACTGTTCTATAAGACAACCTGAGAAAGGTCGCCGGTATACAAACTTCACAACACCTACACAAGATCAAAACCATATCGATATTACACCATACAATACATCAAACATTAAGGTGAAGTTTTTCCTCACAATAAATCTTTCGCGAGCTGAATACGGTTGAGACTATCACTTTCATTTAACGGAAATCGTGCCTTTTTACATGTTTGTGTAAGATTACTCTTTTACCCTTCTGTTCAGTAGTTCCTATCACAAAGTTGACCGGAAAGAATTTTATCTGTAACCGTAACCACCACCACACGGCTGTTGACCATAACCACCGCCATGACCCATCATTGGGTTGTAGGCTTCCAGGTGGCATATATCCGGCTGACGGTGGTGGTTGCATCTGGAATTGGCCCATGGGCTGGTTCATACCTCATAACCGGGTCCAGCCATGCTGGGACCCATCATGGGGTTCGGTTGGGGTCTAAGTGCACCCGCACCAGCACGTCCGATACCAGAACCAGAACCCATGGCCTTACCCATGGTTGTAGTAGATGTAACTGCGGCTGTACTTGGTTTCTCCATTCTTTTATCCTTCCTGTTCAACGCTTCAAAGTCGACTCCAATATCCGACAACGGGTTTGTTTTAGCTGCACGTATGGAAACATTTATTATCAACTTATTTTTTTAGTGTCCTAACAAATTATATATACTATAAATATGCTATTTTGTCAACATCAAACACCTTTAGCCCTTCAACTTCAATAACAACAACTACCAAACTTTAATGAGCCCCTAAACTTTAATAATAACATGTTTAGCCCCTTAACTTTAATAATGACTTTTTAGCCCCTTAACTACATCAAACAACTTTAGCCCCTTAACTTTAATAATAAACAACTTAGCCCCTCAACTTTACCAATGACATGTTTAGCCCCTCAACTTTAATAATGACATGTTTAGCCCCATAGCTAAAACATCAAACAGCTTTTAACTCACTTGATTTGCTTATTTTTATCTACGTTTCGAACCCGCAACGGAGCACGGGTGGTAACCCACTAGTAATATATAAATTTAGGATGCGGCAACTTACATCCAGCTATATTCAGATTAACAAGCCCACGGTTCAACGTATCGGCCCAAACAGTCGATTTGGTCTCAAATTTGGCTGGTTCTTGAGGAACTATAACAAGAGCACCTGTTGAAGCATTTAGGGCGGAACCAGACTGAACCTGTGGCTGTTGATAGAAACTTGAAGTGGTGGTGGCTTGAGCCACGGGTGGAACCGGAGCCAAAGAACCCTGAGGTTCATACCCCCATAGATATTACTCTGATACGCAGGTTGACCATTGGAACCGGGATAACCAGAGCCCATTTGAGATGGATAACCACCAAGACCCATGGTTTGACCACCGTGAGGTTGAAAGCCCTGTTGTGGCAGAGGTTGACTTTCTTGATGCGGTGTAGGTTGATCAGGTAGAGTTGACTGAAACGAGGTCTGGTTAGGTTGACTTGCGAAACCCGTCTGTGAAGGTCCAGACGGTGGCAGAAGATTCCTAGAAAATTGGTATTCGGGTCAAACCCGCCATATCCCGTGTTATTGACTGTGTTTGGTATCGGACCAGCTGATTGCGGTGGTTCAACACTTTGACTGACGACAGTTGTTGACTGGGGTGGGGCTGAAAACCCATTTGTAGAAGGGGAAGCTCGAAACTGGCCGTCACCAAAAGGATCATCAAATGGCTGCATAGAAAACGCAATAGTCAAGCATTCATCGATAAAAAGAGTACATTAGGTATTTGAGTTTGCGAAACATACCTGAGTAGGCCCAGACGCTGAAGATGCGGCCACAAAGGTTTGACTTTGACCAGGAGCATCAGGTTCAGAAGTCGGAGTTATAACGGGAACGAGGGCGAGAGCCAACGAGTTCAAAGAGAATGGGTCTGATGAAGAACCGAACAGATCGTTTCAGTATTACCCGATGTCGGTGGGGCCGCTGTTTTATATACCAAAATTATAAGTTTGTATTCCATAGTAACTATTAAGAATTGCTAAGCTTAATGGAAATGGTAAAAAAGAAAGTAGTTATTTTTAATTTAACCTGGAAATGAACCGAAGGAACCACGAGGATCAAACTCATCAAACCCGTTTGTTTCATTGTTCGAGGCGGAAACGGGTAAAGGAGGTGTGGCGGCTGCTGATGATGGAGCAACTGCAGGAGGTGCAGCGGCTACTGGCGATGGAGCAGCTGCAGGAGGTGCAGCGGCGACTGGCGGCGGAATAGCAGCTGGAGCAGCCGGAGGGGCGCTAGAAACTGTGGTTTCATGACTGGTGGTTACAGGTGGTGGGGATACAGATTTCGTCTCTCTGTCCCTTCATATAGCAAAGAAAAAGATTAAATCTTAAGTCATGTAAAAAGATAGTGGGTTATCTCTGTGTGTGTATACAAGATTCTTCAGATATATTTATACCTCTCATTATAATTGGGGCTACGAGCGCTAGCAACAGCATCTTCATAACTAGGAGGTACCCCGAGATTTTGTTCAGGAGATTTTTGCTCAAACTGTCTGTGGTCCAAACATAAAATGAAATAATACAATAATTAAGGTACCAATTAACGTATAACAAGAAAACCAAGATTGTACCACATAACAACAAGAGAAAACTAAAAGAGTAAAATCCCATTTTCGTCCTGAGGTTTGGCCAGTTTTGCGACTTACATCCAAAAGTTTGTTTTTCCGCATCTGGATCCAAAAGGTTTGAAATCTTGCCATTTTCATCCGCTTGTTAACTCCATCCATTTTTCTCCGTTAAGTCAGGGGTATTTCGTCTTTTTTGTTAGCTTAAAGGGCAATTCGGTCTTTTTTACTTTATGCACAAGCATAATGTACATAAAGTGAAAAGACCGAATTGCATATTAAGTTAACAAAAAAGACGAAAAATACCCCTAAATTAACGGAGAAAAATGGACGGAGTTAACGAGTTGAATGAAAATGGCAAGATTTCAAACCTTTTGGATCTAGATGCGGAAAAACAAACCATTGGATAAAGTTACAAAAATGGCATTTTACTCAAAAGTAAAATAGAAACATACCTTGAAGAATACTGTCCCTCATCTCCATAAGCACGCTTTCTGTCATCAGAGCTTCTACTTCTTCGGTCGTAACTATCACCATCAACACTTCTTCTACCCCGGTATTCATCATCCCTATATTGGTCCCGACCATAACGGTCTTCGCCATAACGATACCCGTCGCTTTCTCTCCCATACCCATACCCATTACGGTCTCCATCTCTACTTCCATAACGACCTTCGAATCGATCATCGTCATAACCTCCCGCACCCGGATAAGATCCAGGCCTGTATTTTGCACTTCCCGATGTGTTATGAAACCTGGTTGGAGTGACCATAATCAGATAACCAGTTGTATAAAACAGACAGAGCGAGATAAAAAACGGAAGGATGGGATATTAAAAAGATTCATAAAAAAATTGAAACTTGTAGACGGTTAAAGTAAATCTTGACCCAAATTCACCACATTATGTGTCGATATGCTAATTTTAAAATTTAGAGTAAAATGCCATTTCGAGTTTGGCCAGTTTTGCACTTTTGTCCAAAGGTTTGTTTTCCCGCATCTGGATCCAAAAGGTTTGAAAACTTGTTATTTTCACCCAGCTCGTTAACTCCATCCATTTTTCTCCGTTAAGTCAGGGGTATTTTCATCTTTTTTCTCTGTTCAGGTATTTTGAATACTTGTACATTATGCTAAATGCTTGTACATAAAGTGAAAACAATCGAACTGCCCTTTAAGTTTACAAAAAAGACGAAAAATACCCCTGACAATGGAGAAAAATGGATGGAGTTAACGAGCTGGATGAAAATGGCAAGATTTCAAACCTTTTGGATCTAGATGCGGAAAAACAAACCTTTGGACGAAAGTCGCAAAACTGGCCAAACACGAAAATGACATTTTACCCTAAAATTTACATCAACTCACTTTTCCCAGTTGGCAGCAGCCTTCTGCCGAACTTCCGTTATTCTTTCTTTATCGTTCACGAGAGCCAAAAGGTTTTGTGATTTCTTCCTAACGTTGTTCCCTTGATCTTTTCCGTGATGATCGAGATACTGAAAATCTGACAGGGACTGCCATCGAAAAGAAAATGCATACCGATTAGTAAAGTAAATGATAATCTAATAATAAAGGTTATTAAAATGAAAAAATAAGATTCATAGAATAAAACTACACCTTTATCTGATACGAATGTTCCCTAATCTCGTCAATGACACGCTCTGACCCGTTTGCTACAAGGTATTCAAGAACAGTCAAACCCTGGTGCAGAAGCAAGCAAGTCAAACCCGTGTTAATTTTGTTGAATAATTGCTTTTTAAAACCAGGGCCTCTAAGTTAAAGAAACAACATATAGATATGATTTCACATATGAAGAGTCCAAACCTTGTAAACATGGCGCCAATTTTTTCCGATATCATTCACACGCTTCCAAATGATTGTCATGATCATTTGGTATTCATGACTGCATATGCATTAATGAGGATAAGTATTTGGGGAAGAAAGTATAGTTATTTTCTGTTTTTAATATAAAAAAAGTATCATGTCCTACTAGTTTCGTGAAGCAATTGCGATATCAGCAAGAAGCGATCCATGGGGACCCCATGTCTCGTTACTAGTAGCATCAAGAACCTGAGAAAACATAAACGATACAAGGTTAACGAAACATTAACAAATTAAATAAACACGCATATTATAAGAGAGAAAGAAAGTAATCCACCTTCTGTTCTATTGAAGGAACTTTAAGAACTTTCTTGTTAACTCCTCTTTTACTACATAGAACAAATATTAAAAATATAAAACCAAGCACAATGAGACATTGAGGTTAGGCCTGTAAATGAACAAAACGTTGGCGGAGTTTCGTTTTAGACGACGCGAACAACTTTTTTTGTTTATTTTCTTAACAAACGAACATCAACACATGTCCCGTTAGTTCATTTACGCTAGTAAAATTTTGTTTTTCGGTTCATATACTTTAGTTTATGTTTGTTCATTTATGTTTTTCTACATATCCATTCATTTTTATATATTACTAATACTAGTTAAAAACCGACTTGATTTTCGGATGTTAGAAACCACTCATTTGTGTCCGTTTGTATACATTTATGTTTGTTAAGAACATTAACAAATAGAAACATTCACGAACACGTCCCTTTTCTAAACAAAACAAACACGAACAAAAAAACTCATTCGTTTAGGTATCCATGTCCGTTTGTTCCATAAAGTAAGAAACGAGCACAAACAAGCTCATCCGGTTCATTCACAGGCCTAACCGAAGTCATAAAATCTTAATCAAACTTATTGGAAAACAAATTAAACTTACAGATCCCTGACAGTTTGATCAAAGGCCTTCTTCATTATCCCCAACAAGGATACAAACACTCTCCAACTACAAACACAATATAAACCAATATTCAGATCAAATAAAATGCAAAAAAATATTAACAATATTCAAAAACTTTAATATCAAAACCAACCAACTTCAAACACATATAGCATAATGATTCATCCAAACCCAATAACCATAATCAACTTACTCACAAAAAAATCACAACTTTTTCTAATTTCAGTCAAACCTCACAAATAAAAACCTAACTTTTTTTCTCAATACATGATTTAAATTTCATTAAAATAAAGAAAATTACACAAAGATTATATAAAAACTGTAAACATTCACATTAACATATGAGCTGCAGACACCCAACACCCATGATCACAATTATTCAACTTCCCAAATTAAAAAAAACAGAAATCAAGATCTGAAACCAGAAACAAATTATTAATCAACAAACATGAAACAAAATGAGATCTCAAAGAAGAGAAATGAGTCAAACCTGGTGAAAAATTGAAGAGGGTAGGTCTGGGAAATGAAATGGGTCAAACAAACGAACAGATGAAGATTAAAGTCAAAGGGGTATGAATTAGTGAGTTGAAAACTTGAAATTTGGATGGTGAAGATGAAGGAGAATAAGAAGAGATGGAGGATTCGATGGCGTCTGCGTGCAGAAAGTATTATTTTGTTCTAGAAAATATTGAATAAAAATGGTTTCTTTATATAAATCTTGAATTGTTTTTCGTTTTCTTCTTCTACTTTTGTAGGTGGCACGTAGCAAGTCTTTGCTGGTGTCTGCTGTGCTTTCCCATCTGGTTTTCTTTCGGAATAAAAAAAATAAATAATAATAATAATAATAATAATAATAATAATAATAATAATAATAATAATTTCTTTTAGATGAATTTGACCAATTATTAATATGCAAAGGTGTTATTTTTTTAAAAGTTGATTCTAATGAACAAATTACACAAAAGACTAAGGTAGACAGGCAAAAGGATGCGCCGTTATCACTTTCTGAATAGCAAATTTTACTCTACTAAACACAAAATTATGTCTTTTAACATGCACGGTATTATTACTTACAACTTGCTGAACCCGTTTGAGAAATCGCAACGCGTCAGGCGGGAGAGCGCCAAAGGTATCGAAAGCAAACGGTACGAACACGTGCTGATTCTCGATACAAGCTTTTTCGTGCTTAGCTATTTTGCCCGCCTCCGCTTTGATTATCGTCTGGACTGTCACAAACCCGTGGTCCCTTAGCCCAACGAGGAGAGACACACCTGTCAAATCAACGCACATGTGCTTCCTCCTTCCTATCTAAAAACAAGAATATCAGTGGGCTAGGTTAGATCCCCCTTCTAATAATAATAATAACAAATTTCTATCTTTATGAAAAAAAATAATAAAATGTTATTGATCGTATGTTAATAACTGAATTAGTTTTATTGTTTATAGTACAGATCTAAGTGCTAAAACTAAATTAAGTCGGTTGGTATATCCAACAATTTACGATTTGGTTTTCACGGTTTATTTTTAACTCTATTGGACTTTGGTCTGGTTAGAAATATGGAACAGGAAACCGGGGTTGCTAAATAACTTTTTAATATTGGTATGTCTTTTTTTTTCATTCTTTGAGCATGTTATGTACATGCATTTCAATCGTAAACCATCTTTACGGATTTTTGATTTTTATACAAACTAATGATTTAAGAAAAAAAATCAGTTCAAAACAAACCCTTAAATTGCCAAACCAGTAAACGCATTCGGATTGGTTTGTCGTTCTATAGAACTTTGGCTATCGGCTCAACCTTAAATATTCGTCAAAATCGGCTGAATTAGATAGTGAACACCCCTAGATCCTCACTTGTAGCTTAATGGTAGGAGGCTTAGGTTCTCCAATGGAGACTCAAGTTCGATCCCCACTCGTGTCACTTTTGGTGGATTAAGGCAATGAAGGATTTGAGCTAGACCTTGTACAAGGTTGTCAGTGTGAATCCCGAACCCACCCGAGTTTTCGTCTACCGTGTGTTACGCTACAGAGTTCTGCTCTTGTGGTGGCACAACGACTGTCAAGTGGCAGCCGACGATATGGTTTCTGGGGGAACACTCAAGCCAAACTCTGAAGCCAACATGGGTCTGGTTAAGATAACATGGTCTGGCCGAAGTAGGGCAACGGGACTCTCCAGTTTGAAAAGTACAATGGCCTAACACAAGAAAGTCGTCATTCAAAAAAGAGTTATTTATATACTATAAATTAGTAAGTTTTGTATGGATAAGGTGTTGTATCATATGCTTTAGGTGATTTAAAAAATGGAAATATTACTTTTAATCCACATTTTTGAATTTTTTGCAATTTTAACTTTACAAAATTGAATTTTTTTTTACTTTAAAGCCAAAACTTTTCTTCTCTTACGATTTAACCTCAACTCTTTTATATTTAACTTTGGTTCCCTATACTTTTCATCTTTTACGGATTTTCGTTTTACGTTTCGCACCAAATTTTGCGAGTTACCACGAAGCAATGTGTGTGTGTGATTCAATGTTTTTACGTGTTGTTCATAATTTTGCGAGGTAATACGGCGCAACGTCCATGTGTAGTTCAAGATTTTACGTCTATTGTTTTTCATTTCATAGGTTCGTCATAACACGTGAGTCATTGATTGACATTGTTATTTTTTTTTTGTTCTATCTTTCAATTTCTTAAATTTTAACCTCACAAAAAATGTTTTTTTTACTTTGCCCAAAACTTTTTATCTTTTGAAATTTAACCTCACAGCTTTTTTTTGCTTTCAACTTTGGTTCTCTATACTTTTCATCTTTCCCAATTTTTCGTTTTACGTTTCATACTAAATTTTGCGAGTTAACATAGCGCAACATGCTGTGTGATTAAACGTTTTTACGTTATGTTCATAATTTTTGCGAATTAACATGACACAACGTCCATGTGTTGTTCAATGTTTTTACATCTATTTTTTCTTATTTACAGGTTCGTCGTAACGCATGAGTCCTAGATCGATTTAGTTATTTTTTAAATGTTCTACGTTTCGGTCTATTTCTTCGCTGTAACACGCCACAATTTCAGCATTGGTGGTCGTTGACGATTGTGTGAAATTTGTGCTGTGACATGGTTTTACGCCTTCCTCACAATGCAGAGTGCTTGATTCTAGATACAACAATAATAAAACATTTGATCACTTTATTGTACTAATAAATGGAGAATAAATAAATTAAGTGCAAAAACAATAATACTTTCCACTAAAATCGTTATTGATTGAGTTTGAAAAAGATAGAATGCAAGCAAATTATACATTTATCCCAACTTCAAAAATAAACATGTAAAGTATGTTATAATTAAACAAAAAAAGTCCTACAAAATGCAGAAAACAAAAAGAGCTACACATGACTAAACATATGGTAGTAGTAAGCTATTAATGATAGACAATATTAGAGAAGTATAAAAGCACAGATCAAACACCATACCCCCACGAGAACAAGGTGAAGTAAACATTTAAAGTCCATCAAAAGTATATAGGAAAATATAAGCTTCTAAAATGATGCTAAGACAAAATTGTACCATCTCTTAAAAGTCATTAGCTTTAAAACTACACTTTCACAAAAGATATAAATAATATTTATTTACATATTATAAGTTACTAACATATTAGTGTATATGGTGTTGTACACCAAGTTTTAGGGTTTTTAAAAAAAATTATTTTACACTTTTAACCCATAACTCTTTGATTTTTTACTTTCAACCAAAAGTTTTCATCTTTTTCAATTTAACCGCGTAACTTTTTTAGTTTCAACTTTGGTCCCCTATACTTTATATACTCCTCAAAACTTTTGTATTACGTTTCATTCTAAATTTTACCAGTTTACACGGCCAACATATGTGTGTGGTTCAGCGTTTTTACGTTTGTTTACACTACACTCTAAATTTTGCGAGTTAACGTGGTGCAACGGCGTGTGTGTGGTTCAACGTTTTTACATCAATATATTTTTTCCTGTTTGACCGGTTTTGTCGCAACGTGCAGGTCCTAAATCGACTTAGTTATTATTTTCTATGTTTATGTTTCAGTCTAATTTCTCCGCATTAACACGCCGCAACTTCAGTCTTGGTGGTCGCTGGTTGTGGTGTGGCATTAATGCTATTTGTCATGGTTTTATGCCCCCACGCAACGCTGAAGGACTTAATACTAGTTACAATTATATAGCAATTAATGGCATTGTAGTAAGGATGAGAATGTGTCGTACAGGTACCAAAAGTATCGATCCTGAAATTCGCAAAAATGGTATCAGTACGAAGTGCTCAGTAAGATACGTTATTTAAAGGTAAAAAGCGGTAAAATATCGTATCATACCGAACCGAAAGCACTAATCCTGAAAACGCCAAATATGGATACCGAATAGGTACCAAAATTCGATTGGTACGACCCGGTACTGATTCAGTACCAGTATTTTTTCGGTTCTAATACCGAATTGCTCGTCCCTGCATTATAGTTCTATAACTGACTGAATAAAAGTTATAACTTTTTTTAGTTGGTGTGTCATAACATTTTTTTTATGAACGGAGTATAATCGCTCTAAAATTATTCAAGTTATCAAAAATATATGAAAGTGTATTTAGTCATGTTATAATAATGATTGCATGTACTACAATTATGTTCATGGTAAATTTTATTTTGTAGGCAATATAAAAGTTTAATGAAATGTAACTGATGATGTAATTCCCCTTTTACCTTTAACTTTATCGTTCTCATTTCATGTACCTTGGGTATTCTAGCCTTAATAATAATGTGTAATTTTCTTCTTGACTTTTCAAAGAATTATTGAGAAGAGTCCATTGTAATAATTGCATGTGGCAAAACCACTGTTCAAATAGTGAGGCCTTGTGTCTAATAATTTAAATACCATGTGGATGTACTTTAAACAATTTTTTAATTTTAATTTTAACAACTTTAGTGAAAAGGAATAATATATTAGGTTGAAATGGAAATTCCTAATTTTTCAGAAAACCAAGAACTCATACCAACCAATAACATAACTTTTCGTCTATATATTACACATACGTACGTGGAGTAGCGGATCTAGAACAAAAGTTCAGGATAACGTTCTATTTTTAATTGTACACTCTACTATATAAATGAAACAAAAGAAAACACGACAATAAACAAAATTAAACATTTAAATAGATTTCTACAATAACGGACGGATATAGAAGAAAATGGTATCCTATTATTTTTACCATACATTATAAAGCAAAATAACTTTTTAGACTGCGTTCATGCTTTGGTTTTAAAACCTTGAGGCGCTCCAAGGTTATTTGATCCTAAAAGCTGAAGTGCAAATATTAGGCGCGAGATAAAAGCTTCACGTATGTGAGGTGCCATGTATTCATACAATGTTTATATTATAAATCTTTAGAGAAAAAAAAGTTATATTTGTTAATCTTAAGCATCCGAAACTAAGATAACTGAAACATACACATAACTTACTAATATAAAAACCATATTTTAGTGTTATTATTATATAGAAAAAAATCAAAGAAATAAAAGAAAATTTAATCATTTTACACTATCTTTTTATCTAATAAATGGGGATTAAGGCTGATGTTATATGGTCAAATTCACCAATCTAAGACTGTAATTTAAAAAAGATTATGTCAATCTTAAATCATGAAGTCATCTTTTATTTGAATTTTAAACAATAAATAAATAAATCCATGCACGAGTAATTAAAAATCCCAGCAACATTTTCATTGGGTCAAACTTCTCCCCAATTAAACCATGTTCTTTTTGCACGCTCTTCTATCCCTTCTCCCCATCAATAAGCATGTTTAAATCTCCATCTTTGTTCACCACAACCTGTATCTTTCTCAATCCCTTTTCTATTTGTTTTCCCTAATCACTTCAAACAAACCTAGAGCTCTTCGTCTGCCATCGCAAGCAAGAATCAAGGTTACTTTTCTTCTATCTCTAATAGATTCAATGTATGTTTTCTTTCATGATTTATGTTTATTATGTGTATAATCTTGATATAACATTATTTTTTTCAGCAATTTCATTATTATATTTGAAACCAGGTTTTGAATACAGTTTCTTTTGATTAGGAGTAGTATTTGATATCTACATCATTGTTGGTTTGATTTTGTATGTTATGATTGATTCTTAATTTCAGGCGATTAATGGGATTGATTGGAGTTTAAGATGCTTGTGACTGCGATTCTTTTCTCAGCAAACCCTAACTCTTCTCCATCGTGCATCCTCACGATCAATTTTACCCTGAAATCTACCCATTTCAACACCAATTTGAAGCAGAATTCAGGTTTCATCATACTTCTCTTTCAATTTACAAGTTCAATTTGTTGTTTCATTTACTTATTCAGGTCGATTAGATTTTTGATAAACTGTTTTGGTTTATTTTCCCTAAAAATACTAGCTTTAGAAGATACATTTTCTTTATTTAACCTAACATTCTTGAGTACACTTGATTTATTTATTTTTATTTTTCTTCTTTTATTTTGCAATTTTTCGCTTACTCTCCGTCCAACTTTGATGTTATTCTTTTGCTTGACAATAGTTACCCTCTCTGGCACAAGCTGAATGTGAAATAAGTGAAGATTTACCAGAACTACAGTTTACATGTATGGTAGTCGGTTTATATCAGTTAGGGTTAGTAATCTCATACTAATTGTTGAAGTTGTCTTCTTTATTAGTATATGTTTATCTATAATGGTAGATAGATAAGAAATGCCTTATTGACCTTGCTATAGATGCTTCATGATGTCGAGCTTCTGCCTCCAGTGATGGTAGGTTTTATGATTTTTGTATTGTGTTTGTAGTTTTAGGATTGCATACCAATTGTTTGATAAAATGTCTAGCCGAAATAACAAGATTTTACATGTATATTAGATGCATTGCATCTCAATCCGACGTTGTTAAAGAGATTGTTTGCTACATTCGTTTTGGGGAATACCATTTGGTCGGATTTTTCACTACATTCGTTGACGAAAAAATAGAAAGACATGGATGAGAATCTGGTTTATGTTTAATTTTTCAAAATATGCATATTTCTTCAAATCCAAAATGCTTTTGTTTAAAAAGATTATATATTTATATCATTTCTATTAGAATTTTTTATATTGGTTGTTGGGTTATGGAATTTGGATTATTTCATACAGTTGCTTTTATGGTTCAACTTTTGCTTTCTTTCTGGTGTCGAATCTTTGAACTGGAATGGCATTTGTGATTGCAACTTAAAGATTAGCCTAATATTCTAATAGAATTGAAACAAATAATAAATAATTTTTTTTTGCTTTAAACAACCTTCTATCCTAGTAAGAAAGACTTTGCTTGGATGCAAACTAGGCTGCTTAGTTGTTAATTTTTGTATGGATCTTTATAAGTTATTCTACATTTAGTTATTATTCCTAGAAGTTCAAGAAATGAGTTACACAAGCAAAGCAAACATAGTTCGAATGAGGCAAGGGAATTCAGTTTCGCTTAAGGTTTCGATTGAAAATGATTGCAGAACTGGTAAGGTCCTTCGACGTCTGCTTCAATCATTAATGATTTTGGCATCATTCTTTTGATCAATATTTTAAGATATTGAGAGGTGTTTGGACATGTGTTTTGAAACTGATTATAAGTATTTTGAATCCAGAATCATATTAAAAGTAGGGATAAATTAGACAATTTTACGGTAATTTATTATGAAATAATAGTTATTGTTTTAAAGGCACATCCAAACATTCCTGAATTTTTTTTCTTCTACCTTTATTTCTATTTTTAGTTAAACTGTTTCGATTATAATTCTTTGTAAAATGGCTGACACAAGTGAATTGAATGGATGCATTTGTCAAAGAGATTTTTTATCAATCACAAAATCATGAAAGTTATTAAAATGAAAGTTGCAAATACAATATATAGTGGACTTGATCTAAAAAATTAATGACAATAGGGTGTGTACGTATAGGCTTATTTGTTTATGCAAATAATTCTAGACATAATATATGTTATCATAGAAAAATAGTTTGTTGCATTGCCTAGCCTCCTATCTTTGGTATTAGTTGCAAGTAATAATCTTTAGACTTGTATATTTAATATAGAACTATAACTTGTGGCAATCTTATTTGTTTTTACAAAAATCAGAAAAGGTATATGATAAACAACAAAAAAACAAACTCCGAATTTTGTTCATTTCATATTGAATAGTATTGCAAAAATTAGATTTTCAACAATATCAAAAGATTATTACTACCATTGAACACCTTGTAGGTTTTTTCTCTCTCTCCTTCTTCAATTCAATTTCATTTCCTTTTATATTTTTTGCAGATCAAAAACATGTCACAAATCTTATGATTCTGTTTCAGAAGTTGTGTGATGAATTTCTTTGCCTTATCCTTGAACTCTGACTGAGCACAATGCAGAACATCATCAACCAATGCGATACTACTCCAGGTTTGGTTATAGTATTTTTCCTTTAGATTGCCAACTTTTCTGTTTATTTCTTCGTCTGTTCTCTTTTCTTCAAGTGATCATCTTGAAAAGAATTTTTTAACTTCGTTTGTATCCCCCTAGTGGTAAAAGCTTCTGTTTGTCATTTACAATGATGGTTGTGTTTTAGATGAAGAGTTTTTTAAAAGTTGTTTGTTGATGTTTTGTATTAAACTAATCATCTCCTTTTATAGTTTTTACAATATATAATATAGTAAACGAATAGACAATCCATAATTATGATAACGTGGTTTCTAACAGATTGCAATTCGACCATTGGGTTTGTAAATAATAATTATACCCAAATATATTTAATTTTAATTGAATTCCAATGAAAAGTCATTTTTCAAAGTAAATTACGCGTATTTTAGTAATTTTAGGGGCTAACTCATTAAATGTACAGTGATTTCAAAATATATTTATATGTTTTATATTTTAGATTTTAATTTTAGTTTAATATTTGCATTTAATTTGGACCTTTGGGTTGTTGGATATTAACTTTTTATTTCTCTATACAAAACCATTGTCATATATGATGGTGCATCATAAACTGATTCATTTACTGTATTATTTCAAACATTCAACTATGGCATCAACCTCTGTACAGTCTGATGATTTGAAGCAGGGATTTCTTAAACAAATCGAGGAGCAAGTTTATGCAGACAATGCTACTCTTCAAGAGTTGAAGAGGTGTTTTGATGGATTACAACTTGGATTGTTGACAAGAGACCAGATTTCGAGAAATTTGATGGCAATGTCAACCACTTCAGTTCGTGACTTGTGTGTTGCGAGTAACCTTGAATTTGGTGATAGAGACTTGCAGTTCATGACAAAGCTTAAGGATATACACCGAGAAGTTCAATACTCGATGGAGTTAAAGTTAAAATTTCTTAGTTCCTTTTATTAGATTTTTAATGTTTTATTAGTTTTCAATTTCCTATGTAATTGTTACTGTTTTAACAGTTTAAATTTTAAAGACGAGACATCTTTATTTTAACAGTTTAGTTTTACTTATTATTATGACTTGAAACATTTACAGTTAGTGATTATTCATTGATATTGTCACACCCCGACCCGCAGCGGAAAAGGTGATCGGGGCATAATTGGGTTATCATCAAAGCTCATGACATTTATTATATGTTTCATATTCATTAATACAATTTAATGGAAATTTACAATAAATGATACAACATATTCTAACTATCAGTCTAAGCTTCTTGGTTCTCTTCTAAGGCATATCCTATGTTTTCCTTGCTTCAACCTGTTCACCTGTATCATGTGTAAAAAGGTTTTTGGATCAACATAATGTTGGCGAGTGAATCCTATGGAAAACATTTGAACAATTTATTTAAATTGATTATGAAATATGTGCACAACCAAACATGAGTAAAATTAGATGTAACTTGATCAACAATCATAAGATGTTAAATGAAACACTCATGAACAATAATGGAACAATTAAAGGCACGCGATGCTCAACTCGTCTCTCACGAGGAACTGAGGGGCCTGATGAATGAATTGCATAAACATGATAATATGAATAACACAACTACAAACAATATAAACTCAATGATACACACATGAACAATAATGAAATTGATGTGAAGCACGCGATGTTCTACTCGTCTCCCACGAGGAACTGATGGGCTTAATGTATGAGTTTCATGTAATTTGACAAAAGGAATATAAGTAAATCATAACAATAGAAACAATCTAAGTTTAAGTCATGATGTGGTATGGCACAAGTTTAAATAAATAAATTAATTAATTTCATAACACATGACACACCCCAAAACGTGTAATTTAAAAGGGGGAATTGTAAGATTCACTCACAGTGGGTGCGTTCGGTTGATGACGTTGAATGCACGCGAAGTGGTTTTAACCACGAGTGAGATTTAACCTAGATAAATCGCATTATGGTTTGGTAAGTAAACGGATTTTATTAAACTATTTTAGTAGGATTGTTGGGTGTATTTTCGTGAGTTTGAGGCTATTTTCTAACCTTAAAAATGTTATTTTTAAGTATTTATAATTGATTTTTAATTAAAATAATTAAATAAAAATAATAAAAAAAAATTATTTTTTTCTGACCGTTGACCGGCCCGTTGACCGTTGACCTGACCGTTGACCGGTTCGATGGAATATTATTGTGCGCTGAGTGAGGCTCGAACCCGAGACCTCTCGTACGCATGCACGCAGCTCTACCAACTGAGCTACGTGTCTAACCCGTTATATATCTGATTTTAATTATATATATATATTAATTAGATTAAACCGAAAATCATTTTTATTTTAAAAACTGTTTAAGCGAAACGGTCATGCACTCCACAGGTCTCGAACCCGGGACCTGTGGTTTAATCCAACACACAGTCCACCGCTGGACTGTGTGTTCAACATGTTATATCATTCGATTTTTATTATACTTAAATACTAATTAGTTATTTCCTTTTCTGCCTTAATTAAAAAGAAGAGATAATTGTCCGAGTCGGTGCTGAAGACCGGACTCGAACTCGTGACCTGTGATATAAACAAACACACAGTCCACCGCTGGACTGTGTGTCTAACTTGGTTATTATTCCGGTTAACAATATACTTAACATATATCTGTGGCGACTCCGGTTCAGTTAAACAAAAAAAATGGTTTTTATTAAGGCAGCGTGTGTGAGACGGGAATCGAACTCGAGACCTTTGCATGTTTAACGTTTTATGTGCACACAGTCCACCGCTGGACTGTGTGTCTAACCCGATTAATATCCTGATTTTAATTAAACTTATAGGATACGAAATACATCGTCTTCCTCGTCAGGTTATAACCAGAAATCGGGTCTGACTGGTTCGAGTTTTTATTCAAGTTTCATTAGTGTTTTAGGTTAATTACTGGTAAGATAGAAGTAAAAAGAAAGGAAAATAAGCGTGAGGTATACCGACTCGCTTTCCTCTGTTTTCCGGCAGAACTCCGGCGACAGAAATCACCTCCGGCGATGAGTTTCTCGTAGCAGCGAGTCTCCAGGAAGTTTAGAAAGGGCGTGGGTATCTCCGGGATAACTCAGGGGCTCAGTAAGGCTCGGCAATGGAGAAAACGGTTTTCCGGCGATGAGCAGAGAAATTCCGGCGAGTGGAATTACGCCGTGAAAAGATGTGTTTTTGAGCGAAAAGGTTTGTCGTCGGTTGTGGGTCAATTTATAGGAGAAAAACGAGATGTATTTGGTCTGATTTCGGACTGTGTTCGTTTATTTAAATTTTCCGGCGGTTTTGATTTTGGTCGCGGACTTCAAACATCGGTTATAACCGATATCTGTTTAATGGTTTACGTTATAACGTAAATTGTAGTTAAGACTCGCGAGTTTACCGGGATTCCGACGACTGAACTGTTTGGGCGCCGGTTTTGAATTCGTAAAGTCATTATAACAATTAAATGATTTCAATATTGAACAAACAAAACAAGTGGCGCAGTGGTTCAGTGTTATGTGTTAAATCTTTGAACCGATTCGGGACTGACCCGGGTTCGAAACCCGGCTAGAACATTTTATTTTTATTTTGCGATCTTCAACAGTTTTTCAAAAACTAATTATATATTCTTGTATAATAATTGATTACGGATCGTTTAAAAATATTTTGGGCATTTAATTCGCAACGAAAATTTTGACTGACTGTTCGGTTGATAAACGGAGCGGGTTTGGTAAATCCGTTTTTGACGGATGTTACAGTATCCCCTGCTTTTTAGAAATTTCGTCCCGAAATTTAAATAATGATATATTTTGACTAAAAGGATGATGATGTTTTGTTTGACAGTTGTATGCTTAGCAAAATAAAGGCTTAAGTTTTTGTTCGAGGCGGTAACGTTCCTTGTAAGGGTTAAGTACCCTATTCAGGAATCGCTTTTTGTTGCCTACTGTATAAGTATTGATAAGCAGAAATGATTTGCTAAAAATGATATCATGCATAAGAGTTTAGATACGTTTGGGAAAGTATGGTTATATCCTAAGGCAAAACTTCTAACACTACAACCTATATGGAACATAAATAAAAACACAACAGCTGATATTTGAACATAGGTAAACACAACAGCTCATATTCGAACATGAATAAACACATCAGCAAATATTTGAACATGAATAAACACAACAGCAAATATTTGAATCCACATTCTGATAGCATATATATTTGAATGATGGAAGTTCCTCTCTCGTTTGTTATGATGGAGAGGTTAGTTTATGTAGAAATGGATCACAATCCAATCTCTTTAAATAACATGATGATATAAATGTAACACAAATTCCAACCAAGGCAATACTAAATCCTACATGGAACTTCTCATAACCGCCTGATAATGCCTCTGATCCTTTGGCAAGAATACTTATATATAGGAAGTACCAGCGGCGTATCCACCATATTCTTGCCAAATTTTCATTAGTTTTATCCACAAGTTATGATTGGTTACCAAGAAACTAATAAATTCTACATAGAACTTCTCATAACCGTCCGATAATGCCTCTGATCCTTTGACAAGAATACTTTATATATAGGAAGTACCAGCGGCGTATCCACCATATTCTTGTCAAATTTTCATTAGTTTTATCAGTGAATTATGATTAGTTCTATAACTCTACAACCAATACAACAAACATAAAATACTGAAATGAAATATATCTGTGCGATCAAGGCTCAATCGAACGGAGCCGATCGTATTGCATGTACTGAAAATGAAATGGATGTGCGCTCAAGGCTCAATCAAACGGAGCCGAACGTATTGAATGTACTGAAATTGAAATTGTGTGCTCAAGGCTCAATCGGGTGGAGCCGAGCGTATTGTATGTACTGAAAATGAATAACTTAACCACACAAACAGCCTATGCATGGAACCTCTCATAACCGCCTGATAATGCCTCCGATCATTTGACAAGAATACTTATATATAGGAAGTACCAGCGGCGTATCCACCATATCCTTGTCAAATTTTCATTGACTTTATCCGCAAGTTATGGTTAGTTCGATGCGACTCTACTACAAACATCACAACCACAAGATACTGATAATGAAATTGTCTGTGCGCTCAAGGCTCAATCAAACGGAGCCGAACGTATTGAATGTACTGAAATTGAAATTGTGTGCTCAAGGCTCAATCGGGTGGAGCCGAACGTATTGAATGTACTGATATTGAACAACTTAATCTAAACAACCATCACACAAACAGCCTATGCATGGAACCTCTCATAATCGCCTGATAATGCCTCCGATCATTTGACAAGAATACTTATATATAGGAAGTACCATCGGCGTATCCACCATATCCTTGTCAAATTTTTATTGACTTTATCCGCAAATTATGGTTGGTTCGATGCGACTCTACTACAAACACCACAACCACAAGATACTGATAATGAAATTGTATGGGCGCTCAAGGCTCAATCAAACGGAGCCGAACGTATTGCATGAACTGGAAATGTAAATTGAAATGTGCGCTCAAGGCTCAATCAAACGGAGCCGAGCGTATTGCATGTATTGAAATGTAAAATGAAATAACCGATCAAGGCTCAAACAAACGGAGCCGATCGTGCGGGCACGCCCTGATCAACCGCATAATAAAATGGGGATCAAACTCAACCTCGATGGATGGGGAGCTGCGGCCTCGGCAAAAGCATATACTGAAAACAATATATAATATATAATATACCATAATTACTCTAACAGTCTACACATGTGATAAAGAAAAACATAAAACTAAACAATAGGAGTTGAATCTGGATCTTCGGCGAAGAGGACTAGCTGAGTATCTTCATCTGGGCCGTCATTATCTTCGACAGGGTTGGCGTTGATATTGAAGACTCTTCCTCTTGCTGATGGCATAGTGGTTGGGTTTTCTTGGTTTACTTGGTTAACTGGGTTTGATTGGGCTTGAGTGTTGATAACATTAACCAATTGAGGGCATGTGTTTCTAAAGTGGGTAGGATCGCCACAATTGAAGCAAGCTCGAGCATATGGGAACATGGGGTATTGGGGTTGTTGATAGGCTTGGGCCATGTTTTGAGTAGGGGAAAAGGTTTGGTTTTGAAAGGTGCGACAAACATTGCTCAAATGACCATAGCGTCCACAAGTTGCACATAGACGACAAGGTAGGGTATGGGGATGGTGATAAAAACAGTTGTTGCATCGAGGGTGAGGTCCAAGATATGGTTTCTTATTTGGGTAAGTTGAGTTGGGTGCCACTTGGGTGATTGGGATAGCTCGGATGGGTATGGCGTGAAAAACGGGTTGATTTCGTTGAGTAGCAGCGAAAAGTCGCCCGACTCTTCTTCTCTTAGGATTGGGTTGAGAAGGTGATTCGGGTTGAGTGGAGTCGGAGGTTTCAGTCGATTCTTTATCCTTCTTCTTCTCCTCCTTGAAGTCTTTGTTTCGGATTCGGTTCTCGGTGAGCTCTGTTGCTAGCTCCATTGCTGCTTCCAAAGTTGCAGGCTTGGTACTTATCACAGAGTCTTGAATCTTTGACGGAAGACCACGAATGTAGTGCTCGATCAAACGGTAGAGGGGAGTAAACATGTTGGGAACCATTTGATGTAATTCGAGGAACCTTTTGTTGTAGGTGGTGTGGTCTCCTTCCATTTGCTTCAATGAGTAAAATTCATCTTCTAACTTCTTGATTTCGCTCCTTGGGCAAAATCGTCTGGTCATGATTTCCTTCAATTCGTTCCAAGTTAAGGTCATAGCATCTTCAACACCTCGTTTTGCCTTCTCTGTATTCCACCAAGTAAGTGCTATCCCATATAGTCGACCGGTAGCATAACGCACTTTGCGATCATCAGGGCAATCGCAATTTAGAAAAGTGTTCTCCATTTCTTCAAACCAATGGAGGAGAGCGGTGACGCCTTCAGTCCCTTTGTACTTCGGAGGGTCGCATGATTTAAAATGCTTGTAGGTGCATTTAGTGGTATTTGGGGGAGAGTTGAAAATGTTTTGGTTTGCTTGATTGACAGGATTATTGGTAAGTGCTTGTTGAACTTGGATTACAATATTGGGTATTACGGCAGCCATTTGTTGAGCGATTAAGGCAGCCATGCGCTCGCGGGCTTTTCTTGCTCTCGTCTTCCTACGGGCGAGGTTAGAAGACATCTACAATGAATACATGACAAGAGTATGAGTTGGATGCTTTTGGGATCATGGGTCGCATTCAAGAACGAACATTCATAACATAATTATAGATAAATAAATTACTACATCCATTGGATGTCTTGGGTTTTGCTCGCTGTTAGGCCCTTCATGCCGCCATACTTTACCTGTGTAATCATGTGGGCCCCCATGAATACCGGTTTTTCATATGGTTCGCACGGTTTCTGCCTGGTTGCGTACACAAAAACCCGGAGAAAATCGAGAAATATGTATACAACGTGTGATATTCGGAATGTGTCCAGGTGTAGACACGGTGACACCTCAAAGTAGGGTTAGTTCGAACAACGTTTGGTGTGGCATGCTTTGGCCTAATAGGTCCTTCGTACTCTCATCGTTGGTCCCCAGGTAGGCAAACTGGTCCGTTATATTGGATTTATACGAATGCCAGCCTAGACAGGACGTTCCGACTACCGGTACTTGTACCCTTCCAGTTACTACATGCCCGTCGCAGAACTTACTTTGATGAGAATTGAAAATTGCACAAAATCTTTGGATAATGAGAGTATGAAAATAAATTGAATACATGAACATCGATATATGTATAATGAATATGTATATATGTATAATGAATATGTATATGAGCATGTATGTTTGACTGAAATGTAAACAAATATGAAACAAATAAATATAACAAGTTTGTATGTAACCACCTAATCAATTTAAAATTTAGGCAGACTATAGTATAGGCTCTAAGGGTCTAATAACCTATCCTATATCCCTATAGTCATGGCTCTGATACGAATCTGTCACACCCCGACCCGCAGCGGAAAAGGTGATCGGGGCATAATTGGGTTATCATCAAAGCTCATGACATTTATTATATGTTTCATATTCATTAATACAATTTAATGGAAATTTACAATAAATGATACAACATATTCTAACTATCAGTCTAAGCTTCTTGGTTCTCTTCTAAGGCATATCCTATGTTTTCCTTGCTTCAACCTGTTCACCTATATCATGTGTAAAAAGGTTTTTGGATCAACATAATGTTGGCGAGTGAATCCTATGGAAAACATTTGAACAATTTATTTAAATTGATTATCAAATATGTGCACAACCAAACATGAGTAAAATTAGATGTAACTTGATCAACAATCATAAGATGTTAAATGAAACACTCATGAACAATAATGGAACAATTAAAGGCACGCGATGCTCAACTCGTCTCTCACGAGGAACTGAGGGGCCTGATGAATGAATTGCATAAACATGATAATATGAATAACACAACTACAAACAATATAAACTCAATGATACACACATGAACAATAATGAAATTGATGTGAAGCACGCGATGTTCTACTCGTCTCCCACGAGGAACTGATGGGCTTAATATATGAGTTTCATGTAATTTGACAAAAGGAATATAAGTAAATCATAACAATAGAAACAATCTAAGTTTAAGTCATGATGTGGTATGGCACAAGTTTAAATAAATAAATTAATTAATTTCATAACACATGACACACCCCAAAACGTGTAATTTAAAAGGGGGAATTGTAAGATTCACTCACAGTGGGTGCGTTCGGTTGATGACGTTGAATGCACGCGAAGTAGTTTTAACCACGAGTGAGATTTAACCTAGATAAATCGCATTATGGTTTGGTAAGTAAACGGATTTTATTAAACTATTTTAGTAGGATTGTTGGGTGTATTTTCGTGAGTTTGAGGCTATTTTCTAACCTTAAAAATGTTATTTTTAAGTATTTATAATTGATTTTTAATTAAAATAATTAAATAAAATAATAAAAAAAAAATTATTTTTTTCTGACCGTTGACCGACCCGTTGACCGTTGACCTGACCGTTGACCGGTTCGATGGAATATTATTGTGCGCTGAGTGAGGCTCGAACCCGAGACCTCTCGTACGCGTGCACGCAGCTCTACCAACTGAGCTACGTGTCTAACCCGTTATATATCTGATTTTAATTATATATATATATTAATTAGATTAAACCGAAAATCATTTTTATTTTAAAAACTGTTTAAGCGAAACGGTCATGCACTCCACAGGTCTCGAACCCGGGACCTGTGGTTTAATCCAACACACAGTCCACCGCTGGACTGTGTGTTCAACATGTTATATCATTCGATTTTTATTATACTTAAATACTAATTAGTTATTTCCTTTTCTGCCTTAATTAAAAAGAAGAGATAATTGTCCGAGTCGGTGCTGAAGACCGGACTCGAACTCGTGACCTGTGATATAAACAAACACACAGTCCACCGCTGGACTGTGTGTCTAACTTGGTTATTATTCCGGTTAACAATATACTTAACATATATCTGTGGCGACTCCGGTTCAGTTAAACAAAAAAAATGGTTTTTATTAAGGCAGCGTGTGTGAGACGGGAATCGAACTCGAGACCTTTGCATGTTTAACGTTTTATGTGCACACAGTCCACCGCTGGACTGTGTGTCTAACCCGATTAATATCCTGATTTTAATTAAACTTATAGGATACGGAAATACATCGTCTTCCTCGTCAGGTTATAACCAGAAATCGGGTCTGACTGGTTCGAGTTTTTATTCAAGTTTCATTAGTGTTTTAGGTTAATTACTGGTAAGATAGAAGTAAAAAGAAAGGAAAATAAGCGTGAGGTATACCGACTCGCTTTCCTCTGTTTTCCGGCAGAACTCCGGCGACAGAAATCACCTCCGGCGATGAGTTTCTCGTAGCAGCGAGTCTCCAGGAAGTTTAAAAAGGGCGTGGGTATCTCCGGGATAACTCAGGGGCTCAGTAAGGCTCGGCAATGGAGAAAACGGTTTTCCGGCGATGAGCAGAGAAATTCCGGCGAGTGGAATTACGCCGTGAAAAGATGTGTTTTTGAGCGAAAAGGTTTGTCGTCGGTTGTGGGTCAATTTATAGGAGAAAAACGAGATGTATTTGGTCTGATTTCGGACTGTGTTCGTTTATTTAAATTTTCCGGCGGTTTTGATTTTGGTCGCGGACTTCAAACATCGGTTATAACCGATATCTGTTTAATGGTTTACGTTATAACGTAAATTGTAGTTAAGACTCGCGAGTTTACCGGGATTCCGACGACTGAACTGTTTGGGCGCCGGTTTTGAATTCGTAAAGTCATTATAACAATTAAATGATTTCAATATTGAACAAACAAAACAAGTGGCGCAGTGGTTCAGTGTTATGTGTTAAATCTTTGAACCGATTCGGGACTGACCCGGGTTCGAAACCCGGCTAGAACATTTTATTTTTATTTTGCGATCTTCAACAGTTTTTCAAAAACTAATTATATATTCTTGTATAATAATTGATTACGGATCGTTTAAAAATATTTTGGGCATTTAATTCGCAACGAAAATTTTGACTGACTGTTCGGTTGATAAACGGAGCGGGTTTGGTAAATCCGTTTTTGACGGATGTTACAGATATCGTGAATGCATGTTCTGTTACTGATTCTTGATTGATATTGTAGTTATGCACAATAGGAATATTGTTGTAATGTAGGTGTTCTTTTTAATGAACATGTCAAACAAAAGTTTAGATTGTACAAGTTTTTAGAGGGGTAGTTATTCTAAGTTACTAACATACATCAAATATGGTTGTACAGGTCTGGTGTGTGAACGGAAGTTAATCTAATCTGTAATATCTGTTAAACAGTCAACGTCCTCAACAGATGGTATGTTTTCATTTTTGTAATCGTCAATAACATTTTATTTTTTTCAATATAGTTATTGTCAAGATATATGAAACATCAGATTTATATGAAATCCATTTGACATATCAAGTTCTTTTGTTGCAATTGGCCTATTTCAATCTGGAGCTCCTAACGAACCTGGTTCCAATCGGCTTAGAACATCTCTAACAGATGTTACAAACGGTTAGTATAATGAGTCAAGTTTTACTATTAGTGGTTATTAACAATTTTTAATTGTTGTTTTCAACACTTTTTTTGCATCAATCTTTCATCATTTATGTTTGTTATGTTTCTTGTGTAGTATATGTTTTAGCTTCTTGTGGAAATTCTAGATGTTGCATTTTAGAGGATATATGATTCATTAGTTGGTATATAATTCGAACACACGTTGCTAGCCGGAACTGAGGTCAGTGAGGTATGTATCTTCTTTCTTTAGTTTACTTATTCCACAAGCTTGTCTAATACTCATTATAAATTTTGTTGTTGTAATTCCATGCGACGAGGAGATACATAGCTGCTAAGAAATCCCTTAAATACTTTCACTACCTGATGTGTCGGATAAGGCTTATTATGAACCAATGTTGGTCTTTGATTTTATTGAGGATCTGCTTAACAAAGAGATAGCAAGACATCTGACAGGCCAAGAACGTATCAAGGTATTCACTTATATTGAGTTGTTTACTAACCTTATGCATACAAGAATTTTCTTTGTTATTATATTACATTTTATGTATTGTTTTTTAATAAATTTGAAACAGCTTGAAAAGATTCATAGTTAATGGTATGGTAACTAAATTTCAGGTGAAAGAGTGCTTAAAGGTGTTAAGAGTGGAGGTTCGTCGCCAGAAAACAGTTATCCAACCAATTAACCAGCTAAACTGAGTTAAAACAATAGTTTTATTATTGTTCCATACTTCGACCTTATTGTTTGATATTCATGGTGCAGGTGTGGCGTGTGAACGATAAAGAAAATAGTCTATTACAAGGACTTATCATCATAGATTTCCTGGCTAAAGATGCATTCTTATTTTATCATATCAAAGATGTTGATTTTACCATCTTTGTCTTGGATTGATATAACTATTTTTGGTCTTTCTACAGCGGGGTTTGAAGGCTTCTCAGTAGAACTTTAACAATCCAAGTTCGTTATGATTAAAACCTCAATGAATTCTGATTGTTGAAGTCGTACTGAGAAGCCTTCAAAACTCGCTGTAGAAAAACCTAAAATAGTTATATCCATTCAAGACAAAGATGGTAAAAAGTCGTTTCTTTGTTTCTTACTCTCACGGTTATACTTTTTGATATGTTCTATTTACTTTGTATGGGTAAGATGGGTGTGTCACACCCCAACCGATGGCGGAATCATCGGGGATAGATTGCTCGAGACTTCATAACACTAGTGTGACAATATTTAATTCAAAACCGATTTTATTCATAGATAAACATTGGCAAGTACATTACAAGAAATCAAATTACAACCATTGGAAATTCAAAGTACAACAATGTGAAATCAAATTACAACCATTGGAAATCAAAATTGTTTAAACGAATCCTCATGGCAAAAATAGTTAACTAGGTTAATGTATCGTCGCATGCAATTTTACAAGTCAACCCTCTGATTACCGCATGAATTAAAGACTTAACATGACGATAAGACTATAGGCGGTGCGTTACTCCTAGAGCGCTATACATGTTAAGGGGAGACTCGTTCAAAGCTAATGAATTCAAATCAAGTATCATGTATTTAAGCATGCGTGAATGGATTATTTATGTTTGCGTAAGGTATAAGTGTGAATGTGTAATTTGATAGGTTAAACATATTGCACCCAAAAGTGTAAGACGAAAAAGGGGCTTTCGAGTGTCTCATGGTTTTGCAAGCTTTTCCTTTAGTAAACCCGTGAAGAGTTGGAAGGTTGGGGGATGAAGCACCGAAGTTATCCTACATGAGGAAACGTAGGTGTATGAGTATTTAGATTTGGTAGCGAGTTCGGATTCAGAATTAAAGTATGTATACATGAAGTAATTATCTAGTCTTAAACACCCATTGTTGACACTATAAGCCCGTAAGGGTTGATGTGATTTCATGGGTTAAGTTACCCATTGGAATCGTAACAAGAGGTTCAAGACTTAGATAATATAACCTATTGCCATGAAAAGTAACCCTATCCGATTATCATCAAGGGTTTGGTTAAATATATGTTTATATATATTATATAGTTTACATAATAATTCTAAGTTAAGTCCATCAAGAGTATTTATAGAGTGTCATGTAAGTCAAGTATGGAGGATTAACCTCATTGTATGATTCACCAATACACAAATCACCACAAGGATGATTCAGGTGGTCAGAATGAAAAAAAAAGAAATATACAGCTATTTAATATGTCTTTAAGTAGCCAAGTAAGATTAATCCGGGTGAGTCGTCTCAACATGGAAAGCGTTAACTAAGTGTTGGAGGCTAGACGGGGTTATGTTACTTTAAGACTAGCAAGCCACTTGGAAAGTAAAACATCAAGTGAGGTGGTGGAATGAGATTGGGATAGCCAAGTCTTCCAAGTATTCACAAAATGAGATTATCGCAAACTCGGATGGTTTCATCACTTGTGGGTTATATAAACTGTCACACCCCGGATTACCAACCCAAATCCATACACTGGTGGGCCCGGGTGGGGAGTATCTGACGTCAGTTGATAATCATCATAGTCAATTAAACACGGCACACGGAAGTCTTGGAGTAAAATTACTATTACAAACCGAATGTTCGAAAATACAAAATAATATACAGGCTCGTAATAGAAGATCCATAGGCGGATCATAAAATGTACAAGAAAGAATATAAAACAGACTTTGGGCAGATTTAGGATTTGCAAGATCCTCTATCACTACCGAGCACCTCTGGCCTATTTTCTATTGTGCCTACAGTTTAGTCTTTTGAAAATATGTCAGCTTTCGCTGGTAAATACACCCAACTGACTCATTTTGAAAACATTTCAAAAATGTTTTAAGTGCGTTTCAGCACAAAATCTTTTTATAACTTGGGTTAATTGACCGTCCAACCTTGTTAACATATTTACATGTTTGTCATACATACGGGGCCCGGTATGGAGACCGAGACACAATTAACGTACACACCACTTTGGACTCACGAAGGAGTCAATTCCTCCCAACCTTGTGGGAATGCATAATTGAGCGTCTATCGGGTGTATGCCTACACCCGCGCTAAGGTCGTGACCATTTCTATTGTAATGAGCCGAGGATATCCAGGACATGGTAGTTAACCCCCGATTTAATCATACAAAACTGATTAAAACAGAATGTGCGGATTTACTATCTCCGAACCGGCATTCGATTGATCCCATTTTCGACCAAGCAGTAATAATTTACCGCAACCCAAGCTCGATAGGGGAATTAAGTCTGAGAGTATTTACCTGAGCTAGTCCTCTTTAATTTTTAATAACTCAGCCGTACACAAAAAGGACTAAGTGCAGATAGCATTTACCGGCAAGTCTCTAGTCTGGATTATGGTATAAACTAACAATTAAATACTAACGGTCTTATTTAAGTCATAGACTTAGACCGACTAGTGTACTTGATCAAAACGTATGAAGCTAGATTAAACGATGATTTGATAGAATGTAGTTTATTCCCAACAAGTACCTTGACTTGTATAATATGGGTAAACTATAAATGTCACACCCCGACCCGCAGCGGAAGTAAAAGTCGGGGCATAATTGGGTTATCACCAAAGCACATGACATTTACTAATAAGTTCCATATTTATTAAATTGAAATTAAAACTTCAGATATTCCCACACACAACGAGTCATACAAGCACAAATAAAATCAACACATTGTTTAGAACATAATAGATTGATTTAATCTTCTAAGGCCATTCCTCTGTGTTTCTTTCTTCAGCTTGTTCACCTGTATCATGCGTAAAACAAAAGATTTGGGTCAACAAAAGTTGGCGAGTGAATCTAGGTAGAACCAATTAAGCAATTCATATATTAGTTAATAAAAAAATCATGCGTAAATCATAATTGAACATATGCATATGTACAAACAATCATAAACCACACAACATCCACTATGACCATATAACATGATGAATGATGAACTTCAGATCAAGGCTCAATCAAACGAGCCGGTCTAATGAGGCACCTGATGCTCAACTCATATCCCACTAGGAACTATAGGCCTTAAATGAATGATTGCACTGAAATGACAAAATTTAACTATACATAATCATACCAATTGAAAATACACATTTGATCACATTACAATGTTAGCACGAGTGTTAAAAATAAATAAATAAAACATGTACGACACATGATACACCCCAAAACTAAATAAAAATGGGAGTTTGTAAGGATTCACTCACAGTGGGTGCGTTCCTTGCTTGATAGAATATGCGCACGAATTGATGAGTTTATTTGACAAAGAAAATCTAACCTAAATAACAATAACGCAAAGATTCGATAAATATAAAAATAGTAAACATACTACATTTTGATTTATTACTTTGCTTCCTAGTGTTAAGTAAATTTTTATGATTTATTAATTTATACTTAATATGTTTTGTTTTTAATGGATTTAAAACTAGATGTTATAAAAATAAAAGAAATAATATTAAATGTATTTAACTCAGTGGGTAATTGGATTTGGATTGATGTGTGTGTTGAGACTCGAACCCGTGACCTCTCGGTTGCGTGCACGCAGCTCTTCCAACTGAGCTACGTGTTAACCCGAAGGAAATCCATTTTCAATTCCATTTATACACTTATTCGCTGAATTCTGAAATTAATATATTGAAAAGGATTTAAAATCCTTGGACCCGGAGTGTACACTGGGGCTCGAATCGGCGACCTACATGCTGCTTAGCATCCAGCCCAACTAGTTGGGCTGGGTGTTTAACCCGGTTATACTTAGATTTATATTATACTAATACGCTACCAGACTTCATCTTCAACCTGATTCTGGTAAATCTCAAATCTAACACTGGTTGTTTGATCGAAACGAGATGGTTAAATTGACAGATTTAAAAACGTTTACAAGGAAAGAAGGTTTATCGACAGTTGCAATCAGTCCGATGAGGGGTTCTGGCGATTTTTCGATGAACTCCGGCAATGATAAAGAACTCAGGTGATAAGGAAGTTCAAATCCGACACGACAGGGGTTGCAAACAGAATGATATAGGGAATCGTTTGAGTATGCGAGCTTGTTATGATTAGAAACAAGGTATTTATAATCGGAGGCCTTAATCTTGACTTTGGTTACGAAAAACACAATCAAGAACAACATTTAATGATTTTCGGTTATAACTGATGATTACTATCAGTTATAACCTTAAAAATTTACCGATGAATCGAGTCCCCGGAGATTTCGTAGTCTGATCTTCATGACCGATTTGAAAAAGATGACCTTCGATTTCAGGTTTGCTTATTCACATACTATAAATATTATTTGATTATATAAGACACAAACTGTGTGTAGTGTAGTGGTGTTATGTGTGTGTGCTTGGGTGGAAGACCCGGGTTCGACTCCGGTTTGAACCCCTTTTTTATCAACTTATTACATATTTATCTATTTATATATATATTATTATATATTTTGTATTATTTACACTATTTTAATTTTCTTATAATATTACTATCATTAAACAATCACTGATAATTAGCGAATATACAAAAGCATTAAACAATTAGTCGGGTGGAAAGGATAAACTTGATAGATAAACGAAGCGGGTTTTTGAGACCCATTACATGAAGGTTACAATAAACATTCTGGATTTGAGATTTAAATGACAAGGTTAGACCCGTTTCGGTTAATTTCCGTAAAATAGTTACATATACGTAACCGTGCGCATATTAGCGATATCGGGTAACCGGATAAGTCACGGACAAGTTCTATATGCCATTATACTTTAAATAAGTTAAAATATCAGTAGGATATTAACTTATATGCCCGTTAAGGTTTTAAAACGAAACTATGCCTCATAAGGGCATTTCGGTAATTTTATACTGTATAAAAGGAACTTGAATATAATTTATGTTATAGTTATAAGTATTCTGGAAAAATACTTTATTTATGATAATATATGATACCAATTATATGTGTATTTTACCTTTTATGACCAAACTATGCATCGAAGGGGCATTTTGGTCATTTTACACATAGTTTATAATTTATTTGGATTATGAGTTTATAATATGTACCTACTGTAAATATGTTTAAAATAAGTTTTAAATCAGTAGGTATCAAGTCTTGGTCAATAATATGGTTTAAAACCATACTATGCGCCTAAGCGGCGCTTATGTCGTAAAATGGTGTCTTTATACGATTTTCACAAAAACTGATGTTAAGTTCAGATTAAAATGTCTTAGATATGTTATTTAATATAACATATCAGTAGGTAAAAGACTTACCATGAAAAGATTTGCTTAAAACTAGTTTATGAGCCACAAGGGCTAAAATCTCCATTTATCGACATAGTTTAAGGACTTGCTTGAAAACTCAGTTTATAACTTGGTTTAACATCCCAAATAATCCTACTTATAATATTACATCGGTAGCAAACTCATTTTCAAGTTCATTACCATTTGAAACCTTGTTTTATACAAAAGGGCATTTTGGTCAAAGATGGCAAATTATGGAACTTGCGCATAAACTTGGATTCTGATTATGATCATGTAATATAACCTCAGAGGGTTATGCTACATAATATTACTGATCATAATGCAACTTCAGATCAGTAGTGTCACACCCTGACCCGCAGCGGAACTAAAAGTAAGGGGCATAATTGGGTTATCACCAAAGCTCATGACATTTACTAATAAGTTTCATATTTATTATATTGAAGTTAAATTTCAAATATTCAAACATAATGAGTCTTGCAAGCACGAATAAAACCAAAACATTGTTCAGAACATAGTTGTTTTGTTTTATCTTCTAAGGCCATTTCTACGTTTTTCTTCCTTGATCTTGTTCACCTGTATCATGCGTAAAACAAAGATTTGGGTCAACAAATATTGGCGAGTGAATCTAAATAAACATCTAAATGGTTGTTATATTAACTGTTTAAATAAAAATTTGTGCTTAAATCATAAGTGAGCATAAGTATATGTCTAAGCCATCACAAACCAAATAATAACCACAATGCACACATGACATGTTGAATGATGAACTTCAGATCAAGGCTCAATCAAACGGAGCCGATATAATGAGGCACCTGATGCTCAACTGTCTCCAACGAGGAACTGATGGGCCTAATGAATGATTGCACTGAAATGTTAAAATGTAACCACACATAACTACACAAACAAGTATACACCTTTGTCCACGAAATGATATTAGCACAAGTGAGAAAAAAAAATATAAAACATGTACAACACATGATACACCCCAAAACATGATTAAAAGGGGAATTTTTAAGGATTCACTCACAGTGGGTGTGTTTTCCTGACTGGCGAAAGATGCGCACGAACAGAGGATTGTAACGACGAATGATAACTAACCTAAAATAATAATACGATAATTTAAACAGTTTGATATTTTGATTTTATACTTTTCGTTTGATTTTATATTATTTTTGTGACATTTAATGGATTTTTTCTCTAGTTAGAATTGTGGTTATTTAAAAAAATGAGTGAAGTACAAAATAAAATAAAGAAGAAAATAATTTTTATTAAAAATAATGAACAGTAATAAAAAATTTAGGCCCTGACAGGCTTGTCAGGGTACTGACTGGTTCGACTGTGATTGCTAGATGGTGAGTTGAGACTCGAACCCGTGACCTCCCGGTTGCGTGCACGCAGCTCTTCCAACTGAGCTACGTGTCTAACCCGTTACAATCTTGATTTTTATTATACTAATATACTGTTTATGGTTTATTCAGAATTAACTTAATTAAAAAGATTTTTAAAACCAACCGAATCGTGTGAAGTGTGTGTTTCGAACCTGCGACCTTCTGGTTGTTTTGCACCCAGCCCAACCAGTTGGGCTGGGTGTTCTAACCCACTTAAAACTACATTCCCATTATTCTTAAAACACTTTATAGAGAGTTACCGTATGTGGTTTAAAAAAGAAAAACCGGTTTATAAGGGCTTTATCAAATTCGTACTCCTGACGTGCATATTGTTTATGCACACAATCCACCACTGGACTGTGTGTCTAACCTGGTTGTGAACCGATTATTAATTCTTTTAGACACCGAACAATAATCATCTTCTTCACTAATTTTAACAATGAACCAGATCTCAACTGGTGAATGATTGTAATCATTCTGGTTCATCGATATAACGGAAATGAAACATGCCAGAAAACTATAACTTATACCAGTTGTTGATCGGAGTTGGGTTCTCCGGTGATCAACTCCGGTGAGTGACACGAATTCCGGCAAGCACAGATTTTGAACAGGAGACTAGAGCAGAGCTTTTGCGGGTATAATTATGTGAAATTGAGCGAGTTTGAAACTGCTTTTCATTGCCTATTTATAGATCATCTACGAGATGATTCTGTCTTCATTTTTTAACAACAAAAAACGGCAGAAATGATGGGTAACGATTAAACGACATTTCTTTAATTGAGTTTTTGATTGATGACAATGATATTCAACGGTTATACTCATTAAATCGTTGTATTGAAACGGATGCCGAAATTCCATCTCAGATTCAATGTGCGGTTACCGCCTTGAAGTTCTGAGCCAGAAGATTCAGGCGAGTACCTGAATAAATTTTAAACGTTTTCCTTTCCAACACCAAAGTGTGTGCAGCACAATGGGTTTTGGTGTGTGCGTATACGCGGGTGACCCGGGTTTGATCCCTGGTTACCCCTTCCTTTTTTTTACAATGTTAATGTTATTTTCTTTAGGTTTTGATTAATTTCTTTATTACTATTATTTTATTATTATTATTATTATTATTATTATTATTATTATTATTATTATTATTATTATTATATTATTATTATTACTATATTATTAATTATATATATAGATTTAACTACTAAATTAAAGAAAAGAAAAGAAAAGAAAAGAAAAAGATAGAACAATACTCCTAGAACATATAAACAAAAACTCTTGATTAAAACCGAATGCGGGTTTTCGGAACCCGATTTATACAATTGTTACAGTATCCCCTACTTTTAGAAATTTCGTCCCGAAATTTAAGTAGTAACCGTAACAGGAAAAAGATGCGGATATTTTACGCGCATTGAGTCTTCACGTTCCCAAGTAAACTCAATTCCTCGCTTTGAAGTCCCATCGCACCCTGACTATTGGAATAGACTTCGTCTTAAACGCTTTTCTCCGAAATCCATGATTTCCACGGGTCTTTCAACGAAGTGCATTGATTCATCAACTTGAATATCCTCTAAAGGAATATGGAGATTTTCGTCGGCGAGACACTTTTTCAAGTTGATACGTGAAATGTGGGATGAATTCTGCTGAGTTCTTCTGGTAAGTCAAGCTTGTATACTACGGGATCTGCCCTTTTGAGTATCTTGAATGGTCCCACATAACGTGGTGCTAGCTTGCCCTTTTGACCAAAACGAACCACTCCTTTCCACGGTGAGACTTTCAAAAGTACTCGATCACCAACACAAAACTCCAAAGGCTTACGTCGCTTATCAGCGTAACTCTTTTGACGACTTTGAGCTGCTAGAAGATTATGGCGAATCAGAAGAATTTTGTCAGTCATTTCTTGAATTAGCTCGGGTCCAGTGATTTGCGCTTCACCAATTTCATGCCAACATACAGGAGATCGACATTTACGACCTTATAAAGCTTCAAAAGGAGCCATACCGATGCTTGAATGATAACTATTGTTGTACGAGAATTCAACCAATGGTAGGTGAGTATCCCAATTACCCTTGAAATCTATGACACATGCTCGTAACATGTCTTCAAGGGTTTGTATGGTACGCTCAGATTGACCATCAGTCTGAGGGTGAAAAGCAGTGCTGAGATCTAGACGTGTACCATAGCGGATTGTACGGCTTGCCAGGTTCGTGAAGTGAATCGGCCATCTCGATCTGAAATGATACTTAAAGGTACACCATGACGGCTTACAATTTCATTGATATTGATACGAGCCAACTTCTCGTCCTTGAAATCCTCACGGATAGGGATGAAATGAGCTGATTTGGTGAGACGATCAATGATATCCAAATGTGTCATACCCACTGGAGGTGCGAGGCAACCCGGTAATGAAATCCATGGTTATATTTTCCCACTTCCATACAGTATTTTGGGTTGGACAAGAAGTCCTGAAGGTCTTTGATGGTCAGATTTCACTTTGGAACATGTAAGGCACTTGGAAACAAATATAGCGATATCTTTCTTCATGCCAGGCCACTAGTAGGAGTATCGATAGATCTTGATACATTTTATCGGCTCCTGGATGTATAGAGTATCGAGTTTTGTGTGCCTCATTCATGAGAAAAACACGGAGATCATCACAATCAGGCACCTAAATACGATTCAAGTAATAAAGAATACCATTCGATTTGGATTCTAGCTTCGTTTCAGCACCACAAGATAGTTCATGTCTTACATCCTTTTCCGTGACGGAAATATGTTGAGCTGCTCTAATTCGATTTTGAAGGTCGGTCACAATTTGAGAACACAAAAGACGTATTGAGTTTGCATACTCCTTTCGACTGAGGGTGTCAGCCACAACATTAGCCTTGGCAGGATGATATCGAATTTCACAATCATAGTCATTTTGGAGTTCGACCCATCGACGTTGCCTCATGTTCAATTCCTTTTGATTAAAGATATGCTGAAGACTCTATCGGTCAGTGTAGATTTCACACTTGGCACCATAGAGGTAATGTCTCCATATCTTAAGGGCGAACACGACAGCTCCAAGTTCTAAGTCGTGAGTGGTATAATTCTTCTCATGCACTTTGAGTTGCCTTGAGGCATAGGCTATCACTTTTCCTCTTTGCATTAGAACGCAACCTAGCCCTTGCCCTGATGCATCGCAATAAACCACAAAGTCTTCGCAACCATCAGGAAGTGTAAGGATAGGTGCATCACAAAGCTTTTGCTTCAAAGTTTGGAAAGCCTCCTCTTGTTTGGGTCCCCAAACAAAGGGTTTGCCCTTATGAGTCAAGGCGGTGAGTGGAACGGCAATACGAGAGAAATTTACAATGAAACAACGATAATAACTAGCCAGACCAAGAAATGACTTAACTTCAGTAGAGTACGCGGTGCTTGCCATTCTTGTATTGCTTTGTTCTTCGCAGGGTCAACATGAATCCCTTTGTCATTCACGACATGACCAAGAAATTGTACTTCTTTTAACCAAAACTCACATTTCGAGAACTTAGCATAACGCTTTTCGGTTCTCAAGAGTGTTAGGATAAGTCGAAGATGACGCTCATGATCAGATCTGGTCTTGGAGTAGATAAGGATATCATCAATGAAAACTATGACAAAACGATCGAGATAGGGTTTACACACCCTATTCATCAAATCCATAAAAACGGTAGCGGCATTGGTCAAACCAAAAGGCATAACCATAAATTCATAGTGACCATAACAAGTTCGAAAAGCAGTTTTGGGAATATCTTCTTCACGTACTCTGAGTTGATGATAACCGGAACGAAGGTCGATCTTTGAAAAATAGGTGGCACCTTGTAGTTGATCTAAGAGATCGTCAATACGAGGTAACGGATAGCGATTTTTGATGGTGAGCTTGTTGAGCTCTCTGTAATCGATGCACATACGAAAGGTTTCATCTTTCTTCTTTACAAAGAGAACAGGCGCACCCCATGGTGATGAACTAGGACGTATGAATCCTTTGTCAGTCAACTCTTGCAGCTGACTAGCCAATTCTTGCATCTCGGATGGGGCTAACCTATAGGGAGATTTTGCGATTGGTGTAGCACCGGGTACAAGATCGATTCGAAATTCGACTTCTCGCACAGGAGGAAGTCCTAAGATGTCGTCGAGAAAAACTTGAGGAAATTCTTTAACAATGGGAATATCTTCGAGCTTCCTTTCCTTGCCTTCCTTCTTGACGATATGAGCTAGAAACGCGACATAATTTTTGCGAAGATAACTTCGAGCTTGGAGACACGCATCAATTTAAGCCCTTTAGAAGGAGTTTCACCAAAAATGCGCCCAAAGTTTGACCGCTAGCAAGAGGAATTCGAATAAAGTTTTCATAGCACACAACTTCGGCGTGATGCTGGCTAAGCCAGTCCATACCGATGATAACGTCGAAACTACCCAACTTCATCGGAATAAGATCAATTGAGAAGTCGTGGCCATAGCAGCTTCAGCACCTCGCTTACCATTTTCGGTGTTCCACCAGGTAAGTGCTACTCCAAACAGCCAACCAGTAGCATAGCGCACCTTGCGATCATCGGGACAATCACAATTGAGGAAAGTGCTTTCCATCTCCTCAAACCAACAGAGGAGAGCAGTAACACCTTCAGTCCCTTCATATTTTGGGGGATCGCAGGATTTGAAATGCTTGTAAGTACATTTGTTGGTGTTGGGAGGAGGGTTGGCGATATGTTGCCCGTCTTGATTGGTGGGGTTAGTGGGATTGGCGGCGAGTGCTTGTTGAACTTGCACAACAATATCAGGAAGTACAGCAGCCATTTGTTGAGCAATGTGGTTGGCTATACGCTCGCTGGATCTTCCTGACCTTCTACCGCCTCGAGAATGTCTAGCAGACATCTACAGGGAATACGAAGCTGAGATTATGAATTGAACGTTCTTAGGTGTCATGTGTCGTAAAAAAATGATAACAACATAAAATAAATGAAACATGTATTTAATTACATCCATGGGATGTCTTGGGCTTGCTTAAAATTGGGCCTCCAAATGTCTCCCGTACTTTAGCCTTGGTAGTCACGTGGGCCCCCATGACTACTGGGCTTGGTAGGGTTCACATTGGTGTTGGCCTACTAATGCTAGCCTTACCCGAATGAAAATCATGAAACATAACTGTAAGGTATAAGGCCAGGATGTGTCTAGCTATAGACACGATGACAACTCAAAGTGGGGTTAGTTCATACGACGTTTGGTGTGGCATGCTTTGGCCTAATAGGTCCTTCGTACTCTCATCGTTAGTCCCTAGGTAGGCAAACTGGTCCATTATTTGGATTTATGCGAATGCCAAGCCTAGACAGGACGTTTCGACTACCGGTACTCGTACCCTTTTAGTTACTACATGCCCGTCGTAGAACTCACTTTGATACGATTGAAAAGAAAATCATGAAAACGTCTTACATATGTTATTTAATATAACATATCAGTAGGTAAAAGACTTACCTTGAAAAGATTTGCTTAAAACTAGTTTATGAGCCACAAGGGCTAAAATCGCCATTTATCGACATAGTTTAAGGACTTGCTTGAAAACAAAGTTTATAACTTGGTTTAACATCCCAAATAATCCTACTTATAATATTACATCAGTAGCAAAATCATTTTCAAGTTCATTACCATTTGAAACCTTGTTTTATACAAAAAGGCATTTTGGTCAAAGATGACATAATTATGGAACTTGCGCATAAACTTGGATTCTGATTATGATCATGTAATATAACCTCAGAGGGTTATGCTACATAATATTACAATCATAATGCAACTTTAGATCAGTAGGTAGCTAATCTAAATCGGGTCAGAATCAAAAGTCAAAGCAGAAGTCAAACTTTGCGACTTTCGGTTGCGAACCGACCCTAGAACAGAAATTGACGAGCCGAACATGTTCTTACATGTTCTAATGAATTATTACCAATTTGTTTAAGTGTCAAAATAGGTTTCATAACATATATAAGATCAATTTATGATTTTTCCGAAAAATGGCCTGTTTGACCTTTTATTATCATAACTTTGACCCGTCAATTGGTCTGGCAAACGTGATCTTCAGGAGGTGCCCTTTATAGGGACTAACACATACCTTATTATGATCACTTAGCCATGTTCATTTTGAACAATGGCTGGACCATAATGGTCTTAACCGAGAGTAAAAGCGTTTTCTGAAAAACGCTTGACTTTTGGCTATAAAAGCCTATAAACGAAAATGCAAGAGCAAGGAACAATTACAAGAGGTTCCTAGAATGCAAGAAAACTAAGTTGGATGCTCCTTTTAGCTAGGAACTTCCAGAGGAGGGAGAAGAGTTGTGATTTAGAAATGTGCAAGTTCAAATGGTGAACTTGATCACCTATTTATAGTTGGAGAGCTCAAAGGAGGTGAAGTCAGATGTTTAGGGGTATAAGAGGAAGCTTACAAGTGTCCCAAAAGTGGCATAGCAGTTTAAAGTCCATGGTTTCGAATTAATGGTTTTGGAGCTTTGTTTGGAGGCCAAGCCAAAACTTTCAGCAGCAGACCTGTTCTCGCGCCCCGCGAGAGACCCAGGCTGGTCTCTCACGGCCTGCCACTGCCCCACGGTCACTTTCAAACTTTTACACTTATAGCCCCTTAACTTATTAAAGCTTTTAAAAACCTTTTTAACACCTTTTTGGCACATTTAGCCCTCCGTAGCCAATACTTGGCATACCCGGGATTATGCCCGGACATTGTCGAGCTATCGGTTCGTTAAAGGTCACTCAAAGGTATAAATTAACATGTTGACACTTTTAATCCCTCCATCATCCAACTTTCACATATTTATAAAATTAAACCCTCTCGTCCAACAAATGGCACGTATGAGAGTTAGGACTTCACAAAGAATCACTCAGAGAGCTTATTATAAGCATGTTGATTCCGATGTCACTCAGAGGCTGGGCATGTTGACATACAGTCACTCAGAGGCCAAATTTCAAGCATGTTGACATATCAGTCACTCAGAGGCTAATGATTAAAGCATGTTGACATATCAGTCACTCAGAGGCTGTTATTTATGCATGTTGACATCGGACCGTCACTCAGAGGCTCAGTTTGAGCATGTTGACGCCTTTAGTCATTATTGGTCTTTAACATACTATATTTAAAATACAACACGTGTCACTATACTATTGGACATGATTTTACAGGGTGTTACATCCTCACCCCCTTAAAAGAAATCTCGACCTCGAGATTTTATTCCAAAAAGATGGGGTACTTTTGTCGCATAGTGGACTCAACCTCCCATGTATACTCAGGACCTCTAAAAGCGTCCCACTTAACCTTTACTATAGGTATCATCTTTCTTCGGAGCTTCTTAACCTGTCGATCCTCGATCGAAATTGGTTTCTCAATGAACCTCAGGTTTTCATCTATTTGCACCTCTTTGTGCGACATTGCTAGCAACTCATCGGCTAGACATTTCTTAAGGTTAGATATGTGGAATACATCATGGATTCCACTAAGCTCCTCTGGCAATCTGAGTTTATAAGCTACAGTGCCGACACATTCGACTATCTGAATGGTCCAATATACCTTGGGTTCAACTTGCCCTTCTTTCCAAAACACATCACACCTTTCCAGGTGATACCTTTAGCATGACCTTGTCCCCTACTTGGAACTTAAGAGGTTTACGCCTCTTGTCAGCATAGCTCTTCTGACTATCCCTGGCAGCTTTGAGACGATCATGGATTTGCACAATCTTTTCCGTGGTTTCAAGGACAATCTCTGGTCCTGATAGTTGGGCTTCCCCAACTTCTGCCCAGCACACGGGCATTCTACACTTTCTCCCATATAAGGCCTCAAAAGGAGCAACCTTTAAAGCTAGTATGATAGCTGTTATTGTAGGAGAATTCTATTAGGGGTAAGTGGTCATCCCAACTTCCACCTAGATCAATCACACATGCCCTAAGCATGTCTTCCAAAGTTTGAATAGTACGCTCACTTTGACCATCAGTCTGCGGATGGTAAGCCGTACTAAAATTTAATCGTGTGACTAACGATTGTTGGAAACTTTTCCAAAAGTGAGATGTGTATCTAGTATCTCTGTCAGATACAACAGATACCGGCACACTGTGTAGGGACACAATCTTGTCCACATACAACGTAGCCAATTTATCTGAATTGTACATTTTCTTAATTAGCAAGAAATGTGCTGACTTGGTCAGCCTATCCACAATGACCCAAATAGTGTCATTACCATATTTGGTCTTAGGTAACTTGGTAATCAAGTCCATAGTTACCATTTCCCATTTCCATGTGTGAATTTCAAATTGTTGTAGAAGTCCTGACGGTTTCTGATGTTCAGCCTTAACTTGCGAACACGTCAGACATTTAGCTACATAAGTGGCTATGGATTTCTTCAAACCCATCCACCAATAATTCTTCTTCAAGTCTTGATACATTTTGTCACCACCCGGGTGAACAGAGTATCTTGAATTATGCGCTTCCTGGAGGATTAAATCTCTAAGTCCTCCAAAGATCAGAACCCAAATTCTATAATTGAATCTTAGGATTCCATTCCTTTCCAGGCGTTAACTGATCAACAGTTCCGCCTAATCCCTCATTAGGAATATTAGCCTCTAGCAAGGCTTGCTTTTGCGCATCTAATAGCTTTTCACTTAAGCTATTTCTGAGCTCAATGCTCTTGGTATTAATCCTAATAGGTTTAACTCTTTCTTTGCGACTTAAGGCATCAACAACTACATTTTCCTTGCCTGGATGGTAGCGAATCTCAGTCATAATCATTAAGTGTTTCCGTCCATCGGCGTTGTCGCATGTCCAATTCTTTCTGATTGAACAGATGCTGGAGACTTTTATGGTCTGTGTATATAACACACTTTGTACCATACAAGTAATGTCTCCACAACTTTAGTGCAAATACAACAGCACCCAATTCCAGATCATGGGTGGTGTAATTTCTTTCATGCACTTTTAATTGTCGTGATGCATAGGCAATAACCTTGCCATTTTGCATTAGCACATAGCCCATGCTGGCGTGCGAAGAATCACAATAAACAACAAAATTCTCAAAGAGATAACACAGGAGCGTTGCTCAACTTGTGTTTCAGAATCTCAAAAGATTCTTGTTGCTTTGGACCCCAATTATACTTAACATTCTTACGGGTCAAGGTAGTTAGAGGAGTGGCTATTCTTGAAAAGTTCTCAATGAACCTCCTATAGTAACCAGCCAGTCCTAAGAAACTACGAATTTCAGATGGAGTCTTGGGAACTTCCCAATTCATTATGGCTTCTATCTTAGCGGGATCCACTTGGATACCACACTCACTTATCCATATGTCCAAGGAATTGGATTTCTCTAAGCCAAAACTCGCATTAGAGAACTTCGCATAAAGTTTCTCTTGTCTTAGCAATAATAAGATGCACCTAAGATATTTCTCGTGATCAGCTTGATTACAAGAGTAGATAAGTTGTCGTCTATAAAGACAATGACAAACTTATCCAAATTGGCTTGCAGACTCTATTCATGAGATCCATGAATGCTGCAGGTGCATTTGTGAGCCCAAAAGGCATCACTAGGAATTCAAAGTGACCATATCGGGTCCGGAAGGCAGTTTTAGGAACATCTTCACTTCTAACATTCAGCTGGTGATATCCAGATCTCAGATCAATCTTAGAGAAGTAACTAGCTCCTTGAAGTTGGTCAAAAAGATCGTCGATCTGGGCAGAGGATATCTATTCTTATTGTTAACTTGTTCAGTTCTCGGTAATCGATGCATATTGGCATCGAACCGTCTTTCTTCTTTACAAAGAGTATAGGAGCTCCCAAGGCGAGGAACTAGGCTGAATAAAGCCTTTCTTTAAGAGTTCGTCTAGCTGCGTCCTCAATTCCTTCATCTCTGTAGGTGCTATCCTATATGGAGCTCTAGCTACGGGTGCTGATCCTGGTATAATATCAATCTTGAACTCCACTTGTCTATCTGGAGGTAGGCCTGGTAATCTTCAGGGAAAACATCGGGATACTCCGAGATAACTGGTTGATCTTCAAGGTTCGGCTTAGGTTCATTTATGGTTACTTGTGCCAAGTAGATGACACAGCCTTTTCTCAAACACTTGGATGCCTTAAATAACGACACCTTGTCCGGCAATCCATAGTGTGAGTCTCCAGGGATGGTGATCATTTCACCAGATGGGGTCTTAATTTCGATGAGCTTCTTATCGCAGGCAATGCGGCTTGGTTATGAGATAACCAATCCATGCCTAAGACAACATCGAACCCCGCCAATTTCATTGGCAGAAGAGAGATAGGGATGGAATAATTCTTAATGGATAAAGAACATCCATCGAGAATAGAAGATGATATCTCTAATGTTCCGTCAGCAGTTCTATTCTATAAGTTTTATCTAAGTTCTTATGGGTAGTTTAATAGTTTACTAAACTTATGGTCCACAAATGATTTATCCGCACCCGAATCGAAATGAACTCTAGCGTAGATATTGTTAATGAGGAATGTACCTGTTATGACGTTGTTGTCATTAACGGCCTCCCTGGCATTAATTTGAAAGGCATGGGCATTCCCTTTCTTGGCCTCCAGGCTTTGCATCATTACTTTTGGGTTTCTTGGGGCAATTGTACGTTATATGCCCTTTTCGTTGCAGTTGTAGCAAATTGCATCCTTAAGATCATTGCAATCGAGGGTCTTATGCCCTCTTCTCTTGCAGATACCACAGGCTTTGGTTTTGGATTTATACTACACTGTCCCCAATGCCTATATTTACAGTTCTTGCACAGAGGTTTGTCATTAGACGCGTGCTGGTTCTTCTTGAACCCGACACTTCCTTTATTTTTAAATTTGGGAGTTATTATACTCCGTGTCCTCTTTCCGTCAGTTTCAGTCCTAATTGACCTTTGTCTTACCAAATCAAGGGTGAGGGAAAGAGATAGGTCTACAGCGGACCTATAGGTATTAGGCTGAGCAGCCTTTACCATGCCCTTTATTTTGGGCGCCAACCCATTTATAAACGCGCAATGCATTTGGATTCGGGGGTGATTAAATAGGAAACTAACCTAGATAGGGAATTGAAATCGGAGACATACTTCCGACAGTCTAGGTTTTTCATTGAAAAAGACAAAAGTCTGTCTCTAATTTCTCCACCTCATGGGTTGGGCAGTAAGTTTCCTTAACAAGGTCCACAAATTTGGACCATCCCAAATTATACCGGTGTACCTTCCCTGTAGACTGGATCATGGCTTTCCACCATATTAGGGCATCGCCCTTGAAGGATTGTGATACGTACTTGACCACATCCTTATCGGCACAGTTGCTGATATCTACAATCGTTTCCATCTCGTCTAGCCACTTTAGGGCTTATACAGCTCCTTTCTCCCTATTAAAGTCTCGGGGCTTACAGGAGACAAAGTACTTATAGGTACATCCGTCCTTAACGGAACGAGACTTTCCAGTAAGATCTATTTTCTTTGGTTCACTCTTCGCATTTGAAGAGTGAATGGAGCTCTCCCTATGAGCTAAAGATGGTGGAATAGATAAGGGTCTAGTGGCACTCGACTCTCTAAGCCTTTCTATGGCCTTTTCGACAGCCGCATCAATGCGAGCTTGAAAATTATCATCATCTATATTTTTGTTTTCAACTTTGTTAGATTCAACATTCCTATGGCTACTTTGTGCTTCATTTGAATTAGCCATCTTTAAGTTTTGGGTTCTATATACCAATAAAACTTTATTTAGCCATGGTATATCAACCATATCGGCTTTCAGCATTGGATATAATAATCCATTGCCTATACTAGTGTGAATAACATCACAACTCTTAGGCTTAACATAACTATATTTGGCCTAGGTCTTAATAGGACCATCATACACAAATTACAATTTGGACGTAGTCCATATATTATTGGACAGTGGATCGCAATGTCACAACTGTCATTGTCATCATCGACAATTATATAGCTCATAGGCTTGTCCCTAATGGACATAATAATTGGGCACCTTGGCCGGTCATATTGGACATAATATATATATATATATGGCACCTCAGCCTGTCACTTAGGACATAATACATATGGCATATCAGCCTATCACATTGGACATAAATTGGGCACCTTGGCTTACATCATTTTAGATGTATTTGGCATATTAGCCTGTCCCATTGGACATAAACTGGACACATTGGCCTACATCATATCAGATGTATATGGCATATCAGCCTGTCACTTAGGGCAAAATACATATGGCATAACAGCCTGTCGCATTGGACTTAAATTGAGCACATTGGCCTACATCATATCAGATGTATATGGCATATCAGCCTGTCCCGTTGGACATAAATTGGCACATTGGCCTACATCATATCAGATGTATATGGCATATCAGCCTGTCCCGTTGGACATAAATTGGGCACATTGGCCTATATCATATCAGATGTATATGGTAAATCAGCCTGTCCCGTTGGACATAAATTGGGCACTTTGGCCTACATCATATCAGATGTATATGGTATATCAGCCTGTCCCATTGGACATAAATTGGGCACATTGGCCTACATCATATCAGATGTACATGGCATATCAGCCTGTCCCGTTGGACGGTTAGTGTGGTTCCTCAAGCCACACTACCAAGAGTATGAACATTTTTTAATGTTAACATAAGAGTACCTTAATGATTGATTAATGGTCCCGGTCACCTTCGACCTTAACGACCTTGGAGGTTTGAACCTAGTCCCTTACATCTGGATAGAAGGATAACTTCCCTTAACTATCCTGATAGAAGACCCTTTCGTACTTAACTATCATTTCTTGGCCAATTTGTGGTCTACGCCACTTGGCATAATCAAATCTATTAAGGCCTTTTTGGAATTATATAGCAGAGCATAAATTTCGAATAAAATCGAGGCGCTCGTTTTCAAGACGATGAATTACATATATATATATATATAATTCCAAAAGTACTTCATTAAATTTCAAATAGAAATTACAATACTAGAAAATGAAATAATCTGTCCATGCGAGGACTTTTTAAAAAATAAAAATGTCCACGCAGGGACTAAAGAAATAACAATGTTCTCGCAGGGACTACATATAATTAGAAGAGACTTCACTCGGCCTTCTTTCCTTGACCAATTTGGTTTCTTGAAGAATTTGTTCGTTTTCTTCTCCATTTTCTCCGCCTGTTGCTGCATTTCCTTCATTCTTTCTAAGGCCTCATTAATGGCCTCAAGTGGTGGCGGAGGTCGTGGTTGAGGTTGTGGCATAACCGGATACTGGTACCCATAAGTTGGATATCCAGTCGGTGGATAAGTAGGTGGGAAAAGAGACGGGTAAAGTGCATTGTACATAACCGCATGCATGTAGGGGTCTTGCGACCATGCTTGATAGTCTACCGGTGTAGACGGGTTAAAAGGATCATATCCAGACGTGTCTGGATATGTGGGGATTGTGTTATTATAACCCGATGGTGGTGGTTGAACAGCAGGTGTTGGCGTTGGTTCCACTATAGGTGAAACATTAGAGGGTCCACCCATTTGTGGGTCCTCTTGAATTGTGGGGTAGGAATTGGGCAAAGGTGGCAGCGATCTCGACCTTTGTCCGGCACGTACCGACATACGTACTCCACGCTTCCTTCTTGGTGGTTCAGGTGGTGGTAGCGGTTGGTCCACTGGTTCCACGTGGACATCTAGTTGAATCGGGGGTGGTTGAGAGTGGTGAGAAGGAGTGTGGGCGAAGGTAAATTAATTGCAGTATTGGTCCCACTCATTAGAACCTTGGTAGGGCGATCCAACATAGGAGTTTGAATCACTTGAAATTTCAATGGGATGCATATTCGATCCCGATGGCGGCATCTCCGGGTCGGAGTCCTCGTCCATAGGGTTTGGCTGGTCCAACTGATTTTGACCGGCTGGAGGCGTGTTAAAGTAGTGGTTGGGGTTGTCACACCCCGACCCGCAGCAGAAAAGGTGATCGGGGCATGATTGGGTTTTCATCAAAGCTCATGACATTTATTATAATGTTTCATATTTATTATTACAATTTAAAAGGAATCATACAATCAAATCAAACAAATACAACATGTTTTATACATCCTTCTAAACTTCATTATTTTTCTTCTAAGGCAATTTCCTATGTTTTCCTTGCTTCATCCTGTTCACCTGTATCATGTGTAAAAATGGTTTTTGGGTCAACAAAAGTTGGCGAGTGAACCTTGTTCGAAAACATTTATTATTTATTTCTTGCTGTATTTAATATGGAAAAATTGTGCAATAATAATATGTGAACAAACGTAAATAAACATACAATAACAATAACCATAACAAACAATCAATAGCATACAATAACAATAACCATAATAAACAATCAATAACATACAATAACAAAACACCTTGCATGAATATATAACATGAATGACAATGTAAATGTTGGCAACGTCTCGTTCACGCTCATAGGTAATGGGGAACGGCTCACGCTCATAGGTAATGGGGAGCAGACGGCCTATGATGAAATGTATGTGCGATCAAGGCTCAATCAAACAGAGCCGATCGTATGTTGGCAACGCCTCGTTCACGCTCATAGGTAATGGGGAACGGCTCACGCTCATAGGTAATGGGGAGCGGCGGCCTATGATAATGTATGTACTGAAAATGATAAATTTAATCTAAACAATAACCACACAAACAGTTGATACATGTTGAATACACATTTGTTCATGGATATGATGGATGCACAATAGTTTAAATGTAATAAATAATAAGACACATGATACACCCCAAAAACGTGATTAAAACGGGGATTTTGTAGAGATTCACTCACAGTGGTTGCGTTTCTTGGATTGATGATGAATGCGCACGAATTTGGATTTAACCACGAGAGAAACTAACCAAGATAATAACATAACGGTTCGGTAAATAAGTGGATTTTATTAATCAATTTTAATAGGATTTTTGGATATATTTTTGTGAGTTTAAGGCTTTTTTCTAACTTTAAAAACGTTTATTTTTAAGTATTGTTAATTGATTTTTAAATTAAATAAATAAATAAAAATAATAAAAAAATGTTGACTTTTTGACTTTGACCGTTGACCGTTGACCGGTTCGGTCGGTTATATTGTTGCACTGAGTGAGATTCGAACCGGTGACCTCCCGTACGCGTGCACGCAGCTCTACCAACTGAGCTACGTGTCTAACCCGAAATATTTCTGTTTTTAATTATATTTATACACTATTTAAGTTAATCCGAAAATCATTTATTTTAAAAGGATTTAATTGTATCGACTCGGTGTTCTCCACAGGTCTCGAACCCGGGACCTGTGGTTTAGTTTGGCACACAGTCCACCGCTGGACTATGTGTATAACTTGGTAAATATTCTGTCACACCCCGACCAGCAGCGGAAAAGGTGATCGGGGCATAATTGGGTTATCATCAAAGCTCATGACATTTATTATATGTTTCATATTCATTAATACAATTTAATGGAAATTTACAATAAATGATACAACATGTTCTAACTATCAATCTAGGCTTCTTGGTTCTCTTCTAAGGCATATCCTATGTTTTCCTTGCTTCAACCTGTCCACCTGTATCATGTGTAAAAAGGTTTTTTGGATCAACATAATGTTGGCGAGTGAATCCTATGGAAAAACATTTGAACAAGTTTATCCAATTGATTATAAATAATGTGCATACCACATATGAGTAAGTGTAGATGTAAATTTATTCACACAACACATAATATTGAATATTGAACACACCAACACCAAATGATTGTTTTGAGGCACGCGTTGTTCGACTCGTCTCCCACGAGGAACTGATGGGCCTAATGTATGAGATTTGAGGCACGCGTTGTTCTTACGAACTGATGGGCCTAATGTATGAGTTTTGAGGCACGCGTTGTTCTTACGAACTGATGGGCCTAATGTATGAGTTTTGAGGCACGCGTTGTTCTCGTCTCCCACGAGGAACTGATGGGCCTAATGAATGAGTTTTGAGGCACGCGTTGTTCTCGTCTCCCACGAGGAACTGATGGGCCTAATGAATGAGTTTTGAGGCACGCGTTGTTCTTACGAACTGATGGGCCTAATGTGTGAGTTTTAAGGCACGCGTTGTTCTCGTCTCCCACGAGGAACTGATGGGCCTAAATAATTTGCATACAACCTTGACAATATGTAATATATCACAACCAATAATAGTTACATTCTAGTTTAGTTCATATAATGGTATAGCACAAATTTGCATAAGAGAATTAGTTTAAACGACACATGATACACCCCAAAACGTGAATAAAAAGGGGGAGTTTGTAAGAATTCACTCACATTGGGTGCGTTCGGTTGATGAGGTTGAATGCACGCGAAATGGTGTTAACCACGAGTGAAATTAACCTAGATAAATCGCATTATGGTTTGGTAAGTAAACGGATTTTATTAATCTATTTTAGTAGGATTGTTGGGTGTATTTTTGTGAGTTTGAGGCTATTTTCTAACCTTAAAAATGTTATTTTTAAGTATTTTTAATTGATTTTTAATTAAAATAATTAAATAAAAATAATAAATTTTTTTTTTTTTTGCTACAGTTGACTTTGACCTATTGACTTTGACTGACGTTGACCGGTTCGGAAGGCATATTGTCGTGCGCTGGGTGAGGCTCGAACCCGAGACCTCCCGTACGCGTGCACGCAGCTCTACTAACTGAGCTACGTGTCTAACCCGTCATATATCTGATTTTAATTACATATATACATTAATTAGAATTAAACAGAAATCACTTTATTTTAAAAATGAATTAAATCTAGCGAACCGGTGCGCTCCACAGGTCTCGAACCCGGGACCTGTGGGTTAGCGGACACACAATCCACCACTGGACTGTGTGTCTCACTTGGTTATAAACTCAGTTATCAATATACTTAACATATACTTAAATCAACCCGGTTCAGTTTGCTGAAAAAGGAATTTTTATCAAGGCAGCGTGTGAGGGACAATACTCGAACTCGTGACCTTAGCGTTAAAAGTGCACACAGTCCACCGCTGGACTGTGTGTCTAACCCGGTAATTATCTTGATTTTAATTATACTTAACCGTTACTGAAACGTCGTCTTCTTCACTGGTTTTAACCGGAAGTGGCGACTGACTGGTTCGAAATGTTGATTCAAGTTTCTTTAGCGTTGTATGATTAATTACAGACGAGATGAAAGTAAAAAGAAAGGAATTTAGGCGTGAAAAGTACCGGCTGTTTCTCCTCTGTTTTCCGGCAGAACTCCGGTGGCAGCAAGTTCTTCCGGCGACGAGTCTCTTGCAGCAGAGAGTCTTCCGAAGGCTTGCAAAGGGTGTGGGTGATTTCGGTAAGAGTTTAGGGGGTTCAGTAAAGCTCGAAGGTTAATGATACGGTTTTCCGGCGATGTATCCAATATTTCCGGCGAGTGATTTTTCGCCGAGAAAAGGTGCGATTTGAGTGTGAAAGGTTTCTAGCGAGTTGTGGGTGTATTTATAGGGTAGTATTGAGATGAATGGGGTCTGAATTCGGTCTTAATTCGAAGTCAGCCGTTCTCCGGCGGTTATGGCTGATGTCGCGGGTTCAGACGTCGGTTATAACCGTCGAGGGAGTTAAGTCTTCGGTTATAATGAGCGGAAATGTAATTAAACGGCGAAGTCGTCGGGATTTCCGACGACTGCTATTTGGGCGGAAATTGACGAATTTAACTTCGGAACTTGAATATTTGAATTAAATGTTTCCTGATATTACCAAAAAAATCAAAGCGGCGGAGTGGTTGTTCGGTTAGGTGATAAGTGTTTGTTTGAACCGGTACAGACCCGAGTTCGAAACCCGGCATGAGTAAATCATTTTTATTTTGCGATTTTTATCAGTTTTTCAAAAACTAAATATATATCCCTGCATAATAATTGATTACGTATCGTTAAAAATTATTTTGGGCATTTAAATCGCAACGAAAATTTTAACTGACTGTTCGGTTGATAAACGGAGCGGGTTTGGTAAATCCGTTTTTGACGGATGTTACATATTCCGGTTTTATTATACTTAACAGTTAACTGCGAGTGGATCCGGTTCAGTTTAAAAAGGAACATTTTTATTACCGAGAATGTGCGTGTGTCAAGGATCGAACTCGGGACGTATGCGTAGTGTTTGCACACAGTCCACCGCTGGACTGTGTGTCTAACCCGTTTATAATACCGATTTTAATTAATCTTATAAACATAATAGACCTCATCTTCTTCGTTCAAAACACAGACAACGGTTTAAACCAACTGTTTCTTGTTTAATTCGGTTAACGAATATTATGAGCAATTGAAAGGTATTGAACAGAAAGGGTTTGGGGAAAGAAAGTACCGGAACAGGTCGTCTTTTTCAGAACTCCGGCAAGAATCGCCGGCTCTGTTTTGTGAGCTTCCTCTGTTCGGGTCGAATAACAGTTTTGATTGATTAGATACAAAATTGAATTACTGAGCAATGATTATCAGGATGTTTAGATGATCATACCGATTAACAGCGAGATTCTGGAAATTCCAAAAGTTTTCCGGCGAAAGAAAATCCGGCAACGTCGTCTGGGGTTGATTCTGGGTGATGGAGTGATGTTAGAATTGGTCTCACAATGGAATGAAATGGAAAAAGTCGAGGTATTTACCGTGTTGATGAAAGTCTCGGTTTTCCGGCGACTTGCAGAGAATTCCGGCGAGTGAAATTGATTCGAGAATCGGTGCGATTTTGAGCGAAAAGTTTACCAGAGGCTAGGGTGTGCATCTATAGGGAAGAATCAAGTTGAACTGGGTCTGTTTCTAGTCTCGGTTCATTGGTCAGCCGTTCTCCGGCGGTTACGACGGATGTCGCGGAACTGGACATCGGTTTTAACCGATGGCGTCGTTAATACGTACGTTAAGTCAAAAGTAACCGACGATAATTGGCGAAATCGTCGGATTTTTCGGCGTCTGCGGATTTGGGCGCGCTGTTGACTGGGTTTGATTTCCAGTTTTATTATATGTATTATTATTTCAATAAATCAACAAGAAACACAAGTGGCGGAGTGGTTGGGTGTTGGTGTGTTAAGTCTTTGTGATACTCTCGGCTGACCAGGGTTCGAAACCCGGCATCAGTATTAAATTTTTATTTCACTATTTTTAATACATTTTCAAATATAAATTTTATATTCTAATATACGTATTAATTATGTATCGTTTAAAATTAATTTGAGCATTAAATACGCAACGAAATTTTTAACTGGTTGTTCGGTTAATAAACGAAGCGGGTTTGGTTAACCCGGTTTTTTTGACGGATGTTACAGGGGTTAAATTCTTCATGGTAGGAGTGATGAGAATGAGAATGGTGAGAATTGTGTGAATGATAAGAGCGGTGAGAATGGTAAGAATTTTGGGAATGTGAGGGCGAGTGTCTATTAGAGACAGAACGTCTCGCTGGTTGCCAAGGAGACGAATCTCTTGATTCTTGGTATGCATCTGAATTATGAGGTTGAGGGGGAATACGCCCCGATGGTCCTCCCCTCATTGGACCTTTTCCTCTTCCACTTTATCCTCGTACACGTGGCGGCATTTTCATGTTAGAATTCAATTCAAAAACAATATTAATAACCTAATAATGAAATGAGTAATCCTAGGTCAATGCCTAGACTCGGAAGTCTAAGGAATGTGCTCGTGTAAGTTTGAGATTAAACACAAGAAGGATAGTGTTTAATTCTCTCAAACGTTGGCTCTGATACCAACCCTGTCACACCCCGGATTTCCAACCCAAATCCATACACCGGTGGGCCCGGGTGGGGAGTATCGTTACGTCAGTTGATAATCATCATAGTCAATTATACATGGCACAACGGAAGTCTTGGAGTAAAATTACTATTACAAACCGAATGTTCGAAAATACAAAATAATATAAAGGCTCGTAATAGAAGATCCATAGGCGGATCATAAAATGTACAAGAAAGAATATAAAACAGACTTTGGGCAGATTTAGGATTTGCAAGATCCTCTATCACTACCGAGCACCTCCGGCCTATTTTCGTATTGTACCTGCAGTTTAGTCTTTTGAAAATACGTCAGCTTTCGCTGGTAAATACACCCAACTGACACATTTTGAAAACATTTGAAAATGTTTTAAGTGCGTATCAGCACAAAATCTTTTTATAACTTGGGTTAATTGACCGTCCAACCTTGTTAACAGATTTACATGTTTGTCATACATACGGGGCCTGGTACGGAGACCGAGACACAATTAACATACAAACCACTTTGGACTCACGAAAGAGTCAATTCCTCCCAACCTTGTGGGAATGCATAACTGAGCGTCTATCGGGTGTATGCCTACACCCACGCTAAGGTCGTGGCCATTTCTATTTTAATGAGCCGAGGATATCCAAGACACGGTAGTTAACCCCCGGTGTTTAATTTATCAAACAAAACTGATTAAAACAGAATATGCGGATTTATTATCTTCGAACCGGCGTTCGATTGATCCCATTTCCGACCAAACGGTAATAGTTTACCGTAACCCAAGCCCGTATAGGGGAATTAAGTCGAGAGTATTTACCTGAGCTAGTCTTCTTTAATTTTTAATAACTCAGCCGTACACAAAAAGGACTAAGTGCAGATATCATTTACCGGCAAGTTTCTAGTCTGGATTATGGCATAAACTAATCAATGAAATACTAACGGTCTTATTTAAGTCATAGACTTAGACCGACTAGTGTACTTGATCAAAACGTATGACGCTATATTAAATGATGATTGGATAGAATGTAGTTTATTCCCAACAAGTACCTTGACTTGTATAATATGGGTAAAACTATAAACATTCTGGATTTTGAGATTTAAATGACAAGGTTAGACCCGTTTCGGTTAATTTCCGTAAAATAGTTACATATACGTAACCGTGCGCATATTAGCGATATCGGGTAACCGGATAAGTCACTGACAATTTCTATATGCCATTATACTTTAAATAAGTTAAAATCTCAGTAGGATATTAACTTATATGCCCGTTAAGGTTTTAAAACGAAATTATGCCTCATATGGACATTTCGGTAATTTTATACCGTATAAAAGGAACTGAATATAATTTAATGTTATAGTTATAAGCATTCTGGAAAAATACTTTATTTATGATATAATATCAGTAGGATACCAATTATATGTGTATTTTACCTTTTATGACCAAACTATGCACCGAATGGGCCTTTTGGTCATTTTACACATAGTTTATAAATTATTTGGGATTCTGAGTTTACAATATGTATCTATTGTAAATATGTTTAAAATAAGTTTTAAAATCAGTAGGTATCAAGTCTTGGTCAATAATATGGTTTAAAACCATACTATGCGCCTAAGCGGCGCTTATGTCGTAAAATGGTGTCTTTATATGATTTTCACGAAAACTGATGTTAAGTTCAGATTAAAATGTCTTAGATATGTTATTTAATATAACATATCAGTACGTAAAAGACTTACCTTGAAAAGATTTGCTTAACTAGTTTATGAGCCACAAGGGCTAAAATCGCCATTTATCGACATAGTTTATGGACTTTCTTGAAAACTCAGTTTATAACTTGGTTTAACATCTCAAATAATCCTACTTATAATATTACACCAGTAGCAAACTCATTTTCAAGTTCATTACCATTTGAAACCTTGTTTTATTCAAAAAGGTCATTTTGGTCAAAGATGACATAATTATGGAACTTGCGCATAAACTTGGATTCTGATTATGATCATGTAATATAACCTCAGAGGGTTATGCTACATAATATTACGATAATAATGCAACTTTAGATCAGTAGGTAGCTAATCTAAATTGGGACAGAATCGAAAGTCAAAGGAGAAGTCAAACTTGATACTTTCGGTTGCGAACCGACCCTAGAACAGAAATTGACGAGCCGAACATGTTCTTACATGTCCAAATAATTATTACCAATTTGTTTAAGTGTCAAAACAGGTTTCATAACATATATAAGATCAATTTATGATTTTTCCGAAAAATGGCATGTTTGACTTTTTATTATCATAACTTTGACCCGTCAATTGGTCTGGCAAACGTGATCTTCAGGAGGTGCCTTTATAGGGACTAACACATACCTTATTATGATCACTTAGCCATGTTCATTTTGAACAATGGCTGGACCATAATGGTCTTAACCGAAAGTCAAAACATTTTCTGAAAAACGCTTGACTTTTGGCTATAAAAGCCTATAAACGAAAATGCAAGAGCAAGGAACAATTACAAGAGGTTCCTAGAATGCAAGAAAACTAAGTTGGATGCTCCTTTCAGCTAGGAACTTCCAGAGGAGGGAGAAGAATTGTGATTTAGAAAGGTGCAAGTTCAAATGGTGAACTTGATCACCTATTTATAGTTGGAGAGCTCAAAGGAGGTGAAGCCAGATGTTTAGGTGTATAAGAGGAAGCTTACAAGTGTCCCAAAACGTGGCATAGCAGTTTACAAGTCCATGGTTTCGAATTAATGGTTTTGGAGCTTTGTTTGGAGGCCAAGCCAAAACTTTCTGCAGCAGACCTGTTCTCGCGCCCCGCGAGAGACCCAGGCCTGGTCTCTCACGGCCCGCCACTGCCCCACGGTCACTTTCAAACTTTGACACTTTTAGCCCCTTAACTTATTAAAGCTTTTAAAAACCTTTTTAAACACCTTTTTGGCACATTTAGCCCTCCGTAGCCAATACTTGGCATACCCGGGATTATGCCCGGACATTGTCGAGCTATCGGTTCGTTAAAGGTCACTCAAAGGTATAAATTAACATGTTGACACTTTTAATCCCTCCATCATCCAACTTTCACATATTTATAAAATTAAACCCTCTCGTCCAACAAATGGCACGTATGAGAGTTAGGACTTCACAAAGGATCACTCAGAGGCCATTTCAAGCATGTTGACTTCAGTCATCAGAGGCTCAAGCATTTGACATATCAGTCATCAGAGGCAAATTTAGCATGTGACATATCAGTCACTCAGAGGCTGTTATTTATGCATGTTGACATCAGACCGTCACTCAGAGGCTCAGTTTGAGCATGTTGACGCCTTTAGTCCTTATTGGTCTTTAACAGACTATATTTAAAATACAACACGTGTCACTATACTATTGGACACGATTTTACAGAGTGTTACATAAAACCTAGTAAAACAGAAAGTTTAGAGGTGTTTGCACCTCTTAAACTCATAAGAACCTTCTCCTAATGAGTCTCATAACCTTAGATAGGCTTAAGAACAAGTAGGCACAAGATTGAATCAAGAAAAACATAGTTTATAAAGGTAACTTTATACGTTAAATATGGTGGGTTGCCACCAATAGCCTGTGTTTTGTATGCCCTATGGAGAGAAGCACTCATCTTCCCACTACAATACAAAGAAAACATATAAAAAAACATTATTATGAGATTAACAAACAAATCATTTGAAAAGTGACATCTTGGACCATTTGGGCAATAATGCCACATATTGTTTGATAATTTGTTAAACGACAAAAAAGTTTCGACAACGTTTGCCAATGAAGTAATCTATTTAGGTGTTAATGTGTCATAGTTTTTTGTTTGAAATCTATTATAAAAAATAATGATTAGGTTTCACATTTTGTATAGATAATAACTTTTTAATGTAGTGAGCATATGAATAACTGGTGAGCAAATGCTTCTTAATTATTTTGTATTTTTTATCGATTAATGTTTATCGTTTGTAATTTTGTTAGCAAATTTTTAATGTTCAGCATATGACATTTCGTACTTTTATCGATTAATGAATTATGGTTAAAGCATTATGTAGTTATAATTGATTTGATTGAAAGGTTGATTTCCTGGTCTAAAACAAACCCGTGTAATACATGGGTCATAAGCTAGTATGTATATAAGTATCTAATCTAACTTATAATAAAAGATTCCAAATAATGTCACATGACATTCTCTCCTTTAACCTTATAAATTTTATTTATATATGTTTAATATATTTCTTTTAATATTAATATTAATAACTAACATTTAGATACCATTTACCTTTATCTTTATCTAAAATTAATAATTAATAAATAACTTCAATTAATACCATGTGATATTTTCTCCTTCAATCTTTTAATAATGTTGTTATTATTATCTAAATCTAATATCTCATAAATTTTTAATATCTCTTGACCTAATATAAAAAGAATTAATTCACAAATATTAAACTAATCAAAGAAAATGTATTATGCAGATAATAAATATGTATTTAACCTTTAACTAGAGTTTACTCTATTAATATATAATAGAGTTTACTCAAGTTTTACAAAAAAATAAATAATTTTTTAACTCTTTTTGTGATTTATGGTATTGTGTCTTATGTCTAGGTTTTTTTTTTCTTTTTTCATTTTCAACACAAAAATTTTCTTCTTTTGTTTTCATGCCTTTTGTTTTTGTTTCTTTTAATCTAAAGTTTTTCATCTTTTCAAATTTAACCACAAGTCTTTTTTATATTCAATTTTAGTCCATCATATTTTTCATGTTTTCCAAGTTTTTCGTTTCGTTCTAAATTTTGTGAGTTAACTCACCGTAGCCTGCGTGTGGGGTTCAACAATTTTTCGTATATTTCTTTCCGTTTGACTCGCCCGTCGCAGCACGTTTATTTTTCTCCGTTTGACAAGTTCGTCGTAACGCGCGGGTCCTGGATTGACTTTGTTATTTTTTTTGTTTTACATTTCGATTTAATTTATCTGCAACGAACGTGAATGATTCAAAGATTTTACGTCTGTTTTTCGCTTGATGTTATTTTTGTAAACAAGTTATTTTCTTTCTCTTTTACCAACCAACGAGACTCCATTCCAATTCCACTCTCTGTTATTTCCAAGCAGCAAACACCTTATTTTCTTTCTACTTTCTAAAAATCGTTTATGCTTTCCATTGCACTCTCTGTTATAGTTCTCTTCTCTACTGCAACACTATTTTTAGTTTTAAAAACTTTTAGGGGTAACATAATATAATCTTAGGAGTAACATAATGTATAAAACGCAAAAAAACAAAAAAAATCTATAATCTTAGGAGTAACGTAATGTATAAAACGTAAAAAAACAAAAAAATCTACTTCGCCGGAAAAGTTAAGGGTAGCAGAGGCTACCCCTCCCACCACCTAGATCCGCCCTGCGTACATGGCAACGTTTTCTTTATAAAGTGTAAGAAGAATTACTAGGCTAATCCATTTTATCCTTTATTTATTATCTTTAAATCCAAATGAGATAATACATCTAGATGTTCTCTCTCAAACTATACAACTAGACTCACTATCATCCATAACATATGTCGTATTATATTCTCTCTTGTCCATGCCTCTCTTTTTATTGATGTCGAACACTGTTATAGACTGATTTGAGATGGTCAATTTCTGAATAAATACCCGTAGATAGGTTAGGCTCCCAGAATTAGATAAAGAACAAGAGACAATTTTGCTGCAATATACTACAAATTATATTTGATTCACAAGTTTGAATTTTTATGAACATGACTAACATTTGATGCATGAAACAGTTTTAAAATATGATGCATGAAACAAAAGTCTTGAAATACGATTAATTACAACGGTAGATCAAACTACATTAGAATAACAATTGTGTATTAAATTGCACATTATAATGTAGTTTTTTTTAATAAAAGATAAGTATATTTAAGATTTTTTTTTCTAGTTAAAATTAAATTTATGGTAAGAAATACGGACTAAAAGAACAATGGTGTGGATCGTGAAGGAGTGTCGTGGAGCTGAGGTGACATGGTGGCCACTAGTGGAACACCGCCCTCTTGCGCTAGATGGTGACATGCATGAAGATCTCCATGAAGGCCGCACGACTTTTGCTATCCGATTTTTAATAAATTAACTAAAAGTAAGAGGGGATAGCAGAGAGGACAATGAAGAAGAGAAATGACGAAAGGGGATACTCACATGACGTTAACGTAGATGATAGTAACAGATGGTGTTCACTAACCACTACTAAATCACACTGGCCGAGTTATTTTAAACTAAAAGTAATCTTATTAATCAACAAATAATAATATATACCTCGTGACCAAACAATATTATTAATATAACACATAAAACATGTAATTTAGTTCAACCTCCCTAACCTACCTCTAAAAACTACTTTCTCTTCATGCTTATCTGTTATAAAACATAACAATGAAATCATCACTCTAGAAAATCTCTTTTTCTCTTCATGCTTATCTATTATAAAAACGATAAAAAAGAAACCATCACTCTACAGTCTACAATGATCAGGAATATTTAAAGGTCCACAATGACAACATGGTTAAAGAATAGAAAGTGATTATAAACGATTAAAAAACCGATCAAATCGTCTAAACTAAAACATGACTGCTTTAAAATCTAAACGGTTGACTTTTGATAAATCAACGGTTTATTTAGTTTCAAACTTGAAACAAATTGTTAACCGAACTGTCACTTTTACTTATATTACTATATATTTTCTTTATTTATTTATGGACTGTATAGTTATATGTATATATATTATAATCAAAACATTTTTATTATTTTAATTATTTAAACAAAAGAACTGATTTATACTTGAAGTTTTGAATATGGTCAAACCGAGTTGTTAAACCATAATTTTGTTGTTAAAACCGAGTTACGATAGTTAGAGGTTCAACTCATAATTTTGTGGCATTCATTGGCCCTATGAACTTTTGACTGGAGATAGAAATTCCCATTTGTCACATTAATTTCAAGTAGATTCTCATAATTTACCCAACCACTATTTTAACGTTTAGATGCAATCATGCAAAAGTGGTTGGTGTAAAAATCAAGTACACCAAACATGAGCTGAACATCTTGACTTCTTATTCTGCTCGATAACTAAAACAACAAGTGACTAAAGTCCAAAAATTCAAGGTAAGTGTTGGGTAACCAGAAACAATTTGTTTACACTTAGTAATCTAACTTGACCCGAAACAGTTTTAGTCCTAAAACTTTCAAGTTTATGGATATAATTAATTATTAAAGGACTAATACTTTCTTTTTAGCTAACTTTTTTAAGATTTACCTGATAGAGATAAAAATAGACCTGAATCGGCCCATTGAAAAGTAAATCGTGACCTATGCAATTTCTTCCCATGATGACTTCTAACCGACACATAATTTTCCTGGCCTCTTGTTTAGTCATGTCCTTGCTTCCTCTACGCGCGACATTTTGTAATGTTTCTCTAAAGTTAACCAAAAACAATAAATTTATAGACTGATTACTTACATATATGTTAAGCAATATCCACAATGTTTTTTTGTTAAACTTCATAAGATGGTTTCTAGGTCGAGTTTTATGTGGATTCACATTTTAATTTCTAATCAATTCTATTGAATTGAGCTTGGCCCGTCATATAAACTATAATATATCTACAACTTGCATGTTTAAATATATAGAGAAATTAGCAATTATATGAAAATTAAAGACCAACCTCTGAAGTCCTAACTGAACCATCATTAATTAGCTGCACCAGCTTGTGCTAAGATATAAAGAATAACAATAATTTAATGTTGTGTTGATGTTAAATGTAATTTGGAATATTGGATCGAGCAGTAGCGAAACTTGAGATATTATACGGGGGGTCGAAACGTATATACTCAAAAGTTTCTATATATAGAACCAGGGGTTCGAAAACGTATATACCAAAAAATTTATATACGAAAGCTATATATATAACACTACTGAGCAAAAAGTTCGGGGTCGGATGCCCCCGGCCCCTTCTAACCTTCGCCCCTGGGATCGAGCAACTCCCTATGAACAACTGGTTTGTTACTAAATCATAGTCACGACTCTTTCCGTATATTATATAAAGAAAACCACACAAAATACAAAGCCTTAATCATTTATTTACATTAAACATAAAATTTGCTTCCTAAGCTACCTTATAAAACTAGCAGGAGATAAACATGCAAAACTAAACAAATACTTTCCTAATAAACTTAACCAAACTTTTGGTTTAACCCTTCTACCTTCAGCCCCTTATCAAGATTAGACATAATTTAACAAAAGTGGTTTCAATTTAAAACTAAGATTCTAGTAGTTAGGTAAAACTGGACATACCAATAGGGTGGTGGTCAATTAGCAAAGGCAAAGCCTTTAAACTCTTAGAAGAAATGGTCTTGAGTTTAAGTCCCACAGACGAGAGTAATTAAAAGAAACTAGCTATTAAAAAAGAGGTAAAAGAGACATTAGAAGTTCACATGATGTAAATTGCATTTAATCAAAATTCACAACATACATGATACATGACTTCATATATCTAGGACTTGTTCCATCTATTTTTCATCATCATCATCATAATAATAATTATTATTATTGTTATTATAATAATTGTAAAATAATAATAATAATAGTAGTAGTAACAAAAATAAACAAGAAACTACAAAGAGTGAAAAAGAAACCCAGTCTTAAAACTCATGCAGCCAAGGTTGCCAAATATCAACAAAACGGGCAGGCGATGGCTACTTTAAATAGCTCCGAGAGAATAAGCAAAATTCGTTTCTTTACACATGTATACATAGATCTTCTTGTTTGTTAGAAATCTGAACAACTACTTCAATCAAATGTAAGGTTTCCAAAGTTTTATACATACACACTAGATCTAAAACCCGTGTAAAAATACGAATGGTTTTTAAAAAATTTACATACCATATTTTATTAAATGATGAATGATTATACATTTTTTAAAGTTTAACTAAAAATAAATTAAAAAAAAAAAGAAAACATCTTTTAACTAACAGATAAATAATAAACATGTTTAATCGTTTTAAAACAATAAGTCGAACCTAAATAAAATTGAACACACATTGTTTTATATTCTATGATCGTTAATCTTGAAACATCTCTTGATGCAAGATCCTTCATTGTTGGGGTATAGCGTTCCATAAATCTTTCAGCTTCGTTTCTTAAAATACAAATTCACCACATAATGCTACACAAGGAATAAGATGAAACTGGTTATGATATGCTTCAATTTATCTTTTATTTGTAACACCCCATAAACGGGTTTGGTAATCAAACCACGTTAATATTAAAGAATGGGTAAAAGACTGTTAGTGGTGAAAGTGAACCCGTAAACAAAATGATTAGAAACAAATAAACCTAGCTAGAAACATGCATACAAGTAACCAAACAATGAGTTGCAGTCTCATTGTTAATCAAAACTAAACTTGAGGGACCAAGGCTGCCAAAAAGGAAACTTGTAATTATAAATATCAAAAATTAAAACACAACACATACTTAATGTGTGTGTGTGTGTGAGCCGACCAGGAGCAGAGAAGGAGGGAGAAACTCCTTCTTGACCTAATTTCCAAGATCATCAAAATTAGAAGAGAATGGAGCTTAATCTTGTGCAGGAACATGAATTTTAGATCACCTAAACTAGGGGATCATATGGTATGTTTAAAAACCTAGATTGGTGAAAGTTGTAACTAGAGACAAATAGAATACTTGTAATCAAACTGTTGGATTATGATCCAAAGATGAAATTGAGCGTATATGTATGCATAATTTCGTTTGATATAGTGAAATTATGAAATATTTGAGGTATGATTACTTGTAGGTGATTAACAAGTAGATATCGAAGTGGGTCTTAATAAAATGATGAAGTTGATGATATATCTATGTTTAGAAAGAAGATACTTGAACAAATTATGAGTTTGAGTACATACTCATACTTGCTATGGAATGGTTTTATATGAAATGATGAAATAGGTGTTAAGTTAATTTGATGTTATTAATCGCTTGGATTTGTTTAAGTGAAAGAAACGACATGAACTTGATTGGGACTTTAGATAAGAGGGTAGCCTAAAACTGTCGCATGCCGAGTAATTGATAAATGCCTAAATGAGTTTGTTGAACTTATCTGTGCGTTTGCAAATGTTAATAGGCAGTTGACTTTTAGAAGTCAAACTGACCTATAATATGAATAAGTAGTGAATTGCTATAAATTCGTAAGGTGGAATAGGCGTGTTAAATAATGACTAACCTAACCATCTTGCGAATGATAAATGATAGTTTGACGCTTGACAAGCTAGGTGGAGGCTTGGGAAGAAGCGGGTCAAACGGAACAATTACGCGGAAGAAGGCATAATTGGAATTCAAGGTAAGTAAAGCTTACATCCTTAAAATAGTAGAATTACTTACATAGTTGAACAAGCATTTTGGGTATTCGGGAAGAGAATTCGAAATATAAAGTTCCAACACGAATAGATACGGGTTGGAACAAGTAAATATGGTATTTATGAACTACGATAAAAAGGGTAAAACAGTAAATTAGTCATGCGATGACAAATAAATAAGGAGTTTTGAAAAAGGATACCATATGACGTAAGTCATAATGGGTCAGACGAATTAAGAAATGATGTTTATAGTAAGATAATCATTCAGTGTAAAATGAAAAGGGTTAAATGGTTGAGATGACAAATAAGTGCCATCTCAAAATGACAAATGGTCATTTAGACCGAACGGGTCAAATGGTAATATTATCACCATTTGACAACGATAACTAATATCGCTTGTTGAGATGTTGTGTTCATAGAAAGAATAGAGCATGATATTAGAACGGATCAATGCTATGCGCCGAGCCAGGTGCGTGAAATGGTCAACTCTCAAAAGGACTTACGGTTCGTTGAGAGATAAACAAGTCATGAATGAATAATAGATTATCTAAGGTAAGGTAATCTAATATTCTAGTTCGTAGACATTATGTTATCAAGAACATAATGACTCTTTATAGACTATGGTTAAAAGTACATTTTGGTCAAAACATGATATTGTAAGACCGTCGTAAAGAAAGGTCTAAGTTGACCAAAATGCCCTCGAATGATGAATTAAGTAAACGACTCTAATATTAGTTTGAAAATGAGTTTTATAATACAATAGACCCCTTTGGTAATGTAAAAACGAAAAGCATAAGCCGTTTTGGCTTAATGTCTCATATTAGATCTTTTTCGTAAAAATGTCAAATTGAATGGTATTATTGAAAATATAGCATTCTATAACAAATCCACCACAATGTATAGTTGTGGTGGGATGTAAATAGATATTTTGTATGAAAACAAGAAATAAAGTAAGAGGAAGTGAGATTTAAGTTTATACACTTAAATCTCTTAACGGGTCAAAATGAATATACGCATAACCAAGAATGAATGCGTAATTCATTAGAATTAAGAATCCAAGATAAAGATTTCAGATTAAATACGTAGATAGACAAATTTCGGACAATTGGAAGCAGATAGATATCTTAGTGTGGAAACAATAAGATAGATATGGTTTGGTTGAAATGAGCGTTGGATTACGCTAAAACAACCAAACGGGTCAAATAATAAATAAATAAAGGTTTAGTTGAATAAGACAACTATACGGGTAATGATGGAGTGTTAATGTATAACGAAAAGGATGCGTAAATGTATAGTTTCTTTAAATGGGGTAAAAAGGGCAAAATCGGAAATAAAAGCATAAACCGGGGATAAATGCATAATTTATATGAAATAAGAATCCGGGTCAAGGATTTCGGGTTAAATATGTGAGAAAACATTTTTACGAATATTTAGAAACAAGTTTTGAGCAAAATGAAGGAAAATTGAGGGAGTTACGGAAATTGTCGTAACTAAACGGCAAATAAGAGAAAAATTTGCAGCAAGCCACCGTAAGCTACGGTGGCCTACCGTAGCTTATGGTAGGCAGCTGCTGGTTGAAATTGGAAGTCTTAGCTGTAAGACATTGAGTTAGGACCGTAAAGCTTGATTGTAAGCTACGGTGGTCACCGTATTTCCACGGTGGAGTCTGAAACTAAAGTTTTGATTTTATTATTTTAAGCCTTCAGGTTTATTCGGTTATGTTATAATCTGTTTATAACTAACGTATTTCATAAATTATGAAATATATGTGATATTTGGAGCACCGGAGGAGGATCAAGCCATACAAAGAACCGAACACGATCAAAGATCAGCTTCCGCTCTTGTTTTCAATATTACGGAACTAAACAGTAATAACATGTCAAATTGTTTATGGTCGATGAGTTTTAATAAACTCAAATATTTTGACTGACACGTAATCGAAATTACATGTTTAAATATCAATCTTTTAAATAAATTTTAATATAATAAGATAGGGTCTTACATTATTGACACTCATGACAAAACCACACCAACCTTCAATACTAAGGCACCTAACACCATATATACCAGTTGAATGAAATTGTAGTACAAACTCAAGATCCTAAATCAATAAGTCACGGCCAAGAACAATATCTATATCAAATTATCAACAACAATATATGAGAATGAAAGAAAAAAGAAACTTTAATATACCGCAAGAGGAAGGACTGCACGTGCAACCAAAGCATTCCCATCTCTTGTGCAAGTATCATTAAAGGTTGCTGAGAAATAGGCTCAGTAATAACCGTAAGAACAAAATAAAGTTCGTTAAAATATTGTAACATATAGCCAATATTTGGTCATTTTATTAGTTGATTTTTAATATCAACAAAAATCATACGTTGACGAGTCTTTTTTTACATACCACATTTTATTAAATACGGGTAGCATTAGCTCTAGGTGTTGTACTTGATCTACCATCATCTGAATTATAGTAAAGCTACAAACATAGCAAACTGTATATTAGCACCATCAAGCCCAATTAGATCAAGTTCAACTCATCTAAATCTATACTTACGAAGGCTTACTTTAACAAAGCTAATTAGCAGTTTAACGAACAATGTTTAGGCACACAACTTGCAAAAAAAATTGTCCTAAAAAAGCCAATATAATTCAATAAGTTTGGTTAGGAAACCAAGATCTATTTAAATTATAATCGGGTTAACAAACCTCGCAGATTGTTGCCCTAAATACAGTGTTATACAAACTACAACATACCAGAAAATGAACTTTCACTTCAAAACGCAAAACAGGTAGTTGGAATGAATAGATCTAAGCTAGATTTAGAAGTATAACTGGAATGGTAAAGTGAGTAACTTCAAGATATCTGCATAGCTCCTCGTATTTGTGATGATTTGTTCCTTTCCACGAAAGAATTGGCTGCTAAAGGACGATTCCTTCCGCTTTACATAGTGCAAGTTTAATCAAGGTACTAAATCATTATTTAAGACCCATGTATTATTTATAAGGCAGCAAACCTGAATATACGGAAAGTAAACATCTTTTAATTTGCATTTAAGACGCCTTATGTTAGTGCTTCTCATTTCTGGCTGAGAAATCTCAACCTATTCAGATTGAGATTTTTGAGCTGCAGATGAGAAGCGTTAACATAAGACGGCTTAAATGCAAATTAAAAAATGTTTACCTCTCATATATTTAGGTTTGCTGGCTTATATATAATGTAGAAATGTTAAATAATGATGTAGTACCTTGAATCAACATACGATATTAAACTACCACCGAGGGATAATTCAAGCTCATTATTAGTGGGTTCTCGAAGACCAACACAAGTCTACAATGCAAGAAAGAATCATGGGTAAAATTTAAATTAGGTTGATGTAATATATAACCTTTTCTACCAAATTTCATCTAACTATATATAAGAAAGAAGATCAAAACGATAAGAAAGGAGATCAAAACGATATATATATATTAAAGTAGAGAGGAGATCAATATATATATACACCTGAACTTCAACTAAATTTGAATATGTCAAGGTGTTCGGTATCAATAGCAAATCGTTTGTCAGTTTTTCCCAAAGTAGTTTTCATAGGAAAGTATATAAAATTAAATATCTAGAAACCCAAAGGCCGAAATTTAAAGCTTTAAAAACATGTTATCATAATTAGGAATCATCTCTTCATTTACCATATCACCCATTGTAAACACTATAAAATAGGAATGATTAATTAATTGAAAACATCAACAGTTTACTTTTAAAAAACTATTCATCCAAAAACAAACCATTCAAACACACCACCAATATTTTAAATGGCAAATAAAGTTTTTACCCCACTAGGCAGATACTAACGTTGTTAAAAAGTAATTTTCAAGATGGCATTTAAAGAACAGAGAACAGACGAAGAACTCAGCAAAAAAGTTGGTATCGTGAGTGAAAATTATTATAAGCAAACCTGAAGTAGTATTGCATTGCTTGAGGAACTTGTCCATTCTAATCCAACAGATTTCAAGGATAACGCAAAAGAATTTATCACAGAACTGTTGAAACAGGATCAGAAGATTTGTGTAACATTTGTGTAAAACGTGTTCCAAAAACCCGCTCCGTTTGAAAATTCAAGTTTTTATTTAATAGTTCGTTACGCATTTATTAGTATTAATTAATTTATTTTATTATTCATGATTAAAAATTAAATTTGCATAATTAAAATAATAATCAATAAAGGAATATATTAATTAAACCTTTATATTACAAAAAGAAATAAATCAATAAAAATAAATGGAGTAGCCGGGGTTCGAACCCGGATACCCCCACAAACTCCACACACACTCACAGCACCATTGCACTGCACACACCTGTTGTGATGAATCTAAATAAAAAAAAATTTAACATGCAAACAAGTGCAAAGTCTGCATCATCAATGTCTAAAACCAGTAACCGCACATTCCCTAATCGAAATCAAACCTTTGAATTCGGTTGTTAAGAACCGGAATTTAACGGAAACCGTTACCAAATTACGAAATCAAGACCACATTAACAAAAACCGTTTCTAAATCAAGAAAATTTCCAAATCTTGAAACCGAAAATCTTTCAATCATTGAGCCTATAAATTCGACCTTAATCGTCTGAATAAACTCGCTCATTTCATTCGAAAGTCTACTCTTTTTCTTCTCTCAAATCTGCGGAAACTCTGTTCAAGATTGGCCGCCGGAAGTGATTGCCGGAAACTGAGATCTGAAGTTCTGATCGGTATTAATCTTTTAATTCCTCTGTTAATTAATCATTTTGTATATTTTAGATCAATCTGAATTTTGAATTCAGCCGGGTTATGTTATGTATTTTTTTTGGATAATGAAGAAGATGAAGTCTGAAGAGATCTTATGTATAATTAAAATTTGGTTATAAACCGGGTTAGACACACAGTCCAATGGTGGACTGTGTGCATCTTATGTAAGCGTGCCCGAGTTCGATCCTTGAACATCACCGAGTTTCAGAGAAAAACCTTGTTTTTTTAAGAACCAAACTAAGTCATTTTTCTTCTCCAGTTAGATGCTAAGTATATTACAATTTCTAAAACAAACGGGTTAGACACCCAGCCCAGTTGGTTGGGTTGGGTGCAAAGCAATGCGTAGGTTACGGGTTCGAGGTGTGGGATAGTCGCCAGTTCGAAGGGTTTTTAAACCTTTTTAAATTAAATAATTTCTGATATATTCTAATAAGTATACAAGAGTAATTAAAATCGGATTCCTTACGGGTTAGACACGTAGCTCACTTGGAAGAGCTGTGTGCACGTAAACGGGAGGTCACAAGTTCGAGTCTCGCAACACGCTGCCAACAACACCATTGAATCGGTCAGACCCCTTGTCAGGTCTGACAAGGTTTTTTTATTATTTTATTTTATTTTATATATTATTTTTGGAATTTATATTTTAGCTGAAAATCAATTAAAAACACTTAATGATACGATTTCGTAGGTTTAAAAATCCCAATAAATACCACAAAAATAACCTAAAAATCTAACAAAAGTATTAAAACAAAATATTAATTTCTATATATTTATCGAATTATTGCGTTATTATTTAGGTTAGTATCCTTCATCGGTTAGATCCTCAATTCGTGCACACTCTTCATCAATCAAGGAAACGCACCCACTGTGAGTGAATCCTACAAAATCCCATTTTTAATCATGTTTTGGGGTGTATCATGTGTCGTACATATTTATTTAAACACTTGTGCTAACACCATTATGTGATCTAATGTGTATATTTGTTTTGTGTGGTTACGTGTGGTTACATTTTATCATTTCAGTGCAATCATTCATTTAAGGCCTATCAGTTCCTCGTGGGATACGAGTTGAGCATCAGGTGCCTCATTAGATCGGCTCCGCTTGATTGAGCATTGATCTCAAGTTCATCATGCTTCATGTTCATATGCTCATTGTTGATATTATGTGGTTTGTAGTTTAATTACATATACATAAGTTCATATATGGTCCATGCACATTTTATTGAAACAACCAAAATATTAAACTGTTTTATTATTAACTTAGATTCACTCGCCAACTTTTGTTGACCGAAAATCTTGTTTTATACATGATACATGTGGGCAGGTTGAGGAAAGGAACACATAGGATAGGCCTTAGAAGATGAATAAAATATATTTTGTTTAGAAAAATGTTTTTCTTTTGCTTGAATGTTTCCTTGTGTTTGGATATTTGTCTTTAAATTTCTAATTAATAAATATGAAACTTAATTTTAGTAAATGTCATGAGCTTTGGTGATAACCCAATTATGCTTCGACTTTTATTTTCGCTGCGGATCGGGGTGCGACAGATTGGTATCAGAGCTTCTGACTATAGGGATATAGGATAGGTTATTAGACCCTTAGATCCAATATTATAGTTGATTAGATTTTAATTGTTTATGTGTTACATGCAAAACTCATGATGTTTATTTGTTTCATGTTTATTTCACACACTAATGCATGCAAGCACTTTCACTATTACATGTTAATATGTGGTGTTCATTATGGTCTGTATATTATTAACATATCATGCTTACGCAAGCACACACATCACCATTTCACAATTTTCAAGATTTCTTTCTCAAAGATTTTATAATGTTTTCATGTTTTCAATCTCATCAAAGTGAGTTCTACGACAGGCATGTAGTAACTGGAAGAGTACAAGTACCGGTAGTCGGGACTTCCTGTCTAGGATTGGCATTCGTATAAATCCAATATAATGGACCGTTTGCCTACCTGGGGACTAACGATGAGAGTACGAATGACCTATTAGGCCAAAGCATGCCACACCAAACATCGTGTGAACTAACCCCACTTTGAGATGTCATTGTGTCTACACCTGGACACACTCTGACCTTATTCCTTGCAATCATGTTTTACAATTTCCATTCGGATGATGCAAACATTAACAAGCCAACACCAATGTGAACTCTACAAAGCCCAGTAGTCATAGGGGCCCACATGACTACCTAGGCCGAAGTATGGGAGACATTTGGAGGCCCAAACATGAGCAAGCCCAAGACATCCTATGGATGTAGTTAAATTACTTGTTTTTCATTAATTTTGAATATTACTTTCATCTTTTTACGACACATGACACCTAAAAACGTTCAAATCATAATCTCGCTGCATATTTCCTGTAGATGTCTGCTAGACACTCTCGAGGTGGTAGACGGTCAAGAAGAGCTAGCGAGCGCATGGCCACTCAAACTGCTCAACAGATGGCTGTCGTACTTCCTGACATCGTTGTGCAAGTTCAATAAGCTCTTTCCGCCAATCCCATCAACCCCACCAATCAAGAAGGTCAAAATGTCGTCAACTCTCCCCCTAACACCACCAAATACACCTACAAGCATTTCAAGTCCTGCGATCCTCCAAAATACGAGGGAATTGAAGGTGTCACCGCTCTCCTCCGTCGGTTTGAGGAGATGGAAAGCACATTTCTCAATTGAGATTTTCCCGATGATCGCAAGGTGCGATATGCTACCGGTCGTTTGTATGGGGTAGCCCTTACATGGTGGAACACATAGAAGGGCAAGCGAGGTGCTGAAGCTGCTACGGCCTTGACTTGGGAAGAGTTGAGGGAAATCATGACAAGACGCTTCTGTCCAAGAAGCGAAATCAAGAAATTGGAGGATGAGTTCTACTCATTGAAACAAAAGGAGGGAGACCACACAACATACAACAAGAGATTCCTTGAATTGAATCAGATGGTCCCCAACTTGTTCACTCCGCTCTATCGTCTAATTGAGCATTACATTCGAGGTCTTCCCTCGAAAATTCAAGATTTTGTATTGAGTACTACACCTGCAACACTCAAAGCTGCAATGGAACTGGCTACTGAGCTCACTGAAAATCGCATCCGAAATGGCGATTTTAAAGAAGATAAGAAGAAAGACAAGACAGCTGTTGAAACCCCAACCCTAACCCAAGCAAGTTCGTCTTCTAAGTTTGCTGGTAAAAGGAAACGCAATGGGAAGAAGTTCGCCGTTACCCAAACCAATTCCCCTATCACTGCTGCCCCAATCACACAAGTCGCTCCTCCTACTGCTCCACTCAAGAAACCATACACTGGTCCTCATCCAAAATGCAACCGATGCCAATATCACCACCTCCCTGAGAACCCATGTCAATATTGCATAAGTTGTGGCCGTGCAGGTCACACAATTCAAACTTGTCGCATCCTCCAAAAGCCAAACCGCAATCAGCCTCAAGCTCAAACCAACAATCAAGTGGCAGGCCAAGCCAAATACCAACAACCTTTACCCTCACCACCCGCTTAACCTTTGGCTCAACCCTACTACCAACTTAATTACCTATGATGCAACCAGTTAGAGCATGTTTCAACTGTGGTGATCCAACCCATTTTCGAAACACTTGCTCACGCTTGGTGAACATCATTATTGCCCAAGCTCAAGCCAACCCAGTGAATCAATCCAATCAAGCAAATCCACGAACACGAGGACGAGCTTTCAACATCAATGCCAATCAAGCTAGGGCTGATAACAATGTGGTGAATGGTATGATTCTTATTAACGGTAGATATGCATCTATCCTATTTGACACTGGTGCGGATAAGAGTTTCATGTCCTTAGAGTTCGAATCTATTCTTGATTTACCTCGCGTTAGTTTAGCCGAATCCTTCACGGTGGAAGTTGCTGATGGTGAACCTATTACGTTAGACTCAATTATTCGAGATTGCACTCTCACTCTCAATGATCATGATTTCTCAATTGATCTTATCCCTATGAAGTTGGGTAGTTTCAACGTCATTATTGGTATGGACTAGCTTAGTCAGCAACACGCTGAAGTTGTTTGTTACGAGAAGTTTATTCAAATTCCTATGGCTGATGGTCAAACTTTACGTATTTTTGGTGAAACCTCTTCCAAAGGTCTCAAACTGATGTCATGCCTCCAAGCTCGAAGATACCTTCGCAAAGACTACACCGCATTTTTAGCTCACATCGTCAAAAAGGAAGGCGAGGAAAAGAAGCTCGAAGACATTCCAATCGTTAAAGAATTTCCTCAGGTTTTTCCGACGACGTTTCAGGACTTCCTCCTGTGGGAGAAGTCAAATTCCGAAACGATCTTGTACCTGGTGCTACACTAGTCGCAAAATCTCCATATCTGTTAGCCTCATCTGAGATGCAAGAGTTAGCTAGTCAACTGCAAGAACTGGCTGACAAGGGATTTATACGTCCTAGCTCATCACCTTGGGGTGCACCAGTTCTATTCGTAAAGAAGAAAGATGGAACTTTCCGTATGTGTATCAATTATAGAGAGCTCAACAAGCTGACCATCAAGAATCACTATCCATTACCTCGTATCGATGATCTTCTAGATCAACTTAAAGGTGCCACCTGTTTTTCAAAAATCGGCCTTCGTTCTGGTTATCATCAACTTAGAGTGCGTGAAGAAGATATTCCAAAGACTGCTTTTAGAACTCGTTATGTCATAGTCTTCATTGATGATATCCTTATCTACTCCAAAACCAAATCCGATCATGAGCGACATCTTCGACTTATTCTAACAATTTTGAGGACCGAAAAGCTTTATGCTAAGTTCTCGAAATGTGAGTTTTGGTTAAAAGAGGTGCAATTTCTTGGTCACGTCGTCAATGACAAAGGGATTCATGTTGACCCTACAAAGATCAAAGCGGTACAAGAGTGTAAGCGCCACGTACATACTGAAGTTAGGTCATTTCTTGGTCTAGCTGGTTATTATTGACGTTTCATTGCAAATTTCTCTCATATCGCTGTTCCAGTCACAACCTTGACTCATAAGGGAAAACCCTTTATTTGGGGACCCAAACAAGAAGAGGCTTTACAAACTTTGAAGCAAAAGCTTTGTGATTCACCTATTCTTACACTCCCTGATGGTTGCGAAGACTTTGTGGTTTATTGTGATGCGTTCGGGCAAGGGTTAGGTTGCGTTCTAATGCAAAGAGGAAAGGTGATAGCCTATGCCTCAAGGCAACTCAAAGTGCATGAGAAGAACTATACCACGCACGACCTAGAACTTGGAGCAGTCGTGTTCACTCTAAAGATATGGAGACACTATCTCTATGGTACCAAGTGTGAAATTTACACTGACCACAAGAGTCTTCAACATATCTTCAATCAAAAAGAGTTGAACATGAGGCAGCGACGATGGTTCGAACTCTAAAATGACTATGATTCTGAAATTCGATATCATCCTAGCAAGGCTAATGTTGTGGCTGACGCCCTCAGTCGAAAAGAGTATGCAAACTCCATCCGTCTTTTGTTTTCTCAAATTGTGACCAATCTTTAAAACCGAATTAGAGCAGCTCAACATATTTCCGTCACGGAAAATGATGTACGAGATGAACTATCTTGTGGAGCTGAAACCAAACTAGAATCCAAGTTGGACGGTATTCTCTATTACTTGAATCGTATTTGGATACCTGATCGTGACGACCTTCGTGCTTTTCTCGTGAATGAGGCTCACAAAACACGATACTCTATACATCCAGGAGCCGATAAGATGTACCAAGATCTACGCTACTCCTACTGGTGGCCTGGCATGAAGAAAGATATTTCTATTTTTGTTTCCAAGTGCCTTACATGTTCCAAAGTGAAAGCTGAGCATCAAAGACGTTCAGGACTCCTTGTCCAACCCGAAATACTTGTATGGAAGTGGGAAAATATAACCATGGATTTCATTACCGGGTTACCTCGCACCTCCAGTGGGTATGACACCATTTGGGTTATCATTGATCGTCTCACCAAATCAGCTCATTTCATTCCTATCCGTGAAGATTTCAAGAACGAGAAGTTATCTCGTATCTGTATCAATGAAATTGTAAGTCGTCATGGTGTACCTTTAAGTATCATTTCAGATAGGGATGACCGTTTTACTTCACGAACATGGCAAGCTGTACAATCCGCTCTGCGTACACGTCTTAATCTCAGCACTGCCTTTCACCCTCAAACTGATGGTCAATCTGAGCGCACCATACAAACCCTTGAAGACATGTTGCGAGCATGTGTCATAGACTTAAAGGGCAACTGGGACACTCACTTACCGTTAGTGGATTTTTCGTACAACAATAGTTATCATTGGGTATGGCTCCTTTTGAAGCCTTATATGGTCGAAAGTGTCGATCTCCTGTATGTTGGCACGAAATTGGTGAAGCACAAATCACTGGACCCGAACTAATTAAGAAACGACTGACAAAATTCTTTAAATCTGAAATAATCTTCTATCAGCTCAAAGTCGTCAAAAGAGTTACGCTGATAAACGACGAAAGCCATTGGAGTTTTGTGTTGGTGATCAAGTACTTTTGAAAGTATCACCGTGGAAGGGAGTGGTTCGTTTTGGTCAGAAGGGCAAGCTAGCATCACGCTATGTGGGACCATTCAAGATACTCGAAAGAGTAGGGCCTGTAGCATACAAGCTTGACCTACTAGAAGAACTCAATAGAATTCATCCCACATTTCACGTATCGAACTTGAAAAAGTGTCTCGCCGACGAAAATCTCTATATTCCTTTATAAGATATTCAAATTGATGAATCAATGCACTTCGTTGAAAGACCGGTAGAAATCATGTACTTCGGTGAAAAGCGTTTGAGACGAAGTCGTATTCCATAGTTAGGATGCGTTGGGAGGCTAAACGAGGACCCGAGTTTACTTGGGAACGAGAAGACTCAATGCGCGTGAAATACCTGCATCTTTTTCCCAGTTACTTCTATTACTTAAATTTCGGGATGAAATTTCTAAAAGTAGAGGATACTGTAGCATTTGTGTAAATCGGGTCTCAAAAACCCGCACCTTTTATTAATCAAGTATTTGACTTTTGCATATTTTATAAGTTATCTCAAAGTTTCACAATTAATAAAAGTTTATAATTAATAAATAATAAATATAATAAATAAAAATTAAATCTAATAAATGAATAAAAGACAAGTTATTATAAAAAGGGCTCAACCGGAATCGAACCCGGGTCTTTTATACACACCCACACACCTCAAACACCATTGCACTTCACACACCTTAGTGTTTTATTTCTGGATCAAATAAGTTTTATAATAGAGCTATCAAATAGACCTGCTAATCAAGGAAAGACTCATCTCCGGATCGGCTGTTAAGGGCAAATCACGACATCCGGGGATGGTAACGTCTTCTTTCAAATTTCAAATGGATATAACAACTGATGTCCAATATCAGTTATAATCGAAAGCTTTTAACCATATCAATCGTGACCCTGTTAACGTAACCGAAGATATTAATAGATATAGAGAGCACCCTTGCTTATAAATACCATATATCAATCCCTCTCAAGCTCACACACTCCCACTTGTTATTCGAAACACTTCTCAAACGGAATCTAATCTCTGGTCGCCGGAATTTTTGATTCTGCTCGCCGGAATTCGTCTTCGGAACACCACATTCGCCGGTAAATCTCTAAGGTTGTTCTTGAAATTTGTTTTTATCCTACATTGTATACTGTGTATAACAATAACATCATATATTTTTTTATCGGGATTGAGTTCTGATCTGGGTAACATTCATGAGGAAGAAGAAGTATTATATAGTGTATTAGTATAATTAAATATGGGTTTTTAATCGGGTTAGACACACAGTCCAGTGGTGGACTGTGTGCACATTCATCATAAACATCCCGAGTTCGAGTCTTGTTTTGATCTATGTTGTTAAACTTAATCGGTTTCCTTTTTAAGCTTATACAACATCTGCCAGTAAGATGGTAAGAACAATATAAATTCAATAATAAACGGGTTAGACACCCAGCCCAACTGGTTGGGCTGGGTGCAAATCTCATTTAAGGTCTCGGGTTTGAGACTTTCAGTGCACGCCGGTTCAAGGATTTTAAATCCTTTTTAGATTATGTACTTCCTGAATTAATCTAGTAAGAACATAAGAATAATTAAAACAAAGATCCTAATGGGTTAGACACGTAGCTCAGTTGGAAGAGCTGCATGCACGCAACCGAGAGGTCACGAGTTCGAGCCTCACTATACGCAGCCAATAACATGCATAAAATCGGTCAGACTCTGACAGTCTGACAAGGCCCAAATATTTTTTTGTATTATTTTTATTACTACTTAATATTATTATTAAATTATTCATTCTAATTATTTGCACTTATTCTAAACGCTTTAAATTACAATAAGTTTAAAAATCCATTAAATGCCATAAAAATAATCTAAAAATCAAATGAAAAGTATTAAATTGGAATATTAATTTTTATTTATTTATCAAGTTGATACATTATTATTTAGGTTAGTTTTCCTTCGTCGGCAAAATCCTAAATTCGTGCGCACTCTTTATCAACCAAAGAAACGCATCCACTGTGAGTGAATCCTTACAAATTCCCCTTTTTTTATTCATGTTTTGGGGTGTATCATGTGTCGTACATATTTTTTTATTTATTTAAACTCTTGTGCTAATATCATTTCGTGATCAAATGTGAATATTTGTTTGTATGATTATGTGTGGTTAATTTTTTTCATTTCAGTCCAATCATTCATTAGGCCCATCAGTTCCTCGTGGGATACGAGTTGAGCATCAGGTGCCTCATTAAATCGGCTCCGTTTGATTGAGCCTTGATCTCAAGTTTATCATTCATCATGTCATGTGTTCATTATGGATATTATGTGGTTTGTGATTGATTATATATATACATATGCTCACTTATGATTCATCACAATTTCTATTTAAATAACAAATATATAGCAACTGTTTAAATGTTTACTAAGATTCACTCGCCAACTTTTGTTGACCCAAACCTTTGTTTCACGCATGATACAGGTGGACAGGTTGAGGAGAGGAACACGTAGGAATGGCCTTAGAAGATCAATAAAAATATATTATGTTGAGAACAATGTTTATTTGTGCTTGTATGTTTTCTTGTTTTGGATATTTGAAATTTTAATTCCAATTTAATAAATATGAAATCTTTTAGTAAATGTCATGAGCTTTGGTGATAACCCAATTATGCCCCGACTTTTATTTCCGCTGCGGGTTGGGGTGTGACAGATTGGTATCAGAGCTTGTGACTATATGGATATAGGATAGGTTATTAGACCCTTAGAGCCTATACTATAGTTGACTAGATTTTAATTGTTTATGTATTACATGCAAAACTCATGATGTTTATGTGTTTCATGTTTATTTCACACACAAGTATATGCGAACACTTCCACTATTACATGTTAAAATGTGATGTTTATTATAGTCTATACATATTGTTAGCATATCATGCCTACGCAAGCACACACATCACAATTTCACAATTTTTCATGATCTCTTTTCTCAAAGGTTTTTCAATGTTTTCATGTTTTTCAATCACATCAAAGTGAGTTCTATGGCGGGCATGTAGTAACTGGAAGGGTACGAGTACAGGTAGTCGGAACGTCCTGTCTAGGCTTGGCATTAGTATAAATAAAAAATAACGGACCAGTTTGCTTACCTGGGGAATAACGATGAGAGTACGAAGGACCTATTAGGCCAAAGCATGCCACACCAAACGTCGTGTGAACTAACCTCACTTTGAGTTGTCATTGTGTCTATACCTGGACACATTCTGACCTTATACCATACAATTATGTTTTACGATTTTTATTCGGGTAATGCAAGCATTAATAGGCCAACACCAATGAGAACCCTACCAAGCCCAGTAGTCATGGGGGCCCACGTGACTACCAAGGCTGAAGTATGGGTGACATTTGGAGGCCCAATCTTAAGCAAGCCCAAGACATCCTATGGATGTAGTTAATTTATGGTTTTTTATTTAATTTGAATGATGTTTTTCATGTTTTACGACACATGACACCTAAAAGCGTTCAATTCGTAATCACGCTATGTATTTCCTGTAGATGTCTGCTAGACACTCTCGAGGCGGTAGAAGGTCAGGAAGATCTAGCGAACGTATGGCCACTCAAATTGCTCAACAGATGGCTGCTATACTTCCTAATATCGTTGTGCAAGTTCAACAAGCACTTGCCGCCAATCCCATCAACCCCACAACCAAGAAGGGCAAAATAACGCTAATCCTCCTCCCAACACCATCAAATGCACCTACAAGCATTTCAAATCATGAGATAC